>OW618049.2:5154679-6462679 GCA_939531255.2 Thera britannica
TGTTCATATTAAAATACATCTGCATACATAATGATCCACCAATTTGTGGTTGCATAACTGTATATGTATGATAAATTGATATTTTTTATAAATGTAGCACGAGGCGTATTTAACCATGATAAATATTTTATTATTTGATAAAGTAAAATACGGGGTCTTTTTTGGCGACATAGTGAAATAGTACAGAGAAAATGTTTATTATTTATTATACGGAAAACAGAGCAAACTAACCAAAAGTGTCCGCGGCGCGGAAGCAGCGGGACACAACAAAACAAATAAAGAAAGCAGAATGACGTGTGCTTGGCGCTACTTTGAAACTATAGGTGCCTACTGAGCTATACCTAGCTGTTTTATTTTTAAAGCATCTATCAAGTGCAGGTATTTGTTTGAAGACGGATGCAAAACAAAACCTATGTTTTTCCGAATACCTATAATTTGGATGTTTTCAAAAAAAGAGTGAATAGGTGCTCACTTAGCACGCTACACCGTCGACGGTTGAATCAAGGTTCCTTTTCAATAATTTTAGGGAAAAATTTATGTTCCCTTCTATTAAAAGACCCCGAATATAGACAATTTTTTTTATTAAAAAATATATTTGATGATTGTTTATTTTACTGCATCTTTAAATCATTAATAAATGGGTAGAAAGAGACGCCAACACTTGAAATGGAAAGCATGACAGGAAAACGAGACAAAAAGACCTATGTGTGGGTACTTGCCGAGCAAAGCTTTCAAACCTCTAGGGGGTCGATGGACGAAAGTAGCATCCCAATGTTGGGAAAATGGTTATGCTTGGCGATGGATTTAGAAGATTTTTTGTAGACTGCAGCTGTTTCCGTTCAACGAATATGAATGGAAGTTTCATAGTTCTCATCAGTTTGGTAACATTTTTATTTTGGTAAAAAAAGGTAAATTTCTCAAAATCCGAATGTTTCTTCATGATTGACACATCATCTTTAAATCAACTTCTAATAATATACAATTTCTTACTTCCTACTTACAAAAATTGACTTAAAATCACATATTTCTGTATTTATTTTTGCACTGAACAACGGCAATTATGTAGCTTGGCAGCAAAGTAGGTAGCAGCAGGAAAATAAAACACAAAAGCATCTAAAAGCATTTCTATCCGGTCAGCCATCATACTAGTACAGTCCACATGAAAAGTAGATGATTGAGCTAAAGTTTTTTTTACTATTTATAAGCTTCCGTTTGACCACGTGCTGTTCAGTGATGAGCTGATGAGTTAGGCCTATAAATAAATTTAGTAAAAAAAAAATTTTTTTTAGATTATATTATTTCTAACCAGAATATTTTTGGTCTATTTCTATGTTAAAATATTTAAGCTCTATGTGCTTTCTGGCAAAGAACTTTTTGAACATATTATTTTAGTGGTACCTAAACTGTATATACTGCATGTAAGAAGAATGTTATGAGAGTGAATGAATCAAAATAATCATTCACTCAGAATCATTCGTCAAAATCTTAGCAAGTGGAAATCCGTGATTTCTGGAAATTCTTGGTCGTGTGGAACTGGCACCAAGACCCACCTAGCTTTAAGATGTTTCAAAGTGATCCTTGGATACTACTGAATAAATACATTTTTGACTTTGACTTCTGCCTACCCCATGGGAATGATGCGTGATTTTAAGTATGTATGTATTCTATTACTTTTTTTTTTTTACTTGATATAGACCAGCCTTTGGCTACAATCTCACCTGGTGGCAAGTGACTATGTAGCCGACGATGGAGCAGGATGGTCTAGAAGACACCTATTCACTCTTGCCTTGAAGAGGCCCAGTTTGTAGTGGTCAGGAAAAACAGCCGTCGGCAATGAGTTCCATTCCCTGGAGGTTCGCATAATGAAGGTGGAGCCAAAACGCTTAGTGCGAATGGGTGGTATGCTAACAAGGTATGGATGGTACTGAGCCGTGCGTCTGCTAGTCCTATGGTGGAAGGGAGATGGTGGTATAAGATCATGCAGTTCCTCACTACATTCCCCAAAATGTAACCTATAGAAAATCGAGAGGCAAGCAACTTTGCGGCGATGTGCCAGACTCTGGACTTTAGTCTGCGCCATGTGTTGCTCACCAATCAGCCTAAAAGCTCTTCGCTCAATCGAGTCTAAGGCAGCAAGCTGGTGTTTGGCAGAGCCGTCCCACAGGTGACAGCAGTACTCCATACCAGACCGGACTTGTGCTTTGTAAAGGCTAAGCAGCTGTCCTGGTGTGAAGTACCGCCTTACCCTGTTTAGGATGCCAAGCTTCATGGAGGCTGTTTTAGCCCTAGACTCGATATACGACCCAAAGTTGAGAGCAGGCGTAAGCGAAGCACCAAGGAGCTCAAGGTGATCCCGTATCGCTATAGGTACATCTCGGAAAACAGGAACGTGGGGAAACTGACTTTTCTTTGCTGAGAACAGGCAAGCCTGCGTTTTGGATGCATTGAATTTGACCAAATTGGCGTCACCCCAGTCAGACACCAATTTGAGTTGCATATTCAAGCGCTGCAGCATTGCCTCTCTCTCTTGCTGAACCACATTCTGTTTGGCCTGAGCATTGGAAGTATATCTTTCCACAACTGTGCTGTCGTCTGCATATCCCATGATACCGGGTATGAGCAGGTCGTTAATGTGCAGCAAAAACAGAGTGGCAGATAGTACTGACCCCTGAGCTATTACTTTTAGTTCCTATAATAGCCATCAGCTCCTTCCGCCGACTGTACCTAAAGGCAACCCGCAACACATATGCGTTCTTTTATTTCTCTCCGTTTTCCATTTCCACTAAAACGAAAGCGACTTTCCACAGCGACTTTTTCCACTGAAAAGCGAGGAATTGTGGAAAAATAAAAATAAAAACAATGAGCGGAGAGAAATGGAAATAAAAATTTGCTTTGTCATAAATCATGAAATGCTTCCGTCTGGTTGGTTTGTTACAAAGAAACTTTATATCAATGCCACGATGCTTTTACTCAACTGAGAGAATGAGAGAGACAGCTAATTAGTGAGATGTTTGCGTTGCTTTGTTACTATACAGGGTGTACAAATATCACTTTCTTAACTAAAAGTGCTTAATGTGCAAGCACTTACCACCATGCCTATTTCTGCAGTGAAGCAGCATTGCTGTGTTTTGGTTTGAATGGTGTGGGTGCCGGTGAAATAACAGGCACGTGAGGCTGAATATCTGTAAGTATACCTCAAGTTGATGAACGTATCGTAGGGCACGTTCCTGACGTGCATGACTTATGAGTCAATGATTTGATATAGGCAATGGTTACCATTTAACATCAGGTGGGCCATATGCTTGTTCCATAAAGTTATTATCCCCTAAGTAAATAAAATACCTAGTATGTAGGTAAAAAGAATCTTATAAGAAAATTAATATTCTTAAGCCAGAAATAGCTTTATCTCTGTGTTTGTGTTCAGATAATGACAGCTTCAAAAATATAATAGCGCTGTAAATACCTATACACCAAAGTTTAGCAATACCAAATAATATGGCAAACTTAATAAATAAGAGCTTTATACGCATTTTATACAAAAGACAGGACTTACAATGACAATGATTAGGGAAAGCTCCCCCGAGAGAGAAAATAGGCTTTCACAAATCGCTTTTTTGAGTAAACGGAACATCTTAAACCGACAGAAATCCCAAGCGAAAAGATTCCATTACGAAAATCAAAAAGGCCTGCCTTCAGGCTGCGACTATTTTCATTTAGTAAAAACAACCCATAAATTGTCATCTTAACGAGATTTTTGTTTTTGCCGCATTCGCTATACCTATCCACACCCCAGCGTGTTTGGTAACTAGCAAAGTTGGTGAAATGTCGTTCTCTGTCAACGGATTTCGTGAATAGAAATTAGATTGCGGGTAACATTCCTTTTTCAAAATTCGATTACGTATGCATCGCATACCGCATTCAGCATTGTTTTAGAATTGGTTTCCCATACAAAACCATTCCAAATTACACCCATTTGCATATAGTAATAAAATGATCGATCGAAAGCGGCAAACGATTGTGGTGACTTCCGATGAGCCGAAATTGTCAGTGATGTGAATAAAATTTATTGTACCTATATATCTATCTTTATGCACCCACTGCTGGGTATAGGCCTCCCCCCTAATACGCCACTCTCTTCGGTCCTGTTCCATTCTCCGCCAGTGCTACCCAACTACTCCGACAATGTCATCTGACCAACGGGCAGGTGGCCTTCCTCGTAGTCGCTGTGCGTCTCTTGGCCACCATCTTCCTCCATCACCATCTTGGCATTCTGTAATCGCCGTTGTCCATCTTCCATCATTCCTTCTGGCCCCGTGTCCTGCCCATCTCCACTTCAGACTATTGTACCTAAGTTTGAATCAAATTAAACTTTATCAAAACAAATCTACTAATTTTCACGCTAATACATGTGTCTGTCTACTATTCATAAGTACCAATTTCCTTTAAAACCGGTTATTTTTCTGTTTTCTAGCAAATTGGTCTTATCTATGCTATTAAATTAAGTATAAACGGAGTTTATATTAAAAGATTTAGGTACTGGGAGGTTGAACTTTAAAAAATACATTACTTTTCTGTTATTTTTTAAAGATTTTATTGTTGTTACTAAACTTAAAAAAAATTGAGTTTTCTACTGACACATAATATATCTTCAAATAAACATGAAAACTAGGTAAGTAACATTATGTCAGAAGCCTACCATTCGGATGATAATTATAGACGTTGGTAAGTTTATACAAATTTCAATTTATAAAAAAAATATTTCTAAGGAAAGGCTCATGGTAGACCAGAATGACCAGATGGTGGGCAAAAAAGCAAGAGGATGAAGCCCAAAGCGATGGTTGAACCAGATGTCGGACAACCTAGATATTCCAGCTAACGCAGCTCTGCACGAAGCCGAAAAATGCAATTGGAGGGCAACCATACGGGAAGTACTTGCACACGTCACAATCCTCAGCAGTGAGGGACCAACAGAGAAGGAGGAATGATCCGATACATCAAATTAAGAAAACAAAACAAATGAAGGAATCAAACTGAAGTTACCACAGACTATTTAGATCTATTCGTAGAATGTATTCTTTGGCACGTCGCATGCGTGTCAGGATAGACAGACAGTGCGCGTGAGTGCGTGCAACCAGGATATTTATTGCACAGACGATAGCCACCATCATTTGAGGGTTAAACACAAAAAACATAAACTAATGAATATGTTATTGGTTTATGGTTTATAAAGTTCGATAAAAAAAGGTCTACTTATGACTAATACATGAAAATAATTTGCAGATGCTTTATGTTACATTGACATGCTTTTGTTTTTGTCTTCACTTTTAATTCACATTTGTCCTTATAAGGGGAGATACATATTGATGAATCGAACTAACATGATCGCAAATGTTACATCAGAGCAAATACTATTATCAACGTAAAATATAAATAAAACAATTTGATAAAATTAACCGGTTTGTGTCGTGAAGTTTGACTTTACCAATTTCTGAGTGGTTTTTTTTTGTTACAAAAGATATTGCATAATATGGCACAATAATTACGAAAATATTTACATTTCCGTGCACAAAAACAATAACTTAGCCACGAGATGAAACCAAATGTTTAATAACAGATTCGATTCTAGACAAACTGGTTTTAAAGTAGGTATTTCAAATATTACTATCAATACAGTTCAAAACACGATCCAGAATGAATATACCCCGGATCATAATTAAAGTGCCATTTCGCCGTCATACCGTTGCCCAAATTATCCCAGCGTCGTGTCATCTTGTCCCAATCCAATATGGCGCCATAAATCCTTGGGGGGACTCGGGACGCCTGGAGGGGGAACGTCACTCAAACTTTCTCTGTACTCCGTCTTACGCTTTCTAGTAGGGTGGAACAGGCAGTCTTTGGTTTTTTTGCTGGCTGTGTAAGGGTTAAGATTTTTTTATTCATCCATTCTGTTATTTGTGTTTTTTACACAAAGTAATTGTTTTTTTAAAGCGTTGTTAATTTTTAAATACTATACTTTTATATTGATTAAAATATTAGTGTTTTTATGTATTTGCATAAACTATGGGTAGTATTTCTAGTAGCAAAAAAACGTGTTGGGCTGTATGAATATTCATATCTATAAACAGTGACAAATCATGTCTAGGATCTATTTCGATGACAAATTTATAATTATCTTACAGAATATTTTTACATATAGGTTACCATGATTATAATTATTTCGATGGACACACCGTGGTGTTTAGCATAAATTTTACATAAATATTAATTATTTTACATAGGTATTAATTAGGTAAAAGTTACATTTTCTCTATAAACATAAACTTTACTAATATTATAAATGCGAAAGTAACTCTGTCTGTCTGTCAGGCGTTCATGCCTTAGCTACATATTTTTATTGCGAAAAAAGGGTTATAAGGGGGTTTAAAATGGGGGATGAAAAGTTATTTCGATATATCGTCATTTTTAGAGCTAGAAGCTTGAAACTTATTTCTTAACCGTTGATTCAATATTAATAAATATGACATTCAACATAATTATGTAAAAGTTATACACACATATTTTTTCCGTGGCAAATTAAAAATGATACTCAAAGATACTATTCCACGCGGACGAAATCGCGGCTATAGCTTGTATTTTCTATATATGTTTTGTTTAATTAGATGTTTCTGCGAACGCTACAAGCATCAAGGCGTGTTGGTCCGCTTTGTGGAATTCTCAGATAGAGTTCGAGCTTCGGGATGAGTAATCTCTTTTGTTTTTCTAAGAAGCCGTCGTTTATCGATTTCCTGCACAGCAGCGTTTAAAAATAATCGATATTTATCCTCGCTCATCTAGAATTATATGTATCATCTACTATACTGACGCAATACGTAAAAATGTAATAAATAAATACGGGACGTATGTGTTAGTGAAATAAAAATTATAAAAGTATGAAATGAAATGACATTTTATTTTTGCCAAACGTCAGTTGCATAGTAGGTAGGAGTGAATATATCTATGCTTATAAGTAACTATAATACCTAGTAGGTATATGTACTTATAATTGGTAGGCACTACACTAGATAGGTAGCTTCTTCTTCTTATCGTGTCACTGATTCTTTCGAACCAAGTGTGGTGAAAGGATTTTAAGTGCACCTCGAAGAGGCTAGGATAGGTAGCTAGAATAGGCAGAAATCCAAGTATGGGAATTTGAAAACTAGTGCGACTTTCGCATTTTATTGCCATTACCCCTGGTAAGGATCCATCACAGGCAGAGGAAGTCGCATTTCAGTTGGACCATCTGCTTGTCTCATCACATTCAAAAAGCTCCAAGAGAACCGAACTAAATCGTACGCATGTAGAATACCCCGATAATTTAATCAAAAGAACCCCCACACACGGTAATCTTATTAATACTTGCGTGACCAGCGGCGATGTTACCTAGATATTGCCTTTCAATAAAGTGACCATCTATCAAGACGTCTTAGCGCGGCGGGGTACGACTATATTAGAAAACGTTCGTCAGATGTGTCTAAGCCTTAAAGGCTTCCCCACACACGTGCGAAATGGCCTGCCATTTTGCGAGTAACGTATCAAGTAGTTAAGTGCATTGCACACCGACTCTCTCAGATGTGTTCCCAAAGGCTTTCCCACACACGTGCGTAATACCAGAATACAGGAACAGTTAGTATACTCCTGTTCTCTCATTCATAATCTTAGACACTTTTAATTTGAATGTCATTGTTAATTTCATGTTACTAGGCTATAGTATTTTTACTAATAGTGATCGTATTTTTCCAAAGCAGTGAGAGTGTAAGATGGCATTCGTTATATTACAAAATGTATTTAAAACATTCATGTGCATGCGTTAGTATGCTACCTGATAATGCATAGGAACCTTGTAAGACAACAATAAGTCCTCAACAAGATTAAACTCACAAGTTCATAGGTGATGTGGCCCTGCCAGTTTGTTTTAACGGAATAGCTGCTTCCGCCACGTGCCATTGTCATCGTCCAGCTTCCCTGCCGGCTTACGAAGGTGTGGCTGCGGCCTAAGTTTGGATCACTATTTTGCGATGTCCAAAAAAATCGCAAAATAATGCTAAGGTATTTTTTACAATAAATAATAGAAATACAAATTGGATCAGCTTGCGATTTAAATGGTCAACATTTTTAATAAAAAAACTCACTCACGTTACGTAAACGGATAAATAAAAAACAAGCTTTTGTTTATCTACCAAGATTTTTTGTTTCAAATAACGAAATAATTTTAACAAAATGATAAAACAATAGAGTTGAATACTAAATATAGAATATTATAATAATGTACATGTTTGCATTGTTATTACTATGATTTCAAAATACGTAAAAACGTGTTAGAAATAGAATTAGAATGCGTGAAACGAATAATAGTTATTCTGTGACAAAAATATTATTAAGTCAGGGTACTCCAAATTGAACCACAACCAATGGAGATAAGTGCTAAAATAACTGTATTTTTTAAATCCGTATTCTGGAGGTCGCTGCGTTTACGACGTAACGGTCCAACCTGCGGTCGAACTTTTCGGGTTTCGACAAAGAATTAATTATGCAAACAAAAGCTTGCGCTATTGTTTCCTCTGATGCCCGGAACTGTTTGGACGTTTTGCGTAATTTCGGACAAAACATTGTAATAAGCCACATGTTCCGGCAATTTTTTTTGCAAGTTCGTAATTATTTGTTTTAATTATGCAAACCGCTTTTCAAATACGTAAGCTAGTTATTTGTAAAAAATATGTCAAAAAAAACTGTTCCTTAGTTTAAAAATAAATCTTTAATAGATAAGTAGAACCGTACACGTTGATGAGTTTTTTTTCTAATTGTCTATGGTTGAATGATGGCTGAAAAATGGGTCCTTGAAACAAGCCAAACAGAAATTTGGAATCGGAATAAGGGGAAGTTTGCGCTAATGCTCTGCTGGCGGCAATCCAGATCGGTAATAAGTAAAGTTCAGTTCGGTAGAATCGGAACTTAGTTGATTTGCACCATACAAGTTTCAGTTACTAAACTATCGATAGTCATATAATATGACCTCAGAACTTTAAATTACGTCCTACATTATTTAAAATTGCTGAAGAGCAAAGTGTGTGTTAGTATTTCAAAAGTTATTATAATTAATCTAACGCTCAATAAATATCCGATTTACCCATAAAGTCGGCTTTTGTTACTTTCAAATGATTTAAAGCCCCAGTAAAAATATGATTAGAACAGTCGGTATAGAGACGTCACTCTGTGGGACGTTTATGGCCTCATTTGAACCAATTTGAGAGCGCTTCCTTGAACCATGACCGACCATTTTAAAAAGACCTCATTCGAACCAATTTATGAACAACCAATTTACATTATTTTCTTCAAAATTAAACGGCTCCTACTAAACTGGACGCTTGTAACTTTAATTTTTATTTAAAGCCCATGCCTACCTACTTTGAATCGTTGCGTTCGAAATTTGAAATTGGGAGCGACAACGACATCGTAAACTTTATTGGTGTTGTGATGAGCCGTGTGAATTCTTAGTGGCCAGTTAACTTTATTGCGTTGAAAGTTATTGTCTTTTGAATCTCGAACTATTTAATTCCAGTAAAATGTTTACGGTTATTTTTATTCTGAAATCGTTTGAAAAGTGACGATATTATTATCTGAATGCGTACTAAAATAAGAGATGGCGGCGTTATAGAAAAAAGACCTAATATCTCAAATGTCAAAATGTGACATTGAGTGATTTGTAGCTAAGCTCCGCCTGTCCCGTGTTTCAAACATCACCGCTCCGGGCAGACAGCTGAGCTCTAAGCTTCGCAGGGTCGCAAGTGAGTCGCATACGTCTGTCTCCTTCGCACTCTTGGTGCATAACTATTTTGGTCTCATTACGGATAAGACTATACCTTTCTATAGGCGGAACTACCTATTCCTGAACTTTACCTGAGAGCTTTTGTCTAAAAGTTCAACGGTTTTTTCGATGCAGCTTTAGATTTTGTGCAAAGTTCGCACATTGTTGGTTAAGAATAGTGACGTGTTCTTTGAAAAGTTCAATGCAGAAGAATTTTCTCAAAGTTTTTGCAAATTTAAGTTATAATTTTACATAATTTATATTGGTAAGTTGTACCTTTTGGAAGTCTGCAGTGAAAAATGACGATCCCGTACCTGTAAATAGAAAAACAGCAGTTTTTAATGCATTCTTTAAAAAATATTCAGCATTTGTAAGTAAATATTACAATAAGTAATCATTTAAAAAAAATATTAAGCGGCTACACATTGCTAAAGCTACGCTATAATATAGATACGCTACTGAACAAGTTCTCGGTTCTCAATTGCCTATTAAGCATCTGGTTTTATTAAAACTGTGGCAACATTGTCGAAACGGAGTGTGTCAAAATGTTCTCATATAAATCAGAGCAGGGCATTGAACTCTCATGACTATTTTGTACTGATAAGAGCATCAAGCTTTTACTACTTCAGAAGCGTTATAAATTTATTCATGCTCTCTTAATAATACAAAAATTTCTTCACATTTTGATGACAATGCATAAGAATATAAGTTTAAAAACCTTTACAACCTTCGTGGCCAAACTGCTGAACCGATTTTGATGAAATTTCTATGGGACTAATCTTAAAGCATAACCTTTCAGATATTTTTTTTTAAATTGGTTCATTTAAGAAACAGTAATGCTATAGCAAACATTAAAAATAAAACCTCCTTCTTTATTTGAAATCATTTAAAAAGTACCTATTGTTAAATTGTAAAACTTTTTAATCCTCATAAATGCGTGTTGTAATAATTTTTCAAGCAAAAAAATCTGGGTATTTTTTTTGTATTATTATCAGTTGAGTTAAAAACACTACTTTCACTCACATAGTATGTTGCCTACAACGTTCTGTTTTTGAAAAACGAAATCAAAAGTTCGAAACAGATGCTCAAGGGGTCTTTCCACCGAAAGATATAAATAGCATCGCTTTAAGTGGCAAAGCGCGCCGACACAGACCCTCTTCCTACTGATAACATCGCATTAGGGCACTGTGGAAAGAATAAAATGTCCGCTACTGGTTTTTTGACATATTAAGCTATTATTTAGAAGAAGGATGGATATGTCTTTATTAATAATGTTTGTCTGTCTTAAACAAGCTGCTTTATTAAATTTGTTGTGCGCTCTTACTGTTAAATATTGAACAGTTGCTGATGGCGGTTTCTTTTTCAATGATTGCACTTATCAAAAACTGCTGGGCAAAGGTCTCCCTCAAAGACTTCCACTTATATCTCTTCCCACCATCTGCTCTCAAAGATAAGTTATAGTTATAATATTTTTTTTATATTTACTTTAACTTCTTATAAATTTCAGGAGTGGTCTTTTAACACTGTGTATAACGTAAAAAATAATGATTTTAAAACAAATTTCTGTTTTTATTTATTTGTAAGTTACTCCAATTTAAATCTAAGTTACTCGTATAAAGGTAAGTAGATACAACACCGACTCCAGCTCGGAGTGATTGCATCGCAAATGCGATAGACCGCTATCGTATCCTGAATCTAACGAGGTTCGTAGTTTGTAGTGCGATTCGTGCGCGGAGGTTTCAACGATTTGCTTAGCCAATTTTTTCTTGTCAATTAGCATTCAATCTGATGTTCGTAACGGGATTTCTTGTATTCGAATTTTGTTTTAATTTTATTGGTTATATTTGAATTATAACATTTTTTTATATATTTCTGTAAAAGAATGTCAGGGCTATGTTCAAGTAAAAAGAGGTAGTTAACAAAATGGATTGCAAATGTGATTGTAATTTGAGAGTTTTACTTAATTTGAGGCTTGACGGACTGTGATAGGAAATGAACATAATCTTTGTATTATAATGTTTATTAGCAATCGAAATACATGCATAGTATTTAAACAGAGGTAATATTTTCAATGCTTAGCACTTGAGCTGATACCTAGACGCTTTTCCACCTGAATATTAAAATCTGTACGTTTGTTCATGAGTGTACACAAACCGAGTGTGTTGATAAAGTAAAGGTAAGCGCACACGAGTATATAAATAAGGCGTGGCGCACACTCGCATCTCATTTCCCGCGCGCCACTTCCGATGACGTCACTCGATACCCCGCCTGGGCTTAACACGACACGGTGTTCGTATAGTATAACGTAGGTATAAAGATTTACTCGTAACTAGCTTTTCACGTTTTACCTGTACCTACTTATATGAATTTACATATTATTTATTAATACCGTCTTGTGTTGTAGGTAGGTTGTAGGCTTGGATTCTACTGACAACTCACTTTTTTTAGTGTTGAAAGCATTTTTTTTTTTCAATCATAAACTGTGGTCACCAGCTATTTGGTGACCACAATTTCAGATTGCTTATTTTAGAAAAAAATAATGTCACGTTCATAAAATTGGTAATTAAAGTCAGCCGCTTAGATAAATAAATAAATATATATTGTAGATAATCAAAACACAACACTATCTAGCCCCAAATTAAGCCGAGCTTGTACTATGGGAACCATAGCTGATATAATACTTAAAAACATTTTTTTTGTAAATACATATCCCAACCAACATTTTTTTGTAATAAATAATTAGATCCCAGAGAACAAACATCTATGTTCATCACACAAACGATGGGGATCGAACTCACGACCTACGGCGCAGAAGGCATAGCTACTACCATCGAGATATAAGTACTACGTACTAGAGAAGCTACGTCAAATAACTGAATTGTCCTATTCTTCGTAATTTGTTCTCGGCAAAAAGGTCTTAAGCACCATGTAAATTACGGCACTTACGCGTTTTCGAGAGAGAGCGACTGAGGCGACTGAGTGAGGTGCGGCGCGATCGCCGCAGTTGAACGGGACAAAGTAGGAATTTACGGTGTCTTCTCTAGTACGGTCTTATATGGTACTTATATGTCGATGGCTACTACCAACTGAGCTGAAAGGCCAGTCAACTAGGGATATTTTGATATCGAGCAAGGCAAGCTGCTCATCAGTGTCCATTAAGTTACTGTACAACAGCTAATTAAAGAGTAGATTAACTAAGGCATTTTTCTATACGTTAAAGCAATTTAGTCTTAATTTATGAACGTCCCTTCTTTTCGTTTACTCGTATATAGCTCATCAAAGTTTACGACCTCGTTGTTTCTACATTGTTGTACTTATTTATCTTTAGGTCAATAACTTTTCTAGCAAAAAATAGAAAATTCTAGATTATAATGAATTAATTAACCCTTCTTACAGCTCATTACGATCATCTTTACGACTTTGCTATCAATAATCCATCAAGAAACATGCAATTTATTTGCTAATAACATTGCTAATTTAATGACATGCTTGTCGTCATGTAAACTGAATTTACAATGCCTCTACTATAAGTGCACTCTAACAAGTATAAGTGAGCAAGCTGTAGACGCCTTTTATCGATTCATCATAATCATCATCAGCCTGAAGAAGTCCACTGCTGGACATTCCCCTACACATTTCCAGGAAGAACGATTCTGAGCCCTTTCCATCCATTGACGTCCCGCGATCTTAACGGTCGTCGGTCCATCTGGTGGTTGGGCGCCCTACGCTTCGTCTTCCGGTTCGTGGTCACCATTCAAGAACCTTTATTCCCCAACGGTTGTCGGTTTTTCGAGCTATATGGCCTGCCCATTGCCACTTCAACTTGCTAATTCTACAAGTTATATCGGTGACCTTGGTGGTTTTTTTCGATGCACTCGGAGTGAATCCCGGCATTGATATTCAAAGTATCTATGCCCGGATAGATACTTTGAATTAAATTTGATTATTTTAAAATCATCAGTTGGCAGCACTAATGTACAATACAATTTTTGGCTTTTTTATAAACAACTAATAGCTGATAGAACAAGTTTATAGCCCACCTGATGTTTAGTGGTAACCATCGTCTAAAACAAAGCTTTAAAAAAAAATATATATATAAGTAGTATATTACCTATATGGTTCCCATAGTACAAGCTCTGCTTAGTTTGGGGCTAGATAGTGTTGAGTGGATTGTCTAGATATTTATTTATTAATGATTTATTGCTTTTATTAAGTCATCTGACTTTCAGGTGACTCGATACATTGCAGTGAATATTTGCGTTAGTGTCCGTTGTACCATTGATTTGTACCATTGATGGTACAAGTGATACAATTCTGTATCTTAAGTACCATTAAAGAAAATTATAGTCACGCTGAAATAAAACCAATTGATTTTAGAGTTTTTGAACTGTAAAATGTTCTTTGCAATGCTACCTCACTGCTTTGAAAATAAGGCATTGTATACACTCAAGTGCACCTCAGCTGACTTTACAAAGCAGGTGCTTCGTACCAGAACGAGGTATATACTTCATGTTATTCTGTGAACAAAATGTTTATGCTCATGCGCTGTCATAAATTAAGACCACTAAAAGGGCAAGAAAGGCATAAAAATTAATAAGTTCAAGTAAGGTTTCGATTTCAGCTATAGGTCATAGATATCATATACTAGAACTGGGAATAATTTTGTTTTTATGAGGTGAAAGTTGTCATAAAATGTATTATTATGCTCTACTGATTAAAATTATAATTTTCAAGACAATGGAAAGTATTTCTAGGAAATAATTTTATAGCAAACAATATTTTTATTTTATTTCTTGAAAAACGATACCGTAGACCGATAGTATAATAGGTACTTAGGTAAGTTGAATTTAAAATGAATGTATGTAAATGAATTTAAGTTGAAAAGCTATTGTTAGAAAAATAGGATAGTCAAAGTATTTGATAACTGACTCTTTACACCCTTGTGCTGTCACAAGGACTCTTGCAATGCGGCTAAAATTAACATATAGAAACGTATATTATTATATACTTTTACACGGGTATTTATCGCGTATATTACCCGTGTAATAGTATAAATATGTTTTATGATCGCGAAAGTTTAAAAAGTAATAACATATAGAAAGTTTAATAAGGTTTAAACTATTAGGTAGGTACAATTAATTACCGAAGATACTTGTTTTGGTATTTCTGTCTATACATAATTGAGATGGCGTTATAGCCTGTCTCTTTCCTGTATACATTCATTGGCTGGAATGAGAAAGAGAGCGAGTACAAAACTCGAAAAAAAAAAGGTTGACTACAACTTCCTTAGTTCACGATGTTTCCAATCACTCAAAATAAAATAAGGCCACATACACATCGTGCCGTTTACTCAATTATATCGTGCGTGCGAACCCACCCCGCCCGTTTCTTGTATTAGGTGAAACAATATAGGAAATTGCATTTCATATTAGACCCCACAGAGTGATTAGGGAGCCAATCTATTTTAATGCCACCGTGTGATTGTCTAGTAAAACTTTTTTGGATTGTTAAATCGTTTTAGGAGCTATTTTTGTGATTTTAGGATACCGTAAGTTTTTTATGTACATAAAAAAAATATTAAGCGGGCTTCCATGCAACAAACGTATTTTTTTCTGTTTGATAACGGTACGGAACCCTTCGACCGTGAGTCCGACTCGCACTTAGTCGGATTTTTTGTGATTTCGGGGCGAGTTTTTTTCCAGCCTTTTATTATCACAACATTTACTCCTTTGTTATGTGAAGTAGAATATATACTAGCGTCAAAACGACCTTGAAACCCTACTAAGTCCCCTACCCCCAGATAAGCAACTAATACTGAATTCCCGTCACAATCCGGGCTGTACGGTAGACGTTAAAACTAATACATTTCTAGTGGAGTGTCGACATGGGCCAAAAATCAAAACAAACCGTGCTGCCCTGCATAGCAATAAGGCTAGCCTTTTTTGACTTCTGTGAATCGATTTTCGTCACCGACTTGATGCTAAAGCTTTTAAATATAGAATTGAGGTCGCAAGCTTTAGAAAATTTAATAAATAAAATAAATAAATGCAGCAGAAATTCTACAAAAATTAAGCAGAGCTTTTATGGGAACTAGATAGCTGATATTATAATACATGGTGTAATATTAAATAAGACTTTAAAATAAGGTAAGAAAGTAATTTATTTTGCTTGTCAACTCCTGATGATGTGATGATCATAGTCTACTAGTGGCCGCCCGCAGCTTCGCTCGCCCCGTTTCCGTTACTTTTTGGGACAAAAAGTCACATCAAAAGAACTAAGCTACCCCACCAATTTCATGCTTCTAGGACTAAAAGGTTAGGATTTTTCTTTTAAAAGTTTTTCCACTTTTTTTCCCCTTAGAGAAATAACATTCCGATTTCCTTTCTTAGTGCACCCCTATGCTATAAAAGGAACACCCTCCAAGTTTCATCCTTTTAGGACTTACGGTTAGGCTGTGCATGATTGTCAGTCAGCCAGTCAGTAACGTACCTAAGAGTTATATATATATATACTTCTAAACTAATATTATCTATACTTATATTATAAAGTTGAAATATTTGTGTGTATGTTTGTGATGAATAAACTCAAAAAAGTTATATCACCATTGGAAAGCTTCATTCACTATGAGTAACATAGATTGTGTTTAAAAAATAAATGTCCACCCGTGAGAAGCCGGGACAGGCCGCTAGTAATTAATAATTTCAGTGGTATAACATTTTTTTCTGTTCAGTTAAGCTTTGCGCACATCTATAAGCGTTCAGACGTGGTGATCAGTGTAACATTGTCAAATATGACAGCGATATTTGACAGCGTTTCATTGATTGTTATCGCAGAACGCTTAAATGTGCTCAAGGCTTAAAGCTTTATTATGCCATTTCTCCATAGTTTTTCTGCATCATCTATGTATTAATATTTCTGGCATTTTGAACCAAAGATCACACATTTTAATGAATAAAAATTAATCTAAGTAAGTAATTTACTCGTACTTCAAAGTTAAAAATAGAATATTTTATGTGCACAAAAATGTTCTAATCATAAAAGTGGTTTTATTGTTTACAACATTTTATGGCAGCTTAAAATTGTAACGCTTCACGAATTGGAGTAATGTCTTAACTTTATCTAATTAATTCACAGACAATATAAAATAACAGTTATGGATTCGGTAATAAAGTTCAATGTTATAATAATGAGACCCACGAAGCCCACCAAGTAATAATTAAGTAAGTATAAATTTTTATTTATAGACGAGCAGCAAATGGTTTGATGAAACATTTTCATTTATGATTTTTGTTGCATTTTGACTGTGACTACCCTAAGTTTAACCAGTCCTATAGACAAATATAATAAGCTCGGAGATAAGTTTTCCTAGCAACTAAACAAAAGATAGAAACCCAGTTACCATACAGGTAGGACACAACAAAATGGTTAGCGTGTCACAGTAGGAATTTCTGTTGGTAGTCACGCAACGAATTCCAAGTTGTCTACGTACAAATAACATTATTACAAGACAGTGTAGGTGAAGTTGGCCCGACCTATTTATTTGAAACAAATAGGTAAGTAACAATGTAGCACAAAAATCTGAGTGATTAATCGCCGTGTCATTCCGATCATTCTTATTTCCTATCGAACTAATGGGGTGGTAGGTCATGTCATGTCATTGTCTGTACCTTGATTTATTTAAATAGCTAGACAAGACTGTGTGACGCTTTCTTTTGTTTTGTTTCCAGTGTACAATGTTCCAAATTCGAAACAAATTCATCTTGCGTTTAGGTGTTTGAAATTCGAAAAAAGAATACCTATAATTTTTTAATAAAATTACGCTCCTTAGGATTAAGTTTACCATTTTTGACGTTACAATGTTCGAAATTTAAATTATACTTTTTATTTTCTTTATTGCCAGGTTTTTGAAATTCAAAAACAGAATACCATTTTTTTCCTGTAATCACGTTCTTATTATCAAAAGTACACCGGTTTTTTTGCAACAAAACTAAGCATAATTTGTATTAGGAACGCGTTCAACTCTACAATTTTGTAGTAAAGAATCCCTCTGCCTCCGAGCGGACCATTAAATTCTACTTTACGACACACTTTACAGACCGACAATCGTTTACGCACTCGTTATACTAACCTTAATTGGCATATTGAGATTATGACGGTGTAACACGTTTATTCCGTCGTAAAATCGATGGTATAACAAGCTGAGATAAGATAAGATAATTGATTTAATAAGTAATTAGGATATATCTTTTTTTTAACACTCACTTTATTTTAACACCTTGTGGAACTTCACTTGATAAAATGAACGTACGTGTTGTATATGACATTTGACATACACCTAATTGGTTGTAAAGGTGTTAAGTTATTGCTAATAAACGTAAAAGCACGACGCATAAAAAACATCTGGACATTTTTTATTAACAAAATATATTTTTTTAACAAAAATATAATAACCCTATTTACCTACTTGTATTAAAACTTGAAACAAAGTTAGACAAAAAAAATCAAGGCATAAAAAACACAATATATATTTTTTTATTATTCCGTGTTTTATGTATGTAGCAACAATGGGAAATGCCCAGAAAATCTGTTAAAATCCGATCTAGAAATCGCTATTGGATTTTCAAAAAACAATTTAAACTTTTGATGTCCAAACAACGTCAGTTCTATCAGATCGGTCGCCGCGTTTCAGACTGTCCGATTCCGTACAACAGTATTTTAATTACTTGTTTCGAGAATGATTTATTCGAGTGTGCAGACGCAAATGACACGCGGCAATAAATGTGGAAATTGTTTTACTTTAACGTCAGTAAAGTTTGTGAATTTCACTTGAGAATTGCACATTGAGCCGTATGCATCTCTAAATGGCTCAAAAGGATGAATTAATTTACACTAACAATTTTATAATAACTAAATTTGAATTGGAAGTGGCAATGGGCAGGTCATATAGCTCGGAAGAACCGACAACTGTAGGGGAATAAAGGTTCTCGAATGGCGACCACGATTCGGAAGACGAACCGACGAACCGCCTACCCACCAGATGGACCGACAACATTAGTAAGATCGCGGGAAGTCGGTGGATGGAAAGGGCTCAGAATCATTCTTCCTGGAAATGTGTAGGGGAGGCCTATGTCCAGCAGTGGACTTCTTCAGGCATGATGAACTACATTTTTGTTTGAAGCTTGTGTATCGCTCTGACTTAGCAATACTGGTTGGTTTAAAACCAGCGTTGGTTTTCCGTCAGAGACGATGACGTCAGTTGGGGATGCCACGTACAATCTACCTTCTAAAACAAAAAAAAAACTATGTAACTAATTAAACAAGACAAGTCTCAAGCACACACTCCAACTCCAACCCAACCAAACCAACAAGAACAAATATTTGTGATGTGAACACAAATGTTTGTTCTCTGTCTGGGTGTTATATTGTATTCTATGTATGTATTTACAAAAAAAAAAAGTATTTAAGTATTATATCAGCTACCTGGTTCCCATAGTACAAGCTCTGCTTAGTTTGGGACTAGATAGTGTTGTGTACCCACACAACACTATCTAGCTGTCCGCATTATTTATTTTTTATTTTTATTTATACATTTTAATATGTATAAGGAGGCTTTAAAGTCCCTTTGAAAAAAAAGTCTTCAAAGATATTCGATCAAAATTCAATTACAAATCGCAGCAGATCTAATTTTTGTAAAAGCGTGTGAAATTCGTGACCATTTCGAAAGTGTTTCGTATGGAAGTTTATAAAATTAAGTTTGGACACGGTTGGAAAGGAAATTGGACTAGAAAATAAAAAAACGAGGTCATGGCTCTAACGTTCTCAGAGGCTGTGAAGGTTGCACAACATGTTTTATATGCATGCTGATATGTAACTATACGTGCTCAAATGTAACTGAGAAAGAAACATAAAAGCCAGTGCGTCGAGCAAAGAGGATCTAATCTACAATGATTCCAGAAGCTTCTATTGTTACGATGACTAGCATTTGTTCTCGTTTTTGGTTGCAAAAATGTATTTCTACTGGCCGATCAATTCTTTTTCTAGGTTCATGTGATTTATCCGTTCAGCGCCAAAGGGATCTATTCTAGAATGATGTCACAAGCTTATTTCAATTGTTATTTATTATATAATATGATGACTAGATTTTGTTTTGGTTGCATAAATTAATATCTACTGACGGATTTATCCTCTTTCTTGGTTTATGTTTTATCCGTTTAGTGCCAAAGCACAGGTAGGACGCGTTTTGCGTTTTTTTCTTTCAGGGTTACGTTAATATTGGCACTACTAATCCTTGGGTTTCAGGATATGACCAGTAAGTAGATGTTAACGGTAAATTGATCTAGAATCTTCCAAGTTACATAGTTCTTGGTTTAAAGACAGGTTGAAGTGAGAACAGAATGGATTCTACCTACTTGATTTACAAAATCATGATCTGTGTTTGACCCTGCTTCTATGTTATCCGGCCTTGCTTTTGACGTTTTGTGCGAATCGCCTGTTATTTGCATAGAAATCAGAAATGAGATCATTTTATTAACATAACTAGATGTATAAAAGAAATCGTTGATAAAATTTATAACTTCCATATTGTGAATAAATCTGTGTTTTTGACGATTTATTTTTATTAGCTCGTTAAAATTATCACAATATAAAATTATGTCATAATAATAATTATACCATTTACACGCTATAATGAAGAATTAAATTAACATGCCTTTATTTAATGACAGTCATTAATTTAGTTTTATTAGGTAGCACATTGTTTTTAAGTATTACAACTCTATTTCAGTAATTTATACAACTATAAAGACACCGAACAAATAACACGAAAAACACAAATATTTATTTTCAGTGGGGATCAAACCTACAATCTACTGTGTAGAAGACTGATCTAGCAACTCAGTTGTAAGGCCAGTCAGTCGTCACTAAAATTGTATAAACTAGGTGAAATCTTTGCTATGGAATTCCAAATTTGAATAAGTCTCGCTTTCACCGACCACCCCGCAACAATGTCTAAAATGCCAACGCATCACATTTTGCGTTGTTCACGAAAAATCGTGAACAAAAACATAACATAAAAAGTCTTGCGCAAGTCCATTCACTCGTGCTATTGTGAACATTTTCGAAACCTTGTAATTCTTTGTACCGTTAGACCCACGGGCATTCCGATAAAAACTAGACTATAGTTTCTTTTCTTTTGTGATGTACTGAACAAAAGGCTAATATGATTTAGTGGTCTTCTATTCTTTTATCTTTTAAGATACGACTTTTTAGCCAATTTGCTAAGTACCCTGCAGTGTTTTACGAAATGCGCTCGTCGAAGATTTTTTGTTTGATTTTTTACTAATTGCATGCAAGCAAAAACTTAGTTACAAAATGTGCATAAAATGTTTCATTTTCTCAAATGCTTGGTACTGACTGTTGTAGTCTGATAACAGATAAGAAAGATTATAAATAAATCATTTTAAATATCTCGCGTTTTGTGTAAAATACTCTAACTTAAACTGCTGCGAGTCTAAAACTTGTTTATTTGTTTTTACCGGTTTGAAAATTCCCATGAGTCTGAGCACCGCTAATGTAACATTAAACTGCAAATTAGGCTATGTGTATGTGGGAATTTCAAATTTATATGCATTTTCCAAGAAGAGAAGCCGTGTGACACCTTTGCGTCATTGTTTGAGCCATTTCCTAGTTATTTATCACCACTGAAAAACAATTCTAGTAATTTATCAAAAAGCTAAAATAAAACCCGTTATGTTAATTGGCCGTGACAGTTGCGGACTCATGAAACAATTCATTAACATGAAGGTAGACTGAAATGTAAACTGAAAACGGGCGATTTATCAAACGCGCTAGCGGTGTGCATTCGAATTAGTTCGACGCTTTCCGTGGCTATATTCAAAACAATTGCGAACCGTTCGATTTACGATCGGCATTTGTTAGTTTCTAAATATAAATTGTTAGGCTCGCGACAAACAATTTGCGGATTGCGAGCGGCAAGTCTTGTCGACCGGCACTCGCCTCTGCCACCTAGCGTGATTTAGGAGTTTGCTGTTGGACTTAAATCATAGTAGTGTCGTCTTCTAGACCGGAATACGTATGCTTTTTGCATTTACAAAGTATGGATGTAGCCACCGTGCGTTTGCATCACTTAGCGCGACCAAAGAATTATGGTTTGTTTTGATTCTGTTGTGACGTTCGCTATCCGACGATAGAAGATTGATAATTTATACCTAGTTGGGACTAGTCGCCGATTATGTGCCGTTAAAATGCACTTTAGATGATAATAGTTTCCATTCGGTAGCACTAATTTCGGCTATTAATGTTGATTAAATGAGTGAATAATAGAGTTGTAACATATGACAAGAAGATGAATAAATTGATAAATGTGTGGGTGGAAAACAAATGCCATAAAACCGTCTATTCGAGGTGAAATAATTTATTCGCTACCAAAAACTAAGAGTTACTCACCTATGAATCACTGTCGTTATCTAAAGGCGGTATGAACAGCTTAATCTACAATCACATTGAAATACAAAACTGACCCTGTATAATCTAACTAACAATTTTGTACTATAAAAACTATCTGTCTACAAGAGATATAATATTTTGTACTGCTATAGTAAAAAAATCACTTTTCACTGCGTCTATGTAGTGGTCCAGGTAGGAGGAGGATTTGTCGAACTTATTCAGTTTTGGGGGTAGTGTCGCGCGTAGGTTAGCGCGTCAGGGTGGCGTTCGCGTCTGGTCGCGGGCGGGCATGGCGCGGACTGGGCGGGCGGGCGGCGCGTCGGCCGCACGCGAGGCACTGCCGCTTTGCCGCGGGGCGTCCACTCACACAGCACCATCTAGACGACGCCTGATTAAAAATTCTTGCCGAACTTTGTCGGGATAGCCCGGAGTCGGTGGATTTTCTTTTGGACGCCTACTGTTTGGAAAGAGCTTTGTGTGCATTCTGGGAAGAATTTTCCTTAACGGTGATATTAAAAATGCTTATGTCTACCTATATAATACATAAGTGGTTATATCTCGGTGGATATGCTTTTGTAGTGGTTTAAAGTATTTTTTTTCTACATAACCAAATTGTTTGCAATTTCACATACCTACCTACCTGTACTGAAATTCAGTAAAATAATGATATATTTTAACCAAACGACTTTTGTGTCATCTATATTATGACTTTCTGATCTCTGTCTGTGTGACACCACTTCAGACTTTTCAAAATAAAGACTGCTAATTTTAAACTGACGCATACGAGTTGCTTAGATATTAAGTCAAAGTCAAAAGTGCTTGTTCACTTGTATATCACAAGGATGACTTTGGAACGTTTTATGATAATTTTACAAAACATCAACCCAGTTTGGTGCCAGTTCCAGTTGTCAAGGTCATTGGTAAAAAACTACAGTTTCTAAAACACCATAAAATACCACCATATTATATCCATAATTTATAACACCTCACCTAAATTCCTTTCCCATACAATTAACTAAGAACAAAGCCGTGTTACTTCCGTAAACAAAATCCAACGGAATATTTTCGACATTTTTGTTTTATGTAAAAATGTGTTCGAATAAGGTTTGCCACGTTTTAGTTTACAACGTAAAACTACGTAATTTCTAGAAACGCGAGTTACACCCGATTGCCCCCACAACTTAAGTGCTGGTTGGATTAGAAACAGTCCCTATGCATAGACGGGCTTGTGGCGAAAATGACAAGAGTTTTTTTAAACGGAAAGGGGATAGAAAATCAAATTTTTATTTTTCATTCTAGGTGTTATAAGTAAGTACTAACAAAAACTTACGAGTATTCTACTATCAAGTGGTCATAGTATAAGATTTACTTGGTGAGAATGTGTCCTAATGTTGATTTATATTAAATTAACTCAAAAAGGCATTATAGTGGTCCAATGAGCAGTCATGTCTTACTACAACGCAAAAGCCACCCCCATCCCGCCAACTTATCCTTTTCTATAGGAAATACTGCTTGTGATAGCCGGTATTTGCGTTGTTTCATATTTTTTATTCTTACATGTAGGTTGTAGCCAATTCTTTATATTTTAAGCCCAAGGACGGACTGCAAATTGCAAACGTAGGTGAAACCTCAGCTCTATTTTGCATGAAACTGATTCCGAGCGCGGCAACACTGGAGCTGCTGCGGCGCGCAATAGAGGCGAATACAGGCGCTTGGAATAGAGGCGACCGCGACCGCATGAGGTCATAGTCTGCGGTTTGTGGACTTTTTACCCGATTGCTCAGAAGGAGGATAATCAAGTCTTTGTATGTAGGTATGTATCCTTTGTGCATACTACACAGCTTTATAGATTTTCATAAAATGAGTGTCGCTGGATTATAAGAGTGCCATAGGTTAAAAAAAAAGTAAAAAAATGTATGCACAGTTGGAGGCGGGCGGATAATTACTTTGACCTGGAGATGTAGGATGTTATATCTAAAACAATAGTTTCCTGTATCAATCGGACTATGAATACATCTTCAGCGCCACCTACGGCGAGCACAAAGGACCCCTCTAATCGCCACCCCTGCCACCCCTGGCTACCCCGGAAAAGCGTGACGACCCACAAATATAATTTTAGGTAAAACTTTCCCCCGATTGTTATGGATGACTACCGAATTTCTGCATTAAATAGGTGAGGATGTAATTTTTCGCGTTTTTAAGGGGATTATAAATATGCTGGGAGCGTAATGATTTATTATCTGTTTTCTATAGAAGATTCAATATTAAGTTCTCTTAGTATGGAAGCATTTTTTGCATAGCGTCTTATCAAGATTAGGTATTTGCTTATTATATTAAACAGAGATGGCCAGATAATAATAGCGGTTATTTTAGCTATTCGAGCGCTTAACGATCAATATAAATAAGAGGATAAGATTTAAGTTAAAGGGAGCTTTGAATATTACGTACCTAATTAAAAAAGTCTATGCTAAGTTCTATCATTTTTGAAGTAAAATTAAAATTGTCGTGGACATTCTATGTCACTGGTTTAAAATTTGTTAGTATGCACTATTTCACAGTAGGTGCTAACAAATGCCTTAACTACATACTGGCGGTTCTATAATCTGTGGATAGACTGACAAGTTACGATCGTTAAGACGTCAACAGACGAATGCTATCAATTTTAAGCTACCAATTTACGACATTTTTTAACTAAAGAAAAACAGGAAGCGTTTTAACCGACCTTTTTTTAGTTATTTACTGTAAGACAGTTTACAAACGTAGCTCTGATCAGATTTTCAGATTTTTCTTTGCACAATCAGATATTATACTGTCGAGATCAATAAAGCATATTTTAGTTTATTGGGTTTAGTTTGTTTTCAATCAAACAGTAGCTAAAACAATAGAGGTTAAAGTCCATTTTATGTTATCTGCGTAACGAAACATAATTTCTGTTGTGTAAAAAAAAAAGTTTTTTTGAGACTACCTATGTAAAAACCATTTTTAAAAGCAAAAATTGAATTCAAACCCCATAAACAAAATATTATGATATTCATAGAGCTACACCAGTCGCCGGTCCGCACACGAAATCGCGACACACTTTTTAATTTATTTCGTCCACAAAAAGCTTTTTGGTGTTTTATTTTCATTTCAACGGAGACTTGCGCTGTAGCGGGATCTCTATTTTTATTTATTCCACTGCGATTTTTTTCTCTTTTTCAATTTTGGTGCGATCGACGCGGGACCAAGCGGAACGTAGACGGTTCTCATTTGGAATTGAATTCGTCTCCTCTTTGCATTTTTCTTTGGCGTTCCTATGTTACAATTCTAATTGGTGATGTTGTTTGCATGATGCTATTGTTCGTTTTGACTCTGAGGTCGTTATGTCAAGGAGAAATACGACAGAGCCAGGTCGATAAGGTTGCGTGATACTATCGCCTCTGAGTAGGTAAAAAGCTTTTTGCAAATTAGTATTTTTCCTTCCGTGCGGCACTGCGGCCTACTTTGATTTTAGATTAGAGTATTGTTGGCTCACAGTCTCTTAGTAAGACTCTAATAAATCAAACATTGGATTTCTGGAAACCTTCTTCGCTGTTTGTTGATTACCCGGTTGGAAAAATGTTTTTCTCTTTGCGACACTTTATTTTTCGTAATATTTTTGTTATTCCTTCCTTTTTGTAGTCTTTCCTTGTACTCGTATTAGGTCAGAGAGCACTGAAATTATTCTACTAATAACAATCATCAAGCATAAAGCCCAAGTTTGAGTTTCATTTTCGCTTTCGATTTTTCGAATTGCGAGATTTTTTTTTAAGAACTGCCATAGAGTTTAGCTCGCCCGATAGGGGCGCTTCGATCGACACACAAAACAAATATGCGAAATCAAAAACGAAAACATAATTTAGACTTTCATCATCATCATCATCATCATCAACCTATATTAGTCCACTGCTGGACGTAGGTCTCTCCCAAGACGTGCCACTGAGCCCGGTCTTCAATTGGAATTGAATTCGGAATTCGGTCTTCGGTTTTGGATTTAGACTTTGTACAGATCAAAAATTCAGTAGCCCCCAAATTTAATGCATGATCAAAACGGGTGGTCTGATGAATACTGAAAGCAATCAAGTGGCATTGCATCGTTTTGCATACAGACCGCGCTGTCTCGGCACGACATGGAGGGGCTTATCAATTCACTATTGGGGCCTTTTCATTTAGAAGCGCTTATGCATAATTTGATCTATTCCATGTTTTATTTAATCTTACAATTATTACAAATTATTTTTTTATTGATTTATAGTGTTTACTACACTTTAGGAAAATGACAAAGATTTTTATAATTTCATTAGTTTTTATTTTTGAGTTTAGAGTCGAGTGGGATTTCACTCACGAACACGGTCGCGTTAGTGCCGAACAGTCCCTAAGAGTTATTCGTCGAGTGTGATTGGGATCCGATGGCGCAGTGGTCAGCGCAGCACCGTACCAAGGGGAAGGTCGCGGGTTCAAATCCCGCTCGGCTCGTAACTATTGGGACATTATAAAAATCTTTATTACAAGTAAGTTCAAAGTGTGTACATTTTTATGATTGCGATTCAAAGTATTTACAGTGGATTACTGTAATATCTATACTTATATTATGAAGCTGAAGAGTTTGCTTGTTTGTTTGGTTGAACGCGCTAATCTCGGGAACTGCTGGGTCGAATTGAAAAAATATTTTTGTTTGGATAGTACATTTATCGAGGAAAGCTAGTATAGGCAGCTAGTAGTAGCATAGGCTATATAATATCACGCTACAATGACCCGTGCGAAGCTGGGGTGGATTGCTAGTTATTATATAAAGGTAAAACTATTTTGACTAAAAACCTTCATTTCAACTAAATTGTAGGCCTACCACAAGCGCAGTCTGGCTCTGGTTTTGAGTCTGTGTGAGTGTTGACTAATAAATCCTTACGTCGAAACGTCACACACACAGTGTAATACACTGGTGAACACAGATACAAAACCAGAGCCAGACAGAGCTTGTGATAGGCCTACTGGTATGTATGATGTCACAATAGACATTTATTTCGATGTCCCCAAAAACGTTCATTGATAGTGACTACGAGGACACGGTATCGAACTGATGAATATGTATTATGCAAGCAGGTGCGCCATCGAGCATGATTAAATAGGTGCTGCCAACGATTTTTGTATCGATACATCGAGATATTTCGTACATGCTCGATGTTAATCTCGATTACTAGGAATTCACGGATGCACCGACTTATCATAAAACTTGAAATACTTTTAATTTCATTTTCGATTAAATTATTTTTTATCAAATAACTATTAGTTGTGACAGTATAAAAAAAAATTGATCCAAAAGAGATTTTCAAACAAAAAATATATCATTTATTTACACAAAGAAACTTACAATCAAACAAATATTTACAAAATGTACAAAATACACAAGAAACAGTTGAGCTATCTGCAGATCGTTACAAACGGTCTAGAGATAGCTCAACTGATCCAAATCAGTGCCAGACGGAAGCGTCCCCAAGACTGGCGGCATTGCCACGCTGAATAGCAATGCTTATACGCTGCGCCAGATACACACCAGCTCTTGGGTCACGCGTCGCTTCGATCAGTTTAACAAAAAAATAGTTTTACTAGTTTTCGTACTTATGCGAGTGTTTGGCATGAAAATAGTCGGAGTGTCAACAAAATGGTCGCATCTCTACAACCTACGAGTATTTGCATCAATTACGACCCTATGTAACCATTTACGGAAAATGAAATGTTGTGGTAACAGCATGTACTATTTAATTTTAATGCGCATTAATTAGAGTTATTGGCCCTAAACACATCGGGTAAACTGTGTTTATGTCCGCAAAAAGGGCAGTTATAAACTATAGGTTCATTTGTTTAAAATAACAGCCTTTAGTTAACACATTAAGAGTCGATAATAGCCGATTTAAACTTTCAAATGAATGTTTAGGACTTTATTATTTTACAAGAAAGCAAGGTAAATAACAAGTCAGTAGTTTTTTGAAACGATAGCGGTTGCTTTTCAATAAAACATTTTTTTATAACAATAAAAACTTCATTTATATGGGGAATATTATATGGAGTTAGTTCTTGCAGTGCCAATTTTTATGTATCGGGATTCAAAACGACTAATTACATCGGTAAGTCGAATTAATGTTTCGATAAGTTAGTGAATAAACTGGTGATAACGTCAATTTCACTTAAGATACGGGTATAAAAATAAATAACATGCGAGCTTAAAGTTTTTAAAGTATTTAAGTGTGCTAAACACAGTTAATTGTAGATTTAGTAGGTACCTACTTTGAAATATATTTCTATTTCCTAAAATGGCAAGTAAAATCTTTATGGAGATTTGACAGCTTTATTTTATAGAACCGCTACTTTGCGTAGGAAGTTCTCGGTAGTAGGCAGTGGAGAAAATGTATATATCTACATATTTTTGGACTTAGTATAACATTATAAAAACCTCTAGTCTAGTCATCTAAAAGTGCAGCAACAAGGTGGCACCGAAATACGAGAAAGGCTACTATTATTTACGCTGTACCTCGAGTGCGTTCCGAATCCCGTATGTAACATAAATTTGCATTAAATTATTAACCCGAAAAGTATCATGTGCTAGCATTCACATTGATCGTGGCTATGATAATGAAGAAATAACTAACTTAACTCACTTTAACTTTGTCTATGACTCTATAATTTCACGAATTTGAATTTCGAACTAACAATCTGGCGGAAACAGAACGGAAATTAAAACATTCCGTTTTTGAATTTCAAATGCAGTGCCACGAAAAAGTTTAAAAGAAAGTTATGTGCAAGGTGACATGTTATGCGGCTTATTTCAGATTTTTCGTTTGAGATTGCTTAAATAGACTTGGATTTATGGACGGTGGAGTGCTATTTCCGTAGGACGAGTCGAGTTAGAGATTTATTTGAATTTGAAACATGGACCAGGCTTGAAATATTGTCTCACTGTTTTGTAGATTCAAAATAAAATTGCGATAATGAACTAAGATAAAATACAAAAAGTTATAAGCTCTGAAAGCAGACCCAATTATTGATTCGCGACTAACCTTTTTCGCACAAAATCGTATTTTTCTCGCCTTTTAAGGCTTCATAGTACTTAGCCCAACATCAGTAGGTATAGTTCGTAAGGCCCAGACGCGGTCGACGTAAATCTTTTCTTCTTTTTCCCGGAAAAGTGCAAGGAAGGGAAAACTAACAGGAAATAGGAGTGTGGGGTGTGCTTTTATTGTTACACTTGAGGTAACTAATTGTTTTTACCAGAGATCGGCTGGGTAAATTGGGAAGACAGTCGTTTCTGAAACAATTTATTGGAATTTTATATACTTATTCCACTTTATGGCATTTTTTTTTATATACAATGAACGAATTTTTTTTTTTCAGATTAAGACTAACTTTGCGCCTTAAAAAAAAGTGTGTCATATAACACCAAATCCTACGCATTATTCCACCTACAAAATTACGTCACAAATACTGTTAATTGAATTTGAAAAAAAATAGGATATCAATAAATCCTACTCAAATGCAGCACCTAAAATAATATAGATAAACAATACCACCTCGTTAAAAAACTTTTTTGACATCGCATAAAGCTTTCGACACTACGACAGTTGGAATCCAAAGTCATAGACAAAATAACAGTAGTCGTACTTCAAAGTAACGTAAATCACAGAGTTTAGAAAAAATCCGGCCGAAATAAAGAGCTCACGTGAAAGTTCAGAAATATCAGCGGTGAATATAATTATGGGAGCGAACACCCGCTGGTTTCCGGACTTCTAGACCCTCTACTACAGTACTGTTACATGACTTACTTGAGGTAAAACACGACTTTGTGTAGAACACGGTAAAAATCAGTCCAAACCCAAGCCAATTATTGATAGTCACTGGCAGGCAACTCTGTGTTGAGCTCTTTTTTTTCACAGCTAGCCACAAAATATTGGTGATAATGCGTACGGCGGTAGATGGATAAAAATACTAGACCAAGCTTGTCATGTTTTGTACTAAAATTTACAAACTCACGGCCTATTTTTGAATTTGGAATTTGAAAGAAACTTGGAGTGTTCACACATCCCATGAAGCAGATCGCAAACCAATAGTATCGCCAAACAGGGATCTTTTGCGTTGTTATAAATAAAAGATAACTCTAAAGTCCTACCCGCGGAGTGACTTCGTGAATTGCAAATACCAACCGTGAACCGTCTAAGTAAATGTGTAAAGTTAGGCGCGAAACTTTGTTCCTTTTTCGAATTAAGTATCTAACCGTTTTCGTGCGAACTGTTTTAAAAACAATACTATTTAAAAAGATTCGATGTTTATCGCTGGTTGTATAAAATGGTAATTAAAAAGAAGTAGGAAGTATCCAAACTGGGTATAAGTTGTAGGCGCGGGCACAACCGCAAGAACCATAAAATGTTATATGATTGTCCAGAGTAGGTCGAATTCAGAGACGTATTTTTTTAAACTATTTAATAGTGAGTAATTGAAAACTGTACAATGTAGTTACGTGTTTTCTCTGTCTATTATACCTATCTATTTTGGCGTGAGTGATGTCTTTTATTTTGTTCAGGAAAAAAATTATAAGACAAATAAATCTCTATCTAAAGTCTACTCTAGTTTAATCTGGTTGTATCAAGTTCAATAAGCTGCCTACGTTATATTATATAACCTACAATTTGAATCTGAGACACATTCAATTATCCAGTCTACAGTGGTATTTTAACCACATTGTGCGTTGTCTTGTAAGACAAAAAATAATAAATAATGTATTTTTCACCATAATAAAGAAATGAAATGTTCAGCTTAGTAACTGACACATGTCATTTAATTTTCATATTGAGTGAATAAAAAAGAAAAAGCATGTTGTTTTCTTTGTGAATCGGCTAAGAGCGAAGGTTCTTAATTTAAAAATTCGAAAGTATTAAGAGTTTGGTTGTATTGTCTATGTTCATGCAGTTGTTTGTGGTAACAATCTATCTTTCTATCTATATTTTATTATCTATATTTATCAATCTATATTTTATTGGATAATGAAAATTGTGTGCATTTATGTCGGCACTCATCCAATTCTCCTGCGCCAGTTGTCACAAAAAACAAAACAAGTTTTAAACAAATCCCAGACAGTTTAAAGCCGTTCGCTAAAAGCTCTGAAAGTTTTTCTCGCAAGAAAAAAGCGTTCTGGACAGTGGAATATACCTACTTTGGGTTCCTTGAGAGTTAAGTTAAATATCCATTTAAATCCTCAGCGTTGCCCGGGGGAAACAGCGCTGCAGCAGAGAAAAGCGCTTTGTTGGAGTTTGTGTTTGTGCTGGAAAATTGGTTAGAAACGTAGACATGTAGGTATTATAGTCAGGTATGGTTAGCTTAGGAGTGGTAAGGTCTATTCAGTCGTGAAGGTGCGTTCGGTGATCTTTATGCAGTCGACATAAGAAACATAATGCAATGATACAGCTTTTGAGATGCGTTGACTATGACAAGGTTGTATTTTCCATGGTTATCAATATAAAGTGTTTAGTGAGATAGGCCACTATTAAAATAAAATTAATGTGGGTACCTATGTGAAAAACTTAATGTCTTGTTTGGGCTTCCGAGCTACCTATGTTTTTATATCCAGTTTATGATTAGGTAACTTCAGTTATTTAGTTTAAAAATTGCTTCTCTTAACGTTCTGCCTTTTAAATTCGATATACCTACCTGCTGTGTATTATATGTATAAGCCCAGCGGCTAGACTAAAGAGCTTGAAAACCCATAGCAAAGAGTTTTTCAAGTATCTGACATAACTTTGTAAGCCGATGCTTATAAGCAAGTTTTTTTGTTTTGATATTTGGCGCTCTCTTCTTCTTCTACTTCTTTACTGAAATAAGCCGTTATTTGTTCACTTATATTATTACTTTCTGTATGATAATATTCAAAAACTCAAATGGTACCTACTGCTTCTGTTCATAATTCAGTCCATAAATCACATCCAAGGCGATCAAAGAAAGCGCATCAAGCGACATCGAACGATACTCACCTCAGTACATAGCTTTGCCGACGACGGCACTAAATCAATACGAGCCATCACCCCCCTCCTTTCCCACCCCCCCGATGCTTTCCCGCCGAAAGCAGCCACCACCCTTGAAAAGCTCGCGAGCTGAGCTCCTACTTCTGTTCGGCTTTGGAGATGTAGCACGGACGAGACCTCTTGGGATTTGTTTCTGAACGATCCAATTGACAGTTCTCAATTTGAAATTGCCTTTTTAAGGTTATGTAACTTGTCGTGAGATATGTTTTGTTCTTGTTCATAAAGTTTTCGTTTTTTAAAATGATTTGAAAAATAAAAAATAATCTCATGAAACTTTGAACACTTAAGAATGTTGATATAGAAATTAATCCAAAAAAATATGTGTGTTTTTAACCATTATAATCTTGTTTATGTCACACACAACACTCACGTCGTTATTTTTTTGTAATTGTGTAGTTGAGGTACGTCAGGCTGTTTTAATAGCCAGGCCATAAAAACTTGCCATTATAATATTACAAAAAATGTTTTGAATAATATAAATTTTGATATTTTATCTCTTGTTCATAATTTTCATATTATGATGTATAATTTAAACTATGTAATATTTTAGCCACAAGACAAAATGGTCCAAATTATTATTATAGGTATTCTCTTTTAAGTTTTTAGTATGGCTTGTGTCGCAAAAGTATTAACTCTACACGGACGCCGTATAATTATCAGTAATGTTTCTACTAAGCGACTATATAAATCAAACATGCGACGCTATTGTTCGATTCGTGTTAGATTGATAAGGTTATTCCCAAGTGTGAACGAGACAGATACTCATTCAATGCTTTCTATTCATAAGTGATAGTAGAAGCAAAAATTGCACACAAACTGTACATTGGTTTAATAGCAAAAAATATAAGATTTTTCATATCGACATACCTAAAGCCATAAAATGGTTTAGAATGTATTTTATTATTTCCATTTTCATTAAATATTGTTGGGTTTTCTGGGAATATTCCTTGTTCTTTGCAGCTCAGTCACTGGAAGTAACACTCACCGGGAGCCCATCAAAAAGTTTTTGCGCGCTTTTACCCGTTAGAAAGCGATTTCCTTCTATTTACATAACGCTTTAACCCTCTCCCAGTTCATTCGTTCTGGAAGTTTCATTTTTCTATTCTCTTAGCTTGAAAAGTTGTGGAAGACATACCACTAAAATCATGATACCTACAGGGTAAACAAATACAGCTCCCAATAACTTAGGCTGGTTTTAGTCTCACGCCGACGGCACGCGCACCATCAGCGCTGATGGCCCGAGATTAATGAACTTCTAGGAAGCGTTTTTGAATGACGCGTAGCTATCAGCGCGCACGCTTCCTTGAAGTTCATTAATCTCGGCCATCAGCGCTGATGGTGCGCGTGCCGTCGGCGTGAGACTAAAACCAGCCTTAGACAGTAAACCTTCAAATTATGGTTTTGTATCAGTTACCACCGACAAGATAAAAAAACCATAGGTACATTGAAAATACCTATTTCTAAATGGAAGTAATGGTTTTTCAATTGAAGGCCTGCGCACATCTAGGTGATGGCTATGGCGATCAGCTGAAACGCTGTCAAATATCGCTGTCATATTTGACAGCGTTTCAGCTGATCGCCTAGATGTGCGCACCTTGAGTTGCTGTCAGAGTATTGGTTCAACAACTTATTAACAATATTTTTAAGACTCCAGTGTTTTTTCAGGGCTATACAGCTTGTTATTCTTACCAATAACAATTTTAGCTTGCAGAGTCAAAAGATGAATTACCTGAAACAAATTAAAATAACATGGATAAGAATTAAATTTTTAGAAGAGCATAGTAATTTGTTAAACAACTAATGGCTGATTTTCCATCTTTGGAGTAACGCTATTAGGTAGTCGAATAAAAAATGACAGTCCTTATTTTTGACAAGACAAAACAAGTAATGGGTATATTTTTATCTGACAGATAAACTCATCAGTAGATTAAACAAATATTATTGTCTATTGACTGGCTTGACTAAAAACTGATTTATTTAAATAATATTATGTCCTCACTTGACATTAGCAAAATTCACTGAATGGACAGATTCCATTAATTAAGAAGAAAAAGCAAAAACTTTGCTCTATATACGAGGCATTTCTACAGAAAACAAATTTTAGCTATTCATCTAAAAAATATGTAGCAAATTTATTTTATTATTTTATTAATTTCAATCGTAGTGAAAAGAAAAGTTTATCACACGGTGCTAAAAAAAAAACATTTAAACTATTTTTTTTTATGTACCTAAGTAACGTATTGGATATTTTTAATGTTACTTTAGATTTTTTGAAATAGACTAAACTCCCTCGCTGAAGATTATTATACGAGGTAGATTAACCTACCTCGTATAATAATGGGTCATTTTTGCTCCTTGTTCACATCTACTATTTTGAAACAACAACGTAAAAATTACTTATCCGGGCTGTTTAATCGCAAACGAAAACTATTCAAAATTTAAACGGGCCGCTCTGAATCCTCCGACAGGCAATAATGAAATAAGCGCAGGACAAATATAATAAATCTTGCTACGAGACGCGAGGGCGGCGTCGACTTCCTCTTTCGATATTTGAATTTAATTTAGCGTTCGCATTGTTCTCTTTGTCAATTTAAGCGCAATTTTTGAATATGGAACTATGTTTTTTAATAGACGGATAATTTTTGAATTTTGAACTAGCTCATCCAAATCATTAGAATAAAAGTCAGTATTGAATTCGATTCGAAGAAAAAAAAATACTGGCAAATACAAAAAAGATGTAAATTGCAACCAATCGTGATTCACGTGTTTAAATCCCAGTACTATAGCTACGATTTAAAGTTACGGTCTTATTAATAAAGCTTTTGACACAGCGTGCCAACTCCTAATAAGACCAACACCAATCTATACTAAATAAACTTTGATCAACACACGTAGTGCATCTTGTATCGGTATTCGGTATCCTCACTGAAGTTTAAATTTTGTAAAAAAACAATTTATTATGTAATCATTGATAGTGACAGCTTCTGCAATTTTTGTAAATAAAACCTCAAGAAAATACCTGCAAAGGATGTAACTCAGTGTGTTTGCAACGTTATACCCCACTGTGATGATAATCTGCTTCCAGCGTCAATTTTTACATAGGTACCTACCTATAGATAATTATAGGTAAGTATACCTACAATACATAACAACAAGCAACAGTGCAAATACAGACAAGTAACATTTTTATTTTGTTCATACTAATTTATGACACTGCAAAAATAAACTTTACTACGGTTATTATTAGGGTTCAATTTCATCGGAGCTTTGCCTGTTCTTCTAGGCATGGTCGCGTTGAACTGACTCCTATAGACTCACCTAAGCTTTAAGACGTTTCAAAATGATCCTTGTGATAGCACTGAATAAAGAAATACTTGACTTTCAAATTTATATTATTGGCTGAAAAACTGCTACTTACGCAGCTCGTTGGAATTTAAGCTGTGACTACATTGTTTAAGATTCAATTTCCCATAGAACCGACAGTGAATATGTTCCATCGTTTACGTAAAATTTCTGTGTTGCTTGTATTTCTTCTGTGCGGTACCTAGATAGTCTAAATCGTGACTTATCCTCGTGGAGGCATTATAATTACGTAAGATTATACGGTAGATTAGTTACGCTTCGGTAATGATAGGACGATGTAAATCCGTGGTAAAAACGATTATAACATGTAAGCCTGTAATTTTAATGGTTTAAATTGGCACGGTTTGTTTTTTTTTGTTTTGAAACAACCGATAAATTAGACGGTTAAACGGTTTTTTTACTGGTTTAAACTTCCTTATTTACTAAGTGTTTATGTAACAAAAAATTAAATCCCCTTAAATCTGGTTAGCTTTTTGTCTAAGTATTATATATTTGTTTTTTTTTTTAGAATCAATCATCAAAAAGCTTCAAAATTGTTTTGCGAGTAAATAAGCTTAAAAATTATACTGTACTTTTCAAAACTTTTCAATTGAAAAAAAAGAACACGAAACTCAAATTCGGAAACGAATCCTTGAAATTTGAAATGTCCGACGTAGACATAGCCCGTATCCCTCCCAAACTGTCACAGAATCCAAAATGGTTCACAGCGAAGAAGTGACGTCGGTCGGCAACGGAACACCGTGATGGGGTGACACACGCTGTTATTATTAGTTTTTTGTCCCCACTCCACCCGTCTCCCCTCGTTAAATATTTCGGCCGCCATTCGCATAAGGATCACTTTTTGCCCGTTTTTTGTCCGAGCCAGATACAACCGCTTTTTGTCTTAGTGTAACTCATACCTTTGATATCGAATCGTCTTCAACACTTCATAAATCTACAGAATAATTATCACATCATTTCGATTTTATCACTTAGGTAATCGGATTTATTGTGAAAACAAAAAGGTCATTTGCCTCTGCAAATATTGTATAATAGGTAATTTATTTCCACCACATGTAAGAGCAATTTTTATCGTAAATCGATCAGCTGGTAATGACGCGTCCATTGAATTTTAATGGCGTTTACGCGCGGAATAGTGACGTTTTTCGAGTAAACTTTGCGGCTTTTCGCGTAAGCCCGTACGCGACGGAAGATAAACAAGCACTAAATTTGAAAGAGGACGATGACGATAAATTCGTAAGGTAGCCAAGACCTTGAAATCTTTTGTTTATAAACAAAGGGTGTTATGCAAGATGTCGTAAAGCTTGTAAAGTGAATTGTAAAGTCGCGTTTATGGTCGTATTATATGGACGGTGCGAGATAAAGCGTTTGTTTTGGGTCATAAATAAGACTGCAACAGGTACGGTGCCAACGGGACTCCACAATCACGCGTACACTTTCACTTTCGGTTATTATCTTCGTGAATTGATCTTTTTCGGTGTAACTCACTATTACAAGGACGACTTTGATTTTAAAATACGTTGGATACTACGCAGTTTGCGTAGCTTTATAGTAGTTCTTCGTATTCTATAGGTACTTTAGAACTTCAAATAGACATTATTTTTATAAAACAACGGGATATTTACCATGATAAATTTTTTTGAGTTTTGACTTTTGATATTTCAGCACAGTTGAATGCACCACATCAAAAAAAACCAGTTATATTCAAGTAGGTACTTGTAAAGAGCGCTATAGAAATTTCATTCATAGACATCCAAAATGTTCAACCCAAGAAATCTAAGGGTGTAAACAACTTTAAAGAATTTAACGAGTTCCACAGTTTTGGTAAGAATTTCTGTTCACAAAACAATACCTATGATCACCTAACTATTATTGATAAGGGTATAATCAGTATACAACAAAATCTATTCTAAACAGCCCATGACCCGTCAGGCCCACCTAGTAAAAGAGGTCGTATGAATAATATTTGGGCGTAGAGAACCGGGCCAACGAATCGATATAGGTAATTATAGAGTGAAAATGTACCCCTCATAAATAATATATCTTTGCGGGCGCGGCCGGAATAGCCCATGGCATGGAATAAAGAATACGTCTGATCAGTTTTGTTTTCGATAATCTGATGACTTTTTTGTAAAATTTGATCTTTGAATTTAGAACAACTTTCAAAGAAAGTAAGCTTTCTCATTTTCAAATTCGATTTTGAATTTGGAACGCACAAAGAATGCTCGTGAACCAAATAGATTGGTAATAAAGAGGTGATCTGAGATTCGCTAATACGTTAAGTATGCTTAGACAATTGATCTTGATTGTCTAAGTAAGCATGTTTTGTAAATATTTGCTTAGTTGTATTTCACTGTCATCCAAGAATTTTGCATTTCAAAAATGCAATCTTGTAAAGTCATTTTTAAATCCAAATTAGGTGGTTTTCTAAAATACTTCAAATGAACTAAAACTGTTCGTCAAACCCATAAAATTGAAAATAAAACTATTTGGCACATCGTTAGCGAGTTTATTAACTTACAAATTGGCGTTTAATGGCTCATCATAACTTATTTATCGGCTTTTAGAATGCTTCTTTTTTTGAATATTGAATTTCATTCAAAATTTTACACAATTTTTTCTCAGTTAACATTTTTGTCAAAATAAGGCAACTTCTGACCTTTGGTAAGATTGGTACGAGGTACGATCTGAATCTTTTTAGGGCAAGAATAAATAGGTTTTTTAAACTAATTTTACCCCAATTCGGGTATCATCATTAATCAAAAAAATTTAATCATGGTAAATATTCCGTTGTTTCATAAATATAGTGTTAACCATGATAGTTTCAAAAGTTAAAACAAATATTGCCTTAAACTTTGAATAGGTGTATTATGTTGTAACTCAAAACTTGGCTATCACTATAGGATGCCTGAGTTATTTTGCCGCATTTTCAGGCAAACACGCTGGTACAATCTGAATAGAAAAATGATAAGGGCAAAAGTCGAAAAATACAAAAAATAATTTCGAAACTTTTGTCTAATTCACCTCACGCAACGTTTGCATGCCAACCGACAGTTAAACGTAGCTTTATATTAAACCAGTGCCTGCTTCCACGAATCATATAAAAATTGACCATGAAATTTCGCTTTTGCTACGGAAATATAACATCTACCGATGATCGTTACAGTTCGTTAGTGATTTTGTAATAGTTAGATTCAGAGACAGAAAACAATGTTTATCAATTTATACTGAATATCCATAACAGATTTCAGGTTTGATGGCTCATAAAAGTTTAATTTGGGCACCTAACTACGCTGTTGAAAATCAACCAATTTTACCTAGATTTCTGAAAAACTGGGATGCTTTTTTACGATCATTAATCGACTCGTATTCTGCTTCATAGTTTAGATTTACGTTTAGTTTACAATTTTGCGTAACTAACTGTTTTCGATTGAAAATAAATCAACAAAAAACAACTATTTTAGTTTTCGCATGAGTAACAATTAAAACAAGATTCTAATTAACCCGCTATCGTACCCGCATATCTTTAACATGGGGTCAAACCATTTAAGAGGCAATATTGTCCAATGCAAAGGACAAAAAACAAAAGAATTGCCCAGTTTAATCTATGAGGGTATTTTACAAACATCTGCTTGTAGGAATCCGACATGTCGCATCTGTTCTGGCGTCGGGACTTTTTTCGAAATTTCCAATGCGCGTGAGCCGCCTTCCCGACTAACGGCAGATGTTCCAGCATTTTGACTCAAGACAATCGAATATACACCAAGGAGGTAAGGAATAAAGTTTTATATCGAACCGCGGTAAGAAAAGGCAGAATTATTTTTTATGTTTTTTACGCAGTTGGATTATGATATTCCAATTTTAAATTTGGCGGCAATTGAGGGTTTCTAGCACCGATTACGTAGATAACGGTCGGGTTATTCGAAAGACCCTTCCAAATTCAAGTTTTGAAAAATTATATCTCATTTATTAAACGCGCTGAGGGAATTGTTTTAAAAGTTTGTGTCGTTTATTTGATTGCTTTCAATTACCTAATAACTCCATTTCGTCGGGCTACTTAGAATAAATTAGACAGGAAGAAATATTTGAACTCCGCCCTTCAAGCGAACAATACAACACAATTTGGAAATAGAGTAGGGGTCCCTCGGGGTTTTATACTAAGCTCCTTTCCCATAAATACAGAATCGACCACTTATATGCGGAAAAACGAAAAAAAATAATCCAGAGTCATCAAAAACCTACCGTAAATCAATAGTATAAGAAAGGTTTTTCTTTGCACAGTTAGTATTTTCAATTTATTTCAAAACAAGGGGATATTCAGCAAAGTCAATCAAAGCGGAGCGCTTAAAAATTCCAACGATTTTAATCGAATTTGTTGAAAGTGTTTTGGAGATGCATCGTCCGGGTGTGATTGTTATTAGTCCTGGTAGTTTCCAAGTATGTATTCGTTCTGCTTTGTATGACAAAACAATTGCGAATCACCACTTAGAATGTAAACTATAAAATGCATAATATAAAAGTAGAAAACAAAAGTGGCCTTTTCAAAATAATGAATGACAAAAGATTAAAACAGACCGAGGTCATTGCAGCAATTTAAAATAGGCAAACTCTCCCAAAATAATATATTTTCATGATGGCAAAACCAGCACTTTCAAATACTTTATTTCAACCCCCATCTAAACAAAATGAACATTTTAAATCAATAGTTTCAAATACACGTCTGCCAAAGACTTATTCCTTTGACCCTCAAATTCAGTAATTTAACTTTTCCCCTCTGGATAGCATTTCATTTACCTCTTCAACCGATACGCAGCGTGGGACGAACTAATCTGGCACAGGATTGACATGGAGACGCTTCATTATACACTGCAATTTCATGGCGTGGACACGCGTGGAATTGTTTTCTAAGCTTTATTGAGTTTAGATCTTTGACAGTTCATTTACTTTGAGACTAATATAGTTTTGTACAAGACCTTTCTTGGATTATAATTCTACCTACTAATATTAAACAGGGCGTCCCATGGATCTGTCACATGTAGCGAAAGTACCTTGATTATGGTGGATGGAACATTTTACTGAAAGAAGACATTATTTGAATTTAAAAAACAAATTTATTGCATGTTCCATGCATCTACAATATTCAAGGTACTTTCGCTCCATGTGGCATATCTGTGGGACGCCCTGTATATGAGTTAGTTTGGGTTCTATAGGCCACCATCAAGAGAATTAAACAGAAACTGGAAATAAATATTAACGGGCTGAAACTGGGTTAAGCCTTGCGCACATTAGTGCGCGATCAGTGAAACGCTGTCATATTTGACAGGTATACTTAGTTGTGTCCAAGGCTTCACAGATAAAAACGCAAGTCAAGCCGTGGGTATTCATAATAACAATTTAATATTGAGCTATATGATAGGCATACAAAAGTGTTCATGCATGCATGCATATTTTTAATTTAACCATGGGATCCTAAAGTTCTGAATTGATAAGAAACTGGTAGGTATACAAACATTTGTATGAACTTTACTGAATAGCATTGAAGTAGCCCCAAATGATTTTGTGTTGAAAGAGCACAATTGCTTATTTGGTTATATTCAATAGGCACTGGACTTTTGAAGAATATATCAGTGAATTGAACAACTGCTGGTTGCTGATGTCTGAACGGAAGCAAACTACCCATATTACCTACCTTTGGTTTGCCGAGGGCATGCTAAAGAATAGTAGATAGTATTACAATGAGGTTGTGTCTTTTTGAATCCAATATCCCCACCAATTATCAGTGAAACCAGTTCAGCCGTTCTTAAGTTATGAATAAAGTAACTAACGCAACTTTCTTTTCTATACATAATAATATGTAGATCTAGCGGTCGCCCGCGGCTTTGCTTGCCCCGTTCCCGTTACTTTTTCGGGATAAAAAGTATCCATTGTCCGTCTTCTGGTTCTAAGCTACCTCTTCACTCATTTTCAGGCAAATCGGTTAAATCGTTCTTGAGTTATAAATAGTGTAACTAACACGACTTTCTTTTATATAATATACACTCATCAACATTGTCTAGTAATATTCCATTTCGAGTTGATTTTCTGATTTTTCGAGATTTTGTTCCTTCTTTAATTTTTATTAATCAATAATATCAAACAGTCGTGTTTTATTATTATTAATAAACAACACAAAATAGATTTTTGCGATACCTAGTTTTCTAAAGCAATTAGGGTAAACCATACTATTCTTGGCACCCCCCCAATGATTGGCATAAAAACCCATGAAAAAAGAGTTTCGAGCAATTTTTTTTAAGTGATAATAATTTATTTTGGTAGTATATTTAATTTTCTTAATAGTATAGGATCCCTAGAAGAAGGACCTTCACCGAGCTGGTTATTTAATGAAACGTATTTTATATTTAATTAAACATGCCAATAAATATATTCTATATGGGTTGCCTATCAAATTTCAGTCCAGGATATGATTAATTAATAATTTAAAAAAAAAATGTTTTTTTAACTTACCACCGGTTTGTTTATTAGACAAATTCTATACCAATCGAAAGTATAGACCCATTAGAATATGCAAACGTTAGGTTGCCTATTTTTTTCCGGTCACAACTCTCGGGTAGCCAGGTATAAACAGGAAATCGATACTAGCATTTTGTACCGGTATGTTTATTGAATAAAAATACTGAGGTGTATGATTTCGATTGGTATAGAATTTGTTTAATAAACAAACCAGCGGAAAGTTTTTTTTTTTTTTTTTAATTATTAATTAACAATAATTATCCTGGACTGAAATTTGATAGGCAACCCATATAGAATATATTTATTGGCATGTTTAATTATATATAAAATACGTTTCATTAAATAACCAGCTCGGTGAAGGTCCTTCTTCTAGGGATCTTAGACTATAAAGGTAACATTCATTTTATGCTTAGAATGTTAGATCTGAGACGCGGGGCAACCGCGATAATGTAGAAACCTGTCGCTATTTGTTCAATGACTAGTCCACAGTTTTCCCAGTGCCGATAATTCCCTCCATTGATTCGTAACGCCTCCCGCGGCACGGTACAATGCTCGCGAGTGAGCTCCGACATTTGCCATTGTTGTTCTGGTGCGCTTTCAGCTATATGTTATTTATGTCAGGACCTGTGTTGTAGAACACATACCCTTGGGCTAAAAGACGGTGGCGTTGGCCACAACGCCACCGTCTTTTAGCCTACTACTTTAAACAATTTCAGTTAGTAAGCCAATCTTAGTGCCAACTAAGATTGGCTTACTAACTGAAATTGTTTAAAGTAGTAGCTTGGCTAATAGTAGTAGTAAACGCTTTAAAAATCATTATTAATTAAAATATTGTTTTATTTTTATAATAATCTCATTATAATTAAGAATTTTGCTTATTTACAGTCAGAAATTAATTATTTTTCTCTGTAGCTTAATTCATTTCAATGAGTCAGGGTCTAGAAACATGTGTGACCAAAAGCTATTTTTTGCAAGAGAGAGAAATGATAAGTATGAGATTCCAAAAGTTTTTTTTTAAAGTGAGATTCCAAAGTCCTCAATACCTTCATCATCTTTTCATTCTCTAAAGTTCTTATTATTTATGTTCCGTGATATAGAAACGTTAATTTTATTAGCTTGCTAAATATATTGTGAGTTTTGGTGTTTGCAATATTTCGGACTATTATGATGCGTGTCGATTTCTTTGCTCTAGAATGTTTTCTAATTCAGAGAAAAATCTTTCTCTTTTTCAAACAGTATTTTTATGTTGTTCTAGCGTATCTAAAAACCTGAATTTGATACCATAAACGGTGATTTGAAAATAGAGATAAGTAAAGTGCTACTGTATAAAAATTAACATAATTGATATTAATTACACCTCAAAACACAGATTCTTAAGATCTTACACTTTTGAATACTTCCTCTGTTATTACCTTTCTACATAATTATTGTACATACATCTGCTTGTAATCTTACAACAGTATTTACCATGTAAATGTGCATGAATTTTGGTGAAAATACTTCATGTATGATGAATTAAAAATTGCTAAAGGTGATCTGTATAATATTATTGCTAAAGTAACTTATCGAAAGTTTTTAATAACAATATTGTGTACATCTTTATAAATGCAAGTTATGTTTGCTAGAATTTTTATCGTTTTATTTGCACTTTCAGATTTCCCATTATAAGTGGCGTACCGGTCCATAACTTTGTTTCTGGCGTTGGAAACACCACACCACACCCTAAAACCACATTTGAAAAAGAAAGACTCCAATAGGTCATGTCGTTTGGTTGGAAATTAAGTATTATTTCTCATTTGTATGGGCATGGCATTCGAGGGATTAACCCGTGGAAAAGACAGGTGGTGCAAAAGACTGACGGTGTGGTGGCCGACGATTGTTAAAGGAAGTGCTTGGCATTCATTAAAACATGCGTTGATAACATTGTCAGCGTAGTGCTGGGCCGAAGACGGACTGCTCAAAAATCGTGTGTGAGCAAAGAGCGGCCTTTGCTCAGCAGTGGGTTGAGTTAGGCTGCGGATTATGATAATAAAGTGGCCATCTGCAAATCTTTTTAACAAAATAGTTATTTTGTAACAAAATGTATATTGTTTAAAAACAAATTAAAAAAATTGATTTTTTTTTGTGCTTTTTTATGTATTCGTGATCTTTTTTCTTGTAGTTACAAAATAAAGGTCCATGCCCATGTCTTGGTCAGTCTTTTTGCACTTCAAGCTCTCGTCGAGTGCCCAGCCAACATTTACAAAGCTATGCATCTAAATAACCTTACAAGAGGGTGAGAGGGTGACCAGTACATGATCGTTAGCTGGCCTCGAGCACGGCTGTCGAAAATAAACAATTATTTTCCTGCAGCCACGGTTGCGGACTTGCGGATCTGTAGGGTGCCGCGGATTGGAGTAAGAGAACGTAAGTGGAAAATGTGTAATTTTGAGTGATTTTGAAAGTTGGAAAGATATATCATACTTATAACTAGAGTAACGAGCAAGGTTTTTGTTGATTGTAGTGTGTAAATTTAACAAAATAATGCACTGAAACTAGTCAGCGGTACGAAGACAGAGTCATGTTAGGCAAATCAGTTTGTTTCAAAGTATAATATCTAATTACATCTATACACTGAATTGGATTCATAACATTTTTATTCATCATTTTTTTTTTTTTTTTTTACAATTTATAGGTTTGCGTTTGACCGCTATCTCACCTGCTGTTAAGTGATGATGCGGTCGACGATGTAGCACGCTTACCTAGAAGATACCTATTCACTCTTGTCTTGAAATCATCCAATTTGTAGGTGCTCGAAAAGACAGACGCCGGCAAGGAATTCCATTCCTTGGCTGTCCGCAACATAAAAGTTGAAGCAAAGCGCTTGGTGCGGACAGTTGGAACATCAACCAAGTATGGATGCCGCATTTCCGTGCGTCTAGTGGTCCGATGGTAGAATGGGGATGGGGGAACCAAATTGTGAAGTTCCGTAGCACACTCTCCGAAATGTATTATTATTTATTTATTGTCTACAATATTTATTTTATAAAATATTTTATTACTACTTCTTCAATATATTTTGACTAGCCTCCCGGCTCAGTTGGTAGTAGCTCTGCCTTTTGTGCCATAGGCCGTGAGTTCGATCCCCACTGAGAACAAATAATTGTGTGATGAACTCATTTGTTCTCTGTCTGGGTGCTATATTGTATTCTAAGTATGTTTAGTGTATTTACAAAAAAAAACTTATGTAAATATTATATCAGCTATAATGGTTCCCATAGTACCTACAAGCTCTGCTTAATATGGGGCTCGACGGTGTTGTGTGGATTGTCCACAATTTTATTTATATTTATTCATAACATTTTTATTCACAATAGATGGTGTGATTCTTCTTCAATGTATTTTGATTATCAATAAAATACCTCTTTTTTCAGAAATCGCAGTTGCAACCTTCTCCCGCCGAAGCGCCCAACAGCGCAACAACCACTGACCCATGAAGAAAGCAGAAAGGAAATTTTCCTCCAAAGGAAAATACGACAATATAAATAACTCTATCGGCCCCTACCTACCTACTACATCACCCAATGACAAAAGAGTTATCGGTGCGTTGAAAACAAAAATGGTTTGGTGATTTATAACAAAGGCCAGGGTATTAGTGTGATTCGGGGCTCGGTGAACGCACCTAGGTAGAACCGATTGCTAATAGGAAAACATTGACCTATGACATTGGTTGTTTAAAGGCCTATGCAGACCGGGACGGCATGGCAAACGATTTTGCCGTCAGTGCACATTAGCCGCTTAGATATCGCGGCAACACTCCAGCGCCTTGCCACGGAATGCTATGCTGCCTCACTCTGCGGTTTGTCAAAACGAGCGCTGGAGTCCTTGGCATGCCGTTGCCTACCGCAGTACGTCACGGCATCCTGCCACGGGAGCCCGTGGCGTGTTTTTTAATGACGTGCAATGAAATCCTTTTCAAAGCCACGGCATTATTTTAAAGCATTGCAATTTGGCGTCATATTTCTATATCGATATGTTTGTATGTCCATCAAAAATTTAAATGTCTTGCCATGCCGTCCCGGTCTTCGTAGGCCATAATGCTAGTACCTACTATATAGTTTGTAGTGACTACATAACTATTTCTGATAATGAGATTTGGTACCACGTACTTTTCTTTATTTTATTAGTTTGATTCAAGATCTTCTAGTAAGTAAACTTAAATCCTTCAAATTGTTTTAGGAATAAAAAGAGAGAACAACTTAAAATAAACACTTTTTGAGGGTTAAAAGTGAACAGTAAAGAACAATCGCAACATGAGGAAGATTTATCTAATTTGATTCATTAATAAAAAATAAACTATGTAGAAGCATAAACATAATTATAGCGCAAGACTAGCATTTTTTATTAGATACTTTCAAAATACTGCTTCATTTTCAATTCAGCCTGGTTTCAGAATACACGTACAAAATATCACAGTGTGAGTAAGACCGCGTCTAGACCAACGACAGTCGAAGGGTAGGCGCTGTTTACCCCAGAGATTTGTACACACCGCCTAATGAGAATAGACATTGATTTAGTACTTGTTCTTATGCTTTTGTGCGAAAGCTTTTAGCAATTACGTCATAATTCGGTTCGAGTTTTGGCAAAATTGAAAGTGGCGTCTACAAATTCTCAACGAACCTACGCCGTAGCTAACTTTGGAATTCATCATGATTTTTAGCCATTTCTTTAATTATTGAACAGAACCATTTAAAATTGGGAAAAAAATGATTTTAATTCAATAAAAAAAGTGGCAATAGGCCTATGCCTATAAAAACCAAAAACCGAAAACTGTTGTCGAATGGCTTCAGAAATATGGATTACCAAGCGTATATAGAATGGCTTCCAAATGATAGGCAAGCGACATTTAAAAGATTGCAGGAAATCTAAGGGCATCAAGTCCATTAGTGGGGTTATAATGATGAGGAATAAGCCAGCTAGTTTCGAACAATCTACAATGTTGTCATCATTTAATTTCAAAAACAATTCTTGCAAGCTTTTCCAGTTTTACCCTAAATGGGTACGAGGTCCAAGCGTGTTGATTGCCCGATAAAGACACAAAGGCTGCACGTCCCGCACACAACGTGTACTACAACTAAGCAAACTCTCATGATTTATTCCCAAACAGGGTCCTATGACGTTTCCACACCATAAATTCCAGCCCTCAAGGCATCACAGTGCTTTATGAAGAGATCGACGACAGTGCGGATGTATGATCCGGGATACGGTCACAGTAGGGTACACCCCGGTACACCAGGGTACACCCGGGTTCAGCAGGGTACGGTACGCTCGGGTACAGCAGGGTATAAATCTGGTGCATCCGGATGGCGACCGCTCCGGTAGTGGCGACGATTATTCACCCAATATCGAGTTTTGGCTTCACTTGCTACCTAATCTTCGCTTTCGTCGATCTGAATTTATGGATGGAATAGTACATTTTTGCTTTTCGGTTGCCTATGCTCAGATGATTTATTATCAGTTGTTTGGTATATAGGATATAGCTACAATGCTGGACATGGAAATAGAAAACCAACAATCAGCACTGCTAACTCAACTTTGACCTTGCAGTGGTATTTTACAAAAACATACCTTTTTTTAGGTTTCCGAAGCCAAATGGCAAAAACGGAACCCTTATAGATTCGTCATGTCTGTCTGTCTGTCTGTCTGTCCGTCCGTGTCACAGCCATTTTTCTCCGAAACCGTAAGAGCCTAGACTGATGCAACTTTGCGAGTAGATGTATTCTGTAAACTTCATTAAGATTTTGACACAAAATAGAAAAAAAATCTATAAATTTTGGGGGTATACTGGAAACTGAAACTCAAAAAAGTTTTTTTCAACGAACCCATACGTGTGGGATATCTATGAATGGGTCTTCAAAAATGATGTTGAGGTTTTTAATATTGTTTTTTTCTAAACTGAATAGTTTGCGCGAGAGACACTTCCAAAGTGGTAAAAAGTTGGTCCCCCCCCCCTCTATCTTCTAAAATAAGAGAATGATAAAACTAAAAAAAATACATGATGTAGATTACTATGCAAACTAGATCTAGTGAGTAGTTTTTTTTTATACGTCATAAATCGTAAACTGCAATTTACCTTTCGACGAACTACAAGAACTTCTATATACCTACATAATAAAGAAGTTCTTACTTAACTTGTTGCTACGGAACACTTCATGGACGAGTCCGACTCGCACTTGGCCGCTTTTTTATAGTAGCTTTTGACCAGTTTATTTAAGATTATTTTTAAACATACATACGCCTTGGCTTTTAAACATAACCACGTTTGGGAACGTTTATCATTTAAACCAGAGCTTACAACTCAACTAAAAACTACTATTTTCGGTGCTAACAAAGCTTCCCTCAAAATTATTTGTCAATGTATTTTTGTTTTTTATTTCGCGGATCTTACGATACTTTGATGAAATTTCATGTGAACTTCAACGTGTGTGTCCTTTGAATTGGTGAGCTATGTCCCAACATATTTCGTAGTCTATGACGCTCTATAGCCTGATTCACCAATACATAACACACCTTAGTCGTGTCTAAGCTCAGCGAGCGCTTTGACCGCGCCGGCTTTAGTTAGATAACTCGTACAACCCACGACCTACTATATAATATACTATTATGTTTATATATCCACTATCTTCACACACCGTCGCACGAACCGTAGGCACGCAATTACATATAGATATTAATTTTGTATAGTTTCGAAAGGCCTCATTAGTGTTAGCGTTTTTACTGCAAGATACGAGACTATTTATGTAGGTTTATTTTTGCTTTCTGATATTTGAAAAGTTTTATCTAGCTATAGTAATAGTTTTATTTATGTGCACTACGCCATTCCTCCCAAAACGGTGAAGGAAAACATCGTGAGGAAACCGGCGTGTTGTAGAACCTAAAAAAGTTCGGGCAAAAAGGGCCCGCCGCAGCGACCTACTTGCGGAAAAACCAGCCTGCACATCAAGTGCGGATGTTAAAGCTGCAGTATCTAACCAATATATTACATGACTTAAAAAAACATTACCTAGGTTATTTAATTCATTAAAAGTTTGGTCTACCAGCAGACGCTTTCCCTCTTAACTACAACATGAATACTTTCAAGAAAAACGTTAAAAAACTCATCTGAACGCAACGACAGCACCCTTGGTGTTGTTGGTGTCTATGGGCGACGGTGACCAGTTACCCACAGGTGGGCCACAAGCTCGCTTGATCTTTCATATAAAAAAACTGCCATAACCGTAGTATGATGCTAAATATCCAAAGTTGAAAGCTTTTGGTAAAATCAATATTTTTACCAGCTATATAAATGTCGATAGAAAAGACTTAGTCATCTACCTATATAAAATAGTTATATTATGAAAGTAAGCCTAGAAAAGTGATGTCAGAAGAAAAGTTTTAAAATAAATTGATGCAAATCGACTACAAAGTTATTGTAAAATATCTAAAATAAACTCAGCGTAATAAACTTAGATTTTGCATAAGTATTCCGTTCAATTCTTCACAGGTAAAGTCAAAAGCAACCCAAAAAAACTACAAAGAAACTGGGTCAACTAAGATTGAGTAATTTACAACCCCCATTGTCAAGTCCGGTTATGCAACTGTCATCCTGTGCAGGAGTCAGGTATTTGCAAAATTTGCATAGAGTAAACTTTCACTTCTCTATTGTGGGTGTACAATACATTGTTTGCAGACGCAACTTTTGAGTAAATCGCTTTGTGTTCGTCTATTGATAGGCTTTGCATGAGATTGCAGGTAGTAGGCTTACCGACTTATAATTTGTCTTGAAGGTGTTTATCAAATGCAGTGAAATGGGAAAAGATGCTTTCAGATTTTTTTATATTAATCTGCATCTGATTTTTTTATAGCAATCAAATCATATTGGAAAACATTCTTAGATCTAACTAATCCATGAAGTTCTAAAATCATTAAAATAAACACAGTTAAAAGAATAAAGTTTACTTAGCTATTTTATAATAACCAATATTGCTAAGCTTTAAAAAATGTGCATCCAAAATCTACCCCTCAGTTTTGCTTATTATAATCAGAGCTATCTAGCGGACGTACAAACTTTACAAACTCCAACGTTCACTCTTTCCACAGACGCCATCTACACAAAATCCCGAAAAACATTTCAAGCTCTGCCTAACAACCCTCGACTACAAAACGAGAACCTTTCCAACCCTGAACCACCCCGACACGCGGCGTTAAAGCAAAACTTTTGCACCCTCCGATACTAGCGCCCTCTCTGAAATGGTGCACGAACTTCGTGAAAGCTCGCAGTTCCGGATAAATCCGCCGCGGCAGCACTGTCGGCAGAGCTTTTGAATGAATCAAAAAAGTTTGGGAAAAACGAGTTCTAACTCAATGAGAATTTGGTTGTGTTTCCAATAGCAAGATGGATTGGTTGTTGGAGTATGCAAATTAACGCACCATTACATGGTAATTTATTTGAAACGAATGACCACTTTGCGGCACAGTGCATCCACATCGAACTGAACGTTTATGGGGACCCTGACCTTATATTGCGTCAATTTATAGCTTAGTAGCCGTTATAGTAGCTTTACGTAACAGCTGTTGTTTAGGTGACTTTGCGTGACCCTGTTTTACATAGACTTTCTCCAGTGCAGTTCGAAAGTTAACTTACTGGTAATGAGTTTATTCACTGTGGTTCTCTCTGCCCTATCGAAGGTGCAAAGCGTAGTTTTGTATGACCATCACGCAATTTTTTATTTGAAATACTTTTATGTAAAGCTTTGTGTATACTTTCGTGTGCATAAAATGCTTACGTCTTCCAATGACAACGATTGATTTATTCCATAATAAACTCCTTACATTTAAAGTTGTTGTTTAGATGTCACTTTCAAATCAAATCAAAGTAGTGTTTACTCAGGCAATCATTATTCTTAGTGACTTAAAGTAACTCTCTCTCTCTGTGCTAGTGGGCTAGATAGTGTTAAGTGGATAGTCTACAATATTTTTATTTTTTTATCAAATCAAAAAAATCTAAATTAAAAGTTATTCAGTAGAATCCGAAGAATCACTTTGAAACATTTTAAAGCTAGGTGAGATAGGTGCCAGTTCCACGCGCCAAGCCCAAAAGAACAGGCAACAAACTACGGCTTGGTACCTACCGCTTTTCTAAAATATAATAAGATCCTTTTACAAATCAAAAATAATATCAAATTATATGTTTTATTTAACAGTGATACTCGTAGGTACACTGATTGCCAACGCCGGTGAACTCCACCCTGGCCACCCTGTACAAACTAAAGCGTACCATCAAGATAATGTTAAGGCTGCTGGCGTCGATAAAGATGCATCGCTTATCACATGCACTCACAAATAAAGACGTAAAGCAATATCGTGTTTATGAAAATAAACAGTACCTGATATATCTGCAACGGGATGATTTATGGAGGCAGCCGGGCCACGCCATAGCCAGTACCTATACATTTGCGAAAAAAGACTAGAACTGTAGGGTGATTGCTCCTTTGTTGCAATCAAAACCTAGTTCATCGAACTTCATCGTTTTTTCAATCTGTTTTCTGGACTCTTTGTAAAATGATCCAAATAAATACATTTTTGATTTGATTTTTTTTTGATTTGATTTGAGTCGCATCTGTCAGTTTGGACATTATTTTGAGCTTTGATTGCAATTAAAAATGAATTTAAATAAAACTTATCTTTGTCAAGGAACTAGTTTATTATGTATATCATTTAAAAGTACATCCAGATTGATCGTTTCACAACGATAATAACAACTAACGTTCGTATCTATATCAACATCTGCAATACACCATGGTATCATCAATAACTTGTATCTTACATTCCATAGAATAAAAAGCTTGTAACTAGGCTAAAAATAACATTAAACGGCAATATAAAACATCATCAAACGCCGATGTTGAACCTACTATGTAAAAAAAGCTTCAATTTGTCATACTGCATTAAGCCACGCGACACTAATTGAAATGATAAGAATCGAATGAATTATCCAATTACGATATTGTAAAGCCGTAATGACTATAAGAGTTGACAGCTCGTTATTATAAAAATCGTTATTAAACGTCAAAGAGAATAAAAGTTACGATTAAACGTGTTCCAATAACGGAGTGACACCGAAAGCCCAAAACAAACAAACAAACAAAATTAACTTTTTGCCGTGAATGTCACCTGCCCACTACGTGTGGACGCGTCCGTCACTTAAATTGGACAACTCTGCTACCGCAAAATAATTCCGAGAAATTACTTTACAACCAAAATTTGCTCTACAAACCTGACGATTAATCCGTCATAATTAAGCGCTGAAAGCAAACAGACGGTATAATAGCGGCTTTTTAAAGCGGGAACAATGAAGCGCCTAGCTATCGTAGAAAAGGAACAATAGTGGTGCGAATGTTACACTCGATATTACAATAATGGTATCGATTATAATTTGCGTGCGATGCGGTCCGAGATAGTAGCGGGAGGCGACATGTAAGCGACAGGCGTTCGCAATCGGCGTCACGATCGACTCCAGCGCTGAACACAATGCTATCGTGGCGCTGCGATCGCAGACATGCCCTCTCGCACCATTACGATTGGCTCTCTCGACGTGTGTACGCACCTTTACGGCGAGTGATTAGCTATTTTTGCAACGGCTCTATTTGAAAAATCCACTGCAAAGTAATGATTTTCTTTACCCAAGAGTATTCTTAGCCGGGTTCAGCAGAATAAAATACAATTATACTCTCAAATATATAAACATGTGAGTGTTTATAGTTACAACAATGGGTAAAAACAACAATAGTCTACTAAAGGTCACAATAGTAAACCTTCACATAAATTGCTATAGGAACGTTTGTATTTTGTGGCTCACTGAACAAAATTATGTAAGATAAAGATAACTAATACCATTTGAAACCAAAATTGATTTCAAAAGTGAATTGTAGAACATTTTACTGCCACTAAAAGACACCGCATTCAAATTCTCTGTAAACATATTCAATTCAGCTCCAATCAAATTCCTAAAGCACTATGCCGCTAAGTAGAGTCTTATTCCCATGGCTCATTTTCTATTTAGCATTCGTAATTCAATAGCCATAAAACGAACGTTTATAGTTTTAAGTTGTAAGCGGAAGCGGATATAATAATTATTGTAATTATTTTGTCTTCAAATCATATTACGATACTAATGAGTTAATGACACATCAATTTGATTAAAAACACATGAGAAAAAAAACTAGTACCACGCGTCCAAACTTGTATATATTTTTTCATTACTCATACTCTGAAAGTAGGTCTGAAGTTGCCTGAGGGGCCTAATTGAAAGTAAAACTTTCAGCCCTAGGGAGAATCACTTTCTACTGACAGCTGTCAAATTATAAAAAAAAACAAGTTCTATTTTATTCAACCATGTTCCAACTTTCTAAAGTCTTTCTAACTGCAAGGAGGTCGTTGAACCAAATTCCAACTTTTTATTCAGCAAGTAGGTTGGAAACCCATTACAACGGTAAGAAGTTTAAAAAGTCTAATTAGAGCGCAATGTAAAATTTAAATTTAAATAACATAAAGATAGTATTAAATAAATAATATATCTTCTAAATTACTTGATTAATATATGGCTTCAACTATTTATTTAAAATAACATAGATTTGAGCATCAATTTACCATTTTTTAAATTATGAGAATGAAAACAATGGCTGAATAATGCTGGTGAACCGAGGCCGAAGGCCCGCCAGAGAAAAAGAAAAAAAAAAACCGGGAAGGCGGCAATTCAATCTTAATTTTCACTAATTTTTCTTTCATGTTTTTATTTTTACTTTCCTTGTATTCGTAATGAAAAGCACAGTGTTTACCTCGGGTGAAAGTCTTTTAAGTCCCTCAAGCTCCATTGGCGCCCTCGCTTACGCTCTGGCGCCAAACCCGTCTCGGGACTCAAAAACGTGACTTTCAACACTCAGGTAACAATGTACTATTTCACATTGGTGTTTCACTGCACGTATGAAATAATAAAGTTTGCAAGAGAGTGAGTGGCAACATATTGTAAAACATATTGACAAAAAACTGTCTTGGCTGGTTTTATTTGTCCTAGTCCAAGTAAACTACTCCTTAACGTCCCAGGCACGCGTTGCGTCCCAGAAATAAAAAAACTGAAAAATCTCCTCTGACGCTATCAATTCATTCCTCACTTTTGTCCCTATCAAAAAGTGATCAAATAAAATAAAATACTTTCTTTCTTATTAAATCATAAAAATCCTTGAACATTAAAATCTGATACTGAAAAACGAATTGATCAAGTCACTAAATTCTCAGTATGAACTCAGTTTTAGGTTAAAATGGTACGAAATACTGTAACAACTAGAGCTCATCACTTGATCCAACCAAGGTTGAACTGTCACCGGGCCCGAAGAAGGTAGGAGCGAGTAATAAACGCGGGTCTGTCAATAAAAGTCACAGTGCGACTATACATACGTCGGGTTTAGCTAGCAGGTGTACTGCCAACCTGCTTTCTAGGGCTGTAGCTCTCTTTTGAAAGAATTCTCAGAGATTCCTAGTAGCTCTGCTAGGTATGCGATTGTGTAGTTCTGTTGGTATCAAAAGCTGGATACTAACAAATAAATTATACTAACAAGGACCAGCGATCACATATCTTGTTACCATCATTTTTCAACCAATATCCATCGTTTTTTTATACAACTAGCTGATGGAACAAGCATATGGCCCACCTGGTGTTAAGTGGTAACCATCGCCTGTTCACGCACGTTAGGAACATACCTTACGATGCACTTCCCTGCGTCCATCAACTTGAGGCATCACCAGTTCGGTTGTCTTAATAGTTTTACAAAGCGAAGTTTCTATTCACTATCTCATGTTTATTACGTCAACATTCAGTGTTGTTGCAATCGTTCCTATTCAGATATAAGTTACGTTTTAATTCAAACTCAGAATAATATCAAAACTGACAGATGTGACTATAATATGTTTTGATTGCAACAAGAGATACGCAATCACCCCAACTACGATGTAGGTGGATCTAGATTCTAGATATCCTCGTATGTCGAATAACTTACACTAAATGCTCAAGTTATAGACGGTTTGTTTGACCACAGCTTTTTTTTTAAATTTAAGTGAAATAAAAATATTGATGATAAAAGTTAATGTGGTCTATTTCCAGCAATAAGTAGACTTTTTTTACTTCTTCGGAACTTTTTTAGGATGATGATAGTGAGCAATGAAGGAGACTGGAACTGTTAGCTCATGCAGCATTGACTTACTGGTTCTCTTTTCGTGTCATTAGTTCTTTCGACCCAGTGCCAGTGCGTTGAAAGGATTTGTGCCTCTGCCATCACGTTTTAAGAACTTAATTGATTTGCTTTTGTATTTTAGGGTTTAAAAAAAAATAATTACATTATTATAATCTGCTTTAAATTTTGAAGCTTTACAGTTTTTTTTGTGAAGTACCAAAAAACCTCGTAATGAAAAAAAAACAGTAAAAATAGCCTCTAAGATCATCGCGATAGCCCTACCAGATCGTAAAACACGCACTATGCAAATTCACATCGCGAAGACGTAACCCGTCAGCATTCTCATACCGGAATATTTACTTCGTTTATTGCGAAATTATTTGAAATTTATTTATTGCAAATTTGTAGGTGTAAGCAATAATTCGTTATTTATGAGAAAAGTGAGAAAATAGTTTTATGAGCCACCTGATCTTAAATGGTTACCTCAGCCTATAAACCTACAGTTATCTAATTAACTACTACTAGAATCAAAGTCAATTAAGGCTTGTGCACATATAAGCGCTGACAAAATTGTCAAATATGATTTGACAACGTTTCACTGATTGACATAAATAATAATAAACGCACAGTTCTTACGCACAGTTCTCTGCGAGCCGCGGGGGTCAAAGGTGTCAAAACTAAAATAAATGTATTTGAAGTTATCTAACCTGAGTTTCTCTAAAAACTACCATGGAAAAGAAAGTTCGTAAAGACGAAGCCGATAGTACCAAAAGTTTTAATAATAAAAGCCCTTTTGCTACCAGCAGCGAATGAAATATATACAATTGGCACTTACCTCAGATACGGCTTGCACTGCCAATCAAATGTTTCCGGCCTTCGAATCTCTCCAACGTCAATCTAACACGAAAGCCTACAACGAGGTGTTTAATGATGCAATAATTTGCATACGAACCCGTTGAGAGCAGGACTATTCTCACGTCCGTCTATTTTGCCATTTACAGACTGGTGCACAGACTTTTGTGATAACCGTTGTGTTTCGTAAACATAACTCAATGCTTTTGTGTAAACTCCCTCTAGTTAGTAGTCTTGACGTGAGAACACAATTTTAAGCCCCTCTACCTCTTAGAGAGCACTGGTGGTCTAGTAGTAGCAGCCCGCCTTCCCATCCGAAGGTCGTGGGTTCAAATCCAGCCGTGTACCAATGAGTTTTTCTGTCGAAAAATGTATGTGCACTATGCCAGTACTCTCAAAAACGGTGAAGGAAAACATCGTGAGGAAACCGGTGTGTCGTAGAACCTAAAAAAGTTCCAGTAACACGTGTCAAGGGTCACGCAAAAAGGGCCCGCCAGCGGCCTACTTGCGGAAAAACCAAAAATCCGATGATAAAAATTTGCCATTTTATTTTTGCCTCCTTCTTTGTTTTTTCATGGTTTCTTTTTACCATTTCAAAAGTCGAGCTTTTATCAATGTCAAATCTATTTACTTTCCAATAACAAAAATGACTCCACTAATTGCCATTAGCTTTTTTTGAATTCCGTGAAAATTCAACATTCGTCCAGCAAACTTACCATTTAATGACGCCTTATAAATTGTCTTTAAACTTGTGTGTTCCAACTATTATTACCTGGAATGGCAGAGAAACAGTTTTATTAGTCAATCGTTCAGGGGAAATTAAATAAAAGAAAATTATATAGGTACCTATGTTATCGTTCGCAATTTTAGCGTATGAGATGTGCTGACAAAGTTGTGGTAAGCCACAAAAGGTAGACGCTTGTACGTGTATCATTGTATCTAGTTAATTAATGATTTAATCAAAAAACTTTGTCTGATTACAGTCTCATTGAAGCCAGAAAAAGATGAAGAGAGAAATCAATGAAGCGATTAGTGCATAAGACTGACGACCCTGACGTCTGTATTCCGGCGCGCGGGACGGCTAAACCCCGGGCGCGCAATCTGACATTTATGAGTGCCATAAAAACGCTCAAGTAGTGACTTTTACTACTTGTTTAGTGAACATAAATGTCTTTGCCTTGCCCGCGCAACATCGTCCGTATTTAAAAGCGCAGTTTCGTGCACTGTTTTGCTCCTTTTGCCTGTTTTTATTTACTGTTACTGTACTGTTATGCAACTGTATAATGCTTTGGTTACTTTTCAACGGCAATTTATTGGTGTCGTCTTTTGTCTTTATTTTAGCGAACATGTTTTTGTTTTGTGTTTTTCGGAAATATTTCTGAATTGCCCCGCTTTGACAAATTGGTTGTTTGTTTTTATTTATTGCGTGAAATTCTTCCACTTTATTTGCACATACTTTATGCTATGCTTTGGAATATTTTTTGTTATACGAACGCTGTTTGTATTGTAGCTTTGAGTTGGTACTATTCCTATAATAAAAAAGCCCACTGCGTGCATATAGCAAAATTTGGCAATTAAAAAGCTACCCAGCCTTTGAAAAAACAGAGTGTAAAACGCATCGTGCCTTCATAACAACAATTAAAATGTAATTGATTTAAATAAAGGAACAATAAATCAAAATAATGACGACCTCAAACCCGGTGTCGTGAATGTTTACTGAACTAATCTTGATAATGTTTTACAACACTCATAAAACTAATTAGCCAGGTATTTAATATGCAGGTGGTTGGTAGCTAAGCATACTTATTACACAATTAAACTTAAAAAAACATGAAACTTATAATATAATGTGAATATACTGTGAACTGTAGGTATATTACCTCAAAACTTTTATAAACCTTAGTAACATAATAAAATAAATGGTTAGCTATAATGTTAACTTTTAGAGAAGGATTAAAGTTTACTTTGATGGAATGACTCTTCTGACGGACGCTTGAGTGGATAGAGGTGACTGAGTAAGTAAACAAACAGCTTTCAAAAAACTATTTGGAGCAGCAACATCCGTGTGAAATCCTATAACTCAAAGTCAAATTCTAGAACTCCTTGATTTCCTAAGCATTCACATTCTGATACTGTCCTCTGCCGAACAGTTTTGCAAACATCGCCTGGTCTCTGGCCACCCACCGCCTTGCCTACATACCTGGTTTATGACCGGCCTGTAGAAGAATAATAATGCAGCTATGATCCAAGGCCAAAAAACAATAGATGGCTTGATTGCTTTTTGCCCTAACTTGGCTAGGGCCACGAAGACTGGACGTGTTGCATCAACACACTGGGCCAATGTTGAATCGAAAGTTGTTGAATCTCTACTCGTAGTCAGTCAATGACCAGTGGCTAATTTGGAATTGTACTACTGTAGTAAAGATGAGCTAATCAATACTTTGCTAGTAACCAAAGAATGCTACAGACTGTAAAAAACACAGGCATCAAGATATCAATATCGTCATGAAACCCTACTAATAGCTTTTACAGTTGTTTGGCTGTAAAAGAACACAGATGAAAAGGCCAACCTGAAAGGATTTGTAATCTATTCTCCTTCTGAGTCGTTACACTCTTGACAGAGTGGTCGTGGTCATGACGGGGCAGTGGCTCGCCTTACAATTTTCCGCCACTCATCCCGCACCTCTGTTCTTCTGCTCTTCTGGTGCATTCGTTGAAAGGGGCATCTATGCGTATAGCGTATTCTATTATGTAAACATTAATTATATTCTAATAACCTAATCTAAGCCTGAAAGAATAACATTTTTCAGAACACCGTTTAACAACAACCGATTAATAAATATCTCGTGATTTACACAAAAACTGGCATTTTGTTTTATGGCTAATTTGCCATTAAAATAAAACACCTTTAAATGCCAATGAAAAGACAACTGTTTAAAAGAGTGATACAACTTCTATGGTAATAGGATATCCGCAGACATTTTTATTAGGCCTCGGAATGTCATTGCCTTCAAAGTTCACTAACCCATTTGTTATTCGAAATTTCAACTATAGGCTCAGCAATACCAATATAAGACCCAGTTGGACCTGCTTACTATTCACAGTTCATTGTATTTATCGAACCAAAAGAAAGTTCTACATCCCTAGTAATATATTCCTGTTGTTTTCGCTTCAAAATTAGACGATTAGGAGTCGGCATAGGATGCAAAATCTATTAAATTAAAGCTGGCTTACGCATGCTCACCTACCGCGGTGATTTTTAATCGTAAGTGGTATGCGAAACGCGATTTGCGGTGTGATTTTGAATATCAATTTGGTTGATGCTTTGATGTAAAAAGGTTTGCGCGTGGTGGACGGATTACGCGCGCCACATGGACATTTTGAAATTATTGTCACGAGTGTTGCAGATTTTATCGTTTGCTTTCAATCGTTATTTTGTTTATTTTATTTTATTGCGAATGGCCTGTCTCTACTCTGCCCTATTTTGCAAGCACTATCAATATAATATTTATTGTCAATCACTTTACTAAGAACATAGCAGAATTTTTTTTATCAACAACGTTTTTTACTTTTAAGCTTTTGGAAAAGAATCTGTCATCAGTATTTTGATCACGCACAATCAATAAATTGTAAATGACCTACCTACCTATTTTTTTCGACGCAGTTAGATTTTTTCGGACGACGGCGAATTCAAGGTCTCTTTCGTGACTTATGATTGATGACTTACAGAGGCTTGTGCTAATACAAAAGTACCTATGTTATATTTGTATTGTGCCTTGAGATTGAAGGTTAAAGAGTGTCTATTCAATTGAAGTAGGTAGTTAATCACGATACAATTAGCAACCATGGACCGGTCGAGATAAATAGTGCAGTTGACAGCAAACTGGCTAGACGCCTGTTGGATACTGATAACATATTCTGACAAATTGGTCTACATTACTAAATACGTGTCAAATGAGACTTGTGCATAGAACATTTGTTTTTAGATATATTTGGCAAAGACGAGCAAGCAGTACCGACAAACCAAAATTAATATTATGATCAAATCTTCATCCACGTTGTGTGGCTTTAGAAGCCATTTTTTAAATTAATACATATTGGAAAGTTTATTTTTTAACATTACTCTTTTATTTTTTCTTTGCTTTTAGTTACGAATGTCATGATTATATTACTAAATTCTGCAAAGATTTAGCAATAGCTTAAGGAAAACTGCTGCTTTGGACTTGATTGTGGAAGAATTTTTTAATAATTATTTATAACCGGACTCTTATACTAGAAAATAATGAATAACTCCAATTGCAGCACTGTTATATTTAAATGTTTAGTCACTAACTGGCAAGTCACAAACAACAAACTAATCTATCAGCTATACCACTACTTTCCAAATATATCTTCCAATTCGATTGAATTGACTGAAAGGATTAAGGCTTTTATTAGTATTATTATTATTAGATTTTAAATCTATGATTTAGGCTGACAGTTTTTATATCCTCCATGACTGCTGAAGCTTTTAGTTGAGGATTGTGACTCCTTCCCAAACTTTATAGACAATAACATAGCTCTCTATTTGGAATAGTCACTGGTTTGATGGAGTGCCTGACGCGCTGGCATTTCCAGTGTTGATACGTGGTTACCAGCACGTAGGTGTTAGTCAGCTTAGCAACAGTTTTATATATTCAAGGATGTTTTATTGGGGAAGCCTTAAGCGAAGGATTCTTATGCGTAAGCGTATTATCTTGCTCTATAGTTTCCGTGTGGAAATATTCGACCTGTATCTTCCCTGGATTCTAACTTCTACTGTCAGTATTTTTATAAATAACGGGATATTTACCATGGTAATTTAACCATGGTAAATATCCCGTTATTTATAAAAATGTATGAGTTTTGACTCCTAATATTTCACGGTTGAACTCAATCTGATCAACTCATGAAGAGTTCAACCGTGATCATGATGCATGCAACTGTGCCGAAATATCGGGAAACTCGCAAAATTTAGTCATGGTAAATATCCCGTTAATAGAGTTAAAAACCATGATAGTTTAGAAATTAATTCTACTGACACCTCAGATAATCACTGTTCCATGTCACCACTTTTCCACGGCAGCTCTAAATCCAATTCTGACGCTGATTTAAATGTTAATCACCGAGTGTCGAAATTATTAATTGCAGCCGGCACGCGGACGTTACGTATGCAGATTGCAATGCTAACGAATGATTAACTATTCATGTACATTTAGATTTTGATGTATGGCTGCGTGAAAATTGACAATTTCGTGTTCAATTAGAGACAAAGAATACAAGACGAAAAAAGAAAAGCTGCGTTTGGTTTTACTGTAAATTTTTATGAAAGAAATGAACAGAAAACTTTCAGTTTTTAACGCTCATACTAAATTCGTAATGTCACTGTTGCAAAATAGTTATATCTGCATTCTTACCGTCTAAAAAGCCTTCGGCTCTAAGCATCCTGTTTATATGCAAAGTAAAGCCAAAATTAGTTTCAGTGACATCATCCTCATTGCGTTTTGCTAACCAAAATTATAATTACGCTGCCGGAAAAACAATTTCAGCGACTATCGTCGTCTTGTGCTTCAGTTGTGAGAAAAGTCAGGGAACTTGGTAATTTAACGGCAATTTATCATTTGGTTAGAACAGCTAAAGCTTTTGCGTCATTTGCCGTTCGGTAGAACTGAATCTGATTCGTCCGTGATGATTTGTGTCGCCGCCTCCTGCTGAAAGCGCGAACTATCAATTACTTCGATTTATTGTTCGTTGTTTATGTATGAGTTATTGTAATTGTTATTTATAATAGGATACTTTTGGGGCTTTGTCTGCATACACTTTGGTACCCCGAGCCACTGATATTTTTCGCGACAAAACTGACTTTCAACTTTTTTAAGTGCATCCACTCACTGTGAGTATCCGTGGTTTCATTATTTTACAGATTTTATGAAAAATTATGTACAACTTAAGTTTGTTTTACTTGAATTTACTATAGTAACAAACCCTAGAACTTAAAGGAGAAACCATTTTGTAGTTTTGTCGAGTTTCTCAAAGCCGAAAGTTGTGAGGTTCGTACATAAACATTCTACTAGTATTCAATTCAATTCAACACCTAACTACTTAGCGAAAGTTATAGCTTCAAAAACCAAAACCTTAAAGTGACGCACTACCGATATCCGACCTCATTAATTAGTAGAATAGGTAAGTGTGTTTGTTTAAAATTCGAACATCGCCACCGCCTAGTAAGGAGCACAAGTGGTCATAAAATATTACGAGTCTATTCTATTCGATACGTGATAACTCCTGGAAATGTTCCTCGCATGTTAATGCAGGTTTGGCCTGGTCTTAGGTCCTAATGTGAAACTTCCAGGAAGCTCTAAGGCAATTCCCAGGATTTTGATTTTATATCAACGAGCGCGGTCTAAGAACTAAGGATAGATCAAGGGAAACCTAATACATAAAATTATTTGTGCTATATATTTTTTCGTTACATATAAATAAATAATAATATAATACTGTAAATTAATCGTCTTAAACCTTACAAATATTAATAATACAACGTGTATCAAAATATGTGTACTATCCCGAAGGGGGGTGAATTGCCACCCCCCGGGGAACAACTTTTGTTCAACGACTTTTCGAACTTCAATTGGTATCTCTGAAAAAAACTGCAACGAAGTTTAAACATGAACAGCTGACTTTATACAAAGTGACAACCCTAAACTCAGCTATAGAGGTAGTAGGTAGTAGTAGTAGACCTACAGAGGTAGTAGGTCAAGGGGTCAAGGGGTTACAAGGATAGGGTTGTCAATTTATTTAGGCATTATGAAATTAAATATTTTTGTATGGGAAACTGAAAATAGGAATTTTTAATTTTCTCCCCCCCACAACTGATCACCATTGTGGTCTGAAAACCCCCACCTTCGCATAGTACACATATTTAGATACACCTTGTATACCCCTACTTTTAATATGATGTTTGGTTTTAGGGTCTGCGATGACAACTAATTCTATATTTTTTCTAGCATCACACATCCTATAAGACCTAAAAAGTTTTAAGAAAAGCTTGAATTCATTTTAACTCTATTTGGTCGTGATAATTTTATCAATTGGCAATCAAAATAAAATATCTAAGGTATCCGTCCACACGCGCCTAAACTTTTAATTGTTTTAGCCACGTGCTTCGTTTCATGAGCTAATAAAATACAATGTTTATGTAGATCAGCTGATAAATATTGATTACAATAGAGCGGATAAACTTTTATGGTCATACAAAGACTTGGACGAGACTGGAATACCTTTTTGGTATAAACCAAAACCAAACAAGAAAATCAGATTTTTAGACGATTGGGCGGAACTCATGAGTCAAACCAATATCATCTTAACGCGCATGTTTTAGACAACTTCCACCATCATCATCAGCTTCAGAAACCTTTGAAACTTTTGCTTTTGTATTGCCTACTAAGTTGGAGTGGCACCAAACGGGAACTTTACTGTTATTTTTATTTTGTCAAAGGAGCATGCAAAAACATTGATAGGGACTAAGCCGTAGTTTGTTGCCTGTTCTTCTAGGTTTAAGACGTTTCAAAGTTATCCTTGCGATACAACTGAAAAAATTAGTTTTGAAATGGAATTTAAATTTGAACTGCTGTTATATAGGCCTCTCCTGTATATTTTCAGGAAGAACGATTCTCAGCTCTTTTTCTATCCGCGATCTTAACTAATGTCGTCGGTTAAGAACAGGATCACTATATTCTATATGGTTAGTCTAATCATCATCAGCCCTCATTCCACGCTGAGTGGGGTTGTCTTCTTCCACTCCCTATAATTTGTTTTTCATTTCTGTGCTGCTTACTTCTTTCTGACTCGTGTCATCTTTTACAATATCCATATTTTCTTTGGTTTTTTGCTTCTATGACCATCCTCATCTTGTTTAATCCATTAACATAATGAACTTACAACAACCAGGATGAATATTCTTCTCTTCTTCTTCCTGCCCTTATCCCATTTTATGTGGGGTCAGCACAAAATGTCTTCCTCATCCATTCCCTTCTGTTAGCCTGTCATCTCTGCATTCAACCCTCTCTTATCCATGTAATCTTTCACACATCAGTTCATCCACGTTTTCTTTCTGCCTCTGCTCACGTATCCAACCACATTTATACTCATCACTCTCCTAGAGACATGTCTTTCATCCTTCCGCATGAGATGCCCGTTTCATGCCAGTCTCATCATCATCATCATTATCAGCCTGTAGATGTCCACTGCTGGACCTATGTGCAGCCTATGCTTACCCTACACATTTCCAGGATGAACGATTCTGAGCCCTTTCCATCCATCGACTTCCCGCGATCTTAACAACGTCGTCGGTCTATCTGTTGGGTGGGCACCCTACGCTTCGTCTTCCGGTTCGTGGTCGCCATTCGAGAACCTTTATTCCCCAACGGTAAATGCCCACTTATTACTTCTTAATTATTCTGTTACTGGCGCTGTACTTTCAAACCCCTGTGATATGCTCTTTCCGTATCCTTCTGTATCATACGTATCACGTTGAAAGTTCTATGGTAAACAAACAACCAGTGTCACACAAAAAGCTTTTGGAATGAATCCGTTACTTTCTTGCCGTTCTTAGTACTTATTCTGCTTAGTCACGTAGAACTGGCGCCTAGATTCACCTATGGGCCTATATACTACGTGACTTCTGATTCACGCATAAGTGAATCTATAGTAAATATAGTTATAGTTACTCACCTACTTCATTTCTATTCACTAGTAGAACGTACATCAGTGAGGTTTGAAATTTTATTTAATAAACTGGTGACTCACCCTGGCTTTGCATGGGCAGAAAATTCATTGGGCAACCCCACTGTGTCATCTTTGTTTTTCTAAAATAAACCCGTGCAATGCCGGGGCGGGTCTGTAGTAATAAATATAGCCTTTACAATTTTTGCAATCGACTCACTAGTTTTTGTCTTTATTCGTTACAAAAATACAAATCTTTTTTCCATATTATAACACATACTAGCAGTGAAAACCAGCGTTTCGCGGGTAGAATACAACGTATATTTAATGGCTTGAATATTAGATACTTCTTGAGGATTATATAACGTTTTAGGTCTTGGATAGACAAAGAAAAGTCCCTGTAATGTTAGAAAGGATTTCAATACTGTTGCCATCTATTTCCACCAATTTCGTCCAACTACCACTACTCACAGCAAAAGACCAAGGAGTAGGTATCTAGCACAACAACGGTGATTTAAGTTGGCCGTGATAGAAAAAACCGTGTTCGTACTGACTTCGTACACACATTTGCTTTTTATAAAAATATTATAGACATAATTATTGTATTTTATTTTTATGAATTTACTTGATTAGCATGATGACCATTCTGTACGAGTAGCAGGTAGCAAAGAAACATTATTTCATCTATGCCATGGTAAACCATGGGACATGAGAGAGAATTTATTTTGTTTATTAGTCCAAGCTTATTTAAATAACTATCCAAAATAATTGAAAGAGAAAGGAATCAGTAGATACAATTGGTGTCTTACATAACCTCGCGTGCCTCACTAAATGCTTATTCACAGTATTTATGTGTACCGTCAGAACAACAATAAGAATAATTATCTGCTAACTGCAAATCAATTCAGTTTTTACCGCAGTTTATTTTGAAATGCAATTCAAATGCAGCTTCCTAGAAGATTGGCATAGAGCAATTTAAGAATATGTAGTTTTTGTAAGTTAATTGAGCTCGTGGTTATGTCTGTAAATTTAGAGCGCTATTTTTGAAAATACTGAACCTATTTTACAATATTCAGATTAATCTTCATTCATGATTATTAAAGCATTAAAATATTTGATTTTTAATTATAAAACCACTTTTAAGTGTTTTTAATATAGGCAATTAACTATGGTCTCCGTGTTTAATGCCTGCGTGAAGACAAGTCAATTAAAACGTATGTTTTTTGCTATAACGTTTCATTTATTTTATTTTTTTATACAAAAATATATCATGTAACCGAAAAAATTAAAAAATTGAAAAGGTTTTGAAGTTCATAATGTTATAAGATCGAAATTTATTGAGATTCCAATCCTCTCTGCGATACATTTCAACAATAGTGTTCACGACATGACATGACGTCTCAGTTGACATTTGACAGCTGACATCTACACGAAAACAAGAAGAAGAAGAAGAAGAAACATTGAAGATCTCTGATATTGCTTTAAATGTTTTTGCCACTACTACCCTAGATTAGAACGTTGCAAGTCCACTGGCAGGCTTGCATATGTTCAAGTGATTTTTCACGGCTACGGAACCCATGTAACAAAGGGCACGCAGAACGGTGTCGCAATCACGACCCGCGATCACGACTGGTCCTTCTAGAATTTACTAACCCTGCGTATGCTTTCCTACCCTCAAATTTAAACCTTATTATCTAGCACTTAAGGTATGATAATATCGCAAAATAATTATGTATCAATTCAATTGAGATTTACTCAGCTGAATTGAAGATATTAGACTTTAGTGGGTAGGTAATAAGGGTTGGTTGGTAGAAGATGCAAGTTGGTAAGAAGGCAAAATGTCTCTAGACCGTGTCGCTACCAGCTTTTAAATGCATTAAGTTTGTTCTAGAGATAATAATCGTTGCGAATGCGAATGCTTTGTTGTTTCAAAGATAGAGTTGTTCCGGTTGATTTATTTTTGGTCAGCTCTTATTTGACTTAAATGGGGGTAATGTTGAAATCATAAATTTTACTGCGATATCTAGTGCTGGGTGCTGTCGCGATATTTAGTCACAATGGATGGCTAAAAGGAGATAAGTGTACCTATTTTATGATATTGATAGAACAAAAATATTTAGTGCATAGGTACTGTTCAAAACAAAAGCTCAGTTCTTTGCAAAAAAATTGGTAAGAATCAAAGTAGCTAGGAAGCATCAACAATAATTTTTCTATTGTATCTTTTTCTCTATAAACTGTTTCGTATGGTATCATTGGTTATTTCAAACCAAGTGTGCTGAAAGTATTCTAAGTGCGCCTCCAAGAGCTCCGTATACTCCTGCCTTAATGAAAAAAATATCAAAACATTCAACTAACCTGATTTTATTAAATAATTTCGAAAGAAGTGCGTGACGTGCGTTAAAAACTACCGCGTATCACGCAAATTTTGGGTATATCACAATTTTTTCTATTATTTTCCGTTGGAATTTTATGCTTTATAGTTCACAAAATAGAGTCTATAATCCAGTTTCGATCTGTAACATTTTTGATGGAATCTTTTCTGGTAAGTTCGGAAACCTAATCAGTGTTTAAAAGCTGTCCTTTAAGTTATGGTTGGTCTATTCACAAACACAGATAAACATACGCATGTGGAAATAACATTTAATTTAAGACTAATTAACACTTAGGAGCCGAGATATTGACGACAAACTGAGCGGCTACGGTGTAGATAGACCAAAAATAAAATAAGTCACCCAAATCTAAAAGAAAATGGTGGTTACTACAAGGACATAAAACGAGCAGTGTTAGTCTGATGCGTATCCTATTGTACTTGCGTGTCAAGGCTGATGGCGAGATGGTGAAGTACCGGCAAAGTACCAGCATCTTTCTGAGGAAGCTGGCATGTCATAAAATCTAAAAAAAAACTAAGTCAAGTCTGGAATAAGGACGAGATTTGTACGAGGAACGAGGTTTGTATTACAGAATAGTTTTATTTTCTCTTCTTCTTAAATTTAAGAACTTAGCTATTGTCGGGGTTTTGATGCAGTTTTATCCAATTGAGTCTTTCGGATGCGGCCTCCTTGACTTCCGTATACGACATGACAGCGACCTTTTCTTTTATCTGGCTCACGTAACTTATTCTTGGCCTTCCTCTTCCCCGTTTTCTTTCAATCTTTCTCTTCAATCTTTCCTTCAATGATGTTCTATTATGTAGCTGTCATGTCAAAGAAGAACATCTTTTCGCTCTGGCTTTGTATCGTCTCAAGTACAATTTATTCTCTTTTACTCGCTCTAAAACCTCTTCGTTCGTAACTTTTTCAGTCCAACTAGTTTTTTAATTAGTTTAATTTACCTTAGTAAAGTATTTCTAAAAACAGTAGCTTGAAACTGTTGGTTATACGTTTTTATTCAAGACAAAATGATACAAAGCATTGTCACTGGAACATCCCCACATCTTCCGAGTAGATATTTCTCCGAGAGGGAGGGGGTTGACAGTGACAAATGGCTCGTAGCTGGCGCCCCCTAGTGGCGGCGCAATGAGTTATAGCCACCAATCGAGAGCGTTCGCGCCAGCGGCCATTTTTAATTTTAGGGGTAAGTTACCCCTATTCGAGTATTATTATAAAGTGTGATGGACGATACATTATGGCGCATGGTGGTGACAGATTGAATTTAGATTTCGTTTTATTTTATACATAACAAAAGTTGTAATATTTAGGTACCTAGGTACCTATATTTTCTTTTAAAATCATTCAGAGTATCAAGTTACTTACTTTAACGCTTTCTTATTTTTCCCCAAATTTTTGCAAGAGCCTTTTATTTTTATAATGGGGCAAACCGCCCCGTTTATAACTTCAATACTCAATACTCAATACTCATGTAATAATACTCATGTATAAGTAAGTATATTTATTGCATACACTGTGTTTAGCATGGTTGACCTTATCAATGGCACACTTTTTGACTATCGAAAATCGCGCATCCGTATTAGCAAAAAAAAACTTTTGTTTAAACACTTTTTCTTTCTTCAGTAATTAGGTACATAAGAACTAAAAATTGAATGGCATAATTTTTTCAAAAAACTTTCTTCTACTCAACTGGTAACGAAACTTGGTAAATTTTGAAAGATGTAAAATCCCTACAAGTTAAAAAAATGTCGAAGGTCAAAATGTGCGAGCGAGGAGTTGTTTTACGGTTTTCATCGTTGCTTTTCTAACGGCATCTGCCTACTTACCAAAATTGTATCTTAAACAAAACAGCAACATTATGTTGTATGTGCCTCGTAACAATAACGTATGGAATCATGGATACCTAACGAGAACGGCTAAAAATGTTTTTGTATTTAAATCCCTTTTACAGTGAGCTTTACATTGTTAATTATATTGAGCTTTATTGAATCACTTATTATTACCCAGAACGTGTAAATATTTGTAGAACTAGCCATTACTACCACGTTCAAATGCATCGTAAAAACTAATGCGCTCATAATCGCCCATTAAACCAATTTCAAGCGTCGAACGTCAATGTAACCATAAATCACGCCCTCTAACGTTTTAATGCCGAACTACGGAACATTTGTCGCTTCTGTATCGTCTCAATCTCGCTTAGATGATGAACGACCACTTTTATTGCTTACACGCTTGTTTATTTACTGCTTTGTAATAGAATGTCAATAAACAACGTTGATAACCGAGAGGAGCAATAAAATAATAATAAAACACGACAGTTTTACGGTGGCGCTACCTCGCAGCAGCTGGTGAAACGTGAAACCTGAGTTTTGAACAGCGACATCTATTGGCGAATAGATGAACTTTCTTAATTCGGCGGTTTATTTTAGGCTGAGGCCACCATGACGCATGGAACTTATAAAAACTGACGGTCGTTAGGTCTGGCTAGAATTATTCTAGACACATAGTAACAGTTCTCGATTGATAGTAAAAAATATAATTATTGTCTAGTTAACAAGCGGAGATCATTTATCACCCGCTACAGCACATCAATAATTCATTGATAATAACACAGACGCACTGACGTAATTAGTGCAATTACTCGCCCACCCAGTATTACCGCACACAGCTGATATAATTATTTATCTTTACTTTAGTTGAATTAAGAAAAGGAAAGAGACTATTGATTGTAACCTAACGGCTTTGATTTAAATCTAAATAGTCGGAAAACTCTATTTTTTATTAAAATTCTGCCTTGTTCCGGTTGTAACATTTTTAAGATTGATAGAGACGATAAAAAAGAAAAAAAATAAGTACCTACCTTATTCTATTCGTCGATTTTAAACAACCTCATCCTATAAAATTATATTCACCATCTAGACCTAACCTATTTATTTTTACCATAAAATTGATTGTAAACAATTATTATATAACTGATAGCAAAAATTTGAACGTAATGTTATTAAAAACAAGGTTTCAGTAGGTGGCTCTAAATTCAGTACCTACCTAATGGACTTCTTCAGGCTGATGATGATTATTTCACCCTGCTTAGTTTGGGACTAGATAGTGTAGTGTTAATCCATAATATTTATTTATATTTAATAATTATATTAATATTGAATTTATTTAATATATTCAGCATTACGATAAATAAAATGTCCGACTTTTTCAGTATCTAAACATAGCTTCCTTACTTGGTATGTTATTGTTTTCACTTATCACTTAAATAGCCAAACCACATAATTGAGGACGAGTTAAATGGAACGAATAAGGTGCGTGACCTAGCCTTAAGATAGTATGGAGTAGAGTTTGAATTTTTTGCACTATTCCGGGCATAAATTGTTTCAAAGTTGGTATTGCTGGTGTTGGTCTAATGGCGCTCGTAAACGGTTTTTTTGCTATAATTGCCTTCTTTCTTATGAACTCTCTGCGTGAGCAAGACCTACCTTATACCTTACTTATTCTACCTGTACACCCATACAATTTACAGCTAAAAGTTGCAGGAAAAATCAGCGCATGTTGGTAGAAAGTCATCTAGGCATAGTTTATTTTATTCCCATAAAAAAATTGGTTGCTTGGAAAAAAACAGCCATACAAAAAACGTGGCAACTTTGACCACGATGAAATGAATGTTAGTAGGTACTTATTACAGCGTTTCAGTAAAGTATTTGGAAGTTTGGTGTTTTGTCTCTAAGCCTCCTTTCAGATTAAGCCACCTACTTAACCACTAAACATTGTTTGGGATGTCTTATGTCTATTTTCTACTAGCTATTTAATTAAACTCTAATAAAACTTCCAGTAAACTTTCTACAAATTCGGTATTTTGATGTGTATCCCAAACTTCTTAAGACTTTGACCCGAAAATAGTTAATTTTAGACAAGCGAACAATTCAAATTGAATTAAAGGACGCACATATACAAGAACAATTACCAGGGCATTAGTTAGCGAAACAATTCGAGAGTTCATTATAAAGCATCGGTCCAACCCTGGGACCTTCTTGTTGGAATGTTCACTATTAATGGCCCTAAAAATATTCGAAATTTTGGCACAACAATTTGTTGGTCATAGTTTTTTTTTGGTCATTGATATTGATATAGGTAGGTAACGTAAGGTAATTGTACCCTATTATTATGCAGAGTCTATCACCAAGAAGTATAGGTATCAATACAAAGTTTTAGAGCGCTCCAAAATGTAGGTTTTATGTTTTTAGCAGCAGAATGCACGAAAAGAGCCTCGGAGGCAGACTTGAAATCCTTTCACCACACAGGTTTAAAAAAACCAGTGACACGATAAGAAGAAGAAGCAGCAGAGTACTTAGGTACTTTTACTGTACATTTTTTTTTCTTTGAAATATAACATTCCGTATTTTTAAAAGGTCTTAATAATATAAAACTTCAGTAAGATTTTTTATATCAAAATGCAATTATTTTCGACTATATTAAGTATTATAAAAGACTTTCAGTTTGGTTTTTTTTAATAATAAAATGTATAAGAACAAAAACACAAGGTTGCATACTGTATTGCCAGTTATTGTACATTATGTGGGAACAATTACACATCCATTAATCAGAGAAGTCCTACGACTGTTTATTGCGCCGGCCCGGGGCAACCCTTCCTACACCCTTGCGTGTGACACAGGGTGGGAGAATGGCTGGTCTACTTTATTTTTCACTATATTATTTTTTGTCACGTCGGGGTCACCAATGAAGCGTTATTTGTGTTGTCTGCCTACCTACCCGCTATCTAGCTGAAACAGACGTAGGCAACACGAATAACGCTTCAAAAGTAAAAGATACATAATCATGCTTACGGCTCCATAATGGTAGGCGAGGCCATGATGGTATGAAACAAAAGAAAAATATTGATGACAGAAGGAACAAAGCTCAAGTTTATTGCCTGTTCATATAGGCTTGGTCACGTGGAACTGGTAACTAGACTCACCAAGTATTAAAACAAATACGTAGAAGGAAGAATTACTACCAGCTGAAGTCAAATTATTTACGTTGATAAAGCAGCAGCTCATAATTTAAGATTGTCAAGTGTGATAAATCTTATTATGTCAATTATTATCAGTCTTATTATCGTCGTGTTTTGGTGGTTCGAAAGAACCAGTGCCATGGCAAAAAGAAAAATAAGACTTATTTTTAAATACACCAGCTGTTTCTTCAATATACTGTGGCAGACTGTAGGAAGGGTTGCCAACAGCCTCCGAACACCCAACTTAATTACAAGTTTACACTTGATTAGCCACGCCGACTTTCAACGAACTCCGTGTATGCGGCCGACTTTTAGGGATAAGTGTATGATTTATATAACATGTACGGTATTAGAATATTTATGATTATAAAAATGGCTGATTTGGATATGCTGTAACGGTTCAAGAAGGCTTGCGTATTTTGACTTATTATATTTTTTATGTTATGATGGTTTTTATTTTTATTTTATTTTTTTAATTTTGGCAATTTGAAAATGTTTATTGAACAGTTGAAACCTTATTATAAACCGAAAATAGAAAAAAAATACACTTTTAAATTAAAATAGGTGAAGAAAGAAAAGAAAATTTAAAATACACAGAACGGCTACATTGACCAACATAATACCTACATACAGGCACAAAAAAGTACAAACACACATATCATATACAAACTCAAATAAAGTAGTTACATATCCTAGTTAAAAACAAAAATACTATTTAGGTATAGGTAGCTACGTCCCATACCGAATGCTATGCTAAATATAGGCTCTGACTCAGCTTTTGCTGCTTGCAAGGTATGAAAGAGGTAAATAGAAATCTCTAAAAGCAATTTAAATAAGTTGCTACATCTTTAGATTTTAATGAAATGGGGCAAGTCCCAGCGCATTTACAACATTTTGTCTACCAAATGTTGTTATCGTGTAAGAACGTGTCTCTCTCTTTTGTATGCAAAATTGATGAGACAACAACTCGTAGACGAAATGTTGTAAATGAAGTGGGACAGAAAGTTTCATTCTGGAAAACATGATGCCGTTTTCCACTTGAGACTTTTGTTGCAAGCATGAAATAATATTATTCACTCACAAACCTTAACAGTAAACACTATAACTCAATTGTGTTATTCTGTAACTGCATTTTAAAGAGGCGACGCAGCAGCACCGGTGCGGACATTAATAATTTTGGCGCGAACAAATGACGCGGCTGATTAATGATTTACGTACCCAATTCCATGTTGCCGATGGACGCTGTGATAGGCCTGACTGCATTAACGCATACTGTTTCAAGTTTTAGTAAGTGAAGTAAACCAGGCATTTGTATCTATTGTAGATGTCTATGTGACCTGCGAGGCATTGCTTTGTAATAGGCGATTTAGGTGGGCCAAATGCTTGTTCCATCAGCTAGTTACATAAAAAAAAAAGATAATTTATGTAGCGTCAGGGGCGATTATTCAAGCAAAACTTGGTGACCTGGGACCGCATTTTGATGGACTAGGCTTGCCCAGCACCTGTACCTATACATCCTGACAGCGGTCAAATATCGCACTGTCAAAGTTAACGGCAGTGTGTGCCATCACAGACCATAGCTGATCGTCGAGATGTGCGCAAGGCTTTAAGCTACACTGAAATTCAGATCGGGGGTGAGGTGCAAATTTTAGAAAATGGTTTCTTAGTGACCGACTTTATCCACAAAAAGTGCTTGTTCCAACCTATGGCCTTTATTTTTGATGAAATTGTGATGAGTAGGGTAATTTGTAAATATATTCACTAATACAAAAATAACAATAAAAAAAAATCTTTTGGATACTAAAGTTAAAAGTAAAATATCGGATTGATCATAAAACACCATAGTAAAAAGTTAGTTTTAATAATTAGTAAAGAAATTTAATCAACTCTCGTTTTAGTCTACAAACTAATTTAAAAAAAACATTAGAAATGAAAATTATATCTTATCTGATTCTGTGATAATCACATGCACACATACCCACCCAATGTTTAATTTTAACTTCATCAACATGTTTACAATTTAGTTGCTACTACTATGAAATGGATAGAGCATAAATATTAAGCTGTACAGTTTCAGTTATCAGATCGTGTCTAGGCTTAGGACTTTGCATTAGGTTAGATTTATTGGGTATTTTCACGCGGACGTGTGAAAATGATATTGCGTTGAGTTGGAAGTTATACTTGTGTAATAAATATCCACTTTTTGAAAATGTGTATGGCTTACACATGTTGCTTCTTTCTATCCTTATGAACATGCAAAAAGTGTCCTAAAAAAAGTACCAACCTAACAAAAAAAGTTACAGGTTTTGAGATGTAGGTAAGATTAATGTCATGTTTAATTTTTTGGTCAAAGTAAAATAATTTTGGTGAAAAATATGAAATCATGGAATCGTGTGGTGAAAGGACACACACATGGAGACATGAGTTTTTTAGACACATTTCATGGTCTAAAAAATAAATACTTACTGGTTTTTTTTCAGCATATGACATTGCCCCATTGCATGGTATTCTAAAAAGAAGAACCAACCTAACAAAAAAATTCGAATTTTGGAATGTTTGTAAGATTAATAACTTCAGTGTTTTTTTTTGTCAATAACTATTTGTTGAAAAATATGGAATCAAACATTTTTTCTAGTAAGAATACAAAGATAATCACTAGATTATCTTTGTATTCTTATTTCAAAATGCGTATACCGTTGGTGTACAACTTATGGATAGGTATGAATACCTATATCTAGGAATATACGGGAAAGTATATAAAGGTATGCAACTGTGCCGGCCGGTGGTCAGGTGGCAAGGGTCCTCTGGAAGGGACGCTCGCTAGACGCTTTGTGTGATTTATTGCACCCTTATTGGTTTCCATTTTAATTCGGTACCATGCTGCATGTATGCGAATAGAATGCCTAAGGATCATGCACGTTGGTATAAACATAGGATTTAAAAGAATATACATGGCCAACTTTTGCGTTTTTTATTGTAAATATTTTTGCTTTTTGCAGTTGGTGCTTTCATGATTCAATTGTGAAAATGAACAATTTTTTTTGTGAGTAACTAATATCAAATTCATTACGCAAGAAACAATTATATTATAACAATATTACGGTCATCCATTTTTTCTATTCACGCTGAAGATTTACTTGCGGGATAAAATTGGCTCCCATTGAGCATCTGAGCCGATATCACAATACCGACTGCCAGCCGATTTAAATTTATTTCGGACGTCGGTAACTTCCAATTTAAACCTCTTAATCCTCTATGATGTATGTCGGTATTCGGTGGGATTAAAAGTTCCACGGAAAATAACCGGGAAAACCTTTCCGGGGTCGGATTGACCCGGGCCAGGAACGGGATTAGGCGGCCGGGATTGGATATACATAAATCTTGCGCCAGGCTTTACGGGGCGACGCAATTAAGCCTCCCGCGCTGATACGTCATTTTGACGGAACGGGGGCAATACTAATCAGATAGGCTTAGTAATTAGTAAAAACTTCGAGCCAAGGACAAAACACAAAATAGATGATGTAAGTATAATACAGTGACGTCCATGGAAATTTACTTGTACTGGTGTTCAACTAGCATGAATCACTTTTGTTAATCGGGGTATTCAGGGTCCACTTTAAGCTAGAACGAACGATGAACGGTATTGTGAAAAAAGTCATAAAATTTCACGTGATCGCCACACTCAAACCACAGTAATACGACTTTTAAAATTCAGCTACCGACGCTCAATGGTCGCGCTGTCGCCATAAATAATTCAATTTCATAGTAATAAAATACGCGTGACCACGACTCCGCGTGAAAACTTTTCAGCAATTACGAGTAGAATGTCGCAAAAAGCTGGATCCAACATGGGGTCTATGAGGCCCGGCGTCGGTCCGTCGTATTTCATGCATCAGCTTGCAGAGAAGGGTTGCACCGATGACTTATAGTTTGTATTACGCTTACACGGAAATCCAATCTCAATTGGGTTAATTAATTTATGACACCAGTTATTAATTTCAGCCAAAAAAACCTACTGAACCTCTGTAACGTTATAATGGGAAAGTATAGTAGTCTTAAAATTCTTAGTCTTATTATCATCAGCCTGAAGAAGTCCATTGCTGGGACATAGACCTTCTCTACACATTTCCTGGAAGAACGATTCTGAGCCCTTTCCATCCATCGACTTTCCGCAATCTTAACAATGTCGTCGGTCCATCTGGTGGGTGGGTGCCCTACGATTCGTCTTCGGGTTCGTGGTCGCCATTCGAGAACCTTTATTCCCCAACTAATTTTAATTCTAAGTCTAAAAATATATCTGATAGACCACAATTTAATTGAAGCAATTAGATACGTTACACTTAAACCAACATTAATGCTATTAAACACTTAAAACTTCCTTTTTTATATGTTTTGCTAAACAGTGTTCTTGCTAACTGCTTTAGTGCACGATAAAAATCAGTTTTCCATAAAATCAAATCAAAATAGTCTTTATTCAGTTGAATTACAAGAATCACTTTGAAACGTCTTAAAGCTAGGAGAGTCTAGGTGCCAGTCCCACGCGACCCACATCGTAATGATATCATTAGCAAAGTAAGCCCATGTTTTTTTTTAATAAACCCACAGTACCGAATCGCTTTGAAGTGTCTAAAGAAGTAGGTTAGTCTAGGAACCAGTTCCAACTAAAGAAGCAAAAAAATTGGAGTAAAAAAAAATTCATCATGATAATAATCTCTAATTTGTTTGCGTATGAGATTTTTACCATTAAAAACATTAAATTATTAATTAGAAACGTTGAAAATTGATACAATCTTCAAACAATTTCTTATCAAATTAGACCAATCACATGTAATTAATCACACCTTAAAATATAATTGTAATGGTCTAGTCCGACTCCATACTTAGCTGTCCGGATGTTCAGAGCAGCCATTAAAATTAGGGATGGGCTAAACCATTGACTAGGGCAGGGCCGCGCCCTGGACCGAAATAAAGAGAAAAAAACACAGTGAATAACCGCCGGCCAATACAGATCAGATGAAAGATTTCTCAATGTCCGAATGTTGTACTTGTAACTCAATATTACGTTTGTTTTTTTACTTAGCTTTAGGGCATGCATTGTTTCAATAAATTTATTTAACAGTTAGTGAACGGACATTGGTACATACCTCTATGTTTATATACATAAACGTAATTATTTTTTTGCTGTGTAAAAAATAATATTACGATGTTTTTGCTTAGTACCATAAAAGTGTGGCAGTGTTGTGTATTAGCAGTAATGTATTTATTGATTTCCTGTATCTGTAAAGGAGTACCTACCATATTTTTTTCCACGTAATACAATCTGATGAAATCATCGGAAACCACGCTCAAGCCAAAAAAACATATCAGTTTTATAATAATTCCTACTCAGTAACCTAATAACGGGTTCGAAATTAAAAACCAATTTGGTAACCGTTACTAATTTAGCCGACGCGGCATGGAACTCTCAATTGGGAGGGGCGCGGCGGATCCCCGCGGGTGTGGTGGGGGCCTAATCTAAAAGCTGTCAGCTGTGGGCAGCTGCGCTCGGTGTAAACCTGGCCTTATGTATGATCATAATGTTATAATAATGTGTAACTATTGAATTATTTTTTAATATTTTAAAATAAGTTTTTTTTATTCGACTGCTAAGAAAACTATTCGCTAGCGACTGACTTTTGTATCTAGAAGTAAATGTTTGCCAAAATCTTGAAAGATATCATTTTAATTGACACCATAATAAATAACAGCGCGTTAAACTAAACGAGCTTCTAAAGCGTAAAGTCCTAGTAATTACCTAACGCACCATGTCATTTTGATTTACCGATGGCTCAGTAGATAACGTACCTCACACCAACCACACAGTCTACACTCCAGTCTCATTAGTTGATCTATTCGACTCGGAAAGCGGAATTTATAATTCAAAAAAAGAACTATAAGTCACTGCCCACATACGGAATAGATTAAAATCTTTTTACGCAGCGTCTAATTCTTGCACCTACGCGTTCCAAATTTTGAATTCAAAAATATAAACGTTCGAAAATAATCGGATAGTGCTTACGGTTTTTCCATTTGTGGTGACGCTAATTCGTATTGTCTAGTTTACGACGTGTATTTGGTGTATGGTAGTCGATCGTCCATAATTTGTAAGTTTTTATGATCAGATTGTAACATAAAATTCTCCGGCGCATCACAAGGTGTTCGGTGTCAATGTAGATGCTTATTTAAATAGAGATTTTATTTGAAAATTAGGTAAAGTTAGACATTGAAATTGTAGTTTACGTATACCAAATCGATTGTGTAGGCTGTTAACTGTTAACCAAATATAGTAGATTATGTAGACTTCTTATCATTATTGTAAATAATTTTCTAGTTTTTGTCCCAACCGGTGTAGCTATTTGTCAGCATTTATTCGAAGATTTATTTATAAACTGTTCTAGAAAAATAAAAATATTGGATTGGTTTTCACAGGAAATATTCTAGCCAAATTGAAATAAATTTAAATTTTATTCAATCAATAAATTTGAATCGATCGATTTTGATGTAATAGAATCTTCTATAAATATTTATTTAAACAAGTTCCATTTGATTTACTGACGTATTTTCATACCTAATGTTTTATCTTTATTTTTAAATGTTTTTTAGATAATCACTTGCACGATTACTGAATACACGAGCATATTAAAACGTCATAAAGCTAGGTGAGTCTAGGTGCCAGTTCCACGAGACCAAGCCTTAGGTAAAAAACTACGGCTTGGATCCTACCGTTTTTTTTTGTATGATTCTTTTACAAAACAAAAATAATAATTATAACACAATTTGCAGCACTGATTTTCCCAAAAATCTAATTCTTAAAATAATAGATTTAAAAAAAATATTAGGTACGGGATAAACTATAATTAATAAAAACCATGTTAAAAGTTAGCTATCATCAATAAAACACACATTATAATCAAACATGAATGCTCACCATTCGAAATATATGAGACCAAAAAAGCTATCTGAACCAGTTTCAATCCGCAGCCAAGGGAATCAGGGAGACACTCTATAAATTCAGAATAAGCCGATTATGCAAAACGAGCTTTGTGCATTTTGATAAAACAAACAAATCGGATACAGAGATTAAGGTTTTGATCATTGCTGCTAGCTATGATAAATTTTATTGAGATAAATAAGAATAAGATATGCAAGTACATTTTTGTAGGTATTATCTAGAAATAATGTCATTTACGCATTGAATTGATTTTCGCGTTTCGTTGTTTAATATTATGAATGTATGTATATACAGTTCCTACGTTGCCCATAAACTTATTCGTTTTAGACTATGTACTCAGTAAATCATTTTTTGTAAATTCTTATGAGTAGGAAGGAGTACCTAGTAAATATTTTTAAACCGAAATATGAGCTCTAAGCATCTGATAAAATAACAAGTTAGTTTAAACAATCAAGCAGTAGGGTGAATGATTCACATGAGTGGGAACAAGTCCACTGCTGGGCATAGATAATAATTTTATTCACCGTGTTGTAAATTAATTAATAGGGCTCGAGCTTATAAGACAATAACATTTGTAATGTAAAAGTTTTTTTTGCTGATTTTTCTTATCTAAGAGCAATGCTCTTGTCAGCATAATAAGCATTTTTCTCCTAATATTTTTTTTAAGGGCAACCTCCTATTAAAAAAATGCTAAATGTAGAAACCCCTGCAGGAAATGACGTCTCAAAAACTAAAAGCAAAGAGAAATTTCATTATCCAACAGAGTGTCCCCAGTTTAGAGACTGTTTAAAATCCTTTGGCCGACGTTTCAATAGAGAATAAATAAAAAATAAACAATACAGAAACAAAAACTCACAAGGCTAGAAAGGTCGGCCTAAACGAAAGAAATTCGTAAAAAAGTTTGACACATTTTTAGAAATAAGGCAAGTATTCTTTCGCAAGGGTGATCGTAAATTTATCTGCTTGCGTCAAAATGAGAAAGGGAACATTGTTGCAGTTTTTGAACGCATTTGAGATTTTGATTGTACCCGAGATATGAGTACAATCCTTTATTGAATCACATCGTCGTATTATATGTACTCAATATCTATATCACATGGACTGGCTCTTTTTTTGACTGGCCTCTAGCTCAGTTGTTAGTAGCTCTGCCTTCTGCGCCGTAGGTCGTGGGTTCGATCCCCACCGAGAACAAATATTTGTGTGGTGAACATAAATGTTTGTTCTCTGTCTGGGTGTTATATTGTATTCTAAGCATGTATTTACAAAAAAACAAAAATGTATTCAAGTATTATATCAGCTATCTGGTTCCCATATTACAAGCTCTGCTTAGTTTGGGGCTGGGTAGTGTTGTGTAAATTGTCCACAATATTTATTTATTATTTATTTATTTAAATAAACCTGTTTTTACCGACTTCAAATAAAAAATACAGCTGAATTGAGAACAACTCAGCTGTATTTTTTATGTTTGTTATCAAATAGTTTCGTCAATTTTGAGCCGATTTAAAATAGTCAATACTTTCAGATAAGTCCCATAGAAATTTCAAAAATCGGTTAAGCAGTTTGGCCATGAAGTCGGTTTCTCAAGTTTTAGAAACTTAAACATATTATAAAATAAAAAGTGTAGGGTACCAATTTTCTAAATTTTAAACATTTTGTTGAAATATTTTTATTTAGATTTCAATACAAATGCAACAAAATTAATTAATAGCAGTATTTCCGGGACGTTATAATTTAGAATTTTTAAGACAAGAGTGAATAGGTGGATTATGGATAAGCATGCTCTATTTTATGCTGCATACTCACTTTCCATATCTGATGGTAGCCAAATGTTTAACTATTTATATTAAAAAAAAAGCTATTAAACAATTGAAAGTATTGAAAAACCACCAGCTTCATTGAATAAAATCAACTACAGCTTTACCCAACATTTTAAAAGCCGCGGGATTTTCGCGATACCTTTTAGCAATCAGTTTGCACCCCCGATATATTTCCTCAGCAAAGAAAGAAGTGAGTTTCATTCTACTGGGGCACGATAAGAATTTCATTTCCTCGCCGCTCAGAGCACCGCTATCTAAGGAAGTAGCTGACAAAAATACCTAAGTGATAAACGCTGGATTCTATACAGGTGGGACGCGTAACGATTTAAACGGAGATTTTAATTCAATTTACAATGGTACAGCTATTCTACTGTCCCACTAATATTATAAATGTGAAAGTTTGGCTCGATGAATGGATGGATGTTTGTTACTCAATAACGCCAGAACGATTGAATGGCTCTGGATGATATTTAACACTGAGATAGATTATAGTCTAGACCGGGATAGTGATCCCATTAATATTATAAATGTAAAAGTTTGGATGGATGGATGTTTGTTACTCAATAACGCCAGAACGGTTGAATGGCTCTGGATGATATTTTAACACCGAGATAGATTATAGTCTAGACTGGGATAGTGATCTCACTAATATTATAAATGTGAAAGTTTGGATGGATGGATGTTTGTTACTCAATAACGCCAGAACGGTTGAATGGCTCTGGATGAAAATTAACACAGATATAGATTATAGTCTGGAATAGCACGTAAGCTACTTTTTATCCTGGTAAAAGGTATGGTTCCTGTGGGAAGGATACCCGAAGACACTATTCCACGCGGACGAAGTGGGCACAGCTAGTATTAGGTATAAATGTGAAAGTTTGGCTAGATGGATGGATGGATGTTTGTTACTCAATAACGCCAGAACGGTTGAACGAATTTGGTTAAAATTTGACACAGAGATAGATAATAGTCTGGAATAGCACATAGGCTACTTTTTATCCCGGTAAAATGTATGGTTCCCCTGTGATGGTTTTTCATTATTATGTACCTACCTATAAGAGAAAGTTGTAATAGTTACACTATTTATAGCACAAGAACGGCTGCACCGGTTTGACTGACCGATTAGTGGAGAGGTAGCTCAAAACCAAGAAACGGACATAGAATACTTTTAAACCGAAAGATTTACGGGAAAAGCCATCCCAAGCTTTGGTTGCAAAAAATATTATTTGAATTCCTTTTTCTGCATTGATATCAAAGTAGTAATAATATAATTTCACTAGGTCAGTGTTTAAACCAAAACGTAAAAATAAATTGGTCCAAAAAAGAATTCGTATTCGAAGAATTACAAAACGGATTCCGAACCTGCTTTGATTTTATGAATTCCCAAAGCTAGGTCTGAAGTTTCGGTCGGCTTGTTTGTTAGAGAAAAAATCCAAATAAACCGTGTGTTAACGTGGATCCATATTGAACTTTGACCTTATAGGTATAAGGACTGTTATTGATTGATTTAAATTTCATCTTGTTGCAAGGTCCCAGGGTCCGGATGACATCTTTTATCACGATGCATTCCTTTGTATGGTTTTTAGTCGATTTGTGCTAAGCTGAAAATATCAGTTTACTAATATTCAATAAGTTACTGGTTAACATTGTCTCTTTTTTTCTATGCAATATTTAAATCTTGCGCTTAAACTGCGATTCCGTTACAGTTCAAACGTAGTAGAAGTAACAAGTTTGTCTTAATAATTACAAAGTGTTTTTTATTTATGATACATTTAATTAGAAGTAACTTAAATTTATATTCTCAATAACAGTTTTTGATATATAAGTTTATTTTAAGTTATGTTAAAAAACCAAATTATTAAGTGTTACTTTATTTAAATAATTGCCTTATTAATTAGGCCCTGTCTCTATAAGTCATTGTCAATTTGGTGAGATAGTAAAAGTTAAATCATTTTTTTTGTCAGAATACAAAATTATGTAAAAAAAATATTTTTGTAACTCAATGAAAACAACAAACTACTTACAACGAATCCTCCAAACAATTGGATTAATAGGTGAAGTCACTCAAATAATTTAGTAGAGAGCACTAACACACCAATAAACAATCTTCAATAACACTGCAAACCACTAATGTAGGTATTCCTTCAAGTTTCTTGTTGGACACTGAACTAATAAAATATAAATTAAATTATCAACAGGTTTATCTAAAACAATAATTATTATGTCCGCATTGAATCTACTAAGGGTAATAAAAATCGAGTGGAGTCCACTACACCGATACGTATGGTCTATACAAATCCTTATTTACAACTGACACTGTTGTTCATACTATAACAGAATCGTGTTCCGCGCTCACATAGAACGGAGAAGGCATCTGCCGTAGTTGTACAAAAACCACCTCAATAAACACCACATCAAAACGCGATCCACAATTTTTTAACACTACTTCACGACCCTAGCATGTAAACTCAACTGTAAAAAAAGTCACAAGGTAGGGGAAAAATTTCGTAAGCCATTATCCGACTCTATACAAAACTTTTGACACGAACACTTTGCGCTTGAGCACAGTCTATTTTAGTGGGGTACGAGACAGCAACATTCGACCAGCGATTAATTTCTACGCGTGCGATGGAGACGGCTAGACAAAAGTGTGTCGCATTTGAATAAAGTTTAGGGGGACCAAAGAATCGTGAGCCGCGGGAAGTCGAGTAGGTGGTGATAAAGCATTCGTAGCCAGCTCGTTCCCAAATCGAATACGATGAGTAATAATATTTAAAAAGCGAGATTTGTTACCTGTCGACCGCCGGCAGATAATGCCCAATGGTTTTTTGGAAGAAAAATACAATTAACTAGACCGAAGGTATAAATCATTTGTGCAGAGTGCGCGTTCAGGTTGTACAATCATACTTCTTTGGTAAAAAAGGAAAGGTGACGCTCTAATAGAATTTTGTAACTGCCCTTTTTTTAGGACGGCGAGAAGAATAGATAATTAGATTATTACACCCTTATTTTAAAATGAATGCTAATAATTTACGATTCTTTATCTGGTTCTCAAAATAAATTGGTAAGAATAATTGGTCGTGACCATTCTTTATTTTTTTTATTATAAGTCTACGTTCAAGGTTAAATGCTCTTCCACATCGTGCAGGTACGCCACTAAGTAACCTCATGAAAAGTAATGGGATCGGATCTGCTCATTGTTTTAAACAACAATTTAATGCATCTCCCACGAAAATTACAGACATCATCGACCTCAAATTTAAAAGCTTTTAAGTTTCGTTGAAATAAGTACACAACGAGAGGTGAACACTCAATCGAGGTAATTTTAAAATTGCGACCTGCCTCAAGCCTCAATTACGGGGACCGGGCACCTCGGAACTCGAAAGCAAGTGCGCCAATCGCCGTCGAAAATTGCCCGACAAGACCTTTTGGAAATTGTCGGGCGAGCGCTTTCTGAATTGCGGCCTTCAAAACTCACTATTTAACAATCTGTGTTTCAGCCGACAAATCGGGACTCGTACAACGCAAATTATGGACGCGACTACGAGAAAGACCCGACTTGAAAATTGCTGCAAGAATCAAGAACCGATCGGGTCGTGCGCAAGCTAATGAAGACGTTAAGCTAAATCGTGGCCGCCCTATAGAATGTTATAGCGCTTATTGATTTTTATGAGAATATAATTTTATTATCGCTGTGGGTGCCGTGAAACTTACGACCAATCTGTCAGTGTGATTTTATATGACTGTATAAAGCTAAAACAGCATTGAAAAATGTATTGAAATAAATTTCAACACATACAAAAAGCGGTGTCACAATAATCAACAGACGCAATTTAATTTAAGCGACATAAACACGAGGCTATCTGGCACCGGCATCGATAGGGTGTTAAATGACAAAGTGCGGCCGAGAGAGAAATGCTTTAAAACGGTGTAATTTTTACTGTTTATCTTGGGATCTGATTCAGATTCAGATTCAGATTCAGATTATATTTATTGCTTGAAATACATGTCGAAAAGATGATAAATTATAATAGGTAATGTACAATGTATTCTGCTTATGTCTAGGCATGCAATATTGAGATTTACAAGTAATTGTCATAAAATTTATAAATTATTAAATAAAATTAAAAATTAAACCATTAATAATAATCAAGGACAAAACATAAAAAGAACATAACAAACAAAAAAAGAAACATAAAAAGAACAGCAATACTTAAATACAAAATGTCAAAGAATTATTAAAATAAAAAGTCAGAGGTGAGTACATCATCAATATAAAATTAGGTAAGTACATAATACAATTAACTTTTTAGGAAGGCCTTGTCATTAAAAAAATCGTCAATTTTATAATAGCTTTTGATTAAAAGTAATGTTTTTAACTTTCTTTGAAAAAGCGAACATGGCATTTCCCTAATGGCCTGTGGGAGTTTATTGTAAAGGATAGGAGCCATACAGAAGATACTCCTGCGCATAAACTTGGTCTTAGAGTTGCGGACACATACTCGACTTGTATCTCGTCTATTGCGATCTACGACATCATTCAGCCGACAAAACAGATCGGGGTTACTTTTTACAAACATAGCTGTTTCCAAAATATACAATGAAGGGATTGTTAAAATACGATGTTTATTGAAGTATGGTTTACAGGTGTCAGTAGTCTTCAGATGAAACATTGCACGGACACATCGTTTCTGGTATTTAAATATTATTTTAGCGTTGGTAGAGTTTCCCCAAAATATCAATCCATATCTTATTTGTGAGGCAACTAGGCCATGGTAAGCCATAAGTAGCGTTTCAATGTCTACTATGAAGGAAAGCTTATGCAAGATATACACAGTGCTATTAATTTTTTTACATAAATGTTCTAAATGTGGTTTCCAGTTCAATTGTTTGTCAATATTTAATCCTAAAAACTTTGTGGTTTCTACATTCTCTATAGTTTTATTATTATATTGTATTCGTATTTGTATTAAGGGGAAGGTCGCGGGTTCAAATCCCGCTCGGCTCTTAACTTTTGGGACATTATAAAAATCTTTGTGATTTCCTTAAGTGTAGTAAACACTATAAAGTTAATAAAAAATTATTATATTGTATGTCAAAATTTAATGATGCAGCAGTTTCGCGTTGTCGGAAATGTATAATTTTAGTTTTATTTAAATTAATTTGTAAATTATTATTGTCTAGCCATTCTATAATTGATGTCAATGTTGCATTAATGTCATATTTGTATGTGTTAATATTATTACATGTTATGGTCACAGTGCTGTCGTCAGCGAATAGTGACATCGGTTGAGTAGTAGTTCCAGGTAAGTCATTTATATATATTATAAAAAGAAGTGGGCCTAGCACACTCCCTTGAGGAACACCGTATTTCATAATTCTCTCTCCAGATGTATGAGTTTCTTCGCGTCTAGTTTTAAAATTTATGTTATTTATTACCGTAATTTGCTTTCTGTTCTCCAGGTAGGATTTAATTAAGTCCAAAGAATTACCTCTGACACCATAAATGTCAAGTTTGTGAAATAATATGTTGTGGTCAATATAATCGAATGCTTGTGTCATGTCACAGAAAATGGAACACACAGGTATTCTTTTATCAACGTTACTTGAAACTCGATGGAGAAAGTCGTATATTGCCATATTTATTGTTTTATTTACTCTGAATCCTTTTTGTTCTGTACAAAATATATGCTTGGTTTCAAAATAATGATTTAATGATATAGAAATATATTTTTCGAAGATTTTAGAAAGTACAGGTATAAGAGAGATAGGTCTATAATTTTCCATGTTTTCTTTACTTAGCTTTTTATGTAGAGGTTTTATTATAGAAATCTTTAATGCGTCTGGGAATACACCTGAGCTTATACATAAATTAATAACATGAGTCATAGGAGTACTTATTAATTCAGCAACATATTTTAGTATTTTTGTTGAAATGCCATCGTATCCAACACTGTTAGTGTTATTTAGGGATGCTATTATTTTAATTACATCAGATGGTATGCAAGGTTTCAAAAAAAATGAGTCCCTTTGGCTTACAATTCGTGGGGTATAACTCATATTTGAATTTTTGGGTACTATCTTATCAATAAAATAGTCATTGAATGCATTTGATATGTCTTTTGGATTTGTAACAATTTTGTTGTTCACTTTAATTTTGTCAATGGGGTCTTTTGGTAGATTACGTTTTGTACTATTAATGATATTCCAGCTAGCTTTAGATTTATTTTTCGAATGTTTTATTTTATAATTATTTTGAGCTTTTTGTGTGAGTTTAATAATTTTTTTAAGTCTATTTGAATATCTAAGATATTCTGTTTTATTACTATCTGATGGTTTTTTTCTGTAGTGCCATAAAAGTTTCCTTTTTTTCTTACAGCATAATTTAATGCCACGCGATATCCATCGTACGGGCTTTGACGTTTTGATTGTGACTAGTTTGTGCGGAAAACATAAGTCATAAAAAAGCTTGAACGTTTCAATAAACATATTGTACGCTGTGTTAGAGTTATTTTCACTGTATACTTCAGAAAAAGATATGTTCTGAAGAATATTTTTAAACTTATCTATGTTGTCGGCTGAGTAATCTCGTCTCATAACCCTCCAGTATTTAATCAGAGCTAAGTTCTTTATTTGACATTCTATAAGTTGAGACGTATGATCTGATAGCGCAAACTCAATGACTTCCGTTGTGCACGGTTTTTTGAAGTTGTGTGCAAAGTTATCTAAACATGTCTGACTCCTTAATCTGGTTGGCTGTTTCAAAGCAAGTTTTAGCCCAAAATTTAAAAGTAAACCTTCAAAGTCTAAAGTCAAATTATTTCTTTTTAAAATTAAAATCTCCTGCTATTATAACATTTTCATATCGTGTTTTTGATAATACATGTAGAGTTTTTTGAAGCTGATTCATAAAAACTTCTAAATTACTAGATTTGGGTACTCTATACACACATAGTATTGCGATTTTATAGTTTAATAGTTCCACTCCACAACACTCAAACGCGCCGGTCACTGAAAGGTCCGAAATTTTTTTCAATTCTGCCCATTTATGTTCATTTCTTATCAAAATGCATGCTCCTCCTCTCCTTATTTTTCTAGAAAAACGTGAAGCCAATGTGTAGTTTGGAATCACTAAGTACTGCTCATCTTCATCTAACATATTGTGTTCTGTGACACATATTACGTCAACTATTTTCTTTTTTTCACCTAACTCATTTATGCAGATTGTTAGAAGATCAGATTTGTTTATTAGGCCTGAGATGTTTTGGTGGAGGATATATAGTTGGCTATTCACGAAAAAACTGGTTCTGTAGTTGATCTTGTTCGTAAGAAATGTTAGATATTTCTATTAAATGGGAGTTTCGTTGCTCTAGGTCCTTGACCGTGTTTTTAATTAGGTATGTCAAATCTTGCATTATTCTTCGAAACCCATTGTTATTGACCTTTCCCGATGGTCTATGAAACATACTGTAGTCATAGATGAGGTGTTCATTTGTATCAATTATACTAGCATATTGGTAGGTCTGTGCGTCTTGATAAAGGAGGTCATTAAAGTTATGTATTCTTTGATTTAGTTTATTTGCATAATTTCCATAATGATAAGTCGGTGTACATATTATTATGTTAGTTTCCGTAATTTCTTGTAGAGTTTCCCTTATGATTTGATCAATTCCAAATTGTTATTCGGTCCTTGAAAATCTAGATCGCCCATCATAATGACGCAGAAATCATCCATTGTGAAATCTACCAACTTCGTTTTTATCCCTTTTAGTATTTGACGGGTATATGCTTGAGGAGTTAGAAAGTGGCAGATTCTGAACTCATTTTGCAATATATTCTGTGCAATTGAAAGCACTTTGTTCTCTTTATTGTCACTTAACAGGCATATTTTGCTTTTAATGGATGGAGATCCATGTTTTATTTTCACTTCTTTTGCCAAGCTATCAATCGTATATATAGTATTATTGTGACTGTCTTTTTTGGGTAAAGTATTTATGGTCTGTGTTTCTTTATTAGTTTTAATGAGTGTTTGTCTAGTTGATACATTTTGTACAATGTCTCTTTGTTTTGTACAAAATCTGCTGGAGATTTTGCATTAAAAATGCCTCCCGATGAGTGTTTAGCGCGCTTGGGATGTGTGCATGCGAATTAAACCACAGAGTAGAGAAAACCATATTAAAAGTTTTCCAATATCATGTTTATGCCGTATGAAGCCCCAAAGTAAGGTTTTATATTTTCTGGCATACATTCTATTGTATGCATAATATATATTTATTTAAGTTTAAATACTTAAACTATTAACACTACTACTATTTTTTTCCATAAGTAACCCAGACAAAAAACCACCGGTACTGTCAGCTCATTTAAAATTGTTCAGAACTAAACCTAAAATCAACGCAAAACATTTTTTTGTCATTTATGATCACTGAATCACAATAGCAAAATGTGTATGACTGTTTTACTACTGTTCCATAAATCAATATAAAAAAGTATACCACAGTTTTTTTATCTGCAAATGAACACCTGAAAAACGAAGTTTACTGCCTATTTTTCTGGGCTTGGTCGCGTGGAACTAGCACCTATATAGATTCACCTACTTTAAGACGTTATTATAGTGATCTTTGTGATACCATTGAATAAAGACATATTTGACTTTAACTTTCACTTCCTCTCGTAAAATCAATGTCTGCCTCTACCTGCGCGCCGCTTAAAGCTCTATGGCACATAAAATAAAACTCATCTACATAGTAAAGTAAAGGGTGTAAAGTTGGCAATTCGTTTCGCGGCTGCGACTCCACAACATTGATTAAAGCCTTTCGTATACGCTCTGAATGCTCGCTTTTAATGAATACCCGGGTTTTCCTATTAATTCTGATATTCGTACGTAATTTCGGTGAAATGCACAGATTTACATGAGCGCTAAATTAAAACTTATGATGATAGGTTACTAACGGACATTGGACTACAATTTTGCCGCAATGAAAAATAATGGTAGTGTCAATAGTATTTAATATTACGATATTAATATTCAATTACAAACAAAATTGTTTTGTGTGGTAGCAATCTTATTTAATTATAGGTAATGTTGCAGTACGGAATAGTTTCGACACTATAAGATTACGAGATGTGCTAGACGACTTTCTTACTGCGTTTCAATTCAATTTACAAGCCAATTTCAAATAAAAAAGGAGGAGGTTCTCAATTTGGGTGTTTTTTGCAACTATTTTTTTGGACATAACATTAAGACATGTTTTTCCATTGAAGCAGGTAATGTTTAGTAGTAGTAGAGCTCTTTGTGAAAGGCTCGGCCGGGAAAGTACTACCACCATGCCTATTTCTGCCGTAAAGCAGCATTGATTTGTTTCGGTTTGAAGCGATTGGGTGCCGGTGAAATTACTGGCACGTGAGGCTGAACATCTATGTATGCCTCAAGTTGATGGACGCAGGGTAATGCATCCTGCTTTGTTATATGCGTTGGGTACCACTTAATATGAGGTGGGTCATATGCTTGTTCCATCAGGTAGTATAAAACAATAAATAAAAAAAAGTTGATAATGGGGATAGGTGCTCGGTAATACTCCGTTTTAATATCCTCCATCTACCAGAACGTCCCAAAAAAATGCTCTGACACTGTGAAAAAACTAGATACAAGAACAGATTGCAATATCAATAATTGTATTTATTCAGAACAAATAAGGAAACTAGCAATCATTCCTGCATCCCATCTTTAATAAATACATACCTAATACACGGTTATATAAAGATATAATCGATTGAACACACCTCTCGATGAAGATCGGACGAGCTGAGTTTATTTCTGGATCGGGCGTGCATACCTTGCACACTTTGTTTAGATATCTTGTTTGGTTTAGCTTAAAACGAACAGATACGACGATGACTAAATAAAAATATTATGTATGCTGGAATATTTGTTTATGATAAGTACCTACTGTAAGCCGGTTTTGGGAATATCTTATACCTTTAAACGAGAAAATCTTGTATATATATATATATATATATATTTAGGATCTCGGAAACTGAGCCAACAATTTTCACGAAATTTACTATACAAGGGTTTTTGGGGGCGATAAATCGATCTAGCTAGGATTCATTTTTAGAAAATGACGAGAAGTTGGTGTTTTGCAGTAATCAAACATAAACTCAATATACGACTGTTCCTGCCATCTATTGGCGATTGTGAGCAACTAACTGCAAGCTAGAAGGCGTTGTTAATTAAAAATAAGCCAATAAAGATACGACTCTTCCTGACATCTATTGGCAAATAATAATCCAATTTTTTTTTAAACCCGAGCGAAGCTTGGTCATACCGGCTCGTATATTTTTATTTTTTAAACTCGAGAAAACAAACTATTTGCTATCAACGAAAATAGTTCAACCCTGAAAGCTAATTTACTATTTTCCAAAACAAGCTTCTTCCTAGACATTCACACTGAGAAAAAGTAAAAGTGATAACTAAAGACGACGATATTTCTTTCAAATCCATTAATCGAACCACCTAATTTTTCATAGGGCAATAAGCCACGGAACCCTCAAACACTGTTGTAATCTAAACGACCGTTTATAAAACTAATAAAAGAGCTCGTTTAAAATAGCCACCGAAACTCAAGAGGCTAAGGCGATTATACACTAGCGAACACGGAGTTGGAGTTTTCAAAGTGTTTTTTTCACTGATCCGTGAGTGACACAAATGTCGGATGAACTTAGCTATGATACAATTTTTTTTTATTAAATGATTAGTATGCATTATTTCAGAATTTAGATTTATTTATTCATTGCCAACATGCATACATTAGGTTAGGTCTACAGCAGCTATTAGGCGAGTAGTAGCTCCTGCAAGTAACTCTAACACACTTATTAAATGTTTTCTTTTAATGCGCTCTAAATACTACATACTGATGGTAAATAATAAATAAAAAGGCGTAATGAAGCTAATAAAAGCTTTCTCTTTTATAAACTTTAGTGGAATCTAGAGCTGCATAAGTTATATTTTTATATACCTATTGGATTCTATAAAAAAAGCAGCCAAGTGCGAGTCGGACTCGCCCATGAAGGGTTCCGTAGCATCAATTAACATCATATAAAGGTTTTTGTAGTTCGGCGAAAGGTAAATTGCGGTTTACGATTTATGACGTATAAAAAAAAAACTACTGACTAGATCTCGTTCAAACCAAATATCGTTGGAAGTTTGCATAGTAATGTACAACATATATTTTTTTTGGATTTATCATTCTCTTATTTTAGAAGTTAGAGGGGGGGGGACCAACTTTTTTCCACTTTGGAAGTGTCTCTCGCGCAAACTATTCAGTTTAGAAAAAAACGATATTAGAAACCTCAACATCATTTTTGAAGACCTATCCATAGATACCCAACACGTATGGGTTCAATGAAAAAAAAATTTTTGAGTTTCAGTTTCAAGTATGGGGACCCCCAAAGTTTATAGTTTTAGAAAAAAACTATATTAGAAACCTCAACATAATTTTTGAAGACCTATCCATAGATACCCCACACGTATGGGTTTGATGAAAAAAACATTTTTGAGTTTCAGTTTCAAGTATGGGGACCCCCAAAATTTATAGTTTTTTTTCTATTTTTGTGTAAAAACCTTAATGCGGTTTACAGAATACATCTACTCACCAAGTTTCATCAGTCTAGCTCTTATGGTTTCGGAGAAAAATGGCTGTGACACGGCCGGACAGACAGACAGACAGACAGACAGACAGACAGACAGACAGACATGACGAATCTATAAGGGTTCCGTTTTTGCCATTTGGCTACGGAACCCTAAAAACGGTAGAAACCAAGCTGCTTTGTTTTTAGGGTTCCGTAGCCAAATGGCAAAAACGGAACCCTTATAGATTCGTCATGTCTGTCTGTCTGTCTGTCTGTCTGTCCGACCGTGTCACAGCCATTTTTCTCCGAAACCATAAAAGCTAGACTGATGAAACTTGGTGAGTAGATGTATTCTGTGAACCGCATTAAGGTTTTTACATAAAAATAGAAAAAAAAACTATAAATTTTGGGGGTCCCCGTACTTTAAACTGAAACTCAAAAATTTTTTTTTCATCAAACCCATACGTGTGGGGTATCTATGGATAGGTCTTTAAAAATGATGTTGAGGTTTCTAATATCGTTTTTTTCTAAACTGAATAGTTTGCGCGAGAGACACTTCCAAAGTGGAAAAAAGTTGGTCCCCCCCCCTCTAACTTCTAAAATAAGAGAATGATAAATCCAAAAAAAATATATGTTGTACATTACTATGCAAACTTTCAACGATATTTGGTTTGAACGAGATCTAGTCAGTAGTTTTTTTTTATACGTCATAAATCGTAAACCGCAAATTGTTTTTTCATCGAACCCATACGTGTGGGGTATCTATGGATAGGTCTTTAAAAATGATGTTGAGGTTTCTAATATCGTTTTTTTCTAAACTGAATAGTTTGCGCGAGAGACACTTCCAAAGTGGAAAAAAGTTGGTCCCCCCCCCTCTAACTTCTAAAATAAGAGAATGATAAATCCAAAAAAAATATATGTTGTACATTACTATGCAAACTTTCAACGATATTTGGTTTGAACGAGATCTAGTTAGTAGTTTTTTTTTTATACGTCATAAATCGTACACCGCAATTTACCTTTCGACGAACTACAAAAACCTTTATATTATGTTAATTGATGCTACGGAACCCTTCATGGGCGAGTCCGACTCGCACTTGGCTGCTTTTATTTTATTATTGTATTGTATGTAAAAAATACTGAACCATTATTATATTTCCTACGAAAGCCCGGTTTCATGAGTCTTTAATAGCAAAATAATGTTTTGCTCGTTGTTTAACACAATTTTTTTGCTTTGTTTGTAAACTTGTTTGTTTGTTTGATCAACTGGCAAATATTTAATTGGGCAATATATTATAGTCATCCTTAAAACCAGTTTTTAGTAAAAAAAGCTTCTGATTGATTTTCCCGTTAGGCATATCAACCGAACAAACATTGCGTTCAGTGGTACGTGTTCGCAGATGTGAAAAAGGTTTTATATGAACCGTTTCAAGAGCTTTTCAAGCTTTTTATCTCCATCTAATAAGATCAGTTCTACATCAATCAGGTCAAATAAATACAGCCTAATTATATGTATATGTATAAGATATATTATGTATACCTAAGTCACTGAGTAAATAGGGTCTTGAACTCACTGGACATACACTACAGTCTATTTATAAGTCAGTCAGTAAATAGGGATTTGAACTTTAACAATAAAGCTCATGCCATGAAAATTTCTTTCCTTTTTTAGGGTTCCGTAGCCAAATGGCAAAAACCCTTATAGATTCGTCATGTCTCTCTGTATGTCTGTCTGTCTGTCTGTCTGCCTGTCTGCCTGTCTGTCTCTGGTCTATCTGTTTGGTTATCTATAGATATATGTATATATAATATGTATAAAAATGAATCTCTATTTCCCTTGGTCACGCCATCACGCGAGAACGGCGGGACCGATTCGGCTGAAAATGGGTGGGACCTCCCCACCAATTTTCGCACATTTGTTGTAGATTTTTAGTTTGATGTATACTTTACTATTAGCAATGGTTGCTCTAGTTTTTCAGTTAGGAATGTATTCATCAATCAATGAGCTCATAGTGAGGTAATAGCCAACTGTGCTGATTGAGTGATGAGCCTGCCAAACCAGTCATCATTACTATCATCAATAGCTTGAAGATCACTGCTGGATAGGTCTTTTCCAATTTCCAGAAATATCGTTTTTATAACGTTTTCATTCACTTTCTTCTGTCAAAGAATGGTTCACAGTGGCACAAAATAGAGACGACTGGAGAGAAGACAGGAGGCCTTTGTTTCGCAGTGAGCCATAATAATAACAGTTTTATTCAACCAAATATTTTTGCATTCCAAAAATCATTTCTAAACATTGTAGTGAGTCCGTGACATCGCTAAAACGGGTCGGAAGATCTTTATTTTTTATTTATTATTAAATTCTTTCATACATTTTATTCCTGCAACCATTCCCATTGAACCAGTGCATTGAGATACAACTTTTATAATAAGTAAGGTACCCTGCGGGTGTTGCAATGGCCTTATAATTTTGCACTGATTACAAAGGGAAGCCGGCGGCCGCAATTTCGTCTTGTACCGATCGTGCTGTACATAAATTATCGGTTATTGATGAAGACATTAAGCTTAAACCGTAACTGTACAATTATAGAATTTTCGGTTTGGAGATAGGGTTGCGCGTAAAAAAATTCTGAAAGCTATATAGGTAGAAATAAGTTAAAAACACCCAAACTGCCATCTAAAGTGGAAATGGTATGGTGTTTTTTTTATTATTTTATAGCATCTTTACCGTAAATTAGTAAACAACTAGTCAACGCACAATACGCGTGTAAAGCATACTATGATGAATGATTGATGATGATGACATAAAGAAGCATAAAGTGTTGAATATGCAGTAAGAAAAGCATTCATTAAATGACGAGTACGGTAATTCCTACTTATTTCATACTTTTGAGCGAAGCCAAGATTATTTATGAAGCTATTAAGAAAATATCACGTTTCCGTTATGTCTCTGATTAAGTTATTTCACACAAACCAGTTTCTGTTCACCTCTCCACAGAATTTCGCCGACCTTCACAAAAAATAACATTTTGCACCGAAATTACGTTTATGAGTAAAAACTGGAATCTCCTGCGAATTACAGTGACAGCCCTGAGAAGCGGTATAAAGCGGTCCGATTCTTGAACTTGAACAAGTCCCTAATGTATTAAGGACAATTCACATTTTCATTTCCGATTTATTCCGGTCGATGTTCCATCGCGAGTTTATTAATAAGTGATGGTTTTCGTGTCAGCTTTTGCACTTCACTGTATCGTTAATGAGAACTGGATTTTTAAAACCTCAATTTCTTATGAAGACATGTCATTGAGACAACTGGCTTCGCCTAATTTCGATGGTAATTACTCCGGAACAAATAAGATTAATTGCGCGCCTTTGCTCTTAATTAGGGACATTGACGAAGTCTCACAGCTTCATTTGCTCTATCGAACTCTCACAATATATTAATTAATAAAATCAGGTTTATTCTTCATAACCGAAAGGTATTGAAAGAGTCTGGGATATGATTTACAACTCTCGCGCCTTCGTTTATTTAAAACATCGCCGTAAGCTTTCAGCGTCTACGAATGAAAGTCACGATTGTAATTTTAAAACGTCGATACGGTTTGATGATTTTATTTCGTTTTATTTATTGCAGTTATAAAGGAAGATTTGTGTCGTACACTTGACGGGGAGACGTTATTCAAGTGGTGACTTGAGGGGTGACAGCATGGGAAGTATAGAATACATCTGTCAGTGCCTTCGTGGTCTGTGATCTCAATAGCGCGGTTTCATTCATGTGTTCGATAGAACGAAAGGGTCGAGGACAAGACAGGACAACTGGGAATAGATACCTACTTGTATTGAAAAATTTCAAAGCGGCTCTGATTTTGCAATATCTTATGGAGAACACTTTACGCGTATTAGTGAAGATACCTTTTTTAAACGCATTACAATAGTTAGATTTAATTTGAAGGTTGTATATAAGTAAACATATTTATTACATTGAAGTTTGTATAAGTCCTCATTAGTTGTGGGAATCTAGACATCTCATAAATGACACACCGTGTAAGCCGCAATGGGCTATACAAATTATAATAAATAGTATTCTGAAACTACCAAAATCAATCAATTTTAAATTATTTGATTTTGAATTTCAAATAAACTTTTCCTGAGCCTTCCCACACGTGCGACTTATAACTTGAAATAAATAATAAATATATATTGTAGACAATCCACTCAACACCTAGCCCCAAACTAAGCACGGCTAGTTCTATGGGAACCAGATAGCTTATATAATGTTTCACAATGATATTTTTTGTAAATAATGTACATTCTGTTGTAAATAAAAGCACTGCTTTGTTATAGGCGATGGCTACCACTTTACATTAGGTATGGGCCAATTATAATAATAGCAGTAAAGTTCCAGTGTGGTGCCACTTCACTAAGTGAGACGTAGGCAAGTTGCAAGTCTGTATCGCCCTAAGATTGTTTATGACCGTCATTGTTTGTTTGCAGCGTCGTTGTGCTATTGTGGCTTCGGATAGGCTATTATTTTATTGAGTTCCTACCAACAGGACGGTTTATTGTACTGCGGAGTTTATTTGCTTGTTAGCTTTAGCAGGTAATTGTTTCGTAAGATGCGAATGAAGAGACTATTATGGCTGTATAATACCCACTAGTATAGACATCATCATCATCAGCCTGGAAATTCCCCTGCTAGACATAAGCCTCCCCTATACATTTCAAAGAAGAACGGTTCTGAGCTCTTCCCATTCACCGACTTCACACGATCTTAATTGTGTCGTCAGTCCATCAGGTTTGTCCTACAACTCGTCTTCCAGTTCGTGGTCGCTATTCGAGAACCTTTATTCCCCAACGCTTGTTGGTTCTACGAGCTATATGACTTGCCCATTGCGACTTCAACTTACTTATTCTACGAGCTATGTCAGTGACCTTGGTTCTAAGGATTTCCTCATTTCTAACATATACCTACTATTGTAGCCAAACGTTTACTTATTTACTTGTACATGTAGGTACCTATTACCAATCATGTTTATCATAGTATGTTTAAAGAATATATAGTTCCTGTTTTCAATGGAAATCAACTCATGTTTTTTTTTTTTTTATGAGTGAAAACAGAATATAATGCTAGGAGTAGAATTCATTATGTATACTACCAGGCAAAAATTTGTATAATTTTTGTCAATAATGCCAAATCATTTCAATCTAAAGCAACTTTCAAATACATAGATTGTAGTATACAATTAAAATAAATAATTTAGGTAATTTAACAAAACTGTCCGTTTCCGTTTCGAATTAACACAACAAAACCATAGTAACATATCCGGAAGGAAAGGACCTCAGTCATAAAATCCTGACGCCAGATTCTTGTGGCGTTTTAAAAATAGAAAATGACTAATCAAAGTCATAAATATTCCAAAGCCATCAAAAGCGAAGTGCCCGTCAATTGGCATCTCGATTGAAACCCGCAATCGTATGCGAGAATTCCCCACATTGAGCATTCGTTGTATGCAAGCGATGTCAGTTCAACGTGTTCTAGTGAATAACAATCGAGATGAGTTGGCAGCCGGCCGCGGTGATGAGGTGAGCCCCTACTAAGCAACTGTGGTAAATGATTTCGTAATATTCTTGAGTGAGAATAGTGAATTTAACAACCGTGTTTAAAAAAATGAAGAACTGACTTTAAATTTAAGCTTGTTTTCAAACTGCCTACTGAACCAATTTTTATAAGATTTTACGAGTGACATATACCCAAACGTATTAAGACGTCAAAGCTCGCGGCAGTATGTGCGGATGTATACGATGCTTTTGATCGCCATCACAGATTGCTTAGACGTGTGTAAGGCATATATTCTGTGCCAAAACAAAATAAAAATCAAAGTAAAAACCCATACTTTTGTGGATTGGAATAGAAATCTCATATAGACTCTACTCGTAAGTTTTTATTATTTAAAGTTTTGAAACTGTCAATGACTCAAACTCGAAAACCAATGGTAGAGGAAACTTCAGCCATGGACAGTGGACAGTGATGCTGGCTGATGCGGGACCTAGCAGCTGTGCACCATGTCCGGTACTTCATGGGAACCTTGTGATGTCATACTTTGTAGGATGAAGTTTCTCAAGGTTTCTGGCTCGATTCAATCATAAACTTCCCTATCGAGTTTTGGAAAGGAATATCGCGTTTTCTTTTTGTCTCAACATTCACCCGCCATTTTATTAATTATCTCCTTTTTATGACACTCAAAAAAGTTCACAGAAATTAGTAAAATTGTTATAGCTATCAATGCGTGTGTTTATATAAGAAAACTATGATAATTTAGGTCGGATTTGTACGTTATTTAGTATCTAAGCCCGGACAATCCCCTTATTTTTATTCAAGACAGGTCATTTTAATGCATATTTAATGGGCAATTCTTGGCTTCAAATTCCCTGAGATAAGGTACGGCTATAATGCATACAGTTTGCTCTCTCGCGTTATTTATCGCGTGATTTTTGGCAACACTACCTATGTTTTATGTTTGGCCATAGAGTAAGCGATTTTTTTTCAGGCAGACAGAGCTGGGCCCGGATTTGTTATGACGCGTGGCTTTGTGTGTGTAGGATTTTTAAGTGTAATCATTGTGCAATATGGTTTTTTGTCTTTGAATTCAAGTTTAGTTAACGTTTTTGGCAAGGAATTAGATTATTTCAAACAGAAAAATTTCGCCTGGTGTGGTGGTTTGCCGTTTGCACTTTGATATTTAACGCAAGGGCACCGTTTTTTGGGTAGGTACAAACCACAAAATACAGATATAGAAAGAGTATAAGCGACAAATGCCAAACAGATATAGAAAGAGTGTAAGTGACAGCTACGAAACAAACTTTGAGTAAACTTACTGAGAGATTTTTAACCGACTTCATATAAAAAAAGAGGTTCTCAATTCGGTTGTATTTTTTAAAATGTTTGCATGCGTGCATAATTTCGTCATTTGTTTGCCAATATGATTTTTTTTATCTGATAGGTAATTTATTAGATAGCTTTCAGATTGGTCCCATATAAATTTTATCAAAATTGGTTCAGCAGTTTGGCTATGACGTCAGTTTCAGAAGTTTTTGTCAGTTGCTGCAATCCACTTACGCTTGTTTTCCGGTCCCCGCTATCAGTGATAACTATGGCCCAACAATCCCGCTACTTTAGTTGGCTAGATGTGCAATCTTCATAATGCATGCTCTTTTGTGCAGAGCCGCGGGCTTTTGACGTATTCACTATGACGTAGTATGATCAAGTGGCTTTGAGTCAATGCGAATATAGAATTTACTTAGTGGTATCGGTTTTATGTTTGTGTGATTTACTCATACTTTGGTTTATCATAGACTGGAATACAGGTGCATACAACTTTGTGTGTAGATTTGAGGAATGACCCATATTTCAAATTTGCAGAAACTCAAAAAATTAATGTCTGTTTCGACTTTTTTACTTGCCTATGTTACAATTGACCATATTAAGCCTCGTAACATTTTTCTTTTTTTCTGTAGTTCTTTTGACAGAGTGGTCATGGTGATCTGTTGAAAGTGTTGCAGTCCACGAGTTTTTTTTTCATTTTTAATAGGGAGTGCATAAGAACAGTGACAAGAAAATGCCTCAAATTAATAAAAGCTGCAATGTAAATTATATATGTAAATTATATATGTAAATTAAAAAAAACTACTGCAAGTTTATATATTGCTTTATCACAGCTGTCGTTCTTTTATCGTCTATAACTATCTTCGTTAAATTTATTTTCTAATTATTTTTTCAAGTATTTTGACACTTCTCAAAATAACTGTCAGTTTGTGATTTGTTTTAGAGCGTAGGCTTACATCGGTCTTTCACAAATTTATAGATATGTCTAAACATGTTAAAGAAATGACAGATTTACTAAAATATGCAAAGACCTACCGTTAACCTTGTTAGCAGCGACATATTTATAGGAAAATACTCACTAACCTCGGACGGTTTTGACGCTCACCGATACGATTTTGACAGCACAGAAGTTTAAGTCAAAAAGCTAATATTAAAAATAATCTTTAAACTTTCAAACATCGACCAATAACATTCATCTTGACATGTATTTGTCAAACTAAGTGGACTAGATTGTTTTAGTAGATTGTTATACAAGGGCAGTAAGTGAGCTTTTGCAGAACAAGATCCTTTTTGGCGCCCGTGCGAGCGCAGCTCGCAAAGGGCGCTAATGGATCGAGTGTGCCCGTGATATTTAGATGCCCGAGCGAGCAAAGCGAGCGAGGGAAAATATAGTTCGAGGGTGCAATAGCTACTTATGACCGAGGTAAGCATTCTACTTTACATCATTCATGCGAGGTAAATGTTTAACTAGCTGATGGAACAAACATATGGCCCACCTGATGTTAAGTGGTAACCATTGCCTATAGCAAAGCATTGCCTCGTAGGCCAAGCACGTCAGGAACGTGCCCTACGACCATCAACTTGAGGCATACGGATGTTCAGCCTCACGTGTCAGTGATTTCACCGGCACCCATACCCCTCAACTCGAAACACAGCAATGCTGCTTTTCGGCAGAAATAGGCTTACAATACAACAGTAACACAAAATTTATACGGGTATGAAAATGTAATTTTAATTTGAGAAAAATAAAATTACTATAATAATATAAGTATTATTATAATTATACTATTAATTGTATTAAAATTATTAGTAAAATATTTGTACCGGTAGGTATCTGCTAAAACAGTCGTAGACGCACACTTATGCACACATCTGTGAGCTACTATATCTTTTCAGTAAAAAGTTTTCATATCATTTTGTAAGAAAAGAGATTGTTTCACCAAGGAGGTTTGCATAGCTCTTGAACTGTAATGAACCATTACGTATCAAGCACAGTGTGACGGTAAAAGTGATTTGAAAATGGAACGCATTTACAATGCACTGGGCTGCACACGCCTGCTTACACAGCCTCTTTGCGCTAAAGAAAATCCTATTTACTGAGCATGTATGATGTAAATGTTATATTAAACCTCACTTTAAAAAAGAAACTCATTTTTTTTACATAGCAATAAAATAGGACTATATAGGTAGGTACTTATAAAAGGTTAGTTTAAAAAATCTAAGCTAGCCGTCACATAATACATTATTTTGAGAATGGGTTTTGTGCTTTTCTTATGCACAACATGAATAAGGCTATTACAAAAAAAGTAAGAAAAATGCTTATAGAATCGTATCGGTATCGTCTCATGTAGAAACGCCCATAGACGTCTTTCATTCTTCTGCTCGGAACGTACCTGTGGACAAAAATATTGACTCTTTTAACTCTCGTAACTTACAAACACGTGTATAGTCTTCGTGGCTTAACAATAGTATGAGTTGAAATTAGAGTAGAGAGATGAACTTAGTTTTATTGAAATTATTGAACTTATCATTCATTATTCATACGTATGTAGACAGACATAGATACAGATAGATGAGTGCCTTAATGTTAAATTAATGGCATACAATTTTTCAGAGTGCGTGTAAATTTTTATGTCATTATCATCATTATCAGTTTGAAAAAGTCCACTGCTGGACATAGGCCTCCCCTTCACATTTCCAGAAAGAACGATTCTGAGCTCTTTCCATCTATCAACTTCGAGATCTAACAATGTCGTCGGTCCATCTGGTGGGAGAATAAAATGAGATAAAATTTTCAGATTAATCTAAATTACTTTGTTATTTTTTTATCAGTTAAAAAAATAAATTGGGAGGTACATAACTACAGTGAAATTCATCATCATTTTAAAACCAGCGTTTCATTTTTCTGAACTTGTTACGGAAGAATAAAAACACGATATTATTGATCAGAAATCCGTCAACTGAACCAGTTTTACGATCCAGCCTCATTGAAAAACCTGCTATTGTGCTATGAAGTTATCATTTCAGCAGTCCTGGTCATGCTGCTGTGACAAGACTCTAATTTGGCAAGCACAGTTTGTTGGTCACATCATGAATTATTCCGAACGGCCATGTCCGCTCTGTAAAGACGCTTAATTGAGAGAGCATGTTTGTCGCATAACTGGTCGTGTGAACTTTTTCTGAATTTTAATTAAGCTACCGTTTTATTAGAAGTTGTCACCGTCAAAATAGCATCGAATACCAACAAAGGTAGATGTTTCCCTACCGAGAACAGACTGTCAGACTGGCCTAGGTCTACCTTCTGCGCCGTGGGTCACGGGTTCGATCCTCATCAAAAACAAATATTTGTGTGGTGAACGCAGATGTTTGTTCTCTGTCTGGGTGGTTAATTTTCTTCATTTTTTTGACGTAGAATCGATGGCATTTCGAAATCGGCCAAATCTACTTTAGGTACCGAAAAGTTTAAATATACCAAGTATTACATTACGACTATGAAACAGTAAAATGAATCTGATTTTCAGTAAGTAGATAAGTGTTTTTTCATGGAATATGTTTATTTTATGTTAAGTTTGTAGTGGTAGTTGAAATTAAACAAAATAACGGAATTAGTAAACTGAGCACAGTTTTTTTAAAAACCTGTTTTTCAAGCCTGGGTAATGAACGCTTTACTTTATATTTTTGGGTTTTTGTGAGTCGGTTGAATTAAAAGTGGAATATTACAGTTGACACCATTGTACGAAGATGCTCGTAGCATTTTGATTGAGTTTCATTATGAATTCTTTTAATACTTTTTAGTAACTCTTATTATTTTAGGCTTGTAATTTTTGAAATTTTAATAAAGCTTTATGCCTAAAGAAACAATTTTCTACAAAACTGCATCTGAAAGACACACCTACCTATGGCATAGCACCCAAATTTTTCATCAGAACACAATAAAATACCGAAAATTCGCATCGTAAATAACGTACAATATTGAGAGGACACATTTACCAGATGATTTATTAGTGCTTCGTGATTAATGTTATGTTAAGCCGAAAATACCGATCGGGCTAAGCAGTGAGCACGCCTACACATGGGGTCAAGAATAAATCATATTGCGACATCTCAAAAATGCCAACTTCAAAAACATGTCTGTGCCCGTACTCCAGGCCAGTACCGCACGCACCGCTAAGACAAGAAAAACAAACCTAAAAAATAAATTACTTTTGTATACCTCCTTTCTTTCCCGTTGTTGGACGCCGAACAAGTAATAAATCACAGAAAGATAAGCATAAAAAGATTGTATGAGGTGGGTACACGGTGGAACTGAAGTTTTCGTATTTCTGTTATCTCGCGTCAAGCGGTGCCTACTAAAACATGACGCCCACATCTTTCCCCGAATCGTATAGAGCAGGAATTCGGATGCCACATAGATACCCACTCATTATAACAACGCATAAGTAGCTATAGTTATAGAATTCACATAGAAATTTAGCAGATATCGTTTCTTGAAGGAATGCGGATACGAAAGGCATTACCATCTTGGATGAGTGGGTCAATAGAGGCAGCGCAAATTGTATGAACAATCGGGATAAAATTCAAACACGCAGCAGCCTTATGATATTTGAAAGGAGTAGAGTCTCTCATTTAATAATTAAAGTAAGACTCGGCTGCTACGGCTACCATAAAGACTCATCAGCTGTATATCAGAATGGGGGTTTTCTAGTATCGATATTTTGGGCTTAAAAAACCATGGTTCCAAAAAAACCTATCTATTGATCATTAAATCACATGGTCTTTACGTATCTAAATGTAATCCAACTTTACTAACAAAAGAAACAGAGGCAAGAAAAGTTTTCAATAAGTAAAATACCAGGTTCAGTGGTGCGGTGGGAACGACAACAAATATATTGAATAATTTGATGATGATGATTCTAAGGCTCTATTTATGATACAGCTGTCACAGAACCGTCACTTCAAACACGGTACCAAGACAGTCATACCACGTTCATTTAGATTTGCAAGATAAGACGGAGGTCAAGACAGGTTCCAGGTAAAATGACATGTGATTTTACAAAGTAGGCACTATTTTATTAAAAAATCAAGTATTACCCATTTATGGACACGTACGGCACAGTAAAAAACATGTTACGGATAATTTCTTGGTAAACAGAAACTGTGTTTTGGCAAGTTAGAGTGCCTTGAAAAACAATTAAAAACTACGGAAAAGTTTTTCTGGAAAAAAAGTTTTTGGCGAGGAACAAATATATTTAAAAAAAAATTGAGGGTAGACCACTGATTTAGGGTTTCCGATTTCTCGAGGTTTTTTTGTTCTCGGGTGTCGAGACTTCTCGAGCCTGATTTCTCGGGTCTTCTCGGGTTGTCGAGAAAAAATAAAATATGTCTAAATTTTTGTTTAATTAATAAAAAGAGTCTTTAATTTAACTCTGTTTATTTTACATGAAAAAAATCAACATAATTTTTAACAAAAAAAACAAGTTCTCAATAAAAAATCAGCTCAAAACAAAATTGCTAACTAAAAACAATCATACTTCTTCTCCTTATCATAACTAATCTCATCTCACTAATCTGTAATAAAAAAAGCGGCCAAGTGCGAGTCGGACTCGCCCATGAAGGGTTCCGTAGCAGTAAGTAATATAACATAGAGTTCTAGAAGTTCTAGTAGTTCGTCGAAAGGTAAATTGCAGTTTACGATTTATGACGTATAAAAAAAACAACTGACTAGATCTCGTTCAAACCAAATATCGTTGGAAGTTTCCATAGTAATGTACAACATATATTTTTTTTAGCTTTATCAGTCACTTATTTTAGAAGTTAGAGGGGGGGGACCAACTTTTTTCCACTTTGGAAGTTTCTCTCGCGCAAACTATTCAGTTTAGAAAAAAACAATATTAGAAACCTCAACATCATTTTTGAAGACCTGTTCATAGATACCCCACACGTATGGGTTTGATGAAAAAAAATTTTTTGAGTTTCTTTTTGTCGGTTTTGTTTTTAGGGTTCCGTTTTTGCCATTTGGCTACGGAACCCTAAAAACAAAACCGACAGACACGAGCCGTGCTGTCAAAGGATGCCGCTGCCGCCTCGCATTTACAAAGAAAGCTAAGCGTAAAAATGTTTATTTAAACTTCTCGATGTCTCGACTTTTCTCGAGCTGAATTTCCCGGGTACGAGACCGACCGATTTCAACAAACCCTACCACTGATATAACAAAGATGATTGAAACGAAACTACAAACTAAAGACTTTTTAAGTAACTGGTGCATTGGAGTCAAGCATGAACGATTTAATCACGATATTAGGCTTCTTCTACTTCTTCTTTTTATCGGGTAATTAGTTCTTTCGAACCAGTGTGGTGAAAGGATGTTAAGTGCGCCTCAGAGAGGCAGGCTCCTTTAGTGCACTTGACACATTTTAATTTTTTTAGGTTCTACGAGCGACGTGCCGGTTTCCTCTCGATTGTTTTCCTTCACCAACTCATTGGTACACGACTGGATTTAAACCCACAACTTTAGGATCGGAAGGCGGGGCCGCTACCACTAGGCCACCAGTGCTCTCTATCCTTAAGTACGTCTAAAAAGACTACGCCTTAAGATGAGCTCATCTGAAAATGATGCGAGTAGTTAGGTATTCACGTTGAAGTAAACCAGATCACCTACTGCTGACTAAATGGCAGAATAATGACAATTTATATATAATCGTAAGCTGTACATATGTACATACAATAGTCAAGTATATTATATAGCTCATTCAAGACGAGCATAAATCGCACGACACAAAATGTTCACAGCAAAAATTCACCTTCCCGATCACCTGACCTAACAAATTGGCTCACGCTGCCACTAGAGCCCATTTTATCATTACCTACCGCCTACCGAGCAATTAGATCTGTTAGCTTGTAGTACCTACGGGGTACCATCACCCCGCCCAACTCAACAACAGATGCTCGGACTAATAACCTCTCGAAGTTTCTCTTCTCCCCTTGTCCTTACCCCAGCCTCCCTCAACTAAGATAGATGGCGCCACCATTCTTGCAATTTTCCTGTCGTATCTCGCCTCGTAAATTCCTAGTGATATATTGGTTCGGATCTCTCGCGATGCGACCAGGAGCATACTCGAAATATGATAAGAGTTATTTATTATTGTTCTTATTGGTTTTCTAAGGGGAGGCTGTTCCGTTATGTATTTGCTATGGAAGCTCGTTGACTATGAAGAAAAACTTTTATAATGGCATTACTTTTATCAACAAACAGAAAATGCCTTGCATCTGCATAAACTAAAGAATCTGTAGTATTGATTAAGTATTTAGAAGAAGGTGCCTTACATTTTTTCCCACCAAGTTCACTACCAACATTGCAAAACAAATATTCCTACCAACAAAACAAAGCGAAATTACTCGAAAGCAGGCGTTCTTTAAATACCAACTTTAAAAGTGGATTAACAGAATTTTCGTTAATTTAGCTTTGAGGCCAAAAATATCTCTGTCGCTTCCATATTCAAATAAATGTATCTTCAGGGCACAAGTTTAAAGTTGAAAGGAACCTTTTTTTATAATACATAGTAGTTATAGTTCATGCATTTCACGAAGACGCGTCAATTAGAGCATTTTGGCTCTTATTACAACCAGATAAATGTCACTGGATGCGTCTTCGTGAAATGCATGAACTATAAACATCGACGTTTTATGACGTTGAAGTAACATATCATTATGAAAGGATAAGGTTAATTTTTCAATTTACATAATATTATGAGTTTATTTGACGGATAAATATGTATATCCATCTCTTTGTAGGCTTATCAAAAACAAAGGCAGACATTTTTAGGGCGGATTTTTCATTCAGTATTTTGAAAAAACATCTATATCTATATCCGATAAATTTAATTTCATTATGATACCATCTGACCAACGCCTTGTCATTTATATTTTTTTTGTTTATAATAAACAGGCCTAAGTTGCTCGAAACGCCAACACAATGATCTTTGACCTCTCAGTCAAATAATTTAATGACAAAGGTGTTCTCATTTGAACGCAGACAGAGCTTTCCAACTTCCCACACGGTATTGTAATGTAAGCGGATATCTAAACTATTGAAGCCGCTCGTAAAATACTTACAAAAATGACAACATAATGGTAACATTTGTATGGCAGTTTTGACCTTTATTTAAAAAAGTTTTAGCATAACTAAACTTAACTAAAGGGTTTCATTTCATAGAATAAATTGTGATAATAGAATCTATTACCAACACTTAATAAAACCCATATCTATTTCTCAATTATTTGTCGAAGGTATACAAACAAATGGAAGGAAGTACCCTCGCAGACGCCGGAAGTGAATAGAGTGTCGCTACCGGAAGTGTTATTGCCGGAACGACTACTTCCGGCCGTGTAGACTTCAGACTGTGATGGCGACTGTCTTCGCAATTTTAAGATTATGTACCTGTTACACGGAAAATGCTTCTAAAACAGCTATGAAGGCATTTTTTTTTTAAACTTAGGTATATAGTTAAGTGTCCTTCGTATGAAATAATCCAACAGTATTCCTAAATTGTTTTTAAAGTTGTTAAAAATGTTTGTATAATAAAAAGGCGAGAATTTGTAATGTTTAGGACTGTAATTTAATTTATTTTATAGTTTTTACACAACATCTGTCACATTATAGTTGCCATCTACAAAATTTTATGTTTGGAAATATTTCTTAACAATATTGAATAATTTTAAAAAACTTCTTCTTCTTGCCCTTATCCCATATAATTTTGAAAAACATAGCCAAATAATATAAAATCTTCGCACATCAAATTGTGGTAATAATGTCATGTAACGAGAACACTCTTCTTTTTCGTTAATGACATTTTTTATCTAGGATCTTATGAATCTGGATGGTATAGAAGTAGGTAGAGGTAGGCCAAAGAAAACATGGATGAACTGTGTGGAAGATGACATGGATAAGAGAGGAGTGAATGCAGAGATGACGGCTGACAAAAGGTAATGGAGGAGAGATGTTATGTTCTGCCGACCCCACATAAAGTGGGATAAGGGCAGGAAAAAGAAGAATTTATGTGACCATAGACTGACAAAAACAGTAATTTAATACCGACAGCAAAAATTTTACTTTCTAATTCAATCTCCCTAGCAGAACGCACTGAAACGCATAACCTTAAGAACGCTTAGTATTTTTAATACACCGCACCCTTTATAGACCGTCTACACTGCTGGCAACCTACAAGCAGTCGTGAACTTTGTGGTGACGCGCTACCAAAAGGCAAGGTAAGTGAAAAAGACGCATAACTTGTGGCATCTACCAGGTAAGGTAGATTTAGGTGACTGGTACGCGTAACTTTAAATTAAAAGCACTTAAGTCCTATAAATACATAGTTCTGATTTCAGATCAGGTTATCTCTTAACAAGCATAAGTTAACTGATACTTAATATACTCGTGACTCAGTACCTTGTTACCACCACAATTTACATGAACTACTAATAGGACTCATACACATCATCTATTATATATAATTCACCATTATGCCACATAAGTCATCAACAAAATATAGTGCTTCACAGAGGAAGGATTTCATTATGTTTCCTTAAAAGAATAAGCTTGCTACTGAAGACTATATCAACGTAACCGTAACAGAAAAATGGCACGCGTTGAAGGTGCTTTGCCGTAACGGCTGCCAGCAAGTGTAGTAGCTCTTTTAATGGGCGTTTCGCCACCCTTTGTGGTGACATTTGAAATCCAGCGCGCTATGAAAAAACAAAACTCGAAACATTATGCAAATGGTATTATGTCCTTATTTTTGTGCGTTTCGCCAAGTTTATGAGCCGAAAAAGGGTTGAGGGTTAAGACAATTTCTCTATTGAAAGCGGTTTCGATATTACATTGTTATGTAGTTTATGATGGGGTAAGGAGAGGGTTGAATTATAAATAAAAGATGTGGAGACTTTTAAAGGCGTTGACTGATTAAGTCAATTGATACTTTATTCTCTTACAAATGAGGGAAACTTAGGAATAAAAATGACGATTTTTGACCTTAGTAAGAAACCATAATTTAGGTAAAAGCAATAATTTTTATTGAAGAACAAAATGTATGTTCATTTTCTTCAATATTATTTTGACTGGTTTCATCTTCTTTAATATTGTACTGGCCTCTCAGCTCAGTTAGTAGTACGAGTATACCTCTGCCTACTGCACCGTAGATCGTGGATCGATCCCCACGAAGAATAAATATTTGTGTGGTGAACGCAGATATTTGTTCTCTGTCTGGTTGCTAAATTTAATCTTATGATGTATTTACAAAAAAATGCATTATAAGTATTATATATCAGCTATCTGGTTCCCATAGTACCTACTTGCAAACTTTGCTGAATTACGGGCTAGAAAGTGTTCTGTGGATTGTCAACAATATTTTTATTTATAATTGACTAGTTAAAACTAATTTACTACTTCAATATTATCTAGTTCCCAACCTATTTTCGAGACATGACGGAGCCAGCCGTTATCACCATGGCGCTGGATTCCATCTATTCTCCAACGAGTCTTGATATGTGGGTTCCTCAATTTGCTCCTATTGACGTCCGGAGCGATTGCATCTGTCTGCTTGTCGATCAATTTACCTACATACAGGTCAATCAACTTGCAAAAATAGGTCTTGACTACTACTATGAAGGGTACAGGCCACTAAAGCGTAGATGGTAGACATGACACTTCTTGATATTAAAATAAACGAATCGACGCGGTCGATGGTCTAACCATAACAGAAGGGCAAGTCCCAGCACATTTTCAACATTTCGTCTACCGAATATTGTTTTCGTGTGAGCTCGTGCCTTTCTCTTTTGTATGGAAAATTGATGAGACTACTCGTTTCGATCGTTTCTACGTAACGTTTTTGCTGTCTCATCTTTTCTCCATACAATAGAATAGAGAGACAAATAGGCGAAACGAAATGTTGAAACTGATCGAGTTAAACTGCGACTTGCCCTTCAGGTCCCACATTTAGTCTACAATCAATGACTGCATGTTCTCGTTACGTCACCAATAAAGACGAATGGAAGCACATTTCAAAAGTCACCACTCAAAGACTATATACGATCGGCATAAACACGACACGACCACTTTGACTAGTTTCTCCGACTTAAAAGAGATATAGGCCAGTCATTTAAGCTTAAATTAGGTAAGAATCTTGGAATTCGAGATACCCAGCTGTAAGTCTTTAAATACTTGTATATTGACACCCTAAAAGTTGTCTCAAAGCCTACATATGGTAAGGTGTACGCAACTATTAAATTTCTATCTATTTCTATCAATTTTTGTGACCTTTGACTTTGAAACTGATTAAAAACAAACAAACAAACAAACTGATTAAATTTTGTTTTTTTTTTAACTATTATGAATGCAACAATGCTTTAGTAGACTAACAGCCCAACTATACCTATTACCTATGTTATAGTATGTATGTGCCTACAGTGCGAATGCGTGCGGTGATGGCGCGATTTGTTTAAGTCACTTCAACACGCGTGCTCTTCGAATAGATGGTCATATTGATTAATAGGTTCTTGAGTACAAACATACTATCTATAGAAATGTCTAATGAGAGCTCGATTTAGAGTACAAAGACTGTCTACATCTATTGTAGGTAGATGATGTCAATTTTTTGAAAGATGAATGAAAACTTTGCATAATAAAGCGTAGCGTTTAGTGGCACCACACCGGAACTTCACTGCTATTTTTATTTTTGTTTTGTAAAAGCATCATACACAAAATGTCCTACCATTTTGTGTATGATGCTCTTACAAAACTACAAAGCCGTAGATTTTGGCCTGTTCTACGAGTCTGGGGGCTAATTCTCGGGCCGATCTCGATCATTTTGTAATTTTATTTTATTGCTTCTTTTCGAAGAGAGAATGCCAGATTTCCTTGAGTAATTCATCAAAAACCTCATCATAAAAGCCTCAACAGCTACGATATACGGAAAACGTAGAAAAAGTAAGGGGTTGTGAAAAGAAGCAATAAAATAAAATTGCAAAATGATCGAGATCGGCCCGAGAATTAGCCCCCTGGTCACGTGGAAGCAGCTAGACTCAGCTATAAAGCTTGAATCTATTTCAAACCAAAAAGTAACAGTTCGTAACTTTTATAATTTACAAAAATCACACAGATTTTGAGAATGAATATTATTGTCATTAAACCCGGCATAACACGATTTGTAACTTGGTAGTTATCCAAATACACAATGAAAATTCATAACTACAGACCCGTTGCGTCACAAAACTGCTACGCAAATTGTACACAATGCAATATTTTTGCATCTGTCATCGCGCTCGTCCACCGTTGTCTAAATTCAAAATTATATTGCAATTTTAGTTAAATCCAAACGCATTTAGTTGACAGAATGAGTTATATTGCAACCATAAATATATTCCGCGCGCTTACCTAATGACAAAATTCACGATATTTCAACGAGTTTTTAAAACGGATACAGTAGGTGTATGTACTCGTACACTTCAGTGCAAAGTAAATAGACACATTTGTTTCGAGACGGGAGGATACACTGACGGGTATCTCGGGATTGTCAGAATTTTAAGTGGTTCTAAAAGGATCGCACGGAGCTTCTGCATTATTTCAGTTTTGTTTTGGTTTTCAGTTCCATTTGAGAAAATCGTGAGCGCTCTCATTTCGAGAAACATTTTCATTTGTTTAAAAGCGTTGGGAAAACAAGAATGAATTTAATTCTGGCCTGATTTGACGCTTGATTGGTATTCATGAAAATGGTTATTCGAAATTTTGAACACAATTTTAATAATACGTGATAGAATTTGAAACGGGAAAATCCGTAGAACAATAAAATTGTGCAACCTATAACCACAAAAGAAACGTAGGACAATGATGGCTGACGACAAAATGAAGGGAAGCGTTATGATGGTAAAAGCATTCACCAAAACACTGACTAGACTCACCTAGCTTTAAAATGTTTCAAAGTGATCCTTGCGATACTTACCTACTATTGAATAAATATTTACATATTTTTTACTTTGACACAAAATCGTTTTTCCTGGAAATTTACGGGAGGAGGCCTATATTCAGCAGTAAACTTTTCAAGTTACGATCATCAAACAAAAATTTGATACCAAAAATGATCTACTACAACAAAAATACAACAATTAAAATGATTGTACTTTCTAATCAACTATGTATTGTACCCAGACATCTAGCACTTCATTTGCATATTCCAAACACATGTGGTCATAGACAAAGGGTCCAACAGACCCTGTATTTAATTTTCATAAAACGAGTACCGTTTTAATATGTCTGTTGAGGAATAATATCCAACCCTTTCTGTTCAAAATTGGCTTCGGATGGAACCACACAATTCATTATTAATAGTTTCACTCGTATAAAAGCCTATGCGTTTTATGAATATTTTAAGGGAGGGGTGATTTCATAAAAGTTGACAAACACGTTTTTTACAATTTAAAATTGATTGTCGAATTTAAAAATCATGAACTGAACAATTGCACACCATATTGCGTTATAAACTGCATCATAACAACTACTCAAATTATGTGTTTTTACTGTAAAAAAATTAGACTTGAAACAACAAAATTGAAGACAACATGGAAGCTTTTACTAACTAACGTCAAATAAAAAAAAGGTTCTCAATTTAGCTGTATTTTTTTTTAAATTATTTGCAGGGCTTTTTATCGCATAACTTTGTAATTTATGAGCCGATTTGAAAGATATTTTTTAATATCAAAGGTAAGGTTAGAAATACATTAAGATAAGTCCCATAGAAACATCATCAAAATCAGTTTTGAGTTTTTAATTATTTCCAACTTGCAATGATAAACATAAAATATTAAATTAGACATTAAAAAGTGATATAAATAGAGAATGCAATGGACATTAATTTTTGTCTATTTATACTAAAATACAAACTGAATTGGCACAAAACAAAAGTGCATTAGATAACGCTAACCCACTGTTAGATTATCAGTGTTTGGCGTCCGCAGGCGACGTGATTTATGCGATACCTAATAAATATACGATACATTTTACGTATGTGGTTATATTATTCAATATATGAAAATACGGTTAGAAAAACAGTTAAAATGGAAAGCCTACCTCAACATAATGGTTCTTCTTTGACATCAAAATACACACCTAATGTTTCAAAGTTGCATTCCGTTTTTTGATGGTAATAATATAATCAAGCCAAAAAAGTATATTCTTGAACAAAATCTTAGAACTCATGCTTGGTGAATTTGTAAACCCTACTAATAATGTAGACGTCTTGTCTTGTTTCGTTGGTAAGAACTAGTTAGATATACATTTAGGTATGTTTTCTATTGTCCGAGCAAGGTAAGGCTGACTAAGAACAATTTAATTTTAGAATCTTAACGGCATTAGTTAGGTACAGACCGAAATATTTGTCCTAAGTTGTACAAGTTTTTGATACTTTTGAAAAGAAGATGATGAAAGAAAACTCTTTGGGTATGATAGACGAATAGTGTTTTTTTTTTCAAAATACTGCGTGGCTTTTGATAGCCGTTCTGTAAAAGTGCCCACCAGAAGCCTGAAACGCGGAAACGAGTACCAGTAAGGCCAGGTGTATAGTTCCAGTTTCATTTTCGAAGAACTGTAAAAATAGGTCATCAATGATCACTATTATATCAATGTTCCTTGTACCTATAATCTACTTTCCATTACCTACGATCGTAAACTTTCAGCACGCTCCACAAAACCAATTATGCTGTTCATTCAACAGCTATCTTATCTTAATGTGGCAAAGCACACAATTCTTTGCGTAAACGACAAATGCATTTTGTTGAAATTACGCCGGCCGTGTAGGGTTGCCAACTAATAAATGCTGCTGGGTTTCCTCCTAGCAGCATACAAATAAGGCTGGTTTTAGAATGGCTTAAAAGTTTTTAAAGTTGTACAAAATTCTGGTGCATCTTTATCTTGAAGCCAGTCGGCCAATGCGTCCGTTAAATTTATTAACTGCGATACGCATTCAGTGTCGCGAACTAAAAGGTGACTTTAATTAATATTAATTATGGCCACACCTCTAATTAATGTAATTCGCAAGATAAAGTGGCGTTTCGAGCCTCTACTGACAATCTGAAGGGTGGATAAAACAATTTTGCGTGAATACTATCCCTCTATGTATTAATCAACCAATGAGTATATAATTTGATAGTTTTACATTGTCTTCATGAAGATTAACTGCCATCCATTTGTGAGTCCGAGGACTAATTTTTCCTTATATTGATATACCTATATTTAATGATAGATAAAAATATGTTCGTCTCTTTTTGAGGCTTGTCAAAAAAAAGGCCAAACTGACATTTTCTAATTAACAAATGTAGAACGCTAGCGTTCTCCGTAGACGAAAAGACCAAAACAAATAAAAAAATCTGGAATATAAGCATAAGCTTAATTTATTTACATTATAAAAAATATGTGTAAGTAGTGGCATATGTACCTATAAGCATAAATTATTTGCTTTATATTTTATAAGTGTAGTACAAGCGGCATGTACTTCTCAGTAAGGCAACATGTAAAGTTTTAATCAAACTACTACCCATCGTATTCATCAACAGAAACAAGGTAATACGAACGCGGCAAGGATTAATCAAAGTTTAAAACAATTCCATGTACCGAGACGGAGTGGGACGGGTGGGAAGGACTCAGGGTTGCCAGGAAATGGCAAAATACGTTGAATTTGACTTAAATTTAATTATACAGAATTTTTTGACGTGCCACCGTCTTATAATTTGATGGAGCCGGCTGCACGCACAAAAAAACATGACTCATGCGGCGTTACCTCGCTCTGAGGCGTTCCATTTAAGGCTTGAAGTGCAAACGAGAGCGCGGAACGAGCGACAAAGAGGCACAATTAATTGGCCTCCGCGTTCGGCAGCGTTCGACATCTGTCTCAACGATAATTGCAGCATATAACGTTGTCACGTTCAACTATCGTCAGTAAACCGACTTTACAGACAACCGATTTTTTTTCATCATTTAAAATTGAATAATTCATCTATATGAAATTAACCTTTCCATAATCTCGATAATATGCGTACAACATGTAAGAAAGAAAATATTTTTTATTCGTCGGTAGTTTGTTTGAATCATCATTTTCTTGCCCTTATTCCACGCTTATAAGTAGAGTCGGCACAATAGGTTTTCTTTTTCCTATTTCCTCAATCATTGGCCCTACCCTAATATTGAGATGTATCGAGACGCGGGAGACGGGCCTGGTGACCCGATCTACAGGTTTTAATTTGAAACCTCCTTGGGTACCAGCTCTCGGTTTAGGCTAATTTATAAGATGTAATGTTCTTGACCTAATTTTATCCTTGTCCTTAGTCTAAGTGAGAGAAATAAACAAATATTATACAAATCCAAAAAAAATAAAAAAAAATGTCATTTCAGTGCTTAATTTTTTTACTCGTAGGTATCATCTTTTCTTTGGTCAAAACTTTTCTAAGTATAATCACCGTCCACAACCATATCTAACACTTTTCTAGTAATATAACTTCCTTCCGCATTGCCCATACCATGCTAACTTACTCCTCATCTTGTGCGTTCTTCCGATAATGATGTTTTATTTTTTTTATTTTCTGCTGAATGAAATTCTCGTCTAATATTGGTCAATAAAGCCTCGGTCGGTCCTTAGCCTCAATTACCAAAGTTAGCAACTAGCTCAAACTTATTTTACTAGCAGTGGTAACCCTAAAACTGCGGGATGGGAAGAACCAAGACACCGCAGTCACAGAATGCAATGAAGTTACTATCAAAGCCGCAACGTATGAACATGTTGCGTCGAAGTTCTGTGCCATCGATGTGCAATCTTGTGCTTAGCATTAACGATTTTTGTTTTTAATTATAATATTGATGCCGAGAATAATGGGCTTTGTTTCAGTATTTACTTTCAGAATCCTTTTTGCTTGCAACAAACTTATTTTGTACCCATCATAATATGTTGGGAAATAAAGGTTCTCGAATGGCGACCACGAACCGGAAGACGAAGCGTAGACCGCCCACCCACCAGATGGGCCGACGAAATGGTTAAGATCGCGGGAAGTCGATGGATGGAAAAAGCTCAGTTCTTCCTGGAAATGTGTAGGGGAGGCCTATGTCCAGCAGTGGACTTCTTCAGGCTGATGATGATGATGACCCATCCTAATAAGTCAGCCACTTATTTTTTAATTAATAGTCTCGAAGCGTGGGTTTTTTCACAAAATCTAAGAATTCTGTAATCAATATCGTACAAAATAGCAAGCCAGATAAACCTAGTACAGCAAAACGTCGTTTATAAAGACATCTAACATAAGCCTGAATGCGAACAAGGCAAGGCGAAAGTAAATCACTCAGAAAGGCACAAGCACAGGCGCCGGACACTTGATAGTGCGAGCCTTGATGAAGTTGTAGGCGCAGAGCTTAGCCGCTTGAAATACGATCATGATATTCTAATATCATGGACTTCAATGTTTTAGCGAATTTCGTACTGGTGCTCTCATTTGTGTAAGCTAATACATTAAGATTAGTATTTAGCCAAAGATTTAAAAAAAAAGAAGAGCAATAATTAAAAAAGTTAGTATAGAATGGAGGAGGAAGACATATTGTGCCAACTCCACATAAAGTGGGATAAGTGCAGGAAGAAGAGAAGAAGAAAAATAATTCTGCTCTTACTATCTATTCAAGAACATTTTTTACAGCTTTGTGATCCTTTGTTTTAGTTCGTAAACAGCAAAAACATAATAATACCAAAAACATAGTTTTTTGAACATTGTGAAAGATGATATGGATGAGAAAGAAGTGAATAAAGAGATGACGGCTGATAGAGGAGAATGGAAAAGTGCCGATCCTGCATAAAGTGGGATAAGGGCAGAAAGAAGAAGCAGAAGAGGCATAGTTGTGCCTAAAACACATTCAAATCAGTCGAAGTGTATAAACAGAAATGATCAATTCAAATCCTGTTTTCGTTATCTTGATTGAAACTGGTATGCCATAAGTTTATAATTGTCATTCTGTCATGTTTGTACTGTTTCGCTAGATGAACTCAATAGATCTGAACCTTATGATTTGATTAAGTTGCAAATAAGTCTTATGAAGTCCTATATTATAAGGTCTTAAATTGCATTGCAATGTCGATTTCATTGCAAATAATAGGTGTGGTACGTTTACTTCAAACAATTCGTTTGATCACAAAGATTTGTTTGTGTCTATTTCTAAGCTTTAAAAGTTGCTCTTTTATTTTGTTTCCAAATCATAAAAATTGGTGGTATAAATTATATTCCTCGATTGGATGTTTTTCACCTTTTTATAAGAACTTCATCTGCACCTGAACCTATATTTTTATGTAGCCAAGGTGGTTTTCTGTTTGCCCTCACAAAATCTACGACCTTATAGGCCAACATATAAGTTGTGTTCACTATGTTCTGAGCAAACTGAAAACAAAACACAAATCCAACAACTTTGTAAAGGCACACGAGCAGCGCACATAAATATCACGCACTCGCTACGCTCAAATTTCGCCACCGTCTGCTTTATATTGATATATTGTATTGTTTATGGTACGGCCGAATCAAAACGTGATTTATTATACAGCGCGCGCGTTGTTCGCGAGTAACTTTCGTATTTGGAAGGGTTATGGAGTTACAGTTTGACTGGATGCGGCAGAACTTGATTGATTGTGTTTTCCTGTGTTGCTGATTTTACTCGTATTTACTGGGGTAGAAACTGCAGCTGTCAGACTATTCTAGTGACGTCAATTACTTGGGTACTTGAATTTGCCACTCGATTACTTTTAAAAGCGTCATGTTTTGCTATGTTTCATTCATTCATGTGCTAAATTGTTTGCTAAAATTCATGTGTCAACAATCCTTTACATAAAACATCAAAATGTACCATCATTTTGTAAAACTGAGAGTGTGGTGTCGTTTCCATAAACTCTATGCTCCTTGTTAGATACATAGATGTGTATGCCTGAGTCAGGGGAATAGTTGGGATAAGTTATTGCTTCCTACAGTTTCTCCAACTATACCTCTGTACCATGTGTTAAACACATTGCTAACTTATCTTCTACTCACTTTCAGATGTACTTTATCTTAAATTTTGACGACTTCTGTAGCCAGTTTTGTGATCAAAGAAAAAAAAACCTTTTCAAGATTTTAGGTGGTTGTGGTAACTGATACCCAGGGTAAAGTATAAGTCTAAAGGCCTGCATACATCTAGGCGATGGCAATGTCGATCAACTGAAGCGCTGTCATATTTTACAGCGTTTTCGGCTAATTGCCATTATATATACGTGCCCTACGATGCACTGTTCTGCGTCCATCTTAGGGTACACATAGATGTTGAGCCTCACGTACCAGTAATAGCACCGGTACCCTTCAAACTGAAACACATCGATGCTACTTCACGGCAGAATTAGGCATGCTGGTAGTACGATCCCGGACAAGCCCTTCACAAAGAGCTCTACTACTGTCTTAAAGTGTGCTTAAGTGGGGTTTTCGAATTAAAAAAACAGCCCATAGACTATTAATAACTTAACTTCTGTTTGTGCACTTCGGAAAGCTTGAAATTGAGGAACAAAATGATGCTCCTAAATAGCCTTACAAATTAACGCAACAGCACCCTTGATGTTGTTGGTGCCTATGGTAACTCATTTATTTGACTACCTATCTTTTACATGAAAAAAAAAGCTTCATTCTAAACTTTTACACAATAAGTATTAGTAGAATGTGAAGATAAATCTTCACAAATTAATTATAAAAACAGAGAACGAATATTTTAAAAGCACAAAATTAAAACATATGCGTGCCTTCATTAAGTTTAGAAACTCTTATTTATTTAACACTCAACTTAATTAGGCAACAAAATTTAGCACTTGATTAATTAAATTTTAGCTAAGGCTATAAAATTAGGTACCAAATTAAGTAACGCTCGTAAACCTAGTGCCTACATTTTGGAGCACGCTAGCTATTGTACAGTTACTTGTACTTTTTGAATTTGTTACTACAAAATAATGAGAACATTATTCAAAATTAAATAAAAATAAATACTTTGGACAATTCACACCACACCATCTAGCCCTAAATTTTGCAGAGCTTGTACTATAGGAAGCAGATAGTTGATATAATAATAATATATTATGTAAGTATAAATCATATTATATATTATCAAACGAACTTGCAAAGTGAAGTTCGACCGATATTATATGAGTACGCTTCATTCGAAGTTATAAAACGAGGTAGTATTATTTTATGCTAATGGCACCTTCTTATTCTTTTTTTGTGCGAAGGTGCCAGTAGCATAAAATAATACTACCTCGTTTTATAACTGAAGAATGAAGCGACGAATTATAATTTATTATGATATACTCTACATATATATTTTTTTGCAAAAGCATACCATACATCCATTCCATTATTATATCGAAGTAAGTGAACTATGAAGGACATGTTTACCAAGCAAATTATCATACGATAAGTAGGAAACAATCAAGAATAGTTTGCTAAAGGTTTTTGCAGTAGACCAGCAGGCCGATCATGTAACTTTTGTTGCAATGGTCTCAATCAAAATCTTAGTGAACCTGCAATTTGCGATCACGTATTAGTTAAAAAATTTACAGTTTCAATAAGATTTTCATTGAAACCATTGCAACAAAAGTTACATGTTCGGCCTGCAGGTCTATGAGTAGACCCTTTTTAGATTTTATAGAAATAAGTTATTATATAGTTTGCTATACCTAAATTAGGTGTGGCGCACATTATGCAACACACCTATCGCAAAACGTGCCACGAAAAAATCATGTAATTTTACTATTTACAATTATTAAAACTAGCCGACATTATTATGACACTTAGACTTACATTTTTAATAATTATTTGACATGTGATACGAGGATTTGTAATTACGTGGTTTTTTCGGGGTAGGTTATTTTACAAAAATGCATGTTTAGTTTGAGAATATTATTAAAGAATAGTCAGACCTTTTTTCATTTTTATTTAGTTTTTTTATTTTTATTCAGATGCAAATTTCATGTCCACAGGGCCAACAAGGCCAAAACTTTACACTCAACCTGCAAAGTTTTAATGCATAAGCACTTTTGTTCCATTTACCTAGGGTTGGCACTTTGACACTCCCACACTTAACTCTTATTTTGTTGTAGGGCTGTCGCTACGTCCACAATCAACTTATGCATTCTCGGAAAGTTGAAAACTTCTGGAGATGCCTGAGCCCTAAAATATTCGAATATAATCGCCGATTAACTTTACATCCATTATAAGTTTCGGGACTCCCCTAAATGCCACCATATTTCTTGGAGGGTCAGAGAAGACCCCCAACTTAAATGGCTCTCAATACGCCCCTGTCTCGAACACTCGCAATAGGGAGGAACAGATAGTGTCAAAAGAAGATAAAAATAATATAAATTGCTATTTTCTTAATTAACTTTCGAAGTTGTATTGATTTTCTCTATGAATATAAATACAAACCGAGTACTTGTTGTGCAAAATACTAAATTGAATTATTTAGATCGTTTGTAAGGGTCTGCAGTTGCTCAACTTTTTGTTACGCACATCTAATAGTTTTCAGTAATAGTCTACATAAACCTTAGAAACTTTAGAGTCAGCGCATGAGGTTATTATTTTAGTCCGCATTTTATTGTAAATAGCAAGAAACAATTAAAAAGGTCTCAAATCGATTCTAAAAAGTTTCGGTATCAATGAGACCACCAGGAATTTTAACAAATAACTTTTAAAAATCCAGTGAACATTTCTCAGTGAATCTAAAAGTAAAGCTCAAGTTATGTTGTAATCCAATAAAAATGAAACAAACACTGAAAAGCGAGCTATAAGAAAATGAAATAAAAATAACAAAACAAATTCCACAAACATAGGTAAAGGCGACATTTAAGTACATTAAAATCACATTAGTAAAGAGATCTCGGGGAGGGAACCACGTAATTATCTCACGAAGAAGAATATAAATTAATAAAAATACTTTTTAAATTCTGTGTCTCATTTAGGTGGCGATAGAAAAAAAGTAAATTGTATGGAAGTTTAGATAAGAGATGTAATTGAGTTGATGTAATTTAAAACGGTGGAGCATTTTAATAAATATTTTGGTTTATAAATTTCAGCTTCTATAGAAAAAATATTTGAATAAGGAATGTAATTTATATAGCTAATTTATGTGTTTGAATTTTATTATTTTGGAATGTGGAAGTTGAAACTCACACATGCATAAAATCACTCCTATTTTGTGTTTCTACTTTTTAATTATTTACTGGTAGGTCAAAAATACGAAACACAAAAGTCAAATGGATCTTTAAAACGAATTGCTGCTTTAACAAACTATCAAAACCACACTCTCCAACCCAGTATCATACTCGTACAATGATAATCATCAACACACAGGCGTTCCGTACATACTGGCGACGCCCGCAATTTGCCCCGCCAAGGCACGTTTAATATTAGAAGTCCTGATTTATGTCCTGCCCATGTAATGAAGTGTCTCCACACTACAAACGTGTGTGCATTGCACTAATTCACTACCATAGATTAATAGGTTGCCACGGTCGGGACTTGGAGCCAACAGGCGCTTGTGGAAAATTTCAGGCGAATTTTTCGGCGCTATGTTTTTGTATTTATGTAAGCTTTTAAAAATCCTGCTTTGAAACAAATTTTTATTTTAAATAAACTGTTTTAGTATAAAACAAACAAAACGATTTGACAAAAGTCTTATTCATACCTTTACCTATAGTGTTATATAGTATGTTTGTATATTTTCTAGCTACAATGAATCTTCCTTGTGCTTTTGTTAGCAAATTTTAATTTTGAAAGATTACTAAAACAGTTTTTCGATTAAGGAATAAATTCATATTCAAAAAAACTGTTCATCGTAAAGCATTTTTAGTGTCTTTTTATCATTTAAAGTATTCCGAAAACGTGACTCAAATCAAAAAACTCTGCGACCGAAGAAGTTTCCAGTAAACTCGAGAAAATTTTCAAGTAGTCTTGAGCGCAGTATTAAGGGTAGCATAATAAGGCTTTCTGGATTAGGAGTGGAGCTGTGAGTGTGAATAAGCCCAGGGGAAATCCTGGCTCGCAGCTTTCCTCTAATTTATTACTCCTCCAACGGCCAGCGGGCTAGTCACAGTGCTTTCACCTAAACAGCTGGGTAAATCTAACTAAGATACGGTGGCTTGAAAGTTGATTGTACGATTTTTTGACAGAGTGTAGTGTGGTGCACATTAGATTTTTATGTGGAAACAAGAAGTTCTGTAGGTGTCGGCTAGGGATGCTCTTTACCAGACTTCAAATAAAAAAGAGGTTTTTTAATGTTTGTTATAGCCTAACAGTGTCAATTATAACAGCCGATTTGTTTTTGAAGTGAAAACTTCTTTAGCGGCGTTGAGCACTTTCTGTAATGGGTATAAAATCTTAAACTCGCGTCAGGATCACGTGACCCTGATCGAAAAAGCGTAAGACGGATGTTTTTGTAGAAATGTACCCTAAGACTACAACGTAGAGTTCATAATAAAAAAACATTAAACTGCACGAGAATTGCCCACTTTCACAGAACTGCACAATTATTGTGCAATAATTATATCAAGTGAAAAAAAGCCAAGGATCTCCAAATTAAATTATTGCAAATAATAAACAATAAAAAGCGGAGTCAATATAATTCTTATTCTATAAATGCAAAGTTTTTGAAGTGAAAACTTCTTTAGCGGCGTTGAGCACTTTTTTTTTTGGGTCATGTAGGGAAGGTGAGATTATTTTGAAAGCAATATAAATTTTTCCCCCCTTTCCCTCTAGACCCCTTTATTATTTAAAAAACCTAAAAATGCCCTATTTTTAAGCCTTTTTTTTCGAGTGGAGCATTGCGGCGAGCGAAGCGAGCCGCCATGCGACCATGGGAACAGCGCGGCGAGCGAAGCGAGCCGTGCTGTGACTCCCCCCAAGCCCCCCAGAACCCCCTCCTCCTGAACCCAGGGGGAGCGTCGCGGCGAGCGAAGCGAGCCGCCACGTGACCACGGGGAACAGCGCGGCGAGCGAAGCGAGCCGTGCTGTGACCCCCCCTAAGCCCCCCAGAACCCCCTCCTCCGAAACCCGGGGGGAGCGTCGCGGCGAGCGAAGCGAGCCGCCACGCGATCACGGGGAACAGCGTGGCGAGTGAAGCGAGCCGTGCTGTTACCCCCCTAAGCCCCCCAGAACCCCCTCTTCCTGAACCCGGGGGGAGCGTCGCGGCGAGCGAAGCGAGCCGCCACGCGACCACGGGGAACAGCGCGGCGAGCGAAGCGAGCCGTGCTGTGACCCCCCTTAGCCCCCCAGAACCCCCTCCTCCTATGTCTGCCGTTTTACTTCATTTAGGACCTACTTGTAGGTCGCGCGACAAGGTCCCTTCTAGCGGTTCCGACCCGTTGAGGATTTGGCTTTACGTAAAATTTAGGGTTCCGTATAGGGTTTTGATTGGGGTTATACTATATTGAGGAATTTGATTAAATGGTCGACTTTTAGGGTTCCTTAGGACTTTGATTGGAGTTTCAACTACACTTAGAAGCTTGATAATGTTAAAATTTTTAGGGTTCCTTAGGACTTTGATTGGGGTTTTACTACATTGAGGAATTTGATTAAGTGGTCAACTTTTAGGGTTCCTTAGGACTTTGATTGGAGTTTCAACTACACTTAGGAGCTTGATAATGTTAACATTTTTAGGGTTCCTTAGGACTTTGATTGGAATTTCAACTACACTTAGGAGCTTGATAATGCTAAAATTTTTAGGGTTCCTTAGGACTTTGATTGGGGTTTTACTACATTGAGGAACTAGATAAAATAAACAACTTTTAGGGTTCCTTAGGCCTTTAATTGGACTTTCAACTACACTTAGGACCTTGATTATGTAAACAATTTTAGGGTTCCTTAGCACTTTGATTGGAATTTCAACTACACTTAGGAGCTTGATAATGCTAAAATTTTTAGGGTTCCTTAGGACTTTGATTGGGGTTATACTACATTGAGGAACTTGATAAAATAAACAACTTTTAGGGTTCCTACGTTAATAATCAAGTTTTCACTTCTGCCGGCACTCCCGGAGTGCAACCCGTATTTTTTTTTTTTTTTAGAGGGTTATACTTTCAGATTGGTTCCTTAGAAATTTCAACAAAATTGGTCAAATAGTTTGGCCATGAAGTCGGTTTCTCTAGTTTTTGAACCTAAATTATCGTTTTTCCACAGACAGGCGTTTTGCCCGACATGCGTAGGACAAAACTCGCGGTACGGGTACTGTACGTATTTTACCACCTCAGAATATCGTATTTAATTCTATCCGTTAGACGTTTTTTTATGGTTCATCTGGTTCAGTTCTAAACCACTCAAATGCAATTTTTTCTTAATACGTGTCATTAAATTCAACACTATTATTTTCTGCCGTAGTACACTTGCTGCTTACCAAGGACTATGGTATTGTATCGGATCTACCAGGAATGAGAAATATATTTCTGGATTAACATGTTCGCTACTTAAGTGGTAGGTAATTAGTGCTCAGGTATTTTCGGATCGTTTGCTTTGGGTTTCTAAGGTACTTACCCAAACTTCAGTTAAGTATCACCTACTTTCATACGTTTTTCTTTTCGTTTTCTGTAATTATGTGCCTGAAAGTGTTAGGTATTTCTTGGGTAACTAATAATAAATCTAATTCAATCTGCTTAATTTTTATTTGGCGCTAAGTCTGTCTATTACCTTCCGTGGAAGTCATAAGAGGTCTACGGAAATAAACTAGGGGATAGGCAGCAACGCCTTCAGAATAATATATAACTTTATCACTGGTCTCTAATTCTCTGGGCAAACGTGGTGGCTACAGCAAGCCCCCTAAATATGAAACAGACTTAGCCAGGCTGATGATGATGACCGCGAATTAAAATTATTAATAATTCAAATATGTAAATAATAATTTGATTTACATGGCCATAAAAGAAAATTAAGTTATTAAAATAATCAATTGCTAATCAAATCAAAAGTAATGGTTGTAATAATGTAAACTAACGTCAAATTAAATTTATTAATACCGTTTATTTTATTTCCGCTTCAAAAACTCACAACACGACTACCAATTTCTTCAATTTAAATTGTCTATGAGCGCCGCTCGACTGAAGTCAGCCGGCACATTCCATACTTATCGACGATGCAGGCGCATTGTTAGAACGAGACAAAACATACAGTCAAAAATCACATCTGACAAGGACGCAGGATGTGAGCAACGGGCGTTCGTTTTTTAAATAATTGAGTCTGGAATGACGATAGGCGCCCGACAATTCGAAGCATTTTATCAAGCTGGCAACCCTAGCGCGGACAGTGGTCATTTAATTTGTTTCCTCCTTTGACTCATGTCGTGGTAAAAAGTTTAAATTAGAAGCGCATACGCAGATAATTTTGTAATTGATATACGTATTATGATGATCTTCATACCTGCGCAAACCTAGCACCTTGACTTTTAGACTCAACATTGTGGAGTAATTATGCAATTATTCAATCAAGCCAGAAGTTAAACACTTCTGACAGTATTAAAGTGCACGTTCTTTTATACAAAATTAACTGATAGTATATAAAAAATATATGATGTGTAAAAGGTAAAAATTATGGACTGCATACATATACATACAGTTTCATGCCAAAAGAGCAAACGATAACTTGGATTATGATCAAAATTAACTGCGAGATATAGACTGATGGCCTCTCAGCTCAGTTGATAGTAGCTCTGCCTTCTGCGCCATAGGTCGTGGGTTCGATCCCCACCGAGAAAAAATGTTTATGTGGTGAACGCAGATGTCTGTTCTCTGTCTGAGTGATTTTGCATTTTAAGTAGGTAGGTATTATGTATTTACACAGAAAAATATATATATTGTATTAAGCTGATATTACAATATATATATTCACCACATGAACATTTTTTCACGGTGGGGATCGAACCCACGACCTATGGCGCAGAAGGCAGAGCTACTATCAACTGAGCTGAGAGACTTATCTGGTTCCCATAGTACAAGCTCTGCTTAATTTGGGGCTAGATAGTGTTGTGTGGATTGCCCACAATATTTATTTATTAAATATCTCATTATGCAATTCCTTTATCATATCAAAAACAATAAGCAAAGGTTTCCGCCATACAGATATAAATCAGCAAATTCTATTTCAATTAGCGCGGCAGAAACGTCGTTCCTAATTTGAACGCAGCCTATAATTACTGGGCAAGCGCTGATTGGCTAGCGGCGCAGCGCGAGCGCATAGCTTTATTTGCTTGCGCTATCTAAGCTCTTGCGAGTCTATCTTTAAAGTGAGTGTAGCGAGACTGGCGACATCTTTTATCGGGTGCGCTTCTGTTGGTTTGTTTTCGAACTGGTACCATATTGCGCCCGTAAATTACTGGGAGAGATTTGTTTCCATAGTTTTGCGGCGGCGATAGATCAGCGTTTGCCGGATGTTAGTTTATGTTGACGGTTGCTTTGTTCCGATTTCGCACTCGTTCGGCTGGAGAGCTTTTTTATTTTTGTCTGTATGTACACGGTTTGAGGCTGCTATGTGGGTTTCAAGAGTTGAATTTTAAAGATATTCTATGCATAAAATAAACCAAGTAGTAAAGTAGTATTTGAATTCTTGTTTGACTTTGATTACAATAATGAATTACAAGTGAAGTTTAAAAAACTTGAGAAACTGATGTAATGGCCAAACTACTGAACCGATTTTAATAAAATTAATTTGGGATATTATAATCTTTTAAAAAAAATATTTTTTCAAATAATAAATGACGAAGCTGTGCAATATCAAACATAAAAAAAATGCAGCTGAATTTGAAGACGGGGAAATAATATACAGATACTTTTTTTTTAATTAAATTTTGGAGAACACTACACTTCTCACAGCTTCAAACTAGGCCAGTCCAGCTTAGCTGTTATGCTTATCAATTCTGTAAAAGTAACATAACAATGGTAATATCTAAGTATAATAAGAAAACATACTTTGCAAAGTAAATCCACAGGAAGTTAATCGGACAGTTTGCCAAAATCCAAACCAACCACTTTATCTCACACAAACTAAATTATCCCAATTGAAAAAAACTTATTGATAACTCTTTTACTCCCGAGAGATCGGAACATCTTTACGGCAAAGCAGTTCACGATCATAAACGATGCAAACAACAAGAGATGATAATACACCCAAGAATAAATAAAACGAAAAATCTTTGACAGTTACACATGTCCAGGAATTGTTTATTTATTACGCACTTTGTTGCTTCCTGCTCCCCAATTAATTTATTGGGTCAGTTTACAAATTAACGAAGCCAGGAACTTAAAGTGTCTAGATTTATGACGTACAGTTTGCATTACTCGCCAATTCTGCTAGGAATTTTAATAAACTTGACATTTCACCAAAGATAATTTGAAAATAACTCTTCATTCAAAAGGATTTTTTTTTGAAATCATTGCAGATTTTCTGCTGTGACAGAACCGTGTAAAACTGTAGTTTATCATCTCTTTGAGTGGGTTTTGACAGCTCCAGATATATACTCCAGGGTCGGCAGAACTGCGTAATGTTTTACGGTATGGGGCGAGACAATAATGGCTTGCTCATAATAACATTACTCGTCGACCCCTGTACCACGCAACGATTTTGTCTCCAGCGATTTGGATATCCGACGGGATTATATCGAAAGTGAGACAACTTCACTGTGTCAAGTTGTTTCACTGGATATCTTGGTGCGGGGTCTTCAAAAGTCTTTAACTGCAAACGTGCTGTTTGGTTGGAAAGTGCACTAAAATCTCACTGAATTAATTTGTGAGTGCATTCTCTCACGTGCTTTGAACTTGGTCCAATAGTTTGGGAAATAAATCCAGCGTGGCTTGGAAAGTCAGCTGTGTTTTCTATTCGGCTATTAACTGAAATAAATAAGGATACTCTTGTGTCGAAAATAGTCTACACTTTATAAGAATGCTATGTGATTAAAAATACGGATTTAAGCTTTATACAGACTTCTCTCGATCTGTACAATACCGTCACTTATAGACTGACGATTATTTTTGTATTGCCTACGTCTCTCTAAGTTTAAGACGCACCACAGTGGAACTTAATTGTTTTTTTTATTTCGCAAAAGGATCATACAAAAGAAAGGTAGGGACCAAGCCGCACTTGGTTGCCTGTTCTTCTAGGCTTCATCGCGTGTAACATAGCTCCTAGACTCACCTAGCTTTAAGACGTTTCAAAGTGATCCTTGTATTTAACTGAATATAAACATTTTTGAATTTTGATATTTTGAATAATTGAATGTAAGACACATCTTCACACACTCCACTACCTTCTAGAGAGTGGAGTGGAGAGTGTGTGAAGATGTGTCTTACGTTTCTTCTTTCAGATTTTTCATAAGTGCGACTATAAGTCGCGTCTGGTAAATCATTTGACTACTATCCCACTCATCAGTCAGTTGGGCCCTGGCTCATAAGCCCACACCTACTGATTCACATAGACTGAGGCACGCGTGCCACTAATTAGATAGTTCTAGCGATCCATAAATCACCACTGTCTTGACTAAGATCAATCATAGTTGTGACCGCAACTTTATATATCCATATTTCGTCCAAAATTGAAATATCCACGACTGAAATTCTAGAGTATGATTCAAAACACATTATTAAAATAGTTTAAGGCTAAAATAAACAAATATATTAATATAGGATTTCAACTTCATTATTGAGTAATGACAAACATTTTTAGAAAAATCTGAATTTCAGGTATTCACTAATCAAAATGTTTCATACCAAGTTTGTACAAACTCAGCCTTAACATTGTTTATTTGACCGACTTCGCATACATTTCGAGCATTTTAATTGGCCCGACAACTATTCCCCAAAAATCTACTAGTTTGACTAATAACGTCTTACCTATTTTACTTAGGTAACATATTTCAAGGTCTACATTTTTCCGTCAATCTGAACATTTCGTACACAAAAACACGCGTCGAATACAGTTACTAAAGGGTAACTAAATAAAAATTTTAATTACATAGCAAATCAAAATTATTCACGCTGCCATGGGTTTACATGTATTATGGGTTGCTTTATACTGGATCATAAAGTTTTAAGAGCGTTTTATACATTATCAATTAAATAAATAGTACATCTTTGTATTTATTAACTAATAGCTATTGCCAAAGACACGGTGCAGCGATTATGGGTGTTATATTAAGTAGGTATCTCTCTCACTTTCGCGTAAAAAATTATGCTCAGTTATTAAACTCGTTTTGAGTTTTTTGTATAAAAAAGGATGCTTTAGAAAGTATTGAGAATAGCAATTTTTGTGAAAAGTTACGTATTTTTAGGTCCTAGGATTTATTTCACTATTAACTATTGCTGTCAGTTCATTATAATTTGTTTGCATAGCATTTTGTCATTACGTCATTCTTAACGCTTTACGATTAGACTCTTGTTTTCTTCAGACCACTTCTTAAGTTATGGTTCCAGTTGTCATACTTTCACTTGAAACGCGAAAAATTTTCTTAAGTCCGATGGTCCACAGCTTAAAGGTTAACGCTTGCATCAAAACCTGGTAATGAGGAGTAATAAAAATTGATTGAGTGAAAGTAGCGTAAGTTATGGAAAGAATATGGAAAACATAAGATGTCATGGTTCATTTACAAAGATAAACAATACTCTGAAAAGGGATAATTACTACTGTGGTGATCAAGCGTGGTCTATTCAACACCTTGCATAACTTTTTAGCTGGAACTACTTACTTATGCATTACATACATCTTTTAAATGGTACTTGGTCAAACAGCACATCTAGAATTAAAAGCCACATGTTTTGTCGCTCAAAAATAATGCTTCCGTGTTCTGTTATAATATTTAACTTGCAATTCATTGTGAACGCTGTTTATTTAAATAAATATTGTTTCATAAAATATTAACAAAATACCTAAAGTCATCATAACTTTTTGAATGGGAGTGCTCTGAAAATATCAAGGATGTTATGAGCATAAGTCGAATTCACTGCTCTCAAGTGTATTTAAAACTTGAGTAGTAGACAGACTACGCATACAAGAATTATATGTTCTAGTTTAAGTTTTCAAATAAGTGTTTTGTTTTTCCGAAAAACAAACTAAAAACTTGATAATATATAAAATAAAATAGTTTTGAGCAAGAGCATACAATAAATAATGATTATTCGACGACTGCATACCAAAGGTGAAAACACATTTAAGGGCAAAAATAATTCCTTTACCTCACAGAGACAAAGTGAATTCATGGCGCATTTAATTGAACATCAGACGTGGCTGACTATTGTTTTTTAATTTGTGCTCGGCGTCCTTTTAGCTATCAATCAAGTATGTAAGCTTGATCGACTTTGCCAAGTCGCTTCTACCTATACGGCCGATGAGAGGCGAGGTCACTGAGAGTATTTTTTATTGCATTTAATACATTGCGTGCGGAGCTTATACCACTTCTATTAACCCAAATGAATAAAGAGCAATCAACTATTATACTATTTGCTCAACTTTATGTTCGTTTATTGCGCAAGAAAATTGAAAAAGTAGTTCCCGTTGGATATGTTAACTTTAAAAACTTGCGCCACATTATTATGATGCTATATGTATGTATTTTTGAAGTCATAAATATTAAAAGAATTGAAACGAAACATCTGATTATTTTAAGGTAATTTTATGTGGTGATATCCAGATAGATTATAGCAAGTTTCAATGTTTTTTTTTACTTAAGTGTAGTTATTTACTCAATTCTATATTAGAAGGTGAGCAATATTACTTATATTTATTTTATTTTTATTTTTAGCCTGGGTCATCCCACTGCAGGGCAAAGGCCTCCTTCCACACCTCTCGATCTTTGGCTACAATGCGCCAGTCGTTCATATGAGAATCGAGATCGTCCCGCCATCTTCTCCGGGGTCTTCCTCTACGACGCCGACCTTGTGGGACCCAAATGTTTATTTTATTTTGATTTCAAAATGCTTCTAACATCCTGTGCAAATGATACAAGCCCTTCAATTACGCAAAGGTCAGCTAATGCATAGCAAAAATCTATTAATTGCGTAATGCCAGTTGACATGTTAAGATAATTAGAGCCAAGATAATAATTTAAAGTGGAATTCTGGGAAAAATCCGATCATTTGCGAGACACAAAATAGCTGATACATTCTATAATAGTGCTAAGAGCAGACTGTGGGTAAGAATATTCGAAGATTTTATTTGAGTTTGGGAAAGTTCTATTTAAAAATAATCTAAGCGACTCCATAAAAATTTAAAATGGTAGATATTTTCTTAGATCTCTTTTTATCCGACTAAAGCAAAGTAAAAAGGATACAATAAAAATATAATTTGAGCGTGTTTATAGAATTGTTAAGATCGCGGGGAGTAGGTGGATTCGAAGAAGCTTTTTTTTTATTGGTCTAAATGCAGGTGAACGTCTGACGAGTCCTACAGCGCTTCTGGACAATGATTCGAAAGAGCTCAGCATCGTTCTTTTTTATTAGGGTTCCGTAGCCAAATGGCAAAAACGGAACCCTTATAGATTCGTCATGTCTGTCTGTCTGTCTGTCTGTCTGTCCGTCCGTATGTCACAGCCACTTTTCTCCGAAACCGTAAAAGCTAGACTGATGAAACTTGGCGAGTAGATGTATTCTGTAAACCGCATTAAGATTTTAACATAAAAATAAAAAAAAAGCTATGAATTTCGGGGGCCGCCATACTTGAAACTGAAACTCAAAAAATTTTTTTTCATCGAACTCATACGTGTGGGGTATCTATGAATAGGTCTTCAAAAATGATGTTGAGGTTTCTAATATCGTTTTTTTCTAAACTGAATAGTTTGCGCGAGAGACACTTCCAAAGTGGAAAAAAGTTGGTCCCCCCCCCTCTAACTTCTAAAGTAAGAGAATGATAATACTAAAAAAAATATATGTTGTACATTACTATTTAAACTTCCAACGATTTTTGGTTTGAACGAGATCTAGTCAGCAGTTTTTTTTTTATACGTCATAAACCGTAAACCGTAATTTACCTTTCGACGAACAACAAGAACCTTATTATGTTACATCAAGTAACATAATATAAAGGTTCTTGTAGTTCGTCGTGCTACGGAACCCTTCATGGGCGAGTCCGACTCGCACTTGGCTGCTTTTTTTATATTTAGAAGTGGACTATGTCCAGCAGTGAACTTCTTCAGAAAGAAGATAATGATGTGTATTCTAACAGTTACTACACTTATTAAATAAGTTTATGAACATAGTTGAGATTAAAGTTAATAATAAATAATAAAATACTCTGGACATTCAAATTCCATAGAAATATAATTTTAAACATTTCTCCATTTCATTGTTTTGAAAATGATTCTTATCAGTTCATATATTTTATACGTTGTAAAACTGTTAGCTTGCTATCGCATTATATAATCGAAAACGTTTAGCTGCTCACATTTTATTCTGCACCTTGCTCAAACAAAAACTCGAAACAATTACATCATCAAAGAAAACTGTCGTATCTGCCAATTGGGTGCCAATATAATTGTAACACTAATTCATCACAGCTAGAGATTATATTAGATTGTAATATTATTGGTGCCGCGTATAAAGCCGCATGTGGCATTCCATGGCAGGTTTCTTAGCACCGATGCATTTTCATGGAATTGCTAGCGTTTTTCCGACACCTTACAATTGCATGATAGGTATTCTAGAAAGCAAGATAGGTGCGTATTTGCTAAATTAACTTTTAGAGTTACATTTCATTGGTGTAAAAAGTTGCAGGTGCACATAAAAAAAGGTTTTCAGTGGCATTTCTTGTTTCATGAGTAGGTATAAAATTAATTAAAACCAACATAATTTATTACAATATTATTCTAAGTATTATAACATAAAAAAATATCATAAAATTATCATCATACCACCCAGGATTCATGATAAAACTTTTTTGCCTCATTCCATAGAAACATTACGAGCTTAGCACAGCTAGCTTAGCACCTGGATAAAACTGGAAAATTGTTTTAGTTTAAGGGCCACTTTTTCCATTAAGAGATAAAATTACCCGTCATGTAAAAATAATATATCCATTTTTAGGCTTGTCTAAATTAAGGACTAACATTTTAAACCAACTTCAAATAAAATAGGAGGAGATATCTTTTCATTTTGAATTCGGTTGTATTTTTTTATTACTATAGATTAGTCCTTCAGATCGGTCCCATAGAAATTTCAAAATCAGTTTGCTTTTTGATTTAAATTGTTTTTTTTAAATATTTGATACATATCGCATAATCTTCTCAATGTCTAAAAGACCTTGCTTTGCCTTGACTGATAATTGAGCTTGTTAATATAAGCTATTCTTAAATTGTATCTAATATACAAATGTAGATTTCCCAAAATCCAGTGTCCAAGCCCAGACGATCAAGCAGGATAATTGTTTAAATTGAAAACTCCCCGGCCGTATAACTTAACCAACTGTAACCACACCTGCAAACTTGGTTCCCACTTCAACTTGAAGAATTTCCAACTCTTACTTGGTGCCGTCTCGTTAGCAGCTCCCCGCAAAACCTCTTCTTATTTATGCTTTTACTTTATTCCATTTGCGGCTTCTGCTAGTTTTAGTTCTTTGGATTATTTTTGTGAATTTGAAACTATGCGCTTTCTCGATTATCTTAAAGTTACACTTGAGAGCCAAGAATCCAGGTCACAGGTACCTTGATAATATCTTAGATCTCAACTATGGGACGTTCCATTTTTTTTATTCGGTATGCACATTAATATCGCGAATCTTTGTAAATAAAATCAAACAGAATTTATTTGTTAAGTTATTCAATGTATATTATAAAAATCAAGTGTGTGCACGTCCAAGCTTTTCTCTATCACTGCCGACTAGGAACTCCTCCCCGTTTTGGTGGTAGACACCTCTCAGTCTCTTGCTGTGAGTAGGATAGTTTGGACGGAATTGATGGAAGTGGGTGGTTGTGAAAGGCAAACGTTTTAAAATCCATGTCTATCTTTTTCTATCACGTTTTTTTCTAAAATTCTAGATTTTACTAAAATGTCATAGAGCAGAATGTTCCTAAATATTCCAGAATAATCTAGAATAATCAAATTCCTGGGCAACGTCGGGCTTTGCTGCTTGTCTCTCTATAAAAATAATTTCAGATTTTATGTAGGAATACGTTAAATCATTTGGTAAATCTTGATTTTTCTGATCGGTAATTGTGAACCTGGATGTAAATTAAAATGAATCTTTTAAAAATAAATAGTGATTTTGTAATAGAGTGACCACAAGCGACAATAATTTATTATCTAAAGAAGAGGTTATTTGCATAGCTGCCACCAAAGATAATTCAGATAGCATACAATTTATTGTCATTAAGTATTCGTTAATCAATATAAATTATTCATTAGTTATGTAAAATCAATCCTCGAATCTTTGAGAAAAATAAATCAAAGGTTTTATCTAAAAATGTTTGGATTCATCTAAATTTCTTATTACTTTCTATTAGGTCTGTTTTGGTTTCAATATTTACCACTTTATAATTTTAAATAATGTTATTTGTAGCCAAACCAATTAATTAAAAATTAATTATGGATTTGAGAAAAGCGTGTCTATGAATTATGCAAAAAAGGTTATACATTTTACAACGCTTCTCAGCTCAATTGGTAGTACCTTCTGCACCGGCCGTAGGCCGTGGGTTCAATCCCCACCGAGAACAAATATTTGTGTGGTATATAATATTTGTCTCTGTCTGGGTGTCATAATAATATTGTATGTAATAACCAAAAAAAATGTTTAACCTATAAGTATTATATTATCAGCTATTTGGTTCCCATAGTACAAGCTCTGCTTAGTTTGAGGCTAAATGGTGTTGTGTGGATTATCTAAAAATATTAATATTTATATGTTTCGATTTTTTTATTCAAATGATGTATCGTTTTACAGTTTATTCTATTGCAAACGGTTATAAGCACGAGAGAATCTTTCGAAGTTGGTACTGTGTCGTTTAGAGGTTACTAGGCTCGCCTGGACCGGTTTATCACATGGTCGATACCACGTGCGGCCTCCAGAACCAACTGACATCGATATAGTAAGTATTCAGTATAGACGCAGACGAGAGCGTTCGCCTTTTGAGTTGAATCGTAAATTAGTAACTGGGTTTTCAAATTGAATTTAGTTTTGGTTGGTTTTGCTTTTTAATTAACTGTGCGAAACATAAATGTTTTAATATTCAGATAGAGTTACATACATACATAACCAATATCTAATGACATTACACATTATTTGATAAATAATGATTTAGGAAATTTGTGGCAAGTAGTATTAAAAAAATGTCATAGACTTAAATGATCATTTATTTGCTTCCTACACCACATACAAGACTTAAATAGATTAAAAAACAATTATAAATAGGTATATAAATAATAACAATGATAAATACAGAAGGACAGAAATTAAAAACTAATATGGATTTTTATGTAATGATATGATTTAGATTTAAGTATATTACATTAGACATTTATAATTTAATATCTTTTTCCACATGATAATTATGTCATGATTAAGCGCATTATACAAAAATGTTACTTCTGTATCTTGCACTTATAACTGCAGTCTATACTATTCTCTAGCATATTTATCCACCGTCTGTAAGGTTAGAGGTCAAACACGTCTATGCTTAATTGTCCCATATTTCCACCAGCTCAGTTTCTCAACTTGCTTACCGGAGATTTTACTAAACTTGCACGATTCCATAGAAGTGAATGTTCAACACAATATTTAAAAAAAACATGAAATTAATATTTAATTTTTCTCTTGACACATTTGTGATTGTATTTTTTAGGACATTTTGAATTGTCAATCTTTTCTAATGATTAATTTTTGTGTATTTCTATTGGTTCCTTTTATTTCGTGCGTAATATAAAACTTTTCATTTGAAGAGCCGAGGTTTTTATATGAATTTTAATTTACTTTTTCTCGCAAGTTAAATAGCACAGTCAAGCAAAACCGACTTTTCATTCTAAGAGTATATTTTGATCAAACTCAGTAGCAGAAGTTCAAAAACAAGGCCCGAGGCGGGTGGCACGCACGGGGGTGGTTACACCCCCTTCGAAAGTTATCGCATTATTCAAGCAAACGCGACTCTTGAGTAATTTTGAAATATTACAATTTTCAAGCTCGCTCCGCTCCACCGCACAAGGTTTCGACGGACTACTACCTACCAAGTTACTCTGAAGTATTTATTACGCAGTAATGAGTTTTGTGAAGAATAAAAAAAAGAATCTATCACTCTGCCCTTTTACTGTAAGCTTCTCATTAAGTATGTGATAGAATTAATAATTAACTTTTTAGATTCAATTATTAGTGGAATAAGAAATACGATGTGAATATTATTTTTCTAATTAATAAATTCTTCTTAGGTTTGATACAATCTTTCCGTTGTCAAATAACTTTTTGGATTTAGTGGAAAGTTTACATTTCTAACGTAATTATTGCTGTAATTTATGTGTTTCCCTACTTAATAACTTGTAGTTAAGAATATTTACACAATTTGTCTATACCATGTTCACAAATAAGTAACATAATTTGCACCGGACGAATAAAGTCACCGATCCATTTCCGTTATGCAAAGGAAACTATAAATAGTAGAGATTAAGACTAAGATAAATGAATTCAAACGAGAAAAACTGGTCCAATTAATAAACCATACATTTGTCAAACAATCACAAAACTTTTTACTTTTTAATATTAAAGCCAACAGAATAGTATCAACAGAAAAAAAATAAAAATAATGACAAGTCTAAAAAAAATGTTTTGTTCACACAAAAATGACAATAGAAGAGTATGCAAAACAGTAGCAAGCAGTATTTATAAAACAAAGCCTATCTTTGTTTCAAACAATAACAGTAGTCAAAATAAGAACATGTGCAACGTACAAACTGTTTTTGTTCTAAGATTTCCAAAAATCGATTCAAGTTACAGTTACTAAAAAGTCTTTTGTCAAAATGCAAATAAAGGACCCGTTATATTTGGGTACTTTTGAGATCCGTTACGTCATAAATTTTTGTACAAGTTATGCAATCGGACAATACTTGTATTATTGTATTGTTGTAAACAAAAGCCGTGTGACAATGCACCTGTGTATAAGAGCAGGTAAGCGATTATTATGCTAATATTATCTGTAATTACAATGAATTTACTATTCCAACGAATGTTTTGGGAATTGTGGTAGAACCTCTAATACCGTAACACCTTGAGGTAATTTATTGGGTTCATAACAAAAGTTCGTTTCCGTGTTCTTTATCGTCAATTGCTTATCATTTGACAGTAGAATTTACTGCCTTTTCAGTTAATAAAAAAATAGACAAAAGCATCGCTGTTTTTGAACATTTTAACAAATCTACTTTATTTAATAATGCCAGACTTAAAAATACTTTTTGCCGAGTACCTGAAATTGATCTTAATTTTATAAAACCTATACAAAAACAAAAACGGAAATACTTCTATATATCTCCAAAAGAAGCAAACCAAGTTAAAACAATTCAATTAACACTATTTGTACTGGAAACAAGTTATTGAACAGATGCGGTGAGGTTTATGATGGCTAATAGACTTTATGGTTATTTTATTAACTTTAATGTTCTCTTGACTTCGTCGTTTACGACCATCTCATTCATTATCGAACCGACGAGGTCGTAACATTGGTGTAAATCATCGGGAATATGGATAAGTGAACGCTACTGAATCTACATTTTGAACGTCTCTACTTGCACCAATTTAAACTCATTGAAAAATTTATTCATAAATTTCTGTCGTCAAGCATTTTGTCGCCAGCCAGTGGTCATCATTCTTTATTTAAAATTTAAAAATAGATCCTGTGAGGTCCTATACTGTCACTGTATAGAACTAGGGAGTGAATATAGATGAAATAGAACCTGTTTCTGGAATTCAGGATCGCATTGACGAACTTTTTACACAAATAATATAACGTGTTACACGCATGAATAATACAGATATTTCTCGATCACTATTATAAGAAGGTACTGTACAATAAATTATACAGTTTACGATGTGTAATTAATCGGCATCAAGTTTTTATCTCAACGCGTCAAGTAACATGAATGATAAAATTTTCGTGCCTGCTACTTTTTACGCAAGGTGTGGTGCGACACTTTTGGAATAAAAGGTGGTACAGGTAGAACAATGACGTTGTAATAACATTGGGAATAAAGGAGAATCGGCCGCACGCGCGCAATTTATGACCCATCCGATAATTATGAGGATTCAAAGCTGAAACTGTGGTTTATGCTAAAGTTTACGGTTCTTTACACGATATTGCATTTTAGCAGTCCGGCAATACGACCGAGTGAGAAACAATCGGTCGCTTACTTATTCCACAACGCCAGTGGGATTCGCTGAGGTGACTGCAATTTGTCTCTGGCGACGTATTTCATGTAGATATGATCGTGTGTACGACCGATGCTTGCAAACATTGTACTACAGATGTTATTTTTTGCTTGGGAAGTGCGGGAGGTAAACTATTCACCTGTTAGTGTCTGGCACGTCAAAAATTTTTTGTTGCAATTAAAAGTTCGATTACTTCGATCGATGGTGAGAACGTGCTCTGAATTTACATTGAAAGGCTAATGTCTAATTGATATAAATAGCTATTAAAGTTTTTAGTTCCTGCAATTTGTAAAGATAAAAGTATAATTTTCTACATTTAACCGAGATCATGCAGCTAAAATTTTATAGCAAAATTCAGTATATCCTACTAATATTATAAACGTGAAAAATTGTAAGTATGGATGGATGGATGTTTGTTACTCTTTCACGTAAAAACTACTAAATTAATTTTAATGAAACTTTACAATAATACATCAGAATAACACATAGGCTACAATTTATGAAAATATTGTATTGGAGAGCGGATGTAAGTAACGAGAACGGGGCGTAACGGGAACAAGGCGAGCAAAGCCACGGGCGGTCACTAGTACCTACCTCCATAAAACTCAATATTGCGATACAAATTTGCTGTATCATTGGAATATTTTGCATTTCATATGAATCCTAGACATAACCAGACAAACCCGTACAATACCAGTCTATTGCAAAAGTAAAAACCAGTAAAGGAAAATCTCACAGCAAATAAATGAAACTTGCTCCATAGTTTCTTCAACTAGTTTAACCGGCACAATTTCCACATACAACTGTCATGTGAGAAAAAAAACTTATAATATTTTCATTTTCGTATCCACAAACGGCATCGAAGTACAGTCCTACTTGTTTAAGTAAATAAGTGATAAATAAACATGAAGTTTAATCAAATTCGATGAGGCAGATGCGTGCGGTGCCTTTTTATGGGAATAACGAGTTGCGTGCAAGTCGCACTTGAGCCTTGCAAAAACAAACGTACTGTGGATTCGTTCTACAGCTAAAAATGATAATTTATAAGCGCAAGGACCATTTTATGCTTGTATCATTTGCAAAATTTGTCTTATGGATCAAGAGAGTAATGGATTATTATTTTGATAACCTAAATCTGAATCTGTATGCATGAATTCAGTTTGGACTACCGGTATCGTTTGAGTCTGAGATCTTGCTTGCAAAGTGAACGTTTATGGTTTGTATTTTGAAAAGTTAACTATCTAAAGAAGCTTACACTTCAGAGCGTTAGTTTTTTTTGAGGTGGAAATCAATGAACTCTGGTCTCGTTACCGTACATGACCGACTCCTCTTCGGCAAAGACAAACTTTGCCACTGTGTTACCATTTTAATAATATTTTCATTCTCTGATTAACTAACTTTATTTTGAGAAATTTACATACTAATATTATAACTACTGTACATGCCCAAAACTTTTTTTACAAAAAATATCTTTGCCAAAAGTCAGGGTTTTTTGAAGTCTGAAAAGCACAATACTAAAGCTTCAACGGTCTTCAACCATCTTTCACATTAAATGTTTTTGAGGTAATCTATATTCACTACAATAATTATCAATTTTGTGGGAAAGAAGTAGGAATAACTGAATACCTATTAACTATACTACTTGAGGGTTTATGCACAGCAGTGGAGTTGTTAGGCTGATGATAATGATTTATTTGTATATACTAGTATTTCATAAATCAATAACTGTGGAATCCCGCTATGCTTTTACCATACAAACTTCAACCCCCACTGCACCTTTTTAGGAGTTGATTTTTTTAAATCGTTTATCCTTAATACTCCAAACTTTCCATAAAGAACAAATCCTCCAAATTTCCAGTACTAGCGGTTTAGGCTGTACGTTGTATGCCATTCACTCACACCTCTCTTTGATATAATGTGTAATTTTAGAGAATGTTTGTTTTTGTGAAACTTGTTAATAACAGAAACAAAATTATTACTTAAGTCTGATCAAGTTAAAATTATTTATGGTCAAAGATAAACTCATGAATATTAAATAAAACATTGTTCACTGCTTTGATAAATGATAATAAATATTATGTGCGTTTATGCTTAGGTAATTGAGTCACAAAACCTTGCAAAAGAGTAACATACTGAATAACAAACAAAGATTGAGATCTAACAAGGGTGATTGTAAATAAAACAAATATGGCGGCGCACTTGAGCTGAATTTCAAACAGTCTGCGCAAACGCAAGAGATGGTCAATACGGTACTTAAAAACTACTTTTTTTTCTGTTCTTACACACCTGAGGAAGTGAGATCGGTGTGATAGAATTTTTAAATGTAATCCACACAAGTTTTTGTGGTGTTCTAGAGTACATTTTGTTTTTCACTCAAGAAGTAGTATTACAGAAAGAGGTCTATTGAGTTAATTTTGTTTCTAAGTTATCATTAAACTCAAGTTTTCGTTGGAGATATCATGGCATCATGACTATTTAATATCATATTAGGAATCAAAGATTTATTAGTTAATAATAACAGCAGCTAGTTAAAATGTTGAGTCTAAGAGCTAAGAATATATTATTATGTACCCTAAAACTTATAACGACTTCAATACAAAAGACTAATAACAACTAAAGTATTACTGTTCCTATTCTCTTTGTACTGAAACTGTTAGGTATTAAAAACTTATCCTTAGAGCATGTTAATAAGATGAGGGAAAGTGGATTACCCTGATTCACCCCATTTTAAACTGTGTACGCATAGTTTGTTTTTTTCACAGTTTTTTTTTTGCGGATACTATTGTATGTTGTTTGCTAATAACATGGTTTGTCTTATACTTGTTGGGTTTCTATACATATTAGTTCCTTGATATTATAGCAAAATGTTTTTTCTTTCGAATGCTTTTGTAAAGTCTAGACTAGAAAGGCATGTTAAAAAGGTTTATGGAACATGAAATATTTCTTGATTTTGGCTGTGAATGTAATATTTATTACTTACATACAAGTAGGATTCGAAGCCTGCTTGTACGGAGGGTTCATGCTGGTCGAGCTTTCTATAATATTGTGGGTGGCTTTACTGATAATTTTGCGCACACTTGATTGTAGGTGGATCCGTAGTCTATAGTGGCCTAGAAATGATTATAACATCTTTTACAAGAATAATGTTGACTGTGGGGCACAATGTGTAGTGAGCCTAATGTGTTTCTACTAGACTGTCAAGTTGAGTTAATATAATAGGTTTACCTACATGCTTATTTTCAAATAGGCACTTTTATGTGGTCATCTCTGCTTGAACTTCTTTAACAATAAATTTCCTGTGATTTAAATTATTATCTCAATTTAAGTTCCTTATAAAAATCTATACAACGATTTAAAACCGTTTAGTCTGACGGTTTTAAAATAGTGTTTTTCTATAGTTTTGACTTCTTTTTTTTAATAGGGTTGTTGTTGCAAAGATGTTCTGGTACCTCGGTTTGCACCTTCAGTTTTGAGGAGTGGAGTCTATACACCCTGTATATAAAAGAAAAAAGTATTATTATTGAGATTACTTTTCCAATGATGTATCCAATTTAAAATAATATACAAACTAGGTATTTACAAACGTTCCAGAAAGTATAGATAAAAAATCTCACAAGAAGTAAATGTATTAAAATGCTGTATTCATGTTTAATTTTTTTTTGTTTCAATTTGCAGCTCTATATGGAGTTTTGTGTACCTGAAAACATAATGTCGAATATTCTAGAACAATCTTAGGCTAGGTAGATTTAGCTTCAAATAAAAATATGGTGCAGCGATATAATTTTTCAATAAATTTTTATTTGTGTTGATTAACAAAGCCAGTATCCATCATTGTACGATGTAAGTATGTAGATTCAAGGTAAAATATAAAGTACTTTTTGAATTTTATGAGCGCTAGACATTGGTCAGTCGGTTTTACTAATTGAATATCTTCGTAACTCAAACAGAATTGGTGCTATAAGTGTTATGTATGATTCATGTACTAAAACTGATAAGTAAACATATCGTAACCAGCGCGTGAGTCAATGAAAATCCATTCAAAGCCGGCTAGGCTATTCATATCAATTCGCTCCTCCCTCGTGTTTTGCTCAAACCGTTTCCAAACGTTTATTATACGATGTAAACAGTGTTCGCCGAAGTTTGTTCTATAAACAGACCTCGTACGGGACCCTCTGCTCCGCTCGGGGTGAACTTGGGAGCCGTAAATCGGCAATAAACTCACCTTAGGCCGCGGCTAGCCGTCGGCTAACGCTCTCGCGCCATTCCGCTGCAAACTTCTTCACAAAACTCACAGCGTTCGAAAAGAGTTCCGTTTCACTCTGTCAAGTCACGTGTCAGCGTTTTAGATGTGGCATGAGCGCAATACGTAATGTGTCGGGCGCACGTGGTAAGTCAGGTGCGGGCCCGAGCACGTCGCGCGTCGTGTTGTTTATGGCGCGGTTACGCAACGCGTTGTCGCCGAGCCGCGCGTCAGGAGAATGTGGCGGCCGATGGTTTACGAGCGACGGCGCACCCCCCCGCCGGCGACGCCACACGCCGCGGCGCCGCACTAAATCGCACACCAAAAGGACACCACCCTCCCTTAATCCACCACCGCTGATGTCCTGAGACTTTAATCGAAACTATTAATCGGTTAATCGGACAGTCCGGTCCGCGCTAGAATTGTATCGGCAGCGGTTGCCCACGGCCGATCTGAGCAAGTGCGCCGTCATAAAGTTTCTTGTATCGTTCGATGCACCAGACGTTGATGCCGGCACGAGCGCTCTGAAAGCTGCTCTACATGGCGCTACCGGAAAATGTTTAGTTTGACTGTTTTCAGCAGAAACATGAAATGCATTGAATTTTTGACTTGAATTATTTTTAATAGATGTTTCAGGTGGTTGCCATACACCCAAGATCAAAATGGTTTGCCAGTAATAGAGAAAAGTTGCCAATAGTTTTGATAAAACAACCATTTACCATAGTTTGAGAGTTTGTACAGTTACTTTTTATTGCTTTGATTTTTCACTCGATAACTTTTACTAAGTAGGTGGCTACCTTAATAGCGCTTGTGGCTGTATTGAGGTCTACAGTTAAATGAATGAAAATAACTTTTTGAACTTTGTTGCTTGAAGTTAACGCCAACCAATTTTTCTCCTTTCCTTATTAGATAATATTCTTCCCCACAACACAGTTTTTACTAAACAATATTTATAATGTTGTATGACGTTGAGACAGTTTATATTAAAGCCTTTAGTACCTTCTTGGAATGTGTTGTTTTGATATTGATTTAATCGACACTCAACACCAGGTGAAGTTTTACTGTAATATAGCACTGAAATTACTAGCACGTTCGGTTGAACATCTCTAAGCCTCAAGTTGATGGATGCAAGGCAGTGCATCGTAGGGCACATGCATGACGTGCGTGACCTACGAGGCAATGCTTTGTTAAAAGCGATGGTTACCACTTAACATTAGGTGGGCCATAGGTAAGTATACTTGTTCCATCTCCAAGTTGTATGAAAAAATTATATACATCAAATTTCATTAATTCATAATTAAAATAAATAGGAATTATGGTAATTTTGTAATCCTAAACAAAGTATGAGAGTTTAAAAAAATATCTTAACCTATGGGTACTCGTAAGTATAATACAGCGTCAGCCAAATTTTTCAAACATTATGAAGGGAGCAATGTACTTTTACAGCCATCCAATGAGATGCGATTATGCAAGCGCCATCTTGATTTTCCTCTCCAATAGAAGCACGCGGGAGGTTTGGACGCTGTCAGTCTATTTGTAACTGTCGCTGTAACTTGCCGCGTTGAAGCTTCACTGCTATCATTTCAGATTATGTTTGATTTGTAAAAGGATCATATAAAAAAAGCAGCCAAGTGCGAGTCGGACTCGCCCATGAAGGGTTCCGTAGCATCAAGTAACATAATATACAGAAAATAAACAGGAAACAGGTTCTTGTAGTTCGTCGATAGGTAAATTGCGGTTTACGATTTATGACGTATAAAAAAAAAACTACTTGCTAGATCTCGTTCAAACCAAATATCGTTGAAAGTTTGCATAGTAATGTACAACATATATTTTTTTTAGTTTTATCATTCCCTTATTTTAGAAGTTAGAGGGGGGGGGACCAACTTTTTTCAACTTTGGAAGTGTCTCTCGCGCAAACTATTCAGTTTAGAAAAAAACGATATTAGAAACCTCAACATCATTTTTGAAGACCTATTCATAAATACCCCACACGTATGGGTTCGACGAAAAATTTTTTTTTGAGTTGCAGTTTGAAGTATGGGGACCCCCAAAATTTATAGTTTTTTTTCTATTTTTGTGTAAAAATCTTAATGCGGTTTACAGAATACATCTACTCACCAAGTTTCATCAGTGTAGCTCTTATGGTTTCGGAGAAAAATGGCTGTGACACGGTCGGACAGACAGACAGACAGACAGACAGACAGACAGACAGACAGACAGACAGACAGACATGACGAATCTATAAGGGTTCCGTTTTTGCCATTTGGCTACGGAACCCTAAAAACGGTTAGGAACTGAGCCGTAGTTTGTTGCCTGTTCTTCTAGGCTTGGTCGCGTGGAACTCGCACCTATAGCTTTATGACGTTTCAAAGTGATTCTTGCAATACAACTGAATAAATACACTTTTGATTTGATTTGATTTGAAGTGTCACTTGAGCTAGTTGTAGGTAAGTCAGTTGATATCAATTTTTTCGATAATTTTAATTTTTTGTAATATTTTGCATTTTAGTTGCTCAAGAAATCTGTAACAATAATGGGTTTCAAATCTTTCAATATAATGACATCGTGCGTGGCTTTAAAGGTGTAATAAGATTTAACACGATTAAAGACACGTAAATAAATAAAAAAAAAACTGGGAAAGTGCGATACGGATTCGCCCATTGAGGGTTCTGTACAAATTTGTAGGTCAAAAAATAAAAATAAAATGACGGGGTATATTATTATTATTATCAAAAATAGTTATTATTCACTCTATTATTACATTTAATCCAGATTTTTAGTGATGACTGAAAAAATATTGAACAGTTTGGCATTGGACATTAAAGTTTAAAAAAGTAATGTCTCTATAAAAGTTTTTAAACTTTTAAATTTGGATAGCGGTGCCTTGTTCAAAACCCCTTTTTTAATTATTTAATTAGGGATGAATAGTCTTATGATTTTTCCATACATGTAGTAGACTAAATGTATGGAAAAATCATAAGACTATTCCACTATCCAGTATTACTTGCCACATTTCATTCGTCAACGGAAAATACTCTATCAATTTTGATTCCCTTGAAAGTGTCGAAATAGACGTTAAATAGACCGCAGCCGTATCTATTTTATGTTAACTTAAAAGTTAGATTTTTCCACAGTTTCAAGAAACTGTAGACTTGATTATAGTATAAATTTCATCCCGATACCTCCACGCTTTTTAGAGATGAAAGGTCTTGTCAGACGGACAGATAGAGAGAGAAAAATAGATTGACAGCAAAGTTATATACAATGAAGATTATATGATGATATAGGTACAGGGTGTCTGGTAGATGGGTGCAAAGCTGAAAGGGGAAGGTAGTCTAGACACTTAAGTATCATTTAGGCCATACTTATGCAAGGCGAAGTCCAACAGATTTTTTTAACAATTTTATTTGTGTTTTTGTTGATAAAACCCAACATTTTACATTAATTCATTACATTCATTATCATCATCATCAGCCTGAGGAATTCCATTGCTGGATATAGTCCTCCCCTACACATTTCCAGGAAGAAAGATTCTGAGCCCTTTCCATCCACCGACTTCCTGCGATTTTAAAAATGTCGTCGGTCGCTCTGGTGGGCCGCCCATCAGCCCTATTTTTCGTCATTCGGTTTGTGGTCGCCATTCGAGAATTTTTATTCCTCAACGGTTGTCGGTTCTTCGAGCTATATGCCCTGCCCATTGCCATTTTAACTCACTAATTCTAAGAGCTATGTCGGTGACCTTGGTTCTTCTACGGATATCCTCATTTCTGATTCTATCACGTAGTAAAACTCCCAGCATAGCTCTCTCCATAGCTCGTTATACGACGTTGAGCTTGTGTACGAGGCCAATAGTTAGAGACCACGTCTCAGTTCCACCACGTCTCAGTTTATTTATTAATGTTCTTTTATTAATTTATATTCATCAAATTAATAAGTAAGCAGTGTGACAAAACATGGTATAAGCCTCTGTGTCATCCATCAGACATTTTTTATACAGACACTTAAAATTTATATTTCTAGAAATTCTAATAAAAAATCATTTATCACACAATCACGGGTCCTTCGTCTCACTGCTGTGGTGTTACTTTCGACATAATAATATTCTCCAGTTTAATTTTTCCAACGCTGAATTAATTATTTCTTTTAATTCTTCTTTTGGTGTTTACACATTAGTGTGTGAAGTACTTATAAATAAATACTTATAACGTATCGTAGGGTAGAGGATAATTTATGTCGTTGACATTTTATAGTAAAAGTTTACCATATAACTTTTGAAACTACGAGTATCATGGTTTTTAACACTATTTTTATCGGAAGTCAACTCAGAAAAATTTAATCATGGTAAATATCCCGTTGTTTCATAAAAATAGTAAAAGTTTACCAGTTTGTGGCACTGTAGTTTAACGTGTAAAACTTATTTGTTTATATCAATTACATTATTGTCATAAATACTTGTATTAAGCTTAAAAAGCACTTAAGCAAAAAATATTATGGCATCAATGATAAAAAATATAACTAAATAATACAATCAAATTACTATAGAGATTCATCATCAACCTACAGAAGTCCACTGCAGGACGTAGCCCTCCCCCAAAAATTTCTAGAAATAGAAAAACCTATATTTTTTACATGAATGTATTAAGATCCATACAAATAGTTTTATTCATTTATGACTGATGATTTCCACTGAAATAATGCTGATGGCTTATATTATATTGGTTTACATTTAGATATGGCAAACTATTATAAATATGAATTACTGATAATAAAATGCTTTGTATCAAATAAAATCTCAGCGATCAAAACAAAAAACCAAGTAGAGCCACATTCGGAGCACTCGCACCAACACATTTCGTTCGCCACATTCCTCTGCGCGTTTAAAGCATGCCCCAAACAGCTGATTTCCCCGGAATAGTCCGATCTCCTTTATCGTACAGTAAAACACGTAATAAAACAGAGAAAACTATAGTTTATGCGCTCCGTTGGTACCTCGCGGACGGCGTGCGTAACCTACATGCGGCCATTTCGAGATTTACGATCTGGGAATTGTGTGTTAGAAAGAGATAAAGCCATTAGACTCTTTGCCGACGCCGAGTTTGAGCGTAGCGAGTCCGTTGATACCCCGAGTACAAGACTTGCACAGTGTATGCAAGACCTTCAGATAAAACATTCTAAATTAATGGTACTAATATCAAAAACTCAATAATCACAGATTTTTAAGTAACTTCAACTGAGCATTTCTGCATCATTACATTTTTCCAAAATAAATTCTCATACAAAACTGGACAAACATTCTGGAGAGTCACCGCATGCTATGCCAACAAATCGCATACTACCTCATTTCTTATGTATGTGTGCGTAAATTAAACTATCCGCATGGGACCGATGAGCGTTATAGCTTTCCCTTTTGTTTGGTTAAGTTATGGGTAGGTTAGAGCGAGAGGTCGTAAATTGCGACGTGCGCTGTGACATGTTTATGGGCGGTGAGCGTGCCTTGCAGTGGGACGCGGCAGTCGGGAGCATGGCGTCGTCGGCACCAGGTGGTGATGAGATGGGTAAAATAAAATTATGAAAAAACAAATATTTTGCAAAAAAATATAACGAAAAAGTTAGTTTTTTGAAATCCAAAAACTACTTTTCAGATGGAACCCTCAGACTTTAAACACACAAACCAGCATTACTCATTTCGCCAAATTTTTTTAAAATATATCAAGGCAAAATATAATTTTCTAAATGAAGATCATGTTAAACAAAAAAACAAAAAAGACACAAAAGAAAGCAAAAAAATCTACCTGAAACACAAGTAAAAAAAAACAATTCAAAACACAAACAGGTTTGAAACTACAAAATTCTAATAACGTAAAAAGCCACAGAACAGCAAAACCAGAAGTTGTAATGAGCAATAAATCTATCCGAGCGGATCATTCTACAGGTGGCGAGGTAACCCTGTCCTTAATGAGAGTTGCCCTACCGCTAATAAATTACACTGGCATACTTCGCACCGAATTCGACTATCAAGCGAATTGTATGGAGTTAGTAAAGTTACTTTTGTATTGTTACAAAAAGCTTAGTGAGCCGCCAGTTTTGTTTCCTCAAACTGCTTGGAAAGAGCATTCATTTTGACCAAATAGATGCGACTAAGCAACAGGCAAAAGTTGTATGAAAATTCTATTACTGCGTCGTGTTTAGCGGACGGATAAATTACATATAAAACTGACGCTTTTCGTATAATTTAAAAATGGAATGATCTTTTGTTCCGAGACCTGGCAACCAAGGGAGGTTTCATATAAAAAGTTTTATTTAAATTTCGAAATGGGTTTCAAAATTAAATACCTACCGTTTATTGAAATAAAAAACAAATATATACAATTCTCGACTCCAAATTTTTGTAACTCACTAGCATCTGTCCACAAGTCTTTACAAGTGTTTAAAAACTATTTTAAAAACCATTTTATTGTTGTGTTGTAACTTTGTGTTACTGAGAGCTAGGAGAGCAAATTTTAAATCATTTTTAGGTATTTTACCTAAAATATTTTATTCAATTAATGTCTTAGACTGGAATCCAAGTAACTAAAGGTAGGTACCTATTTTGCATTTCAAAGTGCTCATTACATTTCATGCAAAAGATTTCAACGCGTCTCCTCTACGGCGTAGACATTGATGATGTCTACAAAAACTACTTTTAAAATAGTCTTCAATTTCAGCCGTATTTGTGTTTAAAAATAATAATGAATCTTATTCATAAGCTGCTAAAGCTCATTTTACTTTAATACTTCAGTTACTAACGTGTACCTATGTATCTCTAATACCCGTCTAACTTTCAGCTGAACTTTCATATTAAAAAAGTTTGAACCTTATTGGTATGGTTATAAAGTTCATTTTACTACATAAAGACTGAAAAATAATTTATTTTATTCACAACTAGAATTGAAAACAGAAAACCACCGATTTTTTTTTGTCTCATCGACGATTGCCTGAATTTCAGATAAATAATCATTTCCCGTCAAGTTTTCAAAAACATTTTTACACCCTGTATGACTATGACGTCATTCTTGAAAGTAATTTATTCTAAGCAAGTACTACTTCTATTCATCACTTCTATAATAATCATAACTGTTCTAACTGGTAACAATTCTACTAGTTCCTAAGTCATTGTAAAATATGCATTTTCAAATCTACACTCTCAGTAATAAGGTTGATTTTTGAGTGATAAGCTGTTGCTAGAATATGAATTTGAAGGTTTTATAGAAGGGTCATACCTAATAAAGCTGGTATAATAAGCAATTCCTCTTCAAAGCACGATGTTTAAGTTTCACTGACCAGGACGCCAACTCACAGTTAAAGAACCCATCATTTTAATATTATAGACAATCCATACACCTATAGCCCCAAATTAAGAAGAATTTATGCTATGGGAACCATAGAAGATAATATAGTAAACACTTTTGTTAATACAATATAACACCCAGACAGAGAACAAACACTCTCACTGGCCTCTCAGCTCAGTTGGTAGTAGCTCGGCCTTCTGCGCCGTAGGTCGTGGGTTCGATCCCCAAGACCAAGATCAAATATTTGTGTGGTGAACACAGATATTTGGTCTCTGTCTGGGTGTTGAACTTTATTCTACGTATATATTTAAGCTAACAATGTAAGCATTATATTATCAGCTATCTGGCTCCCTTATTAGTACAAGCTTTGCTTAATTTTGGGGCTAGATAGTGTTGCGTGGATTATTCACAATATTTTTTATTCACCACACAAATATTTGTTCTCGGTAAAGATCGAACCCGCGCCCTGCGGTGTAAAAGGCAAATCTACTACCGCTGACCTGTGAGAGCTGTCATTTGAACTTTTTTCTATATTTTTCTTCTCTTAGTGTCCTTATTTTAATGGTTTATGTGTGCTTGCAGGATTTTGAGCCCTCTCTATACCCACCGGTTCATCCATCGGGTGAGCGGGTGTTAAACGTTTTGTCTTCCAATTCGCTCCTTACTTTGAACAAGTAAAAAAAGTATCTTGTTTAAGTAACGTAAAGTAAAGACGACTGAAAGGTGATCAACTTGCTCTTATTTTAGTACGAGTTATACACTGAACCATTATAGGACCAGTACTATACTCGTAGTACCATCCATACCTGGTTAGCATACCACCCATTATGCGAACCTCCAAGGAATGGAACACATTGCTGTCGGCAGTTTTTCTTGACCACTACAATCTGGGCCTCTTCAAGACAAGAGTGAATAGGTGTCTTCTAGACCATCCTGCTTCATCGTCGGCTACATCGTCGCTTACCATCGGGTGAGATTGTAGCCAAAATTTTCTATATCATGTAAAAAAAGGAAAAATTCACAATGAAAATACCTACACAATTGTAAATAAATATCAGAATATTTAAATATTTTAAATTTACATTGCATCCGGCTAATTTCAATAACATTTGTAAAGCCACGTTAGAAATTGGAACGCGAATGACAATTGCGGATGTGGTTTATCAACAAATTCGTGATTTATTTGAACTACGCTTCATGCATTTGTTGTTTGCAATGTTTTATGTTCGGGAGCATTCCCCATAAATAATTTTAATTTAAAATATTAAATTATTTTTATGAAACGACGGGATATTTACCATGATTAAATTTTTCTGAGTTGTCTTCCGATAAAACAACAACTCAACTCAGAAAAATTTAATCATGGTATCCCGTCGTTTCATAAAAATAGTGTTAAAAACCATGATAGTTTCAAAAGTAATATTAAATTAGTTAAAGGCGTAATACCTAAAGCTTGAAGAAGTGACGACCGATGGGTAATGAAGGTTTGCAAATGACGACCACGAACTGGGAGACGAGATGACGAAATGACGAATAAATAAAAAAAATATCCAAGCAAATTTATTTTATTTTTAGCTTCTACCTACTGTATTTTTCTTTGAGTTTTTTTTTGTTACCTACTAAATTGTTCAATGTGTGTTTGGCTAAATAAAATAAGTTTTCTTTCAGCCTTTTCTCCTTTCTAAATGCAGGACACCTACCCCTTGATGCATTGTTAAGATCGTGGGAAGGAAGGAGAAGACTCAGAATTCCTCTTCCTGGAAATATGTAGGGGAAGCCTGTACCAGCAGAAGACTTCTTCAAGCTGATGATGAAGTGTCATGATCGCGAAAGTTTAAATATAAATATGAATATTGTAGACGAATAGCTGAGCTTGTACTAAGGATATACATAATTATTATATCAGCTTTCTGGTTCCTATCGTACAAGATCTGGTTAATTTAGGGCTAGATATTATGTGTGAATTGTCCACAATATTTAACACGTTAAGTGCGAAGCGAGGCCTAAATCACCCCTGATGCAACTTCCCTGTGGTGCGGCAAGCAAAAAAGTGAATTTCTCTGTCGTGCGAATGGCATAGCTTTGGTTTGGTCCAGTGTAGGAAAGAGATAAATATATATTTGAGATCACTAATGGTTCATGGACTCGGTGGTGTACCTACCTTGGTACCGGATGTCTTAGGCCTCGTGCCGCACTGAATTAATATAATTTTAATGCAGTGCGGAACGAGGCTAAAACGTCCCATATCCCCCCTGACCTCGTACCGCACTCAACGCGAGCTTCCCGCGACCAGTGTTGTGCATCACGTCGATTGGATTCGTCTTTTTTTTCTATTCTGTGAACCGCATTAAGATTTTCATACACAAATAGAAAGATAAACCTTATGCATAAACCGTAATCCATTATTTTCCAATAATAAGTCTGTAATAGGTGCCTCTTAATGGTATAGAATGGAACGCTTCGTGCGCGAGTCCGACTCGCACTTGGCCGGTTTTTTTTTCTTTATGGCGCCTTCAAGCACAATTTAGATTATTTAAAAAAAAATGTATCCTTTGATAGTTTTGTGTTGTTTTGCCAGGTTTTGCCCTTAAAACGATCTAATGAGATATAATTGATCAAAATCGGTCAAGTCGTTGCGTAGTGACAGTTTAAAAACGTCGATATTATTTTTCCCATCACTAATCGCAGCGAAAATTTGCCCTATTTCAGTGCGTTACGAGGTGTATAAGATCCCATATTTTGTTTTGCTAATAATTCCTAAACTAGCCATCAGATCCCGGGGCGACGGTGGATTAGGGTTCATCAATTCACTGTCTATATCAATAAGGACCAAAATTCTCATTTATCTTTGATTTCGCGCCAGAAAATGGATTTTAGTCTGTAAAAGAAGGTGGGGTCTAATAGACCGCGTGTCGCCCTAACGTCTGGTCACGGTACGGGCCGATTATACCTCGTGCCGCAGGAACGGAAAGTATGCAAAAATTGGTGCCGCAGCTAACGTGTTAATCATATTTATTTATTAAGATGATAAAACTGGTAGTGTACAAAATAGGGCTTTTGTATGAAAAACTATCCAAATAAGAATGAATTATTGTCTCAGATATAAGTTGTGCGAATTTTCCGAGACAAAAATTACGGGAAATCTTTTCTCTTTAACAATAGGCAGAGTAATGTACAGAAAGCATAAATATTACTAATAACGGCGTTCGCAACGTTCCGTACTAAAGTTTTATTCGTCCACAATAGAAAAACCTTCGCTCCATGTAACCTATGCATTGCTATCTATCTTTTTCCACAAAAGCTGGACATTATTGTTCGGTCCAAACACTCCTAAATCTTCGGAAAAGTAATATATTTTCGTTTTGCCCACTGCGGTGCAGAGTACACATAGACGCCAGTCAGTACGCTCCGCTACTTTTCTGTATCTACTAATGTTTTATACATTGCTAGTCTCCCTCTGTATTTTTGTTGATAAGTCGAAAGGACCGAGCAATGGAAATACGCACAAATTTTTGTACAGTTACATCGTATTTTCGAAAATCCATGCCGTTTCGTTAGGGACCGTATCTTTTAGATTTACCATTTGTGGAAACTGTAGTGACGATTTGGTAGAGTTGTATCATCGGTTTAACTCCAGTGGATATTTATCTTTGTGTGTAGGGTAATAGAGTTTGCTTTTGGTTTTCTCTGGGAAGTTTGTGAGTCGTTAATCTTATAGTTTAGTTTATTTGTGTGCAGCAGACAAACTTGCAAATGTGGATGAGTGTAAGCGATATTAAGATTGGTGATTCATAAAGCCGACAATACCTCATTGTTTAGACGTAAACCACTTAATTTATATCACATTTTGCTTGAGACTGTGGTACTTAGCAGAGTTTTGCGTGGGAGGTATCTTCAGTTCTTACGGACAAACAAATGTTATATGCGTAAAACGGTGTTATAGAATATAATTATTTACGCCTGCCTTTACTTATTAATGGACTTCGTTTTCTTATAAATTTAAGTAATTTTATTTCTTTTTGTAAATAGTGGATGCACTTTTACATAATACGAAAAGAAACGAATTATTAATTACTCAGAAATAATCAGCTTTTGCCTATATTGGTCTTAATCATTGTGTAAAGCACAGTTTTTTTTTTGGAATAAGTATCGTTAGGTAATCAACATAGAAAATAATTAATCAATTAATTCAGTATTTTTGAGACTTTGTCTAATATATTTCCAATGCGTAGGTACTTTATAGATAGAGTATTTTGACTTTATAAGACATAATAAAGGACATTTTAGACCTTGGTCCATGATCCTATCCTTCTCTATGACTCAGCCATCCACGCCAGACTTGCAAGCAACTTCATTCTAAAGACTATCGCTACGGCTGGCAAATTACCGTGGGAAGTACTTTATACTCATCACAACAGAAGTTCTGGAAAAATATGACTCACATTTCCTAAAAACAAAAAAGTACTGAAAAATTAAAGCCTCTCGTCCCTTTGAACTAGAAACTCAAAAAAAAGAAAACTGGTCCATTCCCCGTATTATGTAATGTACACGCGTAATTTGAGAATCAGGTCCTAAAGCAGCGTCAAAATATGTAAAGATTTTTATCTTTTCCGTAAAATGGCTTGGGAAAAAACATAAAGAAGGTGGTGTCACCTGATCTTGACAGCCGAGATTTATAGCCCTCGGTGTGGCCACGGCCTAAGGTCGAGGCCCAGAGTTATGACGCCCGCTTATAATTTAACTACAGTTGCAGAAGAAAGAGTAGTCGATACAAAAAAGTATCACTGCCAACGTGGACTATCTGGGTGACTGTGCAAATCCCATTTGCTATTTCATGTTTATGACATCAACATTACAACTTGTTGCCCTCATTATTTACTTTTAAGTATGTATTTACAAAAAAAATGTATTCAAGTATTATATCAGCTATCTGGTTCCCATATTACAAGCTCTGCTTAGTTTGGGGCTGGGTAGTGTTGTGTGAATTGTCCACAATATATATTTATTTTATTATTTATTTATTTTTATTATTCTTATCGTGTCAAATTAGTGTGGTGAAAGGATTTAAAGTGCGCCTTAGAGAAGTTCCTTTCCAGCACTCATCACAATGTTTTCGATTCTACATTTGTTTCAATCAGTTTTTTGTTGCAAGAAAAAAAAGTCAAAATTGACAGATGCGTCAAAGTTTTGATCGTAATCGTAAACGCAATCACCCCACAGAATGGTATGTTTTTTTTCCTTTAAAATTTGTACACAAACCATGTAGGTAACTTTACATGTTTGTTTATTGAGAAAACTTTCACTCTATTAATAAGTACCAGGACTAAACAAATTACGATTCAGTGCCAGAAAGAACCTACGTAGTATATCTAAATTATATCGCAATTTTGAACTTTAAGGCAATGTAATAAGGCTTATTTTAGATTTTGAATATTTGAAGAGACTTAATACAGTACATAGTATAAAATACAGTAGGGCTGCCACGTGAAACAAATGACGACGGCAAACGTCAAACTGTTATCAGAACAGGCTTGATAATTCTTAGAAAATTAGATGGTCAAGTCAGTGTCCAGAAATGTTAAAGATTTAATTTTACGAGTGAGAACCAAGGTTTTTCTCACTCGGCTTGTAAAAATGTGTAGACACAAGTGCCTTGTTGAATAATACAGGGTGTCCTATAACTGGTATGCTATTTTGAGGAGGATTAAAGATGACACACACAAAAAAATGTTTTGCGACTTTTGTAAATTTTATATTTTTTATTGAAACAATGTGCAGCACAGTTTGTTTCAAAACTGACACAATACTTTGAGATATATCTTTGGTTGTATGTACCAAGAAAAACATGTCAATATTCATCTTGTTGAAACAGACTGGCTGTCATAAAACCATTTTTATATAGACACAGAGCGCAAATGATTATACCTATATCTACATTATGTCTTAAAAAGTCTATAAAACATTGTAACCCTAACTCAATGTGACCAGAATTAAGATAATATGACAGAGTTGGAGCTTATTCTTTTCTGAATATTGTATGTAACTGATTTGTATGGTGTGTATTTGTATTTAATAATTTATAAATATTTTGTTTCGAAAATCACCGCTGCTTTTAATTATAAATAAATTGATGAGACAAAAAAAAATAATCAAAAATTTTATAGATGTCAAATTGCTTTCATAAAAAAGATATCTTAAGAAAGAGAAAAGAAAAGTGTCTTCATTATTTTAAAACACATTTTCAAATTAAGACAAAATGGGATCCCCAAAGCCTCTGCCAAATATCAAATTAAAAATAAACCTCCACTAAATTCTTCTCATTACAACCAAAAGACATTAGTAACGGCGGCAAAAGAAATGCCTAGGCCTCCAAATATACCCCAGAATTGTGATACAGTTCATCAAAAACGTGCTAGCACCGCACAAACGTGCAAACGAAAACAAACTTTAATTTACAGGTCGTAAAAATCATTTTATGTTTGGGGAAAAGTGATAATATGCCGTTATTTTCGGTGAGTGTGGAAGCTCAAGTAAAGTGGAAAGAGTCCCCGAGAAAATTGGCACAAGTGGTTTTAGCCAGGCCGGCTCGCGCAGCGGCGAGGGAGAGAGTACACGGGAACTACTAGATAGGACAGTGTGCCTTGAAAAATGCATTAAAATTTGAAACTTCTGTGTGGCAGCTGTTTTTTTTATTTTACTGTGTCATCTTTTATAAGGACTCCTGTTTTCACAATAAGACACACCTTTTTACTGTGCCATATTTACTATTGAGATAGTTATTTATTTAGTTAACTTTGAGCGCTGGTGGCCTAGTGGTAGCGGCCCCGCCTTCCGATCCTAAGGTCGTGGGTTCGAATCCAGTCGTGTACCAATGAGTTTTTCTGCCCAAAAATTTATGTACACTATGCCAGTGCTCTCAAACGGTGAAGGAAAACATCGTGAGGAAACCGGCATATCGTAGAACCTAAAAAGTTCGAAAATATGTGTCAAGTGCACGAAAGGAGCCTCTTCGAGGCGCACTTAAAATCCTTTCACCACACTTGGTTCGAAAGAATCAGTGACACGATAAGAAGAAGAAGAAGATTTAGTTAACTTTAGCAAAGAGGTGAATTTTATCGACGATTTTTTTAAAGTATCTTGAATCATCAAAATTTTAGAATTATTTTATTTTGGACCATACTTTTACTCTGGTACTGATCGGTACTTACGGTACGTACGGTATTTGTATAAAAGTAGTAATTAAAGTTTATTTTATTTATTTGTTTTAGGAAGACCAACTGCTTTATATAACTTAGTAACTAATCTTGTCTAGGTTATCAGAGAAGCCAAATAACGGTCCTAACGAATGGTTGCATTGGTGTATAGAATATGCGCGAGTAAAAATGTACCTTTTTTGGCCCTACTTCTATATCTGTCAAAAGATGTCAATTTAGTATATTATGTACCATACAAATTATTGAAAGTTGTGAAATGTGCTTAATATAATACCTGTGTATATCCATGGAATTTTACTCACACAATAACTCTGACAGCACTGTCTCTATTGTATGCAACACCAACTTTAGTCACATCAATAATTTAGGAGTTGTGTCTCATCTGGCCGTCCTTCTGCCTCTATGACACAAGTATAGGGGCGGGCGTCGAATGTTCGCCCGGAGATAGGACTCGCGAGAAGATGTATTGCTGCTTACGAAAAATTTTCAACAGTCTCTATCGGATTGGCTTCGAACGGAAAATAAGAGGGGGCTGACAAAATAAATGAACGTATAAATATCCCTATGACAATATACAGGTCAGCAATAGATATATTTCTCCAGATAACACATTATGAATGGAAAAACACAGGAAAAAAGGCTATCAATCGGACTGAAGATAAAATAATGGATATGTTTAGTTAGTTTTTCGATTTAGTTTGAAGAAGTTTTTGTAATAGTGACAAATTATTTAAGGCTGTTTTTTGTGTGTGATGGATTGAGTTAAATGATATTATTTATGATGTTTTTACATGATTTGTAAAAAGACTCTCATAGTTTATTCATTACCTTCATTTCTATGGATCCCTGGAGATGTGTTTTTATTTTTATAATGTTTAAAATGATGAATGGATACCAACACAAGAAAAAAGTAAAACCAATAAAGATTTAGGTAGATGATATTAAGGAGACAGCCCACTATTACTGACTAGACTATCACAGGACAGGGACGTTGGATGGACGTATACTGAAATGGAAACTGATGTGCATTAAACTAAGTAGTTTTGAGAATAGATCACGCATATGTGAATTTTAGTTCAGTGAATATAAACTTTATAATAAAATGTTTAAATGTATCTATTGTTGGTCTCTGCACGACAAATAACTGACAAAATAAACAATCAAAAAACAAGTTTATTAGAAGTATGGCAGTGTTCTCAAACAGCAAAGACAACACTGAACTCAGAGGTTTTGGCTTTGAAGTTTTCATTATCATGAAAATCATATTTTTCCTGACTATGAAAACCAATTCAATTAAAATCCAAATCACGCATTCCGAGAACGTAGATTTTTCTTTCAAAATTTATGTCTGCATTGTGCCACCAGAGGGCGCAGCGGGGGAAGCTGGGGTGGGGGGTGCGACTTCATTTCGCTTGCGTCGTTTATCTTGAGGAACATAACTCAGGAGTAAAGTCACTGTCAACTTATTCCTATTCTTTAGGCAAAGCGAAATTTGCTGCTTTTTTCGGTATACTGTAACGAACAAGTCGTATACCTATTGACAATAAAACTAAGGTTTCACTCTAGCTAAGTATAGTATAATTTTTTTACAAAATGTTCCAAAACGATTGTTATCTTTGAAACTAACTAATTACTAATTATATTTCATTGCTTCATTATTCATATATGATTAACACCGTAGTTTCCCTAATATACTGGGTAACAACCGCACCTTTTTTAGAGATTTAAAAAACAAACATTAAAACCTATTTTCCATCTGCTCAGCCCCGTCGTAGGTACGTCAATTGCTCATTCCTTTTTTGTGCGCGGTAACTATCGCACGCACCTTCTGAGCAATATGCCAAAAAAGGTGTGCAGTGTCAAATAGAAAAATTATGCAAGAAAACGAAGAATTATTTCTTGGATTGATTCATCATCAAAATGATGAAGGTTGGTAAAACTGATTTGGAATGCTCTGGGATTGACTGCGGGTCTCTAACGTTGACATTTGCCAAATCAGAATAAAAAATAAATATATGACCAACCATGGCATCGGGGTTGACTGCGAGTCTCCAACGATGACCTAAGCAGAAAATACATACAATCTAAAATAGTTGTAATGTTCCTCTGCGAACTTAAGGTACTCGGGTACCTAGGTAGTAGTAAGTACTTACCTACTTTTTCTATTCCTCACAACCTCAATTTGCAAAATGTAATTTTGGGAACGAGGATCATGAAATAGCTAAGGACAGTGACTATAACTAAATCAAAGCCAGCACTGACTGCATCTGAAACCATTTCGGCCGGAGTCAACCGAATACTTTACTGAATGATGCTGTTCTGTTATGTAGATCAGATTGCCAGCACATAATCTGGTCTGGACCCCGAACTACTCTTCGCTTGTAGTGAATCTACGTCCGAATCACCTGACTTAGGCATAAACATACTTGACAAGTTGTCAAGTACGATCCTTTGCAATGTTGCGTGACCACGAGACATGTGACAATCAGGTGTAAGTCCACGAGTCCGCAGTCCATATTTGTGGCACTTTTTACACTAGGAGCCCTAGAGAAAATAAGGACAAGTTACTAAAAGACTGCTTTGTACTGGATAATTTGTTGTTGGTTGTTACAATCATCAAAGTTAAATGCAGGAATTTTCAGCCGCAGTACTGATGGTTCGAGTCGTGATAAAATGCTTAACGCTGGTTCTTTTCCAGCAATAACTTGGTTCGGGTCACTGCCGTCAACAAGAGACTTGCTGCTCAAGGGCGATAACATGTACCATGATATATCTCGGCAATGGATGCCGTTTGTTGTGTCATTCGCATTACTAAACCACGTAAAGTTGAATATGGCTCGTCACTCCATACTTTGATAAATAAATTTTAAATGAAATGATAATAATATGTATGATCAGCGACGCCTGAACGAGATGGTTTATTGTTTGGTTCAACGCTATCCAAAGAAACCTGCTAAGCCACAAGAGCCCACTGCTCCATTGACCATTACTTGATCAACTTCCTACCAGTGAAACTGGAATGCGCCTCCTTGACATCCGGCAAAAAAGGGAGGGGGCGAGGAGGTTACAGCAGATGACCACTGATGACATCAGGAGCTTCCTGCCTCTACACAACAGTGTGGTGTGTCAAGACCCGTGCCCAGGCACAAGGTCATCATGGACGCAGGTACATGCAAGTAGACTTATCTCCACACTTTTATGATTGTTGGTTTTAAGTAACAAACAATAGTTTGTACTTGATTTGATCAAAATGGTTGCTATATTCCATTCCGAACCGTTGTTTGTCAATCATCAATTCCTCAGAACAAGTTTTCTTGAGGAAAGCATAGACATGACACTGGTGACTTTTATCTGTGTCACGTGACAAATTCATAATCAGAGATATTCCTCATTCCATTCAAAGCCTATTCGGTGACAAGGGTTTTAAACTAAATTTACCACCCATGAACAAATACATCTAGATCGAGCATTTTAAAATGGAAGCTTACTGCCGTACAGCAGGCAAGGTAGTACAAGATAATACCTAGCCACCTTCGGCTTAAAGGGTGCATCCTACTACTATGCAGTTTTCTGATTGATCAGCCCTATAACTCGGCTAAAATACGTACCTACTTACTCCTTATGTATTATCATTTAGGATTTCTGTTGCACTTATGTTCACTAAAATCATGCGGGAAGTCTTTACTTATCCGAGTTATCACGGTTTTCCATCAACATTAGATGCCATTTCGCGTAAGCGATGCGTACGATAAATGTATGAACTATTCAACGAAATACATATTGAAAATTATACTATGTTGTTGCGGTTTCGTCTTCAATTGCGTTATGATCAAATAAACGCCTCAAGAACCTGGACGCTGAATTCGAAGATTAAAACGATACTAATTTCTTCTCCTTGATAAAATCAGATGAGGCTTTAAATGCAGAGTTTGTTGCAAAGTTTTCTAAATGACCTTCATGTTCTATTTGCGAGTGCGCTCGGAGCTATCAGAGTTTTATGTCGCCACGTGCCCCGCAGCTAAGTTCAATTATATACCAAGATTTTAGAGCGACATAACTTCGTTGCTTTACTGAATAAGGCATGATAATTATGAAACAGAATTTCACTACCTAGTATTATATTAGATGATGATTTTTTCTGGTGATCCTCAAATATTGATGGCATCTTTATGGCCATTGGATATGGGTAAGAACATTTTTGAACTTGAGTTTATTATGCTGACGCTTTCAACGCAGGCTGGGGCGCTGTCTGTTAGTTTTAATCCATGGCAAATAGAAAGCTGCAAAAGATAAAAATGCATGCCATTTAAATAACTTATGGGTTAATGGCAGTTTTTTTTTCTGGGCCTGAAATAGGTATAACTGCGCAATATTACTACGCATGGATAACACGAAGGTGGTGCGATCAAGTGGTCTTTGGTTTTTTCGCCTCATACGTATAAATTATAACGTGGACTCCGTGAACGCCGCCTTTAGATTATTCACACCAGTTACGGAACGATCACTTTCTCATAGGGTCTTTCGTGACGTTGTACAATATTTCGGTCTACCAAAAATTGGCTTGCTCGCATCTCATAATAGCGCAAAGTACACCAGAGACATGTTTCATGGACACAGAGCTCCGACGTGGTAGCCGTGGACGCATTTTTACAATGAACTTGCACGCAGACTGTTTTTACGTCTTCCCACTGTTTTTAATTTTTTCTGATTTTAAATAATACTCTAAAAAAGTCATTATAATGGCAAATGGTTATACTGGTGTATTCTTTCCTATTGGCCATCGCAACCATGTTTTCCGTTATTGCAAGACTTCTTAGTTACAGATGTTTAGTATTTAAGCCCCAATAAAAACTTTTTGCCAATCTTTTTTCAAAGGCTATAATCTCATACACGGGAAAGATTATAATATATACTATATATAATATATAACACTTCGCTTATGCTTTGGTAGCAGTGTTGCATTGTCAAAAACATTGATAATACTCTAACCTACGGAAACATACCACATTTCTTATATTAACATTTCAGACGACACATTGTGTAAGACACTATTATTTCCCACCGTTAGGCCTTGTCAGCCCGTATGGGTAAATAGCACCGGGTCAAACGAATGCGTTAAGTTTATAAATTAAGAGCTACTACAAGTCCCAGGTACTCTAGTGCTTGGTGTTTTTGAATCTTATTTCAAAATGCTTTCCTAAAACAGAAAGATTGAGAAAAGTAATATTAATCATAAGAATTGTTAGCGGTTTGTACTAGCCACTGAGTCCAGACGTCTATTCCTGATTTATGTTGACAAACTGTTATCTTCTAATACCTGATAGTATTAGTATAGTCATGGCAGATATTATTGAAGCATCCTCCCCTGGTGGAAAACCAAGCGGTTTTATTTCTGCTATATTTCGATAAAGCTGATATGGGTATAAGTCCGGGTACAGTTATTTCAGATTAAATTTATTTTACTAAAAAATTTAGAACTTTATGAATAGCAAGGAGTGAGTTGACGCCGATACGTCCACTCACAGCTTCTACATCACAGAATATCAGTGATGGATTAAACAAATACTGTCAGAGAGTAGTGTTGTGAATGTCAGCGTTTTTAGGCGCTCACAGTGGGTAAACGACATGCATTTACTTTGATTGCGGGCTACTCAAGCGTCAGTGTAGAAACTATTCGCATGACCGCAGGCTGATACAACAGGTGTAACTCATTTACTCGGTTTCTACAAGAGAACCATCCTGGACCAAGGTGAATTCACGCGGTCCGTCTGTTTTCCTATATACAGGAAGTTTATTGTAATGCATTAAAATTTACTACTATTGCCAACCCAGTACTATGTGATTGTACAAATATGTATATACACTTTGACTTTGAATTATTCCTAATATCAATCAATATGTTTGTTGGTGATTATTTGTGACAGGTTAAATTGAATAAGAAGCTATCACATTCTAATTACAGTGTTGTTATCTGTATCTTTAACTGATTATTGTTTGTGATTACTTACCAATAAATAATCCATAGTTATTGCAATAACTATGTATTTCATTCCAAAACTTTCTGCTCTTAACATCTACGGTGTTAATCATATATGAATAATGAAGCAATGAAATATAATATATGATCAAATGAACTTCCAAGTGAAGTTCTATCATTATTATATGAATTGCTTCATTAGAATATATGATACCCTCCCCTCCCTGGCGCAAGGCGCCTCCCATTACATAAAAAGTTTTGTAATTATTACATTATGTACTATCTCTAAAGAAATGAGCAATTGACGTACCTACGACGGGGCTGAGCAGATGGAAAATAGGTTTTAATGTTTGTTTTTTAAATCTCTAAAAAAGGTGCGGTTGTTACCCAGTATATTAGGGAAACTACGGTGTTAATCATATATTCTAATGAAGCAATTCATATAATAATGATAGAACTTCACTTGGAAGTTCATTTGATCATATATAATTAGGTATTGAACTAATAAAGAAAAACAGTGACAGGCCGACACCTATGCTTTTTTTTTTAATTTTGCATTGGTGCATGAGAGGCAACCCTACGTCTGCAATAATGCTTTATAACTAGTAGGTACTTTATCCCGAAGTGAGATCTCCATGATGTTTGTGAATTAGCTAATACCCAATCTTACCTGAACTAGGCAGTTACCGAGAGCGTGAGAAACGTAAGCTCACGTTATATTGGCTTTCAAATTTTCGTCGTACCTATCTACTTATTAATAACTCTATATTGTCTGAAACATTTGTCAGCACGATTCCTCACCGGTCTTAGTTACGAGAATGGTAGGAGATAGGTTTAAAAAACTTGCCAATTTGTGTATTAAATATAAAAAACTGTTGCACAAAATTTTTATTTCTGAAATGTATCATAATTTATACGTTTTTTATTAAATCCAAAGTGGCTAATAAATCGTGAAACTGACTGAAACAAATGACCGAACCATGAATTTCACATTAATTTTCTCTTTGACTACACGGTGGTCAGCCTTTGACCTATTTATAAAAGAACTACTTTGTCAAATGAAAGGGATTATTAAATGCTATAACTGAACCAAGAAAAGTCCAGTTATGCTTGAACGCAATGGTAGCTATGCGATCATTATCACGTCAGCCACTGAAGTAGTTTGACTGGCCTTTCAGCTCAGTTGGTAGTAGCTCTGCCTGCTGCTGGGTACGATCCCCACCGAAAGTAGTAATATACATAATTATGTATTTTCTTTCCAAATATAAAATACTGCGGAGGGTATGATGAGTTATTTTTATACAGCTAGTTTAAGAACAAGCATATGACCCACCTGATGTTAAGTGGTCACCATCGCCTGTAGCAAATACAGCCTCGTAGTTCACGCACGTCAGGAATATGCCTTAAGATGCACTCCTGCGTCAATTAACTTGAGAAATACTGAACTTTATCCTCACGTGTTAGTAATCTCACCGGCACCCACACCCTTCATACCAGCGATGATGTTTCACGTCAGAAATAGGTATGGTGGTTAATACCACCATGCCGGGGTAATCCCCGGACGAGCCCTTTAAGAGCTTTGCTACTGATGAGTTTGTTAAGAAATTAGGTTGTAGATATACACACATCAACCTTGTCTAGGGATATTCCATTTCAAATGGATTTTCTGATTTTTCTAGATTTTGTTCCTACTTTAATTTTTATTAATAAATAATATCGTACAGTTAAATTTTATTTTTATTAATAAACAACAGAAGATTCTTGCCATATCTAATTTTTAAATAAACTATTCTCAGTTTTTGTAAAAATCAAAAAAAATATGAATATCCCTAGATACTATTGATGAGGGTAGGTATGTTTATGAACTCCTGCTGCCAATTGACGCAGTGGTGCCAACACGCACACACCATTCTTTACCTTATTACGATACCAATACGTCATTTGACGCAATAACGGTCAAACAATAAATTTCGCTTTGTGCAGACAACACGCGCAAAGTAATATATGAAGTAAAGAATAAATAGGCAATTTAGTGTGGGACGCACGTTCTACCGAATATTGCCGAATGGCCGACGGAGAAAGCCGAATTTCCATATCGTACCGCGATTTGTGGGGTGCGTTTATGGGGTAAAAATTAAGTCGGCGAATGTTCACGTGTTGATTCCCAATTGGATAGTGAGGATTCGGCAAGTTTTATGGAAATTGCTTAATGATTTGGTTGTGGATGGGACAAACAACTCGTTTACAAAGTGTAAAAAAAAACCTAGCTGGAAACTTAAAACGAGACCTTCAGACGAACGAGTATTGACAAAAGACGACACATTTTTCGTTATTTTTTTTTACCGACTTTTATTTTATTTTTAACATTTTTTTTTTATCTGAAAAATTGCTCCTTTAATTTTTTTTTTCAAAATTGGTTTATGAGTTCTGCCATGAAGTCGGTTTCTAAAGATTTTGAAACTTCACCTGTACTCTATTAATATAATATATTAATCTATATTTTATTTTATTTACCTATACTATTAGGTTTTAGCAAAACTATGATAACTTAAGATTTTATACTCTCATTGCCTATACAATCTATTTGTAAAGAAATCAAACCACTTTAAAATCACACAGTCAGAGACCAATAATAATACTTCACTATTTGTGTGATACTAAAGTACGTACAACGTGTGTGTTAAAAAAGTACGATCAATCGCATTCATAATAATACAATCACCCGAACAAACATCACTCAGTAATTTAAGCTAAATCATGTGAGCAAGTCACGAATAAATCCACAAAAGTACAATCGTATGGAAAAAAGGTCCGTGGAACCAGAATAAATTCTACTGTAAGACCCGATAGAAATGAGAAAATTTCACATTAAATCTTTCTAACAGGCCGATAGGTGGCGCTCTGGCTAAGCAGCGGGAAGACGCTTGAAAAACACATTTTAATAAGGGATGTACCTACTTTAGTATCCAGAATCCAGATATAGCTTCTGTTTAGTCTTGATACTTGGGAATCTGAATTTTTAAATGGTTTTGGTTTTGCATCTGCTGCTTACAGAAGAATATTTATATTTTCTTTTGTTACCTTGTTGTTATTATATCTGGATAACCTAAATATTTTAAAGATTCCTAATACATACAAAATTTTTTTTATAAAAATAACTTGATCAGCACGTAATGTCTCGACAGGATAAACATATTTCAAAAAACCAGCATACACCATCGAAAACAAAATATGGCGCTCCGGGAAGAAGTGTAAACTAAACCTTCCCCCCAACTCCCTTGACTATCGCTGATGTTTGTCGATCTTTACCGAAGAGGTGTCACTTACGTGACAGGTGACGTGACAGAGGCAAGAGATCATTGGTTCTTTCCAACCTTCAAAAAATTCTCGCTCATGCCCGCCTAAAATAAGTTTTCACCTCAATACCTAACTAGGAAAATAACCAAAAGTTGTCCGATTATTGATAATATAAAATCGTAGATCTGCGTAGCAGGTTTAGTTCTAACTATTTCAAGCATCAAAACCCCTACGCTCAATAAGGAATTACCTCCAGCGGGCGGGGGCGCCACGAGCGAAACGAAATGTGGCTTTAAAAATTTGGAACACAATCCTGCTATTTGTCTTTCGAACGTCTCTTATAAATCAAGGAATAAAGCAGCCAACAATGGTTTATGGGCGAAAAAAAGTACCTATATAAGACGGGGAAATAGCATACAGACCTTCGTGCATTCATAATGTATGTTAGTGTTGCGTAAGAGAACGTTTGAAGTTCACTGAGAGTCTGTAAAAGCTTAGACACTAGCTTATAAAAGGTTTTTGAACATTGAAGGTCGCAAAAAGTTGGTGGTAACGCAAGGCACAAAATTGTTATATTTGAAAATGTATATAATTGCCTTTATCCAGTAGTTAATTCATCAGCACAGTAAGGTTGAAAAAAGTGCTGAGAAGTGTAAAAGTTAATAGATTGCATTGTTGATAATTTATATAGAGTCAGAGGCAATTGGTGATTTACTCAAGCCCCACTTGCGTGACGCTGTAGTGCCTGATTCGCCAATTCAACCCAATTACATGCTGATATTTATAAATATAAAAACACATTAAAAATGAATATTCACCCGCCATTTTAATATCCAAAGTCATTATTTAACACGTCAGATCCGTCCGCACTGTGCGACGCATTCGCTAAATTATTACCTTGTAAACTCACTATATCACGTTAAATTTACGACAACCTGAATATGATAGATTTTCAATCCGACCTCCATAATATACGGCGAAAAACCTCTGTCAAAATAGAGAAATAAATAAACCCGTGACAACCAATTAATAACTCGTAAAACGTCAGTGTTGTATAAAAAAAATAGGATAAAAAAGGGCAAAAAAGCGATCACAATGGCCTTAGAACGCGTGTAAAAAGCTCTGATATTATCCATAAATTTAGACGGATTCAAAACAAATCGCCCTTATTCATTACATGTATGACTTATGGAGGCGAGATGCTATTAATACTTTTGTGTTATGTAAAGGACACAAAGAATTCGTTCAAAAACAACTCGAGACCAGACAAAAGTTGTCCGCTTCATTATTCACGTTTTGGTTCATTCAAAATATTTTTTTCGTCGTAAAATAAATAAATATCAATCGTTTGAAAGCTTATCTAATAGAGCGTTTATAAAAGTCGTAAAATAGTGTGAAGAATTTAATAAAGGTGATTTTTTAATGTACGTCATTAAAGTTAATGTCGATTCATTGCGAAATTAGCTTTTGATTAATTCAAAACATGCCTCGTAAATTTATGCTGAGTGCATGAGCTGGTGACAATTTAAAGTGTCAAAATAAAATTATTATGTACCTAAAAATTGAGTGCAAAGCTGCACTCAATTAAATAAATATCATAACCGTTTTCTCTTAACCGGTGAAGGAAAACATCGAAGTAAAACCAGTTGGTGTTCTAGCAGCGTTTTTGACGATTGTGATCTGTTAGGTATGAAATACCTATCAAATATAAAATTTGGGTCCCAAATATAATACATGGACGTACTTCTGACTACTTACATACATACATGCATAAAATCACGCCGTATTCCCATGGGGGTAGGCAGAGATCACGGATTTCCACTTGCTAAGTTGAAACTTGTTACTAAGAAATCTCAGGGAATATTTACTGTACCTCGTGTCGTGCTAACAGTCTTGTTTTGATTTTTAAGGATTTTGGTTGAAAGAAAATAATCATCATCATCATTCTGCCTTTAACCCACGCTAAGTGGGGTCGGCACAACAGGTTTTCTTCTTCCACTCACCTTTATCATTCGTCATCCCAGTGCTCACACCTTTCCTGCTCATGTCATCCTTGACACAGTCCATCCATCTGTTCGTTTAATTATCACAAACTTGATCAAATACCTACCATGTATCTAAGGAGCCGATAAATAAGCATCATGACATTTCTTACTAAAACTCTCAAATAAAAAATATTTCTCCAAAAGATATCAACCCTAAACGAATGCAAATCGAATCAACCAACTCGAGCATTTTATTATCAGATACCACATAACGATACCTTCATCAGGGTCCCGTAAACGCTATGGAACGTCGAACCGAGAAATAAATGGCTTTTAAAAGTGTGATCCAAGATGTACACAAAAGTAGGGAGGAAAAGGGAAAAAAGTGGAACGAAATGATAAATTTCCCATTGGAAGTGAAAAAGTGAGCGTTTATTGATGACGCTGGAGTGTATCGCGACCTCGGTAGGCGAATTTACGAATGAAACAGGTAACCATCTTCTTGGCTTTCGACAACTTTATGCGTTGGTTTCGTTCATAATTATAGCCAAAAATATTAATGTACACTATGCCAGTCCCGGCCGGAAACCGGCATATCGTAAAACCTGCCAAGTTCAAATACATGTGTGAAGTGATCAAAATGAGCCTCTTCAAAATGCACTTAAAATCCTTTCACCACACTTAGTTTGGAAAATCAAATGACACGATGAGAAGAGGAAAACCGTTGTTCAATAGACCATACTTATCCTATATTTAGTTATCTACCTATTTGATTTGCTATATTAATTAATCTGATATAGTTATCTTAATCTAATTTAGCCTTGTGATTGCCAAGTGGTTTGGGACATAATAGTATAACCTTTTTAATCTGACATCTTAACCCCTTCCAAACCTATAAACTACGATAGGTATAGGTTTGGAAGGGATTAAGATGTCAGATTAAAAAATATGGCATAGCACTCTCATGAATATAAGACACAAGAATCACAAACACAAAAAAAACAAGACAATTAATGAGAACTCACACTGTTAAGCACTGGTAAACCGGTTCAACCGGCTTTCTGCTTTCATAGATAAAGGTCGGATCGAATCTCGCTTGCATTCAAAAACAGCGTTGCTGAATTTTGACGTGAGATCAATGTACTAAATGTACTGACATGACGTCCTGTTCCTTTGTCCCGCAGTGTACGATTTTTTAAGTTTATTTGCACTTGATTGTATCTCTTTTTGGGTGATATGTTTATACGAACTAACACATTATGTTTCTTGATTTACGAGTTTTAATTTTGTTTTCTTTTTGAAGTTTTGGAACATGAATGCAAAATAATTGCGTGTTCAATAACAATTTTATGCATCACTTCATTTAAGTTTTATTTAGCTTTGAAATATGGTAGGAAATCCTTCGAATCTGTCTTTTTTATCTAATATCTAATTGGTGTTCAATGATAAAATAAAGTTTTTCTAGATACTGTATGTAAAAAAATTGCCATGTAAAACTATTTTCGTTCCAAAAATATAACCTAGACAGCCCTAATCGTAAATTAGTCACCAAGAATTATGCGCCAATCTTTCAGTCCACAAACCCTGCCTCCTTAGAAAGTAATTGAAAATACATTACGCAACCAAATTAAAGTGGGGGCCTGGTACAAGTTGAGATGGGCCGGGCGTCAGGTGGGTCCATGACACCCCCCACCCGCGAATGTTTGGCATAAAATATTACTTCAATTATTTACGCGAAAGATTTATAGCACTTGGAAAAGTGCGCCGCGAAAAAAGCCGAGCGACGTGTGCAAGAAAAGTGTTTTTCTTTGGGAACTTATAATGGGTATGGAGAAAGTTTTTTTGAATCTCTTTCCTATGGTAATTTGTTTCGGCTTGTTTAGGTAGTGTTGGTTATTGGGTTATGTAATGAAGCGTGGATGAAAGAGGATGACTGTCTAGCTGATGGATAGGTCATTGTTAGTATTGAAATATGACATAGAATATGTGTTTTATAAATTAACGTGATCTCTATGCATAACTATATGGATAGAGCCGCGTTTGCCCGTGACTACAGCTGTTGCTACACGGTCAAAATACCCGTTTAATCCATATAACTATAAAATATTTCATATATTTTAGATGTGCGTAAGGTTTACGAAAAAATTGGCTGTCTGTAAAGTCGGTTTACTGACGGTAGTTGAACGTGACAACGTCATACAGCTGTCCACGCGGACGCATCGCTCACTCAAGTAGGAGAGAGACACATGTCGAACGCTGCCGAACGCGGAGGCCGATTGTGCCTCTTTGTCGCTCGTTCCGCGCTCTTCCTTGCACTTCAAGCCTTAATTGGAACGCCTCAGAGCGAGGTAACGCTGCATGAGTCATGTTTTTTTGTGCGTGCAGCCGGCTCCGTCGAATTATAAGACGTTTTTACGCTAAAATGTCTCGTAACTTCCTTTATAGCATAAAACTTGTATGCTATAAGGAAGTTACGAGACATTTTTGTCTGCATGATACGAACAAGTACTACATAATATAAACAAGAATATGAACTTACATTGTTAATAAGTACTTGTACTCGTACCATATCGCATAAACGCTCCACGCATGTTTATTTTTCATTTACGAGCCCGCTCAGAGCAAACAGCCGTAAGTTACTGTGTTATGAAAGTATATCTATGATAATTACGGGATTTTTATTCAATTATAAGGAAAATGAGGGATTTTAATGGCGATTCTCCCTTGTCTTCTGCTATTTAGTGTTCATGATTGGCTTGTATTATTTCTTGAATAAGGAAAAGAAAAATCACCGTTTCATTTTTATTTGAGTACATAGAATCTTGCAGTAATGCTTTTTACTAGTATTGAATTCTTTATTTTTCATATAGCTTCATCATCATCATCCTGAAGAAGTCCACTGTTGGCCTCCCCTAAACATTTCCATGAAGAGCAGAATCGTTCTTCATGGAAAGCTCTTTCCATCCACCAACCTCCCGCGATCTCAACAATTTCCGGCGTCCTTCATTTCTTTTTCCGGTTTGTGGTCGCCATTTGACCGAATATAGCTTACATAAAGCCGAAACAAAAAACATAAAGTTGATGTCTTTGCAATTGATAAATAGGCGAGAGAAAAGACGCTAGATTAATCTACTCAATCAAATCATTTTTGTAGAATTAAAAAACGTACGCAAAGCTCAAAAGATAATCTATGAGAGTTTTAAAATCCTTCCGAAAAAAATTGAATTTTTTCTTGCTTTAAACATTTTTGTAATTCTATTGTATTAATGTAAAAGGATGTCAACAAAGCTTAGTCAAGAATAGACGACGAGACAACTCCTGTCTTCACCGTCTGCGTGATAATCTTCAGTAAAAATTTAATTGAATCTCGGAAGAGAGAGCAGATGGGTCTTGGACTTGGACCATTCCGCTACTGGACGTACAAATAAAAGCAGTTCTCATCACTTTAGCACAGTTTAATGCGTGAGTACGCGTCAAAAAAGCACGCCCACTTAAGACCTTTTGCACTGCGTCCATCACTTCAAAAGTGGGTCTTTCCAACTCAAATTAACAATTCTTTTCTTACTTTACTTTGTGTTTTACACTTGTCATAAACAGAGGCAGAATTTTTTTACCTGACGTTTAGCGTGACTCTGAGATAATTTGGTTTGCCGTAAAGACCTGCGCACATCTAAGGTGATGGCGATTGCAATCAGTGAAACGCTGTCAAATATTGCTGTCATATTTGACAGCGTTTCTCTGGGCGCCGTCGCAGATCGGTTGGATGTGCGCCAGGCTTATGGCATAAGTTCCATTAAATTGACCCTGAAAATTACTAACATCCCAGATTATAGTACTTTTTATACACGACAAATACCCGTATAATAAAGATTTCGTATCCCAGATTATATCAAATTACTGCAAGTTAAGTTCTACCAACTTCATTTTGATTTTAACCGATGGTTAAGCAAAACACGTGTCAAGTCCAGGCGTTGAACCCTCAAGGCCAGCCTGCCCCTAACGGCACTGCTGTATTGCCTCGCGGAAATTCCGTGTATTCTCTGAAGAGCATTTTTTCACTTTCCCGAAATATTGTTCATATTGTTTCAGAAGATTTTATGTTTTTGTTCGGATGATTGCAATCTTTTATGATGATACTAATGTGCTTTGTGGTGTGAAAAAACACATTTCTAAATTGTATTTTTGTTATGAGACCATTTTGTTCTTTTTTCAAATGATCGAAACAATATGAAAATTGTATACAATTGAAAATGTACTTTTTAAACTTTCGCGATCATAAAACATATTTATACTATTACACGGGTATTTATCGCGTATATTACCTTATTTTATTTATTTTCCCGACGTTTCGGCTATATTGCAATAACCGTGGTCGCGGGCTGACACAATTGAAAATGTTTTATTAACTTTAGTGTTATAAAAAATAGAATGAACAGTAAACCACCAATGAGTATTAAAATACCTTTTTACTGAAATTTCATAAAATAAAATCATGCGTGTACTTTAAAAAGGCCACTGTTGACAATAAGATTAGCATCAAAAAAGCTTTCCGCCACATCGCTAAACACGCTAAAGAGGCGAGTTACAAAAACTGTTCCGTGAGCTTAAATATAATTTGTTAATGATAAATAAACTCATAAATCGGGCTGGCGCGCGAGAATTTGTTTACAACAGATTCGCATTTAAGATATCGCAGCCTCTGCTTTTGCACAGTAGCTCTGGATTTTGCAGTGTGTCATCTCCGTATAACACTTCAGTAGAAATATTTAAACAAATTCTACAATAGTTCCATTTTGAACTGTACCTAAGACTTTTGTAACCCATAGTACTTTTGATTTGTTTTTTATATTACTTTCAGCAGTCTTCTTTTTCAGATGATGATGTGATGGTAGAAAATTAAATAAATAGTTATAAATTAGTAAATCTGAGCTTTATGTTCGTTAGGAGTACCACCTAAGTTACATTAGAGCTTCCATCCAGTTTTTTTTTAATTTATTTTGAAACGGTGATTCTTAAAATAATATGCGAAATGTAGCTGGTTTTCAGTTTTACAGTGCCTTAGCCGCTTTGTCGCTAATCTCCTAACAACTTTGAAGCGAAAAATTTAAATCTACGAACGTTTGTTTGCGTGGGTAATGAAGAAAAACGCGCTTTTGTAGCTTATTCCGACTTTGGTTTATCTCGTATGATTTATGGTTAGATGCGAGTGTGGATAGTTTGTGTACAAAGTTGTTTTTTAATGATCATTTTAGTTATTTTTAACTATTGTTTTGTTTTTAAGGGCATTGAACTCAACGTCAACGTGTCATGTTTTACTAAAAAAAAAATCTTTGTAGTGAAAGTATTCCATCAAGTAAGAACCTTCAAAAATGTTAACCACTCGCTCTAGGAGGTTTGAATAAGGGCCTATGCAAAATTCATCATCGTTTCGAATTAGAGATTCCTCACGACAAATAGCTCAGCATCGCAACGCCCTTAGAAAGGTATTATGCTAAAGCACGTACCCGAATGTTTTCACGTCTACCCCCCCATCTTGGGACCAACCCCAAAATATAATATATCCAGCAAACTTTACATATATTTGTACCGTAAATCCTCTTAATATATGGCTCTATTTTTGCTGCCGCTCTAAATTTAAGGCGGGACATAGGTATTTAATGAACGTTAATGTCAACTTGCATTTGCGGTTCGCAATGGTATAATGTCGTCCTCTGTTTGTTGATACGATGAGACGTTGAGGAGCTCAAATAACGGTTTGTCTTGTATATTAATCAAGTGAAGTTTAAAAAACTTAAACTTAAAAGGGAGATACTGACTTCATGGCCAAACTTTTGAACAGATTTTGATAAAATTTCTTTGGGACAATCAACCTCACGAGTGGAAAGAAAAATCAAATCAGTTCATAATACGACGAAGTTATGCGATAACAAAAAAAAACAACCGAAATGAGAACATCATCCATATTTATATAGAGTCTAGTCAATTGACTATCTTAAATTTATATTGAGCGCAAAACTAAATTACGTAACCGCAATCTTTGTTCCAAAAATATTCATTTAATTAAAAGAGTTTATTTTTACAATAGTTCTTTTATTATTGTTTCTGCAGACAGATATTTTCAATAAAACATACATCCACAGCACATAAGCCCATAATGAGTTTCGGAGTCAAAAGTGGCTCATCTCCTTACACCAACAAATTAGTGTTATTCCTATTGCAGACATAATTTATCACTGGTCTTAGTTCTATAGCGCATGCGTCAATGTCGACTGATTTACACACAAAACACTACCCGATCTTATCCTGAGGACAGGGCGGTCTCATAAATAAATGAACTAATTCTAAGAGACGACACTAAATAAATAGGTACCAGTTTGCTTTAAGCAAGATTCGGGTTAATGTCTCAGGGAGAAAATCGCTTTGAACGTGTGCTTTTAAATTTTGTCTGATATATAAGTCGTGTAGTGTTACAGCATAATTTGTATCACATAGAAGTAGGCAGAGGATTTAAATTTATGATTTTGTTTTGCATTTTTTAATCCCCATTCGTGTTTTTTGTTAGAAACGCCTCAAATTACATAAAAGCCATAACAGACCTATTCACTAACGCATCAGTAAGTTAGTATTATAAATAAAAGTAACCATTTATCAGTGACTTTGTATAAAAATCGCAAAGAAAATCGAAAACAGCGGGATGGAAAAATAAACGGTTACTAAATAACGCGAAAACTGCGGTCTTACCGCATTTGACATAGCGGATAAATTGATATTTATAAGTCGAAGGGCCACGTTTAAAGGGATTCCCTTTATTGCTATCTGAAGGGATGAAGGGAAGATGACTGGTTCCTGTCCCGGAGTATTATGATCTATACCGACTTGAGGCGAACGTCGAAGGTATATTTATGAGTTCAGAGAAAAGAATTATCGGAGCGCCCGGATGTTAGGGCGACGTTATTATCCATTTTATTGGTATAATATTTAATTTTGGAACCATAATGCTGAAGGAATACCTCTGTAGTGGGGACAGCCACATATAAATTGAGAAATTATTTAGTGGGCGGTGTAATGAATGTTTTTCCGAGGATTTCTTACTTATCTATCACTAGAACTAGCTTAGTAAAAGATATAATATAGCTTAATATTAGTGTAGAATGGGAGTAGACAAGTAAAACTTTATGTAACATATTATTGGAATCTATTAACATTTACATAGTATCATAGCTCAAGTTGTAGCACTGCCTTCTGCGCTGGAGGGCGTGGGTTCGATCCCCACCGAGAGCAAATATTTGTGTTGTAAACGCAGATGTTTGTTCTCTGTCTGGGTTTTATTTTGTATTATAAGTATGTAAAAATTAAACAGGCTTTTGCATCTATTCTATAAATGATTTATATAGCGTCAGGGGCAATTGAGATTACTCAAGCCAACTTGCGAAACACTAAGGTGCCTGGGACAGGATTTTAAATGGAATAGGCTGGCCCAGCACCTATACCATCCTGACAGCTTAGTCAGCCTAATCCACAGCAAAGACATGGTCAATTACGTGCAGAGCTGACTAAGCCACGGGTTTCCCCACAATGTTTTCCACCACCGTTTTAGAAAAATATACTGTATACTTAAAATCCATGGGTTTTTTCACAATGTTTTCCATCACCGTTTGAGAGCAATCTACCTCAAACTTAATAAAAACCAGATGAAAATTAGAGTTCTAAATATACGATAAAACTAATGAATATTTTGTGCAGTGCCAGCATATTCTATCGGCTAAAAGCCACTGATAATAAATTATTGTGATCGGCTGCAAGTTTCAGGATGGGTCAGAGGTGGCCAGGGTGCGGGGCGGCAATTATCGAGGGCGGAGATGTAGAAACAATGGAAGTACTAGCCAAACTCTCTACGCACCCAATCTACGAGTTATATACGCTCTACGGGTGCGGGTGCCGGTGAAATTACTGGCACGTGAGGCTGAACATCTATAGGCATGCCTCAAGTTGATGGACGCAGAGCAGCGCATCGTAGGGCACATTCCTGACACGCGTGACCTACGAAGCAATGTTTTGTTATAGGCGATGGTTACCACTTAATATCCATATGCTTGTTCCATCAACTAGCTGTATATAAAAAACTACTTCTATTTTACCAAGTTACTTAATTTGATACGATAGGTGTTTTGCAGAAATAATCTACTATTATATAACGCTTTTATTAGCTTCACCTGTATGTATGTATAGTTAAAAATAAAACTGTAATAATCAATTGAAAAAATTATATTATTGTACAAAAAGCGTGGAGGTTAATCTGAAGTTATTATAAAAACCCCACGCTTTTTTGTACAATAATATAAATTTTACAATTGATTATTACAGTTTTTTTTTTAACTTTTTAGTTCAATTAGTTATAAAAGCGTTTTTTTTTAGTTTTTTAAATTATAATTTATTTCCAGGGCTTTTATAACAAAATGTATAGAAACAAAACTATATATGCTTTACCTAGTTTTCTATATTTGGTCACGTAGAACTGGCAACTGAGTTCAATAATTCCAAAATATAATTCATTCTTTTAATTTAATCAAATAAATAAATACTGTGAACAACCCACACAACCCAGTAGGCCCAAATAAAGCAGAGCTTGTACTTTGAGATAGCTGATATAATATGTATATGTATATTTTTTTTAAATACATACTTTCAATGCAAATGCTTTGACTTGACTACAGCCAATGACAACGCAGTTTTTTTTAATTTTTGTTATAACTTTGCCTTTTGGCAGGCGCTTCCAGCCACCCTATTTCCTACACAGTAGCGTCACCCGCACACAGTAGATAAAGTAGGGCCCGAGGCTTCGTGTCACCCCCTTGATTTATGCAGCAACCCTTATCCAAGATTACGATGACCACTTGCTTAGCTTTATGTATGTATACTCGAGCAATAACATTAAGAGCTTAAATACAACAAAAGAGGAAGTAATGAAGGAAAAAATGTTGAAGACTTTCAACAACTGCTGTGCTTTGGTAAACTCTCTATGCACTAGGTAATTGGATTCTATTTGAGTAAAGCCTTGAACACATTTGAGCTGTCATATTTGACAGCGGTTCACTGATTGTAACCACAGATTGCTTAGATGTCATCATCATCATCATTATCAGCCTGAAGAAGTCCACTGCTGGACATAGGCCTCCCCTACACATTTCCAGGAAGAACGATTCTGAGACCTTTCCATTCATCGACTTCCCGCGATCTTAACAATGTCGTCAGTCCATCTGGTGGGTGGGCGCCCTATACGCTTCGTCTTCGGTTCGTGGTCGCCATTCGTTGCTTGGAATTCGGTGCTTAGATGTGCGCAAGGATTAAGACATAGTAAAAAAAGTAGTAAAGTAAGTAAAAGTCTAAAAATAGTTCCTACTTGTCTAGATAAAGGATATGCTTATTTTCGACGGTAAAGTTTTTAGGGCGTATGACGGCGTGGCGAGCAAATTACTTGATGTCTCGAAAATTAAGAGTGCCGGTGTAAAACAATTCTTTAATCTGCACTTGGTGTGTGATTTGATTATTTTTGACGAACTTCTTAGGCTCTACAACATGCAGGTTTCATCATGATGTTTTCCTTCACCATTTGTAAGAATTGGCATAATGCATTTTTAGAGTGCTGGTTTATTAAACCATTTAAAAGTTCGCTATATGTTTTAATCTTCTCAAATAATGTAGAGTATATTGAAATGAGTAAAACTTGTATCCAAACTAAAGTGCGGTCTATATCGCACCCTGACCCAAGTGATATTAGCGTTGACCATCCACATTCTACATTAATAACCTACCTCCAAAACATAACTCTTAAACGAGAGCGAAATAAATTACGTACTTACTTTGGTAAGCCATATTAAGCGACCCCAATTAGCCAAGATGAGATATATGGCTATAGAGTACGCATATAAGGTACTTATATTTATGTTAAGGGGTGCAGGATCGATTCCCTTTAGCGGGCAGTGGTCAAGCATTAAAATATTAAGGGGCTGTAATCTACCATGATTGAATTTGCGTTTCCGTTGCCCTTGTGCGCGCGCCCTTAGTCGAGCGTGATGAATCATTCGCTCCTACTATTAACTTTTAAGTCGAACTCATTACATGTGAAAAGTTTTGAGTAATTTGCCTTCATCAAACTTATTATTTTAAAAACTTTTCAAGATCATGGCCTCATTTTTTTATGAAGACCATATTCCAGTATTATTTATTTAAAACTATAAAAACACCATAACAGTTAGACCACTTTGATCTTTAAGCTTATAGCTTTAAGCGATAAGAAGAAAGATGGTTATGAAACGTGGTATCATCATCATCATCAGCCTGAAGAAGTCCACTGCTGGACATAGGCCTCCCCTACACATTTCCAGGAAGTACGATTCTGAGCTCTTTCCATCCTACGACTTCCCGCGATCATAACAATGTCGTCGGTCCATCTAGTGGGCGGGCGCCCTACGTTTTGTCTTTTGGTTTAGATACGTGGTATGCACCGACTATAACAAAGCGTAAACTAAAGCAAGCACGATGACGGGGCTAGAGGATACCTACTCGATTCAAAAATACATCCAGTTACCAAAAATGCTTCGAGTTCAAATAGTATGTTTAGTCCAACAGCGTATGGAATAAATCTACAGGCGGTATACAAAGCGTGCAGAGTCCCGATAGCGTAGTATCTAACACCGAGCCGCGGAGAGAAAATTAGCATTTTAATAAATACACACCCTTTGAGCGCACCGTACATAAATCTAGATGGATCTTCGTAATCAAACATTAGTCTTACTTTGTGGATGTGTAAACTGTTTATTTTGCTACCTTCTCGCAGACGTATTCTATACCGAGAAACGAAAAGCTCCGTGTTCGATTTTTACGTAGCATATTTGCTAGATTTGTAAGGTAACATGCCAGTCCTTGAAAACATCGTTACAAAAAAAAGATTTTGCTCAGACCGCAGCAGTGATGATGAATTTGCAGTCTAAAAATATTCGATTACTACAAAAAATAGATACATTTCATATAGTAATCAAAAGGGCCAGTGTATGTAATTAGGGATATCTATATATAGATATATATAGGGGTTGGAAACCGTGCCTGAAGATTACAGCCTGGGTGTGCACGTATTTATTTATGATCTGGTTATAATTTGATTTATTTTTGTAGAAGTCAAAGTCTAATAATGTATTTAGTTAATGATATCACAAGGATCTCATTGAAACGTCGATGGCTACAACACATGGCATCACAGTGGTGTCAATACTAGTAAGAAACTTATGTAATAAATCAATTAAATATTTTCTATAGTAATTATATTTAAAGGTTCTAAATTAAAACTATATAGAATCAAACGATGCTCGCGTTCCGGATAGTGTTTGTTTATTTGTTACACCGGTAGCTTGTTACATGTTTGAACAAATCAGATAAATTCTCACGCGATCTCGATATTTGCGACGATTGAACAGCGAGAACAGGCTTTTTACTGCCTTCTTCGTGGGATGCTCTTCATCTTGATGGCTGATACCTCCGGCTAGATCCAGTGGGCCAGGATTAAATACCTTTCAATTTGTAGTTAACAGAACAAAATGTTTAGCTCGTAGCATAGCTATTTAAATAATTTATATCGATCATATTTTATAGACATTTTTAGATTTAATTTGATAATAGCACATACTACATCTATGCCTTTTATTGCAGCAAAGCAGAATTGCTGCGTTCTGGTTCATCCGTCATCCACTTCAGTGGATGACTGTATAATTATAAGCACATGAGGCCGCAAGGCAGTACATCGTAGGGCACGTTGTTAGCGTGCGTGACCTAACAAGGCAATACTTTATTAGTGATAATTTTTAGAGCATATTTTGACAAAAAGTATACAGTTGACACTGTGGGTTAATTAACCTCCAATTTACATAAAATTGACTTAAATTGACAGGCCTCTCAACTCAGTTGGTAGTAGCTCTGCCTTCTACGGCACAGAAGTGTCGTGGATTTGATCCCCACCGAGAACAAAAATTTGTGTGGTGAACGCAGATATTTTTTCTATGTCTGGGTGTTAAATTGAATTGAATTAGAGTATTATATCAGTTACCTAGTTCCCATCTCTGCTTAATTTGGAGCTAGAAAGTGCTGTGTGGATTGTCCAGAATAGTTATAATAAATTTCATTGAGTAAAACTCGATTCATTCAAACTTGCCCAAGATATTACCTTCTATAACCGCTACTGACCGCAAACCAGTCACCGAAATTCGTCCTACACCCCAGATTGAACGATTAAACAAGTAATTAAGTATCGACGCTCATTCTGTCTCGCTACTCTCAAATTTGCATGTTAAACGAAGTTTAACCTTTGCTTTTTGTTTTGCATCCCTTATTGAGATGCTTGCGTGCGTGCCTTGGGGACAAAATAACCACTAAAACCACCTCCAAAGATCTTTGTAAGCCTTAAGACGGTGGGATAGAGTATATATTGGAGTTTGATGTATGAAATGTGTTGTGGTAGGGAATTGATGGACTTTTTAATTGTGTTGTTCATGTCAGTGTTAAGGCGTAGAGATCGCTTGCTCAGATTGTGTGGTCGATTCGGTTTGTATTCAGATTGCATAGTTTATGCAGGTAGGTTAAGCTAGGATTTACTTTTAAGTGTTGAGAGTTTTCATTGTACTTCACTGTAGTTATTTTTCTATTGGTGTACAATAAATCGTTTTCTAACATTTGAACGCACAGATTTTTTTCAATGGAATGGTTTATATATATCTGAAACTCGACAAAGCCTACTTATTTGCTTTTCTTGAGGTTGAGACTCTGGGTCCGTGCCAGTCCGTGAGGAACCGAGGCTTTTCTAGTCTTCAAAATGTTGTATGGGCGATTGATCAAAACGACGCGATGCGTGATCCACGGGTTGGTTCGTGATATCTGGCGCAGTGCATTAGCACTGCTATTCAGCGTGGTAATACCACTAGTCTGGTATTGATTTGGATCAATTTAGCTATCTTTAGATCGTTTGTAACGGTCTGCAGATAACCCAACTGATTCTTGTGTATTTTGTAAGTTATTTGCTTAATTGTACGTTTCTTTTGTAAATAAATGTACTTCATAGGCTTATAAATGCTTTGCTACGCGTTGTTTCAATTTTGCAAACTAAGTAAGCTACTTAGCTCATACGATCTTACATAGTATTTTCGCTTACATCTACCCTAAGCTTTATAAGTTCCGTTCTGTACAATACAAACTTTTGTTCTCAGTTTCCGCGTTCATTGTGTCTGGCCTTTGTACATACAGCCTTTAGTCATAAGTACCTATCCCGAACTGAAAATAATCAAAACTTTACTCATAAAAATCTAAAACAAAAATACATTATTCATACTCCGTGTAGATAGGTACCAGTTTCCGTAGAGCTCCTGTGTTGTATTGTCAGTGAAACAATAAAAGAATATCTGAAGATTCACGGTTCAGGTTATGTTGGATAGGTGGAACAACTCAAGCGGACGGCTAGAGCTAGTACGAAACTGTAGGAAAATACATAAATATTATGTTTAGGGGACTTGTAATAAACGAAATATGGATTCTTATGGGCAAAGTTATGTCTGCGCTGAAATGTAATAAAGGTGGAATGCACTTAACAAATACAGGTAAAAACAAGTATTTTACTTGGACGGTGGAACCCAATTTGAATGAAATATTTCTAAAAATTGCTCATGTTACCTACCTTATCATTATCAACCAATACCTTTGTGCACTGGAAATCCTTTCATCACACTGGTTCCTATAACTAGTGATACAATAAGAAGAAAAAGAAAAAGTCCATCAATGGACGTAGGTCTTCCTCATGAGCCACTGAACCTGATTCTTGGATCTTTTTCTCCAGTGATTATCAGATAGGTAGACTTACTTTGTTAAGACATCTTCTATTTAATTAATTGGTTCATGCGACACTAATTAATTTAACTAATTTCTATCATCAAACTCTATTTTACAATGATTTTCTTTATACGAATACCTAAGTTTAAGTTTTGTAGAAAACTTAGATACGAGAAAACGGACAAACCTGATAAAGCTTGTAACAGGAAACTTCAAGTTTATTATCAAACCATCAACAGAAGTTAAGGCCATTACACACTGTCGAATGCTCCCGTTTCGGCGGTGCACAGAATCGAATTCGCAAGCACGTCCGGCACTGCATCGCCGGTCATAGATTTATTTGAACTCTATCAAAGAAAAAGTTGTAGCTCGCTGAGTTGCTGGCAACCAGCGAGACGCCACACACGCCCGGTTTTAAGGCTGCTTACAGGTAAGACTAAGGAAATGTACTTTATATGAACTGATTTTTATACCAGTCGTAACTCACACACGTTTCGTTTAGCTGACAATTGCTCGTTTTTGCACAAAACAGATTTCATTGAAAAATAATACTTGTGCAACTATATGACGACCAATGCAACTCAAGATATATGTTTATTTAACTGACAGTAGCTCATTTTTGCACAAAACGGGTTTCCTTGAAAAATAATACTTGTGAAGCTATATGACGACCATTGATATACATATATCACAATATAAGTTAAGTAGGTATACATATACATAAAAATCAGACATTTATGGAAATGATTTCTAAAAGTGATAAATAATATAATCAATTGCATTATGTATTTCTTACTTTTATTTTCAGGAACCAATGTAGAATGTTGAGTCTCTAAAGGCCTGCGAACATCTAGGCAATGGCGATGGCGATCAGCTGAAACGATGTCAAATATCACTGTCATACTTGACAGCGTTTCAACTGATTGCCGGTGTCATCGCCAAGATGTGAGCAGGCCTTTAAGGCAGGTAGGTTTCATTTCTTTCATTCAATTCGGCTTCGTGGATACAATTTTGCCGCCAAATTATTTTCAGCCAGTGTATAGATTGCTTTATAAAACTTATCGGCCCTATTCTGGCATGCAAGCAACTGTTTAATACACTGTCAATTGCAGCGTGGCCATTTGTCGTATTTAAGTGCTCGCCCCGTATTTTTGCTTTAAAATATGGACTAACTGTAGCAAGTGTCTTATCCCTTTTGTGCAAAATATATGAAAAATTCGTTTGGAAAAACAAATAAGTGCTTTTTGGAGACATATCATTGTCTCGACTGTGACTTATAAAGTTAGGTAAATGTTTGGTACGCAATAGCCATGTTTTGAAATTTATGGTTTATTTTGCTATTGGGAAAAGGTGGTGGAAAAAGCACATGTTTTATCTGATGTTGAGCGGTTGCCTCTGATAAATATTTATATATAAATATTAGAATTCTATTCCATATTCATACCATAAAGTATTTGACCTCGATTCTTCTTCTTCTTCTTAAATTTAAGAGTTTTTGTCGGGGTTTTGATGCAGTTTTTCCCAATTTGAGCTCACATCGCGAAAAAAAACGCAGTAGTTCCGTACTAGTGTGATTTCTCCGTATTCTCAGTAGTTCGGTAGCAAAACTGTTCAATGGAACGACTGGGAGAAAACGGTACCAAAGACGTGTGAGTATGACTGGTTTCCTCACAATGTTTTTCTTCACTGTTTTATAGTAACTGGCAATGTTCAATATGACCTTGCCTTTGTGTTATGTGATTGTGTATTATTATTATGTTATTACTAGAGCTTTTTGTGAAGGGCTCGTATGGCGAAGTACAACCATGCTTATTTCTGCCGTGAAGCAGCATTGCTGTGTTTTGGTTTCAAGTTTGTGGGTGCCGTTGAAATAACTATTATCAACTAAAAATACACTATTGGATAGAAAAACTCATTAGTTAATACGAGCGGACTTGAACATCAATACTACTAAGTCAGTGCTTTCCTAAATTTAAAATATGTTTGTAAAATTGTAGCAGTGAAAGAATGAGTGAATTCTTCTTATCGTGTCACTGATTCTTTCGAACCAAGTGTGGTGAAATGATTTTAAGTGCGCCTCAAAGAGGCTCTTTTCGTGCACTTGACACAAATTTTCTAACTTTTTAGGTTCTACAATATGCCGGTTTCCTCACGATGCTTTCCTTCACCGTTTGAGAGCACTGGCATATTGTATATAAATTAGTGAATAATTTATATCATAATATCATTTTTTAATCGGTGCGCAAACTGTAGAGTAAACATGTTTACACTGTAAGTATATTCAGACTATAATTTTTATTTTCTACTCGAGATATTTTCACTGCGTTGTAGCTTAGCTCTATCCTAGATCCGAGAAAACTAGAAGAGATTTGGAAATACAGCAGGTACTATTGTTGGCTTTTGAAAAATAAAATTTTAAAAGTTTCCTTGCTAAGGTTTATCCCAATATTTACTTAATAAACATTATTTTGATTTTATTTTTACCTATAAATATTTTTTTATAATTGCGACAGTATTTGAAAATAGGAATCCATAGAAAATACAAAATTTTAGGAACAATGTTTAGTATGTTTTGTTGACATCAGTTTTTTTTTATGTCAAGTTTCAGTTGTCTATCAAAATTATTCTAAGAAAAGAAAACTTAAGAGTGGATTTACTTTTAATCAAAGATTATGAAACGCTGTTAACTAATGACTGCAGTATTTGACAGCTTTTCACTGATCGTCACCGCAGAAGTCTTGGATGTGGTTAAAGCTTAAATGTTCCTGAAACACAGCTTTTAAAGTAAGTAAGTAAGTAAGTTCGGGAACCTATGGATTCAATCATGTATACTCATACTCGGAACCTTCTTGGTGTGTTACTTTTAGTCGCGCCATGTTCTTTTTTGCATTTAGTCATTTCCTCGCTGAGGTGGGATGAAAAGTTACGTGTTCCATGTTTATGTCAATAAAGTTTTTTTTTTTAAGTTATGTTAACTTCTTGCACCATCTAGCAGAGCTATTAAGAGGAGGGCACAGCGCGACGTATTTCAGCCGTTTCTCTAGAAATATATTCGTTTTCGGTGGCTCTTTTCATGAGCCTGAATGTGCTGGTCTATTCATTCAGGAGCCGCCGGATTTTTATGGGGATTTAACGCGGATTATATTTGCTTCAACTGTATTGGATAAATAACTTAGTATTGAATGCGGTGTGCATTGGAATAGAAGAAGGTGTAGTTTAATAAAGTGTTCGGCGTAATAAGTTATTGATTTATTAATAATCAGTCTAAGCAGTCATTGAATTATCAGTAAAAAAAATATAAATTTTGACTGGTTAAAAAAAGATTTTCAATTTAAATTTTTGCATAGTTATTTTGATTTGAAAACTAATTAAAACAAAGTAACTACTATTATTTTGATTTAATAATTAATTACGAGTAAAACAAACTAACAACAGTTTGAATTTAGAGAAGATTTTCAAATTTTTTAACTCCGCTGACATAAAAAAATTACACCTATAATCGTCGTATTTATCTGACTTGAATAATAACGACTTATTTATTTATTTTTTAGATAATTAATTTATATAATAAACTGTAATTAATGAAGAAGAAGAAGCAATTGCATGCTGGTCGTGCACTAATGTGTTTGGACCTTCTTACTATTTTTGTTAGTAAGTCTCTCAAGTCTGCGGTATTCAAGACCACAGAGAGGTGCCCAGTCGAAGACATTAAACTGCACTAAAGTAACCTCGTATTATGGCAAAACTATACTGTACTTAGTCAACATGCCAAGTGTGGTTACTGAGTTTAGTGCGGTCAGAGTATTAGTTAAATAGAATAGTTTGGTCTCTTTCGCTATTTGAGTTTGATAAATTAATAAAAATTAGAAAGAACAATTTTGTCTAAAGTTCAGTAGCAAAAAAAATAATGCTATAGTTTTGATAAATTATATTATAGATATTATTATAAAAAGAACCTTATAATTAAATAAATATTTACAAAATATACAAGAAATAGTTGAGGAGAAATAGCTGCAGCTGAAATCATGGTTTTCACGAAGGAGTTGTTGCCAATCAACTGTTTCTATTGGCAACTAAAAATAGTGTTTGTATTCAATAACATCCATATTTATGCACTGTCTATCTTCTACCTCTTTCGCATTTCTATCTGGTTCCGGAAAACTGCTTTTTGCTCCTGTAATTATCTAGAATTCCTATGCCCTTAACCATCAACCAGAGAAGCAAGCATTTTACATGTAACCGAGCCTCAAAATAACACTATTACAAAAGCAATTACGCCCATTCAAGGCTCCCCATAAAACACCAAAAAGTGCGGCGTCTCGCGAAGTTAATCACCAAAATGGGCCACCGGTGATTTGCTAAAAAATTAACATTACATTTGCTTCTAAATAAATTTTAAATTCAACACGTGATTTACGACAAGAACCCCTGTAATTGTATCTCTGTCTACAAAGCGAACAAAAGCATTGGCCGTGATTAAAATATGTAGGCAGGACAAGTGTTGATTATTTCTGAAAGGGTACTGCAGGAAGTTACCTAAAACTCGTTGAATAAAAGAAATACCTGAAAACTGTGTACCTGTAATGCATTGACTGGCCTCTCAGCTTAGTTAGAAGCAGCTCTGCCTTCTCCAAAGGTCATGAGTTCGATCACTACCGAGAACAAATATTTGTGTGGTGAACACAGATGTTTGTTTTCTGTCTGGGTGTAGTATAGTATTTTAAGTACGTATTTACAAAAAACAATTCACAATAATGTTTCTTATATCAACCATATGTTTCTTATAGTGCAAGCTCTGCTTAATTTGGGGCTAGATAGTGTTGTATACAATATTTATTTCTTTTGTGTATTTATTACAGAATGGTGTCCAAAAACTGGAAAGCAAAAAGTAGGAAGAAAAAGGAGCTGAAGTAGGGGGGCGCCCTAGCCGATGGATCGACGACAAAGTTTAGATTTTGGGTGAATTTATTATTTATTTATTTATTTATTGGTGAACTTAAACATGTGAATAAAATATTAAAGTGAACGCTGAAAACTACAAAAGTAAAAACTGTGTCGCAGCTTTCAGCACCCAACCTTCGGCTAAAGGGAGACAGGCGTTCACAATGTTAATAAAGTGCAGGTAATTATTACAAAAGAAAAAACTTAAAACTAAAAGAAAAACTAAGCAAACATACCAATGGGAAACAGAAACTAGACAAAATTGCTATTGATACCTTATTATGTGTAGGGTATTTTGTGTGACAGTGAGAGTGTGTTATGTAGGTGTTGCATGTGGGTGTGTGTAAGCGGAGTATGGGGTATGTGAGTGTGTTAAGGCTACCCTGATGCACCAGTCTCTTAAGAGTCTGGGTAACAGGGCGTTCCGGCGTGGCGTGTGTAAGTGAGTTTAGTGTGTGAAATGGTGTTTGTGTGTATAATGATGTGAGTGAGAAGAAATGTGTGTGGTGTTTGTGGGCGCGAGTTTATGATTTTCTAATGCATACCTGAGTAGAAAAAATAATAATAATAATAATAAGAATAAAATAGAGAGTAAGAAATCAGTTAGAGGCCAATTAATTTTTTATTTTAATAATATCTTCGGTATCATCGTAGCTGAGTTGGGATAGCCAGATTTTTATAAGATTTTTACATTTTTTATAAGTTTCTTGGCGAATATTTAGTATTTTGTTTATTCTGTTATAAACAGTGGGGCTAAGAAAGGCAAAGTGCCGAAAGGCAAGCACTGTCCGGCTCGGTCTGTTGGTGAAAACACTTTTTGTTCTACGGCTTGAGGTTGCAGGTGTAGTTGTATGAATCTGATGAGTGCAATGTACACGCAAGGTTATATTCAGTATGAATAATTTACGTATAGACATCACACTACTCAGTGAATACAGTTCTTCTGTGGGGAAGAGCATTGGCTTCATATATATTACTTTCAGAAGCGCTCGTTGTGCTCTTTCTAATCGGATGAGCGTGGTCTTTGGTGCGCCTCCCCAGGCAGCAATGCAATAAGAAATAACTGATTGGACCAATGCAAAATATACAGTACGCAGGGTGCTATAATCAGCAGTTGACCTAAGCTTTTTAAAAATATTAATTAATTTTCGTGCTTTATTTGCTGTGAAATATATATGAGGCTTCCAATTGAGTGTGTTGTCTATTAAAACACCGAGGTACTTAGTGCATTCAGTACGTTCTATGGAAGTGCATTTACTGAATGACTCAGAATCGTTCTTCTTATTATAGGTAGGGGAGGCCTATGATGAGATGGAGTGGATTTCTTCTGGCTGATGATGATAGAAAATAATTACTTTCAGCGGTTCCGGCAAATATAAAACGTTTTAAGGAAAATTTTTCTGGTAACTTCTAACAAGGGAATACCAAGTACTACATAATTTTTTAATGAACTGTTTTAATTAACTTACGCTCAGACATGATAAATAAGTTTTTACAGCATTTGCATAGCACATCATCTCTGAAACACGACATGCAAATTGTGGGCGAGGAAAATAAAAGATGATAACGTTTTTATAAAGTTCCGACGGACGAGGGGATGTGCTCGTCAGAAGACTGTGCTTTAAGCGATACGACTTTTATGTCGTACCGGCGCTCTGGCTTTTAAAATTACAAAGCAAAACATTGAATTAATTTTGTGCAGTGGTTCCATCATAAGGTGATAAAAAGTTGGATAAGTTTGTAATTTTTTTTTATATATCATGCTGATGGAACAAGCATATTCGCCCAATTTATGTCAATTGGTAACCATGGCCTATAACAAAGCATTGCCTCGTAGGTCAAGCACGCCAGGAACTTGCCCTACGATGCACTGCTCTGCGTCAATGAACTTGAGACATACTTGATGCCTCACGTGCCTGTGATTAAGAATTTTTTAATTCTTTATTGCACCAAAACAGAAAAAAAATACAAGTTAAGAGAAGTTGCGAAAAGCATAAAATCGGATCATGTAAAGATCTTTAAAATTTAGCATTCCAACGAGAATCTAGCGAAGAAGTGACGATGGAAGAATAAAACACCAGATCGTGATGAGTTAAAAATGAAGGCAGCGTTTGTGACTCGTAGTTCCAAAGTTGGTGTTGGAACGAAACCCCATACTAATTAAGTGAAAACCTTAATTAGTACTATAAAATGTAAATAATGAAGAACAATTAAAACATTGCTATTTATACAAAGAAACTTACAATTAGACAAATATTTACAAAATGTTCAACATACGTAAGAAACAGTTGAGCTATCTGCAGACCGTAACAAACGATCTAGAGATAGCTCAACTGATCCAAATCAGCGTCCCCAAGACGCTGGCAGCATTGCCACGCTGCATAGCACCAACCCTTGGGTCACGCGTCGATTTGATCAGAATATAATTGATTTAAGATATCAGATATTTGGTTTTAAACCAAAAAACGGACTTGTAAAATACTGTCAGACATCACAAGCTTGATTTTTTGAGTACTAGGTCTCATTGAAAATATCTACGTTTCATAAGACCCTTAAGTCTAACGAAGCACCACAGACATCAATACCCGATAAATTACAAAACTGAAACGACTTTCCGCGCAAAAAAGAACGTTCCAGTAAGCCTACAAGATGCATTGCCTCGAACGTGTCTGTGAAGGTAATTAGTGAAGATACTAATTTACATTTGTATTCAAAATTCGAGCGCTCTCTCGCCATTCTTCGTCGTCTGTTTATTCTCATCTTTTTTACAAAACGTACCGCACTGCTGTGTTTTTCGCGTAAAAAATTAGACAGTCCCTAACAAATGTTCGGGGACATTGCCTAACAAACATCGGCCGGTAAACAACTTAGAATGTAATAAATAGAATTTGTTTTGTACGTTTGATGTTGTTAATCTAATACACAATTTGCTAACTTGGACTCTAGAAGACAAATACGAGCGAAGAACGAGCAAAGTATTCGATGAAATAAACTATTAATTAGAAAACTTCGGCCCGCATTCAGAAACAACGCTTGAGTCTGAGTCGAGCTTCAAACATAGATTTTCGAAATTTTTCAATGGAGAACTGTCAAAAAATATATGCTTGAATGCTTGCGGTTTGATTCTTCTGAATACTTTAGACTTTAATACTCGCAGTTCAAAGAGCAAAAGAACCTACGTAATGAACAGAATCATCTCTCAGTACAATTTGAAGCTCAATGGTGTTGTGTGGATTATCCACAATATTTTTTTTATAAATATGTAATCAATACTCAATCATCATCATCATCATCAGCTTGAAGAAATCCACTGCTGGACATAGGCCGTTCCTACACATTTCCAGGAAAAACGATTCTGAGCCCTTTCCATCCACCGACTTCCTGCGATCTTAACAATGTCGTCAGTCCATCTGATTATTTATTCCATACACATGGTTTAGTTTGGGTACATATATAGTTCTTAGGTGTTAATCAGTATCACATAGACCCTTTTTATTTATTATTTCGCATTTTTTAGAATGCCATATATTCCAGCGTCAAAATATTCTCAGTAGCCATCGTAAATCATCATTGACTTCAGTCTGATTGGGTTTACTCTTTGGTATAGGCTTCTAGAAATATAACTCCTCCATAATTGGGAGGGTTTTCATTTTCAATAAGCTTTGCTGGTCTATAGATTGGCGACTGCATAGACAATTAGAACGTTAGCTATTATAGAAATTCTGGAATCTTCTAAATCAGTTCATATCTAAATATTCATATTCCGAGCAGCAAAAGAGAAAATGCATGTAAAACCGACCGGTTTAACCCACAGTCACTGCAACTGGGTGAATATTTGAGTTGAATTTCAATCTTTACTCAGGTGGACGCAGGATGGGCCCTTAGCCCCTTACCTTTTTCTTTTAGTTTAATTTTTATTGACATTCACATTGTGAAATACTTTTGCTTAAATAAATATAAGTGAAAACCTGATCTGAGAGTCAGTCACGAAACAGAGTCAAAATATTAGCAATTAAGCAAAACTTACTGGTAAAATATATTGACATCACTTTTAATAGAAATAGAAATATTTTTAATTCGCGACAAATTAAAATGAATAGTTTAACTTAAATGAAATGACGGCAAAAAAGGTGAACCACTCATGTGTTTTAATTTTATTTTTAGGTTATGTATTGCATATAACAATTTTCTTTCATTACAAATATATATCTTTTTTTTGCCATGTAGGTAAAAGTCCCTAATAAATTTAAGAATAAAAAAATAAAAAAAAATATCTTTAAGTTCTCTTTCAACATTGAAATGTCTGTTGCCCAATTTTATTCCTGAGTCCATCTCTACCAGTGTCTACTTAGAGATTCCACACATTTGCTTATTTTAAGTCATTATGCTATCCGTGACTAGGCCGCGTGTTTTTCCAAACCGCTTTGGCTATGTTCACCGATTCATAAACAAACGGTTACAGTAACAGACTTCTTATGAGTTACACTTTAGTTTAAAGTGTTGGTTAACCTATCATGTATATTAAGTATAATAGTAATTATAGGTTATACTCGTATAATTTCGTTTTAAGCGTATCATTTTAGTCTCTATAATTTGTTTATATAAAATTTGTTTTTTGTTTATCTAAAATATCTATGTGTGTCACTTTGTTATTAATATCAGTAGGCCTAAGATGACCGCCACGAGAGTCGATTTATCTCGTCAAAAGTAGAGATATGTCTATATCTCTACACGAGCTAAGATGACCGCCTAAATATGTCGTCATCATCTGTCAAATGAAGACTTACTCGGAATTCGAATTTTGATTTTTGAATTTTGTCGTCAAATGGTAAGATGACCGCCATATTTTCTCGTCTTTTGACGTGTCTGCGCGGTAAATTTTCTCGTCGACAGTTTTTGAAAACGAGATAAGTCTTCCGCTTGTCTTTTAGATTTTGTTTTGCTAACTTTTCAAAGGATGGCTATAACTTACTATAATCATCTTATTGCGATGTACGCCGATAAGCAAAACAGAAAGATGCAACGGAAAATAATCAGAGATTTGGCTGCAGAGGACCCATCACCTGCGGGTCTGCTTCGGCAAAGCCAAAGACGCGCAGAACTTCTACGTTATGTTAATGAATAGAATATTACAAAAGCCTTAAAAATATTTATACCTTATCAACCATAAGCACCTACAAAGAAAGCCCTCTTCATTAGTTCAACATTATTTAGGTAAAAAGACAGTTTTCTGTGTGTAAATAAATTTATTTGTCATAAATTAAAATAGGTATATTATTTACAAGTTATGCAAATACCTATGTAAGGTGGAATGTTTGGTTTGTGGATGGCCCGTGGAATCTGAAAAGAAACAAATACATTAATATACGGACATGCTCATAAAGGTATTTCTGTTTTCTCTATCCTGCATCCTGCAATCATTCCTTTAGTGAAAACTGCTTAGTCTACGCACATAAATACATTAAGTAGTTCTATGAGTTAGTTTAGTTAGATACGGCTCAATGGACACTGAAAACAAAACTTGGTACTACGGAGTATATTAAAGTAACTAATACTTACATATCGAGGGTTTTAACACTGCACCCTCGATATATAATTTTTTTTACCTATTTTAAAAATCCTCATTGATAAATAGCAACAAGTCAAAACAGGTATGGTTGCTATCAAAACGTACAATTTTCCACTGTCCACCGTCCTACCTAGGCTCAACTCGTCGGTCCTGAGGCGGTTCCACCCCGCTGTTATTTGTTGGACACTTTGCAGTGAGCTTTAATCACCTGCCGCAAATTCATAGTGCTCGGACATATTATACCGGCAAAGAAACTCTATTTGGATTCTGTTACTTCTAGCCCTGAAATATTAATACAAACAAGTATAGCTAGCAGCATAGGTATGTACCGATTTTGGGAATACAATGAATCTATTTTGCTAGTGCTATCGGTTTTTAACAATAAATAGGGGTACCATAGGTATTTACTTACATTTTCATTCCGTTTGCTGCTTCCCTATTATTTTATTTTAGTTTTGGCGGGGTTTTTTTTTCAGTCACAGGTATCAAATTGAATGAACGAAACCATTAAAAAATAAAAATACAATGGTAGATTATGGTAGAATATGGAAGAAATGATCACTGGTTTGTCTTCACGACATAGGCGAGTCGTCGACGACAGCTGTCTCTCTCGTGATGCTCATCTTACCGTAATCGACAAACGAATCGATATCGACAAAATTTTCTCTTCTCGCGAAGACATATGTCACGTCGGTCATCTTAGGCCTACATGTGTCGATAAAGATAAAAAAGTTTATTTCTTCTTTCTTTTTGTCTGTCTTTTCAATGGGATAAAAACTGTTCTTGTATAACTGTTAATTTTTCAATAATAATGCCATAATGACCAATTCTAACATAAAGTATCAAATTGACAACCAAGCGAAAAAAAAACTTTGGACATTTGGTGAACACCAGCCGAACCTTATTAGAATGACATGCACGCTTTTTGGGATAATAGGAACGCTTAAATTTTCCCCGCTAGATTTATTACATGTAAGTAGTTCTTTGATGTAAAGCAAGTGTGCTAAGTGTACATATTAGACAAAGTAGCACAACACTTCAGACGATTTGTCTATTAGGTACTTTCTATTTTTTTCTTGTGAGAGAAGTTGATTGGAGAAAGTTTTTCAACCACACCAGACCTTTATTTACTTTACAAACATCTTTGTTGACACAAAAACATGTACATTATTCATGGTTTTTCTCTGTTTAGACAAAGATGACCGCTGATAGAAGATAATGAAAGAGGAGAACATGTTGTGCCGACTCCGCATAAAGTGGAATAAGGGCAGGAAGAAGAAGAAAACATGTTTACTGACAAGAATGAAGAAGAAAACACAACTGCAAACAATAATCATTCGAATCAATTGTTTACCAGACTGAGATATTTTTATAAAATCGAGCCTATGTGAATCATAGCAACTTCATTTTCCAACAAATCATCATCATAATTATAATCTTTTACACTATAGCTGTTTATGTTTTGGTGAACTTACCCGATAGAGTAAATGAAAGTTGTAGGTATTAGTAAATGGTGACGCAAAAGTGGGTTTAAAACCGCATAATTTTAGAATTAATCAATTGAAATGTGCCATTAATGCACTAAACACGTACTTTGGTAAGTAGGCACAATAAAACCTATTTGTGAGTCTGGTCACAACGGATTTTAATCATAAACTATATCATTGCAATACAATATTAGTGAACGCGACCAGTAATGTAAACATGTGGTTTTTAATGCTGCTTAAAATATTCATGATAATAGTAGGCATTACTCCAGTAAAGGCTGAGCCAAGCGAGGGATCTTCATTCTGATATTACACTTATTGATGATTTTCAGTAATTTCGAAGGAGTAATAAATTCTACTCTGTAGCAACTAGATAGATAAATAGTTTACTCTTTAACAATGACAATGACGCACTTTGGTAAGTATAGGATACAGTTTTTAGTTAAAAAATAAACAGGCGCAGATGCGCGCACGGACTCTTTTGACGCCATCTGGCGGAAAAAAACAGCCTCACTACTGAGCAGAATGCGCGAGAGCAGCAACAGCATCCTAAAGAAATTTCTTCTAATTATGCCTGTCCTCTGGTGTGGAAGCTCACCCAGAGGACGAAATCTGTTTTAGCTATTAAGTACTAACCCCTAGCCATAAGTTCTACTAACACTATTGGACTAAGTTGTCTTAAATAAAAAACTTTATTATTATTATTAGTAATATAATTGGCGTTCAAATTGTCAGCTGAACAGATTTGAAGCTGGACAGATTAGCAATAAATTTTAGTCTTAGTTTATGAAGTTGCATACTCATACAAAAAACGGTAGGAACCAAGCCGTAGTTGCCTGTGCACCTAGACTCACTCAGCTTTAAGACGTTTCAAAGTGATCCTTGTGATACTACTGAAAAAATACAAATTTGAGTTTGAGTTTGGTTAAGGTGAGAAAGTAGCAATTTGTCCCGGACTATTACTTGCTTTGACATCATCACAAATCATAACACTCTCTTTTAAATAACACAATAGGTGTTCCACTTGCACATAATGAACTGACAAAGCATCTTGTGGCTTGGGCATTAGTCTGAGAGCCTTCTGCTTATATTTTGAAGATGGATGATGAACTGGTTCAAAAGAATCGGTGTCTTATTAAAAAATAAGAATTATCTGCGCAGATATAGGTAACGCTTAAAAAATACGAATACATAATACTACTAGATACTATGAGTAGTCAGTGGTGAGTGTAGCTAAGGCATAATCGAAAATAATACGACAAAACCATTAACAAAAGCACGTAAAATCCATTTCGCATTTCATTTCAATTTTATTTAATTAAGGATTCCGTAGGTCCAAATATCGAATGCGATATTCGAATGGTCATAAATTATTGAGTAGTTGAAAGTTTTCAAACGTTCATAATTATGAGTAATCATCGTATATTTCAATAAAAGCTTTGTTTACACTGAAACTGTCTACATGTTCACTATTCATGTGCATGAGTATAGCAAACAGGCATTTGCATCTATTCTTTAGATTTTTACAGGGTGGATGCGACAGATGGGATTTATTATTTATTTATTTATATATTATAGAAACAGTCTATACAGTAAGTAGGCTGTCGACATTGAACGTGTTAAACGTGTCACATTAAAACATGCGCATCTAAAGACCTGCGCACATCTAGGCTATAGCAATAGCGACCAGTGAAACTCTGTCAAATATCGCTGTCATATTTAACAGCGTTTCACTAATCGCCGTCACAGACCGTTTAGATGTACGCAAGGCTTATGGTTCCACGTGCCGAATTCGCAACCTTGCCACATCGTCTGGTCTTACACACAATGGGATGACATCACAGGCGCCAGGCAAAAATTAGAAGTCTATAAGCAGACGTGACCGATCAGCTATCGATATTAATCGGAAATCTGAATGTAGCTTCACCTACCGCAGACGACTGTAAATCAGTATACACCATCAATATGTACATGTTACTCTAAATGGCGTACACGAAGATAAATGGACGAAGATGGACGTACGGTGTGAGTATTTTGGGTATTGATGTAGGTTTTCGTGTTTGGGTGGTGTTGACTTTATGTCGTTTGATGACAATGATGAAAAGAGATCCATAGTAAGGGTTTTTATGAATACTTTTTCAAACTAAAAGGAACATAAAAACACACGACTTTGTTATGTAGTCAGGTTATAGATATACCCTAGATTTCTTAAGTATATCAGGATTAAATGGGGATGTCTTTGTATTGTCCTTAGCACAGTTTAAAGCCTATGTTAAGAATAATTTAATAAAGAAAGCGTACTATACTCTAGATAGCTATATGAATGATAAAACTGCGTGGCCCGATGTCCCGGTCACTCTATACCCATAGGAAGCTAACATGTCAATTTGCAATGTCTGTACCTACTATTTCGTATCTTATTTTTATATAAGCTGTGTAGATACTATAGTATAACTTTGAAGCGTAGCGTGTGCTGTCTTTGAAACTTTTGCTTTTGTATTATTGCATTGCATACGTCTGACTAAGTGAAGTGGCACCACACTGGAACTTCACTGCTATTATTTTAGACTATTTTTGATTTGTAAATGGATCATATAAAAAAACGGTAGGAACCGAGACGTAGTTTGTTGCCTGTTCTTCTACGCTTGGTTGCGTGGAACTGGCACCTAGACTCACCTAGCTTTAAGACGTTTCAAAGTGATTCTTGCTACGTAATGAATAAAAAGTTATTGACTTTGACTTTGACATAGGTAAGTAGGTACCTATTAAACCCACATTTTGCAGTTCATTGATATTTTGTGTGACAGAGAGATACCAAGGTTCCAAGGCTGCTTATCACCTGCTGCAATAATAACTGGTGATAATAAAACCAATTTTTTTAATACAAAATAAAAATTGGTTTATTATGTCTGTGTGGTTGTTATTGGTGTTCAACTGGATTCAAACTTGTGATCTTTCAATAACTGTGATAAACGGCGAAGAGACTACTACTTAGACCACTGGTTCTCGTTTTTATAAATAAAATATATTAAAATACTTAGTAGTTGTATAAGAATATAATTATGTATAAACGAAAGTGTTTCAGTTCTCTGATGCCTCTCCACTATAAAATGCTTAGCCATACCCAAACTATTCGATCGAAACTACGATAAAATCAATCATTTGGAACAATCTTGCCTCTACATCTATACATATCGAACACTGAATAATCAAAATAAATTTGTATTCTGTAAAAGTCGTTCAATGCAAAAAATGCAATCAATATTCCTTTCATGCAATTTTGGAGTAGGAATGATTGACAACACATTAGGACGGCATGGAGGTTGAAGGTTTTTTTAAGACTTGTGTATTTTTTTGTTCATACTGATTAGAATAGTTAATAAATAATGTAAATAGCCAGCCGGTCTACTCTTGAACGCGATTCCGTTCGTTTTGACGGAATTTTTGATTTAGATTAAGAAATCCTATGGGGTTTCTGTCAGAATTCCGTCAAAACTTAAGATTGGGATCGGTATCACGTTCAAGAGTAGACCGACAGGTCCGTGTTTAAACTAATAGTATAGGATCCCTAGAAGAAGGACCTTCACCGAGCTGGTTATTTAATGAAACGTATTTTATATTTAATTAAACATGCCAATAAATATATTCAATATGGGTTGCCTATCAAATTTCAGTCCAGGATATGATTAATTAATAATTAAAAAACTAAATTGTTTTGTTAACTTTCCACCGGTTTGTGTATTAGACAAATTCTATACCAATCGAAAGTATAGACCCCATAGAATATGCAAACGTTAGGTTGCCTATTTTTTTCCGGTCACAACTCTCGGGTAGCCAGGTATAAACAGGAAAATCGATACTAGCATTTTGCCCCGGTATGTTTATTGAATAAAAATACTGGGGTCTATACTTTCGATTGGTATAGAATTTGTTTAATAAACAAACCAGTGGAAAGTTTAAATTTTTTTTTTTAAATTATTAATTAATCATAATTATCCTGGACTGAAATCTGATAGGCAACCCATATAGAATATATTTATTGGCATGTTTAATTATATATAAAATACGTTTAATTAAATAACCAGCTCGGTGAAGGTCCTTCTTCTAGGGATCTTAGACTATAAGTGGAGGCAAGGGTTTTCAAAATTATACTTAGTTTACGTAAGGATATAAAATCCATAAACAAAATAAGTTTAAAAATTTGAGAAACCAACCTAACGGTAAAATTGCAGACCCGGTTTTAATGAAATTTCTAATGCAACCTGAAGAGATTTTTTCAAATCGGCTCACAAATGAAAAAGTTATGGTGATGGCAAAAAAAAATTTGCCAAATTGAGAGCCTGGAAGAGGGGTTTTATTTGAAGTCAGTTATAAATAAGCTGTACTTCATCACAATTGTCTATTTTACAGGCTTTCATAGTTAAATATTTCACTCTCTATATATAGTATTAAACTGCATGAAAGCACTTATAGATTTCATTAAAGCCAAAAGTTGTTGAAGCTTTCACAAACTTATGAAACCCACATTTAACATCAAAGTGACTATAATCCTCAAAAATGCACCTGTACCTCAGCTCAAAAAAATTGTATAATCACCTTACCACGTAACAATCCATAGCTTTTTACGAATTTCATTTTGCGTCACCTCAAGTTAGCGGGTGGTAATACTCGATAACAATATCTGTGAATAATCAAAGCTAAACTTCACTAATTTTCATCACCAGCTCAAATAAGTTTTAAAATACTACTTATTCCTTTGGAATAAGGTCTATAACGAGCTATGTGTATGCTTGGAGCTGTTTTTAAACTATGGTTTTCTAAAGTGAGGTGAACAGTAATTTATTGCCGTCTTTGCTCGGTAATTGCGTAAATCATGCATTTATGACAGTTACGGCAAAAGCCTTTGTCTACTTTTACAGTCGTTAGTATGGACGTAAACAAGTTATTTCGTCATTGTTACCAAATACCCAGGTATAGGTTAGATAAGTTTGAATGCAAATAAACAATAAGTATTTTAATGCAACTTTTTTTTTCAGCCGTCAAATATTGCAGAAGTTCTTTGACCCAGTCTATGCTAACCCAGAAGAAGTGGCAGTGGACGTCCATATTATCATGACGAGCTACCGTTGGGGTATCAGAAGAGAGGAAAAGAGAAGAATCAACCGAAAAGAGAGTGCTTCACATTGAAAAGCGCAGCTTACGACAGCCCTTTACAATGGAATATTCTTCTTCTCCTTCTTAATTTGATGGCATCTGTCCATTTGGTCAATTTTGCCAATGTCAAGTGAGTATTTATTAAATAAATAAAATACTGTTGTAAGCAACAAATCGGATTTTCTGCTTTCGTAAAGCGCTATCTCTTTCTGATGCACACTACGCTTTAATTAGCCTACTTTATTTGTTGCGTACTACTAAAGTTCACTTCATTTCTTCTTTTTTGGCTACTGCGACTATTACTACTAAAGTTAGTAGTGACTCAACATTTTGACACACGTCATTGTCAAAGGCATTTCAAAATTCGCAATTCATTTATCAAAACTGTCACCACAATCAACCAATTTAATTCAATCGGAACGATAACCTTAAAACCGAGCTTTACCGGTGTTACGTTTATTAAATAAACTAAATCATACTGAAGTTAAAGACTTAATTAGTGAGCGCGGCGGGGCGCATGCGTCTTTTATCTTATCTGGCTTGCGCACGATTCGCGAGCGACGAAAACACTGGTATTAAATGACTTCATCATCATCATCTTAGCCTGGGATCGCCCACTGCTGGGTACAAGATTTACAGCCTCAAAAATCAAAATCAAAAATTTATTTATTCAGTGAAGCGTCTAAAACTCTACTATGGAAATGCTCGTGCTGAGGACGATAAATGGAGAAATTTATTTCTCCCATTGATCGTCCACAGCACTTGCCTGCTAGTTTTTAAACTGATTTTATTTATATTTTGAAATGCGTTTTTAATTGTGTGCTATGAATTTCATGTGATCATTAAACGATTTTCATTTTCTTTTATTTATAAGATAGGTGAGTCTAGGTGCCAGTTCAACGCAACCAATAGAAGAACAGGCAACAAACTACGGCTTGGTTTCTTACCGTTGTTTTTTGTAGGTATATGATCCTTTTACAAAACAATAATAAAATAGCAGTGAAGTTAAAGCGTGGTGCCACTCCTCTATTCTATGCGTTTCTGATGCAGGTGTTTCCTGCGACCTTTACGATGTCGTCACAGGAAATGATTTGATAACGTGGGACAGGGAAATTTTAAGCTCATTTTATCAAGGAAGTGATTAAATACAATTTCCTAGCTTCTTTTTAACTAACAAAGCATGATTGCCCAGCAAAAAAAAATATTTTTCCACAACTCAAAAGAGGAGATGATTTGGTACCTAGTCGTTTTTTAATTATTAATATTAGATTCATGCGTATAATAGCATGCGTATTTCAAATTGGTGAACCTCACAGCTGCTCAGTTTTTGTAGTAACTCTGCATTCTGTATTGGAGGTTATGGGTCGGTTTCTATATACATGCATGCATTTTAATCACCCAAACTTGACAAAGTTTGTATACTGGCTCTTTTAGACCAATCCAAAAAGGTAAAAAATAACTCTAGGCCAATTTCTTTGTTACAGTTCTAAGCAGAATACGCTCAAGTGAAAGTTTATGTTGCAGTCAAACCACCACCTCCAAAGTTTCCAACAACTCAAGCTGCATGTTCTTGTATCCTACTGCGCAGGAGTAACCGTGCCGATATAGCCGACATGAGGATTTATGCACACGGTACACGGACCTGAATATTATAATCACAATACTTCTATTTATTACTATGTATGCGTATGTTTATGGAGTGAGTACTGGTGGTCTTGGTGGTAGCAACTTTGAGAATCCTAGGAATGAGTTCCAATTTCAAATCTGTACTTACGGGTACAGATTTGAAATTCGAACTCATTCATCTGAGTTTTACTCGATAAGTTTGAACAATTAGTCTCGTCTACGTGTCTCTTTCTTTTGTATGGAGAAATGATGAGACAACAACTAGATTCGATCGTTTCTACCTGGTTTTTACGTAACGTATTGTTGTTCTCTCATCTTTTCTCCATACAGAGACAGACATGTAGGCGAAACGAATTGTTCAAACGAGTGAAAGACTTGCCTTTTTGAAAAATTTACAGCTCAAATTTTACTGAAAGACGCCCGACGAGCCTAGATGGCTTTCCCCCGATGAATTGATGTCATGAAGATCGCCGGATGTTCACTGGTAAAGGTGACAAATTGTTTCTTCTTGGCCGATGACTGGATGTTGACTGATGATAATGAGCATAATGAAGTAAGCCAGTGCTGTGTTAGTATACAAGAAGTGAAGGAAACAGCATCTTGGGGGTCATCAGTATAGAACTTCATCATGTCATGTGCTTGCAACCTCTCACACATTTACACTGCAAGAATGACGTGCAATTGACCGTGTGTGGTTTGGACGTGCTTCTGACTACTTTCAAGAACAGAGTTCCTCTTGTAAAAGTTGCTTGAATTTATTTAATATTCAGCTGAATATGTCTTGGATACGCTTTCGATTACAATTAGTTAGAATCAACTAGGCTATTGTGATATTGGTTGCAATTTACCTGTAGATAGATCATCTAACTTTTGCATGTTTTTTAATCATTTGTCATTTATATGAGATGTTACTTTTTTGGTAGGTACATGATGTTTAAAATACTTACGAGACAGTTAGATTTTCTAGTTACCAGCAAAGTAATTCTGTAGCCTAAGCATCGAGAAACATGAAGTGAGTACATATCGGAACTGGATCGGCTGGGTGGTGGGTCCCCAACTAATTAAGATATCTCAATATGTCTAGACGAAGTATGGCAGCGCGCACGCAAGATAACCTTTTGCGAGTTTGTGATACAAATTGTTTGATGAATGCTGCAGTGTTTTGACTGCATCAAATAAATACAGAATAGCCGTATTTATGTTTCAATTAAAAGGTCTTGAGTTCAAATCTCTGTGGTATATTTTGCGATAAATTTATAAGAATATCACCTATATACTGTAGGTAGGTACTTATTTCATGCTTTTGAGTGCACTCAACCATCGAACGAATATTATATTTTGCAAATACAGACATGTTCTAGCCAACTATTCAGTCAGTGAAGTTGTTTTTTTTCTTATTTCATCACACTGCTAGGCAAAGACTTCCATTTATCTCTCTCTTGTTAAAGTAATAACATTTAAAATAAATATAAATTCTAAAATAGACGGAAATTACAGATGATGACGCAACTCTATTTTTTTCAAATACAAATCAAGATTAATTATTTTCTTCGCTTTCGAATTGGAATTCAATCTTGAAACAATGACTAATGTATAACAATAACATCAATTACTAATGTTTGACAGTGTACCTACAACATTTGAAGGGGTATGTGAATAACTAACGATTGGTGACAATGTACCTACCTAAAGTACACCTGTTTAAAAATGTCATAAAACAAATAAAAATGTGTGTAACACGAAATCTCCTAATTAACCGTGTAGTACCAAAACCCGGTATCGTGGCCATCCCACCATCACGAGCTTCCAACCTAATAAAGTCAAGTCTCACGTTCCTAATTAGACACTTAATTATAAGCCTTTCATGGGAGCCTTAATTCCGACATAAAAGACTAACTAGTTGCCGTTTTTGACCGGATTTTGTTTCTAATTACTTGGGTTTTGATAACAATCATCGTAAATAAGGTAAGTTCGTTTTTGGTTGTAATTGAAACTTTTTTGCTACATTTTTATACAATATTTTTGCTACAATATTTAAGTTACATAAACTGACTTCAGTTTTAAATTATGCAAATTTCAAATTTATTGCTTAATGAACTTAAACAGGTGAAATAAATATTATAGGGCAGGCATATTTATTTTTCCTACCTATACTGCCTCTGATCAAATGTGACAACAAAAATATTAAAGTTTTTAGTACTCTAGTGCGGTAGGCCTCGCATGAGATGGAGGGACGAGCTGGATGCCTTTGTGCGGGACTGGCAACTTAAAGCAGAAGAACGTAATGACTAGTTAAAATTGGGGGAGGCCTTCGCCCAACAGTGAGACACTACGGGCTTGTTGTAATAGTAGAAGTGCCTACTCAACTCCTTTGAGACATAGAAAAATAAATAGTTGTTTGAGATCAGAGGCATTTCTAAATACGTGCAGATTTCAAGTTCATCGCCACTGCTAGAATTAATAATAAGACCTAGTTTCTGACTAAGAATTATTTGTATCCCTCTCCTTCTGAGTTTACTGCTTTGTTTATTTTTAAAACCGGGAACACAATAATTTGAATTTAAAAAAACTTCCACTTATTTTTCAAGGGAACAAGAACCAAGTCCCTTAGGCCAAGAGTGCGCGCTCGAGTGACTATCTAAATAATAGGTAGTCCCCTCACAGATTACTTCGCAGCTACTACGTACCAGGTGGACCACAGTCATTATTCTTACGGTAATCCGGGAATACACCTTGATTTATGGGGGACCTACAGACGGACAGCTGAATTTAGGTGTTTTATAAAAAATGGAGCTTACTTTCTTGAGTTATAAATAATGGTACAAATCCTAGGGATGAGAAGAGCCGTGACCTTATTTTAAAAATACGAGCCAGTATGACCGAGCTTCGCTCGGGTTAAAAAAAAAATAGTATTATTATTTGCCAATAGATGTCAGGAAGAGTCGTATCTTTATTGGCTTATTTTTAATTAACAACGCCTTCTAGCTTGCAGTTAGTTGCTCACAATCGCCAATAGATGGCAGGAACAGTGGTATATTGAGTTTATGTTTGATTATTGCAAAACACCAACTTCTCGTCATTTTCTAAAAATGAATCCTAGCTAGATCGATTTATCGCCCCCGAAAACCCCTGCATAGTAAATTTCGTGAAAATTGTTGGTGCAGTTTCCGAGATCCTAAATATATAATAGATTTTCTCTTTTAAAGGTATAAGATATTGAGCCACCAATTTCTTTTAACGCTATATTTAGATGTATTTTGAATCTGCCTAAAGTATTGGACGATTTAAAATGCTATTTAAGTATTAAAACAGCATTACGTCATAAACACGAAAGCCTAGCCAAGCCAAATATTGTTTAGCATTTTTGAACTCATAGGTATGTTTGTGTTGTTCTAATAAATAAGGTCTAGAATCCCGTGGCAGGAGAATCGAAGCCCACATCCCGTGCTGGCCTCGCATGCACACTTCCTGTTTGGCACGACAACGTGGCTACTTTCCTCAATACCAATGCTATTTTATTCCTTAGAGGTGCGTGTATTTTTGTACTGAAAGTAGAGCTTAGTGAAATTCCTAATTTTACATGGCAAACCAACCTGCAAAGTAGAAACTAGCAAGGATATCAATATAAACTGTTTGATATTATGTGATTATACGAGCTCTATTTAGTAGTTACGCCACAAGACACATTTGAGTGTGTATGTATAGATAGTGCAATCCACGAAGGCGCGCCCCACTATTCCTCCTAACCGTTTATAGTATATGAGTGCAAGCTTCCGTCAATGTTTGAGTGTTATCGGTACACACTAATTACCTATGAGTGCACACGCACACTACAATGAATAGACTACGGTTCGCGACTGCTGCTCGGAGCAAACTCCCCGCACCCCGCGAGGAGCGCGTCTTCGTGAATTGCACTATCTATATATTGCTGTACGTAGTCTTAGGACCGTATGCAGAAACAATGCTTGAGTCTGAGTCGAGCCTCAAGCAATAGAGAACTGTCAAAAATCTATGCTTGACGCTTGATTCAGACTCAAGCGTTGTTTTTGCATACGGGTATTAGGGCCAGTTTCGTGGATGTACCTATACCTAAACACAGAAAAATATTTGACAGTAAAATTTTGCACAACATTTGAGCCACCACCACTGTCAAATATTTGATTGGTGGATTATTCATCTATAAATAGATAAGCTAGAAATTTCCGTCATTGGAAGGCTGGCTGATATAAAACTACTAAAGATAATTTTTCTATAGTTTTACTGTTTGATATAAAATCTAAGCTTTCTTCCTAATCTGGTATTCCTGTCAATTTACTTGGTAGATGTAGGTAAGTACTTAATAATATATACGTTAGAATGTGAGTTGTGAAAAAATGAAATAAATGTGCTACCTACCCTAGTTTTGGATGTTTAAAAATAAAAGCAAAGAATACAGTAACAGAATTTTATTTAATGCAGTTTCATCTCGCACTATAGCCGATATTGTACAAAAAAATTATAGTATCGCTTCCGTTTACAAGGTAATGATAGGTAATATAATAATATTACACAATTTTTCACACAGTTACAATCAGAACACAAACATTTAATCATTTTTCTACACTAGATTCCCTCAAATTTTAAGTATTCTCTTTTATTTATTACTAATAATATTTTTACATTATAATAAATTGGGCCTACCTATTTACGTATGACAAATGCTTTCATTAAGGACAAATTTTACGTATAACATTCATGAGCACGACTCAAATTAAAATAAATTAACAATTTATTTCAAAGGTAAACTTATAATTCACAATAAAGCCAAAACATTGCGTGACGTAAGAAAACAAGTGTTCCAATTTCGAATTTTGTAAAAATAATATAATATAATATTGCAAACCGACAAAGCCAAAAATAAGACCATTAATATTTACAATATTAACAAAAAAGTTGACAAGAAAATGATCAAGATCTTTCCTGTTTGGGCAATGATATTGGTCTTTAAAATAATGCAGTAAATCATTATTAATAAAAGGAACTTCAAAGAGGTATTAAGATGAGTCAATGATTATAAAATCAAAAAGAATTTGGCACTTTTAAAGGCATAAAAAATAAAACAGAAAAAATCCTGATCACACAAACCCTTAAATTACAGAAGAAAAAATTACGTATAAGTTTATAGGAATCCAAAAATATTACTACTACTGTATCTTAAAATAAATTATAATATTACTTAAATTTAATTAGCTATTCGTATACTGGGCACAACTAGTTTTGATTCATGTCATTTTAAGTGACTATAGGTAATCTATTTGTCTAAGTAATAAGTTAAGCTATACTAACAAATGGAATATTTCTTCAAAATACTAAAGCCTTTGAAATTACGTATTAAGGTTTATATAGCATGATGCAATGGATACTAACAAGAGTTGAAAGAGTTCAATACTCTTGTACATTTGTTTGCATCATACAAATAGTATACTTGAACATTATCTGTGAAATATAAGGGCTTATATCACTTCGTATAATAAGACGTATACAGACGTTGTACATCAGATTTCTGTTATAAATATATATAGTTCTAATCCTTAACTACTTATGTACATGATTCAATTTTGTTTGACACTTACTGCGATGAAATTGCTACCAATGTGTTTTTTTTACTTCCTCATGATTTCAGTGAGATGTCGATGCAAATTTAAATTTTTCAAGTTTTGTAAATTTTGCATCGCAGTTAGCGCTTTTTTTCACACTGTTTTCTTTTTTGTAACAGATTTCTAGTTAACTTCTAACATTGTAAGAAACATCTAAGCTAGTACATCTAATTTGTATGTATCTACTATTGACTGGTGGCACGCTTGTATCGAGGCAGAGTCGAGTTTAAAAAATACTTTGCTAGATTATGAATTGAGATGTTTTTTAACGTGTATCTATGTTTTGTGTTTTTTCAGAGCACATCTAGCGTAAACAGTATTTATATCCTGTTCAAACATAGAGTTGGATGTAAATAAAACCATAGAGCTGTGAAATCCCCCGCGATTCAACGCCGCGTTTGGGCAGATAAAGTGCGATTTCAAGTGAGCGATAGCGGGCCACGATTCGCACGATAAATAAAAACACAATTCCATTTGAAGCTCAGCGTTGCGGCGCGGCGGCCGCGTCCGTGTACCTCAGCAGGCGCTCAAGATTTATACACGGAGATGCGGAACAATATATCACGGTACAGAACAACGCGGGAACTCGACTCGACCTATTCCTAGCGCGGGCCAGCCACCGCCACTGTCCCGATGGAACACGATAGCAGATCAACCCGCCAGATAGCCGCGGCCTTCTCGACTATGCCCTCGACGATAACCGCTCGATGTCGCTCGATGTTTCTATCTGAACCATCGACACGTCACATTCCACAAACATTACGTAATTACTCATCTATTTATTTAGATCAGCGTAATGTATTCGTACATAAGTCGAGCTAAGCGATAAATAAGCGAAGACCGAACCGCGTATTTTTCATCCGAGCTTCATATAATTTATAGCCGACGATGATATCGCGACTGGTTCTTTTATTTGTGAAATAGTGATACGTGGAGTGTGCTCGGTAAGCGTTACTAACGGGAAATTTTGACAATAAATCTTCGGGAGTCGATTGCCTAAGCGTTCGTGTGGGCCGGTATAAAAGTTTATTCGACAGTCGATTTTGATATCTCGATCTCGCGACGTCAAACCGCGATGGGGAGCGATGTATGGAGCGAAGCGGAAATACGTTACTTTAAAAAACGCACTTTCAGGAGCATGCTAGCTTTCTGATATTTACCTCTCTAACTAACGATAAATATCGATAGACCCGACGGCCACCTGGAACAAAAGGAAAAGCGAAATTAATCAAAAGGCCAATTAAAAAAAATAAAAATGCAAATAGCGTTTTCGGGGCGGGATATTCAAAGCACGTCGATATAAATTTGCTGTTATTTATCTAAGTATATACTTAAAGAAGTTGACTCATATTTCAGTGGCGATTGCTTAGGAAGTACATAACTCACATGAATTTACACTATAAATCATCAGGTCAAAAATACGTTCTCACAAACAAGGGCGGACTTAAAATGCAAATAATTCGCGCTCGCCCCCCGGGCATGTTAAAACAAACTCAGCATTCTAACAGCTTTCCATTATTTATAGCTTACGCGCACGAAATGGTTTTTTTCTTTTTTTCTTCAGTTCAAGTTAATTTCTAGCGTAATGCGTATTTGATAAAGGCTGTATCTCTGGCAAGCAAGCTCCGTCGAGCCGGCTTCGAAATTAAGATGTAACATGATGCGAGAACGAGCAAGAGCTGCTAGATTTATTGCTATACCACTTTGCATATGCTGATTTACAAAGACATTGGAACTAGTGTGGAGCTGTTGGTGGTGTGGCAAGTACCATTTGGGTATGACAAGGCTTCAATTAATTTTATTTAGGATTTTACTTTTAATACTGAATAAAGACTAAAAAGTATGTATTTTATATACCTAAATAAACAATTAGAGGTCACATTTCGATGAACGCTATAGTTTGCAAACTTTTAAGTCTAATTGAAGTAAAATAATGAAAAATAAACGCAACGCAGAATCAACTTAATATTGAATAATCATAATAATTGTTTTCTCATTTCTGACAGTGGAAATATCATTAAATGAACAAAGATGAACTGAGAAATATGTGTATATTAATAACAGACATGGTTACATTGATCACAAGTAAAAACCATCGTTTCATTGTCGATCATGAGGTCCAGGCCTGGCCTACCTACAAGCTTTTATTATTTTGTACTTTTATCAGTTTGTTTTAAAGTGATCCTTGTCTTCTTCTTATCGTGTCGATTTTTCATTAATTAGCTTTTACAAAGTAGGTGGCTACCTTAATTGGGGTGCATGGAAAGAGCCTCCCCGCGGCGCACACTGGTAACATCTAGACACGGTTACGCAGTGTCTAGTCTGGCTAATCTTTTCAACACGATGTTTCAATTAAATAACGAACATACTTCAGTGATCCTTGTGATACCATTGAATAAAGACATATTTGACTTTTGACTTTTGCACTTTCATCGTAAAAGTGCAGGTAAACATCTCTATACAAATACACGGATGCTGATATAGCCCATTCGCGAGGCGCGAGGGACGACTGTCTGCCGGTCCGCAGTCAGCAGAAAGAAGCACATAACTGAAACGCTCGCACTTGCCACGCGTCTTGGGTCAGCTATACAACGCAGCTCTGTATACTTTGGTTATTTAAGGGGCCGGCGGAGCGCGAATTTTCATACAAACATAATACCAAAATGATTACTAATTTAAGCAGATTTTCACTATATTATTGTAATTATTGTATTTGTATAGTATTTATCTAGGTTCCTGAACAGTTTTTATTTTAAATTACTTACCTCAAATGAAATAAACACGAATCGCATTTTACACATTTTTTTCATTGCAAAATGTGATTGGGGTTAATTTCATTTGAGGTAAGTAATTTAAAATAAAAACTGTTCAGGAACCTAGATAAATACAATATAAATACAATTATTACAATAATATAGTGAAAATCTGCTTAAATTAGTAATCATTTTGGTATTAAGTTTGTATGAAAATTCTCGCTCCGCCGGCCCCTTAAGATCTCAATTATTTTTTGCTAAACTGTGTGCAATGCGTTTTGAAACAGGATCCTATTTTTATCGTAATCAAAAAATGTATTTGTTCAGTTCTTGATTCAGTTTTGTATAACACTGATCATGATTTTTTTGCCGTTGGTTTTTAAATAGGTGGGTGGAAACAAAGTAGCTTTTCGGTAATATTTAAATTAACTAAGTAATCAATCAACGTTTTGGTAACGTTATACATATTCAATTTAAAAATATCCATAGATACATACCTAAATCTACTAATAATATTCCACTATTGTATTATAAGTATGTATTACAACCAAAAATGAATTTAAGTATTATATCAGCTATCTGGTTCCCATAGTACAAAATCTGCTTAATTTGAATCTAGATAGTGCTGTGTGGATTATCTACCGCACTAGTATTATTATTATAAAAAGCAGCCAAGTGCGAGTCGGACTCGCCCATGAAGGGTTCCGTAGCAGCAAGTAACATAATTAAAAAAGTTCTTGTAGATCGTTTTTGTGTGAAAATCTTAATGCGGTTTACAAAGTACATCTACTTACCAAGTTTCATCAGTATTACTCTTACAGTTTCGGAAAAAAGTAGCTGTGACATACGGACAGACAGACAGACATGACAAATCTATAGGGTTCTGTTTTTGCCATTTGGCTACGAAACCCTAAAAACGATGGTAAAACTTTAAAATAGTCGTTTCAATTAGATTGTATAACTTTAAAAGAAAAACCTAAGAACAAATTACAAAAAGCTGATAAGGCCATCGATCTACTGACTACAAAAAGCTCATGGCACAGAGTAGGTACATTCTACTCGCCAAGGAAAGTAATAAAGGACGCCAACCGAATAATTAATACAATTATGTTACAGCTACTGTGAGGATGGCCTTAGAAAAAAGAAGATTCACTTTTTTTATACACCTAGCTGATGGGACAAGCAAAAGCATTGCTTCGTAGGTCACGCACGTCAAGAACGTGCCCTACGATGCACTTCTATTAACTTGAGGCATACAGATGTTCAGCCTCACGTGCCAGTAATTTCACTCGCACCTATACGTCCTACAAACTGAAACACAGCAATGCTGCTTCACGGCAGAAATAAGCATGGTGGTAGTACTTCCCCAGACGAGCCACACACATAGAGCTCTATTATAGAACTACTGACTGTAGAGTAATAAGAAAAAATAAATTAGAATTTGGTAATTCCGTTAGAAAAGTAATAACATGACGTGAGACTCTATTTGACTTCATTATCAAAATTATTAATACACAAAATGAATGCTAAAAATCATGTTGTGTTGATTGAAATCTAAATACGATACTAGATTAAAACAATAATCTATTGATTTTAATCTCTCTATAATCTCTGATTGATAATAATCTTTTGGAATAATGCAACTTGTATGATTAAGTTCAAATAATTGCTACTGGAAAAGGCCGCTAATTATGCAATTTCAAAGATCGAGTAATCAAATCAATTAAATAATAAGTATCAACATCATTAGTTTTATGAACAACGGGATGTTTACTATATAGTAAATACTTATTAAATGTCCCGCTGTTTAAAAAAAAAATTAAAAACCATGATAGTTTCAAAAGTTCACCATGTCTTCATACATTAGAAAATCTTTAGCCCCCGTTCGATAACCTTCCAGAACTATTCCCATCTTGACCGACCAATATGAAAGCGGAGAACAATGGAAGGGCGCTCCGTCAAGTGCGAGAGGCCCATAAATTCTGTAGGACGCGCAATTTGTTGAATTACAGCATGCGCCAGCCCGCCACCGGGCCGACGCGAAATTAGCTCCCACAGAGATAAATTGACGGCGGGCCGCTAAATAAATTATTTCGGAAAACCGAGAAAAAACGGGCGTCTTCTTGATAAGGGTTGCGGCGATATAATGAATATCGACCGCGTTTTAGATGTATGTTAAACAGCGGTTGAAGCTTGAACTTACAGCGAGACAGTAACTGTTTATGCTTGATTCAAAATTTTGTACGGTCATTGGTTAGAGCGACTTTATTAGTCTCAAGAGTAGGTAGATCTGAGCTTTGCAGCAGTCGTGAACTTATGGCAATAGAGAAGCCATATAGATAAGTAAGTTCCAATAGACTCACTATGCGAACACTTTTTAATGGTCTATAGTTTTTTTTTTAATCAATTTGAATTTAAGTACCTACTGTTTCCTTTCAAATAAAATATAGCTCTCAAAGGCGTCAGCAACTTAGGATAAGGCGACTTAGTTTGGAAATAATTCTGGTGATACACTGTTCAAAAAATAAAATGAAAATACGCAGCAAGCCGACATGGTGTGAAATCCGTGCTTAGTGACTATTTTTGACAGCAAAGGGTTGTACCACCCTTTCTTTCAGCAGGATTAATCTTAGTTGTATATTCGAGATTTAGACGGCAATAAGAAAGACGCATAGGTGGGCTTAGAGGGGCGAGAGTGGCAAATTGTCTCAGATTCCAACCCCCAACCCCTACAGGATTTTATTACATTCGTTAACGCATAAAACATTAATGCACAACGCTTTATTTGTATGTTAATTTTTACACTTGTGGTGTAAATGACTATGTTTTGGCAAAACGACAAAATAGAAAACAGTTTTTTGTGATAAAATATTATGAATGTCGCTTATTTTTGTTATCCTTTCTTCACTTGTTTCAAAATTCGAATGCGTTAAGGAGTATTTTATTTATTTCAAAATGAATAAAAACGTCGTCTTCGCCCATTTTTCATAATACGAACACGACTGCATCAAGGAGTATTTAATTCATTTCAAATCGGATTCGAGGGTTCCATTTTTGAAATCTATCTAGGAGGACGCCCCCTGCGTACCTGAGCGGAGTGGCTATCAATTCACCCTCGACGTATGCGGGGCCCTTGCGTGATGTGTTCCGAAATACGCCATTGCTGTTGTCTATTATCTGACCTGTGTTTTTTTTCTTAGAACGGCGACGTATGGTTGCAAAATGGCGCATGGCGGGCAGGTATACAGTTTTTTGTCGAAATAGATTCTTCAATTAATTTTTATCAATTTGCTGAAACAATTAAGTGATTTTTTGTGCGGATATCTGTTTTACCGCTGTATTATGGTATAAAGTTGATGTCCTATTTAACCACACAGTAATAAAATATGATGACAAATATTAAAAGGGGTATACTCATACCATAAGAGTTTTTTTTCGATGCGGCTCCACCCTCAACCCGGGACATTAATCAGGATTTTGGACGGCACAGGCTAAAATTTTGGACGCTTTAAGCTGGACGTAAATTTCACAGAACATGACACTTTGGAAAAAACGAATGAAAGTTATTCTAAACATTTGAAAAGGAAGTGCTCATATTTATTTTCATTTTCATTCGTTCTTTTTAAGCATTTTTGACAATAAAATAACACTCATAGATTATGATCACCTACTAAAATGTATTGTGCTCATTGTTTAACCAAAAATCGTGTTTATTCAAATTTCACATTCAAAAAAAGAAGGCGAAGTCTGAATTCTTCAACTTTGTTTTAATAACGGTGAAAACAGCGCGTGTCCATTACCCAGCCATGCATTATTCAAACTTCTTCTAACCTACTCTGAGGGCTTAGCCCATAAATTCACATATCTTTTCCCGGGGCCAATTACATGGAAGTTTTTAAAAGCTAACCGTTAGTTAGCGCATGCGCCATCTTGTTGAGCTGTCGCCATATTGAACTTTCACACTGGCAATATATTAATTTTATTTTTAGGCCCGGCTAATGCGGTCGACGTGCTCAGACTAATTTTTATTTTTTCTCACAATTTATTTCTGTAACAGTTTGTAGCACCACTATAATAATGGTAGGATACAATGTTATTATTAGCTTATAGGTGTTATTGTTTTGAAGTAAGAAATAATTCTTTATTTAAAATGTTTTAAGAAGGAGAGATTTGCTTCTGATGTTTACATAGAAGTAGGTAGGTAAGTATAGGTACTGAATAATTGAACATTTGAACGATAAAGCACGAAGCTTGGGAAAGCTCAAATTAAAAAAGCAAAGTTTTCAACAACACTAGTTTCTGTTTTACAAAATGAAACATTTTCAAATTAAATAAATACATTCATAGTTAACTACTCCACGCACTACTACCTACACAAATATAAATTAAAACTCGTACGAATAACTGGCAACAAAATCTGGCAAATATTGCGAGAAAAAAAACTATTTAATCCGAGTTTTGTAGGTTGGTGTAGCGCTATAAATCAGTGAGTAGTCGGCTTCGATGCCAAGGAAATAAGATGAGATCGAGATGCCAACATCGTACATAACAGTCTACGTAGACAAAACTGTGCGTTTTGTGAATAATTAAAACAAAAAAAACCCAATTAGAAAGTCATTTAAACCTCAAACTGTAGTTTTGAGAAAACACTCGTTTTAAAATTCACCTCGTTCTGTTTTTGAATGGTGTTCTTTTTTTAAACGATGAATTTCATCTCATAGTATCTTTGATCTTTTTGCATCGGACCATGGAGTTGGTATGCAATAAATTTTCCATAAATATTTGTCCAGTTAAATCAGATAAGAGTTTTGATAGCATAATTTAGAAGATATATTATAAAGATTTTCGTCGTAAATCTTATCTATTATTGGGTCCATCAAATTAATAAGTGATAATTTTCTTAATTTTTGATTCATAACAAATGAAGTTTCAAAAACTTGAAAAACCAACTTTATGACCAAACTGCTGAACAGATTTTGATTAAACTTCTAACGGAACCAATGTGGAAGTAGAACTTACCAGATAAAACACATTTAAAACGGCTCATAAGCAAAGTTATGTTGCACATTTAAGCGAAGTTAAGTAATAACAAACATAAAAAAAATATAGTCGAATTAAAAACATCCTTCTTTTTTATTTCAAGTCAGTTAAAAAGGTTTCCGTGATCGAGAGACCAAAAAGTATTGAACGAAAAAGATGTTTCTAGATCCAAAGCGCAGGTTTTGTTATTGATACTTCACGTATTGAAATCTCATATTTCAGTGCAGTAACAAGTCTTGGGTCGGGAGCACACACCTCGTAAATCCCGATATGATTTGTAATAAAACTTCGAGACGCCACGCTGGCCGGCAGGCCGGTTGGACTTCAACAAGAGATCTTCTTTATAGAAATTTGTTATTTATAGACTGGCTTTTAGCAGTGTACCTTACAGATTTCAGACATAGATATTGGAATGTTTACATTTCGTGAATATATACACAGATTTTAGAACTGAAGATTTTCTTAGTGCTAACTGAAATTTTGAGGATGGAACTCAATTTGACCGTGATCATTGAAAACTTTAAGCTTAACAGGTATAGTAAGCTTATAATATCGGTACTTGAAGAATGTATACCAATTTTCTACTATCTACTACTTCAAATAAGTAAAAAACGTAATTTATATTTCTTCACTTCAGTGGTCAGAATATTTCTTTTTTATTATTTTATAATCCTTTCGAATGAACCAGTGGCAGTATAAAATGAAGACAAATAATTTTGCCAGATGGATGACTTAAAATAATTATATTCAAGAAAAGTTTGTCTAGCTAGTCGAAAGATCTTAGGCTCATCAGATGAAATTAATTTTGTGTTTTGCTTCAAATATTCAGTAGCTAGTAAAAACATTATTTATCACCCTGATTACTACCTAACTACAGAGTGAATATCAACAAATAACAACCATCCTCCAACAAAACACTCCCCGAAAAGATTAGATGATGCCTTCTATTACGCCTAATCACGTGATCTGACGATAAACAATAATTCACGTATTATTTATGAAGGTCCTTTCACACTTTCTTTTTTCCTATTACTAAGAAAAATAACAGGTCGTGACCATACATCAACGACGATTCTCGTTACCGAAATCACGTTTATCATAGATCACATTTGTCTAAGGTTTTACTTCTGCGTCTCAGTACAAAAGACGTAAGCTTCCTTTTCGGGAAAATGAACTTTGGATCTTTTTTCTTGCAATGAAACGTTTATTTTTCCGTGACAAGGTAAGGGATCGTAAGACGGTGAAGCGATGTAGGTGTTATAGAGAAGAGTCGCGAGCCACACACGACGAATTACGAGCGAACCCGGGACGCGGGGTGAGTTATGTGACCGCGATATATAATATTTATGATAAATGTATTGTATTTGATAAAATCTAGTTAAGTTTTGGAGATGGGTTTCGTTTCGTGGAACAATCAGTAGGTTGATAAGGTGGAATAATTCCACCTAATAATTATTATGTTACCTAAAGCAAGTTAAAGTCATTGGCAAGCTTTGTTATATCAACCTTACTTTATTATTCAAATTAATAAAATGACTTGATTTGTTGATTCAATTAATCAACGTCCAAGTTTCAGCGAATGAAGTTTCTACAATATTGTTGAACACAAGCGCAGCGTAAACTTTTATGTTATTACAATTCAGATGTTTTCAGCGCCGCAAGATGGCGTCGCGACGCGATTTGTCAAAAGGGAAAACAAACAGCTCAGAAATAGTTCCAGTTGACAAGTTTATAGCGTGCCTCGCTCTCAGCCCGCCTCTGTTACGAAATTATACTAACAGCTAAGGAATTTTATTCAACACCAAGCTTTTCCGCTCGCCTCCTCACTGATTTACTGAACGGTTCTATTTCGGAGCTTTGAACGAAGTTATCGCTTTATTTACTCGATCGAATCGTAGGAAACGATCGGGTAGGCGATGTTGCAAAGCTGTCAGTCAATACTAAAGCGTGTCAGATTTGAATAAAGAATTTAAGAATGAACCTCCGTCCTTCGAAACTAATGAGAGCGGACTTGTTCTTTTTTTTACATACTTAATTAAAAACTATTTATTAATTACTCATTTGAAACGAACAATATGGTTCGTCGAAAAGAAACCGGAGCACAGAGGTAAAAATATTACACAGCAAGGAGTTCAAATGTTTATGGAAAAGAGAAAAATAACCTTAAAACGGACCTACTCTGCTACTAAATAAATCGATCTGAGACGAGTGTTGTTTTCAGGAAATAATTAAAGTATTTAACCGTTTAAACAACACACTTTATATATATATATATACCTACTATATAGTTTTTGTCACAATAAAAACTATAATTTGTTACTAACCTAAAATTTGGGGGCTGGGAACTAACCTAAAACGCCACATGTTTTATTAAATTTATAGCGCTCGTTACGAATGCAAAATGTGAATAAAATACATCATTGTTTTTTATTATATTACGTCATTATTTTTATCTAAGCTCACATAAATATTGGAGACAAAAAAATATGTGTTTGTAGTCTTGACACCACTAATAGTTCACATAAATTATTATTATTTTGTTAATCTAAAACAAAAGATGACATAGACAGATTTATTTATCGATAAGAAAAATATTAATCGATTTACTGTTTTAATCTGTGATAGCTAAGAGGTTTTCCCACTTAACTACAGAGCTTGATAGCTTCAAAACGTTTTTACCTTTTCCCATTGAAGAAATGACGAATTACATTAGGTTTATTGATTTTTCAAGTACAATAGTGTTTTCTAGCTATCCTTAAAAAGCACGTAGCCAAGTCGAGACACGTAACTAGTTCCCGCGGATATTTGTCTAAGCAGCGACGGCGGAAGAGGGATGCTGTAAGGCGGTCTGCAATATTGCGACTTCACACACACGAGACGGAAATAAAATAGGAAAAAAGGTTTTATTTCCCAAAACGGTCAATTTTGGAATGCCTTTTAGAGACTTACGACGAGAGATGAGACCAAGTTATGATTGGGTCTGTTTAGTAATATAGGTACCTTCCTTTTAGCTTTAGTTTGGTGCAGTTACCATAAATACATTACTTTTATCTACTAGTAGTGTGGCATCATTGCAAAATACATTATTTTACAAGTTAAAATCTCAGAAGCGAAATCTGTTGCTTATTTTTCAGCATTTATCTTGCCCTGGAAATTTCCATTGCAATGCCACCTTGTAATAATGTTTAGTGGTAGGTATATTTTGCTTGGTTTATATAATACTTTTAGTTTCAATAACAAGCAGATAGGATACATAATGTAACTTGTTTCACTCACTTCAAGATGTGTGATGTCATCAAAAAAAAAGCTCTATGTTTAAAAAATGTAACAATCACAAAAGTTTATGCATTTATATTTTTAATTTGACCAACTCAGCGTTAGAAATGGTGGTTGCAGACAAGCTCGAGACAGATGCTAAAAGAAATTAAAACGATATTCGAATTCGCGCGTCTGCAGCGCCCTTCGAGGGTCGTACAACTTACGCGGGTAAGAGCGCAACAAGAATAATACAAAATGTTTTTCATTTTCTTTATGTCACCCCCGGCAGTCGTAAAGGCATTAAGCGTGACCAAACTTTTGTTTGATACGAGATACAAGTATGAACGCAACTTTATTTTACTTCACTTCAACTCCCAACGCAAGCTCTTCTCGTAGAAGAGTCTAGGATAAAAACCATGAACTATGGAACTACTTATTTTTTTGAAAATTCAAATTAAGAATGCGCTGTTCTTAGTTTGAATTGGTTACTATTTTTAGAAGTAAGTATTGTATCGGAAGTAACTATTGGAATTTGTCTCAATTCTGGCTGTCCCTATTTTTTTTTACATCACATCTAATGCTAGAGTTAAACATCCGTATTCTACCAAGTAATCACACAAACTCTATATTGCAAGTACCAAAGATCAAATTAAATTTAAAATTAACTATTACATCTTATTTAGTTTAATTATCCTTATTATAATACCACTTCTTTACCTTTTGATTTCACTATTGAGTGATTAAATTGTCTGAAACTCACACTAAATCACATTATAAATTACTACAGTCTGAACTGCACACTGCCGAACAGTAAACTTCTCAAAATCACGTAAACACTTACTAGAAAATTAACAGCTTCAATTACTTACGACTACTACGGTGCACTATCGCAGTGAACTGGCACTACCTGTGGCTCTCTCTTAATGGCCCGGTAATATTATTTTACGACCATTACCTTTGTAAACACGGATAAAAAGCTCGTACACGACCTTACGGCGAAAAAAAACGTCCCACAATTGCGTTAACGGCGATTCTTTTTTTAAAAAGAACGAAACTTTTTAACAAAACCTTTTTTCGAATTTGTCACGCAGCGCTCTATTTTTGAATACGTCATTCAAGCTTTTGTTCAGATCTTTTTATGAAAGACTGATTTTGAATTTAGAATAGTATTGTTTAAAAATTGTACCTATACTCTTTTGTCAGCATACTTTTTAGAGAAAGCTTAATTTTGAGTTTGAGCAATTTTGTTTTGTTTAAGAAAGCATGGATGAAAGGTATCGTTCTAGGAAGTCGACGGGATGGGGATGTGCCAAAAAGAGATAAAGTAGTTTTATTGATCTATACGGACGTTCGGGAGCGAGTGTGAGTTGAATGAAACGAAGATAACTTGCCGCCCCAAGTTTGCGCATCCTTTTTTCACTGGTGCATTTTTTGTATTGCCATCTCTTTCGGACCACGTGACCTAAGCAGGGTGTAACTCACCCTACGCCGGCCATAACTTACTCATAGCGATAGGCGGTACGCTCGCGAAAAACATGTCTACGAATTTTTGACAATCTTTTTCTTGGCAAGTTTTAAAGTTATTGCACTTTTTTTTATTTGTCTTATAGTATAATACATATCCACAAATATAATATATCCACAAATATATAAGACATATCCACAAAAATATGTAGGTAGGTAAATAAAAGGGAGTGGTTTCGTGAGTTTTTTTAAAGTCTCTCCCATAGAAAAGACTGCCACCAAACCATACGTATAGTACTACTTATTTTATAGTTTTTCGTAAGCTTTTCTGAGGACAAAACTCTGTATCAAATTGAACCAAGCTAGTAATCTACCAAAACATTAAAAAAAGGATCAAATAGTACATTATAATGACCGAACCAGGAAATAACTTTTTATTTTGTGCCGTTCATCCCAAATGTGCATCCATAAATAACGTTCCTTCAGTGTTTCTTTCTCTCTTGATTTATTTTTTGTCTTGTTCCTGTTTGGTTTATTAACTAGCTCAATACGCCTGGGGGTAATATCTACTGTGTTCCTGATAGAAAAATATATCAACGGTTGCGCCTATGTTGTTTATTACGGGGATTGAATGTCAAAAAATAAATTGGGTCTGTATTTGTAATTAATTGATGCATGGATCTGATTAAGAATGTGTGAATTTAATTATATGAGTCGGTAATGTCTAATTTAATTTAAATCGTGTTCCAATTTCAAATAATTTTGTTCCAAACTCACAAATAAAAAAAAATTAAGTTGGTACCCTCTTACGCACACATACCGTTAATGAGGTTAAAATGATTTTATTGATTTAAATTTTATTGTTTTGTATTGTTTACTACACTCTTATGGAAATTACAAAGATTTTAATCACGCGGGATCAAATCCCGCTCGGTTAACTTTTAGAACATTATAAAATCTTTGTGACCTTCAAATATTTATTTATATAAACAGGCTTTGATTTCGTAGGTAAAATAAATCACACTTCATAATTATTTTGGAAACATTCAACTCACTCAAAACAAAAATAAATATCTACCAACTTAATTCATTCTTGCAAAACAATAAAAGAAAAACTCCATCACAGGTGCTAAAACCCAAGTCCGTTCATAATACACACCGCCAACAAAATCTGTTAATAAAATCAGTTGTAAAGTACACATCAACAATCACGGCAAGTGATCGTAAACGTCAAGTTTAACGATGACGATCGTCGTAAAAGTGTCGTAAAACAAACAATTAACCGTCGGTTCATACTACTGAGATAATACACTTTATGAATGTAAACAAATCGATTTAACTCGGTAGGATTATCGCATTGGGTAAAGTTGTTTTTTTTGTGAATGAATAAAGTATTCTTTAAGTAGGTAGGTAAGTACTTGTATGTTATATTGTGGCAATGCCGCCAGCGCCTTAGGGATGCTCTGTCTTGCACTGATTCGGATCAGTTGAGCTATCTCTAGATCGTTCGTATCGGTCTGCAGATAGCTAAACTGCTTCCTGTGTATTTTTTAAATACCTATATTTGTTTAATTTATTTGTGTTAATAAATTTAGGTATATTATGCATAATATTTTATTAAATACCTACTAAGTAATATATTTGCAATTTTATTGAACAATAAAGTTTAACTTTAAATTACTGATGTATTTTTAACGAATAAAGACTTAATTCTTTATATTCAATAAACGCGTAGCGCCATCTACCAACGAATAGCAGAATTAATCGATAATGTTCAATATCCAGACATTTTGTGTTTAGATTTTTTATTGTATATCAATACGCATAATATTCAAGAAACTTTAATGACTAAACTGATATTTACCTGTCTACAGAAATTCTGAATAAAGACTTATAACCTCACACACTGACATTCATCAATCTCCAGAAACGACTCAATAAATTAAAGCGGGTAATAAAAGCCGACGGCAAGACACATTAGCAAATCGATGAGCTAGACACTACGACGCCAGTTTTATCAAACCACGTGTTATACAAGTCATAAACCTCATTAAGTAACAATAAACCGATCTGGTTTCATCAACAGCTGATAACGATTACCCACAATACGACCGAACTCATAATTTTACAGCCAATTTACAAACAATAAAAGTCGGTCTCTTGTCTTACACGCCCATTCGCCCCAATATCTCCATATTCGACGGTGGAGCCGTAACTCGTAACTTTTATAACCCAATAAAACCATAGGCTTCCTGAATCCTGGGAGCTTGAATCGGGAAGAGTAATATCTCAATACTCCACCTATAGATGGCGCACATCGTCACTCAAATTACTAACGCCATCTGAGTTTATATTGGTGAAGCTTTTTACGAGCTATTTGAGGTCAGTCGTCACGTCGTAAAGTTAATGCTTTATGAGATCGCTTGATGACGCTAGTGTAGCGTTGCAGTAGTAATTTTGTGAAATATTTGTTGTAAAAAAATGTAAAGGAAGTTTTACTAACATTATAAGAAGGGTTTGGTAATTAATTAAAAAAAGTAGACCGAATAATTTCCTAGGCAAAGCTGAAACAAAATTACAAAGCTCCTCTTGTTTTTATGAAAGATGATAAAATGTAAGAGAATCCGCAAAATCAGGTCAGTAGAAACCAAAACAAGCAGAATTATTAATGAAGATTCAGGCAGTGTATTGTCGTGTTATATGAAGTGCCGGGCAATATACGAACTGTAAATTGCGTCATAAACTTCTCTGAACGCTTGCACGACAGCAAGCTTTTCCAGTTTTTGCATTTTGCCGTCGTTGCCCGGTGGCGCTTTGACGATTTATGTTTAGCGCCATCTACCGCCCGACGCTTGAACGACGATGTGAAAGTAAGTTTGTTCGTAAGGAATTGAAGATGTCGCTACTAATTTATTTATTGCTGCATTATGTATTTACTTTGAATGATTTATTATAAACTATATAATTTACCAACTACATTAACTGGAATAATACAAAATAACACAAAACATTCATAGTAATGTTTTACGTTTGTAAAAATGAACACAACTTTAATTTCATGAAAAATAATAAAAGGTACCTACCTACTGATAGGTAATCAAATATGTAGGTATAAGAGATAAGTTTACAAATATATTGTTAGTAGTATAATAGTAGGTGCATTATGTATTCTGATATAAAATGATTTTCAGCCAATAAAGTCTTAATTCGAGGTATAAAAAAGGTATAAGTCGTTTTTAGGCGGATGCGAAAGTCATAATAAATGATAAAGTTTATAAAGGTTCGAAATCTCCCAAACGCCCTTAATATGCTTACACATCAAGATTATATAACTACCGAAAGTTCTGGGGCATAAATTCTAACTAGAAAGTAACTCGATATCTAGGGGTAATTATAAAAGCGGGGAGAGTGACAAATCCCCGAATAAAACAACAAGGAAATAATTCCGGGCATAAATCGTCCTCTCGGTGTGAATAGAATAGCAATTATTTGGTTGAGTTGGTGCTCTTTCCTCTACCGTGAATTCACGAATGAAATCGGACGAACTCGATTAGGACTTCGAGTTTCATATTGGTCTATTAAGTATGAGTACCTACGTTGAATTCACAAACTCGAATAGGACTTTGCTTTCATATTGTACTAATAATAAGTATGAAGACCTTCGTTTTTAACATCAAGCAAATGAAATAGTACACTATTAAAGGTAGGTAGGTGAATTATTGTTCAATATGATGATGATTATTTTTTGACCAAACTAAATCAAAATAACACTGTAAATAATAATTATGGTAGTTACGTGCGAAAAAAATTTAAATACCTACTGTTTGCTAAATAACTTATCGTTTTATTTAGCTACATAAAATGAAGCCCTTTATAATTTTTTTTGAACGGGTTTATAGCTAACGGGTACCTACTTAAATGGTCCTTATCGCATTGGCATAGGTTACATCATATTTTTTTACAAAAAATCTAACTTAAATTGAATTTGGTAGGCACCTATTTAACAGATGACAAAGAGCTTGTTCTTATAGTTTCATAGGACTGGTGAAATAAAAGTGAGTTTCACAATCGAGTTGGAAACCATAGTTCCTCTATCCCATATGAACTTACGACCATTCTAACTTGATCCGCCCCACACCTTCTTTCCCAATAATCTTATGGGATTTCACGGTAAAAATATTCTGCCAAGGGTCTTTTAAGAGTGGTGTTTTGTATACGAAACCCGTTGTTTTGTTTAATTAACACTGTCACGTATTTTCTAAAGTCCGGTGACATTAATTCTATGTCGCATAGTTTTCTGATTGCGTTTTGGGTGGTAGAATTAATTAATAAAATATACTTTTTATTGATTATTTTAATTTAAAATAGCTTGACTGACTATACCTACCTATATACTTAATAAATGTTTATTACTACGTAGGTAGATACTTGCCGATTCAAAGTCAAACTTTCAATATATTTATTTGTCGTTTTTGTACAATATAAATTATTGATCTTTTAGGCTACAGCCACATCAACTAATATTTGTTTGGTGAACGCGGTTGGTTCTCTGGGTGTAATATTGTATTCTAAGTATGTATGTATTTACAAACAAAAACTGTATAAGTTTAATCAGCTATTTGAGCCCAAAAATTATGTACCTCAAAATGTCAGCCAGAAAACTGGCATGTGATATAACCTATAAAAACTTCGAAAATATGTTTGAAGTACACGAAAAGAGCTTCTTTCAGGCGCACTCAAAATCCTTTCACCACACTTGGTTCAAAATAACCAGTGACACGATAAGAAGAAGAAAAATAATTTTAATAATGTACTTACCTACCTGCCTAAGTAGTACTATCTACTTCATAGAACGAAACATCAAAAACCAATTTTTCACCAGTACATACAAAAATCCCAACCCGCCCTACTTTAATCAAACCCTTGAACAATACCGCGAAAAGGGAATTTCTGAAGCCATAAAGAACTTCAGATAAAGATAAATTAGTATCTCCAGAGACGAATGGGGGTTGCAGAGGAAAAAGTTGAGGGTTAACCCTTCTCCACCACAGGGTGGAAAGTTTGATAGTGTTTTTATCCTTGGTAAGTGTGTTTTTAGTGGGTTATTGGAGTGTTGTGCTGGGGCACTTTATGACTATTTAGTTCTATAATTTACCTACAACCTTTACAGCAATATTGCAGTTAAAGGACTAGTAAGTGTATGTCAAATTGAGTGCTCACCAGTGTTTTACTATGTGTGTGACGATTTGACGTAGGATTTATTTAGTCAACACTCACACAGACTCAAAGAGCCAGAGACAGACCCAGACAGAGCTTGTGTTAGGCCTGCAGGTGTAAGTAACAAACGTGCCTCGGTTACATAAATAGACTCAATTGGCATAAATCACGTAAAACGCATGCGCAGTACAGCATTCACTCAATTAACTCAAGTTTCAATTAAAACGCTTGAAGATTAACTGCCTTTATTTGTTTAATTTGAAGCAGGAATTGTTCGCTTTAAAGCGCTTTTCGAACTCTTGTTTTATAAAATAATACTTTTAGGAAATAAAGGTTCAAGATACCTACACACTGCAATTAAACAATTATAAGTATATTGTAAAAACTACATTCAACACCTAAAATATATTTTTATAAACAACAACTTAACAAAGCATTGCCTCGTAGGTCATGCACGTCAGGAACTTGCCCTAACGATACATAGCCTTGCGTCCATCAAATTGAGCCATGCAGATATTCAGCCTCACGTGGCAGTTATTTCACTGGCAGCACTTCCCTGGTCGTCCTATGTCATCCCACTGCAGGGCAAAGGCCTCCCCCAAAGACTTTCATCTCTCTCCTCTCTTTCTCCCCTTCCCGTTGCATCTATTGTAGATAATGTACATAGCTTCAGAGGCAACTGATGATTACTCAAGCCCTACTTGCGGGGTGCTTGGAACAGGATTTTAGATGGAATAGGCTTGCTCAGCACCTATACCATCCTGACAACTTAAGGCCTGGGCACATCTTGGCCATGGCGGTCAGCTGAAACGCTGTCAAATATGACAGCGATATTTAACAGCGTCTCAGCTGATCGTCATCGCCTAAATGTGCGCTGGCCTATAGTTAGCCAAATCCAAAAGAAAGCCCCTAGCTATACAAGATTTTAACGCAGCTTACAAAAAACCAAGATGGCGGACAGAAGACACATAAATCTTCAAAGCCCTTAACAACTCAAACGCTCTTACAACAACAATTTTCAGAGTTGCTACATCCGACCTCGTCCGAATCATAGCAATCAGCTCATGATGCAATTAGGAGAGCGGTCATGGCTACCGGTCAACCTACCACTTGACTGGTTCATCTTTGCATAAACACTACCACGCCTATAATGTCCACCAATCTACACTTTTCAGGTATAATAAATGGTAATTTTTAATATTCCCCGGACGGTCATGTTTTCTCGGAGTGAATATATTAATTTGAGTCGTGAGAAAATGTGACCAATTATAGGTTTATTCTGAGCTACAGTAAAACTGGAAACCACTTTTTACTGTAAACGGCAAAAAGAGCACTGAGCATACAAGAGGAAGAGAGAGAAAGAAAAAACGTAGGGTGAGAGCCCAGAACAAAGCTGACATTAATTAGGTACAAAGAGACAAAAAGCTCTCTCTATAGAACAGAACTTTAAGCTCCCGATTCCAATTTGATCATAAGATAGATAATTCAACCAGCAAGCATAACCCATAAAAACGCAATAAACACATAACTCCAACCAACACCAAACTTATAACCTACAAATTGACACATCACACTCGAAATCGGCGTCCAAACTATATGGTTTTACAACTGTCGTAAACTAATCAAATAAAAGTTGGAAGCGCGAACAAGCGAATAATGAACTTTTATTGGTCAGTTTTATGGTATCCCAGTGAGATAGTAAAACGGTGTAAATGGCAGAGAGTACATGCTGAGTACATGGCGCCCACTTGTGTGAGTGAGGACCATTGTTTATTAAAACTATGATTATAGCTACTTATATTGGGTCTGTGACATTTTTATGACTGTTTTGAAGTATCACTTTAAGATCCCTACCCTACTCTACCCTATGATCTAATTGTACCATACTTCTTGCAAATTAATATATTTAATATTTTCATATTTCATAATTTTCAGCTTAAGCCCGTCACACACGTAGCTATAATATATTATATATTAATATAAATTATAGCAAGTCATATTACGATGTATTTTATATACAAATATTCAAGTGACCGACAACGCAGCTATAATACATATTTCTATATATTATGACGTCACCAACTTATACCGTAATTTATATTATTGCACGGCATATTAATATATATTTTAGTTTCGAAGCTAAACAGTTGTCAACAGTTGACGGGCTGTAGCGGTTGCACCAAGAAGATATTGCAGATTTGTTTTTAGTTTTTATTATGAAGGCGCAAACTGCCGTCAATTACCTTAACACACTTTAACCTTTTGAAAGATATAAAATCACTAAATATTTTTATCGAGAATCGCAAGCAATCTTGATCATCCTGATAAATGAAATTGGCAGTTTATTAGAAGGCAATTCATCTTATACTATCTTCACCAAACTACTGTTTCCTATCAATGATCAATTTCCACATAAAGGCTAGAGTACAACAATAATTTCAGCCGGAACATTATCGAGGGCAATTATAAAGCGTCTATTACATAGCTCCGGGTAGCGATAGCCGTTAGTTTATTGCGACTAGTGTAGTCCCGGCTTTATTGCTATATCCGTGACAATCGGGGGCGTATTTAGGGACAATGTGCAGGGCAATAGTGATACTAGACTTTAGATTAGAGCAGCGCCTGTAGCTTAGTTACATTCTATATTCTGACGCTCTCATGGAATAAATGTTAGTCGATGGGTTTGACGTAGGTATTGATACGTGGTCCGACAAAAAATTTAACATATTATTCTGAATCTGAATATATCAAGGTGTAAGCAGTTGGAATGAAAGTGTTTATGAGCAATATCCTGATTTGAACGAAAATGTTTCCGATGGTTTTCAAGAACACCATTTTCTGCAGAGCCAATGACGGCCGACTTGTCTGATGACTGACATGACTAAAGTTATTTTATTTATTTATCTAAACTATATCCTCATTTGACATTGGCAAAGTTGTCCAAATGAACAAAAGGGCCATTCCAGGGTGGCGGTCGGGACAGTTTTACTCCATTTTTTGTCATATTTTTATGTGTAGCTTAGTAACTATACAAGTTTTGGGTAATATAAATATACAGCAATGTAGTTTAATAGTTGTGTAAGGACATCATCCAGTAAAATGCCCACATTTAAGCATTTTACTATGTTAAATCCCACCTACAAAAAGCGCGGCGGTCGGGACAGGTACGCACCCACCCTCTCCGGATTCCAGCATAAACTAGTAAAGTTCAGCCCCCCTAGACGTGCTACAGCTTTACCATTATTTTTATAGGTACCTAGATAGTTGTTCTTAAGAACCTGATTATGAAAATAGGATTTTCCTATAAGAATACATAGATATTTTTTTTTGAAAAGTGCGGTGGTCGGGACAAGGATTTGTTCCGGTTGGGACGAGTACCCAAAACCAGTTTTTTCATACAATCAAATAGCTTTATTAAGGATGCATTCAACAATAACAATTAAATTATAATAAGAGATAAAGTCTAAACACACATCATACATGTTTTATCTAAGTTACACATTATATTTTTTCAAAAACGTCGGATGTTCTCATTGAATTCGTAATATATACGATCTCCGCATGATTTTAAGAGAGGTTCGTTTAAAATTTTCAATATTTGGTCAATGCTAACATACAAAATATCGCGTTCGTTCATCGTGAAAGTTTTAGCGTCTTTTCCAGAAGATCCTTTCAAAAACATCACTTGTACTTCACCATCTGTTTCTCCTTGGCAGATTACCGCGTACCTAAATTCTTTTTTAGTTTTTTTATTGTTAGTATCTATCTATCTTTACTAAAACGTATGTTCCCAATGCCAATTTTTTTGCGATTTCATCATTGCTATCAAAGTAAGCTCAATTTTAGCAACCAATTTTACATGCAAACCCAGCACCAACATAATTATATGCTTGTATAACCATAGTCGTTACAAGAAAACCCATTTTGTATGGAAGCACGTCAGTAATTTGTAAATATTTAAGTAAACGTGTCGTATTCATGGAAGTTATTCAATATGAAGATGAACGCGCATGCCATAACAATGACAAACGTATCGCTTTAAAATAAATTTTCAAAAATTCTACTGAGCATTAATATTGCGGTTAGGGCAAAATTTTGGTGCCCAAAAAAAAGTTTAATTATCGCTTATTAACGCTATGCTACACTAATACATGCCCAAAAACACTCTCTAAGCATTTTAATTTTTTTACCTCGCATTTTTAGCGCGGCGGTCGGGACCAAACTTTGATCACCCTTAAAATATTCTGGTTATCTCTTGGCTGGTCGCAAATATGCCTAAATAATAGATACCTAGCTTCTTATTACTTCTGGAAGTTATTTTCAATGCAGGTTCAATAGTTTTAGGCAAGAACTACTAAACGTCTATTTATGCGTTACGGTCGGGACTTGAGACATACCTATCTTCGAGGCGTCATAAATCGGTAAATGACTTATATATTTCTGTTTTATGTTCGCCAGGCTAAAGAATAGATCCTTCCGTAAACTTTTGCTTGCCAAAACCTTCTGTGGCACAAACAAAACGGACGTTATCAGTTATACCAGTCTATTAACAAATAAAAGCAGCCAAGTGCGAGTCGGACTCGCCCATGAAGGGTTCCGTAGCACGACGACCTACAAGAACCTGTATATTATGTTACTTGATGTAACATAATAAGGTTCTTGTAGTTCGTCGAAAGGTAAATTGCGGTTTACGGTTTATGACGTATAAAAAAAAAACTACTGACTAGATCTCGTTCAAACCAAAAATCGTTGGAAGTTTACATAGTAATGTACAACATATATTTTTTTTAGTATTATCATTCTCTTACTTTAGAAGTTAGAGGGGGGGGGACCAACTTTTTTCCACTTTGGAAGTGTCTCTCGCGCAAACTATTCAGTTTAGAAAAAAACGATATTAAAAACCTCAACATCATTTTTGAAGACCTATTCATAGATACCCCACACGTATGGGTTCGATGAAAAAAAAAATTTTGAGTTTCAGTTTCAAGTATGGGGACCCCTGAAATTTACAGTTTTTTTTTTATTTTTATGTAAAAATCTTAATGCGGTTAACAGAATACATCTACTCGCCAAGTTTCATTAGTCTAGCTTTTACGGTTCCGGAGAAAAATGGCTGTGACATACGGACGGACAGACAGACAGACAGACAGACAGACAGACAGACAGACAGACATGACGAATCTATAAGGGTTCCGTTTTTGCCATTTGGCTACGGAACCCTAAAAACGTACCACGCGACAATAAGCGCACCTCAGTGTTTCAGTCCGAAAAAGTCGTAGAAAATGGTTGTTTTTTCTAGCGGTTTTTGTCAATTCATTAAATATGGGGTTTTTACTATGCGTTATGATTAAAATAAAGTCTATTTAATGAAGTTTTTTATTTTGGCCGTGGTTTCAGTTAGCCTGGAATGACCCAAAAGTCATTAAATAAGAAGAAAAAAAAAATTATGGAAAGAAATACATAATTGATTTATCTAAAGATCTTAATTGATTGATCTAAAGATTTTTGAATTTAGAACATTAAATATCTTGTTTGTAACCTAGGGGTAAAATCCCCTCTACTTAACCCCTCCCTGACCCGCCTCCCGATGACAATTAATAACTGTTGGTAAGCGAATAATTCGTTAAACTCGTAAATTGAGAATCGCCCGTGCTGTATAAGGGTTAACTCGATTAACTGTTAGTATTGGGTTAGTTTATAGTGTATTGAGATTGTAATCAGTATGTGTGGTCTATAAAACAACCATAGATAATGATTTCATTATAACTATTCTAAAACGAATGATTTGAACCCACAATTTTCTTGGTAGGAGGACGTATTAGACTACCCACAATTTAAAAAAATCCAAGTCTTTGATTTCCATTGTTGTAAAACATAAAACCTAATATCATACTAAATAATATACATAAAATTTTGACAAATACCTATTAAGAATTTTAGTTTACTTACAAAAATATTCATAGAAAACTTATCAATAAAATCCTCAATGCTAAATTCTTTTAATATTTTGTACCTATTAGATATGAAAAAAGTTTGAAATAATTTAGAAAATTGATTATGAACATGTAAAAGTGATTATGAAAATTAAAAAGTGATTTTAGAATGTAAAATTGATTATGAAATGGTTGTAAGAAAACACCGCATGAATCAAATCATAGGCTCTACACTAGTTTATAGCTAAAGTGGGAACATAGTCCTATCAATGTAGTAGGAGTAGGTACATAGTACACGGTAACTAGTGGGTGTGTGTGTGGGATCGTGCCCCGATTGCATCGCCTAACCTAACCTGCCCTGTCCCGGCTCCTTAACTGTTCAGGTAACCTTACTGTTCTTGGGAACTTGGCGGTGCAACACAATTTTATGACTTTTCAATTTCTGCTTGGTAGGAAAATTGAGTTTTGAGTTTTCGATTGATAATAATATAAAAGAGTTTACAAGTCTCCAAAGACAAAAAAAAAATAGGTTTTTTTATCTGTTTTTAAAGGCTTAATCGAGCGAAATTGCCATCTTAAGCTTTTCGTACATTTGGGCGATCTACGATGGCGATCAGTTTCAGCATTGGGTTATGCATACATCTGCATTCCTGACATAGACTTTGACAATGCGATATTTGACAGCGATACACTGATCGCTATCGCAGGCGATCTTAAATGCGCCTATGCAAACTAATACACGCTTTGCTGAGTTTGTGTTCGATAGCACAGTGAAAAATATTGACTAATGTTTTTGTTGTATTTGAATATTTTCTTCCAATGTAAATAAACTAAGCAAGATACCTATTAAATAACTCTATCTACGCATCAATAAAAACATAGTGGTTGTAATTTATAGTTTATACCTATCAGTCCTTTATCAAAACTTTAATTAAGTTTTAAAAATAATTCATCGATTAAAAGTTGCTATTCTAGTCTTGATCGCTAAACAAGACATAAAGGTGCTTACTGATTCAAACACTATCATCATTCTTTAATGCTATTCAATTAAGATTTATACCTATCCATAGGTACGAAGCAAGTTCTGAAGTCACAGAATGTTTATTAGTATAAGTGTAAAGAAATATCACTTAGTGGTACGAATATTGTTAGGGCACAAGCAATAAAAACCGGTGGCAATACAGGTTAGAAGACGGTTTAATGATGTTATGACAATAAGAAGTATGATCTGTTGTGAGTCATACAAGTCAAATGTGATCTGTTTTGAGTCATAATAGTCAAACATGATCTGTTTTGAGATTAATTCCACCTTTTTCAGGTCAATATAATAATACATAAAAAATTTAAATGTCAGGTAAAACTAATTTATATTTTTCTTTTGCTTTGCACTTTATGCTATAAGCTTTTTATATACCTATATTTTCAAGTTATTACTTTTTGCAACATAAACTGAATCTTAAAGAAACATTATAAGGCTCAATATTCACTACAAGTTGGTTTAGACTGAAGCAAGTAGCAGTCTTGCAACTCGTGCCGAGTAGCGCCTCTTTATAACAGAAGATCTTTCATCTCGCCCCACAACATCTGCCCACAGATGCACCTTATTACAAAAGCAATAAAGTCTAATATGAACCAGCAACTGACGTATTACGGCATTATGATATATGCACTCTCATATACGATACAAGCAAGCGAAGTTTTCTTATTATTACAAACAGGTCTTCAGAAGCTATATAAAATTGCAATATTTTAATAAAATCTCGCTGAGAATATCAATTAATTGTGATAGGAATAAAAACGTCAACGTAGGTAATTATGAGCTTCCATCATGTCATCATCAGCCTGAAGAGAGCCTGTTTGTATGTGTTTGTTTTTTTATATTTATCTAATAGTAGAATTCTGAGTGATTTCATTTAATAATTTATTTTTACGTTGACACAAAAAATTTAGTGCTAGGAGGTCTTTATGCCTTTAGCATTGTGTACCTAGGTACTAGTCTTTCAGGGCGTGCGAAAAGATGGTGTGATATTCACATTTGCTCATGTTTAGTTTTTTTTATACAAGCTTCAACCCCCACGTTTAATTTTGAAAAAATATTTCCTCAGTGTAGCTACACTTTTCATAAAAAAACACCCTCAAAAAATTTCAAGTCGCTACGTCTTAACAGTTTCAGCTGTGCGTTGTATGACAGTCACTCACAATCCCAAAAAAAACCATGGTACGAACCAAGCCGTAGTTTGAGCCTGTTTTTCTATGCTTCATCGCGTGGAACTGGCACCTATACTCACCTAGCTTTAAGACGTTTTAAAGTGATCTTTGTGATACTTTTGCATAAATACCTACATATTTGACTTTGACTTCACGCCACACTTTTATATTTATTGAGATTTGTGATTAATTAAAAAAAACTATTAGGACAAAAGCTATAAAAATAGAATAAATTCATTAGGAGCTAAGTAGATAAGTATATTTATCTTTATTCAAAAGAAGAAAAACACCCACAGCCGAGCTATAAATAAAATTAATTCCCCATCAATAAACAAGTCATGTTTCCATCTAGGCTGATTTCTTGTGAAGTTAAAAGTCACACCTTATAACGACCATTACTATAAAGGCTCCATATTTATTGGATTAAAAGGAGAAAATCCATTGCAAGAAACAAAACGCAGTCATCAGAGTACAGGGTGCAAAAAATACTTTTAAAAACTGAATCTTTCGAACGATGATTCTAGATCGAACATTAATATAGAAAATTCAGTTTTATCTGGTTGAATTTGTGTTAATTTTGAATATTTTCTTGCAAATAACAGAGACCTTACACTTGACACACTTAGGGTCGATTTTTCCATCTACGGAATAACGCTATTGGCCAGCCGTTGTTTTTGACAAGCCTAAAAAGAGATGGATATATTATATTTATCTTACAAATACGGTTATCTTTTGATGGAAAAATTAGGTTACTCTTAAGGTTTTAGCCCTTCGATAAGTAAAAGCCATTATAAGCTCTTTGACAAGTCTTGTGGATGGTATACCCAGTGAGGTTTTTCGTAAGAAGTTGTGCAAGAGTGTACATTAAATTTTCATAAGCAGTTTTTCTGCACCCTGTACATTGAGGTTTTTGTGATGGCATCTGCCCATTATGGCCTTTATAAAGAATGTTTTAATTAAGTGAGAAACATTGAAAAGACCTCATTACTCTTAATTGGGACTCTTTCTGTTTGCAGCTTACTGAAAACTTGGTTATTATCATTAAAACAATGAATTCTGTAAAAACAAGTCCAGAACCTTTAAAGTAAAAATAATCGAATAAGAGTCGATAAGCAAGCAGACTCTCTCTCTCGCACATTTTCGATAACAGTATAGTGCGAGTGAGAAGGAGTGATTGGAGGCGCCATCTTGGATTTATTTATGTTTTGACTCGGGTTAATAGGATTTACATTCGGTTAATATTATTTTTTTAATTATGACCAGATGTAAATCAGATAATAATAAATTAATTAAAAAAACTTCATAAGTAGGTAAATTAAGAAATTTACTTACTTTTATATAAAAAAATTAAAGCTTACTCTCATTTAAATCAGCACTACGAAAGTATTTTAAGCTAAGTACCTACCTATTTATAAAGTATCATGCCTAAATACACTCATTTATAAAAGAACCTAACGCGTGTTTGGAATGATCAGATTACAGAAAAAGGTAGCTGCTTATAAAAATTTAAAAGCACTTTACATGCTCATTCATATTAATTAAGTCAAAATACTTTTATTAAAACGTGGACTTTGATATCGGTCTGCGAAATTGAGATATTTAAATGTTGCCGCTCGATTCGCCAATGTCTGAGTAACCAATAATTTTTAGTATCGATACAATAATTATCTGTTATCGACGTTTTGGCAGGGCCGGTCGTGGACCGCAAATGGCCGAAAAACTGTACTGACTGCAAAACAAGTATTGCAAACTTCTTCCTTCATCATTTTATTAAATAGATGCTGATGCAAAAAAAACTGGATTACCTATCCATCTGGATCACTTATTGTTATATAATGTTTGCAACTTTAGCTATTTGGATTAAATAATGTTTTTTTTTATCAACATTATCAGATTACTACCTAGGTTATTCTTGATACTAAATTAAACCTTTATTTTTAGGTGATGGATCACCAAAGAACAAACTAAAGTGACACAATGTATTGACATCTAAAATACCTACGACAACATTAACAAGAACTTGATGTTTCCATGATAAAATGCCTAACCAGATGAAGTTCTTATTAAAAAAAAACAGTGTTTACTTCCAATAACTCTTTCCTTCACTGTATGAACACTAAGTGGTAGCAGTCCCGTCTTCTGATCCTAACGTCGTGGGTTCAAATCCAGTCGTGTATCAATGAGTTTTTCTGTCGAAAAATGTATGTGCACTAACGGTGAAGAAAAACATCGTGAGGAAACCGGCATGTCGTAGAACCTAAAAGTTCGAACACCACGTGTCAAGCATCACGCAAAAAGGGCCCGCCAGCGACCCACTTGCGGAAACCAGTCCGCAAACCAAGTGCAGATGATGAATTTGCCATTTTTCAACATTTACTTCACTGCATTGTATTAAATAAGACACCCATGACTTAGCTGCTCATTTTGCATCATACCTCCTGTCTCAAACTGCCTTGTAAGATCAATTTTTGTAAAGGCTTGAACTAAGCGAATAAATCCAAATTTTAGTGTCAGTGAGTAGGTACGTGCGATTCCGCCTAAGTTTATTCAGTCTGTCAAAACTTTTTTCAATGATTGTTTTGCAAACTGTACGTGTGGAATTCCATTTTAGTGCTGCCATATTCGTGGATGAAGATCTAGCAAATACTCTTAAGTTCTTTAACCACCGGTCTTTCCATCGATAGAGTCATTATGCATACATATTTGCAAGTTTGCAAATAAGGGTCCATATCATACCGACCACTATTTCTATTCAATGTTTGCACAATAGCTTTGTGAGCTTTGAATATTTAATTTGTATTGTTTATTTTGAATACTTGAGCATACACTCTAAATTTTACAGAATGTACATTCCCCTACTAAATTTCCAGATAGGTATCCATTTAGGTAAAGTCGATGTGACGGCTCGCTTATAGTCTTTTGTCACTGTCAATCTCATGTCAACAAATAGAGATGGCAACAGACTAATCGGTCTGCTAAGCCAAATGACTGCTATAGGACCATTATGAATATACCCGTAAATGTATAAAAGTAAATGACTTAGCTATGAAAAAAAACGTATAACTTCAATTAAAAATAATTCCATTGAAAAATTGTTTGTCAAGAGATAATAATCTGTTATAAAAACGTAACTTTGTATGGAATTTAATGATATTTTTATTACTTGTAGGCTTGTACAACACATTTGCAATTTATACTTTTAATATGAGCGATAGTCAACGGAAACACAGCCATATTGCAGTAAACAAATGCCTATCGTCGTAGATCTTAAACTATTAACGTGAAAAATGCTATTTTTATTTAAATCATTGCGTTAATGGAGTCTATAATAACATTTAACACGTTACGGGAGACGGTAGAGAATATTAACTGCGATATTAAAAGACTGTAAATTAAAACATTGCAAAACGGCTGCACGGGTATGTCAGTTGCGTTCAAAAATGGCATAGCAGTCAAGCGGTGACTGGCGAGTCAGTTTTTCGCGACCGTCTCCACTCGATAAATAATGGCGGTGACTTTGACAAAAACTTACCTAGTCCTGTTCGGTGGCCGGCTGCCGCTCCCCACTTTCCCCGCACCTTCCCCTCCATCGCCCCGCGACCGACTCTCCTCCAAGCTTTTTCTGCCCATTCCACAGCGCCAGGGCATTCGCGAACACGCTTCCATCACGATAAACCTAACTATTTACACTACGCACTAAATAATCTACTTATATTTATGGCAATTTGTTTAACTTCACCGACTTTTTAAACTGCAGGAACACGATCACGTTTACACTATACTTATGCGAGAGTATTGGAGATGGCGCGGAAAGTTTGGTTCACACTGTCCGATATTACAATAGCGGAATTAAATTTAACTTACGACGTTTTATTTACTTAGCTTTAAGGGTACGAGACCGGGTCTCTTTGGTAGGCATATAATATTTGTACAATGTAATTATGCATAGTTCGTGTCGCCATCGCTGGAGCGCTGAGGGCGCACACCATGCACAACTCACTAAGATACACCTACACTATTTTACACGGAAGAGATTTCTACAAATTGCACAGGTTTTCGAACGCGAACATTACGATATTACGCGCGTAAAATATACATTTAAAAAATCAATAAATCAACAAAAAACAAAAAAATCCGAAACACAAAATAATACGACCCGTTTCTATTCTACAATTCAACAGTTTATTGTTCTCTCCGTTACAAAACTTCGTCTAGTTAATTTAAAAATAATCACAACAACCGAACAACACTTAAATAACGAAAAAAATCAAACAATTTACAAAGACAAAGCTAAAGAGTGTCCGAGTGCGATTGCAATGTCACTGTTTAACGAGAACTCGCGAGTGAACCGAGGCTCCTAATAGTATCAGTGTTCCGGATGGCCCTGCGCTGCCGCAGCGGCCGCTGCCGCCGCAGCCTTCTGCGCCTGCGCCTGCTTCTCCTGCTCGTTCAACTCTTTTATAGCCTGAATCTCTTTCTTTAACTTCATCCTTCGATTCTGGAACCATATTTTGATTTGCCGCTCCGTGAGACACAGCGCATGCGCCATCTCGATGCGTCTCCTCCGCGTGAGGTAGTGGTTTGTGTGGAATTCCTTCTCTAACTCTAGCGTTTGATATCTAGTGTACGTTTGTCTTCCTCGTCTTCTGAGGCCGTTTGCTCCTGAAACAAAGAAAAAACTTATCTTAATCGTCGGAATATTGAAGTCAAGTGGATTGTTAAAAAGGGTTGAATTGGTTGCGCACAAACGCATCTGCTTCTACTTGAGAGATCGAGAATTCAATGGGATTGGTTGTCTCGGCTTGCTTAGTTGAAATGACGTTACAATTGGCGGTGACGACGGCTTCATTTCGTTCAAACGTCGATGTTGATAAACGGGCGATGTTTGCCTTTGAACGGACCGGCCGAGGAATTAATGCAAACTTGATTAAGAAACATGAGTAAGCGCCAACGTGAAATGCAAATTTGTTTAAATGCAGTCCTTCGATATAATCTTAGATTTTATCCAGATACGCGTTCATTAGTGTTACAAGATCATTTGGCGGCCATTTTAATAAATATTTTTTGAAGGTACCCATTTCATTCGGCTCCAGTATTCAACCTGGCATGTGAAAGCCTGCATGCTACATTGCGTGTGTTTAAACTTTGGATTCAGAACGCACGCTGTGAATTCCTTTTTTACTTTTTTGGGCGTGGAGTGTTATTTATATAAAAATCGGTTTGCTTCCAATAAGCAAGTTCCTTATTTTAATGAATGAAGAGTAAGTAAGTGTATAGTTATTAGTATTTAAAATAATCACACTACAAAATAAAACTCTCCTCATTACCACAACAACTTTCCACTTAAAGAGTAAAATCTTAAAAATAAATGAACATTAAAAAACAAATCTGATAAAGCGACAAACTTTAACACATTGCCATGCGTGTTATGGTTGGTACAGAAATAAAATCGTTTAGAGATCCATATTACCAACTGGTTTGAACAAATTTAATGGCTCTATTATCTCAAGTATCGAGATCGACTACTACACTCACTCGTGGCGTATATGATGAGAAATTTTGATGGAACTACCTAATTATTTTCCAATTTATATTATTCTAGCAATCCGACCCAGCTTCGCACAGGAAGAATTAAAAGGCCGTCACTTCACATTTTTACCTTGTTATTCTTTATTACATCCGTGCAAAGCCGGGGTGAGTGGCTAGTATTAAAATATATCCGTATGTTACTTAATAATAATGTAACTTTTTAATGGTGAAAAGTTTATTGAAATCGGTCTAGCAGTAGATAGTAGATTTATAAGAATCTACTACTACTATCTAACTCACTCAGCGCAAAATCTTCGAAACTGGACTTCATAATCGGACTTCATAATCGTTGTAAGTCTAAGCATTGTTCTACTATAGGCATTTAAGACCACATTGTCCTAACCACAAATTTCTTCTCTCTACATCCCCAGGGGAAGTAAAGTGCACCTTTTTAATAATTAACAAAAATTCTTCCACAGAGTAGGTAGTTCCTGGCTAATTGAGTGACGCTAATTACCTAAAGCGCAAAAGCCTCTTAGAGGGTGCGCGATAAATATTGAGGGACCTCTTGTTTTATGTATTGCTGTTTAGAAGATTACTTTGTTATTTATTGTAATTAATGGATAGCAACCTAAATTATACGGTTTCTGAACTTGTTCAAATATATTTTTGAATATAAAATGCTACATTCTATATTTACAGTATTTTGTTTATATATTAAGAAATTTACCAAAAAAATATACAGTAAAAACATGGCTAAACATAATATTCTACACGATAACTGAAAAAATTGCATATAAGTTTTCCACCCTTATCAAAAGACGTTGCTTTTTTGGCCCAAACACTATTTGTCGTTCCAAAGTGATCCTTGTGATACAACTGCATAAATACATTTTTGTCTTTGAATTTGTCATTAATGGCGTTAGTTTCTTTAACTGGCTTTTATAAGTAGGTAAGTATTGAATCACTTAAAATGAAGCCATCGAAATCAAAATCATTACTTCACATCTGCGGCCCAGCAGTGGGAACAATGATAATAACTCAAGTCCTCTGTTATCAGGAGTTCTCAATTCATTTATCATTTTGTAAGTGCTTACCTACTTCATTAAAAGTTACATTGACGTACCGAACGTACCGTTGTAAAGATAAGCAAATGGGTTTTGAAACTGATTTCTGAATATAAATTTATGCGTCAGACTTCGAGTTTGATTCAAAGCTTTCACTTTGAAAACGATTTAAAATTAACTGTTTTATTTTTGCAGAAAAACATACTAATATTATTAATTTACTATGACTAATAGCCCGTAGTGTCCCACTGTTAGGTAAAGCCGCGTGACGCCGCTATTTTTTTAAATTATATTAATGATTTCTTTCCACAAGAAGATCGAGTAATTGACGTGAAAAATAAATCCAAACCCCCCGGAAAACTTTGATTCGTAGAATTTTATAGAATTAAAGCTTGTGCCAGTTGGACTTATTCGCCGTACAAAAAGCACTTGTCCGAAAAAAACCGAGAATGTACATTACAATGTAATAATAATTATTTATTGTGAAGCGGTTAAACTGCAATTAAAATCGGTTGGTCAGTAACCATGCAGTAAGAATGCTGCCCATGACATTTGCAACGTAACAGACATCTTCAACCTTTGGTTTCACCGAAAGAACACGGCAACATAAAATGCTTTTGGACACCAGGTGGTCTAGTGGAAGCCCCCACCAGCTGACCCCATCTTCATTGTATAGTCGTGGATTTGAATTCAGTTGTGTATCAATAATTGTAGTATTCAAATTATGCAATGGATTTGTAAACTGTCCCCGAAATGAAATAGTGCGAAAGTACTTAAAAAGTGGACCAGATACCAAATCAAATTTTTGAAATTGATTTTCCTCAAGGGTATCCGTGAGTATCGAGAGATCTAAAGTAGGTAATATCTACCGTGGGATTGCCTGTGTTGAGCCTTTTTAATTGTTATAAAACTCACTGCATCAGGAGAGGAGAATGTATGTAACGCCACATGTGCGAACCAATTAGATCCGCCGCAGAATTTCTGTCAATTAACGCCTTATAAATTTGCCTCAAAATCCGGAGTACGCCGTAAAAGTAATAAACATGACACAAATGGCTTCATTAAGGCCATGGGCGGGGTTTGAAGCCTAGCAAAAAAAGATGTGTAGTGGCACCGGAGGGCCTTAATATGTAAATAATGATGGCTTGGTTTCCGTTATGCACGAAAAATGACATCTGTGTTGACGCATTTTTGGTTCCAACGTGGGTGTGTGGTGGCAACTCGAATTTCAGTTCAAATAACGTTTTTGTAATGTGAGTGTATTTACAGCTTGTATGTTAAAAATTGGGTATTGATTTGAAAGTTAAAGAACTACTTTTGTTTGTGGATGTGATTAAAAATGAATCGGAAAACATTTTGGTAAGAGTTTGTATCACACCCCTACTAAAAAATATCGAGAACATTTCAAATTTTCTCTTGAAGCGAATACGTAGGAATATTTATATACTCAACTCAGTAATGATTTCATAATAAAGAGAAAATTACTTTCACGAGAACAAAATTATGTGGGGTTAAGAAAAAGAGTAATTGCACACGTTCAAGCCCGCATTAAAAGGTCTCAAAAATAATTCATGGGACAATAATAAAATTACAACTGTGTGATTTCAGCACGATCTTGATTGCTTTCGAGAGCGGTCTGGGGCGATGGACCCGAAAACAGGTCTCTTTCACAATCCCGTTGAAGAGAACGTCAACATTTTCTGTGAAAAGAGACCGGAGGAAATTACAATAATCTGTTCGAGAAAGGCGACGTACAGTTTCAAAGAAATCGAACCGTTCAAGATTCCCTTCACAAGTGTCGAGCACAACCCGTTCTGCAACACGTGTCACAAACTCGCAAACAAAAGAAACTTGTCCAACTTCGCCCTCCGACAAAGGATTGCGCAAGTTATTTCAGTCGTAAAGAATTTTGGACAAAGATCTATCGGTTGTAAACCGTCCGTAATTCACAATGCTCCCGCAATTGCGTAGAACATTCGCAACAACTGTTGTTTACTTCGATGTTTTAATTGTTTCTAATTCGTAAAACTTTTCACGGTTATTTACGGCTTTTGTTTAAACGGATCGGGTTGCTTTTGTTTCTAGCTGAACACATGGTTGACACTTTTAACTTGAGCTTGTGGGAGCGGGTTTAATGACAAAAAACAAACTAAAACCAACTTCAAACGAAGTTTTTTATTTGTTTTGCAGCTAGAATAATAGAAACATTTATTATTAGATCATGTCATCGAGAGCTGAGTTAGCATATTTCAATGGAAGGATCACTTAAAACGGATCACGTCGCTTATATGCCCACGCGCACAATTTTCTTCGATAAAATTATGTAAAGTAGAAATAATAGCGCGCCGAGCCTAATGAGCTGAATTGAGATAACATGGTGTTCTAAATACACAAAACATGTTTAACTAGTCAATAAATGTGTCTAGGGCTCGTCCAGACAGGGCGAGGTTAGACTGCGTATAGAAGCTGTATAATTTTCTATTACAGGCCTTATGGAGGCCATTGTAGGCAACTTTAATTATACACCTGCGGCTGTACTTAGGTGTTTATCTCGCGGTCATTATACTTACAAACAAAACTATTATCTAATTGGAATTATCACTAGGTTACTAGGTACCGCAGGTGATATGATGATGAAATCAGCACATGTCAGAAATAATCTGACAGCGTTTAAAATAATTATTTAAGTAACATGTTGGGCAGCAAAATTGCCTAAAATAAAAAGGTTGCATAGGTCACGCCTTCGACCTTATTCGTCTCACCTCTACCTCTGGTGCATTATACCATGTTCAATGCGAATTTGCGTTGAATTATCATCTCATTACAAGTCGGGATACAGGTTATATCAACCGCTAATTTTCGGGTACCGAATTTCCTTATTACATATTCCTCCAACGGAACATAATCACTCAAATTGGTAACACGAATTGCAAATTACAAAATTGGTATCAAAATGTTTAAGGCGTTGCCGAGATTCTTGTATCTACTGTACCAACCTGTACATAAATGTGTTTATAATATACGGTAGGTGAAACAGGTAAGAGGACGCACCGAACCCTCCTGGGTGGTCCGAATGAGACTGACCGATTATGGAGTACATAAACACATTGGTCGAGCTATATACCGTATGTTCATTTAAAATGGTGCCTGGGAATTAAATACGGTTTCGATACAGGCAGTAATTAAAGAATGTTCGTATCATTTATAGCGAAGATTGCCCACGCATGATGCGGACACACATTTCATTTTAATGTTACTTCCTTGTACTAAAACCGACCAGGAAAATTCAAGAAAAACTAAACATTTTTAAAACACAGATTGAGTATTCGTTTCTGAAACAAATCAGATACCTACATGTGAACATCAACATTTATAAATACTTAAAAGCAACATAATTCACTAAAAAGCTGCATTCACTGAAAACTGTTTTGACTTTCGAGTAACCAAACAACAAAAATAATATGGTCAGCAAAATCTTCTAAACATTTTTTTCCAATAACCGGTTCAATGCTTTTCATTTCACTAAGATCAACTTAGTTTTGGGAATATTTACAACCAAAAGTAGTCTTCCGAAAAAAAATCTTATCACATTTTCAAGCTACCAAAACATGGCGTCTCACTTTTCAGGGAGGCCTTATACAAAATGTATGTATTCAACTAAGCCCCTGCAGTTGTTTTTGTTATAAGCCACGCAGATTTATTGCGGAACCAGCGCTACAAATGCTAAAATTTCTATTACCATTTCAGCACTACGCTAGTGTAATTTTAATAGAGTTTCCAAAGCACCGCTTTAAGCGGTTGCCCGCTATCTTCAGCGCTGACTTCCAATCAGTCCACTAGATGTGTATCGACTTGAGCGTGCTTGTTATCTCAAAAACACAATATGAATAATACATTAGTCGACTGGTGGTGTACAGTGTACACTCGCTTAAATTGGCAAAGTTTAATTGACTTTAAGGTTGAAAATGAAGCAAGACCACCAAAATGAATTCGGACTTAACTCAATATCTACTTTTTATGCAATCGGTACAATATGTGGATGGAAATGAATTACGTGTAAATTACGCTTTATGACCAAACGCGGGTTCAACCCATGAGTTTTTCAGTAGAAATGTCTTTTTTGTGGATTAGGTAGGACGACTAAGCTGTCAGGAAGGTATAGGATGCTGGGCATAAATCATCTACAAAGATGCAAAAGCCTGTTTTTGACGCTTTATTACCAGAGTTTTTTTATTCAACTTCAATCAGTTGAAAAATATTTGATTTTAATTAACTCTTAATGCATTTAGATAATCAAGATTTGTGCACAATCAAATACATCTTCAAACATATTAATTATGTAAATAATAACATGGTTGGGAAAACTAATGATAATTTAGGAACTCGATTCATTTAAACCGCATCTTCCAATCAGGTAATTTATTGTATCAATATTTCGATAGAAATTAACATAAGAAATCAATAAAAATCTATTGAGCTATTGTAATAAAACTCCTGTTGTTCTTTCAATCACCCGTATAATATTCTTCACGTTCCTAGTCGTTACAATATTTCAGCATACATATACTTTATTTTAAACTAGCAGATCAAAACCACGTGGTTAGACTCAGTAGCTCGCTTACGACCAACACTTCCGAGCGCTCGTCCCAGAAATCGTCCAAACGTTCGGGCCTCACAGCCATCTTTTTTCCGGAAGCGTTGCCAGTATGCAAACCAGCCTTTTAAATCAATGACATGAACTCTAATACTTTTACATAAACAAAATTAACTAATTAGTTTCTTAAATAGTTATTATAAATTACAATAGCAATTAAATCATTATTTATACACAATTAAATTATTCAGATCATCAAACTTAAAATCAATTGACTCAACTGACTATCTGTACATGATTACTTTTAAATCAATAAACTCATTCAAAATCCCAAAATCATGATGAAATTATACAATTTTGATCGATTATTATTAAAATAATTTACTAAACTAGTCGACGCTAACACTCGTCCATCCTGCTGACGTGTATGTCCTCATACACGTATTGAGTGAACGTTAAGACCAATCACATGGTCGAATACAAATAAAAACCAATCACATGGCTGGCTATATCTAAGGCCAATCCCATGGCCAACTATAACTAAGACCAATCCCATGGCCGACTATAATTAAGACCAATCCCATGGCCGACTATAATTAAGACCAATCCCATGGCCGACTATAATTAAGACCAATCCCATGGCCGACTATAATTAAGACCAATCCCATGGCCGACTATAACTAAGACCAATCCCATGGCCGACTATAATTAAGACCAATCCCATGGCCGACTATAACTAAGACCAATCCCATGGCCGTCTATAATTAAGACCAATCCCATGGCCGACTATAACTAAGACCAATCCCATGGCCGACTATAATTAAGACCAATCCCATGGCCGACTATAACTAAGGCCAATCCCATGGCCGACTATAACTAAGACCAATCCCATGGCCGACTATAATTAAGACCAATCCCATGGCCGACTATAATTAAGACCAATCCCATGGCCGACTATAATAAAGACCAATCCCATGGCCCACTATAATTAAGACCAATCTCATGGCCTATCTCAATTATAATAAATAAGAATTATTTCTCATTAAATAAAAACAAGGCACAATTACTTCAATAACCTAAATACATTCTTTTATGACAGCACAACTTTAAATTTATATAATAATGCTACAAAATCAGTATGTGCTTATTAAATATCTTTTACATTCTTCATGATCGCTCAATACAGTATTTTCATCATACGAATTTATTTCTAAAGCAGTTGCATGAACCCATGGACGCATTTAACTAACAGCTACGACTGGTTTACCTCCATTTTTACTAATACCTGGAAATTGCGGCTAGCTAAACCGATAATATCCTACTAGAAACACTTCACGATAACTACGAGGACTCAGCATCAGCAGAGGGAACAGTAAATTCATTGCTAACACTGGCCTCTCAACTAATTTCTGACCGGTACTAAAAACTTCGTGCTCGATTTCAAATAAAAAAAAACAAAAAGAAAATAATAATTTTGGATGTAAATTTAGAAATCAATAAAAATAAAATACTTAGTATGTATGTAATTAGAATAACCGACTGTTTAATTGATTTCAAAATATGTAAGTTACATTCGATTTAAAGGTGCACGATGTATTTGAATTATAGTTACATAATAATTAATTTTAAATAAGTAGATTAATAGAATCATTGATTAATTGACCTTATTAAATTTAAGAGTTTGGTTTCATTGCCTATGTGTGTATGTATAGTCTAGTTGATAGTCTCGTTTGTTTTGTTACCTACCTCTGATCTAGCAAAACAGTTATCTGCGGTATGACCTACTTTCTTACATTTAGAGCAATTTATCAAGGGCTTAGGACATTCTAAGAAGCGGTGACCTTTTTCTTTACAGTTAAAACAAAATAGATTGCTATTGATTGATCTGTTCGATGGTCCGTTAATACTACTGGCGCCAACACAGTCGACGTCAGAGCTTTGTCCAAGATTATTAGCTCGCTGTTCTAAGAATACTGAGTTTTCCTTATTGCTCATCAAGAATTTCAGCAATTGATCTGGATCTTTACAACGCAATGCGAGGGCACTAGATTTGGTGGTCTTTTCAGTAATGCCGTGTATTATACACTCAGTTGCTCGTTTGCCAGTTATGTCACATTGATTTAATAAACCTAACTTTTCATAAAAGTATACTTCGATGGGTTCATTATGCTTGCTTTTTCTCTTAAGCATATCCTCCAAGGATTGGCCATAACTCTGCTCAAAAGGAAATGCGCTTAATAATTTCTCCTGCCATTCAGGCCAAGTAAACAAAATTGTGTTCAAACTCTCGTACCAGGTTTTGGCCAAACCCTGCAGTTTCTGCATAGCAAAGTGCACAACCGTTTTGTCATCCCAGCCATAAACAGACGAGCATTCGTTAACCTTTTTTAACCATATATCTATTCGTTGGTTTTTAAGTGATGGATTAAATTCCGGCAAAATGTTTTTGTGGTCACTGTGTCTGAATGCGGACCCGGTCGTCGTTGATGGCTGAGACGTCCAATCTTTGATAGTGCTTAACATATTCATAACATCTTTAGCAGAAAATTTTAAACTAGTTGAGCCTGTCAGTTGTGATTTATCGGTTGCATCAGCCACGTCATCACTGCGAGCCTTAAGTACCTCATATTCTAGTTGACGCACACGTTTGCGCTTTCGTTCCAGTTCTTTCTCCTGCTCCAGGACACTCCTAAAGCTTCGATCTCGAGAGCGCCGCTGGCTGCGATGGCGGCTGCGGCTGCATCTGCGCTGCTGGCTGCGGGATCGCTGCCGGATCCTACTGTGCTGGCGGCTTCGGCTGCGTTGTTGCCCGCGGCTGCTCAGTCGACTACGGCCTTGCTGCTGACCACTGCTGCGCTGGCGGCTTCGGCTGCGTTGCTGGCTGCGGCTGCACAGTCGACTACGGCCTTGCTGCCGACCGCTGCTACGCTGGCGGCTTTCCCCCGTCGTACCTTCTCTCGATGCCTCTTCAACGCGACGTGACCGACTCCGTGGAGTAGGCGTCTGCTGGCGTCGAGGGTCATCGTTGCAGAGTGGCATTGTCTGGAACTCAGAGATTTGGGCGTTAATGCTATTCAAGCCAATAAAACAAAGATAACCGAAGAAAAAGTTAGATTGAGGGTATCTCGTAAACGGTGCATCGTAGCCAAAAATTAACGAAAATTTCAACCCCCTTTGAAACCCCGCAAACTATGGTACCAATGCCTACTAGCACTTTTTTTTTTTAAAACTACCCACTTTACAACTTTCAAAGGAAAAATATTTTGTTTTATCAAAAAATCTATTAATATCATCACACTTTAACAATCATGCATTATACATCAGCAATATTTAATAATTTGGGCGTGTACATCCCACTTCTGATATGTAATAAAACTCCTGTTGTTCTTTCAATCACCCGTATAATATTCTTCACGTTCCTAGTCGTTACAATATTTCAGCATACATATACTTTATTTTAAACTAGCAGATCAAAACCACGTGGTTAGACTCAGTAGCTCGCTTACGACCAACACTTCCGAGCGCTCGTCCCAGAAATCGTCCAAACGTTCGGGCCTCACAGCCATCTTTTTTCCGGAAGCGTTGCCAGTATGCAAACCAGCCTTTTAAATCAATGACATGAACTCTAATACTTTTACATAAACAAAATTAACTAATTAGTTTCTTAAATAGTTATTATAAATTACAATAGCAATTAAATCATTATTTATACACAATTAAATTATTCAGATCATCAAACTTAAAATCAATTGACTCAACTGACTATCTGTACATGATTACTTTTAAATCAATAAACTCATTCAAAATCCCAAAATCATGATGAAATTATACAATTTTGATCGATTATTATTAAAATAATTTACTAAACTAGTCGACGCTAACACTATATTAGTGTGTACTATTAAATTAAGTGATTAAAATAGGAAGAAGTCGTCGTAATTAACAATAAAGTTGATTTGAAATAAGTCGTCAGCAAACATTCAAAATTCTAGAATATATATTTATACTGTCCAACCCATACCAACTATTGGCTCGAGTTTTCTTAAGAGAGACATACATTTTAATCTTACCAAGAAACTGCACTGTTATATATTGAAAAATACACTAGAGGTTGTTTTAATTAGAGTAGAGTTTATAAAAATCCGATTCAAATTAAAAAAAAATTACGCAAAGAAACTTACAATAAAATATTTTTTTTACAAAATACACAAGGAACAGTTGAGCTATCTGCAGACTGTTACAAACGATCTAGAGAAAGATAGCTCACCTGATCCAAATCAGTGCCAGATGGAAGCGTCCCGGAGACGCTGCTGGCGGCATTGCCACGCTGAATAGCAATGCTAATGCGCTGCGCCAAATACCCACCAGCCCCTGGGGTACGTTGCTTCTTTCAGTCTCCTAGACAAAATTTTGAAGACCCGCAAGGCCTCGATTCCCCACGGACCCCGAGTCTCACTCAACCCCAAGAAGAGCAAATAAGTAGTCTCTATCGAGACCTGCTTAAACATATTAATTCAAACTAAATAAAATTAGTTTTCTTTAAAAATAACTATTGTAACCAACAATAAAGTATCCCAAGGCGGGTTACCTACATGGTTTGCATTGCACCAAGGTCGATTGCACTCAATTACTTAAAAGCTGTTTACCAATACATGTAATCGTTATCGAACATTTAATCATTATTTACTTTAAGATAACGTATCGGCTAGATGTAATTATAATTAGTAAGTTTAATTTTATAGGTAAGCATTTTGCAATTTTTATACAGGGTGGTTTTTTGAGAAGGGCGGCGTTGTGAAGTCCAAAACCACGAAAGTTAGGGAAGAGTCAATACTTCAATTTATAAAAAAAACATTTTTTTTTTTTACTTTTACTTTTACTTTTAAAGTTTTGCTATTGCTATTTTCATTTATTTTTAGTAAAACATTGGTTTACAAAGATTGAAAACGTTGATTGAACGTTATTTTCACACTTATTATAAAATACCATAAACTATTAAATTCCAATAAGACAACTTTTCGAAACTGAATACGAGCAAAGACTGTATGCCTGTATTTATGATGTCTTGTATTTATTTTGTAGAAAACATCATGCAAAATTTTAGTAAGAGTTTAGAAGGTAATACTTTTGTGACAAACTCTTTAGTTGTAAGTTTTTGTAAGTCATAGTTTTTATAAAGTCTATTAGCGAAAACTGTTTGGCTTTTATTGTACTATGATGCCTACCATTATGTTTCTTTGTAAAAATGTTTGTTTTGCTTGAAAATAAAATAAAATAAAATAAAAAATAAAAAACAATACGATCTATTTTCAAAATTCAAATATCAAGGCAGGCGAAACAACAGGAGCTTGCGGCAGTTGTTGCTCTGTCTCGCGTTTATTCGCATCTGAATAAAAGTCTATTTAAGAAGTGCTGTGTTTTTCATTATATCCCCCATCAGAAAGAAGTCTTCTGATGGAAGTGGCGCAGGTTGCATCCTGCCTAAACTTTTTTTCAGGTCCGGTTTTTGTCGATTTGATGCGGTCTGGACTTTCCTATAGTTGTTAAGAAATCCATTTTAGATGAAGAAAACGTTGTTCTTGATTTCTGCTGTTTTGACAGACCCTGACGTAAGACAAACATGATATCGGTATTTTAAAATTATCGAGAAAAACAAAGAGGTCTGCTAAGTGGATAAACGACTCTAACTCAACTGTGTACACATATTTCATTCGAAATTATAAGCATTATACCCACGCGATACAAAACCTTCAATATATAATGTACTGATTACATTACCCGAAGACACTATTAAAATAATTACCCAGCATTACCCACATACTACGAAAAGCGAAGCAACGTTTTACGGAGAAAATTATCATTTTCGAACTAAATGGCATCGTCAACTGCATTTATTCGAACCGCGCCTCTAGACGATAATTTCGCGTAAATTTGAAATTGCCAAATGATGACCGAGATCGAACGATAACTGGATACAGTTATGCATAAGGAGTCCAAGCGCCAAATTTCATTTTTTGATTTTTTCGCATTTTCGTAATCACTAGGGCATAATTAAGCCATAGAAAAAACACTCTTGCAGCCAGCTTCACTCTAAGTGGTATTTTTTGATACCCAGTCCAAGCGCCTTCTATAGCAAACTAAGTATTTTGAAATGCAATACAAGTCCAACAACCAATTTAAAACTAACAACCAAATTTTATGATGAAAAAGCACATTTCCATTAAACATTACTAGTCCAAACGACGTAGTGTTACGCATCAGTAGTCTACGCGACAGTTGTTTGTAACTTCTGAACGTAATCTTTGTTTGGGTGGAAGGAGAGGCTGGCAGAAGAACCCAAGTCATGTTTAAGGAAGCACATATTATACTAGTTTACCAAAGTCAAAAACTTAATTCTTTGGTCAACTTAATTGTTGCGGAGAACAGAATAAAAAAAATAAAGGCCAGAATACACGTATAAAGATAAAGATTAAAATATTTTATTGTAAAACTGTGTATAAAAGATCTTAAAAGTAATGATGTTCCAACAGCTTACCTATTTCGGGCGTACAATATAGCAAAAAAGTATAAAAATAGACCTGATGATCTCTCCTCGAGAAGCACCCTATATTTCTGAAACTGCAATTAATACTTTATACTCCACAAGACTACAAGAAAGTTATGGCAAGCTGCAGAACAAAGAATCACAAATACTGAAGAAAAGGAAAAAGCTATTGTCAACGGAAAAAAGATAACAGTGGGCGAGAAGGTCAATAATAATTGGTTAAGAATAAACCAGATAAAGGAAACCTAAAATCATCCATTGCCTCATTATGTCAAGGCAGGAGCAGTAGAAGAGGAAGAAAGCTTAGAAATTGATGTAAAGAAAAGAAAGGGTAGAAAAGGACAAAATGTTTCAGAGAAAAAACTAAAAGATTTAAAATCACTGTTTCATAATATCCCAAACGATGCTATAGCATTTGACAAGGATTTGATTTCTGATGACACGATTGAAGATGATATTGTTGTTGAAGGTGTTGATGGCCATTTAGGTTTTTGATCCGGAACTTATTGAAGAAGAGTAGATTTATATATTATTTACCTACTCCATCCTACATCCTACCCGATATGTTCTGGGTTTGGGGTTGGTGTTGACCAATAATATCATCAATCATTTTTCTGTCTGTCTGAAAGCTAAAGATATATCTGAGATAGTCCTTATCTTGTTTTAAATTATTATTGTTTATTAAATATATTTTTTAGATAATTATATTGTTTTATTTTCTGGACATACTATCAGTGCCATTTTAATAGTTTTTTTATTTATTTTTATCAATCCTCTGTAACATCTAATATAAGATGCTGAGTAAATACGGAAATTCAAGGGTTTTTTATTAAACGATGGGAAAATAGTCCAGGAAACATTTTTATGTTATACTTATACTCATTTTGCAAAATGAGTACATCATATTAATTCGTTTCCACGTGCACTTAAAGCTAATCTTCCAGAATAAATAATTATTTTGTCTCTTGGACTCGTTTTGCAAAATGAGAACATCATATTTATTAGGAGTCCAAGTGCATTTTTAACGATATATTCCAAAATAAAAACTTTTTTTGTGTTTTTTTCTTGTAACATGTTAAATTACAAATATAAGCTTCGATATACACAGATTTACTTTCTGACGATGCAAATGCAAATCTTCTACCAATAAAAACGCGTTTATGTAATTTCCCAAAAAACTGAAAATGGCGCTTGGACTCACTATGCATAACTGTATCCAACTTATCGGAATCAGAGGACGCGTTTCATATCTGCCCTTGTCTCTTTAATGCTCGAGGCACATGCTTCATCATATTTGACATTTCAATCTCGCAAGATTACCGGATCGCTTTACTGGAAAATTAAGGACCCCAACAATCCAAGTTGGAACCCTTTTAAAATCGCTTTTCCATCCAATATTAGCTCGTAGATCAGGGTTGAACGCAATAAAAATTGGACATCCCTAGAGGATTAGACCAAACCCTGACGTATGTGACACGCGAAGCCTTGCCTATTCCTTTAAAAGGGGAAGCCATTTCATGTTATTTAAATTTATTTTATTTATTTATTTATTTAATCTTAGACTCACAGTTACAATATTGTTTATCTTAAGCTATTCGATGTATTTTATACATTAACCAATTCGAATCTACATTATGTAAGCAGTAAAGTAAGTAGGTAGGTACAAAAACAGTAATAATATTATCTTTCTAAAGTTATGTTCGGCGAACTAATTGAAATAGGTAGCATATCAGGTTATCTAACTAGCATGCTAAATTTGGTAGGTAGTATATGAAGTATTTAGTTTAGAAACTTACATTTAAAATCAAAAGGTGAAAAATAAGAATTAAAAACACAGATGAATCGCTAAGCAAGTGTGAGAATGTGTGTAAAAAGTGAAATTGAGTGAATGTGTAGTGTAGTGTGTGTGTCGTGGTGTGCATTGTTGATAATAATTTTAATAATGTTGTGCTATAATATACATGTAGTGTGAGTAGACAAACGCCCAACTTCATCCTGTCAGAAGGGGCAGGCGCAAGCGCAACTAGCGTAAACAAGAAACTGGTTTCTGCATAGTTTTTGTAGGGTCATCAAGGTAAAAAACAATTTTGTTGAGCACTTAAAACGCTGCTTGTTGTCAAGAGACGTTTTTATGGTACGTTCCTAATGGCACCGGATGACGGTTACGATGAATAATCAAGTAGCTCGAAATAAAGTGATTTATAAATCACTTATTGACACTTTGAACGAGGTCACAAACCGAATAATTGGCACAATACTTCATTATTCAATAACATCTTTATCAATAGGCGTGTGTAATACACGCCATATACACGTATTTATTCACGCAAATAATTTTAACACAAAGCTCTAACAAGATGCAGCTGTTGCGATCTTTCAAACGGAGACCATTTTGAAAAACTCGTTAGTTTTCGAAAATAGATTATAAAGTGTCACTCCTTCCCCTATAAATCAGGCGTGATTAATGTATCCAAGTTTGGAGCCGGGCGCTGCGTGACGACCCGACTCCCTCATTGGGTGGCTTGGCCGCCATATTGCTCAGTGCTTGTACCTGTCAAACTTTGATATATTGCCGCTTGCTTTCTCTAGCGCGCCCTGTCTTATACCCAGTTAAATTAAAACAGACTTTGCCGTCACGAAATCGCGATACACCCACAGTTACAAAAACATTTCATGGAACATTTTTGTAAAATTGATTCTTTGTTCTGTGATGTGTAAAATTATAGCACTACCGAGAAATAAAGCTTTTGATTTATATTTTGACACTTTGAGCCAAAACATTCGTGTTTTATTGTGGCTAATCGGTAATTTATTATCCTAATAAAAATTAAAAATATCTCTCAAGGGTGTCCGGATTGCTTTATTGAAGATTTATATTTCATGTATGTTCATATTTTTCAAGAAACCAAGTTTGCTTACTTCAAAGATGCAGAAAATATACTTTAACGATGTAACTACAGATCATTTAGTGAAAACTGTACCAAAAAGTAAATGAGTAAGCTTATCGCCCCCTTACGCAAAAAATCCCTCATAGCAATTTCAGCCTTAAGTCTAGCACGGACAATAAGTGCAGATAATGACACGTATAACGAAGTACTAAAGTGCTCGCTGCGCAGAACCAACAATTTGCCATTTAGCGTATCAGCTGGAATCATACACTGATAGAAATCTTACTCAATATCATGTTATTACTACGATTTTGCGTCTGATTGAGTAGCGATTGCATAAAAATTCAACTAGTTTTTTTTAATTTATTTTTATTTTTAAGTGTATTATTTTCACCTGTAGGTATTTTGTTTCATTATTAGATACTATGAAATAAAAAATATTTTTTTGTTGGCATATTTATTTTCTGCGATGACGAGTAATTATCGCGTATATTACCTTATTTTATTTACCGAAATATTGCGTCAAACATTACTATTTATTTCACCAGAATTATTTATTTTAGTTCATAAAATAAAATGCATTTTCATTTTTCGTTCTAACCGTACCCTTTCAATAAGCGCAATGGTACACTTGAAATAAAATCGCGGACTTGCCGCACGGCCTTATTAAATTGATAGCAGCCCGCCCGCGATCCATTACACGGAATTGCAACAAAACGACTGTTGACATAGGATATCATATACCGCCCGGTCCGATGAAATAGGTGCAACTGGAATATACTTGTATAGATACATTTTGTTATGAGAAAATTGTTCTGTACATTTTATATAATTTGCTCTTTGTTTCACTTACAACTAGGTACATAAAAAGCAATAATGCATTAAGTAGAATTTATATAGACTACATAAAAGCATTGCCCAAAAGAAACAACAAAACAAACATGTCTTATCCCGAATGCCTATCTGAATTTGAAATACCCAAACTTTAAATCCGCGAGCTTCCAAAATCCTTGGAAAATTTCGAACAGTACAAAGTCACCTGCTAAGGAGTTGGTATTCAAAAGCTTCGGTGAACCAAGTTGGGCGTGGAACTGTAACTTAAGTTATGTTTAAGTTGGACTTAAGTAAAGAAACCGCAGCGCCGCACTGTCTGACGACTGACTTAAATCTTAACAATGTTAGGGCATTGCTACATCATGCTTTGAAAATGATTAAAATATAACCCTTATCAACATAGTATAAGATCTTTCAATAGTATGATGAGAGCCATAGACAAAATATATATAAAATGGGCCCCAGATTTTCCCTGATGGTTGAACATTACACGAAAATGATCTGCTTGGATTAGTTAGTGTTATTCAAACTTGCCAGTCACTTAAACAGACGAACAAACAAACAAATAACGTGACGCTTAACTTTAGTAAACACAGTGATGGTAAATACTTTAAACTCAGTAAGCATTCCATTACTGACAGGTTGCAACCTATAGTTAGTCTGCTCAAGCAAGCTACTATATAACCAGTTATCAGTCCTCACTATAATGCTATCTCCACAAACCGGGCAATAAAAACGAAAGAGCTTGCAGTTACTTAATTATCTCAAAATAGACTGTAATGTACGGGTTTTTAACAGGTAATTTTACTGGACTGTTGACTGACAGCTATGGCATTATGTCTTCATGGCTGGATCAAATATTGGCTCGATAAAGTACTAAAATTTTATGCAATCAATTCGCATACTAATAGAGTTATAACTTATAGAAGTTGATGGATTCAGTCTTGTTAAAGATTTACGCTTTTGAAAGAAGATTGCAGAAATTTATAATTACGTGTGCACAGTACCTAATGTAAATTTCTTCGTTGAGGCGAGGATGCGGTGAAATTTAACGGCATTTGAAATAAATATCCCAGATTTGCAACTCCGAGCTCCTTAGAGGAGACATGCTTAGCGGTATTGTTCCGCGGAACAAAGGCAGGAACAAAATCTTATTTATATAAGAATTGGAAGCTGTTGCAGTAGGGAAATACAGCTGATATTTGTCTGCATTTTTCTGGCTGGCGTGATAAAGTCAATTTTCGTTTTGAACTGGTTGATCAAAACAAGCTTTACACATTATAAATAGATTTGGTTATAAGCACGTATAGAAGATCAACTAAAATAGTCAAATCTCGAAGAAGCAAAGGAACTACATCATTATCACAACCATAAATTCCTACAAACTATCCTTTTTATTATTTTCATCTTTATTTCGGAGTAAACTCATATATCTTCCCAGATGATCCTCAATAATCCTTATTTATTGCCAAAAAACTGATATACGAAACTAAAACAATCCAGATCAAATCATCTTGTCACTCCACCAATAAACCTGTACCCTAAAACCTGTGTCAATAGAGATAAAGGGAAACTAATATCAAAACAGGAATAGGCACGTGATAAGAAAACATTTATTCCCTATGTTTAATGCATGATTTGTCATAATTCCCCATCCTCCCCCGACCGTTGTTTTGTTACTGCGAGGAAATGGGCGTTCATGATATATCGGTTGTCTTATTTATCTTGGATGGAAAAATGTAGGGGCAGGAAGTATTAGTAGCTTTATTAGCAAACACGCATAAATGTAAATACAGGAAACAGCGCAGAGTAATTGCAAATAATTTACACCTACCATCGGAAAAATCCCCCCCTTCCCTCCGGACCTCGGTATCGAGTGCACGTGCTTTAGACCCCTTTTTTAAAGTTATATTACCAAAATTAAATCAAATTTATCATAAAAAAGTTCACGTCAAATATTAGGAGCGCATAAGCAGTGCATCGATCAACAGTTCCAACTGACCGGCGAGCAAGTGTGAGTGTAGCAGCCTTTACCGCACACATACAAGGTGACGACACGCCAGCGCGTACGCTGCACCTTGCCCCGCGCCCCGCGCCCCGCCCGCTGCCGCCTATCACTGATAACCGGTCCATCTATCGCCTACATTGCTGCACTCCTGGTACCCGAGCTTCATCGCAAAGCGTCTTTGTAGGTACTTAGTGCCTGTACTGTCGCCTCCGCTCCGCGTCATTAGCTTCATACGTCATGCCTTGCAATCGTTCGCCGCCGCCCGCCTCACGCGATTCAGATGCGCTTGCGGTACCTTCAACCTCCACGCTTCATCTTTCATCCTCTGAACCTAGCCTTGCTGAAGGTAAATTATCCGGGGCTATCAGAAGTGAGCTCGATTCCAATGTCTCTCACTTCCGGAATGCAAAGCGTAAGCTTCTGCGCGAGGACGATGATAAAATGGATTACTTCATGGATGAAATGCGTAAAATGTTTTCTGACTTCAAGGAGGAAGAAAATAGCAAGTTTGAAAAATTGTACTCGGCTGTTGATGAAATTCGCCTCTCTGTGGAGTTCTCGGCCCAGAAATATGATGCATTGAAGTCCAAAGTCGACCAGCTTGAAGTTCTGCGTCAGGATAGTCTAGAGTACATCCGGTCACTGGAAGCCCGTCTGGAGTATTTTGAACGAAGCGCTCGATCTACATGTTTGGAGATTAGAAATGTTCCATCAACCCCATCGGAGACAAAATCATCACTTGTGGGCACAGTCATCAAGGTTGGAAAAGTTTTGAACACGGATATTCGCATCACGGATATAAAAGACATATTTCGCATCAAATCTAAAGATCCGGCAGCAAGGACCATTATTGTGGATTTCACTAGCGTTCTTACGAAAGAAAAAGTTGTCACATTGTTTAAACAATTCAACAAAGTGGGATCCAGACTGACTACGGAACACCTAAAGATTAGTGGAGTGGCTAAGCCCGTCTTCATCTCAGAAAACTTGTCGCAAAAAATGAAAAGACTTTTCTTTCTCGCGCGCGACTTTGCTAAGGTCAACCAATACCGCTTCTGTTGGGTGTCAAGCGGAAACATATTTCTCCGCAAGTCTGAGGGTGCTCCACTCATTCGTGTCACTAGCGAGGCCGACCTAGCTAAATGCACTAGTCTAAATTGACTAGGGACTAAATATTGTGTGACTTATTTGTCTATTACCTCCTATATTATAATGTTTGTAGCATGTTATTTGATAAGCAAAACTGTTATTTTTATATTTAGTATAATCTTTCCTAGAACTGGGTACAACACTAAACAAATCAATGTCCTATACACAACACTAGAACACAAAACACAATTACAACACATAACACTTTCACCGCACAAAATACGTTCACTAAACATTACACGTTCATCACACAAAACACACAACAAACATTTTTTTACGCTTTCCCTCTTTTGTTGGCAAGGTTTTTCGGTAACTCTGGCAATCACTAAAGTTTGTATACCTATTTTTCATTTTAGCGCTCGGTAATGGATAATGTAACCTCTATCTGTAACGATATTGAAAATATATCGGTCTCTGAACATTTTCTCTGCTCACCTGAACAATGCGACAAATACGTACTCAAATCATCCCTCAAAGTGTTTCATTTGAATATTCGAAGCATAAATGCAAACTTCGATAACTTATTAGTTCTATTAACCCGTATACCACTCGATATTGATATAATTATCCTCACCGAATGCTGGTTAAGCAAATGTCCCTCTTTACCTCAAATAAGCGGTTATCATCATCATTCAACCTCTTTTAGCAACCAAAATGAAGGAGTTGTTGCGTATGTTAAGTTGGGTATCAACTGCACTCTTGAACTACCGATATTTAATGATGCCAATTGCTTAATACTCAAACTCTCAAACGAAATTGCGCTTATTGCGCTGTACCGCTCTCCTTCACATAGAAATACTGATCGTTTTATAGATAGCCTCGATTCCTCTCTGTCAGGTCTTGCAGGATTTAAATCTGTATTAATAATAGGTGATATAAATATTAATTTGGTTCCCGAAGCCTACGACCCTGAAGCAGATGCCTATCTAAACATGACTGCTGCTCATGGTATTCTACCAACTCACACTCTTCCCACTAGGGAAAATCGTTGCTTGGATCATGCAATGCTCAGAACTCCCTGTACCTCTACCACTCTGATTCTCGACTCTTTTATCACCGACCATGCTCCTATTATATTTACTGTTGACCTTAAGCCTCTTGTTAATAAACCACCACACCTTGTTCGTCGATTTGATCTAAATAAAATCGTCTCTGATCTGGAAGCTACTGACTTCTCCCCAGTTCTCAACCATCTAGATGCTAATAAGGCAGCTGATTTACTTATAGATATAATTTCTGCTATAATAAATAAAAACTCCCAACACTCCAAAATAACCAGTAAAAAAAGAACCATCAAACCATGGATGACTCCTGGTCTGCTCAGATGCGTTCGCCATCGAGATGAGTTACACAAGAAATTTAAAAGAAGTCCAGAAAACCAAGTAACCAAAGTTTCTTACAAACGCTACAGGAATTACTGTAATAACTTGCTGAAAAGAATAAAACAGGAATATGAGCGTAAACTTTTACAAAAGGCTGGTAAAAACCCTAAGGCTATGTGGAAAGCTATAAGAGATATTGCTTACCTCAATCGTGGAAAATCCTCCTCTTCTAACTTACTGAAACTTGAAAGCACGCCCTCATCATCCGTGAACAAAGTTAACAACTTCTTTGCCAGAATAGGAAAAACATTAGCATCAAAACTAGCTCAATCAAACATCAACGGCTCTTCCAATAACACATTCCCCGATACAAACATACATTCTATGGCTTTGGTTAGTATTGATAATGCAGAACTTGAAACCATTATCCTAAGCCTAAAAGGAAATTGCGCCACTGGATGGGACAACATCCCTACCTCCGTCATAAAATGTGCCAGACATGTTTTAATCCCTGTGCTGCACTATTTATTTAATCTCTGCATATCATCTGGTGTTTTTCCTGACTCCTTCAAAAGAGCGGTAGTTCATCCCATCTATAAAAATGGAGACAGAGACGACGTCACCAACTATAGGCCTATTTCAGTACTGTCTGTATTATCTAAGGTTCTTGAAAAAATTCTAAATAATAGGCTTATAAGTTTTCTGAAGTCTAACAATATCCTATCCCAAAATCAATACGGTTTCAGAAAGGGCTTGTCTACTGAAGACGCCGTCATTGACCTCACTAATAGTATAGTAAAACAACTTGACCAAAAGCGTAAGACAATTGGCATATTTCTTGATCTTTCGAAGGCCTTTGACACCGTCTCTGTCCCCATCCTTATATCAAAACTTGAAAATATTGGCGTTAGGGGTGTGTGCCTAGATATAATGAAGAACTACCTCTCAAATCGGTCTCAGTGTGTCGTAATTGATGGTCATAAAAGCACGGATGAATTCATTGAGTTCGGTGTTCCTCAGGGCAGTGTCCTTGGACCTACCTTGTTTCTAGTTTACATTAATGAGCTGTGTAGGCTCAAACTCTCTAATTGTAAAATTATAACGTATGCAGACGATACAGCTCTACTTGTAGATGGGAGAAACTGGGCTGATGCCTTTGTTCAAGCTGAATCCGCCTTGCGTGCCGTCACGTCTTGGCTAACATCTAATCTTTTAACCCTAAACAGATGTAAAACTAAATTTATTACTTTTTCCGCTAATGCGTCTGGCCAACCTCAATCTTCTCACAACATTTGTATACACACCTGCCGTAATACACAACCGAAACCTTGCTCGTGCATACCTCTAGAACGTACATCAAACATCAAGTATCTCGGTGTAACAATAGATAGCTCAATGTCTTGGGATAACCACATACATCAAACAGTATCCCGCACTAGAAAACTCATTTACATTTTTAAAAACCTTCGATCTGTATTAGAACCTAAATCCCTTAGAACGGTCTACTTGGCTTTGGCTCAATCAATCCTCTCTTACTGCATTACTGCTTGGGGTGGATCCTCCAAATCTATCATGATAAGACTCGAGCGGGCTCAAAGAGCAGTACTGAAAGTCATGGCTAGGAAACCTTTTCGTTACCCCACTGTTGACCTTTTCGCTCTCAGTAATGTTCTTACAGTAAGGCAACTGTTCATCTTTAACACTATTTTGCGAAAACACTCTCATCTGCCTTATGATCCTATAGTTACTAATACCAAGCGCAGGCTGGATAGGGTCTGTAAAATTGAATCTCGGAGAACTAAACTAGCCAGTCGACACTATAACATAATTAGTTCAATGCTCTATAATAAGATAAACAAAGACCTTAATATCTACCCCCTTACACTACATAAATGTAAAATGAAATTGCTTTCTTTTCTTCAACCACTTTCCTACGATCAAACAGAAAACCTCCTGATAGTACTAGTTTAACATTTTAAAGTCACACAATACACCCCTCTTCAACCAAACACTAACTCACCTTCACACACACACCCACACCCACACGCACACACCCTCACACTGGGAACTATCTATGTAATGACCAGGCTCGGTTGAGACGGGTTCCTACCAGTCTCAACGGAGGCTGTTTCTACAGGATAGCTCTTCACACACACCCTCACACTCCCCTCCACACAGGAACATTCAGGTGTATCACAGTCACTCTCTGTGCTGGAGTGTCTTAGCTCCGCGTTACTCTTAATCCCATTAGGTACCTATAATATGTAATGGCTCCTCTGTTAGTTTTATTTTTTCTATTATGTTAAATTCTTAGTTTTATGTTTTTATCTAAATGTTAAATACCTAATTGTTTATGAGAAACAACATTCAGGTCTATGAGGTGGGCGTTGATAGCTGCGTCACAGTTTTTATAACTATTGTGGCTATCATCGTACCCTTCTGTTTATACTCCCCTGTGTTATTTGTTTCCCCAATAAATATTTTGATTTGATTTTGATTTGATTTGAATGCACCTCACTTCAACCTCGAAATTCATCAAGGTGATTCTTGATATCACCAGGCAAAACAATAGCAATAGAAAAGTGAATAAAAGATTCAAATAAAATACCAACTGCAGTTTTGTCAACAACAATAAAGCTCACAATTCCAGCAGAACGTTTAAAATCGTCCCTGCGCTGCAACTCTGTAGCAATAAAGCCGCGAATCAAAAGTTGGCACTAAATCACAATATGGCGTTCGCTGCCCCGTGTTTGCTCTCGCCCACATAATCCGTTCATACGCCGGTAAATCCATCCAGCAGTGTCGCGCACAACACTAAATCATCATAAGAGAATCTACATCCATACATATAGATACTACAAGCACGTATTGCTGATTCGGTTTGGCAACATCGCTTATGGACTCCAATTTATCACCACGGTATAGTTACAACAACTTCATAAGCTCATTTATCGAAAATATCGGTCTCAGCACGCAAGTAACTTGCAGTTCAACATTTTTATTCGCAGAACTTTCGGAAACTAGTATTACCTGCACTCGGATTCATTATCGAATCGAATACCGAATGGAGCCGGTGAAAAATCCCGTCGATTTATGCCGTTCTTTTTTATTCGATTTAAAACCCGCCAGTTGCTGAAAAAGTTTGCATCGTAATGCAATCCTGCGGCATTAGTTTTGCCGTTTATCAGCGCTCTCGCTACTGCATAGCTTTGAGGGATTAATCCAAGCGGTGCGAAGTGGAATGGACCTGCAAATCCTATAACTTAAAAGTCGAGAGAAATCGCACAGTAGCTTATTGTCCTAGTAAAGCGATACACTTGTTTTTGTACTGAATTTAGATAAGCAACTAATCCATAATGCATTATCAGGGTACTATTCGTTTGGCATCTGCCCAAGTTAAGTAAAGTCGTACATGCGAGGTTTTCGTAGGCTTTTGGAGTGGAACTGTTCTGCATTGAGCGATTATGCTCATATTTTGCGTGTCATAGGGCAGAAAAAACAACGCGCAAAATGCAATATTTGTTTGTGAAACATCGAGTTGAGTGGTGTGCGACGTGCGTGTACCGTGGCTAGCAATTTGACTTTTTCACTCGATTTATGCGAATATCACCGACCCGCGGAAAGCGGACAAACAAGCGAAATTTGTTGTTGGTACAATGCTGTTTTTTAGTTCCCGTGGGCTTTATATCCATCAGATGTCGAACCAGGGGGCGTACGTTTTTTACACAACTATAGCTAATGGAAAAAGCTAATATTTTTTTTTTGGTTTTTTACTAAATACTTATTCTTTTAGCTCTACTAATTCTTTTAGCAGGAAAAAGATATGATTTAATTTTACATTATTATAAAACGCTTCAAAATCTATATTTAGATAAAATGTTATATGCAAAAATACAAGCAAAATTCACAAGGTTTCTGTATTTTTTGTGTTTTTGTTGGTACAATGTTGCCTTGTTGAATATTTAAAATCCACCATTTTGGGACTGGTAATTTTTGCCGTTGTCAGTCACACACTTGACAAGAGAGCCTTCATGTCGTTCAGTCTTCACTCCCAGGACAATGGTACTGCAGCTCGTTTACGTTTGTTAAGCCTGTCTGTCTGTACGTCGGTTTATAGGACACTCTGAGATTCAAGATAGAACGCGCACGACCGCCAACGTTGAGGGAATTAGGAACGGTGGTTCGCGACTTGCATTTTTCAGAGGCAACCTATTGAATCTAGAAATTTGGATACGTTATTTGTAGTTTATGTGAAAAAAGCATCAATTTAATCCCACTGGTAAGGCTAAAGAATTACTTGTGCGTCTCTTACTGGTAGGGTTAGGGTTAGGTCCATTTCTTCCATATAATTATACTTTTAAGTTTTTGGATGACATAGTCAGCAGCATATCATTTGTTTTAAAGTTAAATATACATTCAATGGAATATGCTCTTATGTTTTATACCCTTGTTGATAAACAAATCATCGTATTGTACAAAAATAAACGAAATTGTATCTTCAATCATAGATACATAAACAAAGCAATAGCTACGTGATTCATCGGAGAGGCTTGTAAGCAATGCCGATATGAAATATGGGCTTCCACCGCGTTGTAAATATCAAGCAGGCCGTTTCAACATTTCATTTATCTATGTCTTTCGTAGAGGCACTGGTTTTATCTTGGACACTGGTTATCTAGTTAAACAATAAGACCAAATTAAGGAACAGTGGACCTAGTCAGAGTGATTTGACACATTGCAGAAGAAGAGTTAGGTGAGTCGGAGACATAGATGCCGCATAAGAAAGACCTCGAACCGAACACCAACTCAATAGTGCACGAGAGATGAAGTTTATACTCAATTCAAGAGATATTAGACCTGACAAATTAGTGACTTAGCTAGAAAATATAAAATACATATTATGCCAGACTTACATCCAAGTGCAGGAAGATATTATTGTAGCCATACAGAATACGCAACAACACAACATCTGACTTGTGACGACAGAAATCTTACAAAAAAGCCATTGAGGGAGGAAGTTTTTTAAAATAGGAAAACAATTGAGTTAATATTTTCAGACCCTTGATTTGAAATAATTGTGGTTACTACAATACCGCAATCTAAAATATGAAGTAAACCTCGTAAACAGTTTAATATTGTAAAAGATGTGGTTTTGACTTTTTGTGTAAATATTTGTGGTCACAATTACCATAGCGTTGTTATGTAACCGCAAATTGATTGTTCATGTAGCTCCCAAGTTGAATATCATTGACAATCAAAGGTGCTGTGAGGTAGGTACACATGTTATTGACTCTATCATGTGCTTGTATTACCTGAAGGTGCTTGTACTTAAGGGTATCCGGTTCAGAACAGTACAACGTCACAGATAATAGAGAAACGTTGGCGCAGATTAAAGAAACTTCAGAAAATAAATAACCAACATAATACCTATTCTATATGATCTTTAATACAGAACACAAATGTAACGACGTTCCACTTATTGAAGGGTTCTTCTCTAAAGCCTGGGCACCTCAAAGCGTTCTGCGGTGACGGTTAGTACAACGCTGTCAAATATGACAACGATATTTGTCAGTGTTTCACAGATCGTAACCGTAAAACGCTTAGATCTGCGCAAGGTTTAATTCTCGCCTTGCCATATCTCTTCATTCATGACACGTCATCATTTTTATATTAATCGAACTAATCCCTGCCAGCCCGTAATGAGTGATCAGTCTCAAATCAGTAAAAAGGCATTAGAACCTCCTGTGACCCCTTATGTGACGGTTAATGTATGCAGATTGAAAAAATTGCCCTTTAATAATTAGTGGTAGGTAAATAGTCAGTTCCTAAACATATTTTATTACAAAGTCAGTTTTGCTTTACAGCAAATAATGTAACTATGTAGTAAATATGCAAGTCACTGTACTCTAAAAGCTTTTATTTTTTACTTCCTGAATAGGTTAATGGAATAAAAGAGAACTAGCGTTCCTTGTCCTAAGCTGTTTCAAGTCTCGTGTCGCTATCCTATTCCTGTCTGAGCCCTGCGATACAGTAGCTTTTGTTGGGACATTAGATTTAGTCGAGAGAAATGTGCTGGTTTTAGAATGTGCCAGACGGATTGTGAGAAAGATAAATAGACTGCATTTGAATGAACTCAATGCAAGTAATGTAGTTTTTATCATTCGAAAGAATGATATTTGCTTATTTTGCTTTGTCCGCTGCTCGGTTCTCATTGACTCTCAAAAATATTAGGTACTGTTCGAATAACTCTTTACTGAACTCTACTGAAGTAAACACGCTTATTGTTTTTTTATTTTTATACAACTAGTTGATGGACCGAACATATGGCCAACCTGATGTTAAGTGGAAACCATCGCCTATATAACAAAGCATTGCCTCGTAGGTCACACACGACAGGAACGTGTCTTACGATGCGCTGCCCTTCGTCCATCAACTTGAGGCATACAAATTTTCAGCCCCATGTGCCAGTAATTTTACCAGTACCCACACCCTTCAAACCGAAACTCAGCAATGCTGCTTCACGGCAGAAATAAGCTCGTCCGGGCCCCGGACTCCGGGGGAAGTTCTACCAAGTATTTTCGGGGACGTGCCCTTCACAAAGAGCTCTACTATTACTGAGAACTGAAATTTATTTATTAACGTATGTCTAACTTTTATATTATTGATATTCCGGATCTCTTCACGCGTTTTCTTTATACTACCACTGATCAAAGTCAAAGTTAAAAATGTATTTTATTCAGTAGTATCACAAGGATCACTTTGAAACGCCTTACAACTAGGTGAGTCTAGGTGCCAGTTCCACGCGACCAAGCCTAGAAGAACAGGCAACAAACTACGGCTTGGTTCCTACCGTTTTTTTGTATGATCAAGCAACAAACACCCGGCCGGACCTTTAGCAGTCTACAAGAGTTATGCCACCACAACAAATACTAGAACTCCACGAAAACCCATTACCTCCTCCATTATCAACATTCCATGAAAACTATCCATTAATTAAACAGATATGCCACTACGTATAAACCCGTCTGAATTTAGCTGTTGTTAATTTGTCACAGTGAATTAGCCACGGACGGGGTAACTGATAGCGTTAGCATGTTGCACCCTGTGCGACGCCAATATGCTCGTAAATGTCCTGGACAATTTAATGTATGGATATACATCTATTATATACATAGTAAATGTCTATCTGTTTTGGGTAGGTTATTATTCCATATTAGCCATATTAGGTGCATAATATCTTTTAAACCTTTAAAATTATTTTACCTTACTCGCACACGGCAAGTAGAAGATGTATTTAAAAATTTGCTAGCCAACTTATTTCAAAATATAAATCTTAGCTTTCTTAAGACAAAGCTTAAAAATGACTTTCCAGTAGAATCAGTGAACAAACTAATGGTCTGAATGTGAAAACAAAGCTTCAAAATAACAATTATCTTATCTTTGGTCAGCGTAAGTTCAAATTACCCATAAAACTAATGGTTTTACCATCCGAACTAATCCGTCAATAGATAAGGATCATAAACGCAATGTCAATGCCACCATAAAACTATTTCGACTCGTAATTTGCAACCCAAAACAAACTTGAAAAAACTAAAAGAAAGTTGAAGACAAAGGAGTCCCGGTCCAAAAAACCGTTTTATTATAGAATAGTAACAATATAGAAACGGTACTATACTTTTTAACTTTTGTCCCAAGATAAAGGGAGAAAGTTGCGCAACGGTCAGCTTTCTAAACTCCTATTGTCAGTTTATTGTTTCGTACAAAAATCTTTGTTCCTTTAAACAGCTTTGAAAGGGATTGGGAATAAGCGGTGACTTGTGGTCGGCTGCGGTCACTATCATTCATTTAAAGACAAAAGTCTGCAGCGAAATATGGATTGTGAACTCAAGTTCAACTCCAACGAGCTTTGCTCATGATCGTTCTAGATTTAAATCAATGATTCGATGCTATTTCGTGAGTGAGGTTATACTTCTACAACTCATTTAAAATCAAATAGACAAAAAAATCTTATTTACAATTTTAAAAGCGTTTATAGTTCACTAGCAGCCGCCCACGGCTTTACTCGCCCCGCTCCCATTATTTACATCCGTTCTCCATTATAATATCTTTATAAATTCTAGCCTATGTGTTATTTTGGTGCGTAAGCTATATTATTGTAAAGATTTATAAAAATCAATTAAGTAATTTTTACGTGAAAGAGTAACAAACATCCATCCATCCTTACAAACTTTCGGGTTTATAATATTAGTAGGCTTGCTTATTTAGTTGATAAATTTGAAAACTGCGTGCACGTTCCTGATAAAATACTTTGCTATAATCAAAATTCCCCAATCCAAGAATGTACGCTAGATATTAAAAGTAGCCAGCACGTAGTGTATAGGACTCTCTGTCGTGCCTGGGCGCGGTTAGACAAGCTTGTTAGTGAACAATGCTGGGGACAGCCACGTTTGTGCCTGTATCTAGATATTACTAGGTTTCCTTCCTTGCCACGTATGGGCAGAAAAGGTTGCAAGCATTTCTAAGCGGGTTGTGCGATTTGAGTTTTGTTTTAAACGCTACTAAAAAGATTAAGCGCATACCAATAGACAGTCTACTTTGTTTTACCAAGAGATTGACCAAGCCAGTTAGTTGTTGCTTAACAGTTTAAAGCATTTGTACAACAGCAAACATTAAGCATAATTTAATGTAAATCAATATCAAAGTCATAATAAATCCATAAAACAAGATTTATGGTTCAGGGAATGTCTAGTAATAGTCTGTAAACAATAATATTCAACTAATGTAGACATTTACGATGTCTTCAATGGCAACAATATCAACTATATCAAGCGTCATTGAACTGAACGCGACTATGAGTCTTCTAGATCAAGAAATCAATTTGATACGGTACACTACAAAATAATGCGTGAACCGGATATTAGATAAAAAAACATTTATGATAATATTTTTATGAACTTCGGCGATGTTATTGGAATGCAACATTTATTGGAAAGTGAGGATATTTTTTTATATTTATATGCTCGAAAACTGTTTAGAAGGCTCTATAACTTTCAACATGAAACTCGAGGGCAGTCACAGTAACTACGGTAGTGTACAGAGAATTTCCACCTAATAAAAGGCCATGCTACGTGTAGGGAACGTTAGACACGCAATTACGGAGCACCCAACTTAATAAGGCCTCTGATACCCTTCGCAAAGGCTCGGAAAAGTGGAAGCGTAGAAGAATATATGGACCACGGTGGGTCTAGTTTGATTGGTGGAGGTAGAAGGTAAAGTTTCACGTTAATTAGTGCGTACCTCACGTGCTCGAGCGTGTATGTATTCGAGATTACTGTCTCCAGTTGCTTTAAATATTTCTGTGAAGTATTCAAAGAAGTTGCCCAAAACACAGAATAAGTAACAGTACTTTACCGTGAAATGAATTGTCGAATTCCAACGAGAGATATGAAACAATGAAATTATACAGGGCAGTCCTCTGACGTCATGTTCCTGGCACTCCTCCATTTTACTGCACATTTTTTGAAGTATGGTTCTTTTCTTCAAAACTTGGTTCAGTTTGGCAATTTCGTAGGTATCTAAGCTTGCAATCGCGTTATATGCCGTTAATGCGAGAAGCAATTTGATGGCTAGATTAATGTGCGGAACAATTTATTGACAATTATCGTAACCAAACGTCCAAGGATCAATTAACACAAAGGCCCTATTGCAAATTAGACTAACTGAACAACGGGCGAAGTCACATAGAATACCGATTATACATTCCTAACACATCTAAATAACCATTTTTTTTATATAAGCATTTAAGACTAAATTCACGAGATTTGTTTTAGGTATGCCAATTGAATAGAAAAAATCTATCACAGGCAAAATGTTTCAATGCTAAAATTTTACTTTAGTATGAAATCATTTATGATACAATATCATATTTATATTATTATTTGGGCGGTAGGATGGTCCACTAATGTACCCTCTCCATATACTTAGAGGTAGATTTCCAGAATTACTAATCTTGTAAAAGCTTGCTTTTTGCCACGCTTTGCATTCGTATTAAACATTGATTAAGCGCGTGTAGTGTGTGGTAAGCGTTGGTAAACAAGCGTCAGCCAGTTGTTCGGGTTTACACATAAATTCGGCCAGACCAAACTCCTATCTAGACGCCTATTAGATATTCTAGATTGCACCCGCGGGTTGCGCACAAAACAATTTATCTGTAATGGTTTGATTGGTCAAGATATTTAATGTATGCAATATCAATTACATTATTTACTTTAGCTATGCTGAAATAATTCGGTTGGCGCTACCGAATTCCAAACCTAGAATTAAATTAATAAACCTTATATCTTGAGTAGCCGCTACGGCTTATATACTTAGCTACTGCTTATGTATACTTATACATAGCTACAGCTTATACTTGCGAAGAATTCACAGGCTTATTGGACAAAACAAGATGGTATTGCAACTCAGACTGCCTATCAAGACATTTTATTATATTTTATTCGGAAAACAAACAGTAGGCAACTACTACAAACTAGGCAATAACAACATAAATATCTAATTACCAATTAAATGTTTTCGCATATTATTATACATAACTTCTATGATTCAATCTTTTTCTAAAATGTCTACTTTTTAGAAAAAGATTCTTATCAAATCAGTAGCTTAGAATTTTATTAGTGGAAGTTGTAGTCACTGTTCTACAACTCTGTTTTTATTATTAAGGTTTAATTATTGTTCTTAAGGAGAGGAGACGAGGGAAACCACAGGAAAGATGGTAGGACGAAATAGTCCAAATGGCAGAGAAAGAATGGACTAAGAAAGCGAAGGAGAGGAAAGAATGGAGACTTTTGGAGGAGGCCTATACACGCCGAGGGGTACTTAGTTAGTTTTTTTTTAATCTATGATAGATCTATGTTATTTAAGCAATAGGTATGTTATTTAAGGAAAAAGGCTTTTTCAATTTTATTTTGATTTATTATAGGTAGGTATATTAAGGTTCCATATCTTTCAAATTACGTCTTTTTGTTAGTTACTTAACACATTTTGTAAACTCTATAAGGTCTCCCGTGATACAGTTTAGTTCTAATCCGGGATCCATTGTATTTATCTTGATTTTTGCAAAATTAAATTCAGGAATTAATAATTTTGTAAGTATTTGTATTTTTATTCCAACTAAAATTATCGTTATCTTCTTACCATTTACTTAACCCAACAGTGAATTTCACTGTGTTCTACTGCAGTAGTGCCATATTTAGCACTTGGTTTAATTGGTTAATACTTCTTGTGAATAAGCCTAAGCCTGTATGTGATCCATCTACGCCCATCCCTGGAGGCTTTGTCGTAAACACGTTAGTTGTGCCACCTTCTTGTTGAACGGGCCTTTACACGTGTATACTAACCCTTAATGTAGTTTAATCGCTAATAGAATAACTCAAATAAACAAAAAAACTTACAATTAAAGAAATATTTACAAAATGTACAAAATACACAAGAAACAGTTGAGCTATCTGCAGATCGTTACAAACGATCTAGAGATAGCTCAACTGATCCAAATCAGTGCCAGACGGAAGCGTCCCCAAATTGGGTTTATAAAAAACCGAAGACCAGCGCTATAGAAGCACTTACTACTATAGCATTTATGCTGATTGGCAGCCAATTCAAATGTAATTGTTCTTTTTTTTAACACTTGTTTAAACTATTGCTATGTGACGATAATGAATAACTTTTCATTTGAAAATTCATTTTGTTTCAAACATTTATTAACGATACTTATTTGTTTTTTTATAGGAATTTTAAATTTATCGTAATAAAAACGAAATACGACGAGAGAACCTTTTGTTTTCAATAAGGAGTAGACTTCATTGCTATTCTTTCTAGCATGAAAATAGCCAGAGCTTTTTATAAGTTGTCCTATTTATAATAGTAAAAAAGTTTTCATTAATAGATCAAAACAAAGGTCTTTGCAATTGTTCTAAATGTAAGAACGTTGCACAAACACGTCCAACCAGATATCTAGGCGAGTGAGTGACACTTCATTAAAAGGACGAAGCTGTGCTAAGAGTGCAGCTAGTTCAGTCCATATTTTATATTATTAAATTATAGTTTAAAAAACTAAAAAAAAACGCTTTTATAACTAATTGAACTAAAAAGTTAAAAATAAAACTGTAATAAGCAATTGAAAAATTTATATTATTGTACAAAAAAGCGTGGGGTGCTTTTTATAATAATAAAATTTAAATAGTTTTTTAAACTATATATTTTTTTTAAATTTTTTTTTTTTTTTTCATATTATTGCATTGTCATCGACCTTTGACAGGTGTGCAAAGTTTGAATCAGGAAATAGGACAAAATCGAGCTCAAAGAGGTCGGTTACATACATACATACAGGTGAAGCTAATAAAAGCGTTATAAAAAAAAGTATCACCATCACCAAGCCGCAGTATTTACGAATTACAGAATATAGACCCTCCTTATAGAATTCCTGACTTGATTGTTTTGGTATAAGTTATTTTTCCTTCGGTCTGGCTCAAGGTCTCCTACAAATCCTTCCATTTCTGTCGATCTTTTGTAGCTTAGAACAGGCAACTTTGAAGGTTTCAAGGTGCATAAAACACAAAATTAGTATGCAATGTATATAGGTAAATCAATTAAATGACAAGGTCTTAAGAGACGATCTCCATTAAAACAAGCTTAAGTAAAGTTTTGACATAGAAAAACAAGGTGTGTTCCTATCGTAAGGGATATAATTTAGAAAAAGACGATGTTTCCTCTGTCGATAATCTTTACACAAAAAAGTGGCAAGTGAACCAGCTGTTCTAAAACTGTGTAACCATGGTTTATGGCGTACACGCAACAGATCCCATTGTTAGACTGTGAACAGGTGAGTCTAATTGAGTTTCATTTAATAGTACATAGTCTGCGCCTTAACAGGCATGGGAAAGTTTTATTTTGAATTAGCTGTACGACAAGCCGAATAAATATTTTTTGAATAACAACAAAGAAACATCGCGATTGAAAATAAATTAATATTTAACGAAGATATAACACAGTGGGTTTCTTTTGCGCAGTACTCACAATTTCCACACAAAACAACATAACCATCTAATGAACTAATCAAATTAAGTCCAAATAAATCCTCGAGAACATTAAAATTCAAGTGGAGAATTAATAAAGAGATAAATACATTTATGAGCAGCGGGAATGTGGGTCTGCCGTTACGGAGCCGGTTGGCTTTATGTGCATATCGAAGATGGATGGTGTATGGGCAGCGAGCAAGGCGCGGGAAGGCCGCGGAGGGGGGGATACGCATCCCTCCCCCCGCACCGCTCTGGCATAATGGCCGCGACCACTTCGACCCCGTCAGACGACAAAAATGCCATAATAATGGCTCCTGAATAGTTTTTGCTGCACCCGGACCAAATACTCCACCGAACTCCTGTACGTGACGACGCGCCGGTCATCTCTCTCTTATTGAGAAATTCGTCAGTTTTATTCCCTCGCCGAAAAAAGAAAGAGTCGCAAGCTCCAGAATCCGGTTGTGTCATTTCAAACACTTGATAAGCATCGCTTGAGCGGTTTTTAAATGCAGAATTTCAGCGGAACCCGATTTCGTTTAGTATTCGATGAATGCGACGTTTTTCTCAGAGTTTCAAGATGGTATGGTCACCTTCAAGATGCTTTAATTGTGAACCAATAAGAAGTTTACTCCTTACAAAGTATGGACGCTCTACCGTCTTCTGACAATGCCTTATTAAAGGGCGATCCAGCATAGAGCCAAAAAATATGCTTTGATTTCGCCTGGTCCAGTTGCTAAAGAATGTTAGCAAAACCTCTCAGAGCATTCGGCTTCCAACTAGCTCGATCTGAATTCAATTGTTCGGATGCCGTCAGGGCTACAAAATATTTTGACTAGACTTATGAATTTTAATTAGGTGAATTCACAATATGTCGTGTCGATCAAAAGCATTAATTTAGATGATACATTATACATTAATTTAAACTCTTTCAATTAAAAAGTTAAATAAGGTTTACAAACCGATTATACCTACTAAGAACCGAGTAGAAACCTGAAATGGTTATATACTATTTTCACTTATTAAAACCATTGGCAAGTCTATTGGCAGGTCTATAGTTGAGGAGAGTTATTATCGAAGCGGCATTATTGTTACGTCACAAAGTGGACCAATTAAAAGTTTCCCCGAATGTTCGAACGAAAAGTTCAGAATGATAGCACTGTCAATTATGCCTGCCTGCCTCGCAGCCTGCTCAGCCAATTACCAACCAGTCCACCGATTGATAAAAAGAGTTCCGAAAAATTCGTCCAAACAAATTCTGCTTATCTGGTGCACGGCGAGAGGCTGTTCCTGAAGGCCAATTTCAGCCGCAGCACTTAACTGCCGATAATTTTAATTATAAAGAGCTCAAAATTATAAGAGTAGTAGCTGATCAGCCACTTGAAATGGCCTCGGTATGCACCAAAAGCACCGACGTAAAAAACTGTAGGACGCGGTAAAAATGGAACATTTTGCCGAGGTTTTATTTACGAGCGGAGGACGAGAGGAACCTCGAAAAAACTAGTTCGCGCTTCATGTATGAACCATGACGTGGTTGCAAGAACAATCACCGAGAATAATTCATATTCCGAGCGCGCTGCAAATATCCAGCTCCGATTTATGGTTCGCTTCTGTGCTTCTCTGGACCGGTAACTTGAGGTACTCGCAGAAATAATTGTACTTCGATTGTGCGAGAAAATGGTACGTCATTACCGTTGCCCTTTTAGAGACTGTATAAATCGTAATTGGGGATGTGTTGGGATCGCTATCGCCACATCGGTCGTGTCTAACGCTTCAGTAGAGGAGCTTAAGGAGCCCTCGCCTATTTAAGTTCCCATTCGGCGGCAATTTGAAGGGGCGCGGAGCCGCGCGACACCTGTATGCGTTATTTTGTCGCATAAATTCTCGTCGATTCAACCGCGAGGCAGCCCGCTCCCTTGGTTTATTGAACCCGCTTTCCAGATAAGGAGCTACCTCGCGCCGGTGAAAATATCCAATAATCTATCATGAAATTTCCTCGGCTCGTTTGCATTTCCTGCCGAAGTTCGTGAGCGAGTCCATGTTTCTCATAATGAATTCAGTTCAAATCAAATCGCCCACGATACTTCCAATTAACCGCTGCACCTTATACGGGCCTGAAATTGTGCAGAAGATTCTTCCCACAAGATGTCTGCAATATACGCACATGCCTAATTCACTACGCACAAAAAACTGAGCGTGTACGGTACAAGCTGCAAGTTACTCCGAGAGATAGTGAATTATCACACATTAAAAGAATCTTGTGCATTCGCAGCTGCAGTCCTTTAATGTCTATTTCCGTGCAGACGATGGAAATGTCGTCGGGTCTGGATAAACGGGTGCGCAGACGCAGGGGGTGGGAGAGGGGGCAGCGAGGGCTCCTTGTAAAGCCTACCCGGACGCTGCACTCACGCACGCACGCGAGAACTTTATATCCCTAGGTATGAATCCAATACATACACCCAGTTCAGTTGCACTATAAGCAGTCTAATCTCAAATTATAAACGCTTTTTAAATATATACGCTACGAAGTTTGTTTTCAAAAAACACCGCGACAACTATATAAATTAAGATTACCGAGAATTTTCAAACAGTGATGCACGTCCGCAAAAAATACAAATCTAATAAAATCTCTTGAGGGTTCAACTATCGGAAAGAAACAATTTCATTTCGGCGGGTAGCTACACTAAATTTATTTAACCACCTACTCCCCATAAAAATTTACTTACTCTTTTCCTCGTAAAGAAACCTTCAAAGGTACTTTAGCATAATAAATATTAGCAAATAGGCACTTCGTATGTACTGCCGTAACGCACTAGCTTTTAAATGAATTGCTTCGCATAACAATAAAACGCGTATAGGCCCTTTCACACATTCTAATGTGCCCAATGCTCCTTCATTTGCCGGGGGCAAGCACGCAGAGGAAATATTTTTCCAAATCCATACTGCCTTAAGGATCTCATAAAGCAGTCGTTTTCCCCACGCGAAAGTATGGAAGTGAGATTTATTTCGGGGACTTTGGTCTAGAGCTCGGGGCTTTACTATGATGAATTGACACTTTTTCAGCGGTACGCCTACAAATTTCAACTCCAATATACGCACTTGGAATGAACAATGAGAAGAGCTTTCCCGCAGTTATGGCTGAAACTTTTAATGTCTCCAATGAGGTAAGGCGGTCGTAAATATAACCATTTACGAGATTAGTGGCCCTCTTTGGGAGTTGCGTAACACAGCATAAAGCTAATTATCTTGCGTTAAAAATACTCTTGGCATTTTATGAAATATTTTATGCAAAAGGATGTTTATTACACAACCTTATATATTATACTTTTAAATAAAATGTTTCTATTTAAATTTTGCCATAACATTCATTTGAAGAGCCGTGCTCAGTCGTAGCAAAAAGCATAAACACTTTAGTATATAAACATGGGGGCGCCACCATGGCATCGCGTCACGAAATCTTCACCTGCATTTTTGCATATCAAACGTAGCTATGATTTGTTGTTAGGACTTTATCGCGTAGTTCTTTACAAACCAAAAGCTTTTGAACGTAAGTTAGAAGTAGGAGTATACTATCAAAATTCTACGAGTAATGATTGAAATAAAGTTAAAGAAACGATACCAAATAAAAATGTACCAAATATAAAATACTGATGACTTCATTCAAAGGCTGTAGGCAAACGTCTAAATTATAATAATAAGCGGGCGTGAGATCACCGGATAGCTTGTCTTAATAAAGCCATTATAAATATCTGATACCTCGGCGTAAGTCCAAATATCAAAGGGTTACGGTCGTATATGTCTGAGACCAAAATAATTCATATAGTCTTCGATATTCTTATCATTATCCAGGCTAATGTTTGTTAAATAGTTAAGTTCGTAAGGCTTACAAAGTTTTATCAGAGATTTTAGGTTATGCCAGTACACTTCCATCTACTTGTGAACATTCGATGTATGTTTTCTTCTTGTCCGAACACACATTGACCTTGCATTGTTTCACATATAACTTGTTTTGTTTTCATCATGTTGATTAATCGAGTTCAAGAAATGTGAACTATTTTTGTATTCTTTTTTTTTACACTCTACATAATATAATGTTTCTTAGCCCGCAAGTCAAAGAAATAGAGTTGTTATAGATGTAAAAATGAACTTAGCAGACAATGCTTATTAAAAAACCCATCAAGATAAAGCGGACCTTATCGATATAAGTGGACCGGCAACCAACAATAGTGGTCGCTGCCATATGAATACAACACAAATTTAATCAAAGAGAAATCTATTAGTAAAATGAGAAGTACGGAAGGGAGCGCACCTATACATATTCAACGAGGTACTGCATCACGAACGAACCAATTTATGCGGCGACTCCTGAGAGTATCTTACTTTTACCTCGGCCATATGTAAAACTGGAGTATTTCTTTGGTTTCATACAGCACCTAGATTAAATAGAACTCTATTTTTCTGTCTTTCTTAAAAAGTTACAAACGTTTCTGGTTTATTTTACTTTTAATTACATGCTATCAGGTTTTTACAAGGATTTTATGTATCCAATACTTGATGCATTTTTTGAAATTTAAAGCAAATAAGCTAAAAGAGAACTGTTTTCTGTTAACAATAAGGGTGAAATCTGCAATGATGCTGCGTTACAAATTTGAGTTCATTTTTATTTGTAAATAGATATATGAAGTTTTTATTGTAACTACTCAACTAGTTACATACAAAAGTGCATTTCATATGTGCAAGTCCACGGCGCTGCCTAGTTGGCCGCGCAAGTTTCCTTTAAAGTATTAATCAAGTGGCATGTCGCGTTTTTACATTCCTTTTTTATTTCGCAAGTGCATCTGCCCTTCTCCACCTCCATGGCAAGAAGCTAATAAACTTTAAAACTATATAAAGTTTTTACTTCGCTGATATACGATGTGATAATTTTATTGTGTTTTATATCGATGTTGGCATGGCATTTGATGGACTCCGTGAAAACGAAAATGGCAAAGTAAATTAACATTACGTATATCAAACTATATAGCAGGCACCATATTTTATAATGTTATCTACTTAGCGAGTTTTCATTTTGAAGATCAATAAAGTATTGGTATTAATAACTAAAATGCTAATAAAAATTAATTTAAGTTTGATACTTTATTACCACTAGGACCACCCATAGCTCCCAAATTGTTCACAATATATGATTCAAAAGAGTTTATAAGGTATGTAGCGTATCGTTAGGTTAACCATAAAAGGTAGGTACTTCAACAGATGCTATCGCTTTCAAAACGACTTTATCTAGTCACGTTGCGATGTACAGTTAGTTCGGGAAAACCGAGCGGTCTGAAAGGTTTCCAATTTGTTACTTTGTGCTCTCTATGCAGAGCGGATTTGGAGCACTTGAACTTCACATCCGTTACTTTGTTTACTTTTAGGTATATCAGGCTAACTTTTTTTGTAAAGAAAGAGTATGGACAGCCTCTAACTAAGCTTGCCCTGATAAATAATAGTTAAGGTGTGTTGCCAAATTGCCTCCTTTAAAATCATTAGCTAGTATAGGTAACAATTAAAAGAAGCTTCTAAAATGCATTTCTATATCGCCAATCAAAAAATTTACCTACAAAAATATTGTAATATATTATTAAAATATTATCTTCTTCAGAGATCTGTGAAATACCCGATTTTTTAAACCATTTTGAACATGAAAATATTATATTCAAAGATAATAAAAAAGCGAAACATCTAAACATACAAATAGAACTCACATCACATAAATAAATAGGATTCAAAAGCTTCACAACTGGAAGTGCCTTGTAGCGCCAGACAGACGGTACAGTTTGGGATCGATGTCCCATTTGGGAACGAGTCAGTGACGACAGAGTTGGTACTCTTTGAAACATTATATTATAGCAGTTGTTATAAGATAACTGATAGTTATAATGCGTTTTGTTTTTGATTATAAAGCAACTATTGAAGGATTTACTACAATTAGTAACAAGCTAAATGTAATTATTCAAAGCAGTTTTATAAAAAGAGAACAAGTTTTTTAATAATTGCTCGTTAAAAAACATGTGGTAAAAATTACAAATGCATTATGATGTTCAAATAAAAACTCGAGGATATTTACTAACATAGCATCACAGCAGTTTTTAAGTATAGTTTAATTTTTTGTAGCTGAGTTTGAATATCTTGAAGGTAATCTTCAAATTGATCAACCAACTAATTTAAATCATTCGAATACATTGTAGGATAAATTGTATCCGATAAATGCTACCAATATAATACTGGCTTTAGACATATTTGAATATCTACTTGCGCATCGGCTGGCCATTGTTGGCCCGGTATGGAGTTAATTAAAGGGGGTAGAAAGATCTACAGGTATTTAGAGTGTAGCCGCCGAGAATAGGTAAGATTATTGAGGCTGAAGTGTTGAATAGTGAATTGGTGGAGAATTTCTGTGGAGCTTATTAAATTGTATTATAAGCCTGGTATACAGGGTGTTTTTTTGAGAAGGGCAGTGATGGCCAAGTCCAAAACCACGAAAGTTAAATAAAAATTGTGAAAAGAGTCATGCCCTCGATTTATAAGAAAACAATAACTGCATTTTTTTTCAAAACCCACTCTGTATAATATAAGAATAAGAACATGTAGAGAAAAGATGAAACATTAGAATGTACTTTTTTTAATTAATTATAATTTTATTGTAGTATACATGTACCTTACTATGAACTAGGTATAAACTAAAATAAGCATTGTATAATGTTTTTTTTAAACAAGCTGTGTAATGAAATAACATTCTTATACTGAAACTTAGTCTTTAAACCTGCCTAGGTTATGCTAAGTAAAGACAATTCACCGGGTGTTCCTATGTAATGCGGTATTAAGATCCATTTCAATGCACTATAACAAACATTTTGCTTCAGCCAAATGTTTATTTGTTCTCAAATTTGGCTGTAGGGAAATCAAGATGGTAAACTTGTGCTGGCGGTCACAACTACGACCTTTGGGAATAACAAATAATATTTCCACAACTATGTTTGTGAAATTCTCTGCTTTATTTACTTGCAGCGGTATATTACAAGTAAAGTTTCAAAAACTTGAGAAACCGACTTCATAGCCAAACTGTTTAATCGATTTTGATGAGAACTTCTATTAAAAAGCGGCTCATAATGAGAGAAATTATGCGTTAACAAACATATGTAATTAAAAAAAATACAACTAAATTCAGAACCTTCGCCTTTTTTATTTGATGTCGATTAAAAATTAACAAACTGTGAGTTCGTCACAATGCTTGAAAATGTAATATTATCTCTCAATCAAATTTTGTTTATAAAATTAACAAGCTTGTTATAAAAATAATCTTGAAATTGTGAACTACAAAGATATTGATTTGCGATTCAATGTTGAACGTTGATTGCAATTAAAATATGTAGTTTATTCTAATCCAGTGTTGTATTATAGCGAGTTTTTCTATAGATATACGGCGAAATGAATATGGTGTTTGAGACAAGCTTCGAGCGATTTAAATGGCAGTGGTCTTGTCCTTATAAATATAACGAGCTGGTGTGCCCGAGCTTTGCTCGGTTTTTTAATAATATTTTTGTATACTAATTTTCATTTAAATTTCCGGAACTTATGTGTCGAGTGTTTACGTAGAAGTTCAATAGATGGCGTTCTCCGTGACACTAATTCGTGATTTCGACTACTCGACAAGAGATGGCGCTAAATTTTTTTATTATTAAAATAACTTTTAACCCGGGTCTTTTCTGAAAATGAAACCTAGCTAGATCGATTTATCGCCCCCGAAAACTCCTGTATACTTAATTTCATGAAAATTGTTGGCTCAGTTTCCGAGATCCTAAATATATATATATATATATATATATACAAGATTTTCTCGTTTAAAGGTATAAGATATTCTGTCATGATCGGGTATATAAAACTATTTACTAAGTGACCGAGGCAATGGCCGATAGCAAAGTAAATATAAACAAATAAAAATATGGTAAAAGATAAACAATGTTTTTATTGATATCATATCAAAAAATATAGTGTGAGCGACATTAGGTATTTACTGAAATTGCTGAATTGATTTAGATGAAATTTTAATGGGACCAATTTGGTAAATATAGTACAACTTTTTTCTCGAATCGGCTCAAAAATGTGTAAGTATGCAATAACAAATATAAAAAAAAAATAAGTACAGCCGAATTAAGAAATCTCCGCATTTTTTATTTGAAGCCGGTTAATAATTAAATAAGTTACAAAACGCTTCGCGTATAAACTCGCGACTGTACAGAAGCGGCCGCGGAGTTTACTGCAGGGATATAAATTAAATGCTTACGTTTCGCTTGCCCCGCTCGCTAGTTTAATTAAGCGTACTCCTTTGTCTGTATGTGCGTAGACATTCAACATGTTTTGTTGTTGGACTGAGACGCATTGTCCCATACGGCCAGGCCTGATTGTGAGACCTCGAAGCTGCGGCCAGAGCTTTGTATGCTGAATCACTTTTACAAAACTGGTATAATTCTATGTTTCTACGATAGAATGTTTAAATTGGTAGATCTTTTGAATTTAGCCTTCAAATTGATAACGTAGTTTGTGCAATGAACAATAATAAATACTAATGACCATGCATGCCATGACGAGGGATGAAATTCATGTGACTAAGGAGAGTGATGAGTATGGATGAGTACACGGATATGTTAGAGGTAAACCAAATAAAACATGGATGAACTGTGAGAAAAATTACATGGATAATAGAGTACCTAGTCAATGCGGAGATGACGACTGACAGGGGAATGGAGGAGGAAGACATGTGCTGACCCCACATAAAGTAGGATAAGGGCAGGAAGAAAAAAAAAGATTAATAATTCCTAATACTAACTAATGAACTTACTGACTAGTGAGCATGTAACGAAATGTTTGGGATTATTAAGGAACCTATGATTACCTTTTTACCTGAATAAAAAAGCTAAATATCTAGCAAAAATTTTTGGGTAGCAAAACTTTTCAACATGAATAATTTAGGGCCGAACTAAACATCGCGTCACATAAATTGCCTAAAACAAATTGCCAAAAAAATGCTGTGTTAATTTGCGCCAACAATGTACGCTAGTACCAACATGACCGTGAGATTAAATTTTCAAACGTGTCACACTCGATTACCTTTTTTTGGAGAAAACTCCGTTTCATCATGTCCGAGCCATGTACTTTAATCTGGTAGAATTAGATACGGTAAAAATATTAACGGATAATACCTGGTTTGTCGCCGAGCGCCTGGTTGCGTCACTTTTTAACTTTCAACACAGTCGTCCAATAACGGAGCTTTTTGAATACTAAAATGTTTCTAATCCATACGCGGCCCGTGCCCTCGCAGGTATAAACCGCTTTTTACGGGAACAATAGCAACTTTCTCTCGAACAATAACTCAAAAAACTTACTTTTTTGTTCGCGAACACAAGGAACTCTCTCCGCACTTTCCGCAGTATAGATAAAAACAATTTCAAATACAAATGTTAGTCGAACAACACTGATCGAGCTATCCGATCCTCGTCACAATCGTGATGATACTGAAAAACGGTACTCTTTTATCCAGAAATCTCCTAACGAGGTTAGTTAGGCAAACTTTTGTGATGTGTTTTTTGTTGGTCTTATTGTGGGTCCATATGAGTATTATTCTAAAATGGCCCTTCGCAGGACCCCAGAAAAAGGGTTGCGCTGTTCTCTCGGGTCCTAAATGCGCAAGAGTGAGTGTGATGAAACGATTTTATAAATGACCCCTCAGATAGAACGGAGAACACGTTTGGGGAATAATTTGAATACCGAAATGCAGATGGCTTCTTTTATCCAAGGGTCTTTGGGACCGCCAGACTACAAGTTAATTAAGGTATGCCCATCAATTAAATATTGGTTTTGATTGTTTTCATTCTGCATATTGAGTTGTGCCCTTGATTTATGAGATCACCGAGTTTTAATTAAGAGATACAATGTCTACGCAACATTTAATGACTACATGCCTTAATGGAGTTGATGTAGTTACGCCTGTGTGAATTTTATCTGCAATGTATCATTTATTGGATCGCGATTCAACGAAGGAAGTTGCCTGTATCTAGAATATTTCGGTACGTGCGATAACATGAGACAAATTTTCCCAATAATTTTCGGGTACGGGATAAATCTCACCAGTCAAATCCCGCACATTCGACATTCGTATCTGGGACGGTGCATTCGTTCAGCGAACTGATTCAGTGTGCGAAACACCAAAATTTATTGGGTTAGTAGTTGCCGTAGGTCGATAAAACTACACATCGACAACGAAACGACGTAAGTCCATAAATCGAGAGGAAGATACTTACGACCGTGCGTTGGATGATGCAGAGTAAATTTTTCTACGATGTCGCTTGAAGGCTGTATGACTGAAAACTGCGCAGTGCAATCTTTTTCGCTCTTTCAATGGCGCTACTGCTAGGCGACATAAGGACGTTATAGTGTTGAATTACCATATTTATTACTCCTGCTAGTATATGACGGAGTAAAAACGGCCTGTTATGTTTGATTTTAGCGCAAAAAGCTTGCAAACTGTCTCGAATGAAACTTTCTACTGAAAAATGTGAACATTCTTTCAAGTGTTTATGTTTAGCTGTGTCACTGACTACTCCTTAAACATTGTCAGTGATCATGAATACAAAGAGATCTGAACGAATGATTACCATGCCTAATATAGAGATCACCTCATGCGCCTTTTTATTTTTTTTGTTGAATCTGGGTCATATCTAAGTAAGTATATTTTGTATGCAAGGTATTTTGAAATTACCTTGTTTAAGCATGCTGTTTATAGCTTAAAAAAGATGGTATAACATTACCCGGACATAATTTTTTATTATCTGATACATACAATATTGTATGCAAATAGACTTCAAAGGGCATTCAAACCTTATTTTTGAGTTTCATCTATTTCCATCATCCTCGTCGGTGACTCAGGGTCACACATTCTCAGCCAAAAAAGAACCATATAGCTTAAAGAGAAGGTTTGATTTCCCGTGCGTTGAGTTTCCCTACACGCTTACTCATGTTACTAAAATACAAACTTACTGTTTTCCTGATTCTAACGGGCTTTATTACCATTGAGCACCAATGAAGAGTTTCAGAAGTCGTACAAACCTGAAACAAGAAAAAACTATTTTATTGACAAAGAAAATAATAAATATTCTAACATCTTTCACAGCTCTGTTTGTCTCCGAGTTGTTTTTGGGCTGGCGGGCGTGGGTTCGATCCCCGCCGAAAACAAAAATTTTAGTAGCATAAAAACGTGTATGTTTATGTATATAATCAGCTATTATCAGCTATCTGGTCCCCATGTTACAAGTTCTGCTAAGTTTGGGGCTACATCGTGTTGTGTGGAATGTCCACAATATATATTTATTTTTATCACGGCCTCGCAACCTTTCACATCTAAAATAATAGATACCGGAAAATATTTAGACATGTCTCTGACTAACCCCTCTTAGGCAAGACACTTTCAATGTCTTGAGTTGAGTCATGTTTCATTTAATTCATTGATCGTAAGTATTTTTTTATTAGGTTTTCATATTTAAATGTCCGCTGAAAGAGATTTTTTTCTAATTATTCCAGATTATTACAAATGGTTAGCGCTTCTTACTACCTGCCCTCAGCGCGGCACATAGATAGAGCGCACATACACGCGCTCCGTAAACGCCTCTGACGAAACCGGTCCGAAACGCCAACCGCATACAAAATACTCCCGTTCCAACACATTCTCCGTCTTTCATCGACGCCAAAACATCACATAAATCTAACTCGCTCACTCGCCCGAGCCAACTTCACGGCAGTCCAGCGGCCGGCCAATCAGCGCTTCGCAAGCCATCGCCATATTGAATGGCGCGACTCCACTGCCCTCTCGTTGAACGAATGCGCAACGCGCTTGTGTTTTCTCATTGTTTTTGTAGGTTTTTCATAGTTTTTAACAGTATTTACGGCTTGTTTTGCATCAAATCAGTGAATTATGAAGTGGTATTGAGTTTACAAACGTGATTTATGAGTTTTTTAATGTAATTTGTGTGAAAATGTGGATTGTTTACAAAAGGACGCCACCGCTGAATCACCTACTAGGGCTACGTTCACATTGTATTGGTTTGGTATGCCTACAATATTGTTTAAAAGTCAAGAAAAATCTCTGGTAATAACAGATCATCATAGCAATATAGCAGGTACAATTTTCTGTAGGTACAAACTTACCAGACTAATATGTAAGTTTTTATTATTTGAATAACAGATTAGATAATAACTGTTATAGTAATAACTTCATTGGTAAGAATAATAGTAAGAAATAGGTTAGGTGCTTATGTTATCTACAAGTCAAGCAGCAACAAAAAACCAAGGTTAAAATCTAATTAAAATTGTAGCAATGCAAAAAATTTATTCAACGTATAATTTGGCTTTTTTTCTGAATTTTGACCGCTAGTATCAAAAATAAATTCTAATCAGAAAAATCTAGTATTTTTTATTTACGCTTCATAGTTGAAGACGTATAATGTGAAATAAACTTCATTAAGTATTTTGACCGAAAAAATATAACAAAATCCCCCCAGCCCCGACGGAGTTCCGACGGCGCATGCGTCAACAAACATGGTGGTATAAAAACTGGATGAAACCATAATAAACTGATAAGTTGACTTCAGAATAGTGTAAAATATTGTATTAATTATATTTATGTTAATTATAAATAAAATTATTATCATCAGTTAAAGTGGTTTTTTGATAATTTTAAAAAGGCAAATATATATTACAAATTTTGAAATAGTAAGTATGCTTATTATCGTTTCATAAAGATATATTTAAAAAAATATTGTTTTCTTTATAAATAAATTTTTATTAATAATTATTAAACTTAATAATGTTAGGGAAACTTTCAATGTTTTTTAAACATAATGAAGGTATAGGCAATAATTATTATGTATTTTATTTACTTTAGGTTTGTTTTTAGGAAGGTAGGTACACTGAAAGAGTCATTATAGGTAGGTAAAATTTAATATACTTATGTGTCTATATAGTGCGCGAAAGGAGGCGTACATAAAATCCTTTCACTAATACACTTGGTTGGAAAGAACCAGTGATACGATAAGAAGAAGAAGAGGTTAAGTTAAAGAAACTTAACAAGAACTTAAAGTTGCAGTCGGTGTGATTGTGAAAGTTGAACCAACCAACGTGCAATTTTGAATTCTAAATACGATACTGAAAACCGGCATTCAAATTTCAAAACCAGCATTCAAATTTCAAAACTACAACTCGTGAAACAAAAGCTTTGTTTTCTTCTATTACGTATATTTATAGTTTGTTTTCATTTCACTGGTTGAATGTTTCAAAATTGAATTTATTCTATGCTTTTGTTGCCAAAGCGTTTAATTACCTAACGTTTTTAGATAAACAAATGTTTATAAGTAGGTGTAGGTATGAGTGTAATAAATTTGGCTAGATTTACCGGCCGGTTGAATTGGAAACAGTTTGTAGACTTTTAAACAGTTATAGATACCGACTACAAATATTTTTTTCAAATGAGATAAACAATAATATTTATTTGACCTGATTGAATATTATTTATTTCCTTATAATTACCCGAGCGTGCGCTTCTACTATTTATTTTAAAGGGGTTAAATAAGTAATAATTTATGCAAATACTAGTTCTTATAATTTAAACTTGAGGTCTGTAGAAATATTTCAAAACCAATGCTTATGCAATGGTTAAATGTCTAACTTAAAAGATTAATGTTCTGTTATACAGCTTCTACATTTTCTTCACATTAAGCGTCTGATAGTTGCAAAACGATAATGATATCCAAATTCTTCCCGAACTGTGGAGTATTAAGGTAATAATATCCTCCTTTATGTCTTCCTTGACTCTTTAAGACTAGTCTATGGTCGGTATTTACCAAGCTACAGTGCAACGTTTGCATTACAGAGATAAAGTACGGTGCCAAGTCTTCCCCGGGCAAAAGAAGCGAAGCGAATGAGGAGATTTATTGGGGAAATTTTGGAAGTCAGCCGGGAATGTTATGTGGTTGCTTTCATTAATCACGCAATGGAAAAATACCCATTCACTTCCAACAAACTTCCGGACTGGATTTTAGGTAAAGTTTTAAAAATACTTGTTTAAAAACTGTTGTGGAAAACAAAATTAATCAAATTATTCTAATGCATGTTCCGTTCTAATTTAAACAAACGGGCCGGACCTAAGCCTACTTAAACAAATTTACAGCGATCGTTTCTTCCGAAGGTGACCCAAATTACCATGAAAAAAGTTTAACAGCCCTTTATTTCAGAGCAAACAGAGGTAGCTGGTGGGAATCCCATGTAATCCCCGCCACTTATCACGCGTGCAAAATGCAAATTCGGTGCCGGCACACGCAGAATTAACGAAAACCGACCGGACCGAGATGGCAATACCAGCGCAGTGTTGCGTCACTAAAATTGACAAAGTTTCCAACCAGCATTATCAAGGGATAAACAAGGTAATCTACACCGCGAGTTTGCACCCGTTTACGAACTCACTATAAATTTTCAGTAATTCGCCTATTTTAACCCAAGACACGTTTCGCAATTTATTTTTCGGTTATTTATCATCTCCACTCCAGAGGTCTCCGGAATCGTTATTTATTATTCAAGAACAAAAAGTACCGTCACGCAAATGTGATTAAAAGCAGGTGTCTCCTTTTTTTGTTTTATATCTCCAAATATCTATTTAGCCTGAGCAAATCCACAGTACCTACATACCTTAGATTCTTCAAGTTTTATCAGTTGCTAGGTATTTAGGCTTTTTATTTAAATTACATTTCCGGTCTTGGCCCAGTCTTCTCCGTTTGACAATATTGTCTGGCCACCATCATCTACTATTTCGATCATCTGGCCACCTTCACTTTTAATTTAATGTTTCTATAGCCAGTTTTTATAATAAATTAAGTAAGTAACAAGCAAACAAGTTCTATATTCCGTTCCTTCCGTCCGTTTCTGCTTCTTCACTACTTTCCATCCTAAGGTTGCCTGGAAGAAATCGCTTTCAGCGATAAGGCCGCCCATTGTACTTTATTTTATTACGCTGTTACTTGTGATGTATCCTTGTGTACAATAAAGTGTTATCTATCTATCTATCTATATTATTTTACATTAGAAATAGAGGTGTTCTAATGAAATTAAAAATATAATAGCTGTGATAATTATGGTTTGCGTGCAAGTATACCAGTTTGCAACACTAGAACTTGCGAATTCTATAATTCCATAGTTTTTATTTAGGTTCCCAGAAAAACTGTTACACGAAGTATGTTATATCACAATAATTCTTTAAATTGGATGCTTTTGTGTGATTCTTATTGCTATACTCAAACTAAAATTAGGTACTTACTAAAATTACAAGAGTAATTAAAAATTATAACTAATGTTTTAGTGGTTTTAAAAATAATAGCTTTTTTCTAGTACATTATTAATTAGGTAGGTAGAAAACTCAGTTATTTTTTCAAACAAAACGTTATTTTGAAATTAATTTCAACTTTTATAATGGTAACAAGTAAGTTGAAACTGTTGTTTTGTGGTATTTTTCTATAAGCATTAAAGAAAAATTTATCTTTAGTTTTTTCAGAGTATTAGAACGCCTTTTTGTACGTTAGTTTGATGTGATCATCAACACTGTTGGTTGTTTCTAAAAAGATGTAAAAAGAAAATTCTAATTTCATTTAAGAACTGACGATATTATCTAAAAAATGAATTTAAGACCTAAATAGAACTGACCATCATATACTTACTAACAATATAGTTTTAACTGTTAAACTGTTCAGTTCTTACATTACAGCACAAAACATTTCTATATAATAGTTACTTGTAACTGACTTTCAACACTGTGGTATGCTAAATAGAGTCCCAATTACAGTGTAACGATGACGTAGAGGCAGCATTTGATATTTAGCTCGAGCATTAATACAAGTCCGGCTAATCTGAAGCCATTTTACCCAAACTGTGTCCGTATTAACATAATAAACAGGTTAAACCGAGTTTTCAGCCTAACCGGCATACACCAGTACGATCCATTGTTATATAGGGCCATGAGGTTAGAGAGGAATGGATTAGTTACACAAGCCACCTATTTTTGTAGAAATCGTTAATGTTTAAACTACTATAGCAGAACAGAGCTACTATTAATCACCTAAATTGTGCGAAATCACTTAAAACACATTTTTTTCTAGAGTAATATTTTTTACAGGTTGGGTTTATAAAATCAGTTTTCGTTTACTTCCTCAGATTTGACTTCATTGTGTAATCTTACCTGCCTACAATTTTTTATCTACAAACCTGCCACAATGTTGCCATAAACGGAAAAGGTAATATTCTCCTTCTTTATGAATGCAAGTGTATGTAATCTGCTTTCCATGTAAATGCGGCCCGCGTGAACGAAGCCACGGGCTTAGCGCTTGTTTGTGCCTCTAATACGGTATTAACACCTGCGCTTCAGAATTATGACACGGATGAACGTGGGATGAGATGAGTTTGTGTGTCTAAATTTACAAACAAAATGTATAAATTACTGGATAAACTTCTTAAGAATTGCAGCATATTATTGAGCGGATAATCATATTCTTATTACTAAGCATTAATGTAGGTTTGTATGACAGTCAAAAAACGTTATTCAAATTAAATCTTTTGAGTAATAAAAACGCACTGGTGTAGAATCTAAATCGAAACATTAGATATTCAATAAAATATTTAAAGTACGTAATTTTTACAACAATGACTCGTTATCTAGTTGGTCATGTAGGTCAATGTTTATTATGAAAGCATTTGAGTAAAATATTAGGTCAAGGTACCAATAGGTCAAAAACAAGGAAAAATAACATGAGAAAAAAGGATGAAATAAAAAAGAACGCTGACTAACATGATTTTATCATTTGGAAGTATTTTTTTCTATCGATGGACTGTTGGGCTTGTAAACAATATTTATTGTTATTCACTACTAAATATAGTAATGTATATTTCTATTAAAAGAGGTATAGTATAGTTTGTATTTTGAGAAACGCAATTATATTTTGTAACTACCGGAAAAAAATAAGACTGTTGCAACAGAAGCTATTATTGATAAAAAAAACAAATGGTCCAGCAATTTTTTTCTTTTTTTTTTAGCTAAAACTGGGAGTTTTATTGACACTAGACTAGAAAACTCTTTTGTCTTCGTTTGTGTATTATTTTGGCAATATTCGTAACATGTTTTGTCCAATTGATTTTTAATTATCTTAATTAATTTACTTATTTTCGTGACATTACCTTCTAAATTTCAATATTTCATGCCTAGATATAAGCAAAATACGAGAGAACATCTTTTCGACATGTATTTCAAGCAATAAATTTACTTTGCCTTGCCCAAACGGTCCTTATTTTTGATAGTACTCTCAATACAAGGGTGTATAAGAAGATTCATATTAAAAAAAACCCACGAGTATCGCTGGCATAAGCTAGTTAATCTATAATTTTGCTTCTTTGTACACACAAAGCGATTTGCAAATTACTTAGTAAAAATTCATTCCAACGAAAATGATATAAAGGCGCACCAAAACAAGTGCTACTTATGCAAAAGCACGCGACACAATTTATCTCAGCACGCAGAGTATACATAGGTATTTACAATATTTCTATTGCTACAATAAATAAATTGTGGTAAATTTCGTGGATTTACCCAGGTGAGGGTATATCTGCATATTTATGAAAGCCTCCTTAAGGGGAGCGTCTTAAAACGCCGGAAAATGTAAGAGTTTTTTTATCCTGCAAGTTTTAACAAGATCCACTTTATTTATTCTTCACTAGGGCGGATTCTGGGGAGATTTAGTATGGGGAACGTGACTGATCGAGAATACGAAAGGTTCCGAATTTGAATAAAGTTTCAGACAATTTATCTTTTGGTAACTTCTGTTTGGATCTGTAGCCGCGTCCTGTAATAAAGTTTTACAAAAAAACCTTGCTTTTTAAACCATGCGCACATCTAAGCTTTCTCAGGTGGCGATCAGTGAAATGTTGTCAAACATCGCTGTCATATTTGACAGCATTTCACTATTGCCGCCGCAGAACGTTTATTTAAGTTTAAATATGCACAAGGCTTCAGTTAATGAAAAAGTACCTACTTATTTAACTAAATAGACAGTGTTGAAACCTGTGTGTTTTCTACCATCTATATACCAAATAATTTCAATGAATTTAATTTACAATTAATAAGGGATTTTACCTATGTAATTAGTACATAGCTACCATTGCTTTACTTAAGGTATGCCAAGGCAATTACCCACCAATTCAATGTAGGTATAAAATATTTCCATTTAAAAGAAACTTTATGTTATAATTGGCTAAAATAGTTAGGAAACTTTTACGTTTTGAGAACTTTTATCTGAAGAAAAATACGTAGGTACATACTTAACAAAACAAATTCTTTTGCTGGTAGAGTTTGTTTTTATTACGTTATATAACGTGTACATCAGTGTATATATTTTATGCGCGTAAAGCAAATACAATAATAGTAATTTAAATTGTAAATCAATGTCAAACTGACATCTGTCACCTGTCAAACTAATTTAATTGTGAAATTATAAACAAATGCCGCGTCCATACCAAACATATCGATTGCATAACAAGCAATTAATCTAATAATAATAGATATGTCTGTAAACATTACATAAATCATAGCAATTAACTAAACAATAAAACGTCAGATGCGATACGTCAGTCAGTGTGACCAAGTTGTCACAATTTTACTAGCGTCCAAATTATTTAGAGCTCTGTGAATAGTCAATTTAGTTTGAATAACATAAACTAAAGAGATCTTTTTATCCGGTCGTACTATCACACAGTGCAAATCAGTCAAAGGTCGAAACGTCAACGATGTGATTTGATAAAGATGCGTTGACAGTTGACAGAGAAGCTTGTGCATTTTATCTTCGTATCTAAGCAGCCATTAACTGATAAAACCCGCATAATGACTCTTTTGTTTTGGCTGAACTTATTATCTTCTGTTATGTATCTATTTTTTTATTATAGTATCAATTATATAACATAACAATTACTTTAATGTTGGGTAAAATTAAAAGATTATTTTAAGCCACGTCATGGTTCTTTTGATAATAAAATTTATAAAATTAATAGATCTAAATCATGTTTATTTGAAATCTGAGCACATATATTTATCATCACGATGTATTGCTCAAGGCAAAGAGACTATAAATCAGTGGTTTTGATTATTTCTAGTTAACCAGTGAAATACCGCTTTAATAAAAAGTTAGGTACGTTTTTAGGGTTCCGTAGCCAAATGGCAAAAACGGAACCCTTATAGATTCGTCATGTCTGTCTGTCTGTCTGTCTGTCTGTCTGTCTGTCTGTCTGTCCGGCCGTGTCACAGCCATTTTTCTCCGAAACCATAAGAGCTAGACTAATGAAACTTGGTGAGTAGATGTATTCTGTGAACCGCATTAAGGTTTTTACACAAAAATAGAAAAAAAACTATAAATTTTGGGGGTCCCCATACTTGAAACTAAAACTCAAAAAACATTTTTTCATCGAACCCGTACGTGTGGGGTATCTATGGATAGGTCTTTGAAAATTATGTTGAGGTTTCTAATATCGTTTTTTTCTAAAACTATAAATTTTGGGGGTCCCCATACTTGAAACTGAAACTCAAAATTTTTTTTTTCATAGAACCCATACGTGTGGGGTATCTATGAGTAGGTCTTCAAAAATGATGTTGAGGTTTCTAATATCGTTTTTTTCTAAACTTAATAGTTTGCGCGAGAGACTTCTAACCCTCTAACTTCTAAAATAAGAGAATGATAAATCTAAAAAAAATATATGTTGTACATTACTATGCAAACTTCCAACGATTTTTGGTTTGAACGAGATCTAGTCAGTAGTTAATTTTTTAAACGTCATAAATCGTAAACCGCAATTTACCTTTCGACGAACTACAAAAACCTTTATATTATGTTAATTGATGCTACGGAAGCCTTCATGGGCGAGTCCGACTCGCACTTGGCTGCTTTTTTGTTGTTGTTGTCATCACTGAATGAAGAACGAATTGGATAAAAATATTTTTATATACCTATGGCTATCACTAGAAAAGAAATATGCAGGTACATTTCTACACATACTATACTCGTACGTACAGTAAGTTGTGGTATCAATTTTCGACAAGAATATTCACCAATATTTAAATCAACAAAATGTCATGCGAAAGTCATATACGAGAAAAGTATTATTTTGCATGGTAGATAAAGAAGAAGAGGTAGACCAAAGAAAAGATGGATGAACTGTAACAAAAATGACATGAACAAGAAAGGAGTGGACACTGAGATGTCGAATGATAGAGGTGAGTGGAAAAAGAAAATCTGTTGTACCAACTCCACTTAGCTTAGGATAGGAGCAGGAAAATGATGATAATGATTGAAACAACAGCATGTTTCAACAAGTTTTATTAATAAAGCGCTCCTGCAAGACTTAACTTATAATTTCCTATAACTTTCTAGTTAAAGTTCTAATAAAAATAAAAAGTTTTAGTGTATTTTAACACCTCGGGAGATATCCAACAAAAGAATTCATGCGAACAAAGAAGCCTCATTAAAACTGCAGGAGACTAACTAATTACCGCCGGTAACTAACTAAAGTTTTGACCGCGGATATAAAATTAAATGAAGCGACAAGGTACAAAATGAATGTCTTAATTTATAGTTTTATTTTTAACACTTTTAACACGGGTCTTATAAACAATAAAATTAAGTTTTAAGCCTAGTGGAATCCCGAACTTTGTTCGTGGGTTTCTTAGCGTATACCTTTAATTTTTATATAGAACACTCTCCGAATTTCAAGTCGCTAAGACTAACGATTTAGGCTGTGCGTCGTCTCTTACATAGTAAGTATTGTGTAAAAAAATAGTAGCGTCTAATATAAAACAATGGATTTATATAAAATAATGTTAATAGGGAAGTAGGTTAAAATAACCCAATGCGAAACATAGACGTTTTTCTGGATCAAATTGAATAATGCATTTTATTATTCTCACTATCTCTGCATAAAAAGCCATATCCGTTCGAAAAGAACTGAGAAAAACATCCAAAGTCAGGCGAAGTAATGAGCTCTCCTAAATAACCTCATGTTTAATTTATTAAGACTCAGTTGCATTTTTTGGCTTACACCAACTTTATACTATTTACTGAGCTTAAGTTAAGACTTGAATATTCTGAATAAGCTTTTCAGAATGGGGTTAAGTTGCAGTGCTTATAATTGGAGATGCCAACATTTGCTGCATAATATTAAACAGAACGCACTTAAAATAGATAAAATTAAACAACAGTTTCAAATTATTTCTGGCAATGGTCCTTAAGGCCTGCGCACACCTAGTTCGCTGGCGGTAGCGATCAGTGAAACGCTGTCAAATATTCGCTGTCAAATTTCAAATCTGACAGCAATATTTGACAGCGTTTCACTGATCGCTACCGCCAGCGAACTAGGTGTGCGCAGGCCTTTACCAGAAATCAAATTCCTTTCAAAGAATAGGCATACAATTTCAAATATGACGTCAGAAAATACCTACATATGTCTGCTATACTGCAGTATTCTACACCTATTGATACATCTATTTCTATAATAATATCACAGTAATTATTTTAAAGATCAATTAAATTGGCGAATTCCATTGCAAACCATAACGCAAATCATCGACACGGTTCGTGCATGGAATTCATCCGTAATCGTAAACAAATTAGAGATGTACCTACCAACTATTTTTACTGACCATGCTTTATTATTACCAAAATTATTGTCAAAGGTATAATGGCCAGTTTATCGGTCTTAAATATTAATAAAAAAAGACCACCTAGCCAACCAAAACAAAGTTCTTTTTTTAAATTTATAGTTGGCGTCTAGCATAAAACTGGTTTGATAAGTCAGCTGTAATAAAACAGTAGACCAACTCGGATCAGCACCGAATTTAAAGAATAGCTGAGCAAAAATATTTAGCACATCACTAACAACCGAATGGATGCAAAATGCAACACATGTCACTTATGTCGATATGTAAAACAGATTATGTATGAATTATGTAAAGATACCCCAGCTGCCGGTGTTAGTTGGAACAAATACAAACACAATGAGGAATGCACCAGATCTGGAGCATACCTTTTATGTCGATGAGGAGTTTATTGTTCTCTTTAAAATGCAAGTTTTAATTCCCTTTCTTTCTAATTTATTCCAAAAACATATTGATATAAAAAGTAAATTTATCTTAGAGCAAAATGGAGTGACACGACTTATAATACCTACATGATTCTGAGCTTTTCATTTCTATAGATCACATATCATCGTTTTCAGCCAAATTAATCACACGCTGCACTCAGTATTAATAAATGTTCTGTAAGCTATGAAGCAGGTTTTTTTCAGTTTGAAACGTTTAGATATTCTAATTTAAATTTTAATATAGCACATGTTCGTGTATTCATATACGTCACATCAATGCTTGTTTCCCTGGGTTGTGTGCTCGCAATTTACGACTCTCCCGGGAGACGAAGAGTAACGTCGGCGTGGGGAGAAAAAGTACAAAAAAATTTGCAACGAGTCGGTCGACAAGTTCAGCCAATTATAACTGACAACCAGTGCAGGCATGGCCGCCCTCTCAATTTCAAGCCTTCTAACCGCATGCCTTGATACTTTACAAAACATATTATTAAACACTCAATTTTTTTTCTGATATTTGATTATTTATACCCTACTATTGAAAATTATCAAACATTTAGACCTTGTTTTGTCTGATAATGTGGGCAATAAAAAAATAGTACCTCTCTGTACAAATCGTAAGATTCATCTTTGACTCGATTCCAAAAACAAAATTAAACATTCCTAATTCTCTTTTTAAATTTTTATCAACCGCCATCCGAGTTCATTACATACGTTTGAAAAGTTAAAAAGTGGTTTGGAATGATTCACGGCGTGCGATCCCAATGATATATTACACCAGAGCTGGCACCATAAAGCAAAGCCTGTGGCAGAGCCGATACAACGATAGCGACACCGGCAACAGACAGACACCAGAGAACTGGACTCTCTCGGCTTACACAGGCTGTTTCATTTAATAAAATAAATAAATATATTGGAAAATCCACACAATACTATATATTAGTCCATGGTCCATGCTATCGGAATCATAAGTAAAGCTGTTAGAATACTTAAATACATACTTAGAATACAATTTAACACCCAGACATGAACAAATATTTTTGTGCACCACTCAAATCCTTATTCTCGGTAGGGATCGAACCCACGACCTACGTTGCAGAAGGCAGAGCTTCTACCAACTGATCTGAGAGGCCAATCAAAGTAATGCAGAGGCTGATTGCACTTTTTTTATTTAGATGTTGGCAAATACTGATAAAGGCTTAGATATAAATGATTTTATTCTTTTTTTTAAGCGTGTAGACACCATGATAAAATTCCTTGTAGTTATTCTAAGAACTCAATGAAAGCACAACCACAATGCAAAGCACTTCAAAGTTCCCATTTTTTATGTTACAATTTATAGTTGTATAAAAATATTTACTAATGATAATGGCACTATATTTTTAAAACAATAGTTGAAAAAACATTTCAAAGCAGGTAAAATAAAACATACGTTAGTACGTGTGTAGATAATTAGATGTATTGGAAAACTGCCAACTGAATGATAAACGTAACAGCTGCAAAGTAGAAATTCTGAGACAAAGTAGGTTGTGAGTCATTTTAATTATTTATCACTTAAAATTTTGCAACTGGCATTTATAAAAAAATATTTGAAAATTTTACATTTTACTAATCATAAGGATTCAAGTCTTTTTCGTCTTAACGGGAAATGGTGAAGGTGTGTTTGTGGTGAAAGGATTTTAATATGTTTGCCTCAAAGAAGCTACTTAAACAAAAAAAGGAATAAAAGAATAAAAAAAAAAAACCCTAAAAGAATTAAGTTGAATCAGTATTAAACTTGTACAACGTGTCTCAGGGAAACCGAATGAGTTCAGTCAAAAAAAGTATGTACCTATGTATCTATGACAAAAACTATTTTAGGTAGTAATCTATTGACATAATAATTATGATGGTAGTTATTGGTGTTTCATAAACATTTAAAGTAGCTACACAGCTATTCTAAATGTTTATGAAATAAATATTTATAAATATAAATGTCAACTCTACTTTAGCTGACTCCATTTGATTGTAAATTGGGAAATAAAACTGTAAAACTTACTAAAAACTTTACAGAAACTGGCAGTAGATAAATAATAAAGGGCTGAAAAATCCTTTTATATCAATCTACGTAACCAGGTTTCGTAACCAGCTACGTATAATTTTTTCTTAGTTTGTAACCGGGCTACCGGTTAGTAGATATGAAAGTTTTGTATCTCAGTTCTTATTTCGTAACCGAGTACGAACTAATAACAAAGTTTTGTGCTTTAGTTCTTACTCAATTGAAGCCTCCTGTATACAACTCCCACATATTTTACTCACCAACACAGGGACGTAATGAAGCAATTATATATCGATATTTTTATGCATAAAATCCTTCGCGGATATCGCTTCAGTCTGGTTCAGAAATAAAACAAAGCGAGAGGTTATTGTTGGCGCGGGTAGGTGTGCTCGGTTATCGAGCTTTTAACCCGACGCGCGACACGTCGCGACATCGACAAGATTTATCACCTCACTAGCCCACTACTCATTCGAATAACCCGTGGAATAAAGTTTGAATAAACAACCGAAATGATCGAATGATTAAACTGATATTTTTAAAGTAGATATTTGTACTCCTTCATGATAATCAAAATTAAAGCCATATTTATGCGATTTTAAGTTTTACGAAACCGAGAGATTTGTATCAGTCAAGAGTATTGAGCAATTGTCTCAAAGTCACCAGCATTTAGTCCATTTGAAAAATAACGAACTTGCATCAGTTTGTAATATTTTAGATTCGTAATAAATTGTCAGTCAATCGATTCCTATTTTTTCCTATATCGATTAAATCGCAAGATCGATAAATGCAAAAGCGGCACTCTAACAGATTGATGCATATTTGTCATAACGATTTTATCGTTCCAGACAGTGTTAACCCTTAGTTTAACCCAGTAACAAAACACTTTGACTCACTTTCGCCATACGTCGCTGAACTTCTTTAGCGTGGCCTGTGAAGCCCGCTGCATACAATTACTGTTTTCTTGTCTTTTTCCACGGCAAGTGTTGATAACAAAAGAGATAAGGATGGCCTGTTGGATGGAGACGTCCACGCGAGTGGTTTATGCCTGGCGCATGAACTGAGCTGTTACGTCCGTCATTCTCTCTCCATTTGCTATGTTGTATGTATGTTAGGGTTTATTTTAGTTCAGACTGAGACACACTTTGCGGTTTGGTTTTGGAATACGTTCTAACATGCCATGTTTCAATACTTTATGGCTTTAAACATTGTATCAAAACGTTTTAAAACTTTCTAAACCTAGTGATATTATTTTATTATAATTACTGTTCTGCAGTCAAAGAACCAAACACTCTCTAGGTATCTTTTTTTTCAACGTATTTTTTAAAACGGCCCTGTGTGTGTTGAGCATCAGTTTGTTATACATAATAACCAATTCAAACACACTGTTACCTTTATATTTGTATTTAAACAATTATTATACGGCAAATCAAGTAGGTACTGATGAGCTTTTGACACACGAACTAAACACTTTATGATTAAATAATCTTATAAAAGTTGTCCATTTATTTGCTTGACGAGTGCAATTTTTGTCGTGCGAGACGCTTAGACGCAAAAGTATTTTGTATAATTATAACAATTTGTAGATTGCTAGCAACTCGATAGCGTCAGAAACTGTTGCCAGGGGTAATGGTTAAAAAATGTCCGGTATGTGTGCGTGTAGCCAGTTCCTTGGGCGAGTTTGTTCACCCCGGGACTTCAGTTAACTCGTTCGCCTGGATTTATGTCAGGAACTTTCAGCTCACAGTTCCTTGCGACACTGACTTCCTTTTTGCAGCGATTGTTTCTAGAAAAAGAACTTTTTCTTTTTTAATTACCTTCGTTCTCAGTTGGTGTTTATGAGCTTTTTAGTTGGATATGCGTTTTTTGATTCGTTTTGGTTTATTTTTACTTGTAAGTTGCTCGCTTTCTTATGAATCATAGACGTATAAAACAATTGACTTTTTTTGAATCTTTTATGTGATTTTTTACTGTTAGGTTATTTTTGTGGTTAACAAAATCGTGTGACGATAACATATTAAATTCTAGTGTCACATGAGTTATAGCAGAATGATAAATCTATTTAATTTTATTATTAGTACTACAAAATACAAATTATGTAAAATTAAAGTGCCACTCCCATGCTGATTTATAGCTTAGATTGTTAAAACTTTATCTATTGCCAAACATTAATAATGGATGAGCTAATAAATGAGTTCAAAATACAAGTATTTTTGATGACAGCACCAGTCTTATCAAAGTAATTCTAATATGGAATTGCCTCTAAAACACTCGTAAGAGCCATAAACCGGTCAGAAATCGATAGAGTTCCGTAAATGTTCGTAATATATGTGGTAAAAAAAAAACTTAGTTACCAATATCCACGCTTCCATTCATTCTGCTCTGATAAGATGGGCCGAATAGTGGCTGGACATTTATCTTAAAGATTAATGAGCCAATTTTCTTAGTTGGCTATAAAAAGAATCGCTAGGCCGACCTCGAAAGCCATCACAGCCACTTACGGGTTAACTTTGGTATAGTGATGTTCGGATTCCTTGCCGAATATCGAAACTGTATAATCTATCGCCGGATAGAGAGGGAAGTTATCGACAGTTCGTTACACAAACAAAACATAGTGACTCGGTGTCGTTTTGTTGTTCTTCCGCGAACATCAATACGAAAATACAAACTTCGCGAGGATATTGTGTTGTTTTAAAAATTAACCGAGCCAAAATATTTATGAAACTCCCTCACAGGGATGTCTTTCCATAAATAAGGAAGGAAATTTTAAATTCAAAATAACAATTATATGGACAAACTTTTTCTTCCCCCATCCCAAGGGCGGGATACAAGGAAACAAATTGGATTAAAGTGTCAAAGGTGAAATAAAAAACGCGTATATTCTTTATCTTTGCAATGTCTGTGTTACATCAGTTGAAGTCGCCAGGGTATCGACAAATACATTGTTCGTATCTAAAACCGTATATATTAGAGGGTAAGGTCTAAAACGCTTTGAGATTGAGTTTTTGCAGCAGAAAATGTCACAAAACTGTTGTGTAATCGTATTTGCATTTAAAACGGTAAGTAAACATAGAGTTGAGTATTTTGTGAATGGACAAGCCACAGTTTATGAGTCGTTTTATGACCTGTTAAGCGTAAGGATCGCTCGTAAAATAAATTGTTTGATGGTTAGTAGCGGTCTAGTCGTTTTGTTTTTGTAAACTGGATTTTTCATTCATTCTCAAGATACTATGCAATTTGCATTGATGATTATATTGAATGGAATTCCACTACTAGTATTAGTATTCTGGTTCTAAATAATTCGTTGTAAGTTAAATTTGTTTACCTATTCTGTCTTCTATATAGCTCTATATATTTCAGAAATTTCAGATAGGCTCAAAGTAATTTAAAATGACAAAAGCCCTATCTGTATCCAATAAATAGGTATGTACTTTTGTTTTCGCCCACATAAATCCAGTACAACGCGGGACGCGCTAACTTATTTTTGTTCGGAGGTTGGCTCAGGATAGATGGATCCAATTCCAAATTATGTCTATCTTGGGAATCAACGGTGGGACGGGGATTCCAGTTTATCCAAAAAAAGGGAGAGGTGAGAGGGGATGGGTAAAGTTATTTTGGAATTATGATTCCGGATGCGTTCGGCGCCGCGTGTTTCGCGCCTCGTTTCGTTGTAATATTCCGGTGCATTTGGAAAGAATTTATTGTGGGGAAGTTTAAATTTTATTGGTGATGGACTTTCGATAAAATTCACAGTAGCCATTGTTTGCTTTTTTTTAACCTTGGAATTTTAACGTGTCATTTTTTTGACCTCTTGCTATTCGTTCACTACAAATAATGATCTAACACTAGAGTTGATGTCCTAACACCTGTCTTTTAAATAATTTTTATTTATTCGATGAAATAATTACGATAAAGTTGAAAAATTTACTTTATTATTTTTACGACGCAATAAAATTATCTCATTAAAAACCTTGCATCGTCTTAGAGATAAAACAAGACCCTAAAATTAAAGTTATCTAAAGCCAAATTCAAAAACGCCCCGCAATCTAATTCACGTTTCGTGAAATTAAAACGTCTCGCCAAAAATGCGGTATATGTGTTTTAATGGGGTGTCACCAGGGTTCTTAAGTATTCCACGGGCCCACCCCATAATACCCAGTCTCCTTAGCCCGGCATGTCCTCCCCTTGATATATTGGTCCCAGTTCGTCGTACATAATTTTGCAGAGGGTGGTGCCACCCTCACTCCCTCTTGCTAGTGAAGCTATCTTTACAATACTAAGGTTTTGTTTATTGAGTTTTAATGGGTACGAAACAGTTGATGGCAATCTGATTCTTCAATATAAGCACTAGTAAATTCTGAAGCAATCTATAGCAATACTCAGAAATGTTATCAGTCACAACATTGTGTAGGGATATTCCACATATTGTTTGTTTTTACAAAAACTTAAAATAATTTCTTTAAAAAACTAGATATGGCAAGAATTTTTCGTTGTATTGTTAAATATAAATAAAATACAACTGTTAGGAATTTATTTATTAATAAAAATTAAAGTAGGAACAAAATCTCGAAAAATCTAAAAAACAAATCGAAATGGAATATCCCTATAGACAATGTTGATGAGTGTATAATATGTCGCTTCTCAGTATAGAAGAGAAATCTGTGGTCGTAACATTAGCAGATAACCACAAGTGTTTCTTCAAAAATCTAAGCTAAAAATATGCGTGGGCGCAGTTTGAATAGCCATAATAATTCACTCGCTTCCAGGCTTATCTATATTTTTGCCAACCCAGGTAAATTCAATAAACTTAGCTGCCTATGTGATAACTATAGAGTTTCATGAACTTATACATAACTTTTTTTAGGCTCGCTTAATTTTGGCTGTGAATTATGTTCATAGATTTTTTTAACGCTATAGGAAGCTGAAGAGTTTATTTATTTTATTTTATTAGAAAAAGTTTTATGAACCTACTAGCGGCCGCCCGCGGCTTCGTTCGCCCCGCTCCCGTTCCCGTTTAAAAAATCCATTTCATATTTATTCACCTTTTAAACCTTCTCTGGACTTCCACAAATAATTCAAGACCAAAATTAGCCAAATCGGTCCAGCCGTTCTCGAGTTTTAGCGATACTAACGAACAGCAATTCAGTTTTATGTATAAGAGAAGATAGCATGGCTTTTTTATTTTATATGCTGTCCTAAAAAAACAATGCTATTTCCGAACTATACCTACTAACAGTAAATCCTTGTTCCATATAGTTCAAATACACGTAACTCAATATTTGGCAAGTTAATACGAGTTATGTGCTCGCTTTATTAATTTACTGGCACACAGGAGAGTAATCTATCAGGATTGGCCACGTGCTCTTCAATAAGTAAGGTGTACATGGGTCTGAGCAAATTTTATCGCGATTGGGGAACAAATTGAAAAATATGGGTCTATACTTATCAAGCAATAAGTTTATTGGCCGGCTCGAAATTGGAAATACAATTTTTGGATATATGAACCAAAGTCAAAATATAATATGTACACATATCAACATTGACTAGGGTGTTACGCTAGGCGCCTCTGAATAAACCGATGACAAGACAATACCTACTTACCGCGCACCTTGAACTGCAGCTTGCGTCAGCGCAATCAACGCGACGCACGACACAGTTACAGAATCACCTAGTTTTAAGATTTTGGAAATGTACTCATTCTGTTCTCACACTTAGAGACTCAATCATTGACAAAATTAATTATAGATTTAAATTAAAAATCTTCTTTCCTTTAAACCCGGTCGGCAGCCTACGTATTTGGCGCAGGCACGGATATTTTAATTTACTAAATTAAGAAAAAAGAACCTACTAGTGCTGTTGTTCCGGGTGGTGATAGTGGAATCAAGAAATCGATTCTGCTGAGCAGCTGACGACGACGACAAGAAAAATGCAGTAAGTCCTTGAATCTTTCAAGTCCTTGCTTAGTCCTACCTAAACTATAGTCCTTCCTTTAGTGTATCCCATATTTTTTTTATAACGTTAGTAATTAACTTCCAAGATTTTTCATCCAAGAGAGTCGAGGAATATTAGGTTAGGTAGTAGGTTAAATAGTAGGCTCAGTGTAATAGACGAGCATAGAGATATAGAAGAAAGCATGGCTCAGCCTCCAGCTTCCGCCGGCAGTAACCCGATTGATATAATTTTTAAGTCCTTAAGACTTGTGCCAGATTTCGATGGAAATCCGCACGTATTAACGAGATTTATAAATCTCTGCGACCAGTTGGTCCTGGCTCACTTTAACCCAGAACCAGGCAACGATTTGACCAATCTAGCGCTTGTGAACGGAATTTTAAATAAAGTCTCGGGTTCCGCCGCTAGATTAATAAACTCGAACGGGATACCAGATAACTGGTTAGGTATAAGGAACGCTTTAGTGAACAATTTTGCGGATCACCGTGACGAGACCGCTCTTTACAGTGATTTATCCTTAGAGACCCAAGGTTCGAGTACCCCGCAAGAATTTTATGAACGATGCCAAAACTTATTCAGTACCATAATGACGTATGTTTCACTTCACGAGAACTTGAAAAGCACCATCGACGCAAAACGCGATTTATACCAAAAACTAACCCTTCAGGCCTATTTAAGAGGACTCAAGGACCCACTTGGATCCAGGGTACGTTGCATGCGACCCGCTTCGATGGAAAAAGCTTTAGAATTTGTTCAGGAGGAGCTCAATACTCTCTACATGCAAGAGCGCAGTAGTGGTTCAGCTAGTAAGAAGGATTGGCAGCAGCCAAACTTAAATGCAGCCAAGTTCAATCTCCCTATTCCCAACTATGTCCCCAGACTGACTGACGGATTCGGACCAATTAAACAACCCATTTTTACCATGTCTGGTCCATCTAGGCCTAACCCCATTCAAGCTTCACCTAGTCAGGGTTGGAGGCCTACATTTCAACCGCAACCACTACGTGGTCCTACTCGCACGCAACAGATGTTCCGCGCCCCTCCACAAAATTACAACCCGCAAAATAACGCTTTTAGGATGCCTTATAGACCCCCACAGCAACCAAATAATTTTGGTAATACTTCGCGTCCTACTCCAATGAGTGGTGTTAGTAGCTATGTAGAAAGACGTCCACCAATGACGGGAATGACAGGACATGACTGGAGAAAACACGGGAATCCACCCCCGACTAACTACTTCAAAACTCGCGAAATTAACTTCAATGAGTTTGACGAAAATGACTATTACCCCGAGTATCAAGACTATTATTCGTGGGAGCAATGCCCCGATTATTACTACTATGACCAAGACCAGTATTATAACTCCGAGACCCCAGTAGTAGAGGAAGTTGTAGATCAGGCCTCTAATGAAAATTTTCAGAAGGAGTCGAAATCCGAAAAACCAAGATAGAAGTCAATTTCCACATTCAAAGGCAACTAGGTTACATCCAGATAGCAAATCCACCTTTAAAGTTCCTAATCGACACAGGTGCTAACCAATCGTTTATAAGCCCTGATGCCGTCGAGAAATACTTTCGTCACGTTCCTTTGAAATATGATCCATTTGAAGTGACAAACGTGCACGCGACTAGTATAAACAATTATTCTGTAACAATGCCTTGCTTCCAGGAATTTAATGACTCGAATGATATAACTTTGTACGTCTACAAGTTTCATAATTACTTTGACGGACTTTTAGGCTTTGATTTACTTGACGTATGGGACTCTAACATTGATTTAAAAAATAGGTTACTGAAAACTCGCTATACACAGATACCTTTTCACACTCGTCACAGAGCCACCGCTCTGGTAAGTCGTAGCGCGAGCACGTTAGTAAGCGACTTTATAAAACTTTTCATATCTACCCGCGCAAGTTAAAAATACCAAGATGCCCAAGTGTGATTTGTGCGATAAAAATATCACCAAAAGGAGCCCTGGATTGGAGTGCAATAAGTGTGGAAAGATTGTGCACGCTAACCAGCTGTGTAGCGGCTTACCAACAAAGCAGCTCTCCGCTCTGCGTAATGCAGATAACCTGGAGTGGACCTGCGAAGAGTGCAGTCGTAACTCGCCGAAAAAGAAGTCATCACTTATTGTCCCGGATGAGGATGACGATGATGATCTAGATGAAGCCCTCTCACAGGACCTAGGCCAAATCGATGCCCGAAAATTACTAAGGGACATCTCCTCGGAAGTAAAAAAAATTGTTAGGAAGGAAAACGAAGCTATTGAAGACTCCATGAATTACTTTGGGAAAAAGATAGAAGAGTTTGGTGTGATGATGGAATTGTTTTCTGGGAGAATCAAAGACATGGAAAATAAACAAACATTCCTCGTCAATAAAAATAAACATTTGGAAACCAAACTTTCTCTACTGGAAGTGCAAATCAGAAAGATGGAGCAAAGTAACCTGGACACGAAGGTTGAAATTGCAGGTGTCCCCAAGTCTCAGGATGAGGACATCAGAGAGATAACTTCCAATGTGGCGAATCTATTGGGCTTAGATCCGATAAAAGTCATTAACGTGAAACGCGTTGAAGGAAAGGCTGATGGACCGCTTCTGGTGGAATTGGGGGATGCTGAGTTAGCTGTCAACTGGGCCCGGGCCTCCAAGAAGGAGACCAAGCCTATTCTCGCAGAGCACGTAATTCCTCGCATCCAACAGGAATCCGCTAAATCCAAGGTAGTAGTGAGGCGTGCACTCACCAAATCAAATAAAACACTCCTGTGGAATGCGCAGCAGAAATTGCGTCCCGCCTACAAGTACGTATGGTTCCAGTCAGGGAAAGTGCTGGTGAAGAAAGGTGATAACGATAAGCCCCTAGCAATCTGGTGTGAGGAGGACCTCGCACAAATCGCAACATAAGTGTGTGTGTGATCTCTCTCGTGTTTATATAGTAGGCATAATTTAGTACAATTATGTCGTCTGAGTTTATTACGGAATTGACGGGATGTAAAAACATTAATGACTTCTCCTCCAAAATACCTAAAAGTCAAGGTAATTTAACTATGATTCACATTAATATTCGCTCTATTATAAAAAACTTTAGTCTGGTGAGGCAAGTAATAAATGTCTCAAACATACAGTTAGATATTATAATCCTAACAGAGGTGGGTATAGGGGATTCAACAGTTTCACTTTTTAACATTCCTCGGTACAATGCTTATAGTTTACTTAGGAAAAATCGTAGGGGTGGAGGTATAATTATGTACATTCATGACAGCCATAGTTTTCACTTATTAGATATCTCACTACAGCACTGTGAATCTATTATTGGTAGAATAATAACACCACACAACTATGAAGCCTTTGTCTGTGCTATCTATAGGCCACCTAATTGTAGTAAACACCTTTTCATCCGAGGACTAAAAGATATATTTTCCACATCACAATTTAAACAACACGATCTATATATTCTAGGGGACGTAAATATCGACCTCAAATGTAATAATTGCATACGTGAGTTCTATGTCAACTGCATGTCTGAGTGCGGCCTTACGTCTGCGATTTCAGATTACACAAGAATTGAGAAACGATTGAATAATATAACCCGTAGTTGTATAGATCACATTTTTGCAAAGTCGCGTACGTTAGACCTTCACTCGGCAGCTGTGTGCACAGTTATGGCAGACCACCGCATGGTTGTATTGTCTTGTGGCGGGTTAAAGGCTATACAGGGTGAGAGAACTCAGTTAAAATTATTGGATAAAAATAAATTAAGTGAATATCTTAACTTAATTCATTGGGATGATGCGCTGCATATGGAATGCCCCATTAAGCTTTACGACTTCATTAAAAACAGTTTTTTAGAATGCTATGAAAATGCTACATACATTAAAGAAATTAAAATAAACAGTAAAAGAAACAAATGCCCATGGATTAACAATAAAATTAATAAAATGTGTCTTAAAAAAGAAGAGTTATTCAAACAATGGACTCGCGACTATTTTAATGTGGGTCTTAAATTAGCATATAATAAACATAGAAATAAAACACATAAAATTATTGAGAATAGCCGAAACCAATACTACTTACAAGAAATAGACGAACACAAGAACGATTCAAGAAAGCTGTGGGGTGTTCTAAATAATTTATCTGGGCGTACTGCTAAATCTATAGATACTGCTATTTTAAATGCGTTTAAAAAAAACCAAAGGGACGCAAAAACTATAGCGGATAAGTTTGCCTATGAATTTAAAAAAAGTGTAAAAGATATCATGCCCAAGTGTAATCAGCGCCTACTAGATGAATCCTCCTACACGTATCCTCAAAATAAATCTATTTTGTTTAAAAAAGCGACTAGTTATAGTGTTTCTAATATAATTAAACGTCTGGATTCCAAGAAATCTGCCGGTGTTGACAAGGTACGGTGCTTTGATATTAAGTCAGTAAGCGACAAGATAGTATCAGCTATAGCCAGACTTGTGAATCTAAGTATTGAACAGGCAAAATATCCTAGCGAACTTAAAACAGGAATAGTCAGACCAATCTATAAAAAGGGTAAACATAACGAAATTACAAACTACAGGCCAATCACAATTCTTCCAGTATTAGACAAAATCATTGAAAAGTATGTGTGTAATCAGATACATAATTTTTATGGCAAGTATAGTGTTATATCTGATTCACAGTTTGGGTTTCAGCCCAAAAAATCAACATCAATCTTGCTTTCCAAATTCACCGACAAAATATACAATCATCTTAATGATAAAAACCACGTAATTCTGCTATTCATAGATTTTAGTAAAGCGTTTGATACATTGAGGCATGATACTCTTTTAAAGAAGCTCGATAATTCAGGTATTAGAGGACCTTTATTAAACTGGAGTAAAGACTATTTAAGTCAAAGGAAGTTTAAGGTTAGAATAGGAGATCAATTTAGTGATGAACAATTGGTTACGGAAGGTACTGCTCAAGGGTCTGTCCTGGGTCCCCTGCACTACTTGGCCTATGTTAACGATATGGAGAATGTAATAAAAAATTGCGCAGTGTATCAGTACGCAGACGATACATGTCTGGTTGCATCTCACAAAGTCCTACGGATCGCAGCAGAGTTCATGCAAAATGACTTTACACAAGTCGCAAAATGGGCTCATGATGCAGGGCTAGTAATGAACACAAATAAAACGAAAATAATTCATGTTCACTCATCTCACTTACCATCTACTGAAACTTTTAAAGTAATTGCACATAGTCATAATTGCCTTCACTCTCCTGCACCCAATTGTAAATGCCCAGAAATAGAACAGGTCTCGCAACATACATACCTGGGCTTATTAGTAGATAATCGGTTCAACTGGCGGTCCCATGTTGATTCAATCTGCGATAAGCTGCGTGCAATTTTGGCCAAATTTTATATCATCAAACCAAAAGTACCTTTCAAAGTCCTGATCAAGATGTACACCGCACTAGCTGAATCTATTATTACCTATGGAATCACTAGCTATGGTAGGACATTCAAAACATATCTCGACCAAATTTATAACTTGCAATTAAGAATACTGAAGCTAATACTGCCTAAGAATAAAATAGTCCAGTTTCAAGACAACTACTCTGGTATATTTAAATATTGTAACATTATTCCTGTACACGTTAAAGCTAACATGTTGTTATTAATCGAACAATTTAATAATGATGAAATACTTAAACCCATTACTCATAAAATAATAACAAGAAAAATTATACAAAAAAAACTATTTATTCCCAAAATGCGAAACTTCTATGGCAGAAGAACCACTACCTTCTTAATACCTAGCTTGCTAAACGAGATTCCAGACACCATCAAATCAGACCTTACAAGTAGAAACTACAAAAACAGATACAAAAAATACTTTATCAGCCAACTCTAATAACAAAAAGTTATAATAGTACTACACATGAAAAAAAAAAAAAAAAAAACACTAACTATTATTACATGCATAATAAATAATAAATAATTCACGTTACTGAAGTGCGTGATTTGCGAGGCAGTGCTTTGTTATAGGCGATGGGTACCACTTAACATCAGGTGGGCTATATACTTGTTCCTCCAGCTAATTGTATCAAATATGTATAATGTACTCATGCATTTATTGCATTCATGATTTTTTGTTACTACCTCAAAGACTATTCACCCTGTATATTGCCAATAACTTGTTTTCGCACCGAAACGAAGTTAGTAGCCTACTACGACCTATGCAGATTTCAATATGATGTAAAGCCGCCTTCACTCATGATTACAAAGTTCGCTAAGATATGAATGATTACCTCTCACTCCCACTTTGCGCTCGGTCGCTTACGCGAGCGGGACGGCATGGTGGGCAATGTTGTTGCCGTAATGCATGAGTGCAGGCGCTGCTATATTCTGTTCGGAACTATAATGATATTCTGTGTACCTACATAATAGAAGTGCTCGCTTACCAATATCGTGAGAAAATTCGAGTGTGAGTACCCACACAAACCCAAGATGGTTTATAGGGTACAATATTAAGCATATACTGTATTAATTATGTTATGGTTAAATAAATAAAAAAAAAAAAAAAAAAAAAAACCTATTCAGATGTATGATTCTAGAAACGCTAACTTGTACGAGGAAATTATTCCAGCTAATTCGACTAAAGTAGTTAGATTACCAGTTAATACACATGACGGAGAAGTATTAGTAGGCAACCAAACGATTTGTAATTGCCTTATTTCAGACTGTTTAACGACGGTTCAGAATAATAGGGGCTGGGTAGAAATAACTAACCCTACGTCTAACGATGTAATATTTTCTATGGATCGTCCTATTGAAGTTGAAATATTTAATATTGAATGTGACTGTTCTGAAATTTTATCAGACCGCGCTAAAGATGTTTTATCTCGTCTACGGACCGATCATCTTAATTCGGAAGAACTCGCCAATTTACAGCGTTTGTGTTCTAACTACGCGGATGTGTTTTATCTTGAGGGCGAATCACTTTCGTTCACCAACAAGATCAAACATAAGATTAGGACTTATGACGAAATTCCAGTACATACCAAGAGCTATCGCTATCCTTACGTTCACAGGCAGGAGGTCAGAGATCAAATAAATAAGATGCTTGATCAAAATATTATAAGGCCATCGGAATCTGCCTGGAGCTCTCCCATCTGGATTGTACCAAAAAAAGCAGATGCCTCCGGTAAAGTTAAATGGCGTCTTGTCGTGGATTTCAGGAAAGTTAACGAGAAAACGATTGATGACAAATACCCTATACCTAATATAACAGATGTATTGGACAAATTAGGTAAATGCCAGTACTTTACGACCCTTGATTTGGCCAGTGGATTTTATCAGGTTGAGATGGACCCCTCCGATGTTCATAAGACAGGGTTCAATGTAGAAAACGGGCATTACGAGTTTTTAAGAATGCCCATGGGGTTGAAAAACTCACCCTCTACCTTCCAACGGGTTATGGACAATGTCCTCAGGGGCTTACAAAATGAAATTTGTCTAGTATACCTTGATGACATCATCATTTTCAGTACTTCGCTTCAGGAGCACATAGTTAACCTCGACAAGGTATTTAAACGATTGAGAGAATCCAACTTCAAAATTCAAATGGATAAATCCGAATTCTTGAAGCTGGAAACTGAGTTTTTAGGTCATGTTATCTGTAAAGAAGGCGTTAAACCAAACCCGAATAAAATTAAAGCTATTGAAAATTACCCCATTCCTAAGACTACCACTGAAATCAAACGTTTTCTCGGCTTGCTCGGATATTATAGGAAATTTATTCCAGACTTCGCTCGTATCACTAAACCACTAACCCAATGTTTAAAAAAAGGTTCAAAAATCACGTTGGACAACAAGTACACCAGCTGTTTTGAGCATTGCAAGACACTCTTAACTAATGATCCAATCTTACAGTACCCGGATTTTACACGTGATTTTATATTAACGACTGATGCATCCAACGTAGCTATAGGTGCTATCTTATCACAAGGCACTAAGGCCTCCAACAAACCCATTGCATATGCATCGCGGACTCTTAACAGCAGCGAGTTGAATTACAGCACCATCGAAAAAGAACTTCTAGCTATCGTTTGGGCAACTAAGTACTTTAGACCGTATCTCTATGGCCGTAAATTTCTAATTCTCACGGATCATAGGCCTTTACAATGGGTAGTGAATTTAAAAGATCCTAGTTCACGGCTTACAAGATGGCGCTTGAAGCTAAGTGAGTACGACTATAAGGTCGACTATCTACAGGGAAAGTGCAACACTAATGCCGACGCACTGTCGCGAATAGAAATTAATAATGAAGAGCTCATGTCGATAGCAGTTAATCCATCTGAAACTGACCCTGAGTTAGATGAATCTCGAACTTTAACCGCTACAGAAACTGGAGCTGGTTCGAGATCTGCCACTGTTCATACAAATAGCGAAAGCCCCATTTTAGAGGTCCCAATTTCAGATGACCCCCTAAATGGATTCACGAAGCAACTAATTTTCAACGTTGTAGGTGACATTAAGAGTAGACCAGTAGTCACTAAGCCGTTTGACACGCACACACGAACATCTGTTCAAATATCTGCATCTAATATAGAGGAAGATATCATAAATGCGATCAAGGAGTACGTCCACCCTAAGATAAAAACCGGACTTTTAATAAATCCTTATTCGGCTATGTACACTATCGTACCTATTATACAAAAAACGTTCAAAAATTCGGCAATGAATTTGACACTAACTAAAACAGAATTAGAGAACGTTAGGGAATATTTAAAGCAGCAGGAAATAATTAATAAATACCATGATGGGAAGACCAATCATCGCGGCATCAATGAATGTTACTTAGCGTTATCTAATAAATATTACTGGCCTAAAATGCGAGAACACATTACTAAATTAATAAACCAATGCACTATCTGCGGCCAAGCGAAATATGATCGCAGTCCGACAAAGCAACAGTTTAAGGTGGTACCACCCGCTGGCCGGCCCTTTGAATTAGTTCACTTAGATCTTTTGACTATTCAAAGTGAAAAATTCTTAACCATTGTAGATGCATTCTCTAAATATGCACAAGCCTATCATATAAGAGGCGGCACGGCTGTTAGTGTGGTTCAAGCCCTATTGAATTACTGTACTCATCATGGTATACCTATCACTATAGTAACTGATAACGGAACCGAGTTCACAAATCAGCTGGTTGCGGAATTTGTGAAGATGCATAAAATTCAGCATCATAGAGTGGCTCCTCATTCCCCGAATGAGAATGGTATTGTTGAAAGGTTCCACTCCACGGTACTTGAACATCTCCGTATTCTAAAATTAGGACAGAAATCTGAATCAGTAATTAATCTTATGCCATATGCCCTTCTGGCTTACAACAGTAGCATCCATAGTTTCACAAAATGTAAACCATTAGAGGTAGTAACGGGACACTATGACCCTCGCGATCCCTTTGACGTAGACCTGTCCGCCCATTTAATCCAACAGTACATGACTAATCATAAGAATAAGATGACTAAAGCCTATAACACGATTCACGACATGTGTAGTACGACTCGTAAAGACCTGACAGACCACCGAAATAGAGAACGGGAACCAGAGGTTGAGTACTCTCCTGAACAACAGGTTTTCGTGAAAAATCCGTTTGCTTCCCGACAGAAGTTAGCTCCCCGTTATACACATGACGTCGTAATGGCAGACCTCCCTATTCATATTTATACTAAGAAAAAACGAGGTCTTATTGCCAAATCTAGGCTAAAGCGTCTCCCTAAAAATGCCCAATTGTTACAAGACCCTCGTGATAATTCACTTGCTCCTGGTACCAGCTTTGATATTTAACAGAGAAAAAGTGTTCAATTTAGACATTGGAGAATATTTTGATATAATTAAGTTAGGTTCATATTATGTAGAAAATAATATAGTTATAGTTTTAAATTCCCAATAGTGCTTTCATCGTTGTATGTTATGTATAAATTATCAATTATACCTAACAAACACCATGAGATCCTTACTCCTCCTTTCCCATACCTAGCTATCCATGAGAAAGATTTCAAGCACATTGAGGCTGAATGCCCGAAGACCAGTAAATGGTACCTCTGCGAGGAGAAGAAAAACCAGCAGAATCGATCACCAGACGACTGCATCCAGCATCTCATCTCAACGCAGCAGCGAAACGACGCATGCAGCCCTACCACTATCACCCAGTCCAAGCCAGCATACGAAGAACTCGATGAGAAACACTACACCATCAGTTTCCCTATCTTAACAAAAGTACACCTATCCTGTGGACAAAATCTCTACCAAACCCTACAAGGCAGTTTCCTCGCTATAATTCCCAAGCAGTGCTACTTAGAAACACCAGAATTTACGATATCCAACACCAATGATCGGTTGAAGGGTCAGGTATTGAAGATAATGGACTTGCCCAAGAACAATGTCGTAACCCCATCTTCAACTCCTTCATTCAAACTAAACTCTATCAACCTGGACCAGCTTCACGCCACTAATAGGAAAATAGCGCTACAGTCCCCACTTAACCTGCAGAAAGACACCGAATATACCCTATACCACACAACGATCCCTATGTATGTGGTTCTATCCAGTGCATGTGCACTTGCTAGCGTCCTTTTATACAGAAAGTATAAACTTAAAAATAATTCACATAAAGTACAGAAAGCAAGTGAAAGCCAAGCTGAACCTGATCACCAAGCAATCTATTCCTTACCATCTACAGGAAGGGTTGACCGCACTCCAACCCCAATCCCAGCTCAATTTACAGCAAGCTTCAATACTCGCTGTTCTTCGGGGAGAGGTGTTACGCTAGGCGCCTCTGAATAAACCGATGACAAGACAATACCTACTTACCGCGCACCTTGAACTGCAGCTTGCGTCAGCGCAATCAACGCGACGCACGACACAGTTACAGAATCACCTAGTTTTAAGATTTTGGAAATGTACTCATTCTGTTCTCACACTTAGAGACTCAATCATTGACAAAATTAATTATAGATTTAAATTAAAAATCTTCTTTCCTTTAAACCCGGTCGGCAGCCTACGTATTTAGGGATATTCCACATTTTGTTGATTTTTACAAAAACTGAAAGTAAGTTCTTTAGAAAACTAGGTATGGCAAGAATCTTTATTTTGTGTTTAAATTTGATTAAATTTATTTATAAAGATTAAAATAGGAGTAAAATCTCGAAAAATCTGAAAATCTCTTGGAAGTGGAATATCCTTAGACAATGTTGAATGTGTATGTATGGAGTATAAATACATTAGATAGAAAACATAAATGAATACCACGATATTTCAAAGTTATAAACAATTTCAACTTTAACTAATTTTGCGGGAAATAAAAAAGTTTTCTGCGCACAAAAGGCTCAACAAACATGAGGCAAAATATTATATTAGTCCATTAGTTAAATTAGGTAAGATTTCTCTCCCTCATCTTGTGAAGATATATCTTGTGTGTACTTGGTAGGGAGCCGTAATACCTCGCAATACATTGCGGTTAGAACATTTAATTTTGTGTGTTAGATAAATCCCAATTTCAGTAATGTATATGAAGAATCGTTTAGCTAATAGCATAAGGTTTGATTTGGATTTGCTACCCACTCTTCATAATTAGTTTCATCTACAGTGGGGATTTCTACAGCTTTGCTGTCTCTATTTATTTATTTTTAGAGTTTTTTTAAGAAATAAATTGCTGCATAATTTGTGAACAGGCGAGGTGTAACATTTGAATGTTAAATTCTCAATATTTAAATGTTATACCTATTACACTTACCTATAATTATGTATATTTTCCCTGCTACTGTGTATGTAAGTGAGTTTATGCTAGGTTAGATTATAAGTATTGCGTATTTTTTTAGTTTTAATTTTGCTATGCAGGAATTTCCTGATTATGTGTATTAGTGATGATAGTTGTCGCTTAACTGTGTGTTTATTTTTAGTTTAGTATTTACATAAGCCCTCATCTTATATGTGCACTACCCAACCTATCTCCCTATTACCCAAAGGTTAGCTGGTAGATAATGCTATCTAGCATTAAGTTCGCCTGTGTACAGTAATTTTTAATTTTGTGCAATAAAGAATTTTCTATCTATCTATCTATCTATATCTTTTATTCTCATAGTCGCCCTAAAATGATCTTGAAAAAGTGTATCCTAGGACACGAGTAAGTAACTAAAAAAATTGAGGTGGTAGGTATTTATTATATTATATAATATAAATATTTTCTACGTGCCAGGTAGTAAGCTTTCGCTGTTTCTAGCGTACAAACGGGTTTCCTAAAAACCTTTAAAAACATATTTCAAATTCAAAAATGATACAACAGATATTGAGTCATTAGAAAACAATAAGGTCGTTGTATTGTAGATCACCGCCACCCACGTGCCTTCACCGCAACCCACTTTGGTTTATGGTTACAAGAAGTACAATATAGGTCTCAGAGATAGTCTTAGTTCTATTGCAATAATTGTTAGGCTTCAGAGACACAGCTACGTTGGTAGTTAGCCTTCTACGGTTGAGGTTGTTGGTTAAGTCCATCCTTCCATCGTTTATCGACCCTTCTGGGATCAAATGTCGTAAAAGCCAACTCATTCTGGGATCAAATGTCGTAACAGCCATCTCAATGAGTTGGCTGTTACAACATTTGATCCCAGGATGAGTTGGCTTTTACGACATTTGATCCCAGAAGGGTCGTTATGTGACCTATTCTTGAACATATTCATGTATACTAAAGTATACAAGGTATACAACTTACTACAAAAAGGTATATAAATACCAATCTATCTCCTTGGTTGTCCTACGTATGACTGGTTTCTCAGCTCAGTTGGTATTAGTATCTTCTGCGGTCGAGGGTTCGATCCCCATCGAGAACAAATATTTGTATTGTGAACACAGATATTTGTTCTCTATCTGGGTGTTATATTGTACTTTAGGTATGTATTTATATCTAGGTTCGCTTAGTGCTATGTGCTGTGAATTTTTTTCACAGATTTTTTATTGGTATAAGACCACGATATTTTTTATTGAGATTTGTAGGTAGGTACCACTAGTTTCAGCTGAAGTACCTACTAATAGTTTTTTTAAAAGGTGTTAAAAATAGAAATGTGATGAGTATTCATAAATTAAGTAGATACTAACTTACTTAATTTCATAATTCGCGGAATATCAAACGATAATAAGGTTTCATTCACAAGAGTGAAGCAGTAGGGATGTGACGTTACACCAAAACCGGACCAATATCGATAACATTTTAGCTGAGATTATTACAAAAAATATTATACCTTAGGTTCTAAAATAAATACCCTTTCCTGTCTATTTGACATACCCAGTGGTAAGAGATGGCAATCAATTATGCACTGTTTATATTTTAATATGTTTTCATAAGGAGGTCATGGTATTGTTAGACATGTTTAGATTACCCAATAAACTTCATTATTTTTATCTTATCTGTCTACTGTCTGCTGCAAACTTTCGCTTGGTATTTGCTATTCTGTCAAAATATCTTGAAATTCTCTTCAATCAAAAATTTGGCTCAAAGTTTGGTTAGAAATAATTATGTTTTTTTGCCATGTACCTAGCTTTAAATGGCTTTATCAATGTTTTCTAAGCTTGTACGTCGTACGTCGATCTTGACTAGAGTACAGAGCTTCTGTATAAACTCAAATCATGGATTTTGCATTATTTGTCGATTAGAAATCTCGACTACAATGTGTAACGTTAACAACTACTTGAACTCATAATCTATTTTTTTTGTGATTTATTTACAAACATTCTATGTTTTTGTCAAGAGCATAGTTTTGGCCTTAATAGCACCAACCAAAAAAAAATTTTAATGAAAATTTTTAAATTTCCGCGTCAATGTTGAACATGTCACACCCCTAGCCTAAAGTAACTCCTCAGGCAAAGTTTAAGCACCAATTTGCGTCAGTAATTGCATTGTTACCGTGACAAGGCAAACTTCGCCACCAGAATAAAATAGTAACGCTTTTATGAGTGGTATTACACTGTCATTCATTTATTCATATTGAAATAGTAAAATGGTGCATAAATACGTTGTCATGTTTTGGTATGTTTCTTGTAACACGTGTTCGAAGGACTAAAATGAGTTTGTTTTTTTTTTCAGATTTTGAACAATGTTTACAAGTTACAAGGATTAATGACCGGGAAACTCAAATGATGTAAAAATTGATTTCTATGTACCTATATGTACTCGTACTACCCAAAGGTATTAAAAAGCGCGTAAGTTTACAAAGTTGGGCGTGTGGTGTGAAATGGAAGTGATGATGGGATGTGTTTGTGTGGAGTATTATATTTTAGGATCCGGGATTTGTAATTCAACTAAAGTGACCAACTGAAACCGATCAACTATTTTTCTTACTCAACGTTCCTTCAATTTTTTAGTGTTTCAACTGAAAAGTTTTATTAATTTAAATTTGTTCCCACCACGCAACACAAATCAGATCATTTTACAAGTTATAGGTTTGACCATTAATTTCATGTAAGTGTCGTTTTTGTGCTAAATTGTTTTATAAGTAAAACTGTAGAGGTGTCATCCATATTGGTACTGCTCCGAAAGAAAGAACTTAGGCTGGCTTATAGAACTCGTTCAGAGCATGCGTGCATAAACAGGCCAAGTATCTGATTAAATTATTAAACAACTTTATTCCCCGTCGTGCAGGTTGCATGCGGGCACGCGGATGTGTACATGCCCTTAGCATGTACTTTCATATGCCTTTATGCATGAGAACCTTTGAAAGTATACCTTCTTTTATAACTGATCAGTTTTTTATTCGTATTTTTTTGAGAAAAGTAACAGAATAAGTTGTCCGTTTATGGTCCGTTTGATATTATGTGATGTTTTCAACTTAAAACCTGTAATTTTTATTAGTCTAAACTTTACTTACGTTAAGATGCAATTTAGTAAAGTTCATATTTTTATGCAGACGGTTTTAGAATTCAGTTAAAATCCTACCCAATAAAACATTGTCAGACTGTAAATCAAAGGCTTTGACTGTATATTATTTAATATTAAAGATCTTAAGGTAAGCGGGCGGAGTGCCTGCAGTTCCGCGATAAGACGGCCCACCCTTCTCCTCCTTTTGGGGGGTAGAAGACTTAAGAGGCCGCCATACTTCAAATTGCGTTTAAGTTAGATAGCTAGTTTGATAAATTGCCCCCCATTATTGCATATCAAATGGGGTCCCGATAAAATTGTCTTGGTGATAAAGTTTAGAGTTTTTTATTGGGGCAAGTTTGACTTACTTTGAATTCATTGTGGTTCGGGAGTGCTCGTATAATTATGTGGCTTACCTGAAACATAATAAAACAGAATTTCAGAGATTTATTTAAAATCAAAATACAAAATATTAGAAATTAATGCTAGAATGTATGATATATGAAAAAAATACAAGAGTTTATAACAATAATTTTTGAGTTTTGTTTTCCTACATCGTAATTTTTTCAGCTAGTTAATAAAACACAAATATCAAATGAAACACAAGCTCATAAACAATGAACGGAACGAAATGCGGACGCTGCTACATCAGGGCAACGTAGCAAACATAGTGCGGTGCAACATTCATTCGATTACTCGTGACTACTCGATTAGTCGATGTACAATCGATATACAGGCAGTGATACGCGTATTGTAGAATTCGAGCAACAGAATGAAAGAATGTCTATATCTATCCAATATCATACAGTTTGGGTAGCTTTTGACACTTGTTAGCTTTAACGAAAGTCTAATTTCATAATGAAACTATTCGCATAGGTTGGTAAATTCGATATTGGCTACAGAGAATCGAAAGATTATTAAACCCGATACACCAATTTGAAACGCATAATCGCCCGGAGCCAAACAGTATCGCCGCGTATAGATTAAACATTGGAGTCCAAATGAACGCACGATAATTTATCGTGCATACCCCCGTGTGTATTAGCTGTATCCGACTAATGCCGGCTTTCGATATTCGGCGTTCGGTCGCGATTCCATATTTACGATCGAGCGAGTCGCATTAGGCTGTCCGCCCGTAGGTAAATTAGCACAGATGCTCGCCACTGTACAGTGATTCATTCCAAATTGGCTTTTCAGCAGGGAAAAAACGGACCGGATGGGGGGCTGCGGTAGACGCTATCTAGGGACCGGCTAAATAGCTTTTAAAGCGGTCTGCCTTTTGTTGTCTTTTAAAAAGATAGACAACTTCGTTTCGAGTAGTGATGGGACTTTTACGATAAAAAGTAAACGCTTTATGAAATACACATTGAGTTGCGCATCTCTACGAAAAAATTCAAATAAAATTTAATTCAAATTCTAAGTTAAAACAAGGTGTGAAAATGCATTTGCAGGCAATAGCTAATGAATTGTTAGCAATAAATAAATCACAATAAGCAATTAAACATCGTGTAATGCTATGGGCGTTGCCTAAGATCGGTGGTAGCAACGCCTGCGATTGCTATCAGAAAGGGCCGCCTGAACGCGTGCTAGACTATCACATAAAGTAGACAGCGAAATTGTATGATTTACAAAGTGCTAAGTGTTCGTTTTAACTTGCTCGCATAATAAGGCAACAAAGGTTTTTGTAACAGTTTGTCGAGTAATGGCGCCGTGTTTTGATTCATTGAATGCGGATGCAGTGTTTATAAAATTTAATTAGTTGAAAATGCTAGAAGAATCATCTTTCTTTGAAAATATGAACTGAATAGTATAGATGCATTTTCCTTCATACCTATAGGTACAGATATAAGCATTATTTAATACATGTTAACTGCGTATTCACGCGGTATCCAGTTTATTTAAATAACATATTTTAATAAGATATACATCCCGAACCAAATAAACGACGGTTGTAGTTCATTTTTAATGATCTGAAAATGATAGTGATGTACAAAATGCAACATTTCCCAATAATGAACCGGTGAAATTACCTTTAGTATAAATAATCGGTGCCAAAGGGTGGCATCGATTCGCTACTACAACTGCAAATCAACCCCCACAACCCCCCACCGCAGGCTGCCGACTATAAATAAAATTCACGTTTTAACAATAAAATGCATTTTCCGCAAATGCTTCCAGTGAATTATTGTTCGGGCTTTACGAGCTTAAAATTATATGACCACGTGAAATTTTCGATCTCGATAATGCATCGGGCCAACACTATTTACAACACCGAACTTTTTAAATTAATACGATTTTAATTTTTACGACACCGCAATTTAAAGGCCATTTCTGTTACTTTCCAATGCATTAAACAAAATAAAATTTTCATAGTTTTCTTATATATGAAGGGCTGCTGGACCTTGGTCTGCAGATTATGATAAAATTGGGGATGAGGGTTGCATTTTTTATGTGTTTTCCATCAAACCAATGCACCCTACTACTTTCGAGTATCACGTCCTAACCATAAAACAACATTAAACAAATTCCATTGGGAAAATATGTTTTATTCGCAACAAAAATACATCACGCGACCACTTGATGGAGAACCAATAGCGTCCCTCCGGCACAGATGGCGACACAAGCAGAGATAGCAGAAAAATATGAATTGTAGCCTTCGATATTTGTCACTTGAATTACAACTCCCGGAGGACAGCCGGACACCCGGAATGGTCGAATTCGTCGAAAATTCTACTCGCACCTCGTTTTACGGAATGATCTATTTTTTCGGGATTTCAACCGCTTTCGCAGAATGAGAGATCGATCTGTTTGTCACACTGGTCTAAGTTAAAAGAAAAAAATGGCTTACTGCATTGTTGTATTAGCACAACGCCTGGAAGGTTTATTAAAAATAGCTGTTTATTTCAGCATATTTTGTAGTTTTATACAGTTCCCAAATTGAGTATTTTCTATAAACATTTCAAACCCTACTCATAATTAATTCGAAATACTATCATAAGATTTACCTACATGTAAATGAGTTCAAGTTCAAACATTGTTTAATCATTTTGGGCGAACCAAATGTCCTATGAGCAAATACAGCACAAGACCTTTCGGTAGCCAGCAATAAGCAAACAAAATACGTAATAACGGCCAGTCACGCCAAGGAAACCAATTTGGGAGGTATTTGTAAACGTCAAATATGTTTGTGCGCACCTATTTATTGCTAGCATCCCTCACGTAGAGTAAATAACGGAGACACTGCGATAAAGTGAAAAGAGATACCAGAAATGTACGACCAACTTCGCCTTAAATCCCACCAAAGCTCAAACCGAATTGCCCTTTAATAGTGTGCGATAAAGTTGCTTTTTGTTTGGGAAATTTACGATCTAAGGCAGGTCCCGTTAAGGGTGATGCGTATACAAGTGGAAAACTCAGTGCGCCACGTGCGAATGATTCACGATCGTCCCTTAATTAAAGAAGATTTTAATTGTATCGGATGTCTGTGAAAGCGAAAATAATGCACTCCTAAATTGGGGCTGGTGTTCGAAAATTTATTTTCGTTCACCATTGCTTTGCTTTGCGTGTTTTACGCCGATATCTTTGGAATGAGCTTCGTGCTAATGATTACAAAAATTGATGAAAATCTATTTTCTATGAAACAATACCCAACTGAACAAGTTTTTTGAAGAGTGTTTTATGTTAATTAATATAGGTTTAAATTATTCATTGATAGTAGTTTTAATTGTATGAAGCTTCAAAATTTTGTATAAGTACACAATTTAATTAGAATTGGAAATTTAATTTTTATGAGTAAATTGAGTGAATAAAATACAAATCTCGTAAATAAACAGAACAGAAACTCAAAACACCATTAAATAAAGTAAATTCATTTTGCGTATAAAGTCAAGCTGCCGCCGACTTAAAATATCTTTCTTAATTACAAAAGCCTTTGTTGAACGTATCTGATCTATGTTAGTCGGGGGAATGCTTTAAATAGCAACCCAACAAATAGGTTCCGGCTCAGTGAGACTCAGTATCTGAGGAGTTTGGTTCAGAGGTTTCTTCATCTTGGAACGTTTAGAATACTACACTGATTGTAATTTCTTTGCACTCTCTTTTTTTTCATTTAACTCTTATACTTTACGTTTTAGGTTATGGTAATACTGGATAAAGGATTTTATTTTTGGATGTTTAGTAAATTTGTCAATGATTGTCACAAAGTTCGTTTTTAATAGCAATCAAGCAATCGTTTTTAAGACTTTGTGGTGTTGTACTGTTCCCAAAGTCAAGTGTAAAACGGAAGTAATATAACGCAAAGCTTGAACTTCATTTGTCGAACAATGGAAAGTCCCAGTCCCCCAGAGCAACACAGGATAAATTGACTTGCCTTAACTTGCGCCCGCCCGCGGAAAATTGGGGAAAATCGATTTAAATATCTTAAATGTGAAGGCTTATCTTGATCGCAACCCTTGTATTCAGAGTTAGGATACTTTTTACGTAAGTGAACTTTGATTTAATACAAGTAAAAATCAAAGCAATGTGAAAACATACTTTGAATATAATTCAGAACAACCACAGAACTCGTTTAAAGTTTTAAAGAAAAATTTGGAGAATAAGAAAGAATGTGAAAAGTCAGGTAAAAAAGCTAGTGAATATTATAGCTAACATAGTATATGGTGGCCTAGTGGAAGCGGCGCCGACTTCCGGTCGTTGGTTAAAATCCAGTCAATAAGTTTTTCTGTCCAAAAATGTATGTGCACAATGCCAGTACTCTCAAACTCTGCATGTCGTAGAACCTAAAAAGTTCGAAAACATGAGTAACAAGTGCACGAAAAAAAAAATCTTTTCACCGCGCACTCTGGTCTGAAAAAACCAGTGACACGTTGAGAAGAACAAAATCTTAACTGTAACATTAATTACTGCAAAACCAAAACTATTTAAAAGTTTAAGAGAATGTATTGAATAATCAAGAGATGCCAATTAAATGTACTACCACAGAAGAAATGACAGTACTAGGACCCCAGTACGTACTGCTATAGGAAGGTGAGATCTAGATATCTGGCCTGTCCCATGTTTCGTCCTGATGAATCTCGCACGCGAGCTCAATTCTTGACTTGATTGGCGAGCATAGCTTTCCTAACTAACGAATAAAATAAACCATTATTGAATGAATCTTGATTTATTTACTTTGTATTTTTGTTTTTTTTATTTAAAACTAACTGCTAGTAGCACAGAACTTTCAACCTTAATTTGTATGAAAAATATTTGCACACATATTTTTTTCAAATCATTTATTAATAAAAATTAACGTTGAATCGCATTTGAAATTACATTATTAGACACCACAACACATAGTACACAAAAAGGGTTAAACAAGTCAAATAATAATTACAATAAAATGCCAAACTAAGCAAAGGGTATCCTAATACCTGATAAATAATACTTAAATATTTTTTTTTATCAGACCACTATTAGAGATGCTTTTACTTCTTGTCGTTATTTTGAAACAGAGTGGTGAAAGAGACTCTTTTGGTGCAATTGACAAACAAATTTTTTTTGAAAGAGAAGCTAAAAAACAGATTAGCTACTAAAAAAATTTAACTCAAATTGATTTAGTTATCCAAAAGACCTCAAATCTAAAGCCTCCACTTAACTCAGTCTAATAGAATCACCTTGGATTGCTTTCCGATATTTACTGTTTGATTTTTCCCCTTGTGTCGTGATTCGGAAGTTACCTAAAAGAGGCGTGTGTGCCTCGCTGTAATAGCCGGTAGGGTCGTGGGGACATAACCTTTGGTAATTAATCTGGACCTCGTGAGGTGAGAGGAAGTTACATTGGCTCTGGCTTTGGGAAATAAATAAATCTTTTTTTTATCAGCTGATAAAATAATAGTAAAATATCAGTTATCCTGATAGAATGATGACAGACTTGCAAGTTATCTCATGGGTGTGAACTTAGCAGATGATTGTCCAGCAGATCAAAAAAAAAGTGAGTTCTTTTTGCATAATTCTATAGTTCCTGATACATTTCAGGATTAGTTATCTCACCGTAACGCATATAACATTTCTGGACACACAGTTAGACGTGCTTTTGACTTCACTTGCATTTGTGCAGGTACCTTCTGCACTATGTTCCTCTATCGAGTTCTGTCCTTCGCAAAATGGGGGGCTTCGCACATGGTAGTGTCTGTTACTGAAAGCACCTGGTCACTCCAACGCATCGGGCTCCGTCCTCGTGGCCTCTTTCTCTCCACATCTGACTTCACTAAACATACCTTAAATATCTTCAAAGGACAGTTCTTCAGTGGGTAGTTGGTTGCCAAAAATTTCAAAACTTTTCAACAAATTTTGGAACGAAGAATTTTGCTAAACTCTTATGAGTCATTGACTACGTTGTGATGTAAGAACCAATTCCAATACTCAACTGAGCAGTTAGTTTATTGAATTTATCATGCGCAAATATTTATAGATGGGGACGTAACAAGATAGGGTCACAATTTACAAACCAAGAACAGTACCCTTAGCACAAATAAATGTGAAACTGTTGATATCACTGCCGATGGAAGCCAAAAGGAAGTCAAAAATAGGAAACTTGTCATTTCTGCACAACAGACAGTAGACGAAGAAGAAATTTGTGCTGAGGGTGCAATGGAATAGATACATAGGTAAGTCACATAAATTGAGATCGGCAGCAATCAGACAAATTGGCTCCAACCCTCTACAGAATTAATCTGACTGTAGGTTTTCTTAGCCAACCACTTAGTTGGTGAAATTATAGGCAAAAGGGAGCTGAGACAGTTTTCGGTCTAAATTATATTGTTTGCTTGTGCAAATAATTGAAATATTAACAGTATTTACATCTGGGTTGGTAAATGTCGAAAGACAGTAAGCTTAGATGTTTTTCTGTTAATTTCAAATAAAAGAAATAAAAATTGCCTTTAATCTATGACAATATTATGCTTACAACTCTATAATAGTTCAGTTCTAATTAAATATCAGTAGGTATATAAAAATAATGTCATTAGTGACGGTGTAAAATTTGCCTGTCGGGCGCAGGCCTTTCCCCATTGCTCTTTATATCTAGCCCGTTTCATCCAGCCTTGCAGCCTTATTGTCTAACTTGAAATTCATTATCAGTGAACTTTGAGCCGATTGTCACTGGTCGACCCAGTCAGAATTTTGTTAGTATTGTCTAAGGTATCCAACTGAAGTTCATTTCGGCGTTACGCCATTCCAAAATACGAATTTCCATTCATTTACTAGGTTTGATTTTAGTGGCGGTGGTGTTGTTTATGTCAGATAGTTATACAATACGAAAGTGACAGTTGAAGTCTAGGCTAGGTTTTAAATAGCACAAATGAAGCTGATGTCGATTATGAGTTGACTTAGACAATAAGGCTCCTGGTCCGCTTGTCTTGTAGAATATGTCATCCCACCGTGTTTTGGTGCATTCTCTTTTCCTTTTACTTTATAAGTAAAAGGAAATTAAAATAGGAACTCATCAATTTCATAACCGACTTCATTGATAGCTTTCCTTAGTTTGAGACTAGATGAATGAAAATAACACCACACAAACTAAGATTCATTGATTTAATTTACAGTAAAACTATACTATAATAATCTCAATTGATGGAGAAAATACTAACAATAGATAGAACAGCTGCTACAGTTTGAGATTTTTGTTCGCACAAGAATAAAACCCCTGTATTTTTACATGTAGTGGGTACGTGAATAAATATCAAACAAATCCACCTTTAAATAAACAGTATAGGGGATACCGTTTTTGCCTCATTCCAAGTAAACGATGCTTGAGATATTTATGGGGGATGAATGTGTTTTTAGATATAGCATCGTATCTGTCTCAGTTTTTTAACATTATTCAAACTGTTAGTTCTTTTTATAACAACAGAAGCTTTGTGCTTTGACAAAGTGTTGTGATGTTTTTATAATTCTTCAAGAACCTAATATTTTTTAAACCGTCGGTTCATGCGTATTTTTTTATAAAGTATTTTTTCCTTGCTACAGTAGACTAACGTTGTACCCTGAAAAATTTGTAAGTACTCGTACATGGGTACCTACTATATCTACAAAAAAATAAGTCACAGGAACTAACAATTTAAAACATGTTAAATTGTCTAAATTAAACATTGTTTAGAGCCGACAAATAACTTTGCAGTATCGGAAGCCGAATAAACTTACAAGAAAAGCCCCATTATGAATAAAACACCACAAATCCCCCTCCGCACCAAACATTAATTACATCTGCTCAAGACAAATCCCTCTTGGAAAAACTGATTATCTAATTAGAAGAAAGCCTCTGTAAGAGTATCTTGCAGGCTAATCACAAATTAATGGGAACTGCCGTGTCGCTGTGATGATAATTCCTCACACCGCCCTGCTGTGGCAGGCTTGAGGCACTCTGGTTTATTCTCAATGAAAAGCTATCTCTATTTCGCAGATTTTAAGCTCAAAGTTGCTAAAATTTGCTTTATGTAACATTTATATTGCAGTAACAGTTTTTAAGAGAACACTGTTGGCTTAGAACAGCAGCCTCGCCTTCTGATCTTAACATCGTGGGCTCAAATCCAATCGTGGACCAATCAGGTTTTTGTACAAAAAATGAACTCTCAAGCGATGGAAAAAATATCGTGAGGAAGCTGGCATGTGGTAAAACATAAATAGTTCGGAAGCATGTTGTGTCAAAAGAAAAGAAAGAAAGAAAGAAAATATATTTATTTGACATAAGTAGGTATACGAAAGACAAATACAATAAAACACACAGAACGGACAACTGAAGGCAGGCAGGCAGGCTACCTATGAAGGTAATCAAGTAATCATACAAACAGAACTGGGCACAACCAGTCCCGTCCTGTGCTGAATGGATAAAAGAAAGATTATGTCAAATAGGCCCTGACTCAGCTTTTTGCTGCTTGTTATGGTAGTAGCTACCATGTCAAGCAACGCTGGTTTTTTTGGTCAAGTGCTCTGATACATGTGATGTGTGAAGGCGCATTGTAAATCCCTTTACCACACTGGTTCGAAAGAAGTAGTGACACTATATATCTCATATCATCATCATTATAATCTATACAATAACAATTTTTTTATCCAATGAAAAGTTAGCGATCATCCTATAATTTTAAAACTGAATTTCCCTTGTTAGTATGATATAACTGATGGAACGTATAGTTTGATGATTTTTGTCAAGCTGAGAAACTGAATCAATGCATCAAAAATATCATCATCATCCTCTTGTTCTTGTCCCACTTTATGTAGGGTCGGCACAACAGTCGGTGTTTGTTCTCTACTCTCCTCTATTAGCAATCAATGCATCAAAAATAATGATTTGATAATAAAGCTGGTTTGTTCAGTCGAGTTTCAGAGTGAAACATACAGTTACAAGGCTAGAACTATTCTTTATTCTTCGTTTCACCCTGCTGCGTTAAGAACCTCATCAATTATGACGTAGCCACCCTCGCCTCGCTCGGCCTAGGTTTTGGCAACAAAACTGTTGCTGGATGAGTTTTGTAGATGGAAAATTCTAGGCTTTTGTTGGGTGCTTTATTGTATTTCTGCGTTTTATGGACGGCTATGTATGCAGGCTGTCTGGCTTATGAATGCAGATAGTCTTTTGTATATTGTACAAAGTTAAGAATGGAATAAGGTTGTTTGATTTCCATACAATTTTTTTTTTACTGTTTATGGACGATTAGAGTATAATTTGTACACTGAAATAACTGTGATTGGTTTTTAAATTGGTCTTTACTTACGGCAAACTTTATTGAAGAAAACATTAGATTATCAGTAATAAAAAAAATGCATTTATCATTAGTATTTACGAAGACTTTACCGTTTACTGTACTGTTAACTGTAAAATAAAACAAAATAATTTATTCAGTAAGATTGCAAGAATCACTTTGAACCGTCTTAACGTATTCTTTATATTAGTTAAAAGCTTTGTAAAAGAAAATAAAAGCAGGTTTTTTTATGTTATTACTGTTAATCTACATAGTCAGCCAAACACAGCTATTTCAATGTCAAATTATACTATCATCGCCCATAAATGCTAAAATCAATTTGTTTGGAAGTCGTACCGACTTAACGAAACTTTATATTCTAAGTTGGATCTAAAGTAACTCATTTCAAATTCTGAAAAGTAATTTCATTACATAAGATAGTGTCTTGTTTCATAATAGGTGTTTTACATGAATTATCGTAAAAATAGCCAAATTGATTATTAACATTTGGTGTTGGCTGGTTTTATCATCATCATCGTTTATACTAAGCTGTTTGATGTTTATCTTTCATGTTTCTTCATTGTAACAATAAACAAAGTGGTACCAACAATAAACTTTAAACTTACTGAAAGGTTTATGATGCATAAATCTTAAACTGGAGCAATTAATTTAAAACTTACCTAATAATGTTACGTTACAAACATGCGACAATTCAAATTAACATAATTAAACGGTCGATTTATTTAAATTAATTTATATTATTTTATCTACGAAAACTTCTGATAACTAATGGCCACCACACTAATGCTTCCGGCTTCAAAACCACACTTGATTTGTGGTTCCGTCCCCAAGATTTAGTGGGCCAATGCTTGAAACATGGAACTGCCATATGGCGGTCTCACACCCCGATTTGGTAAATATAGAACGACTTAGCCCCACTTGCAAATGAGTATTCATTTAGTATGTAGTATACGCATGAAATACAAATTAATAAGTACATTGAATTTATAAAAAAAATGGTTCCCATCATACAAGCTCTGCTCAGTTTGGGTCTAGATAGTGTTTTGTGAATTGTCCACAATATTTATTATTATTTATTAAATAAAAAATATGAAATATACCATATTTTTTCTTAAAAGTGTTGCATAGTTTAGGTTCAGAGGTTCAATTTAAAAATATGAAGTGACCAAAAAAAGGAAACAAATTTGATAAATTATGTTTTAATACTTTTCCATAGGTACATATACATATACTCGTACATATGGAGTCAAATTAGTAGAGATAAAACGCTACAAAAAATAAACAGATTTTATTCAGCAGTCTACAATTTAAATAGTACCACCCTTAAGCGGGTCTTGTTGTTATGCCATGAATATAAATCGTGATGAATTCGTGGGAGGAGAGCAGGGGAGATAGAAGCCTCAAGGGCTTTTTACTTAAAAATAACTTTTGTCAGAGTAATTCGGAGGAGTCGCGGGATTTACGGCAAGGTGGTGTCACTCCGGTAATTAGTTTTTAACTAGTTGTGATAAGGGTCTACCGGTGGTTTATGCCAGCTTTGTAATAAGTTGAAACAAACGGCTGTGTTTAAAATAACTCGAAATTCAAACATCGCAAAAAAACAAAACAACGCGCGAAACAAAAGCGTCCAGCATTTCTCCTGACATGTCACAATATTTTCATTGTTAACATATTTCGCGCCTTATACCATACAATGAGGATAAAGTTTGATTTATGTTTCCGTACAAGAAAGTTCTTCCACGAAACTTCTTTTATTCTTGGAGAAAGTTACGTAAAAAACTGGAGCCGCTTAGAAAAAAGCAATTTTCTAACTCAGGTGTGTGAGATGTTTTTTATCTAACTTTGCATCCTAACCGTTTTGTTTATGACGGCAATTTTTTTAAGTTTGAACATTTTATTATGTTTAGTCAAATACACCATTTTTACCTTTCAAGGCTTTCAAATGCCGACAAAAGTCGTACAATGTTTTGTTACTGCCATGTAAAAAACTAAAACGCCGCTACCTGATTTTATTCACAAAAATTGTGTCACGGCCATTTGTCAAAAGGTTTTTGTAATTGTTTAAAAATAAACGAGTAAAAGCTACATCGCATTTTAATGGACACGAAAAATATAATTTGAAATACTCTTTACGGTTACCATAATGTAGCCAAGTGGGCCAAAAAATGGTTGTCACCGTCTGGCATAGTACATTAGCATGAAGGGTGTGAGGCAAGGAGGCTTTATCAGGAGGGCCTTTCCTTAGGGAGGGCCAAATAATGCGATATTGCTCGTTTGTGTAAGGCCCTATTTATCTATTAAAAAACGTAAGATTTATAGGCGCGTATAGGAAACTTTAGGAAGTTTTTATGTTGTTCCTTGGAGCTCGGAGCTAATATAAGAGATTGATGCGTGTTATTTTGCCGCTGTATGGCCTTTTTATTTTTATTTTGAGAACGCAACCAAATTCAAAAAATATCAATGATTTTGTTTGCGTTGTATGATGACCGCGGTGCTCTATGAGTTAAGACAATTTATATACTCATAGTAACTATGAATGTGAGTCATCGAATAGTACCATCGCTAAAGCTTACTTTAGCTGTCATGCCCCCAAAACATTAAATAAATTATCTTTTTTTTGTAGTCACCATTTTGTGATGGAATGTGAATGGACTATCTTCGTCCAATATTTTGAAATACAATATTAAGCAATATATCTTCGCCAGTCAACTATCCAATCAATGACTCAGTACTCAATTACAAGTATTAGAAACTTTACTATCAGAGCAGTAAATAAAAGACCAGTAAATAAGAGTCCGCGCACATTTATTCCGTAACTGGTTACCAGCTTTGTTTTGGTTTAAAAATTTTGTTTACACGTAATCAGTAAATAAAGTAATATCAGTGATATTCTAAAAGGATAAGCCTGTTTTTATAAAAGGATTCAATAATTTGCAACTCGTGAATACTATAGAATTTTGTAAGCTGAAACAATGCTCAGTATAGATTTTTTGACAGTTCTCAACGTCGAACTGTCAAAATCTATACTTGAGACTTGAATCAGACTCAAGCATTGTTTGTGCAAACGAACTTTAGACTCTAAGGCCCGTATTCTGAAACAATGCTCAAGTCTGAGTCGAGTCTCAAGCATAGATTTCATGACAGTTCTCCATTGAAAAGTGTCAAAAATCTGTGCTTGAGGCTCGACTCAGACCTAAGCACTGTTTCAGAATACGGGCCTAAGACTTAAATTGACTTACTACAAACTAAATTGTGAGGAAAAAACCTATTTACTATACAACCTATTTACTATAACCTATTTACTTACTCTAAGTGGGATGAATGTTACTCTCGCATCGCTCACGGAAAATCGTGACTCTCGTGATTCAGCCGAACAAGCCCTTGATCAGACAACATGTCATTATGACGGTTAACAGAACAGAATTTAATAAATTGACACAAATTGGTGTAATATGCTCCTTATCGACACTTTATAGAGACGATTTGGATGTAAACTACTGTTACGTGCTCGTATAACCCGCTCAAATGAAGAAGTGAATCTAATAAATAGTGATCATTACCTCTCAATGGTGTGCGAGTGGGAACGTTTCAAAAATGGCAAATACATCATCCGCACTTTGTGTGCGGACTGGTTTCCGCAATTAGGCCACTGGTAGGCCCTTTTTCCGTGACGCTTGACACGTGTTGTCTGATTTTTTTTAGGTTTTACGACACGTCAGTTTCTTCATGATGTTTCCTTCACCGTTTGAGAGTACTGGCATAGTGCATATACATTTTACGACGAAAAACTCATTTGTACACGACTGGATTTGAACCCACGACCTTAGGAAGGCACCAATGCACTCAAGTGAGAACGTTTCATTATCATTTTATGAAAAACTCAAATTGAACTGTCTGAAAATTTTAATTAATGTTTCGTGATTTATTTATTCACACCAATGCACAAACAGCTTTTTGCAGTAGAAGTGTTTTGTAGATTTTTAGAGATTAGAACAAATTACAAGTGTGATTATAACCCTTAGTTTAATTAAAACAACCAGCAGATAATTATTAATTATATGAAGCAATGTACAAAAACAAACGTACCTACTAATGGTAAATAAAAATTAAATAAGTATAAAACACTTGAGTACCGACTTTTCATGGCCAAACTGCTAAACCGATTTTTTCAGATGAAAAATAATATTTTCAAATTGGCTCATAAAATTAAATGACGAAGTAATGCAATAACAAACATTACAAAACATACAATCGAATTGAGAACCTCCTCTAAAAACTAACACTATGTTCAACTTAAACTTAATTATAGTACCTATATTTTTTACCCTCTCAAAGTTATCCTTGATGTAGTTTGAGTGACCAATTAAAAGGTGGTGGAGCCCTGACTAGTGTCAGGTCTGCACAACCTTTTAATTAATTTTTCCACTCCACAACGTAATTGCCACCAAATTGAGTAAGATAGGTTATGGACCACGCATTGTTGTTGCCATGACAAATAATGGCAGATAATACCACACTATCGGGTGTCACCCGCGAATTTAGCACTATGTTTCGAGCCAATATTCGGACTTGATAATAAACATGCGTCATTATGCATTATGTATTATGTTTATGTTCAAGTATGAATGGGATTATTTGCTCTTGTTGATATGAAGCACGTTTCAATATAGTAGGAAAATAAACACCAGTTTTTATAAGTTTTTTGGGAGATAGAAATCAAAGACTTTTATTATACCGAGATTGTTGGTTGGTATCCTACTCAGTTTGAATACACTTTGTTGTATAAGTGTTTTTTTAATTAAGAAAAACCACAAAAATAATTTTTTTTTACAGATTATATTTTCTATGGCCGATATGTGTGAAGTGCTTGTAAAGTTGGCAATAAATTCGTTTATTGTTTGACCATCATAAAGGATAAACGCAAATAAAATACTACCCACATGACATAAGAATTGCACGCCACAGATAAGTTCAAACATAAAAAATAATTCTACCAGTGTTACCTGCTGGCAACACAATGTTTCGCGCCAAGAGTAAACTTTGACAGATGTTGCGATCCTCCACAGCTACTGTACTCCGTCGGGTTACCTAATAAATAATAGTCCCGTGAGTTAAGACCGCCCAGCGAGGAAGCAAGAGCTTGTTTACTACGCAACCCCGCCAGTATTGTGGCCACCTACGCTATATATTTTGCTTAGCAAATTGCTCAGTTCGCTCGGTGTCTAATAACCCTTTAATGAAGGTACTGTGATGTTAATATTATTTGTGATGATAACAGGAGGGGGGATTTTTATGAGCTGAATTTACTGCATGGCCTATCTATGATGTTGTTGCTCTATGACTGGGTTTGAACCTGGGAAGGCGATCCAAATTACCTGTAACAAAAAAAAAACAAAAATCAAACGCAGATTCTTTAGTATTTGAAAACAATAGTGATGGGATTCGTAGTTTCGTACCAACTTAAACTATCGATGGTTTTTCTATTACCAAAATAGTTATGCAAATTTTTACTGCTATATTTAATTGCTTTATTTGGTAGAATTGAAACATAAATTAATTACAAAAACTGATTATATACAAATATTCAAAGTTTATTCTCAATTTCAAATCGTATTCAAATCGCCCCACTAATAGTATAATAGCAGGTCAATTATCGTATTTAAATAATGTAACGCAAATTAATTCAAACACGCGACCGATCAAACAGCCAAGTGTCAATAATAACTCATTTGAATACAATCTGAACAAATGTCCGTAGGTCCGTACATACATCTTGCACGAACGGCTCATTGTGTAGTGTACTTCAGTTTTCAACAACCACGCATTAGATTAGACAATCGTAAAGGAATATACGTCCAAGTGGTTATGACAGTTTGAATGAATGCCTTATGCATAAGGCCCTGCATCCACTTACGATATTAGATTATTCCGCATCACGTGATTAAAGCCTAACGCACATCTAAGCTTTCTGTGGCGATCGTGAAACGCTGTCAAATATCGCTATCATATTTGAAAACGTATCCGTTCTCTAAGGTAATAACTTCCATGCTCTGCTAAAACAGACGGTGGAGTTTACTTACAGATTAAATAGGTATTTACATTGTATAATTTAAAACTATAATTAATTAGGTCAATGGTTTTCGTTGCCTTTATTTGAAAACACGAGAATTTTGGTTTGAGTATAAAATAAAGGACCCAATTTTAATATTATAACGCATATTGTAAAGTTAGGACATTGGCAAACTGCTATAAATCAAGGGGCGTTATACGCCATGTTTCACATGTTCGATACTTCTCAGTCACGCAAACGTGATTCGTTATCATCTGTCTCGTTTCAACGCTGAGTTGGAGCTTTCGGAGACTCAGGGGAGGGGGGAACCTGTCTTGCCGTGACGTATTACTGTGTTGGCGTTCGGTGGGGTCAGACCTATTCTTGCTGAAACTGTGTTTTATCACTGTTTCGTTTCCAAATTTAGTCATACTGCTATGGTTGGTTAAATTATGTAGATGTGTAATGATAATAAGGACAAAATATAACAAGAGAACAGAAGCGACGTCTAATGAAGTACTCGATGTGAATATCGATATCGACACGAGTGCTAATTACTTAGCCGCGACACCGCACTAATGTATGCCAAGTAGGTTCTCAATGCAAATCGCAAGTTCGATTCTGGAATAGACAATGTGAGCTGAAGTTTATTGGACCACCCGCAAATTCACTATGAACTTATTAGAAGCGAATTATTACCAATTGTACTAGATCATTATAACCAAGAAACTTATTGGACAATAGAAACAAAATAGGTGTTAATAGCATAGATTCTAAGAAATGGTTTCATATAAGAAAAAATTGAAAATACTGTTTTGTAGCGTTAATGCATAATGCATTATCTAACTCCACAGATTTTATATTTGCACATAAATTACCTGTGGTGTGGCGAGCAGTCAGTTGTAGAAGTGAATCACGTTTAGCACGTGATAGAAATATCAATCATTTTCTTAGTATCTCATCATTATTAATCGATAGATTTATCGACAATTTTCTACGCTCGCTTTCGTTGATCGATATAAAACTTGTTCATTTTGACTTGCTGTAGAAGTATCGTCCAGCAACTGATATTCAGTGTTGGATTCCTTGCTGTCGATATTATGTTCTTATTTGTATCGGCTAATTCTTAGGCCATTAAAGGTATGGCGTCCTTGTAGGACATCTCATTGGTCGGCAATAAATATGGCGTTATCTCTCCATATCGACCGCAGTCCGCACTGCGACCTACCCCCTACTCTAATGAATTACACAATGAACTCTCATCTAAATACAGAAAAAAGCTTTTAAAGGCACATATCAAAAATGCCCACAAAAGCCTACTAAGACAGGACTCGGAGATTTATGGAACTCCCTTTGTTAAATCACGTAATCTCCACGTGGAGCCGCGATATAAATGAAGGTAAATGAAAATAAATGTAGTTCCTCACTGTTGCTTACCTATTTACACTATGCCCTCACATAAATCAGGCTCTATTGAATGGTAATATATTTTAAAAATTACCTGTTAAATCACATAAGGACAGATAACGCATTGTTTGGGGTGTGTTTTGTATAAAAACATTTTTGTCGGTTGCTGTGGTTAAGATTTAATGCCTTCAGGGTGGCATTTACATCACCGGGTCCTCTCATTTATAATGCGATACACGGCGTGGAATACATTAAAAAGTCACAAATTCGATAAAACAGTTTATAATAATGAAAATTATTTGTTTTAGTTCTCCTATAACAAAAAAATTTCAACGTTTTGAAATGTCGATATTGTTAGTGCGGCGTGTATCGAATTTAAATTACTGATAATTTATGTTCTCTGTTTCGGCATTCAGATACGTGTCTGCGTAGTTAGCCACGCCATAGGCTCATTCTAAGCTGCTTCCGGGTACCTTTAGTTTCTAACATAATGTCAATAACTTATGAATAATTAAGTAAAAATTTTTATGCATTTCGTAAGGTTGATAGTTTAAAAAAATAAATATTTAAAATACTTAATTCATTTTAAAATTTGAGTGTACAGGTATTGGTTTCTTACACCATAACGGCTTAACATATTCGAGACTTCAAAAACCCATAAATGCACATTTCTATCTGTATGTATGAATTCCAATAATATTTAAAGAATATGAAGATAAATTAAGCTTGACGAAACGAAAACCAAAACACAAGCAAATAAAATAATTAGTACCTACCATGACTTCCCGCAGTCCCCATCCAACACCTCGTAAGTTTCACCTACGTACGAGACGTCATGCAAATGCAATAAGAAATAAGAGGTGAACAAAAAGAACTGGCCCGCAGCGATAAATCACTGGCAGATTTACCTGAAAGATGCTGATGCTGTGAATTCATCTTAGCAAAGCGGGAATATTTTCTCTCACAGTTGTAGGTATTTTATAAATTAGTTTGTAAAATATACTTAGCGACCAGAGTTTTTTTAGGTACTTTCTTTTATTTTTATTTAACCTATTTTGCCCCACTGCTAGGCAAAGGTGCCAGTGACCCCAGTGCCCCCAAAGACTTCCACTTATCTTTCTTTATAACTACACGTCATTCAATTTAAAAGTTAAGATAATATTTATGAATAATAATTGGTTACGTACTAACTTCAGGAAAGAAAACGTTTTAAAAAAACATTAACCAATTCCTGATGTTAATCATCGCATACCATGCGAGTTTTCATGAAAAAAAAATTAGTCTTTAATGGTTTTATATTAACAGCCAATATTGGTATCGATTTTGACAGGTATCGAAACGCACGCGGTGGTGGGCCCATTTATTCTGTTTATCGATACGTGACGCTGCAATTAGCACATCACTAGACAAAGCGCTCTCGGGTGCGAGCCTATAAATCATACAGATAGCATCTTCTACAAATTTGAATCGGATCTTATTTATGATTTGCCTTTTTCACGGCTACGTTTTGGGGAAAACTCCAATATAAATCACTGATAAATGGTTATTGGGTTTCGTACCTAATTCCAACTTTGTTGCCGCCCCCATCGTATTCAAATGTTTACCAAACAAACTCATGTTTAATTACTTTCCGATGGGAATTTATCTATGTACGCATGAAAGTTCCTATACTCATGCCCAATTAGAAAACATCCAAATACAACCTTATTGGTGAAACGTGTAATAGAAAACGGTCAAATTGGAGAGTTCCCACGGCCCTTCTCATTATTCCCAACAACATAATAATCATAACAAAAGCATGTACAAACACCGTACTTGGTTAAACAGCAATCGCATAAACAAACCCCAACAATAAAGCGAAATAAACGCTCGAGCACGCCATCCAATCGCACCTTGAATCGCACATAAACCGATGAACACCGGTAGAATTGAATACACCTCTCTCAACAGGAGCATCCAAATATTGCATTCCCCACCGTACTCGGTCGGGTAATATCGGGACGAGAGTAGACTTCGTTAGTGCTCATAAAATCGTTTACGAGCTGCCGAAGAACCCTCTTCAATAAACGTGCGATAAAAGTTCGGTTATACGGGGCTAGATGGCGGCACTAGTGGTCGCTTGAACGTTGCAACGATTTTACTGCCATCTATGGAGCTTTTTAAGCGTTTAAGAGCGGAGAGACAAGGATAGACTGAGTTGTGCCTAGCTTCGTCCTTTGCGTGACGTTGGTTCAGAAATTCGGTCTGCTTACGGGACGCGTGGACGGTGAATTGAACGTGACTAGGTACTTGTGACTACGTGACTACGATTTAGAAATTTGGCCTTCATTTTTTCAATGTTTGCTGTTGTTTTTAGCAGTTGAGCTTTTTCAGTCAGTGGAATAACAAATTACGTCACGAAGCCACATAATGACTTAGTGATAACGCCGCGCCAGTTCAATTTTATTCGGTTTAATCACAGTTCAAGTTTGTCAGTCCAAACAGAAAATGACAAGTGTAATGATAGTAAAGACTGGTTCACAGCAAACTTTAAATTTCGAACTGGATGTGATGAACGGTTTCACGCGCATTACGCCCGCCGGCCGAGGTAGGGTTGCCACCGAGTTGGAAAATTTTTATTTGCTGCCATTTGTAATACTTCCACTCGGGAATTTTGTAACTAAAGCGGGTTTTTTTGGAGTTTTTGCAAATTTTGCAGAATAATACATGCTTACCTAGGTGTTGTATTACCTAGTATAGAAATAAAATAACGATTAACACGTTAGCTGCGGCACCAATTTTTGCATACTTTCCGTTCCTGCGGCACGAGGTATAATCGGCCCGTACCGTGACCAGACGTTAGGGCGACACGCGGTCTATTAGATCCCACCTCCTTTTACAGACTAAAATCCATTTTCTGGCGCGAAATCAAAGATAAATGAGAATTTTGGTCCTTATTGATATAGACAATGAATTGATGAACCCTAATCCACCGTCGCCCCGGGATCTGATGGCTAGTTTAGGAATTATTAGCAAAACAAAATATGGGATCTTATACACCTCGTAACGCACTGAAATAGGGCAAATTTTCGCTGCGATTAGTGATGGGAAAAATAATATCGACGTTTTTAAACTGTCTTAACTACGCAACGACTTGACCGATTTTGATCAATTATATCTCATTAGATCGTTTTAAGGGCAAAACCTGGCAAAACAACACAAAGCTATCAAAGGATACATTTTTTTTTAAATAATCTAAATTGTGCTTCTATACCATTAAGAGGCACCTATTACAGACTTATTATTGGAAAATAATGGATTACGGTTTATGGATAAGGTTTATCTTTCTATTTGTATATGAAAATCTTAATGCGGTTCACAGAATAGAAAAAAAAGACGAATCCAATCGACGTGATGCACAACACTGGTCGCGGGAAGCTCGCGTTGAGTGCGGTACGAGGTCAGGGGCGATATGGGACGTTTTAGCCTCGTTCCGCACTGCATTAAAATTATATTAATTCAGTGCGGCACGAGGCCTAAGACATCCGGTACCAAGGTAGGTACACCACCGAGTCCGGAACCTTTAGTGATCTCAAATATATATTTATCTCTTTCCTACACTGGACCAAACCAAAGCTATGCCATTCGCACGACAGAGAAATTCACTTTTTTGCTTGCCGCACCACAGGGAAGTTGCATCAGGGGTGATTTAGGCCTCGCTTCGCACTTAACGTGTTAAACTGTAGGCTCACTCAGATCTAAGGCGGTACTCAAATCAGACAGTTCTTCGTATAGTTTTACTCAGACTTTTTTGGTTATAAACTTAAATATCTGGGTAGGTTAGGAGCTATCAGCCTTAGCCATGCATTTTGTAGATACAAAAACAGCAAACGTTGGAGTTACAATTAAAGAATTTCCAGTTCGATTTCTTTTGGCAAATGAATTTACATCGTCATGATAAGTGGGTATCTGCTAGACAGCCCTAAGCTCGTTCGATGGTGGTCTCATTAGATCACGCCCTTATATGATGTTTTGCTTTTTTCTCATATAAATTACAAGACTTGCGCAAGGAACCAACCTTGGACCTCTTCCTTTCAACTTATACGAACAGTTAAACGCTAGTAAAGTACCATCATGATCGCTAAAATGACGCTTGGAAAATCGTTTTAGTTCAGCGCAGTATAAAATGTTTTAAAATGGTTATGAGAGACTCGGCTATCAATTACCGACAAACCTCTTTATTTTACATCCGCTATGCGAAATAGGCCCTTAAATACTTCGGATGTTGTTATGCAATGAGTCGACAGTTCTTTTTAATATGACTTAGGTAAAAATAAAATCAAAAGCAATTTTTTGTAAGAAATTGATTAACCTGTAGATTAATGAGAAAGTAATTTGCCTTTGTTTCAATATTAAAAATATCTTGAAAATTACAAAGTGTCACCTTGTTTAATTTACTCAAAAATGCATGTACAATTAGACAAAAGTTATTGTAGGTACATAATATTTGCCGAATAAATCTCAATAAAATTGACTTCATCTTGAATAAAATCATCTTGTAGAGAGTTTGTGGTACAGCTCGCAAAAAAATGTTTTTATTTGGATCGTAAGTTATTAGGTATAGTTTTTATTTTAAAGCAAACAGCATCACACCATGATGCTTGTTATCATGATTATTTGGCCTCTCAGATCATTTGGTAGCTCTGCTTGCTGCGCCGTAGGTCGTGGGTTCGATTCCTACCAAGAACTACCACCAGAAATATTTGTGTGGTGAAAACAGATGTACTCATACCTATGTTCTTTGTCTAGCTGTTATACTGTGTTTTATTTATGTATTTATAAAAAAGTATGATAAACTCTTTTTTATAGGTAGGTCTGCTTAGTTAGAGGCTAGAGATAGTGTTGCGTGCTCAAAATATTTATTATTATTTTGTGTTTATCATTAAGTATCTGAAAAATCTGCCTGGTTAGTTTTTTTTTTAATTTATGATAGTTTCAATATTAGGAACTTAGTGGAAATACCTCAATGTCTTATAATGTTGTAAGTGTACATGGGTATGTAGGTATTTATTTAAAAATAGTTAAATTTTTATTATTAAATATTTAAAACTGTACGGAAAAAAGCCGTAGTTTGTTACCCATTCTTCTAGGCTTGGTCGCGTGGAACTAGCACCTAGATTAGACTAACCTTGCTTTAGTACGTTACAAAGTGATACCATTGAATAAAGACATAATATTTGACTTTGAATTTGTAAAAGACATATTTTTTTGCTAACCTTACTAAAACAGGTTTTCCCATTGCATTTTATTTTATACCAACAGCTAAACTCTAAACGCAGTATTATCTACCTTTTCATCAAAATATTTCAAATTGTTTTACCAAAAGTTTTTTTTTAAACAATTGAATGATTTACGAACTGAAAAGATGTTCGTTCATTTTCGCTCCGGGGTTCGACAAATTATCAATTTTGAAATTATAATGAGGTCCGCTACTCATACTTTATGAAATGTAGTCTGGATGCCAATTCTGTACTGCACGCGTGACCTGCGAGGCACACTAAAGGTGACGGTTACTACTTTACATCTGGTGGGTGATAATGCTGGTTGCTTGTTGAAAAGGAAATATTTTGCGGAATTCATTTTATAGTTTTTGAAAGGTATTTATTTTTTGAATGGCCTCTCAGCTGAGCTGGTAGTCGCTCTGCCTTCTGCGCCGTAGGTCGTGGGTTCAATCCCTACTAAGAACAAATATTTGTGTGGTTAACAGATTTTATTTCTCTGTCTGGTTGTAATATTGTATTCTAAGTATGAATTAACTAAGTAAAATGTTATTTAAGTATTATATCAGCTATCTGGTATTATACACGCTCTACTTAAATTGGGGCTAGATAGTTTTGTGTCAACAATTTATTTTATTAGTTTAAGCTCGGATCATGGCTGTCATAGGCTACTAAAGTAACTTTGGAAAAGGGTCAAGCTCTTGACTATGGGAACAAGTCAATCGGTCAATCTCTCTATTCGGGGCTAGATAGTGTGTTCACCATATTTTTTAATTTTGTTTTAATTATTGCTAGATGGCTACTGAAAATACTATAGAATAATTGTTAAAGCACTTATTGAAAAAAAAGTTCTAAGATGTAAATATTTTATAAACCCTAATTAAAACAAAGTAAGCTAAGAATTGAAATCACGGGAGCTTAACAAAAGGTTTAATTATCAGAATATCTATCTACGGACAGACAGCAGACAGTGGTGTTTTGCGCAATTATACCGATACTGATCTGAGCGTTCATATCTGAAGCATGCATTTCGTTTCGCCTGGTGTGCTGCCTGCTTTATGATTTATTGACGCTGGATTAACATTTGACAGTTACTTTTACTCGCTTCTTTTGAATAAACACTGCATTTATTTTTATTTACACAAAAATAAGAGAAAGCGACTTTATGGCCGAACTGCGGAACCGATTTTAATAAAACTGGGACTAATCTAGAAGTATTATCTTTCAGTACTTCTAAATAAGTTATCATGTCCTAAATGACAAAATTATGCATAAAACATAAAAAAAATAGAACCGAATAGAAAACCTCATTCTTTCCATTCATATTTTTTTTTATACAACCGTCACCTGATGTTATTTGGTAACCATAACAAAGCATTGTAGCTTATAACAAAGCATGGCCTCATAGAACATGCACGTCAGTAACGTGCCCTACGATACACTTCCCTGCATCAACTTGAGGCATACAGATGTTCAGCCTCACGTGCCAGTAATTTTACCGGCACCCACACCCTTCAAACTGAAACACAGCAACGTTGCTTCACGGCAGAAATAGGCATGGCGGTAGTAATTTCCCGAACGAGCCCTTCATAAAGAGGTTTTATAATACTGTTCTAGTTTTGCTGATTATACCAAAAGACCTTTTAATCTTAGTTCGAATCAAACACCTTTTCGAAAGGTAACTAAAGAAAAAGAATTTTATAGCAGAGCAATGTTGCAAAACAATAACTCACTCAACACTGCAGTTAATTGAAAATGATGTGTGTGAAAAATTCCATCTTCACATCATCGTAGTATTCTTCAAGAATCGCAATGTTCATTATTGGTATTTAATAGCTGTCGTATGAGTTATTAACTAGAGTTCAGTTCATTGCACCCGTTTTTGTGCTTCATTATTCCAATACCTCGTGTTTTATGTTTCTTGGATGTAGAGCATACTTTGCCGTTTTGGTAGCGTATCACGGGCTTGTAAGCGTGGGGTATGAAACTAGGCTTGAAAATTTGATGTAATACATTCAAAAATATACCTACCTCAATTTGTAATTCATGTTTTAGTTGTGTTATAAAAACATTTATTCTAAAATCTGTAACAAATTATTCACATCAAATTATTACTGTTTAACATACGTGAACATATTTTTACAGTATGAAGCAATCAAATAAGCTTTTTTTTATGCCGAATCAAAGCGTTGTATTTTTTACTGCCTGATAATGATCTCCAGTTAACTATAGGCACGAACCTTAGTTTTTATTTCAACTGGTGAAACAGGTATGTAGCAAAATCACGATACCTCTGATATCCGTTTAAAATGCCATATCTCAAATCTCCAAAACGTCTTATCAATCGAAATCCCTTAAAACCAAATTAAACCAATTGGCAACACCTTAAAGTCCATACTCCAATAAATAACATCTGATTTATGAAAATTTATCATACTCTTGAGGCTTAATTTTGAAATGATCCAATCCCGTTTCCAGAAGGTAACACATGCGTTTTTGATGACATGGAAATTGGAGCCTTTTGGGTGAGGAAGTAAGTTGAAATTCAGTTAATCAGATCGTGCGAAACAGACACATTTCTAAGGAGCGCTGGAAGTGTGTCTGCGTATTGTTTTGATAAGCTGCGGAACGGGTTTGCTTGATTTATTCGTAGCATGATTTAATGCGAAGAAACTACCCGCCTTTGTATTGATGGATCTATTTTTAGCTTTCAATAAACTATTGCATGCCTTTTTCATTGAAAGTGTAACTAAATTTACTAAAAAACTAACTGTCATTCCAATAGTTCAGTAGTAAGCAGGTGGACGAGTGCCCAAGACAAGAAATTAGGCTACGTGCATACCATGCATAATGGTAGTAATGCATCCGGCGGTGTAAGCAGCAATTATGGAAGTCCTCAATTAAATTATAATGGTGGGGTAGTATGTGCATTCGTTATTCTTAGATTGGCAGCCCTGTCGCTCCGGGCCAATGGGGACGTTGTAAAGCGGCGCCTGAGTACGATCGCCCGCTGAGCTTACAGTGTAGCCAACTTGTAGAAATGCTGTGGAAATCATTTGATAACCAAATCGGGCAGCGTCTGGTGTCAATATCAAAACCAATCTTTGATGTTTTATGCATATATAACTGTCAACGATCGTTTTAAATTTAGCCTAGGTTTCTATTTCCTTAAATTAACAAACTTAACCAAATCAGAATTGATTTTGACTGTTAAAAAGTAAGGCTTATATTTTTAAGATCATGAAATCCTCATGACATCCTACTCAATAATTTAGTGACATACAGACATGCCAAAACCACGCAATATTATATCTATCACAGTCATCACAGTATGACGCAACCTCTAAATCAAATCGTGTTTGGACTTCGAACCCAATTTAACGGAAATAACCTATTTTGCCGCACACCAACTGAAGCAAATTCGTTTCCCCATTCGAATACCATTATGAAAAACAGCGTTACAATTTTCATATTGAATTCTACTACTGCACTAAGAATTAATAAATAAAATAAATATTATGAACAATCCAAATTAATTATCACGAAATTATCACGAAAGTATTATTTAAAAAGAGATCTCAAACTCATTTAATGTTACAAACACAATACTCGTAGATTAAGTTACAGAATAAACATATGATTTTATTTTTTATTTTGTGCTGGTAAAATAATAATAATGCTTATAAAGTACCTCACAGCACCTTTAGCCCCCAAAATATCAAGGTTGTACAAGCAGTGACCATAATGCATTGCTTTCAAATGTATGATTCCATTGTAATAACAAACAAAACAGTATTATTATCAAATAACAAATAGTATTATATTAGCTATCTGGTTTCCATAGTAACAAGCTCTGCTTAATTTGGGGCTAGATAGTGCTGTGTGAGTTGTTCAGTGATAATTATTTACGATTTCTCGTACAATCACCACTCTATTCATATACACTTTTAGGTCAGTGTTATCAAATCATTGATTGGGCACGGAATGGATCGCTCTATATTTGTCGAAGGCATAAATCAATGCAGTTGGTAGATATTCGCGTGTCTTTACTTACAGGAAAATTTATTGCTCCTCCAAGGTCGATCGCTAGAACTAGTGAAGTTCCGAGACTTCATTTGCGTGGAATATTTTGTACAACTGTACCTTTCCAGTAGATACATACCGTAGCAGTCGTTTTTTTTGTGTTCTCTTCCGGCATATCCTAAGTACGATTTGACCCCCTGCTGAGCATATAGGTAGACAACAGAAAGAGCTCTGCTTGCCATTCTACACGATCTTGGGCTACCCTCGATCATGCAGCGGCTTACGACGCTGATAATTTTGTCGACCCATCGCGTGTTATTACACCCCATATATTAAAAAAAAAATATCTTCTCTTCTTGGAGGTTATCTTATCTGTGGTTATATAAAAACCTCTTTACATGTATTTTAGGGTCCAAGAAACATGGGAGGGTATTGAAAACAGTTTTGTTTTAGGCTTTTTCAGTCAGGCTCACTTTACTTTTTGTATAGGCTTTTAGTTTACCGAGCAACAAGACCGCTATAATCGCTTTGTTTCATAAACGCTTGGTTACCTGTTTTCTGCAATTGTGTTTTATGAATCAGATTGTTTGTTGCAAATGCTTTACAATTGTTATGCCATAATTGTTTTACAGTCTTTATGCTCAAGGTTCCCACAGTACAAGAAACGAGACCAATCTTCACTTTTCACCGTTTAAAAATGTTAGTTTTAGCTATGGCTTTGTTCGCGTGGACAAAGTCGCTCGATATTCCACTAATGTTCTTTTTTTTATCTTTAATAAACTTAATTAGGAATTAGGATATCTAGAGTATCTACTATACGAAATTAACATCTTTATATGAATATCTATATATTTATAATATGGGATCAATTTGGAAGTATTTAATTGGTTCAGATAAAAAAAAATCTTCAAATCAGTTAATAAATGACGAACATTAAAAAAACAAGCGAATCAAGAACCTCCTCTTTTTATTTGAAGCCGGTTAAAAATTGATCCTTTTTACTTAATAAAACATACATAAGGTGCTGCAATGACACTAGGTGCAAACACGCAAGTAGTGGGTTCAGTAACCAGTAGGCTGCAATTTACTGTGAATCAACATCGATGGAAATGCCACACGCAATTAGTTATCGACCAGTTATTTGTTTTAAAACTGAGGGCAGTTTATTACTTAACTGCTTTATCATAGAGTTCAAAATAGAAGGTTTTATTTTTTATGGTAATGGCAACTAGCAAGACAGGCTTCGATTTGTCGTTGAAACTTTTTAACTGCATTCTATGAACCAATACCTACAGGGTGTCAAAGTGCTCTCTGAAATTTGAAAAAATAGGTCAATCTTTTAGCTGAATATCAAGCTAAAAATATATTGACCTATTTTTTCAGTATGTGATTTATCCTAATTATTTTACTAAGTATGTAAGTTTTTTTAAGGGATAATCATTTAAGTTATTTTTTGAAAATTTACACATAACGTAGATTTTTAAGTAAATTAAAATTATTTTATTGAAAGCAAACATTTTTATCAGTTTTTTTAAGAAGCCCTATTTAATAGCAGTATAGCAATACAGTAACTCAAACTGATAACCCTTTCTCACCTTCCGTATTAGTTACCGAAGTGTGAATGTTGCTTATACACGCAACGTGGCTACCATCCTCTTCAAATTGTTTATTGCGTCAAAACTAAGATTGTGACCAAAACTGTAAAGACAGAATGCAATTTTGCTTAGAATAAAAAATTGTTTTTGTGCAAAAAAATATTTATTTTTTCAACAATATTATCTAAATGATTAATCATTGAATGGTTTGGAAGTAATACTAATAACTATGCCGGACAAACCAACATAATTATGTATATACAACCAATATTGCATGTAATGACCTTCGGCGTCATTTTTATGAAAAAACTATGTAGATTAGTGCATCATTTATGTGTCATGATTATGATTATGATTATGAGACTAGCCCAAATACAACACTAGTTGTTTGGTATCGTGTACTCAATAAAACAATCCTTTTCAAATCTCGTTCTGTATGCGTTTATTGAGAAATTCTCGTGAAAATATATTTCTTACTACAGTAATAGACGTCTCACTTGACCCATATCTGTAGCAAACGGCCCATTTTCACATAAAACTCATAATTGATGAAAGCATGCGTTTCTATGACGCATGAGACATGGCGCTCTATATTGTTATTAAACACGCAATCTCGATATAAAGAAATAAATAACCAAACTCCTCTTAATACCGAACATTCTCGTAGTATTTCGTACTTCAGGTAAGTAAAAACGGCGTAAAAAAGATGCTTGGTCTTTGTTTTAAGAAAATTGAAAACTGAACTGCATCGTTGTGTGTACCTATAAGTAATTTTAACTAGAACATGTTGTATTGATATTCTAAAATTTTACAAATCTTGGCTTATTCTCAAAATAATCTAAAACATTATCTGCTGATTAATGGTTCTATTCTTACACGAAATTCGATTGAAATTCCAAAGCATAAGTCTTTATAAGACCGGAAATTGTTGTGGCTAAACGTTCAATTTTATTTTCTCTCTAAAATTGAATATTGCACGCGGTTTCGACCGCGTGGATCAATCCAAAAGGTTATAAATGCCTTCTTTGGTCAAGGTTGTTTGATTAAAATAATAATCACATTATTCATTTGTAGTTATTTCTGTGAGTATTTTTTTGCAGTGGGAAAAAATTATTAATAGCCTATTTTTTTTCTATTTACATGTAATTTTTTCTAGATTTGTGGGTGGTGGGAACTATGTCTAAGAAATAAAATACAAAAAATGGAAATTTTTATTAAATTAAAATACAATACTAAAATCTTGTTTTTCCTTATCTAATGTTTCAACAAATAATACTTCAACTAAGTTATTCACAATGTTAATAACTAGTTTTAATTATAATTATTGTAGGCTATCATTTAAAAAGATTTCAACCAAAAATAATGAACATCGTCTCTCTAAAAAATATTAAACCTTTAAATTCACTTCGTCTCTTTACAAGTTGTGTTTCAAACCCGTCTGATGCTTTGGGAAACCTAACAGCTGTTACATTCTTTACAAAGTACGTGTTTTATCTCAATAATATATCATCTAGTCTAGACGACACTTCATAGCAGTTATAGGAAAAAGTTAACACGGAAATGAAATTAAGGCTGGGTTTACGAAACGATTATGTTAAGTTTACATAAATAGTCAAAAAAATGTGTAGGTACCTTATTGGCCATCGTAGAACATTAATATATTTTTGTAATTTTTTGTATCACCTTTTTATATTAAGTTTCACTGACCATCTAAAAAGTAAATTGATTAAAATTTAATAATAACAATTAAAATAGATCGTTTTTTTATGTGACACTTAAGGGCTAGAAGAATAAATGACACATTCGTAGTAGTTCAGATACTAGGTGAGGTACTTACTACGAGTTTGGACTTTTTATTTTTTTGAATCTCTATTCAATTCTGTTTCTTCAAACCATTCTAAAATTAAGTTACATTTAAATATTATTTACATTATATTTACATAATTTATTTAAACAATAGGCATTAAAAACATTTCGCTAAAGATAAGAACTAAGCTAGGTGTAAATTTGACTCACAAAAGTGTTATAAATGAGCATAATTACCAAATTTATACAATATTTTTAACAATACAACATAATAAATAGCATTGTTACAAAAACTAAACTTTTAATGCACAGATTTAATTTAGTTTTCCACATTTAAATAAAAAATGCTATAAAACAGTGAGTATTCCATCATAAAAACTTTGGTTAAGTTATAATTTTAGAATTCGTCGTTTATAATCGTTTATAAAAATAAAATTATTCTAAAACTATAGTTGTTTAGAGGAAATAAAAAACACTGTACTCACACCTTGCTGAAACGATATTAAACTATAACTTCGTCTCGTATTTTATAGCCGCGCGGCGTACGTTGTGGGTAATTTTTATTGAGTCCTTGAACTTGTATACTGTTTTGTCGGTCGATAATTTCTCGCGGCTTTATTGCCTTCGACATAAGACATTTTAGTTGAGAATATCATATGTTTTTGTATCCGTTTAAAATGTACAACTGAAAGTACGAATGAAATGTTTGAGGTTAGCTGAATAAAAAAATCGTGACTCATGTTACTGTGATATAATATAGGTTAAATAATAAAACTAAAGATTAACCATCTCGTAAATTGATATTGTTTCTATGAGCAAGTTTTATAATCAATTATTTCGTGCGCCACGTCATATTTACGAATAAATTTACAACAGGCAATCATTATTTAAATCAACATACAGACGATGATTTTTATTCAAAAACATAATTTAGTATTGTGATAAAAAGTTTAATGGATAACAAATTGGTATGATTAGTATGTAAAAAATGAATTTTCATACACAATTTTAATATTTTACCAAATTATGTTTATGTATGTGGGTCCAATACATTTTTGTTTTAAATTAAACGTACGTATAGAATATGAATATTCATTCATTAGGCAATAAACGTTATTGAAATTAAAACATGGCCCATATTATAAATACCTTAAACTAAAATACACACTTATTAATTAAATTATTTAGACCTTTATGCCTAAAGCTGATTTTAAATATATATTGTATGGTGGTATCCCTGCAATTAATATTTGAATTTTGTTTAAAAATTGCTTCAAACTAAAAAAATAAATATAAATTCAATTTTGTTTAAGATCGTTTTCAATGGTTGCATTGGTTGCGCAAGCCAATAAAAGCATTGTACTAAGCCCTACGGGTAGATGTAACGGTGGTCCGTCTTCGTGCCTCCTCAAATCGTCTAGTGCTGATTTACCGTTAACTATTATTGGAATTTAATTTTGTATCATTTAATTTAGTTTGAATCTCGTTCTTGACTACTTTTTAACTGACTTCGAATAAAAAAAGAGGAGATTTAATAATTTAGTTGATTTTTTTTTTATGACATTAATATTCTAATTCAAAATAATCATAGAACTGACTGCAAAATAATTAATACATTGACTATGTTTTTATTTAAGTATGTATCTTTGCTGACTTGTCCCTCATTCAAATAAAATTGATCATAAACAATCACAAAAGTTAAAACATAGTAAATGCAAAAACAGACCAGGAACTTAATCCAAGCAATAAAAACAAATCCTCAGACATAAATTATATTTTTTGTAGGAAGTAGTTTTTTGTATCAAAGTAGCACTACCAAAAATAAATACGCAGTAGGTATAAGGTAAGACCCTTGGCATTACAATGGCAAATTACTGATCTTTGACATTACAGAACAATGGGGAGACGTAGAAAGAGATTTATTATGTGACGGTAATATCATAGATTAGATAACATGCCAATTACCAGATGCGGCAAACTTGATTGGGTGACAATATTTTGAGTAATTAATAATAGTTGTTATAGTAATGAGATAACTATGCATAAATTAGATAACCTACACCAAATGAATTGAAATTTAGTTATTTTTAATACAAAATTATTGAAAAAGACATTTAATGTCTCGTTAGTCGTTTTTAAATAAAGTAAATATAAATATTTTATCTAGAGTAGATCACTGGGACTATCTTTTAAACATAGAGGTACAGACATACAAAACCCTTTGTTAAGGGGCCGGCGGAGGGTGAATTTTCATACAAACGTAATACCAAAATTATTACTAGTTTAGGCAGATTTTCATTATATTATAACTGTATTCGTATAGTATTTATCAAGGTTCCTGAATAATTTTGATTTACTTACCTCAAATGAAATAAACACAAATCGCATTTTACACATTTTTTTCATTGCAAAATGTGATTGGCGTTAATTTCATTTTAGGTAAGTAACTTAAAATAAAAACTGTTCAGGAACCTAGATAAATACTAAACAAATACAATTATTACAATAATATAGTGAAAACTTGCTTAAATTAGTAATCATTTTGGTATTACGTTTGTATGAAAACTCGCCCTCTGCCGGCCCCTTAAGCCTTTGATACTCCTTTGATTTTGATTCTCTTATCGAATCCCATGCAAAAGCCGCGCTCTATCTTTTACACAGGCAAACCTACACACAATGTTATTTTTTCGTACTCGTGTGTCTGTGTGCGGTTATTACACAGACACTACACTAATATTGTTTTGAACATTGACTTGTGTGTGTACGCGTGTGGCATGTTTTGCACTAAAATCAGATTATCGTCAAGATTTGAAACAGTGGTGAGGTGCGGAAGCCCCGATTGGTGGGGAGAATACAGTGTTCATTCTATGAAAAAACATGACTCATGCGGAGTTACCTCACTCTGAAGCATTCCATTTAAGGCTTGAAGTGCAAGCGAGAGCGCGGAACGAGCGACAAAGAGACACAATCGGCCTCCGCGTTCGACATCGGTCTCTCTTCTATTCGAGTGAGCGATGCGTCCGCGTGGACAGCTGTATGACGTAGTCACGTTCAACTATCGTCAGTAAACCGACTTTACAGACAACCGATATTTTTATGATATGTGTTAGAAGCATAGGTGCATAGTCTTTCAGTTCAGTTCATAGTGGTATGCTCTGATAATATTTATGACGTGTCGGTACTGTCACAAACTCTATAAGATTAAATAATGCTGCGCACACGCATCGACCCACGATCGAGTGACGGCCGCTGCAAAGTACGAGTTGCGTGTGATTTATCGTCATTTGCATACGGTTGAATATAGGTTGCGTAAAAACTGCAAGAAAATCAATAGGTGATTGCACAAAGTAAGCAGGTACTGAATAAATATTTTAACATGATTTTGACTATACTCATACGTAAATAAAAGATCATAAAATGACCCTTCTGTATTATTATCTCATTGAAATTCAGGTACAAAATATTGTTTTGTTTTGTCACGTTTAAGCTTAATTACATTAAACCATTCCATATTGCATATTTTACATTGCATATTGTACAATGCAAATCTAATAAAAAAACATTGTATTTGATAATATTCAACTTAACTAATTAATGCCATATGGATTAAATATTTTTTTGCTCTTAGATTTGGTTGCGTGGAACTGCCAATTAGACTCACCTAGCTTTAAGACTTTTCAAAGTGATCCTTGTAATATAATTGAACAAATAATGTTTTTTAATCATCGTTTTAAATTACAAAATAAACAATTTTTATAACATTCACAAAAGTAACAGTATAAATGAATTTTCGTAGCGCAGGAAACTCGTCGGAAATGCTGTGAAATCGAAAAACAACGTAAGTGGATTTATAACATCCTGTATCATCTCATCACACTAAACAGAATTAGTCTTCTTGTAAATTATTTAATTGCTCGAAGCTCCATAAGATTCTTTCATATTTATTTTGACTAAGTAATTTATTTGACCTACGAAGTAAAGATTACGGCAAATTTGTTCATGGTGAATGTTCAAATTGTTGTGTCTTGAAATGTATTTGAGATTTGCATGATCAGTTTATTTGTAATTGCATCAGGGTTTTGTGTGTACTGCACGAAAGTCCTTTCTCCTCACTGGTTCGAAAAAATTCGTGGCACGACAAGAAGTTATTTTAAACTGTAAATGTACATATTCCTGTCCTAAAAAATCATGACATAAAGCCACAAAATGCGGTAAAAACAGACTAATTAAGATTTTTTTCTAAAAGCTAAACGGTAAACGTTTATATTTTAGAAAAACTACACGTTCTTTGAATTGCATAGCCAACTACAATGCCAAATTATTGTACAATGCTTTGAAAAAATAACCATTCATCCTTTAGTATAACTTGCGGTCATAAAAAATATGCAACTTCGTGGGTCCATGGCAATAAAACAGTTAAAACTCAATAGCTTGTACCTGACTAACAAAATCTTTATTAGTTTTGCTTCTAACGGTTAACTTTCAACTAACTGGGTTGAGCAACGCAAACAGGTAAGTAATTTGAAGTTCTTCAGAACTTTTCGGGTAGTTGCACGAATATTTTTAGTTAAAAAAAATATGCATACATACCCACTGTGTATTATTCTTCTAACTAAATGGTGGTCAAAGTGCATAGTTTTTTTTTTATTTATTTGTTGTTGTTATAAAGGTGTCCAAATATAAAGTCATTAATTGCTAAATGTTTGAAGAATACTTAACTTAAAAACTTTTATTGATGTTATGGATGGAATAAACGGGCTATTTTTATTTTTATATTTATTTATAAAGCAAATTTATAATTTTAGCACCTGTTTTAATAATACAACAACAATGCAGAAAATATCATTTACGAATAAGTAAAGGTGTATTAATGAATGCCAGTTTTATTTAATCATTTGCGCTCAGATAATGAGTAATAAATTATTATGTGCCCATAAAGAGTAATTTAAAACACTTAATTAATTTTAAATGTAATTCTAACTGTTTTAAGTAATCAAACAGCTGATGCTGTGGGGAGATAAAGATTTACTTTGAAGAAACAGACTATAAACGTAAGAATAATGTGGATAGATAGATAGATAACTTTTTTATTGATTACCATGACACACTAGGTAAGTAGGATAGTTTTTAGCTTAAAAATAGACCTTTTAATGATAGACCTTATAATGTTGCCTGATAGAGATCGTTGTTAGCGATCTCTATCAGGCAACATTGAGATGGACAGAACTGAAAATAAACATTAGAGGGGGGTGGGGGAAGGAGTTTGATGAGTTGAATTAATTTTACAAAGATAGGTAGGTACTGTATTTTTAAAATATTACCTACTTAACGTGCAAGGTACTTGTGTACTTAATACAAGTACGTAAAGTACAACATGTAAGTACCTACCAATAAAACTAATTGGCGTGGTTTTAATAAATACATAATATTCAACATACCATGGCAAAAAAACTTGAAACCTTAAATTAAAGTTATGGTGATATTCATTGAATTTCAAAATAATTATATTGCAATATTTTATTTTTCCCAGCATTTTAATTTATGAAATCTCTCGTATCAACCAAATTAAACCAGTAACAATTTGTCGAATGCTAAAAAAAGGTGTTTTCTTTGTAAATAAATGTCGTATAGCATCGCGATATGGCTGTGCCGCGTGCCCGCTGGAACAGGCACAGCTTAGATGAGAACGGTTACATCAATCTATTCAGAAATGCATGGTTTAATACTTCAGCTCGTAAAACTACGCAATTTTAACTGTATGATTGATTAAAAAACATATTACTAGGTAGGTAGAGAATAACTAACTAATAACTAAGAATGTGAGTGGACAGAGAGGATTGTAAAAATAATTTTATAAAATGTATTAATGATAAATAAAATAAATGATTAATAAAATGTAGAAAAGCTACATTTTATTATATAATTTGTATTAGTTTGGCTAAATGTTTTAGTATTTTATTAGTTAGTGCCTGTATTAGCTTGAACTTTGCATACTGAAAAATATCGTTGCATGGTGAATGAATCTCGACAAAACATAATGTTACACTTTTACTTTTGTCTTTGCATAGTCACTGTTTGTCATCGCCAAAAAACTATGAAAGTTTTAATAGTTCCAGTTAGGAATAGTTTTTACACGTAAAATTGCTAAGCAATAAACTTCTTTCTACAATAATTACTCCTTTTTTTTACGATTTTGTGACAGTATTATTAAAGCGTGTCAAATGGCACAAAAATACTCTGACGCTCATTTATGAAGTGATCCAGCTGTACTCCCGATAAGCTACGATCAGAGCTAACTCATAAAATGTTGATCGTAACTGCGTCCGCCTTACCATGTGACGGTAATACAGAATCGAGCAGGTGTGAACATTATCTTAATTCAGTGCTACCAACCGAACGGGGAGGTGTGCGCAGACCTTTATTTTGTAAATTGAAAATCTATCGAAGAACTTGATTTTGCGAGAATTCCGCATTGGAGCGTTTTTTTGATAATTTTAATGAAGATTTATTTTAAGTAATTTTGATTTGATACTTTTCAGAGGATGTATCCACCTTTACATTACACTCGAAGACTCAAGCCAATAATCTCTGGATCAACTTACTTTGATTTGTAAATGTATACAGGGTATTTAAACTGGGTACCTATACCTACTTTCAAAAATGTATTCGGGAACTTCCAGTCAGATCATGTTTCAAATAATCGAAAAAAGCTAAAACAAATTGTTGCTCTTTTTACACCCTGTATACACAAAAAACTAATTTATCAACATTTTTATGGTGCGTATTAGTGCCAATTTAAAACTTTTATTTAAACATATTTTTTCTTTTAATGGAGGTTACTTTGTAAACTATTTCTTTTAATTTGTACGAAACATAATTATGCAGACATTTTCATGTGAAAGGTAATAAAATTGTTGAATGATTACTGTAGACACAGGTTTTGGAGAGTATGTTGTAATGGACCGAAGATAAACTTACAATTAAACAAATATTTACAAAATATACAAAATACACAAGAAACAGTTGAGCTATCTGCAAACCGTTACAAACAATCTAGAGATAGCTCAACTGATCCAAATCAGTACCACACGGAAGCGTCCCCAAGACGCTCAACAAATTGTAATTGAAAATCTCCATCTTTTTACACCCTGTATACACTAAAACTAATTTATCAACATTTTTATGGTGCGTATTAGTGCCAACTTAAAACTTTTATTTAATCATTTTTTTTTTCTTTTAATGAAGATTACTTTGCATACTATTTCTGTTAATTTAAACAAAACATAATTATGCAGACATTTTAATGTGAAAGGTAATAACATTGTTGAATCATTACTGTAGACACAGTTTTTGGCGAGTAGGTTGTAATGGACCGAAGATTTCCTGTTTTAAATAAATTACTAATTTATTCAAATTGGGAACAATCAATTTGAACTGGTTCGACTGAATGTTTGTTTCAGTAGCTTAAATAGGTTTATCTGTCTTGAACCGGTTTTACCATCTCTTAGTAACGCTATACGTTAAATTAAATAAAAATATTTTGTCTGACTGCCCTCATAGCTCAGTTGGCAGTAACTCTGCTTTCTGCGCTGGAGGGCGCGGGTTCGATCTCTATCGAGAATAAATATTTGTGTTGTGAACGCAGATGTTTTTTCTCTGTCTGTTATATTGGATGTAGATATTAATAAAAAAAACGTAGTTAGAATGTTTTTTTTTTCTATTTGGTTCCTATAGTACTTACAAGCTCTACTAAATTTGGGGCTAGATGAAGATTTGTGGATTGTTCAAAATATTTATTTTCAGATTAAATATCTGTTTTAATTTTGTATCTAACGGATTGCGGTCAAAAACTCATTTAATTTGGAAAAAAAATAACTTTACCTTAAAATATAATTCTTAGCTCACCAGTAAATTATATTCATAACTTTGTATCTTCTTAAAATGTCCGTAAACACTGTTTAATTTATATTTTGTTATTAATAGCTAACTAGTTTTTCGCGTTATGATTTTTTGCTTTTAGCCGTGATCGCTAAGACTGCACACATCTAAGCGGTGGCCATGGCAATCAGTGAAACGCTGTCAAATATCGCTGTGATATTTGACAGCATTTCCCTGATCGTCACCGCAGAACGCTTAGATGTGCACAAGGCTTTACATAATCATTAAAATAATTGACAGTATCTATGTTCTTACATGCACTTAATACCAACCAACCAATTACAGTTTAACGATTGATCAGGTTCGAATTCAGTTAATAGCATGTTTTACAGTAAAAACAACATTGTAATGTATGACGACACACATTCAAAGTTAATTATTTGGCCTTGGCTAGCTTTTAATACTATAAATAAATGAATTATTTTTACCAGTCATAGTTACCTACCAACTCTAGTTTGATAGTATTTATTCCATTAAATACTTGTTTGTAAGAAAATATTTCTACTTAATTTATGCTTTAGTTATTTTTAAACAACTGCAACCTGAAATTTGGGGCTTTTAAGAATGAATATAAATTTTGAAAAACTAAATAAGTACCAAATGATACAAAAATATTTTCGATTACTGAGTTAAGTTTCGTTTGCTACATTTAAAAAACACAAGTCACAATTTACAAAATCCCTTGGCGACCCCATGACTAATTTTACTTATATTCTACCAATCAAATTTTTAAATACAACCTACCAAATGCGTGGTTTAAAATGTACTATTAAACAAACCTACATACAGTGTCGATTCCATTCAACAACTTCGAACAATCTTCTCTCAGAAATAGAATATTTTGCTGTATTCTTATAGTTCGTGTTAAATACTGCTAATATTATCAATAGGGTAATAACCTAGCCTTAACCAGGGCAAGAGGGCGGCGACCTCCGCCCTTCCGGCCCGCTGACCCCTCTGAAACTGAAACTAAAGCCTGCTTCAGGCAGCTGAAATTCCAGTCGCTTGGCTAAAACTACTAAACGCCAGCACTATAATAGATGTAAAGTCTTGGATACGGCAGAAGTGGCGATATTAGGAGTGTCAAATGTCAAAGTCAAAGTCACGGGTTGAAAATAGCTTAGGTAAGATTGTGTTGGATAGGACAAACCAAAGGTAGGTATATCTATACTTCTAAACTAATATTATAAAGAGGAAAGATTTATATTTTTTTTATGTAAGTTTGTAATGAATAAACTCAAGAAATTCTGTAACGATATCAAAAATTATTTCACCATTGGAAAGCTACATTCACCCTTAGTAACCAACGGTATATTTATGTGCTTAAAAAATAAATTTCCACCCGTGTGAAGCCGGGACAGACAGCTAGTAATATATATAGTAGTGGGTGAAGTTGGTCTGTTGTTGATCATGATACGAAACAAAACCAATAACATTAAAAAAATACGGGTTGCACTCCGGGAGTGCCGGCAGAAGTGAAAACTTGATTATTAACGTTGAGCATGTTTGATATTTTGGAATGGTTAGGGGGGGCTTGTTTGTTATTTGGCACGCTGTAACATACACGAACATTCGCGCAAGCGCCCTGCGCTGCCTAAACGAAACAGTAGGCCCAGGCATACATTTTCGCCGCGCCGTAGAGAGGGGATAGCTGTCTACTCTCCATCCGTCTTACGCTTTTTCGATCAGGTCACGTGTCCTGACGCGCTGACGCGAGTTTAAGATTTTATACCCATTACAGAAAAAGTGCTCAACGCCGCTAAAGAAGTTTTCACTTCAAAATATAGTTTAGTAGTTTGAATTGTTTGAGTAGTTTGAAAAAATTCAGCGTTAAAGAGTCAATGGGTTGTAATACTTGTAATTTTTTTGTCTTGAATAAAGATAATTACTAACCTTTATCGATACTTTTGCGTGACCTATATAAAACTGCTTAAAACCTAACACATCAACTAAGTTATTCATAGAGCAATTTACCCTACAAGATTGAATATGTATACTAATTAACGATAGCGGAGGCGTTTATTGCGTTTTTGCATTATGCAAGTGCAGGTTTAAAGCCTTATTCAAAGAGCGGTAGTAGGAACTTGTTTGGTTTTCGCCTATTTTCGCTTGTACGCTTTTGTAAAGACATATTTTTGGCGCGACGTGCTTTTGCATACCTATAGCCCGGTGTTTGAGCTCTTAAAATTTCTTAGTGACAAATAAAATAGAAGAACAGACCAGAAGTGAATCTAGAAAACTAAAGAACATTTGAGATGACGTCATATAATGAAATTATTATATTAGTGTGTTATTATTACGTCCAATAAAACAAACCCCGCTGATGGTTAATGTCGGCTAAATTTGATTACAGAGAAGGCAATTATGATTTCTAAGAAAAGTAAAAGTAACAAACGATTCTTTTTCACAGTGTAGATTTACATGTTTATTGTAGATAATTTTACATTCATATTCGCTTTTGAAAAAGCTCAGGCTCTCAATAAGCCTCGAAATAAAAAAAAACTTACTAAAACTAAATTTATTCCTGATACGAATTGGCTCTCAAATAGAACAATTTTAAAGAAATGTGGCTTAGCGGATGCTGTATCGTTTAAAACGCAGTCAGTGATTTTATTTTCCGCTGTAAACACGACGTTAATCGGCATTGTTCGCGCAAGCATACAATACGAGTGCACTGAAGGAAACACTCATCTGAATTCTGCGCGGGCGCCGATGATTCCAACGCTCGTGTTTCGCAAGCCAAGCACATCTTGTCTGATGCGTGTGAAAAGAAAAATGTCTTTTAAAATGGCCTATTCACTGAGAGTTTGTATGATGGTTTAGCGATAAGAGATAAAATTATGTTGACAGAGGTTTATAGAAACTAGTCGAATAACTAAACACTGTTTTTTTATAATCACATTTGCACCACAACTTATTGAGGAATGAGACAGTAATGATCACTAGATTTCCTTGATGATATTGATCATTGTGCTACTGAGGGTTAGAGGAACGGGCTGAGTTAAAATTTGATGTGGCACCAAGGACGGTCACGTTGATCAAGCTGCTGTTTGACACACACGTCTCAATTGGCGAAACGTGCTGTGAATCGTATGCAACACAATAATCCAGCAAAATACGGTAGGTCACTGCACAATTTGAATTCCTACTGTCACTCTTTGGGTACTCTCGTTTTTACGTCTACCACATTTGAGAACTGAAGTTGCACTGCAAAGTTGAAAGGATACCGCCATAGTTACTTCGATATCTTCATTTCGAAGGGTATCTAAATTATAATTTACGGTTGTGTTCCTATCTGGAAGTGCGGTAAAAAAGCGGCCTTCTATAATAGAAACGTTGTTTTTTTGCCCGCATGTAGCGTTTTGAATTTTTTGGACCTTGACTAGCCATTAAAGTTGTACAGAACAGAGGCATTGTTGTTATCTCTTTCTTTTTGATACAATGCTGGAGTCTATGATGAAAAGATAAATAAATAAGTTAGCCAAGAGTGAGTTAGATCATGCACAGAGAAGGCTTCCGTAGTCATGATGGCTTTTTTACCTTTTAAAATACCATGCGATACGTTGCATAGAAAGATCTAAAAATAGGTAACTAACTAAATATGGTACATGGAATAAAAGTAAAATCAAGGGAATCTGGAAAGAATGTCTCAATGTCATTACCATGTCACAGACTACTGAATGGGGTTCCTTGTCATACTTCGAAACTCTAAAAACAAAGCAGTTATTCTGATGTGTGAACTTTTAAAAGTAAACATAAAGGTATTAAAGTTTTAAATAATTAGACAAAAAAGAAATATTAAAATAATAACAAAAAAAAATACAACGGTTGTAAAGAATAAAGGAGTAACTGCCAAATGCCCAAAATAAGATTTAACAAATCGTTTTTACAAAGACCAAGATGAACATTATTGAACATACATCAATGTGTGTGTCCCAACCTGGAGGGTTATTAGTTAAGTATGTAGTGGGGCCATACATCATTGGCATCGGCGCCGGCGCAGCTTGGTCGATTCCTGCCGTGAATATTTCAATTTTATAACAATTCCTACTCAGTGACATTCCAAGGTTCTCAGCCTATTCTCATTGCCAATAAAATTTGTATTTAAATATATAAAAAAATGAAATAATGCAGACAATCCACACAACACTATCTAGCCCCAAACTAAGCAGAGCTTGTACTATGGGAACCATATAGCTGATATAATGCTTAAATATTTTTTTTTGTAAATACATACATAGAATACAATATTATATAATACCCAGACAGAGAACAAACATCTATATTCATCACTCAAATATTTGTTCTTGGTGGGGATCGAACCCACGACCTACGGTGCAGAAGGCAGAGTTACTACCAACTGAGCTGAGAGGCCAGACGACGGGGGATAACAACGTGTTTTACTTCCTTACATTTTATTTATACTTTCACTACTCAGAGAGTTGATTAGAATGGCAGGCTAATGTTTTATTCCTACCGAAATGGTGTGATAAAATTTATAGATGGTTACAATGAGAACCAAACCCAATCAGAGATTGGCGGGACGAATCTACAGATTGGTTATGGCGTAGCAATACTCGTGATTGACCGGAGATAATTAAAAAGTAGCAAGAGCTCGATAAAACTAAGTAACGAGCCATGTTACTATCGATTTAGTTTTTTGTTGGTGTTCGTAAAATTGCTGACAGGTGACAAGAAAAGTGACTCAAATGATTTTTTTTTTTATGACTTTACAGGTATTACGTAATTAATGGTAATGTAATACTTTTTAAGACAGCTTTAACGTACTAAAAAGTGTAAGCAATAAGTGCATGAAAGGAGTCTATTTGAGGAGCACTTAAAATCCTTTCACCACACCACTGGTTCGAAAGAACCAATCACACGACGAAAAGAGATAATTTAAAATGCATGTGAATAATATTATGAACGTAAAAAATATTTTTCAATTTAAGTTTTAGATGTGAATAAACTATTTTATAACAGGTTGGCACTTTTAAGTTTTATAGTTATTGGCCTGCAACAGTGAAACTCAGCTTCGATGTTGGTTTAAATTGCAATTTTACGTAGGAATCATAATAAAAGAGATACATTACTCCGTTAAACGCTACTTTCGGCACGAAACCCTCTATATCAGCCCTAATAAGTGGAAACGTTCTATCCTCACTAACTTTTCTAAAATCAACTCTAAACCCACGGCTTTAAGGTATTCTTTTAATCGAAGTAGTTTTTAGTATTTCAGTAGGTAAAGTACCAAAATAAACGTGTAAGAGTAGTAGGATTCTTAATATTATAAAAAATATTGACGTAGTTTGACCACCAAAAGAGTTTCGTGTTTACTGTTCAGCACTAAACTTAATTAAATTTAGACAGGTATGTACCACAGTTAGATTATTTTTCATATAATTATTTTATGATTGCTGACGGAAGACCTTCAAACGGTACCAAGCAAAAAGTTACTGGCAATACATCAAGCAAATATTAGGAGCTGCAACCACATGAAGCGATACTATAACTCTCACGGATAATACTCAAAGCTGTTTTTCTCGGCAAAACGCTACCGGTTTGATCTAGATAAGGTAATTAATTGCTCGCCTTCTGCCATGTTTCTGAAGAGTTATGTAACTGAGTAATATTCCCAGTGGCGCATGAAGATAATTCCAGGCTATGAAAATGCAAAACTGCATTTCAAAGGTGCGATGTTTTATACCTTTAGTTTACTTTGGCGCTATCAATTGATTAATTAACTCATTGGTTGGTCGGAAATATACCTACAATTTAATTAAAAATATCTTCCATATCCAATTTTCTTTTAACGACGCTTCGTTTTGATTATGATAACACATTAACCTACTTTTTTGTAGCTTTAGTACCTATGTTAATATGTACATTGAATGATGGATTACAATCTTTACCAACGTTCTCAGAGTACCTGTTTGGTGAATCGATCGACTATAGCATTGTGGCGTCCTTTACGTGCTACGAAGTGAAGATTTATTATGTTCATGCGCGCTAGTATTTGGCTCAATATAAGTTTTTTTCTCAGATTAGATTTTTTATGCTTAGTTACTGTTGTTTATAGTTTGCTGAGTATATTAAAATGGGTTATAAATCATAAATTTACGCATACAAAATCATATCCAACACAGATAATGTCTCTATCTGGTAACATTAATGACATACTTTAAAGTTTATTTTACACAGTGTTTTTTTCAGGTTTCCGTTGAAGATCCACAGCAATTGAAGACGGCACAAGTCCACTGCGTTTTATATTTATCACTTCACAGTTGCACCTATGATCGATCTTATCCAAGATGGCCGACGGCGCGAGAGCAGGCGGGAAACGAAACGGCGGCGCACCCACCTCCTTTACCTTAACCGACCTGTCAATCACTTTAAATTTAGAACACTCTTCCGTAGGAACGCATTGAAGATGTGATTCTTTTTTTTCTCTATTTTTACTTTAAAATATAAAACTGTGAAAACACTTTTTGGCGTGTTACGTAAATTAATTACTATTAATTAAGGCAAAAAAAAAACAGCAAACGTACGTGCTGACTCTTTCACGGTTTGCGTTGCACTAATATTATAGCAAAAAAATATTTTTTAATATTTCTAAATGTATTCAAAACTGGAACTCATAAAACATCTCCCCCATTATTAGTTTATGGTTTGCGTCAGGCGATTATGTTTTGTTTGTGTTGGGTTGTTTTGATTGTGTGTGAACAGACTGACCGACTAGCTTGGGATGTTTTAACAAAAGTTTTATGAGGGCAACTTGTACTGAAGTAAGACAATAGTTTTACCTTTTAAAACAAAAATCTGTAATTTTTATTTATCTTATTGATGAAACAAGCGGTATACCCACCAAATAATGAGTGTTTTTTTATATTTTTAAAACTTAACAAAACAAGTTTTAGTGTTGGTAGTTAGTTATCATCAAACGAAGCGCCTAACCCAAGGATTTATTTTTTATTTTTTATAATAGCAAAAAAAAATTGTTATTAATAGTTAAACAACGTACACTTATTTGTCAATCATCAAATCTTTAGAAAATAAGAGAAATCTAAATTTTCACAATATTCATGTGATTCGTCCAATATTTGTGTCAAGTAGAGCTACCTGCGTAGCGTTGCATAAACGTGTAGGGCAGTGCCCGCATTCTATCGAACACGGATATTTCATGGAGGTAAATTTATACTGTTTTTAAAGTAAGCTAAATATACAATTGTGTTTTAAAATCAAAACTTATAATAATAATAGTCAGCAATTTTTATAGTTACAGATTATGTACTTAAAAAAAAGCTTAAGCTTGTGATTACTCTAGAATGTTATTGGTATAAGATAATGTTACATATTTTGCAAAAATTACTCTACTTTTGATTGAATCGTTCACTTTGGTATATATAAATGTACCTAGTTGTTATTAATTAATAATAAATACATTTTACTACTAAACTTTGTAATTATGTACTTGCATAATATTTGATGTTTTGACACAATGATGTATTATGTTGAGAGTTGAGACGCTCCATACAAGAAAAAATTAACAAATGCGTTCTATTAAATTAGAATATTATTTATTAAAAACTATTATTACCTGCCTAGGTCATTTTCAGTTAATTTTTCTGCTCAAGGTTCATACCTCATTATTGATTACAAATCTAATTTCCCTCCAAGACAGTGCCTTACCTACCTATCAATTTAAAATGTTTTTAGCCCTCGAGCAATCGAGTCGCCAATTTCGGAACCAGTTTAGAAATTATAGGGTCAAGTCCTGTGCGGTTAGGTACCGGCGTGTACTGCTCAAGTTACAGTGAAATTATCTGGCGAAATTGGTTATAAAAAAGCTCATTATATTCAATTTACAAAATAAAATTATTATGTGAAAATAATATAATAACAATTTAGAATAAATCTAAAAGGACTACGAGTAAAACCGAAATGTGTGTATTGTATTCGAATACCTAAAACAATTGATAAATTCCGGTATATGGCTATTGATTATTATTCTGTAGGTGGTGCTTGACTGTAAAGACTTAAAACTAACCTTAGAATCACAAAGATCATTATCTAATAAAAGCTTTATCTGTGACAATAAGTTTATTTTCATGCATATAAGAAAAACAATTATTATTGTTATCAGCTAGTTCTAAGAATGCAGGAATTGTAATAAAAAGTGCATCAGCACTTACGCCCTTATCAAAAAGGGGCGTATGTGTCATTGAACCATGGAATAGAAACTTGACAGATATGACTTTTAACCCGCTAAGGACTGATCTTCGATTTTTGAATACATCCCACGTCCTTGTATTGTTTCGCGAAGTCGTGTTGCGTGAACCCCGAGTGAAATATGGCCGACAGTGCGACTACTTATTTTATTTTTTTAGCTTGTGTTACTTAATTTTATCAAGTCTCATGAGTTATGAGCGGTGGACCACACGCGTTGCTTTAATTACGCGTTACTAATTTCTCAAAGAAACTATTTTAAACTGGTTAATCCTATAAAATGTTTTACCAATTGCTAAGAAAATCCCGTAACATCTTATAATAGTCTCATAATAAAATTAAAATCCAACTAGAAAAAATATTTTGAGCTCTCATAAAAATCGAATTAGTCTATTTTAATATATTGATGGATTTATAAAATACCATGGTCCAAATATTTGTCCAACGTGGAGCTTACGTCAAGACGCTGTAAATGTTTCAACCGCAGGCCATTAATAGGTCTGTTGTCGAGACGGACTTTCGAGAGTGTATCGTCGAACGCGTAATCGAGTGGTCAGTGCGATCATTTCTTCGGTCGGTGGCGCTCTTCAAGTTAATAATAATGCGCCCAAACTAGATCAGGCCGTTGACCCGGGTGGCGGCGCGGGCGCGCACGAGTCCCACCAACAGATGCAGCGCTAAAATGCCACCGAGCCAGCCAGCCCCATGGTCTTGCCTCCGCGGTCTTTTTATGCGCAAGTCAAGGTACTTAAAAAAAGACCATGAGGCTTATTTTTAGTATGATATCGAGTATTTGAAATATTACAAAATTTGTGGGAGTTGCTTTATCCCAATATTATAGGAAAAAAATAACAAGTACAATTATGTTTAGTAATGTTTATAAGTTTAGTTAAGCTTCAGTGTGGTGTAGATTTAATTTTTGTTAAATTAAACCTTTTAACACATCTTACCTCATCATTGATTTTTAACATAAGGAAATAAGTAAGTATCCGAATGGTTAAATAACATTTAAAATCTTTTTTTTTTGTTAAAATTTAGATATGCCTTTCGCACCTGTCTGTTTTGTCAAAGATCCATTAAGAAACAATTAAGGATCCGTTGTAACTGCACTCTTCACAACATGAATACTGTCAAGATTCCAGGATTTCTCCTTTTTTTCATGCCATGGTAGGTATAGTTGTAGATATTGATTGTTATGGTTACCACTAACCACCCAAGACAAGGGTGAGTGTCTGCTGCATACCTACTATTTTATATTTTTGATGATTGTTGCAGGTATATTTTTGTTTATTTAATGCGGCTACACTTGTAAAATCATAATGCTGTAAAAAAATCTAGAACTATTTAACCCAGACCCACTTCAAATCTATCAAAATCGTTGTAAAAATAATACTCTAGCTTCCTTACAATGTTTTTAATATTTTTATAGCTCCTCTATATGATAAGCGCCCATTATAATTTTATGATACTTTTATAGTCACAAATTGATTATTTAGACAAGTTTCCGAGATTTGATGACTACAATAAAATCATGAATGGCACTTAAATCTGTCTTCACTAATAAGGTGCTAACGAGGGTCGTTGGTTTTATGTGCTTTTTATTGACACTTCAGTTGTCGGCTTTTCTTTACTTGCTACTGGCTTTGGCGGAGTTACGACCCTCTTATTGGTCTCTTACAAGACTTGAACAAGAATGTGATTTGGCCAAGACTTTTAGCCTGCGGCATTTTAGTGCATTCAAATTATAGAGAGTTGAGATGCAATCATCAAATTTTGATTTTGGAGCACAGGTAGGTAGTGATTGTTTCCGTAATTATGGTGGTGGTCTTCAAAATCTAGATTTTCTTTTTTTTATATAATTATGTATTTAATTATTAAAAAATATTTATAAAAAAATTAACTCAAGATACCAAAGAACTTTAAAAATTTACAGATCATCAGAGACAATATTTATTTCAAATATTTTATAGTAAAAAATAACTAACCTGCTATGGCCATCCAAGGGTAGAACGTGTGATTGCTAGGTTGATGTTGCACGGGTTGCGCTGCTGACGCTGCGGATCCTGGAATGGTGCACTGGTTCCCCCATGGCAGGGCTCGTCCAGGGCTCGAAGACTCGCTGTATCTGGCTTCCGGGGTGCAAGCAGCCGGCCTCACCAGGGCTCCTAGTCCAGAGCCCCAGGCCTCTTTCCCTCCATAGCCGTTCTGTTGCTCACCGCCAGGTTTCGTGCAATCTGTCTTGGCGTATTGCTGCTCTCCGGCGTATAGCTTGCACGCGGCCGCTACCGAGGCATCGTACGGCGAGTCTTGCGGCCGCGGCTGGTGCAACGCATGCGGTTGGGCATACGACAGCCCAAGAGGAAACCCTCTGTATTGGTCTCCTCCGGCACCACCTTGGTGCACCCCATGCGCCCCGTAGAAACCACCCTGCTCAAAGTAAGAGTTCATTCTGTCCAATCACCGTCACAAACGTCACTCAGTTAGAAAACTAGGAACCACTTATGTCATCGCGGCCTCACACGCCGTGATAACGCGACCTCCGCCAATGTCACTCCAAATACGGACAATGTAATTTAATTTTATTAATTTTATTGCCTCTTAAACGTCACTCGAGCGTCATAATGGGCTTCGTTGGCGATAAAGGCCAGTTGACGTGTGTTTACTTTTTACGATTATTTTACGACTCGGGAGCGCGTGCCGCGGGTTTTACGACTTTTTAAGCGGTTTCGTCTGCGGCGCCAGTTCGTCTCACTGTGCCGGGTTAGGTGCAGGCGGATGTGTTTATATTTTTTTGGGAAATTCAGATCATCGAAGTGAGGATCGGGGCGTGCGACGCGAGCGAAGTTTTGTGTCGCGTGTAGCGAGAGCGCGCGGCTGTATGCCGTATGCGTCCGGCGCGACTCGGCTCACGCAATCTACTGTCTACGGCGCCGAGTCCGAGACACGCGCGCCGCCCCGCGCGCTCTCTGCGATCGCAACACGGCCGATTGTTCCGTCCCCTTTTCGCTAATCACTATAAATATTATCAGTAACGCTCTCTTTTCCCTTTCTTATCACTCCTACAAGCACGTGGTCAACGTCAATTAGATGAGCTTAAAAAAACTCATCTATCGAGGTTAGTTTCTACGGTTAGCGTTTACTTCAAACGACGTAATGTCTTACTGTTAATAAAACTGTGCCGTTTGAGAAAATAGATAAATAAAATCATCAATTTGCTATTTACGTGCCAAGTTATTAAAAGTCCGTTTAAAAAAGGTAACAAAACCTCAATAAACGACAGCTACTGAAAAGTTAAACCGCAAAAGTCGTAAACTCATAAACGTACAATTAGTGAAACGGGCCAGTAAAGAAAAGATTTTACAGCCGCTCCTCGACCGTGCCACAATGAGCGCGGAGTATCGTAACAAGGTGCTGAATAGAGTGAGAAGTCGTAAAGATGATTATTATTTCTTCTACTACCTGTTTTTACGGGTGATGTTGCTGTTACGCTCGCTCGTTTGCATTTTGCGTTGGCTTGAAAGTGATGGGCTGTGATTCGTAGCGGTGGTACGGTAAGGATGGAGGTGCGAAGTGTATTGCTGTCTCTGTCTGGCGCAGTGTGGCGCGTGCAGTGGATACCGCACTATCGAAGGGTAAACAATAGCGCATTATCGCAAGAGCACTCAGTTCGCGCGTCCAAATGAAGTCATCAAACGAATGAATGGCTTTTAGTGCGGCCTACCAGACGTTCACATTTTTATTGTAACCTCTTTAAACAAATATTTGCTGATAAAGGGCCGGGGACTGCTTTGATATTTTTTTCCTGTAGGTAATTGGTCAATTTGGGGTACTTTTAGATTGCATGTTAGCAATTTGAAATGTTTTTTTTATTGAAGTAGTCTAGACCGGTTGGTATTTTAGTACAATGTTTACTATCGTAAAATAAATAAATAGATGTCACAAAAAAATCCTAGCAAGGCCAACAGACTATCAATAAAAAAATAGGTACCTACCTCAGTTAAGAAAACTATTGATACAAAACATCTGATTGATACAAAAAAATATTTGATACATTTGATATTGAAAGATTATAACGAATACAGGAAATTATACATACCTACCATAGGTAGGTATATCAACCACCACACAAATAAATGCTTGTTCACGGGGGATTGAACCTACACCCTCAAGAGCAGACGACAGAGCTACTACTAACTGAGCTGTAAAGGTCTTATCGCTGCCATGACTTTGAAAATGACATTATACGAACGAGGTTTCCATTCAAATGAATGGAATCTAAAGTACCTATTAAGGGTACATTTTTAATTGCAACCAGAAATACCAGTACCAAAATAATTAAGATACCTTTGCCTAAAACGCTCTTGTGGCTTTTTTTTATATTTAATAGACTATCCTTTGGCCTCAATCTCACCTGATGGAGCGACGACGTAGCAAGACAGTCTAGAATACACCTATTTACTCTAGTCTAGTCTTAAAGAGGCCCAGATTGTATTGGTCAGGAAAACCATACGACGGCAGTGAGGTGTGGAACTCCTTGGAAGTTCGCATGATAAAAGTGGAGCCAAAACGCTTGCGCGAATGGGTGATGGTATACTCACCTGGTATTGCATGTTAACACTGCTTGCCCTGATTTAGTCATTATCAAGTCTATATATTTTTTTTCCAACCACTTGGTCACCTTTGAAACATCTTTGACAAATAGAATACTGGATAATGCCAGTACTTCTGCGGATGAGCTTTTTCACAGAGCTCTATCTATAATAATAGATGCAGAGCTTTTGTAGAAGACTTCGTCCGAGGAAGAATTACCACTATGATAATATTTTTTTTAGGTGAATAGCTGATAGAACAAGCGTTATGGCATATAACGAAGCATTGCCTCGTAGGTCACGCACGTCAGGAACGTGCCCTACGATGCACTCCCCTGCGTCCGTCGTACAAGCTCTGCTTAGCTTGGGGCCGGATAGTGTTTTGTTGATTGTCCACAAAATTTATTTATGATTTATTTAATATACTTCTCTTGATCTTGACTCGACTCATCCGGTTGTGAGAGCTAGACTTAGGCCAGCCGAGAGCAATGGTGTTGGTACTGTTACCAACGAACCCCCCCCCCCCTATGGGTACTTGTATCTACTTGTACTGTACTTGTGAGAATCTACGAATCTGAGACTGAGAAAAAACAGCCTCCTTATTAGACTCGCGTAAAGCGCAAGTTTTGCTTTGATGCTTATTAGAAACTCAAGATTGGTTTCTAACAAGATTTTTTGTTAAATTTTTTTGTTTTATAATTAAAAATGGCATTATAAACAGAGATTTCAAAAATATTTTTGGTTATTTCTTACTAACTCGCCTAAGCAAATGTTGATCAGACTTACATATTTTGTTTTATCAAATTTCAAATTTTATTAGTGAATTTAAACAGGTGAATAAAATTATATGTACTTATTATTATTTGTAGAGCCTTCGTTTTATCTGTATAATATAAGGTAAGGCCTAGTTCAAAAACAATTCCTAATAACCTTTAGTTAGACCCATTCAATGCACATGAATTGCCTAAACTATGTTTTTAGTTATAGACCAACATACCAAACAAGTTTTGTATTTGTAGCTTTATTTTATTCAAGTGTTTCTTAAAACAGTAGATTGAGCTTTGACACCCACTCAAAGCTCTTAGCTACCGGTTTCTTATCACTCAAACTTCAAGAAAAACATTACCTCTTTGAAATTCAAGCAGCAGATGTGTTTTGCGTTGAAGTAGGGTCGCAGTACCAGCTATAGCCGGAAACGGTACTCCGTCTAAACGGTCCGGCCAGAAAGTGCCGGATCAGTTGCGGCTAGGAAAAATTAAATAGTACATTGTTACCTGAGTGTTGAAAGTCACGTTTTTTGAGTCCCGAGACGGGTTTGGCGCCAGAGCGTAAGCGAGGGCGCCAATGGAGCTTGAGGGACTTAAAAGACTTTCACCCGAGGTAAACACTGTGCTTTTCATTACGAATACAAGGAAAGTAAAAATAAAAACATGAAAGAAAAATTAGTGAAAATGAAGATTGAATTGCCGCCTTCCCGGTTTTTTTTTTCTTTTTCTCTGGCGGGCCTTCGGCTACGGCTCGCCAGCATTATTCAGCCATTGTTTTTATTCTCATAATTTAAAAAATGGTAAATTGTTTGCTCAAATCTATGTTATTTTAAATAAATAGTTGAAGCTATATATTAATCAAGTAATTTAGAAGATATTATTATTTATTTAATACTATCTTTATGTTATTTAAATTTAAATTTTACATTGCGCTCTAATTAGACTTTTTAAACTTCTTACCGTTGTAATGGGTTTCCAACCTACTTGCTGAATAAAAAGTTGGAATTTGGTTCAACGACCTCTTTGCAGTCAGAAAGACTTTAGAAAGTTGAAACATGGTTGAATAAAATAGAACTTGTTTTTTTTTATAATTTGACAGCTGTCAGTAGAAAGCGATTCTCCCTAGGGCTGAAAGTTTTACTTTCAATTAGGCCCCTCAGGCAACTTCAGACCTACTTTCAGAGTATGAGTAATGAAAACAGTTTTTTTTTATGTAGCTAGTTGATAAAATTGAATTGCTATATCGTATAGCCGCTAAACTATTACAGCTGGGTAGCTATGGTTCAGGTCCAGCAGTGGATTTCTGATGCTGAAGTTGATGACAATGATGAGGCCTATCGGTACAATTGGACTTGTTTAAGAAAAATTCAAATCTCTGGGAAATAATTTAGTTTTAAGCAATGCTCTTGCATCTTTCAATAATAAAAAAGATCACAACTTAAGGTTTGCGCACATCTAGGTGATCTGCGATAGCAACACATATAGAATATGGTTTTGAATACATCCACATTCACTGCCGCTCATTTTGACAGCGATACACTGATCGCCTTGGCATGCGATCTAGATGAGCGCAAGGCCACAGAACATCAAATAATACTTTGACTATGCTATCAAGATCGGTTACTACTCCGCAACATTAACTTTATTTTTATTTTATTTAAAGTAAGTATAAAATATGATCTAGTACAATAATGATTAGAAGCTTAGCTTAACATGAGAACTGGTACCCTGTAGATCGGGTCACCAGGTCCGTCTTCCATTATTCCGGCTTTTCTGACGAAGCCTGGCAGCACTAAGGGCGGCTTGCGTTTGCGCATGGCACGCTTTGCCCGGGCGCATCGTAAACACGATTTTTACGGCCACTTCAATGCTCATAAACGTCACGTGAATTGCACCATTTGTAGAACTCCCAGTAAACACAGCGCCAGATTATCTGTGTTGCCAGATTTTATTTGTTTGTGTTTATTTTTGTAATAACCATGTAAATTTATAAAAATTTGGAGATAATAATATGACCAATTACAAGTAAATTTTTTTTGTTGTTTCAAATATTGAAGTTTAGCTATATTATGTAAAATACATAGTGACACTTATTGGGTAATCCAAAAATCTAATAATTTTTATTAGTTCATACCTAGTTCTTTATCAAAAAATACAGTAATTTCTTTCCTTTATTTCAATAATAGTCTCAAAGCATACAAAATACTTTGTGTTAGATACATTTGGTAAGAACTCGGCAACCTTTTTGAGATCTTATTCAATTTCCTCCACAAAATCTGCAAATCTCGAGAACATCCTAATTCTCACGAATGGTCAATCCCGCCATTTCGGGTAGTTCGTACAAAATTGAGACCTCTGGCAACATTGTTTCTTAACCGCCTCTGGGGCTAAACCTCTATATAAATTCGAAACTTTATGGACGTAGGCGGCGAAGCACGTGGATTGTTATTACGCCGTTCTTTGGACATTTATTGAACGATTATTGACTTGTTTAAAGTATCACCCGTAATAGAGATAAAGGAGTAATTGATAGTTTATGTCTTCATCATGTGAGGATATAACGACTGAACGATTTGTACCAGCAGCGTCTAGAAGTCTGGTCTCACTCGTGCTTCGTTTTATGACTGTAATTTTCCTTTTTATTGGCCCGAGGTGCCCGGATACAATCACTAAGTAATATACTGTTAATTTATGATTACTGATGTACTTATAAGACGTTGTATATAGAAAGAAGAAAGAAAGAAAAGAAAGAAAATATATTTATTTAATATAATATATTTATATGTGTATTCTTGAAATTTATGATTCTCTTCTTAGCTACTATAGCGCAAAAAGAAATAAGATTTAAAAAGTACTGAAGATGGACTTACCAATAACCAAAACATATTAAATAAAATTGAATTTTACAAAAAATTTACATAAAAACCAAGCAGTGTATACGAGTAAATCTTTATATATTCTCAATATAAACCTACATTCTTTATTGCACATAATACAAAACATAGAAAATGACAAAAATAGAGGATATGTATAAAGGCGAGCTTAACCCTGAGCAGAGTTTTTACCTTCTCCATGAATCAAAACAATTTTAAGGTTCTCTGATCGCCGCAATCTTTAATGTTATCCATTAATCTAATATCAAGTATTGGTATAGGGTCTTAGGCCCGTATTCAGCATAGATTTTAAGACAGCTTTTCATTGAAAAGTGTTAAAAATCTGTGCTTGAGCTCGACTCAGACTCAAACGTTGTTTTGGAATACGGGCCTTAGACTTTACATTCAGGTTTATGTCTTATATTTTTTTTTTTTCAGTGGTTATCATCCAATCTGTATGACCTGCTCATAGCCACTTCACTGGCAAATACTGAGGTCAGTGATTATGGAGCCAAGTAGTCAGTAGTGGTGAAATTCAATCATTAGGTACCTATCTATAGCAGCCTATACCTTCAAGCAGCAGGATGAGGTTCTCATCGTGAGAACACGCTGAAACTGAATCTCATCACGGAAATATCAGAAATACGATCAGCTTTCAAATTTCAACTTTTTTCCAATTCTGACTAAATCAGACCGTACACAAACATAAGTACATAAAAGTACAATTAATATTTGAACCTCTCCTATCGTACATGATTTTCAAGTAAAAGACAATAAATTTGTCATTTGGATACCAGTTAAATAATAGCCATCTACGTTTACTGCTGGGAATGATCAAGGTGTATTTCAAATCCTTTCACCACACTGGTTTTAAAGAACTCTAGGGACACGACAAAATGAAGAGGTAAAGCTCCATCTACCGATATTTTTTGCACTTAAATATGATTTTATTATATCAGGGGCATCATTCTCGCGCCGACCGGGATTATTTTTCGGTGGAGATGTCGTCATAGGTCGGTCAAAAAGTCGTGACAACCATCTTGGCGTATTCTCACGATTTCTTCCTTCAATTTTCTCGGTCGAAGTTCATGCGAGACGCAACGTCTAGTCCGGACTAGCCGAGACAGAACGCAGTATTCGAGATCTCTTGAATTTGATAGTCGTTTGACAAAACACGATATTATTTTCAGCAAAGTTTTATTTTAATGCTTCTTTTCGAAGAGAGAATGGATTATTTCCTAGAGCAATTTATAGACGACCTCATTGTAGAAGCCTCGACAGCTACGATAAATGGAAAACGCAGAAAAAGTGCGGGGTTGTGCAATGCCTTTGTGCTCTCCGATTATGCTTCTAGGAACCACTTTATGCTAAGTAAAGCATTGGCCTGGGAACTGATCGAAGATATCGTGCGGTCCCTACTTGCAGCAGAGAAAATTTCCACTAAATCAAAGGTATAATTTGGTAACCTAACTTCTTACCAACCAAATATAATTCTATGGTGAGGAACCTTTGGTAGATAGGATTATGCCTCATAACAGCATAATAAGACAAGCCCCTACCTATAAGGCCTTACCTAGAATAATAAGTTAGATTAGTAGGTACACTGTTCTGCCATTGTGGATTGCAAACTAAGTATTATTTTATGACAATTACATTATTTTTCTAGGTCTTCATCACATTATACTTCTTGGGCATAGGGAGCTAGTTGGTACCGGCTATGGCTAGGCATCCTAATCGATCTGTCATATCTTCAGTATCAAGAGAATTCAATAAATGGGTACACTTCCCAAAGACCCCCGATGAGGCAGTATCTGAAGATTGGGGAAGGTTTTTCAAGAGCTACCGGACCTTCCACAAAACGGCATGAACAGTCAACTCATAATAGGATGAATATAAGTGCAGTATATTAAATCAATGCTCTGATAAAAGCTTGTCTTTTTAATCATTATCATATAAATACAAGAGATTTCATTACAATTCTTACTATAGGTACTTGAAAATTGGACTAGAGACATACAATCATTTGAAAAATATCATAAGACCGATGGACCCAAACAGTCTCTACCTAGAAATAAATAATATATACCTACTATACTTTATATACCTACTAGAGGAAAAAATTTAATAGACTGAATAAAAACCACATCTTTATTTACAAATAACTTTATTTACAAACATATAATTACAAAATTCACATGAAACCGTTGGGCTATTTGCAGACTATACAAATTTTTGCAAATAATGCTTCAAGCTCGGTGGTTTGTACAGATAGACGAAGCAAAGTAAGTAAGTCCTGTGTGTAGTGGTAGACTAACAATATTGTTGCCTGATAGTACTTATATAATTTCCAGCACTATTTTTATTCAACCATAACAGAGCTTTACAGTAAATTTTCTTTTGGCTTCACCAACCATTCCTGAGTAGTTCTTTCAGATTTTCCTGCAACAAAATAAATACAAATATGAATAAAAGTATTTACATACAGGCCTTTTCATCTATTGTAGATGATATAAATAAGCTTCAGGGGCTAAACTGGTGATTACTCAAGCCCTACTCGCGGAACTTTATAGTGCCTGGAACAATTTAACTGAATAAATACAATTTTGATGTGATTGATATGATTTTAGATGGAATAGGCTTGCCCAGCACCTATACCAAGTAAATAGGTACTAAATAGGTACATAATGCATCAAAACTAAAGATTTGGACATCTAAATAGGATTCAATGAGACAATGAATAATTATTATGTTTGACAGGGATTTACACGATTATTTTAGTAAAATATAACAGTGTACGTCTACTGCTGTTCTTTTTACTTCAGTTTCATCTGCTGTTTGAGTAAAAAACCTCTATTCAGTTTCATACGGCAGTTTTTCAGCTTGCTAGTGTTTGTTGGTTGGTACACTTCCAAACACCTCATAAACACTTTGTAAATAACACAACGAGCCCCACTTATTATAGTTTTGTCCGTAATGCGAATATTATGGGGATAAAATAATTTAAATAATTTTGGACAATAACCAAAAATAAACTCTTCTTTCTTTTTTGTGGTTTGAGTGTTGCCCGCTAGTGAAATGTATTTCAGTTAGTTCAATAAAAAAAACTGAAAATTATTAACCACGCTTGAAGCACCTTGGTTCATAAAACAACCAAAAAAAAAACAGTTAGGTAAACGTGTGACGATCACCGACGCTAGCATTTGTTTTGGCGCCAAGACGCCCCGTCGCGCGCGACCCATTTGAAACGCCAGATAAGTGTTTATGTTCTTGGAATTCCCGTCTTGTAAACATCTCTCGTATTCGAGCTTAATGGCATGATGAATTGCATTTAGAATTTTGATGAGTTTGCTGGCTTAGTACTACGTAAACAGTTCCGAATCAAAAATTTTGACTAACTCAAAAACTTTGACAGAACTCGAAGCATTAATTTAAATTAACTTAAAAATAAAGCGATAATATTATTTGCATCTCGTATTTTTTTGCATCGCGGGTGCGCAGGTGGATCTTAATAATATTTAATTTCTAGAAAAGTCCTCAAGTAATTATAGTAAAAAAAATAGTATCCCCTGAAAGCTTATTTCAGCCCTGAAGCAAGGATTTAGTTGCATTTATTTGTCATATTAATAATTTTTAATACTCACATAAAAAAGCGGCGTGAAAAAATTTTCTTGGGAAAAACAGTCGAGAATGTGCTGGTTATTTTAGTCGATTTGAACGAATTCAATCACTGTTTACACAAAACTTTATCGTTAACTAGCGGCCGCCCACGGCTTCGCTCGCCCCTTAGCCGGTACGCCCCATTCATTTTTCTTTAAAAAGTTTTTCCTCTTTTGCTGCGCTAATGGAAATAATTTTCCGATTTCCTTTCTTAGTGCACCCCTATGCTATAAAACAAACATACCCTCCAAATTTCATGCTTCTAGGACTTACGGTTTAGGCTGTGCATTGATTGTCAGTCAGTCAGTCAGTAACGTAAGAGTTTTATATATTTAGATAACTACTTATTGAGTTATTATTGCGATATTTAAGCACTAAACAACACAAAACACTTGCAATATAGCAAAAAAACTAAAATTCACAATACGCAAACAATGCCCGCGCGCGTGGGTCCGTAAGACTGATTTTGTTTTTTTGTGTTGTTGACGTCTAGGTAACTGTTTTGAAGTTGACATACATATTTACAAAGCTCAAATCAGTGCGAAAAGGATGGTTTTTCGTTCCTTACGGACATTGTAGTAGAAAAAGCGAGTCAGACAGATGTCTCAACGCTTGGCGCAAAACTTTTTTTGGTGCATTTATGCACCAAGGTGCTTTGGTTTGTGTTTGGTATGGAAATGCACCAAGGTGCTTTTTTTTTGGTAGTAGCTCTGCCTTCTGCGCTGGCGGGCGTGGGTTCGATCCCCACCGAGAACAAATATTTGTGTGGTGAACGCAGATGTTTGTTCTATGTCTGGGTATTATATTGTATTCTTTGTATGTATTTACAAAAAAAAGGATTATTTAAGTAATGTATCAGCTATCTGGTTCCCATAATACTTGCTCTGCTTAGTTTGGGGCTAGATAGTGTTGTGTGGATCGTCCGCATTATTTATTTGTTTATTATTTATTTTAGTTTGTACAGTTTGAATAACGTGATATAAACAACTTTGTTGCTATTAAAAACTATTCTACTTCGAGGCTAAAAATAAAATATTAGTTACGAGTAAGTCCTCCAACTGCTAGATCTAGCGTTTTATCGTTAGATAGAATTAAATAGCAACACTGATGAAGTATGCGCCGAATTACGTTCCGTTATTAGTCAGTTTGATATAATAAAATTGAATTTTGAAATTTTGACCTATAAACTCAATTTTTCCCAACATTTTAGCTTTGTATAAACGTAATTCAATTGTAGTAACAAATTGAAATATCATTTGATAAATAATTGAACAAAACACTAGGATAATAGTAAATTACCGATCGATTAATCGTTCGATTATTGGATAAGCGTGTAACGTAACGCATCTCGTGTTGAAAAATATGCCATCAACAGAGATAGATGTCGTATTTCACTGAGAATTGGCTTTTTGAGTATAGACAGACATTTTTCACTCGGGATAGCTTATGTTTGTCAGAGATCAATAGGCCGAGATCTTTTAGGGACATTGAAAATCCCGGTCAGCCCGAGAATCATGCCCCAGAAGCTTTTAAATGAAAAGTAACTGTTTTATGACTACTTAAAATGAATTGTATTAGTAGTTGAGTTATTAGGTTCACATACTAATTTACTAACTTTGAATAACTGTCATTATAAATGTCAGCGAACAACCAAGCTTTTACAAGCTTGTCAAAGCGCCATCTACCTATAAAAGTTTGAAGTTATTGCGTAAGCTCAGCATCATAAAGCTCCTTTGAAACGCAGTCTTTACCAGAAGTACTTAGGTAAGTGCAGGATATAATTTTTATTTTGAATATGACAAGTTTTTTATTAACCCTCAGTGGCACCCCAAGTATATATTTTTTTAACTTAAAAACTTAACTTATTGATCCTTTTGAAAAATGTTCATGCATAAAAAAAAAGAATTTCTTATTAATAACAAAGAGTCATATTTATTTCTAGTGTACTATTCTCAATGTCAAATGCTACAGTCGCGACGTACCTACCTAAAGTAAATAACACTTTAGTGATCTTGATATCAAAATAGAGTCAAATGTTTAGTAGGTTATCTATTTATAAATTAATCAAACAGTCTGTTTTATTACAGATAAACATTAAGTGACCTGACATACCTATTTGTATGAAAATGTGACACCCAAACAACCCAAGTGCCAATAGAAAAGCGATAACAAGAACATAAAAGCGAATTTTATAGCTTTATTCATCATCCGAGTAATACAAATTCATCAAGACACTTGTTAATCGTAAAATAAATCTTATTGCACAGTAAAATGATGTTTAAATTGACGACAAGCGTTTTATTTTCGTCATAACAATAAAATTTATTTTTATGAGCGTGGTTTAGTGTTTGTTTAAGCGCCATCTAGTTGTGGTGGGGTGAACCACGTCGTCACAGCACTTGGCTACGTCACCCGTGATTCGGGTTTTACGAGGTCGCATGCAACCCTCGACTGAATGGATCCGTCGTAAATGTGGAATTGGTGATTTACTAAATTGTTATCACTACATTTTTGTAGAGATTGGGGCAGACTTAGTCTTTTTTTTGCACAACGATAAAAACCATTTTAAAATGTTAAGCAGTAGCAGTGGAAGTTTGTTTGGATATTTTTAGTTTTTTGCTCTGCCTTCTAACTTTTGGTTTCTTATGATAAAAGTTACATTATCTGTAGTCACAATCATAAAAATAATACCAGAAAAGTGAGTTACCAACTAGTGCAGCGGTTCCTAGACAGGACAGGCACACCATGGGGCTATGGGAACTATTAGAAAAATGCTCCTTAGATTTTTTATTGATAATGATTACGTAATAAATATATTATTATACGACGCATACATTTATTTATTTACTGCATAAGCACACATAAACACATTTTATAAAATTTTAATCTATTTTAGAGTAACAGAAAAATATGATTATTTTGTTAGTTAATATAAGGTACTTACTTATTATTTTATTTTTTGGTGTAGTTTCATCTAATTATAATATACAACAAGCATTATTTTAAATATTGAAATTGTCGTAAATATTTTTTATGAAATAAATAAAACACCCAAAATGTTGAATGCCCATTTCTTGCCCGTCAAAATTAAAATGAATACCGGATCAGAGAGCTTCTACGTCACTGCACACATACAAGAAAATAATGTCCCCACGCACTTCACAGTGACATTAAAACTAAACAATCTTTGCATAATTGTCTCATTCACGCACGCGGTGTCGTAACGACCGTGCGATATAGCCCATCCTTTTCTAGCACGATCGTCAAAATGGCCTCCAAACGAGATATTTTGAAGGAACGACGCCAACTTTTGTTGTTGTAATGGGCGGAGCGTGCATGCACAGGGACGGATTAAGTGGTTTATTTTTATAAATACATTGTTTAAAAAATTTCCACGTTTTATATAAAAACACGCTAGCCAAAGTTATGGCAAAACAGCAAGTTACACAGAATACAAAAATGAGGTGAACTTCTTCTTATTGTGTCATTGATTCTTTCGAACCATGTGTGGTGAAAGGATTTTAAGTGCGTCTCAAAGCGGCTCCTTTCATAAACTTGACACATATTTTCGAACTTTTTACGTTCTGCGATATGCCGGTTTCTTTACGATGTTTTCCTAAAAGGAGTGGTAAAAACTGGTTAATTCACCCAGAATACAACAGACATAATTTGATAATGCTAGGCGTCTTAATACTATTTTTTACTAGAAAATTAAAAAAAATAGGCAAACATTGTATAAATTTTGAAATAAGAACAGTTTAGTTTGCTACGCCGTAGAGCTACGATGCTACGAACTTAGCTTCATTAAAATAAACCATTACCTATCTTATTCCTGTGGGCTTATTCTCAGTTTTACTCGATCAGTTGCACGTTTCGTTTCGCCTGTGTCTCTCTCTTTAGTATGGAGAAATGATGAGACAACAATAATACGTTACGTAGAACCATTGAAAAAAGTTGTTTTCTCATTATTTTTCTAAACAAAAGAGAGAGAGTTCAAGTAATACTCAGAATAAGGGTATATATAACTATGTACACAAAAAACTTTTACTTTATTTCTAAATGCCTCATCTAATTTCAACATAATTCATACACTGAAGAAAGAGAAGAGAGGTACTGAGGTACTAGGTATAGGTATTATTAGCCAGTGTCATCAAAAATATACTTTCTGTAGTAAGTACATATATAAATACATAATTATACCCAAGATGACAAGAGAGACGGAAGAAGTGTCTCTTTTTATTAACTCGTAGACTCGACTGTACCTAATCTACTATAACACAGTAGACATCCTTTAAAATTTTTGGCACTTACACAACTACTCAAAATAGTTTATATCGACATTTTTGAAAAATGTCTGCTGATTTTATTGTAATAACAATAAAAACATGCATAGGGAGCGTGCATTCTCAAGTGCGCCCCTGCACACAGGAATTCGGATATGGCGACCGATGCGTTTAGCAACGACTGTTCAATGTGATTTTAGCAGTTTTAAATTGATTTCTTTTACCCATTCCCATTGAAAATATGTGAGAAAGTGTAGAATCCATCAGTGTACGTTTAGGAAAGTGTTATTTTCTGTTGTGACTAATGAAAAGTCCGCAGTAAACGAAAGCGTCCCGTTCAAGCTGCCTTTCTGGTTCTGAGCAAGTGACGCACCGTGGTTGTGTGAGATCGATAGTCATTCCGTCTCTTTTACTCTTGCGTGAATGAGATCGCTTGATTTTGGGTGAGATAAAGTTGAAATTATAATACAGAATGAATCTTCATACCACTGTTAATAAATTGAAAAATATAGCGGTAAATTGTGAGGAAGTGTTTTAATACAGCTAATATAAGTTTGGTTACAAATCAAACAAGTCACCTAGATAAAATTACCTAAATATGTTTTGACTATCAAAACAATCTAGGTATGATACTTCATTAGTTTTTAATTTAGGTTCACTAAGAGTTAAAATTCACTAACACCTATGTCGTAGGGTAAATTATAGGTAAAGTATCACTTTAACAAATAGGTAAATAAGCATTTACTTTTTCCCATAGTAGAATAGTAGAAGCTCTGCTTAGTTTGGAGCTTGATTTTTTTTTTAAATTGGTATTTTACTTAACATACACGCCTTATTAACACATCAAATAAGTAACAATTTCAAGTACATTTAGAGTTTTCTTTGATAGGGTGGGTACCTACTCAATAGATTAAAACTAACATTATAATCTTTTTTTTTATAAACGTATGCATAAAAATATAAATAGGTAAATATGTATACTGTTGACAATCCACAAAACACTATCTATAGTCCCAAATTAAGAAGGTGAGTACTATGAAATCAAATCAAATCAAAATAGTCTTCATTCAGTTCAATTACAAGAATCACTTTGAAACGTCTTAAAGCTAGGTGAGTCTATGTACCAGTTCCACGCTATGGAAACCAGATGGCTGTTAAAATACTTAAATATACATCCTTATTAATATTTGAATGTGTTTGTAACTCTGTCTGTCTGTCTATCGCGCTTTCACTCCAAAACTACTGAACCAACTTTATAAAAATTTGGTACATAGATTGAGGATGAAAGTTGGTTGAAAGTAAACGGGGCATTTTTGCCGTTGCTAATTAAAAATGTTACTCGGAAACACTATTCCACGCGGATGAAGTCACGGCCACAGCTAGTTTAAAAATAAGATATTTAAAAAATAAGAGATTATTTCAAATTACCAAGGTTTTTAAGTTGCCTGCATTTCACACCAAAATTTACCCCAGTTCAAGCTAAAATTGACGATTAAATCGACCATCGTCGAACAAACAATTTTCCAATTGAAATAGGTTGTCCCAAACTGCCTACGGTGACTATCCCATTTCCAAAATTAAAAATTGATTGGGTAATTTAAATTCGTAAACACGTTTACCGTTTCCCGGGCCTGTTCACAGGTTACGTCATAGTTTGTAGGTGAAAGCAAGATTTCGTAAGCTATGAGTAAGTTTGTATGGTAACTAGTTGATATTTATGATACTTAAAACTGTACTGTGGGTAAATTATTATAGACACATCATTATGCAATTCTGTTTTGATAATTTTGGGCTCAAAACTGTGAAATTAATAGTTAAAATACGTGCAGATCAATAAAAAAATGCTATGTGATAGTGGGAACTAACCTTTGCCTTTTAAATCACATACCAACTTTAAATATTTTTATTTCATTGCAACTGTGTCCATAAGAATTTATAATACAGCGCAGAATTATACCTAATAGACTAGCCTCACAGCTAACAAGGCCGTCTTAAACTATATAGGCTGGGGCCCTTGGGCACACAAGAATTTGGGGCCCTTTTGGAAAGTAATAAAAGCTAATTATAATAACATTTTTTTACTAAGCATAACCATTTATTATAGGTAATCAAATACAGTAGGCTATAATGGCGTAGTATTGTGAAAAAAATGTAATGTGCCTGACAAAAATGTTTTGAAAATGAATGTGCAGAAATTGTCGGTCCTTCGGGGCCCCCTGAGAATGGGGACCCTGGGCACGGGCCCCGTGTGCCCTTATGGTAAAGACGGAATAGAGCTAGAATAGTAGGTAGCTCAGCCTTCTGCGCCGTAGGTCGTTAGTTGAACCCCACCGTGAACAAATATATTTGTGTGGTGAACGCTGATGTTTGTTCTCTGTCTTATTTGGTTTGATGTGATATTGTATTCTAAGTATGCATTTACAAAAAAAAATCTTACTATTAATCATCTATCTGGTTCCCATTATACAGGGTTATTCATAATTAGCTGCAAATACTCAGGAATTAGGTTCAACAAATAAAATATAAAATATTTATGAAATGATTTTTTTTAAGTTTTGTTATGAAAATCCCGAGAAAATCGACAAAGAATATCCTTTGGAATCATTGGCGCCTGACCTATTTTGACCTTTGATCCGCGCCCGCACGCCGTGAGCGACACTCTGCGTTCAGTCACCGCCTGGGTGGGTCATCGTCCTGTTCTCCATGGCAATCATTATGCAATAGCCGTAAAAAAAAAAAAAAAAAAAAAATTTTGATACAAAAACTTAAATCAAAATTTAAAAAAAATAATTACATAAATATTTTTTATTTTATTTGTTGAACCTAATTCCTGAGTATTTGCAGCTAATTATGAATAACCCTGTATAAGCACAGCTTAATTTGGGGCTAGATAAAGTTGCGTGGATTGTCCACAAATTTTATTAATTTTTATTATTTGTGCGAGGACCGGAAAGAGTGGCGCAATAAAGTGGACGCCTATACTCAGCAAATGGACTGAGATGATGATGATTTTTTTTGTGTTCGGTGGAGATTGAAACCAAGACCTAAGACGCAGAAGGCAGAGCTACCAACTTAGCTGAGAGGCTAGTCAAATTATACCAATTATTTATGAACTCCACAAGAAAGAAAGGAAGAAAGGAGTGAGTACTGAGATGGCGAGTGATAGGGGAGAATGGTAGAAAAAGACAAGTTGTGCCGACCCCACCTAGTGGGATAAGGGCAGGAAGAAGAAGAAGAAGATTTATGAAATCCACAGTAGCTCTTAAATTGTGAAAAAAATGCATTCTCAGGAGGTTATTCCTTCATCACTTCAGACGTAAATAAAATTATTTAGTGCGAGCATAAATATTTCGAAGTATCGACTATAGCACGTGCTTCGGCGCCGATAGGCTTGGCATTCAACTCTCGCGCAACAGTTTGTGTTCACACCACGGGGGACTGGGACTCGCTGCGTGATTGTTTTATGAACGTTTGGTGCGTTCTTAATCAGTTTGTGGGCTCGACTGGGCTACATAACCTTTAAATTAGGAGTAGCGCCTTCTGAACTTTTAAAATATTTGTAAGTTGAGTAACATTTAATAGTAATAGCATCACTACCGCAAACAAAATCTTGCAGGATTCAGGAGTCATTTCTAACTTTGACACCCGTTTTCAATCCTTTAATCCGTTTTTCAAACAAATTGATTTATAACATTAGGGTATAGGCATTTAAATTATACTTTAAATACTTAATAAAAAACTGAAAAAGAGCTGCATCTGCACAAAAGCAGTTTTTTTTAATGGAATCATTCGCATTTTCATTTGTACCAAATTACTAGTAAAAACTAGAGCTGGCTTACCTACCTCCTAGATTTCTTATAATCATTTTAATTTAAGATTACTGGTAGTTTATAAATCTTTTTGATTTCCGTAAATGTAGATATCACTATAAAATCAAACAAAAAAAACACCTCTAGTTAGATTTATATAACTTTTATTTAAGGACAAATTTTTCAGTACCTATGCAATAAAATAATTTCCATCTCTTGTTTAGGCTTTATTCCGTAGATGTAAAAATCAAGGCTTTCAAGATTATTCAATGTAGGTAAGTGCTCGTGAAATAAACATGTGTGTACGAAGCATTTTTTCAAACTAAAATAAAACGAATTCTAGATGTCTGCCAAGGTCATCCTTCTAATTTATTTATCTAAATGAATAATAGACCTATTTATGTATGACGGTCCAATGTCGCCTCTATTCACGAACTTCCTGTAACGCACAATTTTATTGAGGCCGTATTTAACCGTGGTTCTTAGTCATCGTTCAAGAATCTTATATGCAAATTGAATTAACAGATTTCAGTGTTTGCGCAAAAGAGTATAGTGTATAGTGGGTATGCAACTTGTCATGCACGTTCTAATGGAATAAAATTTACCAAAAAAATTGTGTATTTAAAAAAAAAAAAGACAAATATCTGTGCTTGAAAAATGCTGTGAAAAATAACTTGGAAAAAGCAGCAAAAATAGCCACCGTTCCCTGAAATTCAAAAATATAGGTGGTTTCTTACATTATTATACCAATAAAACATGAAAAATATTATTTGTTTCCCCCATAATTTTTTTTTAGAAAAAACTTTTTGAACGTTATTTAGCACCTATAATTACTGGCTCGCTACAAATCTCTTGTCACTGTCACTTTCATGTCAATAAATAGAGATGGCAACAGACATTTCGGTATGTTAAACTACGAGTAAATAACTGATGTGACCACTATGAATATGGGTCTAAGTCTTGACAAAAAGCTCTTGCCTTAATTTCAGCAAGTGAGATTGCGGTCAAACACAAGCCTACAAACTGTAAAAAAAAGATAAAGAAAATTGTGGATGTTATCTGGAAATACTTCCTTTACTTATTATTATTCTTGAGCTCAGAATCGTTCTTCCTGGAAATGTGTAGGGGAGGCCTATGTCCAGCAGTGGACTTCTTCAGGCTGATGATGATGACTTATTATTATAATCAAAGTAGGCAAACAAGCTTACGAGCCTGATGGACCTAAACCTGTTATCGTAGTATGAACGCCTGCAACCTTTATAAACCAAAATTCATACATAAAAATTGTCTAAACCGAACAAGGAAATACCCAACGAACTCTTCGATTTTCACATTAATAGTACAATAACACCGCCTGCTCGACCATCCTACCACTATTCAAATGTGTTTTACAAACACTGGAAAAGCTATCGCTGTTCCGCGGCAGAAATAAACTTCATACATATCTAAAGATGTGTCTAGCCTGTATTGTGGTACAATAGGATCGTGGCCGTGTGATAATTTTGTATGGGACCACCACCATTGTTTTGCTTTGTATGCTTTATAGAACTTCAATTTGTATAGAATGAAAATGGATATTATTCTGCTTCCTTATTCTAATTTCCATGATAAATTGTTTGAGTTTGTGATTTGATTTATTTATAACATTATTATTCACATTATGGTGTCCTAATTGTATGGATATGTAAGTATACAATTTGGTTATACAAACCAATTTGTATTTCATAATGAAGTGTGTTTAGCTGTTCGAAACAGTCTATTGTTTAATGTTAGTATGTATGTATGTATATACTATCACATAATAATATTAGTATGTTGTATGTATGTATTAGTAGGCAATAATAGTACATACTACCATTTGCTGTATGTTATGTATTGCTACTGTGTTTTGACTAGAGGTAATCTAACCTAACCATAGTACTTACTATTTTTAAAAAACATTCTCTGTAAGTGTCTTTACTGTTCTTTGAGAAATAAATCTTTAAACCGAAAAATAATGCTATTTTTGATGAAAATTGTTTGTTTGTTTTAAAGTCATGCCAAGTGTAAAAAAATCATTTTGTCTTTGTCGTAGCGAGATAATAAAAGACCTGTCACGAAGAGAAAAAAGAAAGTCCGCCGGCGCCGTACGAGAAGCGTCGTGTTGGCTGAAAATATCCACCCTCGCACTAACGCGTTTGTAGTTGGCTTACATGCCGCTGTTGTGAAGACAGGTCTTTTATTTTTTATACGTTAAAACATGAGACTTTTATAGTGTTGTATCTTTTGCAAGTGTTCAATTAAGAATAAAGTATAAAAACACAGATTGAGGTTAAAATTCTAACTAATAGTTACAGGAATTTAATTTGAAATTTGAAATATTAAATAAACTTAACATACTAGTAATGTATGTAAATAGAACTATTTCGCTAATGATAATTATCTTTAGTCTATATTTGAAATTATGAGTACTAGATTATAGGAAGCGGAATATTATTATTTATGATGTTACTAGTGGCAAGCAAATCTTATAATAATTATTATAGTGATGTACTTACGCCTATAATCATAACGGTCTTATGGCAGAATTTTAGCTTAACAGATCGATAAGTCTGTTGCCATCTTTATTTGTTTTCATGAAAGTATATAATTTTTTATAAAATTTGCTTTATAAAAATGTACATAAAGAAATAATGTAATAAATAGAACACCTTCATACTGCGAGTGAGATTTGAATAACTAAATTACCTAATAAACATTCCTTTTTATCCATTTTAAGGTATGCAAATAGCTCTACCTACTTTGTATATTTGGTGTATTTTATTGAAACAGTATTTATTTTTCAAATTTTTGTTTTTCTTGATACTTTAAAACAAATTAAAAAATCTTTTCATATTTATCAAATAACAATGATAAAATTGGTATACTAAGTACTTTATAATTTGAGCTTTTTTATAATCATTGTATGGATTATTTTCTTTTTTTTTACTATTAAAATTATTTTCTTTAGACGAATTTACAAAACAAATCCATTAAACAAACAATTTGTAATAAATTAAACAGGTTACGTTATTATTATTTGATAAATTATTATTTACAAACTAAAGTGTAGGCAAAAATATTTCAAACCAATCAGAACTTTGTCTCACACAAAACGCGTGCAGTCACTCCAATGCGTCCGCTCCAAAAGTCGGCCATTTTGTCTGTGTGTAAACCGTCCTTGCGGAGCCCCTCCCGCGAACGTAGAGAGGGGGGTTATACAATCTTGGATCAATGTAAACTGACCCGTTTGACATTAGATTCTCACCCGTCGCCACTTGTAATAAGGTTGGTTATTGGACTGAAAAAGGATAGAACGGTAGTATACAGGCTGTTTATGTAGCCGAAACTGCCGCTTCATACACCGACGGCGACACTGCCATCACTTTCATTATTATTGGGCGATTCACGACGTTTACTCTACACTCGCTGAATCTCAGTTCCGTTGTTCAATTAAAACGTTTCTGATTGTTATTTTCCTTGTTTCTTGTTTTTTTTCCTATCGTAGGAGAAGTCAAGTTTTTTAAAAAGGAGTGTCCAAGAAGTACTTACTACTTACGAAAGTATCTATTTCTATCGCTGAGTTGAGATGCTCGTATCGCGCTTCAGCTTTTTAGTACCTACAAAAATAATGATTTTGTTTTTTTTTTGTAGCATGAGGGATGAACACAGTACAAGTCATGCTCTGCAGGGCAATGTGAATTTCTGTGAGAAGAGGTAACCGTTCAACATCAGGTGGGCCATCTACTCGCTCTTCTTATTATGAGTATAAAAAAATATTGTTCTGTAGCTTGTTTGTATCTTGAATGTCTTTAGTGGCAGTAAAATACATTTTTCAAAAATTTGATAATTTAGCAAACTTGGTATAGTTATGGAATATGTTTTATGAAGAAATTAATAAAATAAATGAAGAAAAAACACTGACGTGGTATACATACCATACTTATGCATAAGAAAAAACAATACAAAAAACTACAAATAAAATTTAATCAGAATTGGCTCTAAATTAGATGAACAGACTTGTAACTGTATTCAATTGACAGATTTTACTGATACCTACTTACAATTTATCAGTCGATGGGGCTGCTATTCTATTGTATCGTAAAGGCGTTATTTTATAAAATATAATTTAAAATTGTCTTCTATTTATTATTTTTCCACTCACCACAATATCCTCACAAGCACATAAAATATTTTACGAAGTCCGATTACCGCGTTACGAGCAAAACTACGACACAGCGCGCCGTCCGAACCATTTTGGTTTTTGGCCAAACCAACATTTACTCCATTTACTCTGCGAATGGCCCATCCTTATTAAATTTATACTGGGCACTGTTAAATTTTCAGTTGCGTAATTACTTGGAATTTTGGCCCAGGGAGACCGTAATGGGACAGTGTGCGGACGCAGCGGAATTAGGTGGTCAGGCCGAATGAGGAACAAGTAGAAGTGTACCTACACATTAAACAGTAAAAGATCTGCATAGTGGAATTGCATTCTAGGCGAAGTTTCATGTAGACACGTCATTATTTTAGTTTTGCTTGGACTAACAATGACAAAAATAATGATAGAATAATTATTTTTGTTGTTGGAATAATTTAACAGTTTAAATGATTTAGTATGCCTAGGTTGTAGTTACCATTAAATAAAAACATTATGATATGAGTTATGTTGACAGGTTACTTTAAGTGACTATTATTTTTTAATATGTTTACAAGTATAAGGTATATCAGCTCTCTGGTTTCCATCGTACAAGCTCTGCTTAGTTTGGGGCTAGAAAGAACTGTGTTAATGTGTCCACAATAGTTAGGTATATGAATTTTATTTATGAAACTGCTTGAAACCTATACCAGGTCATTTTGATGTTTTTAAGCAGGTTAGATTAGTATAGATTTTTTAAAAAGGCGTTCTATACTATTGACCGCATCACTGAATAAACACCAATCGCATTTTACACATTTTTTTCATTGCAAAATGTGATTGGCGTTAATTTCATTTGAGGTAAGTAATTTAAAATAAAAGCTATTCAGGAACCTAGATAAATACTATACAAATACAATTATTACAATAATATAGTGAAAATCTGCTTAAATTAGTAATCATTTTGGTATTAGGTTTGTGTGAAAATTCACCCTCCGCCGGCCCCTTAAGAGTCTGACTTGTATTTTATGTGTGTACTTTGGTTTTTGGAAGCCTTGAGTGAGTTACTTTATACCAAATACATTTTTTTTAACAAAATCTTAGGAAAAATACTCAAGGTACAAAAATAAAATAAAAACACATGTTCTGTTTTTTATATTTTTTTTGCGCAGCGTACAGGAAAAAAACTAGTCGAAATGAGTCTAGCTATTCAAAAAACAACAAAAAATTTGATGTGAGTAACAACACTGAGTTCAGCAAAACTGAGGTCAAAAATGTTTAAGATCAGTCAGAATGTGAGATTCAGTCTTTAAATTTCAGCAAAGTGCTACTACGTCACCAAAACGACCGTACAAACAAAACATACCCGTCCCTCTCCCTCTAATTTCCCCTTAAACGTTGTTGAGACGTTCAGCGTTTTATGTTATGAGTGCGTCGTAAAATAAAAGTGCATCAAACGAGCCTCCCGTTTGCATTGTCCACGATTATTAACCAACAAATTGAAAAGCTTGTGTTTTCATACTTTTCGTCCGACAATCCCGACCATCCCAACTCAGCCGCGTTGGCAGGGTGTCTTTACGATTATTTAGTCGTAAAAATCAAAGTTATAGCCTATTTACAACCGTAAAATGTATGTTAATCTTTGTTTTACGAGTGCGGTGGCTTATTATTTAATCGTTAATCAATTATCGCTTTAGGTTTGTGGAATACTGGTTTTATGCTTTTGAGAGCACTTTACCAAATTGTTGTTTGAGTGTTTGTTAGATTCCCTTTTGATATAACCTCAACAACTCTCTGCAATGTTATTGTTTTGTTGTTTTACGGCAAACTATAATTAAGTTGAAGAAAACTGTTAGCAATAATAATAAAAAACTGAAAAATGCATTGTTCATTATTATTTACAGAGAATACCTACTAGGTATACTGTAGTCGTGGGTTCAAATCCAGTCATGTACCAATGAGTTTTCTGCCCAAAAATGTATGTGCATTAGGCCAAACTATCTCAAACGGTGAAGGAAAACATCATGAAGTAATCGGTATGTCGTAGAACCTAAAAGGAAGTTCGAAAAACATGTGTCATGTACTGTGTACGAACGCAGACTCTTTGAGGTTCACTTAAAATTCTTTCAACACTGGTTAAGACTCGCGCACATCTAAGCGCGATGGCGATCAGTAACACGCTGTCAAATATGACAGCGATATTTGACACCATTTCACTGATCGTCATCGCCTCGATAAGAATTAGATATATTTTGTGATAATTTGTTACAAATGCGTACTGTTCTTAGATTTAAATTAGTTCACATAGTTTGATCATCAGAAGAGCTTAATATTGTTTCTCTAAAGGTACCTACGCTGATGTGTCCCTCCGAATATACTAGTTTTGGTGTCAAGTACTGCACCAGTCAATAGTACAGTACGCCAAGTCTAAGTTACCCTGAAGTATGTCTAAGCTCGCACGAACTAGCTTTACGGTGTTACTTTGGTGAATTATAGTATCTGTTGGGTCGTGTAATGGTCTCCATAAATTGTCCCACTGAGATATACTGTGACGTTTTATATTCGAGAAGGGTTTAAATTTTTCGGTGGATTGCCAACGAACATGTTTTTAATTCCGATAAGCTTAACCTTCAAGTTTTAGCTTTGTATATTCAATGACTTTAATTGTTTGTTTGTATTCGATTTAAAAACAAAAGTAAAGGGCATGATTTATTTCTAAGCTTAGATAAAATCATGGAATAATGTACTCACACGATAACAACGTTGTTGGATAATTTATATACAGTGTGTGCGTATAGTTTGTCGCCAACATTCTAAAAGACATTAAAAATAAAAAGCTGAATTCCCAGTGACGAATCAAAACAAAGAATTCAAAGTTGGAACACAGATCGGCTTGCATTTTGGTCACGTCCGTCGAGTCGTGACACACTGCGTGTCACGTTGAGATAAAACTCCCTGTCACGGATATTTTTACATCAACCGATACGATACGATAAAACATTCACCTTATCTGTTAGTGTATCTGAATAATTTAATAAAATGATTGAAATGTTAATAATTACCGATGTCTAACTTCCAAAATTCAATTGAAATTAAGCAATTTAGAATTTTTGTCACAATAAATAATAAAAGTTTTTTACAGTTTTGACTGATATTTTATGGACATGGGGGGCTAAAAAACATCTAGCCCTGTTAAATAACTACTTATTTTGAAAAAAAATATTACCTGCTTATAAGGAAAAAATGTAGCCGCAGTCGTTGTAGCAATATATAAATTTCTTTTGGTGAATAATTATGTTCCTAACCCACACGGTCAGGAATATGATAGCTACCTAAGTAGAAAGTGATGTGCTACCAAAACTTTATAATACCTGTACCTACATTTTCACTAAATACAGTAAAAATATCAGCAAAGGATTTTGTTTTTACATTTTAAAGAAAATAAGCTTAATCCCAAAAAGTTTCTGCAATAGATATTAAGCACCCTGTATAGGCGGATCTGTATGAAAACAACAAAAGAAATTCTTATCGTAAAGAAACGCATAAACAATGTCATTGCCTAGACACAATAAGAAGCAAAAATAAGTTGGCAATATTTTATTCCTGTGAGTTATTCTGCTTTATGGGAGGAGTGGGGGCGATATCAAACTCGAGAACCTACTAACTACGCACAACTCTGTGGCACTATCTGTGCGCGAGTACATAGCGACTATGCATTATTCTGTGTCACGGACGCGGGGTTTTAGTTACTGTGCCTTATTCTACGGAGCTCTTATAGTAACTACGTCTGGTTCTGTGGCACACTGGGCACGAGGTTATAGTAACTACGCTTTATTCCAGGGATGAGTTATTGCTGGAGAGTTGATATCGCTGGAAGTTGGGCGTATCTTGGAATGCATTACGTGGCTCGAGCACAGAAAAATAACTTTTGGTTTGTCTGTATTCGAGTAATGTTTGGTTTATATTAAAGAAATTCTACAAACTGCTCTTTTAGTGCAAACATGAAATAGAACATTTAAGAAATTAAGTTTGCCTTTGTTTTTAATAAATATTATACCCTCCATAATAAACTTTAAGTTCACCCAGCGCAAGAATGAACTAATAATAATTGGAAGGCACGTAACTCCAAAAAACATAATCATCAATAATATTAAATAATATCAAAATTACCAATTCATAACGTGCAACCAAGGCTTTCATTACAACATCGTTAATTTATTCAACACAAATACTTACGTGGTATCCGGAATTTTAAAACAAGTAGATAACTGTAAACTGTAATCACTCGCACTATAAGTAGGTATTACTTCTGTTTTCAATTTATAACTGGCAACTAGATCAAAAACAAGCGTACACTAGAACGGTTTTTTCCAGACTAAATATCCCGACAACAGACCTTCTCAAAAACAATGGCCTGAAACGTATACTTAACTTCGATAAAACAAAACAAAAAGTCGGGATACAAAGCGATTGAACTTTTGTTAAAGCCGCGTTCGCAGAAGACCTCACAAAAACTTCCAAATTTAAAAAATATAACCCTTACGCTGACAAAGAACCGGCCAGTCTTTTCTGGCCTTGGAAAAAAAAACTATAAAGTTTTAAAAAAGTTCTAAAAAGGTTTTGCTCAGAATCCCGCAATGTTTTCCCTTGTTCCTTCACATTTATTGCACCGTAAACCACTAAAAAGTACGTTGTTACTGTAAGACTAACAAAGGAAGATAGTGTTCCGGCCATAACAGTTTGTTACAAAACAAAGGTAAAATAATTACCTACGCCGAAAGGTAAAATAAAGCATTCAAAAAGAAAGTCTTTCTTCCGTTATCGCCTGTCAAAATTGCACAAATACGAAAAAATATTATTTCGCTACGGTTATTCATTGCAGGTGAAATTTGACAGTCGATTATTGCCATGAATTATGAAATAAGTTACAATAGATTATTGTGACAAAGAAAGTTTGATGTGGTGACTTTTGCAGCTCAGTTTTGATTCTTCCGTTGTGAATAAAGTTTGTGTTGATAACTGTGTTTTGACTGTTATAAAAACAGTGTCTGTCTGTGATAAATTAAAGTTCAGTGGGTTTTGAACCAAGTAGATTTTTGAGTCGAATTATTGTTACCAAAATTGTGTTAAAAAATGAAGCGCAAAAACGCAACCTCTTGAATGTAATGCGCTTAGTTGAAAATAATGGCTCTTCTTTCGAACAACACCTATTTGTCAATGCTGGTTGAATTATGAAAAACACTGGAAGTTATAGTAAGTTATCACTTTTCAATATTATATTTTAACAATATCCAATGACACTCGAAACATTCCCATGCCAGAAAAATATAACGCTGAAGTTCAGAGACCTTGATATAAAATAAATCCGGTACACATGAATATACATAAATGTATATTTGCATATCTACAATTCGCCACGCATAGTGGGACACAAAGCCTTCTAATGGGTGGACAATTGACGCAACATATCATAATTATCGCCTATTTCAGACTATATAGGAAGCTTACTCCCAACACTGCTCTAAATACGGACTGCGTATTAGACACCATCAAAATATAAAATTGCACAATAAAAATTCCAAATTCTCGATAAAAATAGTCAAGAATATAAATTGCCAATTTCATTAGCATACCCAAATATTAAAACACGCTGGCAAGTTATTTATTGAAAAAATTTTAATAAGAGGTGACAATTTTAACCTGTTAGTAAATGGCTTTCGGTCCATGGATCTGCTATTAATAATACCTACCTACGTATTCACTAGATTATAAATCTGTGATTTGTAGCAGGTTGAATAGGTTTAACGCAATAATTTATCTGGTTTCGTATATTTCCTTCTAAGTTTTTTATTTGTAGTTGTGTCACCAAAATAATAATAATACGATTTCACATAAGTAATAATCTTGTTGTGACCTCTTCGTCTTTATTTTGCTAGTTTTGCTATATATTATTAAATCGTTGTGTATTTGAAAATGCTTTTAGGAATTATTTGTAAGCACCTATGCTAAAAGAATAAAATTATTAATTTATAGGGTTCAAATATACATTTTAGATTGTTATCATAATGAACAGTTGATAAAATAGATAAGTTTTAATACAACCGCTATCCAGCAGTTTTACATAAGTGATTTACGAAATGAAATCTCAAAACGTGTTCCCTGTTTTATTTTTATGAACAAAACATTTGTTATACACGATAAAACTACTGATAATGCTTAATTTAATGTGTTTTAGCTAGATAAATAAGAACTACTAGCGGTCATAATTTGTGTTGCCATGAAAGATTTCAGTATAATTTTTAGGGGTCTAATGCACTAACCCGATAGCGAGCACTCCAAAACATCATTATCACGCGTTTGTTCGACGTATCAGGATGACAATACCGCTGCCAAATGCGATCGGAATTACGATGGGAGTCACTTTTAATGCACCATTACTGGGCTCTAATAGAGGATAATAGATGGCGCTGATGGAACTGGCTCGCTTCCGTATTTGTTTGGACAATGTTCTCTGATGGTGTTTGTAATACAAGCATTGAGCTTGAAACTTGGCATACGTTTCGTATAGTTTATGTTGGCCAGTATAATGCTGATTTCATAGTGTTGACTGAGGTTTGCCATAGTCGAATGCACTTGCCTTTTTTGAAACACACAGTTTAGACTCTAAACCAGAGGTTCTAAAACTTTTTTTTCTCATAGACCACTTTTAAAATTTAGCTGGTTCCGGTGGACCCCTGTCCTGTAGCAAAATTTTTAACTATATTCCCAGTCGACAAAAAATATGGAGATGAAATCTTACTATGGCCATTTGCGTTGCGTTGGCTGAGTTCCTACCACGAATTAACAGTTTTCGAAAAAAGTTTTTTCGAAATATTATCTCAAAATATTATCTGCCTTCATTGATAGGTGAAGTCAAGCCAACATTTTAGTTCTTCACAATCGAAACCAGATACATTTTCGTGGACGTCGCTAACGAATTGTGAACCCCCTTCTTTTCTAAGATTTTTATGCAAGAAGTTCCTTTAAACTTTGGAGGACTTCTTGTATAAAAATCTTGAAATAAGAGTGCATTTTTTAAATATTATTAGGGTTATACGAATCAACGGAATTTAGTGAGAGAAAAATCATCTATAACATTCATCACACAAAATTGTACTCCTAGTTGATATTAAACCTGAACAACTTAAGGCCCTTAAGGTCAGCTGAAACGCTGTCAGCGTTTCAGCTGATTGCCATCGCCTAGATGTGCGCAGGCTTTTACACTTTTGCAGCACTAAAGACGAACTACTAACTAATGAGCTATAGAGCTAGTCAAAAACTTCTGTCAAAATAATTTTATTTTATACAAAAATTGGTCATAAAATTACCCATCTTCATTATTCCACTTGTTTGGGATAACTTAATATAAGTAGCTGTAATTCTACATAGCTGAATCGCTATTACCTATGTAAATTTGCTTCTATAGGTAGGTTTCTCATGGGTCGGCTCATTACACTTAATTGGAGGGTCATTCGCGGACGGCTTTAGGAGTCTGATGGGTGGTTTTGGCCTAAAATGTCCGCTTAATGGTAGGACAAAAACTTAGGATTGGAAGTAAAAATTATACCAAATTGGTTTGCAAACTTTGAAAAGGCTAGCTGGATCTTGATTAGATTTAAAACGAGTAGGCAGGTAAGAATATGCAAAATGTTTACTTTATTCTAACTTCTTCTTCTTCTTGCCTTTATCCCACATATATTTTCACACATATTATCATATTATTTTATTTTGTGTTGTGCTGACACCACATAAAGACGTCATTTCTGCATTCACTGCTCTCTTACCCTGTTCATCTTTCACACAGTTCTTCCATAATTTGAGACCAAAACTTTCAAGAAACTACTGCATTATATTTTTTTTAAGTAGTAATAAGTTAGTAGGTAGGTAACAAAGACAAAACAAACGGTTATCATTGATTAAAGTATTTTTTGTCACCGTAAAAACTTAACTGAGAATTTGATTTGTGTCGGTTAGAATTTAGAAGCTAAAATATATTTTTTGTTCATACAGATAAACCAAAACTACGAGCGTTTTGAAAGAATCGTTTATAAATATTTCTGCTCGCTTTTGTAAAAAAAACAACTCCTCTCTATGCAATTAAGCAACAAAGTAAATAATAATGTGTGCGAGTAGTAGAAGCTATTGTTTCCAAGAAAACACTCGTTTTTCATTCAAAGAGGGTGCATTGAAAAACTACCTGTAACACATATGGCGCTAATGCTCATAATTGCGTGTATTATAGGGGGTGTACAGGAGGTAAATTGATCCTTTTCAGTGCAATTTACAACGATTTATAAGACATTTGAGACTCTGAGATGGGAAATGTGGCCCGTACTTAGGTGTAAAAGGCAAGTGTAGAACACGCCTGAAATGAGGTTTAAATTATGATACGGTATGGCTACATTTCATGAGCTTTACCATTAAAACTGTGGGTACGAAGGTGTATCAAATTATTCTCTGAGGCCTACTTCGTCACTTTGCAGACCAAATATAGGTAAAACCTTTGTTTTAAAATGCTCAAATTTGTGTTCTTCACGAATACATAAAATAAATAAATATATACAAGGTGTATCTAAATATGTGTACTATGCGAAGGTGGGGGGTTTCAGACCACAGTGGTGATCAGTTGTGGGGGGGAGATAATTAAAAATTCCTATTTTCAGTTTCCCATACAAAAATATTTAATTTCATAATGCCTAAATAAATTGACAACCTTATCCTTGTAACCCCTTGACCCCTTGACCTACTACCTCTGTAGGTCTACTACTACTACCTACTACCTCTGTAGCTGAGTTTAGGGTTGTCACTTTGTATAAAGTCAGCTGTTCATGTTGAAACTTCGTTGCAGTTTTTTTCAGAGATACCAATCGAAGTTCGAAAAGTCGTTGAACAAAAGTTGTTCCCCGGGGGGTGGAAATTCACCCCCCTTCAGGATAGTACACATATTTTGATACACGTTGTATATTGTGGACAATCCACACAACACTATCTAGCCCCAAATTAAGCAGAGCTTGTACTATGGGAACCAGATAGCTGATGTAATATATATATATATATATATATATATATATACATTTTTTGTAAATACATACTTAAAATACAATATAATAACCAGACAGAGAACAAACATCTGCATTCACCACACAAATATTTGTTATCGGTGGGGCTCGAACCCACGACCTACGGTGTAGAAGGCAGAGCTGCTATCAACTGAGCTTAGAGGCCAGTCAATAAAGTATGTAATGCTAACGTTAGTATTTGTATACAGAACAAAAAAATGGCCTCAAATGTACAAACTGGTATTGAAAATAGTGTTACCATTTTAGTAAGAACCTACAAACAAAAATACCGGGATTATATATATGATGAGAGAAACGATATGAATATACCTAATAAAGACCATTAGAAGTGACGTTAATGGTCGTTACATACACTACTTTATTTATACTCCAAAGGCTGAAGCTAAAGTGTTTGCCTGCATTGAAGCAAAGAACATTGACTGCACTAGACACTAGACAACCCAGCCGAATCCCTTCTTAATAGCCTCTCCATCTTAGGTCTCAGTCTAGCTTAAGCAGTCGCACAGATAAGTCTACCGCAGATAATTGAACAGAGTCCAATTAGCTACTGGTATTCTGCCCATAAATCGACCAACCATATTCAGCAATATATTCCGCGCGGGCGAGCTGCAAACAAACGAGACCTGCAAAACCAATCAACCCAGTGCGCAGTGAAATTAAAACTTGCCTCGCAAACTCGCAACAATTCGCAATAACCAATCTCTTATCTCCACATATCTCTATAGACCTTTTAACATAAACGAAACGGGCCGCGGGGCGGCAAACTAATCTCCATAAGTTTAATCCTTTAACCCTCGCCGTACCAGGAATCCAATCAAACAGTACAAGCATACCCCCCTTCCCCCGAGTTTTCATTCCCCCCTCACCTCCGCGTCTCGCCTACGCAGCCTGTCCCGAGTAATTATCAAAGCTTTAATGACGTCATAAATCGAGTGTATAATCTAATCTGGAAAAGCCCCGGGCTCCAGCGCACGGCTTAATGGTGTGAAAGCTACCTTATCTCCTGCCATGTGTGAATAGAGCTTTAAACGCGGCCGCCTGAAACCTCGCTCCGGGAAACTTTGGAAAAATATGTCGTAGAACATTCGAGATAAGAATGTAGGACGTGGAGCGTTTTCAAGTTTAATAGAAAATCGAACATTATCGTAAAGGAGATGTCTTTGCTAACAAATACTTTGGAAGTGTATCTTGTAAAGTAGGAACTGCTAAGTGCACGGAGAATTAATACGGTGTTGGAGCTTACGCATTAAGTTTTGAGCACTTTGTTTTTATCTTTTAAAATAGAAACTTCGACACCTCTCACGTTTACCGTTAAAACAGAAAAGTTTCAAAAGAAACAAAAACAAAAGCACATATCATTTGAATAAAAATTTTAGATCAATTTTTTGAAAGTTTATCTCATGAGAATATTTTTTGCTAAAAGCAATTCGGATGCACTCTGTTAAGGTCAATCGCTTCGTATCTAATCGGTGATTGCAGTAATCTGCCGCTGGTGTTCCGAAGAAATTATTAAATTTCACGCCAAATCTGATCTAACACCATTTGGAGTCAAAAATCGTTCATAATTGTCGATTCGTCACGTACCGACCAGTTACTTCAATCAACACTTGAGCATCTGAACGTTCACTCATAAAGGCTTTACACACACGTATTCTACTTGCCTTAGTAACTAAACTACTACAATTTTTGTGACTATTGATTTTTGTTATCTGTGACAAAGTTTTGAAATACAAATCGAAAATATTTGATTTATGTCACAAAATACATGATACAGACACAAATAAAAGATAGCAAGCAATAAGTGACGAAAAAGGCTTCCACTCAACATTTGCCATAAAAGCGCAAGGGTTTATTATGGCGCTGGTTCTCAGTTTTCAATTTTAAATTAGGTACTTTTACAAATCTGTTTAAAGTTAAAAGATAGCTCAACTATTTCATGTTGATTTTGTAGATATTTGTTTAGTTGTAAGTTCCTTTTTAATTATTTTTTTTATATTTATACGTACGTATAAACAAATATATAAAAATGGTTAAAAAGTACGTTGAATATAATAATATGATTAACGAACCCTATCAAAAATAACTTCAAAGAAAAAAATATGAGCCTCGAATTGAAACCGGTCTCCTCTAAAAAAAATCGTTTCGTGTTGGATCCCGTGTGTACTGGCTTCACATCCGATTAAACTATGGATAATGGGAGTTTCAAACGATTTGTTTAATTCGATTTATTTCCGATTCAATTAACAATCGATCGATTAAAACTGTGTTGTTTCTCACGTTTTTGTTTTTTATAACGTGAAATTGATTCATCATAGTTGATAGGTTTTTGTGTGAATCCGTTCATGTAATGGTTGAAAAGTAGCACAGTAATTTTAAAACATTAAGTAAAAAAATATAACTACACGTCTGTAAATGGTTTCCTTATGTCTTATGAGATCACTAATATTGCGCAAATATTTTTTGCATTGAATACGTTGGATTTTAAATCTTATAACCTTGATATATTTTTAAGGCAGATTACAAACATGAAACCAATGCACTGACAAAATGAAAAATTATTCGTTCTGAAAATAGTAATCCTTCATTTCAATAGTGGGTAAGTAGTGTTTGCCAGTTATGGGAACAGGAGATCACTACCGCGACCGGGCAACGAGAAACATCACTATTCGGGAAAAACAAAATAATGGCATAATTTTCGCCTTATTAGTAGGTAGTATGACAAAATGAGCTAACTTTAAGAGTCTCTTAGGAAGTAAAACATTAAACAAAATAAGGTTCTTACTTTTCACTGGATGTTAAGTCTTTGAACCTTATCCTAGATTATAAGCTTCTAACTCGTAATCACCACGGGCCATTATCCCAAAATTCGTCTCTTGCTGCGATCCCCCGCTTGGAAGTATAATGAACAAATAAATAAATTGCGCCTCATATGAAAAACCATATCACCCTTATGCCGTATCACTAAGGTTCAAAAGACAAGATACTTTTTCTCTCAAGTCTACGGGACCACTGCAAGGGGTAAGTGGATTTCTGTGTATACCGAATCTGTGCTTCAGTGTACCAACATTATCTATACTGTTGTTTGGTATCGCTTTGCTATAAATCTGTACACGTCTGTACATAAAGTGCGTGCGGTACTTATTCACGGGGAAAGAAAATCGACGGTCACGTTACTAATAAATCTGTAGGGCAATGTACCGGGGTAAATCACTGTGAACTATTTATTTTGGCTTTCTTGTTTATATATAGCTCTTCTTCTATTGACTATTGAATGTAAAAGTTTAAACTTTAACCTGAGGTCATTTCACAAATATAAAAATATCCAACCATGTTTTTTAAAACTTGAAAGTAGGTATCTTAGAAACTTCTGCGATGTCGTGAAGAGTGAGCCTAGGAAGTCAAAAGAGTCAGGGACTATTTGACATAATATATAATATTTGTACTATTCAGGGATGGGACTAGCCGATGGAGCTGGTCTGAGTATATAGGTACACATGTACCTACATTTTCTGCCTATCTTCAGCTGTCCATTCTGTGTGTTCGCTTTTATGTCAAATATGTATATGTATTGTTTTCCTTTCTTTCTAAATACTCTTCTATGTCAACCTAAGGTCACTCCACAAAGATAGATAGAGCTCTGTCTCTTTGAAACTTGAAAGCTTTTGCTAGGATGAGTGAGATAGTCACTTTCACTTCTAAGCAATTAACTACCTTTGAATTTGAATGCAAAAACCACATACACCGACATATACAGTTTCATGACGATAATCCAGTGCAAGTACGCCATTCTCTTTCGTAAATTGACCTAATTTTTTGATGTCTGGCTAAGAGTTTTCCCAAAAACGTTTCTTCACTCCATAAACATTGATGAAATATTATTTTCTGTTCCATACATTAAATTCAACGTCGTAAATAAAAGCGATAACGCCGACAATGCGTTGACTTACCTTGGGTCAACTCTCAATGCGTAAAAGAATTACTAGATACCCTCAGTTTTTGTTTTTTGTTTGACTGACTCTTTTTAGGATTCCGTACCCAATGGGTAAAATTATATTACTAAGAATCCGCTGTCCATCCGTCTCTCTGTCTGTCTGTCCGTCTGTCACCAAGCTGTATCTCATGAACCGTGATAGTTGTACAGTTGAAATTTGCACAGATGATACGTATTTTTGTTCTTGCTAGATGAACTAAAAACCAGAAAAAAATAAATATTTAAGAGGGCTCCCATACAAAAAATGATGTCTTATCGTATCACTAGTTCTTTCGAACCAGTGTGGTGAAAGGATTTTAAGTGCGCCCGAAAGAGGTCCTTTTTGTGCATTTGACACATGTTGTCAAACTTTGTTCTACGACATGCCGGTTTCCTCACGATGTTTTCCTACACCGCCTGAGTTATTATTCTAAAAATACTACCACACAAGCCTCTCTCGAAATCTCCAGGAAGTAAAATCTTAACTTTGATCCATTGACCAACTTTTCACTATGTTCACGATATCATCAAACCAGAAAAAAAGAATTGAAAGGTGCCCAGCCCACTTGAAACACTTTCAGGGATATCTACAGACATTCATTTGCCTAAAACATGTATCGTTCTTCTTCACAGTGCGATAACCTCACATACCTCAGAGCCAAAGTGCCGCTCAAGGCTATTTAAATTCGACAATCATTAATTCTGGTGTTCCGTATACAATATTTTGACATTGAATCTTCGCAGGAAGACGAAAAAGCTACTGATTATTTATTATACAATACTTAACGAGTGATAAATGCTACTGCCAAAAGGTTTACGGGTTTTATTAAAGTTTATTCGTTTAAAAAAATATTAAGGTTCAAGAAATTTGGTAGAACATGTGCTGTAGTATCTTTAATTTTTTTAAAATACTTTAGTAGTTTTCATTTCATATAATTTCAAATTTTTAGCATAAAGCTTCGATAAACATTACCTTACACTTAATGACAGGTAAGGTCTCGTCTTCTTCTTATGGTGCTGTTCCACTACTGAAGGTTGGCAGACACCCTTTTGAACTGTCTTTTATCAAGGACAAGGTTTTCTTCTTTCTTGATCCCAGTCCATAGTTCTATATTCTTATAACTCTTAGATTTTCTTAGATTTTGACGGACTGATACCATTATGCCACTGTATAATTCTGTTCTTTTTCTTCGAATAGGCTTAATTTTAATAATCTGACAACTATTGGTTGCGTGGAACTGGCACCTAATAGACTCACCTAGTTTTAAAAGGTTTCAAAGTGATCCATCTGATTCAACTGAATAAAGTAATTTTGAATTTAGACTCTTGAAAGTCCTGTACTTGTCTCATCCAGGTCTTGCCTACGATATGTTTATGTCCTACGTTTACCCATCTCGCTGCAGGACATCGATGCTTCTATGTCCAGTAATGCTGAAAAATCTCAACCTATTTAGGACTGTCCAACTCCACTACTATATACTACTACAACTCCACTACACTACCTACTCTTCATTCTCTTTTTTTTTTAAATAATATATAGCTAAGCATTTAGGCTGCCATCACACCTGATGGAAAGTGAGGATGCAGCTTAAGATGGAGCATGCTTAACCATCATCCACTTGTTCACTCTTGTCTTGAAAATTCCCAAATTATAGCGTTCCGGAAATACTGACGCCGGTAGAGAGTTCCACTCTTTGGCAGTTCGTTCTCTCTGCTTCTACTACTCTCTCCTAGTCCAGCGCAAGCAGATAATAAATGGAAACATGGAACCGAATAGTAAGTAAATTGGTAAGTCACTATCCCAGCATGGAAGCAACATGATAAATCATTAAATTCGAAAGCATATTAGGCCACATAACTCAAGATTAGTCCATCGTTGAGGTCACGCTTAAAAGCTAAGATTACGTAAACCAATATAAACAAGGTTCAGTGTAATAAGGCCACATTTATATAGAAAACAGAACGAATTTGACTGGTCTCTCATCTCAGTTGGTTAGTAACTCTGCCTTCTGCGCCGTAGGTCGTGAGTTTGATCCCCACCGAGAACAAATATTTATGTAATGAACATAGTTATGTGTTCTGTGTCTGGGTATTATATTGGATTCTAAGTATGTAAATATTTACAAAAAAAATTACGTAGGTATTATATCAGCTAACTGGTTCCCGTAGTACAAACTCTGTTTAGTTTGGGGCCAGATAGTGTTTGTGGATTGTCCACTATATTTATTTGTTAATTTATATCAATGCTTGCTCCAAATACTACAGGATGCGGTTCATCAAAACCAGGAGCTTGTTTTTCATCATCAGCCTAGATAAAACTCCACAAGACATCCAGCAGGACATAGGTACCTACATATTTGGGAGTTTGGTAAGATACTCCTCTTTTTCATTGCCACTTTTTAAAACTCTCGTCCAAGTTTTTGTTGTACCATTTCAAAAATTCAGTGGAATAAGGTGGTTCCATTGCATACAAATGCAGCATCAAGACTATAAATACATCATCAAATAGCTTAATTCTCGAATGTTGACAATTATTGCGATATGATAGTAGTAGAGCTCTTTGTGAAGGGCTTGTCCGGGAATGTACCTACTACCACCGTGCCTATTTCTGCCGTGAAGCAGCATTGCTTTGTTTCGGTTTGAAGGGTGTGGGTGCGGTGGAATGACTGGCACGTGAGGCTGAACATCTGTATGCCTCAAGTTGATGGACGCAGAGCGGTGCCTAATAAGGCATACTGCTGACGTACGTGACCTTCAAGGTAATGTTTTGTTATTGGCGATAGTTACCACTTGAGCGGGCTATAATATCCATCAGCTTGTTGTATAATTAAAATACCAAGGTATTTTACCGCTTCACACCTAAAATACGCCCAGGGACAATGTGCGCCCAAGTGTTTAGTCATCTATTTAAAGAAAGAAAAGCATCAATTTCGATTCGGCATTATTTACTGGGCCTTATTCCTTACTGAGCAGGCACGAAACGGGTTCCGTGGCAATAAATCGAACCGAATGCCCGGAATAAATCTTATGGATACCCGATAAGAATCAAAGACTCACGCGACGCATTTTGTTTATACCTACCTACCTATATACAGGCAGAACCAGGAAGAGTGGGTGTCGACAACCAACTGATTTCACGCGGCTTTTATCGCGATTTATAAAAAAAAACAAAGTTACCTACACCTTACCCTTCACTTACCTACTAAGTTGTTGCTTCTAGATAAAGAAAAATATTTAAAGTTTTAAAGGAATTTTAATAAACCAATAGTTTTTTTGGAGATCGAAGTAAATGAAGTCTATGTTTAAAGGCGAGTTATTTTGGTTAGTCGGTAGTTTACTTAAGAAACAGACAGATACACATTTGTAGAGATAAATATACAACGTGTATCAAAATATGTGTACTATCCTGAAGGGGGGTGAATTTCCAACCCCCGGGGACCAACTTTTGTTCAACGACTTTTCGAACTTCGATTGGTATCTCTGAAAAAAACTGCAACGAAGTTTCAACATGAACAGCTGACTTTATACAAAGTGACAACCCTAAACTCAGCTACAGAGGTAGTAGGTAGTAGTAGTAGACCTACAGAGGTAGTAGGTCAAGGGGTAGGTGAGTTACAAGGATATGGTTGCCAATTTATTTAGGCATTATGAAATTAAATATTTTTGTATGGGAAACTGAAAATAGGAACTTTTAATTTTCTCCCACCCACAACTGATCACCATTGTGGTCTGAAACCCCCCACCTTCGCATAGTACACATATTTAGATACACCTTGTATACATACTTTATACAACTAGCTGATGCTAGTGGGTACGTAGGTCACGTCAGGAACGTGCCCTACAATACACTGCCCTGCGTTCATCACCTTGAGGCGTACAGATGTTCAGCCTCACGTGCCCGTAATTTTACCGGCACCCACACCCTTCAAACCGAAACACGGCAATGCTGCTTCACGGCAGAAATAGTCATGGTGGTAGTACTTCCCCGTACGAGCCCTTCACAAAGAGCTCCTAATATTTATTGGTGTGAATTATTTAGGTCACTAGCAAGTATCTTATTACTTTGATGATAGGTATTTTACAACGCTCATTCAATTCACAGCTCAAAAATAAAGTCCAAATAGCACGCCTGAAATAGAATAAATAGATAAATAAAAACCTGAAGTTAGATTATGCAAACAAAACATTTATTGAACAGACAGCCGTGGGTTTTCGTAAATACACGAAATGATCATAGTTTCGAAAATAAATTGATGACTGAATTTTCCCATTATGAATTCGTTTTTTAAACGAATTTGGTAATATATGCTCAGAAAACTTGAGCGTGATTTATAGAAACAAGATCATGTTATCTGAGATTTAAATATTAAACAGAAATTCGTATGTATGAGTGTTATAAATTACCTGACACGTCTACAATTTGTGGCTCTCTTTTAATGATTTTATCATTGTTTTTTGTAGGAAAAATAGTTGCTAAAAAATATAGTTTCCTGAAAGGCTATACTTAATTTTATATTTCAGGAGGGACCTTAAATCAGTAGACTAGCAACCCGCCCCGGTTTCTCACAGGTGTCATTTTTTCCAATTTAATACGTACATTGTCATCTTCATCATCATCAGCTTAAAGAAGTCCACTGCTGGATATACTTCCCCTACATATTCCAGGAAGAACGATTCTGAGCCCTTTCCATCCATCGACTTCCCGCGATCTTAACAATGGCGTTGGTAGGTACATCTTGGCGTATAATGTAGGTATACAAGGATAATGTAGCTTTCTAATGGCGAAAGAGTTTTGAAATCAGTCCAGTAGTTTTTGAATTTATAAACTACATGCAAGGCATTTTTTTTGATATTATTGAGAAATTGAATATTGAATACGTTTAACCTGTAATCTGTGCTTTTGAATAACTCTCAGATGAAAATATCCAAATTATTTACAGTGTTTCGTCCATTAGATAATATAAATTATAGTTTTTTGGTCTGCATGACTGACCTGGTCTACGCGTCAGTTCTCATATTAGATTCAAATTAAATATATTCAAAGTATAATTAAACGATTGAAACTTTTGTCACAGACCAATAAATAGACAGTCAAACCTAAAACGGTTTTTGATAATACAACACACATTTCAATATGGTTGGTTAAAGTGTTTGGTTTTAGTATATTTTTACATACAAATCGTATAATGGACTATTTCTTTTAAACCTAGGTATATAACGGAGTTATTTTCTAATAATTCAGTAACATTTTTTTGAAACATCGTTACTCAGTCCAGAAATATAATAATCAAATTAAAACTCAGGGCACCCACTTTTTCAAGCGTGAAGATATTTTAGTACTCTATAATTTAATAAGATGTATTATTACGAGATCCATTTAATTAATCTTGTAAGGTAGGTACTACTGTAGTAATCTGATAGGTATGATTAGAAAAAAAGTTGATACATAAATTTGATACTTGCGCGTAGTATAAATTTTGAGCATAATGAGTTTTGAATGACTGTTATTATGACACAAAATACCAAAACCGCAAAAACTGGTGCGGTTTTGAAATACTTAACTAAAACAGAGTAATTGAATTTTTAATTTATGCTCAAATTTTATTTATTAATCGTAATATCGTCTATACGATTAATAAATAACATTTGAGCATCAATTTAAATTTTATTAAAAAACTTATTAAATTTATTAAAATCTAATAATCTGCAGATGACGATGTAACATATAAATATTATGAAATCAATAACATTCATGTATTATGTAAGAATATTCGAGAGTACGTGATAGAATCAGAAATGAGGATATCCGTAGAAGAACCAAGGTCACCGACATAGCTCGTAGAGTTAGTAAGTTGAAGTGGCAATGGGCAGGCCATATAGCTCGAAGAACCGACAACCGTTGGGGAATAAAGGTTCTCGAATGGCGACCACGAACCGGAAGACGAAGCGTTGGGCGCCCACCCACCAGATGGACCGACGACATTGTTAAGATCGCGGGAAGTCGATGGATGGAAAGGGCTCAGAATCGTTCTTCCTGGAAACGAGCAGGGGAGGCCTATGTCCAGCAGTGGACTTCTTCAGGCTGATAATGATGATGATGATGATGATTCGAGAGTAACACTATCCATCATATTATAATGGTCCATAACCGAATTGTCGGTCAATGACCCCTCGGGGAGTATGTCGAGGCCGTAGCAAACGTTTATCATTTCGATTACAGTTTGTACTAGCATCCACCTACGGCTGTACTTGAGTAATGTTGGAATAAAATGTGTATCACTGTGTGTTATTTGCGTACAGCGTCCACATAGTACTGGACTACTATATATAAAGATATAAACTAGTACTATACAGTTAGTACTACTAACTGTATATAGTTTATATCTTTATCGGCAAAGAACTTAAGTATTTAGAAAACACGTTAAGTAATGTTTCATGGAGTAAATAATAAAAACGAGTCTTCAAACGCTTCATACGCAGGAAGTAGAAAGACGACGCGTTGGGCGCGGACATGGCACAAACGGACAAAACGCATGGAAATAAAATGCAATTTTTTCGTGTTATATCCACGTTTAATGCATTTTTTTATATAGATAGAAAGTAAGAATGCAGCCTAAGACGAGATGAGCATGCTTAGCTATAATCCACCTGTTCACTTTTGTCTTAAAAAATCCTAATTTGAAACGTTCCGGATATACTAAATTGTGCTTTATTTCCATGTATTTTGTCTGCCCGTACCATGTCCACACCCGTGGTAATTTATGAGTGGCCCGCGCTTTACAAAATGACTAAAGAAACATAATAGCCCCTTCCCACTGGTGCGTGATATCGCGCACCAGCCCGCACCAGCACGCACGACACACCATGGGAACGGTCTCGTGCGCCGAGGTGCGCGGTAGCACAGGAGCATTTTCTGTGTGCGTTGCCGTGCGTCGTTGTGCGCGGTGCGGGCTGGTGCGTGATATCACGCACCGTAGGAAGGCGGCATAAGTTTGATCCTCTCACCAGCGGAGCAGACTGACAACTTGCAAGTTGCAAATTGACAGTCTGCTCCAACTGTTATGTTGGACGTTGAATCCAACAGAATAAACACGTTAGAATAGTAAACAAACCACAGCGTGAATGACTCCATTCTGCTAACAGAAGAGATCCAGTTTTGGGCACCGAATAAAAACAATTTGTTTTTTCCTAAAAAAACTAACTACCGTAGCTCAAGATAATTATTAGCTTTGGAACTCGTTTCGACTCGAATGTTTTTTCTCCGTTACAATCTAGCAAGTTTTTATATCACGGAGATACTTGGCTTTTTGCCATCAGTGCGTGAGGTGATAGGGGATGGGACGAATGGAAATCAATACTAACTGCATACACTGCATTGCTCCAGTATAAATCAGGCATGCTGTTCATGCTTGCCAAACATGGTCATGTTCAAATTTGAATTTTAAATCTATAGTTATAAGTATAGTTTTGGCCAGCTGGCTTTATCAATATGTTGGGGAATGTTTCAATGCAAATGACATCAATGCACTTGTCTCTTAGAATCTAGTGAGTTTAAATAAAATGATGGAAGCGGTATCCACTTATTTTCGGGTATCTGTTTGAAGTCGAAACAGCTCAAGCTCAAACTCTCACATGCAGAATCAGAATGACTCTAAAGTCATGAGTTTGAATCACGATCTGAACATCAGCTCACATACTACAACATACCATGTATTTTAGCTATGGTTTTGCTTTGGTATTATCGTTCAAAATTTGTTTTATGGGCCTCTAGAAAGCTTTCAAGATTTTTTCCCAAGTAAAAAACATCTAATCCCAAAAACATTTCTAAGAAAATGATTTTTAAATGAGTTTTTTTATTAAAAACATTAAATCATCCCAGCAAGAAGTAGAAGCACAGCAAAATGACCACTAATATAAGAAACAAATCTAGGGGTCGCTGACCTACAAAAGGGGCGACAAAAATACTACGCAACTCAACGAAAAGATAACTCGGAGTACCAAAACAGCTATGGAATCTATTGAAACATTCTAAACTTAGCCTACGTCGTGATTTTGAAAAACAAAACCAACATAAACTTTTTAAAAGCTGAATAGCTAAACTAAGCTTAGCATGTAGGCATTACAAGCCTTTTCTCTTAGTCAGATAAGGAACGGAATTCTTTTTTAATTTATTTATCACGCGCTAAAAAGCCCCGAGCTTGCAACCAGTGCCATATTTTCTGATCTGATATATTATGCTGGCTATTTTGAACCTTAAATCAAAGAAGTAAAAACTTCGTGTGATTAATGGTTTTGGGATGAGGTAGTCTGATTATATCATGAGTTCAGTTCGTGATACCATGATATGTTCGCATTCAACTAAGCTAGAGTAAAACACTTCTGAATAAAACAATTTTAACAGATGGAAAACTGGACTCAAGTTCTTCTGATACACAAAAAACTACATACTTACTCAAGAAATATATAGGTATTATATAGAAAATAAGATGTTGTAATTAAATAAAACATTAATACATTATTTTTATTGAAAATGATCTGCACGAAATGAACCTCTTTGAGGTACGCTTAAAATTCTTTCACCACAATAGTTCTTACAGACCAGTGACACAATAAGAAGACGAAAATTGAAAAAAATCAAAGAAAATGGTCGGTGACGAACAACTTTAAACCAAAGTTAAAGGTGGTAAAATGACTTACGAAGGTAAAAGAATCGCACAAGCAGCCATATTTAAATTGATGCTATGCAAATTAGTCAGAAGGCAGGCAATTACCAATACCTTGTGATAAATCGAACCGTGTTTTATGTGTCAGTAACAAACAAGTTAAGAAATAAATAACTGGTTTGGAACGCACCCGCCCTTGTCTTCCCCTGGACCATGGCCTATGTATGAGCGGGATGGATAAGTCGAATCGACCGTTCGGAAACCTGTTTATCATCAAGCCAAAAGTATTTTTTGCGATGCGGTAGGCGTCGATAGCTGCCTTTTATATTGTTCCGTGAATTTTGAGGGCATGAATGCCATACTCGGATGATTTAATGCTTATAATAATAATTTATTCCTGACCTTAAATAAAATAGGTAAACTGAACATGCATGGTTACAAATGTCAGGACTGTTGGCTTCTTTTTATTCTGTCACTAAATCTTTCAAACCAAGTGTGGTGAAAGGATTTTAAGTTCGCCTCAAAGAGGCTTCTTTCGTGCACTGACGAATATGTTTGAATATGGCTCCTATGTTATTTTCTATTATCATATTTATATTAGAATGTATATTACTTGATGGAATATTAACCAAATGTTTTCAAGCGAGATGAAGTCACTGATATTGAACAATTAAAATCAGTGAGAGAATAGCAGTTAGAGTTCTACGCTTCATGTAAGCTTATGTAATATTCCTTATTTCTATAATACATTATTTTATCTGTGATTTTTTTTGCTGGAACTTTCTGGGTTGCCTAAATCTACAGAGTAAAAAAATAAAACAGAGCCAGTGTGGTATCAAAAATAAGCGAAGTATCAATAAATAAAGTGATATTTTTGCAAAGTCCTTAGAAACAAGAAAAAAGTTGTTGGGTGTCACTTGAAGCGTCTTTTTACGACACACAATGATATGTTCTTAGATACCATTAGACACATCATAACAATTAGACAGAAGCAAACCTATCAATAATGCAGGACTTGTCGTTGGAAGCAAACGGATGTCTCATTTTTTCGTTTCATCATTCACGTAGGCGAGAATAAGACGGCTGACTCATTATAAATGTAAATAGTATCGATGATAATAAAGAATTGAAAGTACGTGAAGAATTTAAGCGGTTACTTCGCAAGACACTTTTAATTATTATCGAATACAATGGTCTAAAAAATGGCATTGATAAGTAATAAAGTATTGGCGTTGTGACGAAATATGTTGCAGATGGCTGTATTTATTGACAAATCATTGAGATGCCAACAAGAACAGATGGGTCCATGTATGGTTGGTTAAGCAATTTATAAGAAGTTGTCTTTTTGTCAAAGGTGACGATGTTGGAGGCTGGATGAGGGTATTTACAGTGAGGGCTACCATTTATAACGCAGCTTATGGTCACTGCATTCTTATCGACACAAAGTAAATTATGTGTCTGGTTGATTTTTGATCTGAGCTGGTGATAAAATAGAGTCACGTGAGTTTTCAGCTCTAAATGAGTACCCAAAGAAGAATTGTGTCAGACAAAGGTAAGATTTAATGAGTTTGTTATATTAAATTTGGCAAAAGAGACGGATGGCCCTAAGTTGACGCTGCGAATCAATGAACAGAGCCACACCATCGGTATTTCTCGGATGTTTTCATTTCTTTTGAAACGGCCGCTCCGAGTTTCAACTTTATCTGAGTTAACGGGAAACTGGTCTTGCTTCTTATGAACTTTTGGTGGTGCAGCTATGAAAGAAGCGGGCATGATTACTATAGATTGAACGAGAGAAATGATTGATAAAAATGAGAAAGTGCACAATTATCAAAGCAATTCCAATCTGCATCTGAATTAGCAAAGAGTGAGCTCAAACTTTTAAGACTTTCAAATAATTTATTATGTAGCAAAGATTGGATATAAACATTGCAGAAGGACGTAATTATTAAAAATAAACAAACTTAATAATGTTATAGGTACTTAAAAGTATGGATAGAACCACAACTGAAGGTTGAACTACAGAAGGTAGATATTCTGCAATATCATACAAATTCAATAAGAAAAATAAAGTTCTCTAACTACGGTGAGTCGCAGTTGCTGCTTTGTCTCGCAGTCTATTGGTGCCACGGAAGATCAGCGTTATAGTGGCACTCGCTATCATAGCATTTGCTGAGAGACGGCCAAATTTTTTATCATTGTTACTTGTATATTATCATCCTGGCATAAAATAAATAACTTTTGAATTAATTTTGATTTAAATGCAAAAACAAAGCCCAAATATCCTGTCTCATAGCCATAGACAAAGACGTATTTGTTTCGAAAGTTACAACGACAGTCTCAGCTCCGATAAGGTTACAATTTAAGCAGGCCTTCTTGACTGCGGCTGGGCCATAATTGTGTTTAAAAAACATGCAATACTCACTCCAACTAATTAATGGGCAGTTACGATCTTTTGATTGACCATAACCCATTCAAGTTTTATGGATTATTGAGTGATAACTCTCACGCATGGCTTAGAGCTCATAATTGGCTATAAAATCAATTGGTAGCTTGTAGCTTATCATCATGATTTAAATGCAAGTTCCTACTACGTCATTTGAGTTGAGGATAAAACACCACTTGATATACAAAAGTTTCAGTTCAATAAAGTACTCTCAAACGGTGTAGGAAAATATTGTGAGGAAACCGGCATGTTGTAGAACATAGAAAACATTCGTTAAGTGCACGAAATTAGCTTCTTTGAAGCGCAATTAAAATCCTTTCACCACCAAAGAGAGAGAGAGGTAGAGAGATAAGAAGAAGAAGTACGATAAAAATCAAATAAAAATATATATAATAAAAATCGACAAAAAGGATTTTTACTCTATAGACATTAGAATATGTTATACATAAGAACATAGTAAGTTGTTTGATAAATAATATGGCAATTAGATGAGGTTAAATAATATTACATCTATACACGGACAAGAACAATTAAGTACTATTTCCAATTAATCGTTGAACGAGCTCAACCCTATTTTTTTAATTTCACTATGCATTCTAGAAAACCCTTTATTCAAAAATGTTAAACTAACACGTGCTGCAAAAACGTGATATTATTTCACACGAGTCAATGTAAGCAGAACGGCAATTACTATGGCGCTCCAAACACCGAACGCGGTGCGGTGACCGGTGACCGCCGCTGCTACATTACGCCAAATCTTCTCATAACATATACCGCAAAGACCTAAAATGAAAAGAAAGAAAGAAAAACAAAGGTGTGAATGAAGTGATGATTTAGGGAACCATGACGCGCGGATTTTGAGGAGTATGCTTCACAAACTGAAAGTCACGCAACGAGCAATGGAGAGTGCTAAGTGATGAAGTCCGAAGCAATGTTGTAGGATAGCACTGTAGTATGCTGTTAGTGAATAGAGAAGGTTCAAAATTGATTATTTTGGAAACATTATAGATGGATAGCCAATGTTCAGCAGCCTTCTTAGGGCAGATATAAATGACCACCTCGCACCGCTAACGGTGTGATACCCAACGGCTAGAATGTCTGAAACATTCATTGAACCAAAACACTGTTGGTGCTAGCTACGACTTTTATGGTGATAACGTAAATTTTATTTCACGTGGAGGGCTTTTAAAAGTTGACAAACTTCGTCGCATGCAGCGGTCTCATTTGGCTTTCAAAAACGCGATAACGCAATTTTCACTTCTAAACTCTGCTTAAAATACCACCACATGATTATAATAACGATATGGTAATTTATAATTTGTGTGGGCCATTGCGGGCAGGTGTAATTTAGTGGTTTTATAAGAGGCTACATCACTGACCAGTTTTATTAAAATTATTTCTATGTTAGACTATTATTAATTGTCGTGTTATTAAAAAAGAGGTACATTTATTAATACAATTCTCTAATCTTATAACCTACGAGGAGATCCAAATATATAATTGAAAAAAGTGGTCATAATCATCATCATTATCCAAAGCCCGATTACACCCACTGCTGGGTATAGACCTCTCTTAGTTTGTGCCATCTACCGCGATCCTGTGCCAGTCAAATACCCATTTCCGCCCCGCGACCCTGACTATGTCATCCATCCATCTTGCTGCAGGGCACCATAAGCTTCTGTAGTGAGTTCTTCGCCTATTCCGTTGTTGTCTTACTCCACCTGTCATCACCACGCCTAGCAATGTGTCCTGCCCAACTCTATTTGAGCTCCTTAGTCCGATCTCCGACGTCTTGGACCTTTGTTCTTTCAGTTTGGCATATTACTCTAGGAGTATTTTTTTCTGCTTAACTTTGTGTTTATGACACAGCAAAGCGGCCGTCTTTAAGATAAACCATCTAGAAACTTAAATTAGACACTACAAGTCCTATGAAAAAAATACTGCGTTTTGAAATCATAAACACAATCTCGTTTTGGTCAGTTGCTACCTAATTTGAATAACGTGTGGATAAAAACAGTTCTGTAAGCGGTCCCCTAAAATGTGGGTTTCTATAACCTTCGAAAAGGTTTGATTAAGGCAACACATTTGTAGAATTAGATATGGATTTGGCTCGACACCGAATGGAAATGGTTTAAAATATATACTTGTTTACCATTTTCATCTAGCAACTGTTATTTAGTTTTTTAAGAGAACCAAATGACAGAATAGGCATTTGGTTTACCTACTGGGTGAGTGTGTATTTCTGTTGCTATCAAAAGTAGTTAGATACTAACAAGAAACAGCGATCAGGTATCTTGTTTCTATCATTTTTCTACCACTGTTGACTGTTGCCACACTACTATTCGAAGATCCTATTTGCTATCTCATTACGTCAACATTAGGTATTGTTGCAATCGTTTCTTGCCAACGATAAGTTTAGTTTAGATTCGTTTTTAATTGCAATCGAACCTCAAAATCATCATCGTTTTGATTGCAACAAAAGATATGCAATTACTCCACTGGTGTTAGGCTTATTCCTATAATTATTGCATGATGGCACAAAATTGTTCTTTCTGGAAATGCATAGACTTACTTATTGTCCAGCAGTTAACATGGGGTAGAACTGGCACCTAGACCCACCTAGCTTTAAGACATTTTAAAGTAATCCTTGTGATATCTACTACTGAATTACGAAATTTTTGGTTTTTCATTTTTGTTATCTGGCTGATGATGATGATGCTTGCATCATTTCAGAGAAAATGTTTTCTGAGGATGGCACTACGGCAGGTCGCCAAAGCTAGTAAAGATTACAAAATACCTAGGTACATATAAAAACACGTAGAACACCTACGAAACTACGAAATTTTCTCGTAGTAATCATTCCAATACGACTATACATACCTACTGTATCTGTAGAGCTATGGGCTTATACGAAAATTATTCATGAAACGACTGGCTATAGCCGCGAAAGCCTCTCCGCATGACGCCGGATAAACTCGGATGAATACATTTAAATAGAGAACGCGACACTACGGTAGATTTACAACGACATAATGCGGAGGGTTGGGACGGTCTTGCAGTCTTGGTCTTGGGATTCCGTCTTTTGTTTTAACATCTTCAACTTCTTACACTCTAAAAAAAGAGGAGGTTCTCAATTTGGTGTTTTTTTAATGTTTGTATCGCATATTTTTTCATTTAGCTGTATTATGACAATTTGATAAAAAATGTTCTATCTGAAAAGTAAAAATATTTCCAGATTGTTCCCATATCAATTTCATCAAAATCGGTTCAGTAGTTTGCCCATGAAGTCGGTTTCTCAAGTTTTTTAAAATTATATTATATCTATTTGATATAGACTACTTCATCATCCAGTCATCATTCAATTTTTTTTTTCCAGCAGACTATGAGGAGTTGTGATTTTTAAACAAGACGTTTACGATGCGCATGTCCTCAGGACAACAGCATAAAGATTGGGCCCACTTATTTGAAGGTTCGGGAAGTTAGTAGATGGAGAATGCTAAAAATAATTCTTCCTGAAAATTCTTACCTATGCAGCTTATAATTATATCCAACAGTATCTTCTCCTTCATTCTTTCTTACAGATTTGAATGAAAACGCTTGCTTGCCTGAAATAAAAAAATAAGGCTTGTTATTCTAAAACATCGAAAAAAACACGGTGTTTAAGTGGGATTTATTATCAATTTTGATTTGAATATTTGAATGCAATACTTTTTAAGAGCTTTTTACTAGATTATACTATTGAATTGTATTTTATTTAAGTACTACTAACAATAAGTTTATAAATTTTACTAACAAAATATAATGCATTTTGACCGAAAATAAATAAAATAATAATAATACACACACAGTATTCCAAGACTGATCTTGCAAGACTGAGACAAAACTTTGGTTTTCGTAATCATTAACACAATACCATAAGTTCCATTACTCACGGAAATAACTCGTTTCAGATATAAATAGTGTTGGACATGGTTTAGTGTGGACTTGGCTATTAATCCACTGGACAAAAGGGTTTGTTAGTAGAGGCAGTAGTTATCTTCTACGCTGTGGTAGTCCGGAATCTATGAAATAGTGTTGGGCTTAGATCGGTTGAAACCGAGTTTCGGCTTCTATAACCGTTATAAATAGAAGAATAGTTATTATGTAAATAAATAAGAAAAGAAACCTATAAGAAAAAGAAAGTTTTAAAAATTGAAGTATGTACTAGTAATGAAAATTAGGGTCATATTAGTAGAAATAAACGCAAATTTGATTTTATTTATTTAACCGTTTGAGAGATGACTGTCATCACTGAGAAAAAAGGCTGAAAACTCTGCATTAATGTAAAGCTATTTATTATTTTTGAATAAAAAATCAATTATTCACTCAGTTAAATTAGCTAGTAAAAGTAAAAAAGATGATTGGGTTGTATTTTTTAATGTATATTTTTTTGAGGTTTGCTATAGCATACTTTCGTCATCTATGAGCCAATAAAATAAAAATATTTTTTTATCTGAACAGTAATATTTTCTGATTGGTTCGATAGAAATTTCATTCAATTTTGATAGCTTGGCCATGAAGTCAATTTCTCTAGTTTTCCGTGCAAATATTTCATGATTGCCGAATAAAGCGAATAGCTTGTCGCAGCTAAAGCCGAATTTATTCGACCACTTTTCCTTCACTTCAGATACTATGAAGTACTGCGTTCAGGTACCCACGCGCATGGCATTAGGTATAAAGCTATCAGTAGTAAATAACCAATGGTATTTATATCCGTAGTATTTACAACGTATTTATTTATTTACTAGGGGATGGGTAGATTTATATATAAGGAAAAGGGTTATTTCAAAGATTTGGATTTATCTATAAACGGCATTTAGTTTTTATCATAGAGATGGAATACTCTGATTATAATTTATACTCATCAATTTTTTTTTTTTTTATTAGTATCTACTATAAATAAATAAATATAGTCGCCAATCCACACAACATTATCTAGCCTCAAATTAAGCAGAGCTTGTAATATGGGAACCAGATAGCTTACCGTACTTATAAACCTTTTTTTTGTGAATCTTTACTTAGAATACAATAATAACACCCAAACAGAGAACAAACATCTGTGTTCACCACACAAAAAGTTTGTCATCAGTGCAAACCCACAACCTACGGCGCAGAAGGCAGAGCTACTACCAACTGAGCTGAGAGGTCAGTCCAATGACATGTGGTATGAAAACTTACGATGTGGATTTGATTGGTCTTTATGCATTTCCTATTACATTATGTAGGCTACTATCTCATACGAACCTACTACCTTGCGTACAACATCGTTAAATTCTCTATAATTTTGGCACCCGCACACAGTGGCGCCATTTTGCAAATGATTTAGTGCTTTGGCATAGAAACCTCAATAAATATAGACGTGACATCATATTTTACTTTACATAATTCAATAGCATTTTGTTTTTGTAACCTATGATTTTTATGCTAGCGTGGTCGTTGGTTCGATCCCCACCGAGAACAAATAATGGTATATATGGTGAACGCAAATTTTTGTTCTCTGACTGAGTGGTTAATTGTATTCTACTTATGTATGTTCAAAATAATAACATTCGTATTATTTCAGCTATCTGGCCTCAGTACAAGCTCTTTTTAATTTAGATTGTTTCAAAATAGTGTTGTGTGGATTGTCCACAATATTTATTTATTTATACTAATATAACTGCTTACACAATTTGGTAAGTCTTCGTATGATGTTAGTGAAACAAATTCATCAATTATCAGACTTCCTTTGAGTGTGAGTTAGTAGTCATGAACGCAGAAAGATCTAATGAAATGATAAAGAAATATACATAATCTTTTAACTATTCGATTAAACAAAGGTGTCCGCCCACTAAAGCAATGCGTACACGCACTATGTCAAGCGTAGCGCACTGCCCACTTAATAAAATAATTAAGCATTCCGTTTCTACTTTACAGTTATTCATACTCATGTTTTACTTAATTTATGGTGAATCATGAATATAGAGAAAAAAAACCGGTTATTCAAAATAGAAAATTCCAATTTTGAATATTAAAAGTTCTAGCACATTTTCAACAAGCGCCAAGTCCAGTTAAGTGTTATATTAAAAGGGTGGGTGTAATTTAAGTCAGTGAATCCCTTTGATCTGCATATCTAAACGTGCAATGTATGGTGGCCATGCGTTCAACATGCTCACAGGCTTAAGTTAAAAGCTGATTTAAATAAAACTATTCAATACCTATTTTTACCTTTTGTATCACAATTGCAATTATAATAAATATTGACATTTAATATTACGCACTTCTTACACATTTATTATTAATAATATGATGAATATTGAAATGCATTTATATCTCTGGGGAAGTACTACCACCATGCCTATTTCTGCCACCAAGCAGCATTGCTGTGTTTCGGTTTGAAGTTGCCGGTGAAATTACTGGCACATAAAGCGTAACATTTATAAACCTCAAACTGATGGACGCAGGCCAATGCATTGTAGGGCACTTCCAGTCGACGTTTTGAAGATTAATATAATGTACCTATTTGATTTTAATACTTAACTAACTGAATAAAAATAAAGGTGCAGTGCAATCAAAACTCTACTGTCTTAATTCTTGCACCAACCGACGCACAGAACAAATGAAACTTACGGAATTTATACGAGCTCGATTGAAGCACGTGTTTCGCGTATATTTCCAAGCTTCTTTGCAGTGTGCTGTGCAATACTATAGATGTCTATTTCAATGCGAGGAAGCTCCTGTCTTCTTCGGCTCCAATTAACCTTTACGACCGCGTCATTCCATGCTGTTTTATTTGTACTTTGTAATAATTTTTGAGTCAGTGGTTTTGATTATTCTCAAAAGACATTCTATTTACAAAATTATAATAGAAAAAAATATAGTGTTGTCCCACTCTGTGCTGGCTTTGGCCCATGTTTCCGGTTCCATGCTTTAAACTAAGATTACGAAAAAAACATTTTAAATAGAAGCATGGAAGATAAATATGAAGTTATTTCCATAAAAATACCATGAAAACTGTAGGTCACTACAACATGACCCAAAATGGGATTGTTGTGACATCTAAATTTGGACTGACAACAGAATTACTCTGGCTACATTAATCTGCACATCACGTAGTAACTTCGTGAGTGTCATGACCTGAGTGGACAGCAGAATGACCATTTTGAGACGGCGCTTGTGTTCTAGAGTTATCTTTGATCTGACCTTGAAAATGCGGTAGCGACACGTGAGAAACTTCATGATTACAGTGTTTGTTTTCTAAATGTCGTGTTTAAGCTACCCGTCGTTTAATGGACGGGTAGCTTAAAGCCTGTGTTAGTGAAACATACTTTATTAAACAATAATCATATTTATTAACCTTTAATAAGCACTGATACAACTGAATACTTAATTTAATCACAATTGGTGGGTACTTAGCTTTTATATGCAGGTTTTGCATAACAGGGTAACATCATGGATCCATAACTAGAACTTGTCAGGACGACGGGTAGACCAAGACTGTCGCTGGGACAGCCGCCATCTACCTTTATACCAACGAACATTCGTAAACAACAAGATGGCGGCTGCCAGCCAAAAGCAACTGTTTTCATATTTTACAAATTAAAGTGTTTACTAATTAATGATAACATTCTTGTAATTATAATATTAATTTATAAAAGTTATTACAAGTACCTGCATCAAACCATTTCCATAAATCACGTGTTTACAAAGTAAAGTCCACGTGGTTTATGGATAATCATAATAGCACTTCATAACGCGTAAGCGTTGATTAATAGTATTTCAATAAATAATCGCTAACACCTGTCACACACGAAGCTATAATATACATATATTAATATGCTGTGCGATAATATGAAGAACTATTTCTTAATCTTTCTTCATGTAAAAATATTACAATCTTTATTTTTGAGCACTAGGTACATTTTAACTAGTTTCTTCGAGTATTAGGTAATGTAGAAATTTGTATTCAATGAGGCATCTGGTTGAAATATCGTTACATTTTACAAGTGGCTTAATTTAAATTCAAATATGCACTTGCACCCATGCAGCTCACGTATCGTTCTATTAAGTACATGATAATATAACTATTTTACTTAGAAAGTTAGAAACACAAAGAAAGTCACATAGGAAAAATAAATACCTATGTACTGCATATTTGAATGATATAATTATATGTAGACAAAATAATATAAAGATTCGTAACGATAATATAATATATACACATATTATGCGTCGTAATAAATTGTATTCACCGTGTGCGCCGTCCCTTACAGCCGTTATTACAACCGGTATAGTACATATAATAAGCACATCATGTTTTAAAAATTGAAGCAGGTACGGTAAATAAACATTTTTTATTGACATTGTATTTATTTATCTCTTTCTCTAAAAACAAAAGCATGGTCACCATAAAAAAATACAAAATATTAAAAATGGTTTGACAATGCAAAGCGTGCTTTTCACAAACGTCCTGTTTTTCAGCTATGCCTAAAACCTGTATCATCATTTTTTGTCCATATCCCACTTCATTTGGAGTTGGTATAACAGGTTTTCACTCTCCTCTCTCGTCTGTTAGCCGTAATTTCAGTAGTCACTTCTTTCCTACTCATGTCATCCTTCACAATCCATCCATCTTTTCTTTGGCCTACCTCTACTTCTTTACCAATCCACATTAATATCTAGCACTCTTCTCGTTACATGACATTCTTTCCTTCACATCACTAACACTTCATATTATATCTTGACACAAATAATGACATAGGTATGGTCTGTATATTAGTACTGATTTTTTTCCCTTTAAAGCCCTTGTCTAATCACGTGTGATTTTAGTTTTATACCAAAACACAATCCTAAATTGTGGCGTTCTTAGACCTCATTGGTATTATATTTATTTCAAAGAATAATCATCACAAAGTAGTCTCATTATAATACTTTATTACAAAGAGTTATTGTTTGAATACTCATAAATATTTTCGTAGTTCAAAGGTTATCAATATTTATAGTTTGTTATTATTTTGAGTTAATCATGTTTTTTTCTATAGCCACTTAAAAAGACTTGCTTCACATCTCTGTACTTCTGTGTGTGTTTGATTCCCATTGAGGACTAACATTTATTTTATTGTTTTAACATACCTATCTGAACATTACACTTTGTCGATACAAAAAGCTAAGGTTATCTTCTATTTGGGGTTATAAAGCAGTGTGTGAAAATATCCATAATTTTTTTGATAGATTTAGCTATCTATAGATTGTTTGTAATGGTCTGTAGACAACTCAACTGTTACGTGTGTGTTTTCTACGTTTTGTAAATATTTTTAAAATAAATACAAGTATTACAAATCATAGAAAAGAGGCGTGATTTTATGTACTCCACTGAGAAATATCATTCGTTTTCATAGTTTAAAAAAACATTGGTCGTGTAAACCAAAATTAAGTTTTTCTTAAAAACTTTAACGATAAAGAAATTATCTATCTATAATCTCCAAAAAGTAAAGTTTGTAGTACAGGTACCACATAGATAAGAGAAAAAAAATATTTTTTATATGAATCATAAGAATACTGTGGCTCTTTCGTAACGAATGTACAGCTTGCAGAGTAACATAAACATGCTGTGTAATTTAATGTTCTCGTTACAACTCTCGCGTCAACTCATAATTTTCAATTTGTGTCCTCGACCCTCGTAAATAGTTCCAACATACATCACTGCTATCTCCATCGATATAGTATAACTAGATAGAACGTCCCGGTTTTAAAAACAGCCAGAAAAATAAGAACCTAAATCGGTGTGGTCGTATTTGAGATTAGTATGATCCAACCAGAGCCAACGTGTGAACATCTAAAATGCTTCAGTATGCTTTTGTGTGTTTCTTTCGGTAAATAGGATTTATTTTGATAGGAAAGCTTATTAGGATATGGATTTTAATCGACTTTAAATAAAAAGGACGAGGTTCTCAAATAGGTTGTATTTTTTGAAATGTTACTTATCGCTACTTTGGAATTTGAGAGCCGATTTGGTTTATTTTTATTTTTTTAAATATAAACTTCCTTATTTGACCCATAAGAACTTAATCAAAATCGGTTCAGCAGTTTGGCCATGAAGTCAGTTTCTCAAGTAAACTTCATTAAGGTTTATATTATACTAGCTGTTTTTATTTTAACTACCATTGTTGCCTGAAATAAACGAATATAGTATATTTAACTCATATGGAGTTTTGTGCTTCGTTAATATTACGACGCTGTATCTAGGTTATATAACATCGATGGTTGGCTCGAATCAAGAAGATATGAGCGCGATTGCTAGTTAGTATAAGCACTATAAGGGCCTATGATATTAGGCTTAGTTCAGGTTTTGGTAGCTAATACCCTAATTTATTTGTCTACAGTGTCGGCTTAGGTTTAAGCCAGGCTCTTACCAAACTGGTTGTTTAGTATAAAGAGGCAGCAAAACTGCGGGTTTTAGATGAACTTAAATTGAATGTTTTGAAGAATTAAGACGATTACATTTTGGGAGTTTACCTACCGTTTAGCAGTCCTTGAATCACAATCATTTTTTGAGAGCACTGGTGGTCTAGTGGTAGCGGCCCCGCGTTCTGATCCTAAGGTCGTGGGTTAACTCCAGTCGTGTACCAATGAGCTTTCCTGCCGACAAATTTATGTGCACTATGCCAGTATTCTCAAACGGTGAAAGAAAACATTGAGTGAGGAAACCAGCATGTCGTACAATCTAAAAAATGTGTTATAATATGTGTGTGCTCAAAAAGAGCCTTTCCGAGGCACTTTAAATCTTTTCACCAACTTATTGGTTTTAAAAAACTAGTGACACGATAAAAAGAGGATAAAAATTTTGAAGAAGCTAATTTATGATATGATTATCAGTACCATATTATGTATATTGGAATAGCATTTGACAATCCAAACCCGGAGATTTCAGTAATTAATTCTAAGCCAAATAGACTTAAGCGCCGTTTAGTTTGCTGATCAGTAGTGTGCATACATGTATAACTTACACGCTCCTGGGTACTAAATTAAGTAATAAACATGCACGCCAATATAAATAGGCACTTGGAGTGAGGTGCGCGTATGCAACACGTTTTTAGCATTTATCATTGGCGCTGATTGCTAGTTGCAACAGCCCACCCAATGGACTGACATTGTAAAGATCACGGGAAGTCAGTGTTTTTATAATGGCTTAAAAAAAATCTCCCAATGTGTGGAAGAGGCTTAATGCACAGCAGTAAACTTGTATAGGCTGTTGGTGAAGATGATGGTTATATAAAAAGTTTTGAAGGGTTATGGTACCTTCTGAAATGATAAGAATGTACTGATTTGTAAATTGCCTTGTCATTTTCTTATCAATTTGTTTTCATTACAAGAATTTTAATTAGTTTATTCAGCAGCTTTGGTAATGGGTATGTCATAATAATAATCACAACTTAAGGTCATAAACCCATTAACTTACTATGCAACTGTATAGTTTCACCTTCAATAACTCAAACAGCAAACTAATTGTTTATGTATAGCTTTTTAAATGATGCTTATAAATATAAATTAGTTCTAATAAATATGTATTTAATTTGCATTGTATTAGCACATACACGCTCAATACAACCTCGTGGGAATAACTGAGAAATCATAATTTATGACTTATTTATTTCGTATTTTTAAACAAAAATTATAGATAATTTGTAGAAGTTAAAGGTTCCAGGCATAATATCTTGATGACCAAAAGGGTAGATCGTCCACTGAGTGGCTTCTAGGGGTACTCTATGTAACATCCCTATTTAAATTTAAGAGCTTATCTTTTATCGGGGTTCTGATGCCACTTTTTTGATGTTTCTGTAAGGATTTTCAGTACGATAGGAGCTTCTTTGAGTTAATTTAAAAATCCTTTCACCACACGAGTTAGAAAAAATTTGTGGCACAACAAAAATTTCCAAAATAAAATTTTGTTTACCTTCAATCCGAATAACGTCACCTAGGAGACCGACCTTTTAGATTCCTCCAACTTTTCTTATTAGCTACTTAAGTCTATATCTGAAAGTTAGGCACTTATTTTAATTAAACTTCTCCCTGAAGCGCAGCGCAATTACTTGGCCCGTGTAAATGCAAATAAGTTTAGAACACCCTGTTGTTTATGGGCCCTGTGTCCAGCCACTGATAATCCAAAGTTTGTATCAGCTGTATTTATCTAAAACTATGTATTTCTTTATTTTTAATATCAGTAGCTTCTGACAAAGTGAGAAGGCTCAAAAGAACCAAACCTTTTGAGTAAGTGAGTATTAAAGTAATTTTGTAGTATCTGTGCTAGTTTTAATTAACTCTAAAATAAAGTGTCCTTATAAAATGGTGGAATAGACGAACTTAAAAACATATTATTTGTGGTTCTATTTTTTTTATTTTGTTATATCCAGTTATAAACTAGCTTGCTAAAACAGAAGAGATTCAGTTCCTGTTTCATAACTGCAAAAAGCTACTTCTTAGTATAACAAACTCAGTAATTTACAACATAAACTACTGTCTCTAGATAATAGTAGAAGGGTATTATATAAAATCTGTGGCCATCACGAAACTTCTAAATGAATAGTTTGTCCGCAAACTTCTAAATTTATGGGAACGTCCCATAAGTTTAACCACAACATAACTTGGGAAAGTTGGTCTGAAGTTAAAAGTTTTGGGAAGTTAGAAGACTTACATGTTTCCTGGGTAATGAACAAGCCAAGTTGGTGACTTCTTAAATTAATATACTATGTTTTTGCTATATAAAAAGAACCGACCTACTTTTATTCTGTTTTTTTAAATATACGATTTTTAAGTAACAAACACAAATCGTAAATAACCAAACATCTTAAGCAATAGTTATTAATAATTAATCACAAAAAAATTTTAATCAGAATTATATTTATTAATTTACATAGTAAAAAAAAACCTAACTTCTTTCCAAATATTTTTACATACACTACACATATAAATCAAATTTTAATTTGGTGTGCATTTTCAACCTCATGCTGCGTTACAGCGATTTGAATGAAATATTAATATTTGAGTCATCATAAAACATTCTCATTCATTAAAAGCGCCACCTATTTGTGTTTCTTCATTTTTTTCAAGATACATGAAAATACATCATGCAGGCCACAGAATACATTTGAAAAGTGATCGTGCATCGTTTGTATGAGAGCCGCTGTTGCCAGTAAAACTACTTTTTTACCAGCTTTATTTTCATTTTATTGAATATATTTATCACTAAATGAAGATTCTAAGAAAAAGGATATAAGGAAATTATTTTCATGTCTTATCTTGTTTATTTTATCGAATTAGCATTGCTATTCAGCGAGGCAATGCCGCCAGCTTTTTGGGGACGCTTTCATTTGGTACTGATTTTGATCAGTTTAGCTATCTCTAGATCGTTTGTAACCAGTCTGCAGAAAGCTCAACTTTTTCGTGTGTATTTAGTACATTTTGTAAATATTTGTTTAATTTTAAGTTTCTTTGCGTAAATAAATATATTATATTATTAATATAACCGCTTGAATTCCTGTTCGGAAAATAATTATAGCGCAGGAAGGCATTTTTCATTTTACAATTACGGAAAAACTGCCGAATGTATGGAACTAGGAGCACTTAATCATGCATTTTGGTTGCACATTTCCGGCCACATAGCCGTTCTACTATGTTTTGTGACGCCGCCAATGCCAAGCGCATGATTACAAAGGTTCAAAGCCCTCAAGACTGCGTGATCAAAAAGCAGTACTTCAACTGAGCAACGCAATCCATAACACTTGAGATACTGATGCTTCCTTTAATTCGCGCTACCAGCTGACGATTTATTGCCCCGAGTAAATGAATCAGGGCGGGCAAAGTTATTTTTGTTCCCGACGCTTTTTTAATGAGATAGAAAAACAAAGCGCTTGTAAAAATATCCGGGAGGTCTTTGACGCTTGCACTTGTTTTATGTTTTTTTTTATTGACACATTTACAATGTTGCTTTTGTTTTTAACAATGAGTTGCGAATATTGTTAAAACGAACTAACTTCAAATGTTTTATCTGTGCTTGTGTTCGTGATAGAAATGCATTATTATGAATTTATAAATAAATACAATTTGTGGACAATCCACGATCTACACAACACTATCTAGCCCAAACTAAACAGAGCTTGCATTACGAGAACCAGAGATCTGATGTAATACTTATATGTATATACTAGCTGTCACCCGCGACTTCGTCCGCGTGGTTAGTATAAAGTCATAGTTTGAGTTCGTTTAAAAGAAACTATTTTATGGTGGAAAGCGGACAACTATTGATATGTTTTCACTGTTTTTTGCGTATTTTTTGAGAGTTATTTTTTGTGAATTTGCCTTAGTGGCTAAGTTGGGTTATGTATGCGTTGGTTTTACATGACCAAGTGCTGGTTACCTTAGTTTTGAGTTTGCATTCAAAACTATATAAAGTGTGTTCGAAAGATGGTAAATGCTGTTGTAGCCGATTTTTTTCAGCTGTGTTTAGTTTTGGTATGATAGGTGCTTCCCGCAATTTTGTCTTAGTGGTTATCATGGGGTTTTTTGTAAACCTTTGTGTGTATTCAAACCTGGTGACAGATGCTGCGGTAGCTGAAATTTTTTTAATGTTTTTTTTGCGTATTTTGTAAAGCTCGTTTTCGTGATTTGTTTTAGTGGCTAATTTGGGCTATCGTATTCGTTGGTGTATGATCGAATCTGGTTTTTTTAGTTTGACATGATCAAATGCAAGTTACCATAGTTTTGAGCTTGTACTTTAGAGCGTATTTGAATTTGAATGCGAGTTCTGTTGTAGCTGTTTTTTTTCAGCGGTGTTTAGTTTAAGTATGATAGATGATTCCCGCAATTTTGTCTTGGTGGTTATCATCGGTTTTTTTGTAAACATTTGTGTGTATTAAAACCTGGTGACAAATGCTGCGGTAGCTGAAATTTTTTTAATGTTTTTTTTGCGTTTTTTGTAAAGCTATTTTTTGTGATTTTATGTTATACTAGCTGTCACCCGCGACTTCGTCCGCGTGGTTAGTATAAAGTCATAGTTTGAGTTCGTTTAAAAGAAACTATTTTATGGTGGAAAGCGGACAACTATTGATATGTTTTCACTGTTTTTTGCGTATTTTTTGAGAGTTATTTTTTGTGAATTTGCCTTAGTGGCTAAGTTGGGTTATGTATGCGTTGGTTTTACATGACCAAGTGCTGGTTACCTTAGTTTTGAGTTTGCATTCAAAACTATATAAAGTGTGTTCGAAAGATGGTAAATGCTGTTGTAGCCGATTTTTTTCAGCTGTGTTTAGTTTTGGTATGATAGGTGCTTCCCGCAATTTTGTCTTAGTGGTTATCATGGGGTTTTTTGTAAACCTTTGTGTGTATTCAAACCTGGTGACAGATGCTGCGGTAGCTGAAATTTTTTTAATGTTTTTTTTGCGTATTTTGTAAAGCTCGTTTTCGTGATTTGTTTTAGTGGCTAATTTGGGCTATCGTATTCGTTGGTGTATGATCGAATCTGGTTTTTTTAGTTTGACATGATCAAATGCAAGTTACCATAGTTTTGAGCTTGTACTTTAGAGCGTATTTGAATTTGAATGCGAGTTCTGTTGTAGCTGTTTTTTTTCAGCGGTGTTTAGTTTAAGTATGATAGATGATTCCCGCAATTTTGTCTTGGTGGTTATCATCGGTTTTTTTGTAAACATTTGTGTGTATTAAAACCTGGTGACAAATGCTGCGGTAGCTGAAATTTTTTTAATGTTTTTTTTGCGTTTTTTGTAAAGCTATTTTTTGTGATTTTATGTTATATTAGTGGCTAATTTGGGGTTTCGTATGCATGTTGGTGTATAATCGAATCTGAATTTTTAATTTGACGTGACCAACAGCTGGTTACCATAGTTTTGAGCATGTACTTTAGAGTGTCTTTGAATTTGAAGGCGAGTGTTGTTGTAGCCGATTTCTTTCAGAGGTGTTTAGTTTAGGTATGATAGATAATTCCCGCAACTTTGTCTAAGTCGTTATCTTTGGTTTTATAGTAAACCTTTGTGTGTATTCAAACCTGGTGACAGATGCTGCGGTAGCTGAAAATTTTTAATTTTTTTTATTTGCGTATTTTGTAAAGCTCGTTTTCGTGATTTGTTTTAGTGGCTAATTTGGGCTATCGTATTCGTTGGTGTATGATCGAATCTGGTTTTTTTAGTTTGACATGATCAAATGCAAGTTACCATAGTTTTGAGCATGTACTTTAGAGTGTCTTTGAATTTGAAGGCGAGTGCTGTTGTAGCCGATTTCTTTCAGAGGTGTTTAGTTTAAGTATGATAGATAATTCCCGCAATTTTGTCTAAGTCGTTATCTTTGGTTTTATTGTAAACCTTTGTGTGTATTCAAACCTGGTGACAGATGCTGCAGTAGCTGAAATTTTTTTTTTTTTTTTTTTGCGTATTTTCGTGATTTTTTTTAGTGGCTAATTTGGGATATCGTATTCGTTGGTGTATGATCGAATCTGGTTTTTTTAGTTTGACATGATCAAATGCAAGTTACCATAGTTTTGAGCTTGTACTTTAGAGCGTATTTGAATTTGAAGGCGAGTTCTGTTGTAGCTGTTTTTTTTCAGCGGTGTTTAGTTTAAGTATGATAGATGATTCCCGCAATTTTGTCTTGGTGGTTATCATCGGTTTTTTTGTAAACATTTGTGTGTATTAAAACCTGGTGACAAATGCTGCGGTAGCTGAAATTTTTTTAATGTTTTTTTTGCGTATTTTGTAAAGCTATTTTTTGTGATTTTATGTTATATTAGTGGCTAATTTTGGGTTGCGTATGCGTGTTGGTGTATAATCGAATCAATTTTTTTAATTTGACGTGACCAACTGCTGGTTACCATAGTTTAGAGCATGTACTTTAGAGTTTATTTGAATTTGAAGGCGAGTGCTGTTGTAGCCGATTTTTTTCAGCGGTGTTTAGCTTAAGTATGATAGATGATTCCCGCAATTTTGATTAAGTGATTATCATTGTTTTTTTTGTAAACCTTTGTGTGTATTCAAACCTGGTGACAGATGCTGCGGTAGCTGAAAATTTTTTAATGGTTTTTTTTGCGTATTTTGTAAAGCAATTTTTTGTGATTTTATGTTGTATTAGTGGCTAATTTAGGGTTTCGTATGCGTGTTGGTGTATAATCGAATCAGATTTTTTTAATTTGACATGACCAGCTGGTTACCATAGTTTTGAGCATGTTCTTTAGCCATTTTTTGAAGCGGTGCGGTGTTTAGTTTCGGTATGATAGGTGTTTTCCGCGATTTTGTCTTAGTGGTTACGGTGGGGTTTATGTAAACTTTTGTGTGTATTCAAATTTGGTGACAGAAGCTGCGGTAGTAGATTTTTTTTACTGTTTTTTTGCGTATTTTGTAAAGCAATTTTTTGTGATTTTTCTTTAAACTATTTTTCCCTTTTTTCTTCTTTTAGGGAAATAATTTTCCTATTTTCTTTCTTAGTGCACCTTTGCTCTATAAGAGGAACACATCTTCCAAGTTTCATGCTTCTAGGACTAATGGTTTAGGCTGTGTGTTGATTTTTCTTTAAACCTTTTTTCCCTTTTTTCTCCTCTTCGGGAAATAATTTTCCAATTTCCTTTCTTAGTACACCTCTACGCTATAAGAGGAACATACCCTCCAAGTTTCATGCTTCTAGGACTAACGGTTTAGGCTGTGCGTTGATTGTCAGTCAGTCAGTGAGTCAGTCAGTCAGTCAGTAACGAAAGAGTTTTATATATTTAGACTAGCTGTCACCCGCGACTTCGTCCGCGTGGTTAGTATAAAGTCATAGTTTGAGTTCGTTTAAAAGAAACTATTTTATAGTGGAAAGCGGACAACTATATTAATATGTTATCACTGTTTTTTGCGTATTTTTTGAGAGTTTGTTTTCGTGAATTTGTCTTAGTGGCTAAGTTGGGTTATGTATGCGTTGGTTTAACATGACCAAGTGCTGGTTACTTTAGTTTTGAGTTTGCATTCAAAACTATATTATAAAGTGTGTTCGAAAGATGGTAAATGCTGTTATACCTGATTTTTTTCAGCTGTGTTTAGTTTTGGTATGATAGGTGCTTCCCGCGATTTGTCTTAGTGGTTATCATGGGGTTTTTTGTAAACCTTTGTGTGTATTCAAACTTGGTGACAAATGCTGCGGTAGCAGAATTTTTTTTTAACGTTTTTTTGCGTATTTTGTATAGCTCTTTTTCGTTATTTTGTTTTAGTGGCTAATTTGGGCTATCGTATTCGTTGGTGTATAATCGAATCTTGTTTTTAGGGTTCCGTAGCCAAATGGCAAAAACGGAACCCTTATAGATTCGTCATGTCTGTCTGTCTGTCTGTCTGTCTGTCTGTCTGTCTGTCTGTCTGTCTGTCTGTCTGTCTGTCCGTCCGTATGTCACAGCCATTTTTCTCCGAAACCGTAAGAGCTAGACTGATGTAACTTGGCAAGTGGATGTATTCTGTGAACCGCATTAAGATTTTTACATAAAAATAAAACATAAACTATAAATTTCGGGGGTCCCCATACTTGAAACTGAAACTGAAAAATTTTTTTTTCATCGAACCCATTCGTGTGGGGTATCTATGAATAGGTCTTCAAAAATGATGTTGAGGTTTCTCTTATCGTTTTTTTCTGAACTGAATAGTTTGCGCGAGAGACACTTCCAAAGTGGAAAAAAGTTGGTCCCCCCCCCTCTAACTTCTAAAGTAATAGAATGATAATACTAAAAAAAATATATGTTGTGCATTATTATGCAAACTTCCAACGATATTTGGTTTGAACGAGATCCAGTCAGTAGTTTTTTTTTTATACGTCATAAACCGTAAACCGCAATTTACCTTTCGCCGAACTACAAGAACCTTATTATGTTACATCAAGTAACATAATATAAAGGTTCTTGTAGTTCGTCGTGCTACGGAACCCCTTCATGGGCGAGTCCGACTCGCACTTGGCTGCTTTTTTGAAGCGGTGCGGTGTTTAGTTTCGGTACGATAGGTGTTTTCCGCGATTTTGTCTCAGTGGTTACGGTGGGGTTAATGTAAACTTTTATGTGTATTCAAATTTGGTGACAGATGCTGCGGTAGCAGATTTTTTTTGACTGTTTTTTTGCGTATTTTGTAAAGCAATTTTTTGTGAATTTTCATGAAACTTTTTTCCTTTTTTTTCTTCTGTTAGGAAAATAATTTTCCGATTTTCTTTCTTAATGCACCTTTGCTCTATAAGAGCAACACATCTTCCAAGTTTTATGCTTCTAGGACTAATGGTTTAGGCTGTGCGTTGATTTTTCTTTAAACCATTTTTCCCCTTTTTCTCCTCTTCGGGAAATAGTTTTCCAATTTCCTTTCTTAGTACACCTCTACGTTATAAGAGGAACATACCCTCCAAGTTTCATGTTTCTAGGACTAACGGTTTAGGCTGTGCGTTGATTGTCAGTCAGTCAGTCAGTCAGTCAGTCAGTCAGTCAGTAACGAAAGAGTTTTATATATTTAGATTAGTGGCTAATTTGGGGTTTCGTATGCATGTTGGTGTATAATCGAATCTGAATTTTTAATTTGACGTGACCAACAGCTGGTTACCATAGTTTTGAGCATGTACTTTAGAGTGTCTTTGAATTTGAAGGCGAGTGTTGTTGTAGCCGATTTCTTTCAGAGGTGTTTAGTTTAGGTATGATAGATAATTCCCGCAACTTTGTCTAAGTCGTTATCTTTGGTTTTATAGTAAACCTTTGTGTGTATTCAAACCTGGTGACAGATGCTGCGGTAGCTGAAAATTTTTAATTTTTTTTATTTGCGTATTTTGTAAAGCTCGTTTTCGTGATTTGTTTTAGTGGCTAATTTGGGCTATCGTATTCGTTGGTGTATGATCGAATCTGGTTTTTTTAGTTTGACATGATCAAATGCAAGTTACCATAGTTTTGAGCATGTACTTTAGAGTGTCTTTGAATTTGAAGGCGAGTGCTGTTGTAGCCGATTTCTTTCAGAGGTGTTTAGTTTAAGTATGATAGATAATTCCCGCAATTTTGTCTAAGTCGTTATCTTTGGTTTTATTGTAAACCTTTGTGTGTATTCAAACCTGGTGACAGATGCTGCAGTAGCTGAAATTTTTTTATTTTTTTTTTTGCGTATTTTCGTGATTTTTTTTAGTGGCTAATTTGGGCTATCGTATTCGTTGGTGTATGATCGAATCTGGTTTTTTTAGTTTGACATGATCAAATGCAAGTTACCATAGTTTTGAGCTTGTACTTTAGAGCGTATTTGAATTTGAAGGCGAGTTCTGTTGTAGCTGTTTTTTTTCAGCGGTGTTTAGTTTAAGTATGATAGATGATTCCCGCAATTTTGTCTTGGTGGTTATCATCGGTTTTTTTGTAAACATTTGTGTGTATTAAAACCTGGTGACAAATGCTGCGGTAGCTGAAATTTTTTTAATGTTTTTTTTGCGTATTTTGTAAAGCTATTTTTTGTGATTTTATGTTATATTAGTGGCTAATTTTGGGTTGCGTATGCGTGTTGGTGTATAATCGAATCAATTTTTTTAATTTGACGTGACCAACTGCTGGTTACCATAGTTTAGAGCATGTACTTTAGAGTTTATTTGAATTTGAAGGCGAGTGCTGTTGTAGCCGATTTTTTTCAGCGGTGTTTAGCTTAAGTATGATAGATGATTCCCGCAATTTTGATTAAGTGATTATCATTGTTTTTTTTGTAAACCTTTGTGTGTATTCAAACCTGGTGACAGATGCTGCGGTAGCTGAAAATTTTTTAATGGTTTTTTTTGCGTATTTTGTAAAGCAATTTTTTGTGATTTTATGTTGTATTAGTGGCTAATTTAGGGTTTCGTATGCGTGTTGGTGTATAATCGAATCAGATTTTTTTAATTTGACATGACCAGCTGGTTACCATAGTTTTGAGCATGTTCTTTAGCCATTTTTTGAAGCGGTGCGGTGTTTAGTTTCGGTATGATAGGTGTTTTCCGCGATTTTGTCTTAGTGGTTACGGTGGGGTTTATGTAAACTTTTGTGTGTATTCAAATTTGGTGACAGAAGCTGCGGTAGTAGATTTTTTTTACTGTTTTTTTGCGTATTTTGTAAAGCAATTTTTTGTGATTTTTCTTTAAACTATTTTTCCCTTTTTTCTTCTTTTAGGGAAATAATTTTCCTATTTTCTTTCTTAGTGCACCTTTGCTCTATAAGAGGAACACATCTTCCAAGTTTCATGCTTCTAGGACTAATGGTTTAGGCTGTGTGTTGATTTTTCTTTAAACCTTTTTTCCCTTTTTTCTCCTCTTCGGGAAATAATTTTCCAATTTCCTTTCTTAGTACACCTCTACGCTATAAGAGGAACATACCCTCCAAGTTTCATGCTTCTAGGACTAACGGTTTAGGCTGTGCGTTGATTGTCAGTCAGTCAGTGAGTCAGTCAGTCAGTCAGTAACGAAAGAGTTTTATATATTTAGATTTTTTGTAAAGCCTTACACATCTAAGCGATCTGCGATGGCAATCAGTGAAACGCTATCAAATATAACAAAATATGTTAATTTTATTTTCAAGATGTTCAATTATTAATGAACAACAAGAATGCGCCCTTCACAAAACCCTTTTTGACAAAGAGTCCGATCATCATAATTTTGCTGTTTTTACCCCTGTTCTCTTTATTTTTGAAACAAACTGTGCCATTAACATGCAACTTGTAGCTCATTACTATTCATCAATGTTGTGCAAATGTGACTTAAATTACTGCCAGTGTATATTTATCTACTTTTGGCTTATTTTTTCTAAGTAATTGGCTCAACCATCTAGACCAGGTGATTGAGGTAACATTTTCGACTAAAATTTACATAAGTTTTTGACTCCATCATCTACAATTTTAAAATAATTAGCAGAATAATGAATTTTGTATCTGGTAGATCAACAGATGATGCTTGGGCATTAATTTAAAAGTGAAGTAATAGTGTTGTTTGAAAACTATGGAGCTAAGCCATCTTAGTGCAGGCAACTGCTGGTGGCTAAAACGGTATTATGATGGCCTTTTGCGACTGTTATATTTGGGTCTGGTTAATGTACGGCCAGTTAACATACACCCAGTTAAAACGAATTCACTTTTTACCACTGTGAAATTGTTAAAGCCCATGCACACTGTAGCAGATAAACATTTCGATTATTATTTTTATTATCTAGCAACGGATAATTGTTAAAAGGGGAGGTTTGAGGTTTTTGTAAAAAGCATTTTCTAGCACTACGGCGGTCGGTGTCACGGGTCGCTCGCTCTGCTCGCTCGCCTTGTGCGTGATTTGCATGTTCTAACATAACCTAACCTATCCAAGTTAGATCCGCTCTGTAAAGTATCTTGGACAAGTATACATATCCAGTGCATTCCATATTTAAATTGCTACAGTGTATTTGGAGCTTAATAGCATGGCATTGAAATAACGGGGTGTAAAAAACATAATTATGGTGTACATTATCCTTACATACTATATTCCCTTGTATTCCAAACATCTTAAATGAGTTTTTTTTCATTCCATATCGCAATGTCTTCAGTCCTCAGTATAACCATCCCTTTGTTCTTCTCACTCATAAACAAAAGGCGTCATTGAAATGAAAGATTTATTCGCATGATTGATAGCATTGTACATGTAAGTAACTTTACTGGACTCGATAAGTTGACCTCTGGGATGAGGCATGGCATGTACTGACTTATGTGAGTGCATTAATTGTTTCATGTAGGTAGTCAATGATCTGTTGCAATTATATTATGGAATGCTTTATTAGGACCAAAAACCAGTTTGTACTTACCTGATTATTCTGTGGAAAACGATAACATTATAAAAACTGTGTCGCAGACGTCAAACAAAGTAAGTAAATAAAATGAAAATATGTTTACAAGAGCTCTCTTATAAGGTATACGACTTCTTTATTAAAGAAGCCTATAGCTGGTTTAAGATCCAGTATCTACAGTCTAATAACTATTAAAAAACAATACTCACCACACTCGAGCTTCACTGCTATTTTGATTTTTGTTTTGTAAAAGGATCATACAAAAAAAGCAGCCAAGTGCGAGTCGGACTCAACCATGAAGGGTTCCGTAGCATCAAGTAACATAATATAAAGGTTCTTGTAGTTCGTCGAAAGGTAAATTGCGGTTTACGATTTATGACGTATAAAAAAAAAACTACTGACTAGATCTCGTTCAAACCAAATATCGTTGAAAGTTTGCATAGTAATGTACAACATATATTTTTTTTAGTTGTATCATTCTCTTATTTTAGAAGTTAGAGGGGGGGGGACCAACTTTTTTCCACTTTGGAAGTGTCTCTCGCGCAAACTATTCAGTTTAGAAAAAAACGATATAAGAAACCTCAACATCATTTTTGAAGACCTATTCATAGATACCCCACACGTATGGGCTCGATGAAAAAATAAATTTTGAGTTTCAGCTTCAAGTATAGGGGGACCCCCAATGTTATAGTTTTTTTTCTATTTTTGTGTACAAATCTTACTGCGATTCACAGAATACATCTACTCGCCAAGTTTCATCAGTCTAGCTCTTACGGTTTCGGAGAAAAATGGCTGTGACATACGGACGGACAGACAGACAGACAGACAGACAGACATGACGAATCTATAAGGGTTCCGTTTTTGCCATTTGGCTACGGAACCCTAAAAACGGCAGGAACCAAGCCATAATTTGTTGCCTGTTCTTCTAGGCTATCGCGTGGAACTGGCACGTAGCTTTTTTTGTTTCAAAGTAATTCCTTGTTATACAACTGAATAAAGCATTTGAATCAAATAACCACAGTACAGTACAGTCAAATAAATATTTATTTTGATTGGGTATCTCGGGGTTATTTTAATGGTGCGTACAGAGAAGATTTTTTCCATTCCCATAATAAATAGTCTGCACAGAGGTAGGATTCTGTTTCACAAATTGAATGCGTGAGCTCAAATTTACGATGCGCTCCATCTACCGGACGGCATATTTTTAATTATTTGATCAGGCACCGATAAGTTTTTAACCAATTGGCTGCTGCTGTCTTGTATTTTTTTACTGTACATACAATGACTTTTCGCAATTTAAATAAATATTTTTGTAAATCATGTTTTATAGGTACCTATGCGACTTAGACCAAGTAAATTGTCTAAGGTATGCGATGATTCAGAGAAAGAATGACTAGACGAAACAAACTCCCACCCCACGTCACACAAGTCTACATTAAATTAACTTACTTAGATTAGATTAGCGGATTAGTACTATATATTTGTTGTTCTACTTAGTTTATGTTTAACAATGGAATTCCGCAAAGTCACGCCTGAATCTATTAAACTCTTTTGATTTATTTATAAATTTTCCAACTGGCTTCAATTGCCTTTGGGTGTAGGTAATTGAAAAAAAAAGCGCTATAGAGTCAAAGAAAACGATGAAGATCTGTATATACCTGGTCAATACAGAGGTATGGGAAACCGCAACTTATCAAACAAGGCCGGCTAAGCTATCCCAATCATCTCAATGCTATAACTCAGCGATAGGTTGTCGGCGATAGGCGATAGGCAACGGGTGGACGCTGACGTTTTTACTGCCAAAGATATCGTATGCTATAAATTACGCGAAATTCGCTAGCGAGTAGTGTGGCCAGGTATTTGCATTTTGATGGGATCAATCTCGGTGCGAGGTTGATGACCTCACATGTTTTTTTTTCTGTCATCCACAGCCTAAAAATGTCAACTGCTGAACATTAAAGATAGATCGATAGATAACTCTTTATTGATTACAATGACACACAAGGTAAGTAGGATACAGTTTTTAGCTTAAAAATCATCACATATAAGTCACAGTAATACAATGGGCATCCTTATCGCTGACAGCGATCTCTACCAGGCAAGCATAATTTTTTCATCAACATAAGCCATCTTTTTTATTAAATCCAAGAAGAACGTTTTAAAGTCTTCTCCATCAACTGAATTCCCGCTATCATTACAAATATGATGATGTGTGATTAAAAAGGTGTTAGAAAAAAATAATTATACTGGTCCTATTATGTGTACTGGCAAAACATAGGTAAGGCTTGTTTTACACGACTCGCTCTGAGAGCAAATGAGTTGCTTTACTTTTGCAAAAAAATCGGTTTTGCTAAAAAAACGTCATACAGCTGTCCACGAGGACGCAACGCTCACTCAAGTAGAGAGAGAAAAATGTCGAACGCTGCCGAACGCGGAGGCCGATGGTGCCTCTTTGTCGCTCGTTCCGCGCTCTCGCTTGCTCTTCAAGCCTTAAATGGAACGCCTCAGAGCGAGGTAACGACGCATGAGTCATGTTTTTTCGTACTTGCAGCCGGCTCCATCGAATTATAAGACGTTGTCACGTCAAAAAAGTGTAATTACATAATTAATAATATGTACTAAGGTAAAACAAAAGGTTTTTTTAATGGACCAGCCAATTGTACTAAAATTACACTAACCGTGTACATTGCGATACGCAGTCATCAAGAATTTCATGAATTTTTACGAACCCATTATAAAAATAATTTACTGTTGTGGCACTCGCACATTATTTTATTACTGGCCTTTTTAATAAAATTCGTGCATTGTATCCCAAAAAATGGTTGCTCCAAATGAATGGGCAAATAACACAGTAAGTAGGTAACATAACAACAATTGTATGGCAAAATAGTTTTTATCCTTTAGCCTTTAGCCTTTTTGTTTTGCCTCAGTGTCAAAAGAACACAGTTGCTGAAAGAAGAACAAAAAAACAACTAGACTACAAATAAGTTTTACAGCAATCTCACAAATAATGGAATACAATTATCTGCTTTTTAAAAAAACAATCAACCATTACATGTTTTTTTATAATACCGGAATTTCTATAGGAAGTTATGTAAGAGGTATAAAATAAATAGGTATATTTTCCAAAAAAATCTAAAGGCTATTTTTCACTCCACCCGCGTGCCCGTGACACGGTGTAGGGTATCAACAAAGTGTGCAATGGCGCGGAAATATCTCAACCTCTCCCGGGCAGACATTTCGTTCCTCCTCGCTAGCCACGCTCATTATCTGACGTTCGGAATGTTCCTTTGTTGGCTTTAAGTTGCTTTATTTACTCTGCGATGTAGTAGATGACTTTTGAAATCAAATAATGTCCACATTATGATAACTTTGACCTTCGCTTCAAGTTTTAACATAACAATACTCGTTGATCACTTATGCTATCATAGCGAGTATTGCTTTCCTGCATTCAAATGAAATTTATTTGAATTTTATGTCAATAAAAGTTATTGGGTATTAAGCAATTAATTTGACACTTGCATAACATTAAAGATTAACAATAGGCTACCGAGTTTATTTTCGGTTACGCCATAATATTAAAATTGAAACGCAAGCCGTTCGTCGCATCGCCGGACAAACGACAATTCCACAAAACATTAAAGTGTCATCAGAATTGGGGAATAAAACAAATAAATGATGATGTGCTCATAATTCATTCCCCGCGCTTCCGAGCGGAGGAGATGCGCAAACATCCGGTAGGGGAGACACCCTAGTCCCAGCACCGCCATCTTGGATTCGATTTTTGAATTTGAATTACATTATTTAGTTGATGTTATGGTAATAGTAAACATTTAAGTGTTTGATGGTTTAATTTAAACAGTATTCAGTGAAAGCAATCGATATTGAATATTCTTAGAATTTGAATGAGGTACTTACTTTTATAGAGTAATTACATAGACCCTTATTTTGAGATAGTTGTGGTGAATTGTGATAGAATCAGATCATTTTATTATATCTCGACTATCACGAGCCCTTGATAATTTAGGATATAATAAGTAGTGCCCTAATTAATAGCACAAAAGAATACAAGTAAAACCAGAAAATTTGACAAGGTAGGTACTCCCAACCCAACATCCTTTTTTAGCCCTTATCTTGATCTAATTTAATTTTAACTCTTGTTGAGTGCATCCAACAAACGCGTGGGCTCCCACATTATTTAAAATTATGGACATCCTACCAACCACCATAGCTCGACCTATTTCGCGTCAGCCATCCTTCGTAATATCTATGAGAGTTTTTTTCACAATGGAGAAGTGGGGGCCAGAGGCAAGTGGTCAAGTTGTAAATAAATAAATGAAGAACGCGGGTGTTGATTAAATTAAACAGAAGGATTTATGTTTTGTACCAATTTAGCGACGATGTGAAATGGCGACTATATAGGGGCTGATTCATTTAAGTGGTAGTTGCATGTTTTATCGTCTGTTTTGATGGTTACTTACTGATTATAATGCAGTTTGTAGGGAAAACTGTGTGAAACCGTTGATTAACACGAGAAATAAAAAAAAAAACATTGCAATGTCTCTCGCACAGTGCAGTATGTGAATAGCATATTTTAACATTATGTATTTTATTTTAGCTTGCTTGTATTTACTGTATTATTTAAAATGTAATGTTGTCATTTCAACTTGTATACTTATTTTAATAATTAACTTATATCATGCATTACACTAAATTGAATTTAAAATACAGCCTCAAGTTATGTTGCTGTACCCGTATAATAAAGTACCTACATGATGTCTTAATTAAAGCTAAATAAGACTTAAGCTAATAGGTTTAAAGGTAACATGCGTGCAATAAATAAATGAATAGGTGTCGATATTATTATTAATTATAATACAGTATTTTAATGTGTTCTTATTACAAGTTTTTTATAATGCCAACTACTTTAATAAACATTATTTTTATACGGTATATAATAATTGTTAAAAAAACTTTAGGTTTTCATTTATTATATTTCACACGTGTGCCTCCATCTATGTATCGGCTCAAGAACTACGTAGCTCGGGAGGCTTGCATGCGATCAAATTGGTGAACCACAAACCTGCGTGGCGCTGTAACCCTTTTAGAGACCCGTGAAGTGAAGGGTTATTTTTATGAAACGTTCTTCTTATTGTCTCACTGATTCTTTCGAACCAAGTGTGGTGAAAGGATTTTAAGTGTGCCTCAAAGAGGCTCCTTTCGTGCACTTAACACTTAAATGAAACTTTTATATATAAGCTAAATAAAACTGTAGTCATCTTTAAATATATTTATGGTTGGTTTTCTATAATTTAATAGCCTACAAGAAGTATTTCCATTGTTTTTTAGATGATTAATTAGTAGAAATTAATTCAACTAATTGTCTGAATAAAAAATACATTGTTTTGTCTCACGCAATGAAACAGAGTTGCGTGAGTAATCTGTAAACTGTTTATCATAAAATCTATCTTGTTTTAAATCTAGCAACACAAAATTATTTTTTGATACGTGTGAACTCTCTAGGTTGGTAGGTGCACACATACAATAATCATTATTTTAAACTTTACTTTTAGTTTAAAACTAAAGTCTTATTGTATGATAAACTTGCTGTCACCCGCGACTTCGTCCGCGTGGTTAGTATAAAGTCATAGTTTGAGTTCGTTTAAAAGAAACTATTTTATGGTGGAAAGCGGACAACTATTGATATGTTTTCACTGTTTTTTGCGTATTTTTTGAGAGTTATTTTTCGTGAATTTGCCTTAGTGGCTAAGTTGGGTTATGTATGCGTTGGTTTTACATGACCAAGTGCTGGTTACCTTAGTTTTGAGTTTGCATTCAAAACTATATAAAGTGTGTTCGAAAGATGGTAAATGCTGTTGTAGCCGTTTTTTTTCAGCTGTGTTTAGTTTTGGTATGATAGGTGCTTCCCGCGATTTTGTCTTAGTGGTTATCATGGGGTTTTTTGTAAACCTTTGTGTGTATTCAAACCTGGTGACAGATGCTGCGGTAGCAGATATTTTTTTAATGTTTTTTTGCGTATTTTGTAAAGCTCTTTTTCGTGATTTTGTTTTAGTGGCTAATTTGGGCTATCGTATTCGTTGGTGTATAATTGAATCTTGTTTTTTTAGTTTGACATGATCAAATGCAAGTTACCATCGTTTTGAGCTTGTACTTTAGAGTGTATTTGAATTTGAAGGCGAGTGCTGTTGTAGCCGTTTTTTTTCAGCGGTGTTTAGTTTAAGTATGATAGATGATTCCCGCGATTTTGTCTTGGTGGTTATCATAGGTTTTTTTGTAAACATTTGTGTGTATTAAAACCTGGTGACAAATGCTGCGGTAGCTGAAAATTTTTTAATGTTTTTTTTGCGTATTTTGTAAAGCTATTTTTTGTGATTTTATGTTATATTAGTAGCTAATTTGGGGTTTCGTATGCATGTTGGTGTATAATCGAATCTGAATTTTTAATTTGACATGGCCAACTGCTGGTTACCATAGTTTTGAGCATGTACTTTAGAGTGTCTTTGAATTTGAAGGCGAGTGCTGTTGTAGCCGATTTCTTTCAGAGGTGTTTAGTTTAAGTATGATAGATAATTCCCGCAATTTTGTCTAAGTGGTTATCTTTGGTTTTATTGTAAACCTTTGTGTGTATTCAAACCTGGTGACAGATGCTGCGGTAGCTGAAAATTTTTTAATGTTTTTTTTTGCGTATTTTGTAAAGCTCGTTTTCGTGATTTGTTTTAGTGGCTAATTTGGGCTATCGTATTCGTTGGTGTATGATCGAATCTGGTTTTTTTAGTTTGACATGATCAAATGCAAGTTACTATAGTTTTGAGCTTGTACTTTAGAGTGTATTTGAATTTGAAGGCGAGTTCTGTTGTAGCTGTTTTTTTCAGCGGTGTTTAGTTTAAGTATGATAGATGATTCCCGCAATTTTGTCTTGGTGGTTATCATCGGTTTTTTTGTAAACATTTGTGTGTATTAAAACCTGGTGACAAATGCTGCGGTAGCAGAAATTTTTTTAACGTTTTTTTTTGCGTATTTTGTAAAGCTATTTTTTGTGATTTTATGTTATATTAGTGGCTAATTTTGGGTTTCGTATGCGTGTTGGTGTATAATCGAATCAATTTTTTTAATTTGACGTGACCAACTGCTGGTTACCATAGTTTTGAGCATGTACTTTAGAGTTTATTTGAATTTGAAGGCGAGTGCTGTTGTAGCCGATTTTTTTCAGCGGTGTTTAGCTTAAGTATGATAGATGATTCCCGCAATTTTGTCTAAGTGATTATCATTGTTTTTTTTGTAAACCTTTGTGTGTATTCAAACCTGGTGACAGATGCTGCGGTAGCTGAAAATTTTTTAATGGTTTTTCTGCGTATTTTGTAAAGCAATTTTTGGTGATTTTATGTTGTATTAGTGGCTAATTTAGGGTTTCGTATGCGTGTTGGTGTATAATCGAATCAGATTTTTTTAATTAGACATGACCAGCTGGTTACCATAATTTTGAGCATGTTCTTTAGCCATTTTTTGAAGCGGTGCGGTGTTTAGTTTCGGTATGATAGGTGTTTTCCGCGATTTTGTCTTAGTGGCTACGGTGGGGTTTATGTAAACTTTTGTGTGTATTCAAATTTGGTGACAGAAGCTGCGGTAGCAGATTTTTTTTTACTGTTTTTTTGCGTATTTTGTAAAGCAATTTTTTGTGATTTTTCTTTAAGCTATTTTTCCCTTTTTTCTTCTTTTAGGGAAATAATTTTCCTATTTTCTTTCTTAGTGCACCTTTGCTCTATAAGAGGAACACATCTTCCAAGTTTCATGCTTCTAGGACTAATGGTTTAGGCTGTGTGTTGATTTTTCTTTAAACCTTTTTTCCCCTTTTTCTCCTCTTCGGGAAAGAATTTTCCAATTTCCTTTCTTAGTACACCTCTACGCTATAAGAGGAACATACCCTCCAAGTTTCATGCTTCTAGGACTAACGGTTTAGCCTGTGCGTTGATTGTCAGTCAGTCAGTGAGTCAGTCAGTCAGTAACGAAAGAGTTTTATATATTTAGATTATCATACGTACTTGTTCCATGTTTTTTTTGGCAACTGATCTCCATACAAACTATATAGTAAGTATATATGCCTTTAAATTTGACTTTGACAAAACCATCATAAATTGGTCTCCACGTTCCAGTACAAATACAGGGTACTCTAACAGGGTATCAGTGGAATAGACCACAAAATGATTACTGTCGGTCCACCCCACTATCCCGGAGTGAGTGGTAGCATTGATAAGGGCAGCCCTAGGGTCAGGTCGCGAACAGTTCTACAGATAAGTTCCGATTTAATACGTTAAAAGGTGCCTTCTAATGGGGTCATTCCCATTCGTTATGGGGCGACTGTACCGTTGGAGTTTACAGGATTAACTTGGTAGATCACTCGCTGTGTTTTATGTATTAGACGAATTATTTCTGGAAAGATACCTACATAATGTATTTGTGTTTATTTATTTCTCTCACATATTAGAAGGATATAATATTAGATAATTACTTAGGGCTAAATCTAAATCTAATCGATAAATTTAATATTTGACAGCTGTGTTACTAAAATTTTTGATTGCTTAATTTGAGATAGACAGCTGTCAAATATTTAATAGATCGATTAACAATCCGTGAAACCTGGGGGCTAATTCTCGGGCCGATCTCGATCATTTTGAAATTTTATTTTTTTACTTCTTATCGAAGGGGGAATGGATAATTTCCTTGAGTAATTCATAAACGACCTCTTCGTAAAAGCCTCGACAGCTACGATATACGGAAAACGTACAAAAAGTGCGGGGTTGTGAAAAGAAGCAATAAAATAAAATTTCAAAATGATCGAGATTGGCCGAGAATTAGCCCCCAGCTCTTGGTATTTAACGTTGTAACCCACATAAAAGCCATTTACATCGTGCATAATAGAAAAACTAAGAAATAAATAAGAATTAAAACTTTCTTTTTTCGCCTCAGACTCCAAAAATTATATATTCGGACAGGTGTTTAATTTTATATTAATATCAATAACAAATTAGAATACCAACATTTTCAAATAAATAAATTAGAAATAAATAATATTTTTAAACTAAAATAACGGTACAATGCACTCAAACGAGTATTTTTACAGAAAAAAAAGAAATACAGTAATCTGGGGAAAGTATTTTTATATTAATATCAATAACAAACTAGAATATAATATTTTCAAATAAATAAATTAGAAATAAATAATATTTTTAAACTAAAATAACGGTGCAATGCACTCAAACGAGTATTTTTACAAGAAATACAGTAATCTGGGGAAACGATACACTCAGCGCTAATCTTTATGATCCAACTTGTGTCAAGTTTAACGGCTAAACGGTTGCTAATGGCGAACACCGGACGGCAACGTCGCTTTACGTTTTTAAAACGACCGATAAACTATCAAGCTCAAGTTTTTTGTATTTACATGAGTTTTAATATTAATATTTTGTTTTTAAATATTCATAATTAAAAAAAAATGTTTTCTGTGCGCTGTAGATTTTGCGAACACACTAAAAGTGAGCAATTGACGATGATTTTCAGAAGCTATTCTGAAAATCATCCTGTGCTTAATGCTTAAGTTTTTGTGAGAACCAAGCCAAACAAGAACCAGAAAAAAAGAACCATCAAACCGGATCTCATACATTAGACCAATTACCCCCTTTTTTACCCCTTTTTAGAAGTGAAAAAAAAACTACAAAGTTCTAAAACCTATAGGTACCTACCAAGTTTTGGACAACAGTTCTGTTGGATGAATAATATAATTTTTATATGAATAACTGATGTGGCAACAAAGTGCTATAGTTTTAATTAAGTTTCATGCCTATACTAGGAAAAAGAATGTTTAAACCAATGTGATTGAAAAAATAATTTCCGTTCAAAAATTTAGTTGGAACCTGTCCGCAGACAAAACACATTACTTACCTTCTTCCGCAGTATTTTAGTCGTTCTCACGTTCTTCAACTCAATTTGGTTTTGACACACAGCACTATCGGTAACAGGACATGTCTCTAAACATTTTCCCAATATTCATTTTCATATTATTTGCATCTTCATTAAAAAAAGCATCATAAAAATTAATGTTTCATATACAAAATAATTATTTGGCAGTGTAAAGAGACCGCCCGCGCCGTTTATGGTCGTGACAGCGTATTTTAATTAGCGATACACGGGAAAGCTCTGAAACTCCCAATGAGCGGAAAAATATATGCCTTACAGTAGGTAAGCTTGTGATTATTGTCAAACCAATATGAAATTTAAATAAAGTCACGACAATCTTTGTAAGAATAAAAATAAGAATAACGATTATTTCCAATCAAATAAGACATATTTAAGTTATTTGTAACTACTAGTGCTAATCCAAATGTCGTAATTAAGTCAGATCATTCGAACTTGCCTTTTGATTCTAGAACCAGCATCTGTAAATGCATAGTGGCCAACTCTGAGTGAAAAACATTTTAGGCATGCCACCTTAGCTTTTTGTCATTGCATATCAGTCATTGTGTACGGTTTGGTAATCTAGTAAATACGAACGTGATGATAAAAAACGCCTATTATTACTTCTCACTCTCATTACTATACTAACCACAATGTGCGAGTGAGAGGTAAAGCGACACCATGCAATTTGTTTATTAAGGTGAGTACTGCTTACAAATACAAGATCTACCATACTGCGCCATGGTTTTGTGTGGGCCCGCTTTGCAAAATATAATCGCAGTTACACACTCGTGTGTACAGAGCCTAAGTTGACAGCATATGCGCCACGCGCTATAATTAGAAATTAAAAGTTAAAAAGCTTGTTCATGTTTTGAGAAACTTTTGCATTCTATACTATTATTTCAGCTTTGAAAACAAATAAATTTACATTATGCTACATTATTTTAGCCAAAGTCACCAAATCATTTTAACCTGATTTAAGATTGTGAATTTATAGGACAGTTTATTACAAATTCACAACAGCAAAACAGTTTTTAAATATTATAATATATTATTAAAAAAAAGCATATTATAGTACTTTGTTCGGTAGATTTAAGTAATTATAACACCCGGATTGAAATTACAAAGTGTAGTTGAACGTTTAATTTGAAACTCGACAACCCTAATTAGAGGACCAAAAACTAATAAAAGATAACTCGAAAGTCATACTAAAGCCGCATTCATAAGGAAAAGTTTGATGATTAAAATTCCTGTAACGAGTGCGAACCATCTAGTTTAATAAATACAGATCCTGTCCTACTGGGATTAAAATCAGGATAGCCGGGTTAAAAAGATGATTAAAAAAATCGGTTGTCTGTAAAGTCGGTTTACTGACGATAGTTGAACGTGATAACGTCATAAGAAAATACTCGCGGACTGGCGGACTCGGACTCGAACTCGGACTCGGACTCGGACTCGGACTCGAACTCTCGGACCCGGACCCGGAACCCGACCGAACCCTTACCCTCATTTACCCTTACCCTCATTTACCCTTACCCATTACCCGACCCGGGCTCGGGCTCAGGTAAATGGAACGACGAAACGACGTAACGACGCATGAGTCATGTTTTTTCGTGCGTGCAGCCGGCTCCATCGATTTATAAGACGTTATCACGTCAAAATATCCGGTATCCGGCTGCACACACGAAATCACATGATTCATGCGGCGTTACCTCACTCTGAGGCGTTCCATTTAAGGCTTGAAGTGCAAGCGAGAGCGGGGAACTAGCGATAATGAGGCACAATCGGCCTCCGCGTTCGGTAGCGTTTGACATCTGTCTCTCTCCTACTTGAGTGAGCAATGCGTCCGCGTGGACAGCTTTATGGCGTTGTCATGTTCAACTATCGTCAGTAAACCGACTCTACAGACAACCGATTTTTTTTATATCTGGAGTGTATTTCAATTTGGAAAAAAAACCTAGGTATACACAGTACAATTATGCATTACTTCAATCATAGCTATCTATTTCTTATGCCTAAATGACGTGTGTTAGTGTACATATTCAATTAATGTAGCACTAAAATACTAACAAAAAGATACTTTGTACCTATCTAAATGTCATTTGAAAAGCCGGACAGTCAGTTGAAACCAGATGCCAGGCCTCTCTAGTCCCTTCTAATTTTCCTCCGAGAGATTTAAGCAGCATAAATTCCTTAGGCTGAAAAGAAACTCCAAGAAAGAAGTGCTTGTACATTTTTACGGCCGAATCTCATTCGCCCCGAGTTGTCTCCTTTAAATTAAATTTTCACTCCTAATTTGAAAGTATAATGTCATTTCACTAGAATTTCGTTATTAAAACTTTTAAATCATTCGGAAGTTTCTTTTTGTGCTCAGGCTGTTCAATGTTCGCAGTAAGGGTGGGTTCTTTTGATTTTTTAATCAAAATGGGATCATTTCTAGTGATTTTTTACGAGTGTGCCATTTGGGCGGCATCAAATTGTCATTAGCCACTTGCGTATCCGATATTGCTTTACTTTCGGAACTGCTGAGATTTTATGGAATATTTAATTTGAGTCCCTCTCTGTTTTGATGCATTTTTTATGATCATTTCTGTACTTACCTACCAAGGTTGCGACTCAAAATGAAAATTGAATTTGAATATGTAAAGAAAACAACTTATATGAACCGTTTGCAGGATGACATGGATAAAAGAGGAGTGAATGCAGAGTTGACGGCTGACAGAGGGAAATCGAGAGGGCAGACATGTTATGCCGACTCTATATAAAGTGGGTTATGGGCAGGAAGAAGAAAAAGAATATAATTATAAAGAAAAAGCTACGCAATTCTTAGTTCATTGTTTGTAATTTTGGATCGTACCAATAGTGTTCTGCATGGTAACAAAAATTACAGAAACTTCATCAATACAAAAATAACAGTGCAAAATATTTAGTTTTTTTTATAAAATACCTACCAGTGACAAAAAACAGACCAGACAAAGCAACACATGGCACTTCCGAACTCCACGACGCTCCAGAATCCCGTTGTAAGTACAATCTTAAACTTGCCAAGACAACATCTGCCGATAAAACAAAAGGGTTGACGTTTGACAGTTGTAAAACGTCTCGTCATGTCACAGAATGGTCAATAAAATTCGTCTGGAGTCCTTGACACACAGACACACTGCAGACGGTTCTTTTATAGACCATAAACATTTTACTAGCACGACCTTGAATGGGGTCTGCAATGAGGTCGTTGCACTCGAGTTTATCGCTGTTTCGGAGTTATGATGAGAGGATACACGCTGTCGGGTTTATCTCCTTGAAATGTGGTAGTAGAATCTGTTTTTGAGATACTGTGCATGTGTAATATACTGATTTTGTAACAGATAGAGTTTAATCTTGCTTACAGGACGCTCAAAGTACATAAAACCAGTTATAAAGATATTTAACGGCAAAGAAATTTACTTTAAATAAAAATTTGTTAAATAAAATGCAGGCTTTTTAGCAATGTATGACAAAAGCTTAAATAAAATTGAATGCATAAATATATTGAAAATATTTCTAAAGCGCGGCTTTTATGACATTTTCTAAAGAAAGCACGTTAAATAATGGTATGATTGGCTCATAAACGCTTTAGAACCTCAAAGTCAAAATACCTGGCGTTTGTATTGTACTTGTATTGTATTGGCACTGTGCAAAATTCCAAACCCTTTTTAGAGCAAGTTAAAAATACCTGACCAGTAAAAAATGGCGAATCTTTGGTCGACAATGGATAAATAAAAACAATAGCTTGTGCAAGGTTTGTTGTAATTGCTTTCTGAGAATTTGTAAAGCTCATTGCGTCAAAATAACAGACTTCAGGGAACAAAAGTTCTTTTCAACGATAAAGGAAGGGTTGTTTTTCTTTCGAAAGCTAATAAAGGGTTCGAGGGCCAGAACTGTTACCCTTTTGTCCATTGTCCTTTTTGGGCAATTTATTGCACAAGTTCCGTTACACGAAATTTTTTTAGATGGCCATAGTAAATTGTTTTGTCCAAAGGAAAAAAAAATGTTGGTAGAATGTTTAGTAAAATCTACCTTCAGTTTCTTTACTTATGTCTGGTGGTGCTGACATAGACCCAGTTTATTTTACAACTAGCCAGCTGTTTAGTTTCTGTGTTAATTGTGAGTGCTATTTCACCTTAATTTGCTTTTACACGAGTAAGTTAATCCAGATCAAAATAAAAAAATAAATTTAGGATTTTCACAGTTTTGATAAAGAATTTTAAGCCTGCGTGATTAATCTTTCCAAAAAGAAACAGTGAAACATCACATCTAAATTTAAAAATCCAATCTTGCGTTGGAATCGGATCGAATCCCGGCATTCCTTTATCCTCCGTCTCTTTATCCCACTCAAAATAAATCGCATCGACCCATATAACTCTCTGGGACCATTAAAAAGATAAACAACTTAATATAGGCATAATAATAAACAACACAGCCTTACCGTTCATAATTTTATTTATTCACGAAACCGTAAATATCTTCAGGAATAATTCCAGAGGTTCTTCGCGGGATTAAGGGGGAGGTTTGCCTCAGAAAATTATATTCGACTATAACAGTAACCATGCATCACCTGGTGGAAGCTTAATGTGACTTTTCGCAATCTCGAGGGCGAGGAGAGGCGGCGAGCGCAAATTACTTTTTCAAAGTATTTACATGCAAATAGAAGGCGTTAGGAGTTAGAAGTTTGTGGCTAGACTTACACACGGGGGTAGTGGCTGAGTTATTTAAGATGAGGAAGTATAAATAGGATAGATAGATAGGATGCTGTAATCTAGATCGATACAAGAGTCGAGGTTACTACTGATTCACTACTACTACTTTAAGTCTTGCTTTCGTCAAAGCGTAACTGCGGTGGCAATTTGACAGGAATTTTGGCTTAATTTTGTGACAGTTTTATTAGTGAGCTTATTTTGGCTCTTTCATTGAATTTGCTTCAAGTTTTTCATATTTTTGTGTACGTTGTTGTGCCTTTGTTACTAAACAAAGTCATCTCAATTCTATCACATACAATCGTTATCAGAATTCGCAATCCACAAAACTCTTAAGGTGATATCGCTTAAAAAGCACGCCTGAGCTATAAACCGGATAATTATCATCCATTCTACTTATAAACTTTCATAACGGTCTATACGTCGACTTAGCCAGAGCCTACGAACCTTGTAGACCAGAAACATGTTTGAGTGTTTTTACGTCATACCACTAAGTTTAAAAATAAAGGAAAATAGCTTATGTAATTCTCAGGCGCGGTCAAGACTATCAGGTTGTGTGTAACTTAAAATTCATTGTAAATCGTGGCAGATAAATTCAGAACAGGAAGACCTATACCAAAAGTGGTAGTAGACAAACTAAGAGATATTTCAGTAAGCGGATTACGTATAGTGCAAAACGATTGTAACAGGAATCATATCACGAGTACGTTGCTTGACATAGGTGGCCAACGGTATGATTAAATAAAAATATAGTTGGCTCTTAGCCTTCCACTTTTGGGGGCTCCATGCCTTTTCCCCCTAAGGGGGTGCGCACACCCTCCGTCTTATAATGGGCGTCTAAGAAAAACGGGTGCACGGCTCGGAATAGAAAACGCTCCTTTGGAAATAGCTTTCGTGGAAAGCTAGCGATTTATGCGAGCTACGGGATCTCGGGAAATATCCAAGAGCGGATTTTTAATGGGGCCGTTGTTTCTGTTTTAAGCGCTGCGTGCGAATGGAATGCTAAGTTCGAGACGTGTGTTTTGTTTGTGATTTCATGGCTTAGGTAGTGAAAGTTCTGTAGTCAAATGGGGAAATAACTTTAGAATGAAACACAAGTAGTTACAATTATTGTTTTAATACCTAATTTTAATGATGTAAATAAAATTTTATTATTTTTATTGTTCTCATACACATAGGTCCTTGCAAAATAACAAAATCTTGATTAGATTCTATACACAGTAATTTTTTTTGCATGTTCTGTTTAAATTTATCGTTGAGTATTAATGAAGGTACCACGAATAGTCCCTGAAATAGATTCTCTAAATAGTTTAAGCTAGAATACACCTTAAACATGGAAGCTAGCATATTTTGTTTCTTTTTGCCGCAAGCTCCACAGTTCTAAATTCAAAAACACGCAAAGCCAAAAACTCGGCCTATTCAAACCTCATATTAAATAATTACACCAAAAAGGCGACAATAACTACCTTTTAACCCACACCAAGCCCTCATTAACATAAAGCAGGCTAAACATGAACATAGCCGCCTATCTTCCGACTCCACGCGCGCTGCGTTTTTACTACGTATTTACTGCGTATTACGAGCGTGGTATTACCGTCATATTTCACTTATAATTCGCGTTTTGAAGAAGGGCGAGCGTAAGCGGTTTTATGAGCGGTGTGTTAGGACCTTTATAGTTTTAGTTGTTATTAATATTTAGGTGTTGAATGTTTTATTAAGTTTAGATTATGATAGCCGGAAGATGAGTGAAATCGAGATCCGGTTATATTAACTCAGGATATGCCAGTGCACAAAAAGCAGGATTGAAACAATAGTTAAGTACCTACCCATTCTAATACCTCTCAAAAATAAACTTAAACATAAATATAAATTAATTCAGTAAAGATCTTCCCAACCATTAAAAGCAGGATTAAAAAAAAAATATTTATTGTCTTCTCAAAATTAAATTTTATATAAATTTAAAAATCGGTTGACAAAACCTCCTATGCCGTTCACTGATGGACCCAGGAGCTTGCTAAAAAGCTTATTAATTAGATTTTATTAATTTTATCTCCACAAATATGTAGTTAACTTCATTGTCCCAAGGTGGGTAGAAAACAGAAGATAAAACACTGTACGTCATGGTCAACAAACTATTCTCCGAGGACACCCGTAATCAGAAACGTCATCTTTTATAGCCGGAAGAGATAAAAATGCCTAAAATAATGAACTAATAACATTGTCGGCGCTTAGGCCTAAGCGAAATATATTAGTAGGCAAGTAACACATCGTTCCGTCCGTATAATGAACATGGCTCCCTCTAGCGGGGCCATTAATCACCCCCTTCCACCCTCTCTTCACCCCTCGCTTCCCCTTAAAAAACCCCTCTTCCCCCGCTTAGAATGTTTCCAATTCATCACGAAACCCCGCCCTTGACAACTCTATATGAAGCCGCTTTGTCCCAAAAGTCCCCTACCGACTGCGCTAACAAAATTCTATAGAAACAGACCAGAGACATTTTAACCACTGCTGTCCACAAAGTTCGTGGGCAAATTTCATCGGGGTTCGTTCTAAAAGCGTTCGAAGAGTTTCTGGACAGAGAGTGTATTTTCTTGTGATGCCGACGCAGTTGTATGGCGGCCATTACAAATAAATTTTAGCTTACCTTTATTTTTTAAAGCAGATTCCATGTTGTTTCGTTTCCACGAGTGGTGTACTTTACTGCTTTTGTTTGTAATAGATATCTAGGACTTTAAATTTTAATTAACAACACTTTATTAGTCGTTCTTGTTTAGTAATTTTTCTGCTGCCTTTCCTTCATTAGACATTTTTGAGTAGGTAAAATTATTGTCTCGTGCTTTAATATACCATGGTTTTTATAAATTATGTCAATATAAAATATGTTATGGTTATTTTTCGGAGGGGGGAAAATTCTAGTTTGTATTTAATCGTCTGATTGCCGACAGACTAAAGTTCAGTTTCCTGGATGACTAATCAACCAATTAAATATTTGACAGTTGTTTAGTTTTTTAGTAAAGTTTTGACAGCCAAAATTTGAGTTTTCATCCTTGACACTGGGCCTAAAAAATAAGAAAAATTAGATTGTTTATAAATATTGTTAAATAAAGTATTTACGGTATTATTTTCGGTGGGAGTAAAGTTTTAGTTGAATAGTCTGATTACCAACAAACTGAAAATATTCAAAATTATTTGAAATACTTACCAAAACCACCCCATGCGTGCAAATTGCAATCGAAATACTAAAATTATAATTTAAATCGTTATTCCCACTCGTAAATCTAACATGTAGCATAATGTTCTGAGCATAACGTTTCGTAATAGCATGGCCCATTAAACGCGAATAAATTAGTATTCATTGAGGCTATTAACCATGTTCTAGCTCCGACTGTTTAACTAAACATGAACTAGCACTGCTTCTGAATAAGTAATAAAGCGTTCACATTTTGGATTATATTTTTGGTGTAGATTTAAACATGCCCCAAACAAGTGAAGTTAAAAACTTGAAAAACCAACTTCAGGGCTAAACTTGAACTTTGATGAAATTTCTGTGGGACCAATCTGGAAGTTTCAGATGTATCTATAAATATTTTCCAGATATTTTTTTTTCATTAACGAACCGATCAAGAAAATATATTTTCAAATCGGCCTATAATTAACAAATAAATGCGATAACAAATATCCAAAAATATGTAATATACAACTGAATTTAAAATCATTTTTTTATTTGAAGTTGGTTAAAAAATATTGACTATTATTAATAAGTACTATACCTACTACTAGCGATCCGTCCAGCTTCGCATGTGTGGAAAAACTCAACGGCAATGGCTTCACATTTTTCTCCTTCTGTTTTATAAATGACAACCGTGCAAAGCGAGGGTATGTCGCTAGTAAAAAACATAGTTTCGGAACTTGTATTGGTTTGTGAGTGTCTGAACAATTTTGTTTTTGCTTGCTGGGTGCTGGTACAGTCAAAGACAAAATTAGGTGTTCTATATTAGTCATTCGATGCTCGTTAGACATAAAAAAAAATTGTTTGGTCATGAATCAGGCATAATATCTTGAGCTGACTGTATAATTCCTGGCGGAAAAGATCATGATGTCAGCATGAAAACCCAATTCAAGACATTTTAATTTAAATGGTTTTATTTTTGTTTTCAGGGCTCAACATCAATTTATCCTCATAAGGAGGTTATATTTCTTTGCAAATGAAGTGCCAGTGAGATACACGAGCATTAATGACAAAACAAAGAAACTTGGACGACGAAGTTATATTATTATGACAAAACAAAGACGGCAGGAAGACAGAAAAAGGATACTCTGCATGTTTGAAAAGGTAAAATAATGCAATGAGTATTTCAAAAGTATAAGCTTTATACTTAGGCTACAGTATAACAACTGCAACTTTTTAATTATAAATTTAGCCGTCTTATGCCATTAGAAAAAACCCATGATTCATTATTATTTGTAACAAAAGTAGACACTCAACTACACCACACGTTTTGTTTTTGCATTTTTTTGTTTATTTGATAACCTAAGTGCAGTCACAGCTTTGGCTATAGTAAGTATGAAGTCAGGTTTCATTTACTTGCTGTAAAATCTACATTACTTCACAAAATACGTCTTATTTAACATATCACAAAAATAGACACTATAAGTACTACAGCACACATTTTGTTTTTACTTTCTTTTGTTTATTTGTAAACATAAGTGCAGTCACAGCATTGCTAATAGTGAGTATGAATGTAGGTTTCATTTTGTTTGCTGTAAATTCTACGCTAATTCACAAAATACGTCTTATTTAATATATTACAAAAATAGACACTAGACTCTACACGTTGTTTTTGCATTTTTTTTATTTCTTTGACAACCTAAGTGCAGTCACAGCATAGACTTATGAAGATAGGTTCCTTTGTTTACTATAAAACGCTACGTTATAAAATACGTTTTACTAAACTGCTATTTTATTTGATAGAATAGTCAGAACAGGAACTTCGCGAAAATACAAAAACAACATAAAATAAGGAAAGGGAAGATTGCAATTATTCAGTCTGGGCGGATGCCGACGGCAAGTGACTGTGTACACAAAACGTGAGTTTGTGAGAAAATAGAACGGACAATAAATGGAATTTTACTGTCTATGTAGTGACAAAAAACAAGGAATACAGGAAGTAATTTTGTTTCATTCTCTGTTTTTCTTATTTTATTTGAGAAACGCGTTCGGTTACTACGTTTAGTCGAGGTAGACAAATGTTTGTATAGGCAAAAACGCTTACCTACTACATACAATGTTAAAAAAAGATATATTATATCAAGTTATGTATTTAATATACATAGGTGTAGGCGTTAATAATAGATAATGTTAGGTAGAATATGCGACATAGGCCTTGACTCAGCTTTTCATACGTAATGCACATACATTTTTTTAAAACCTATCTGATGGCACAAGCATAATATAGCCCAGTGGTAGTCTTCGCCTACAAAAAGCATTGCCTCGTAGATCACGCACGTCAAGAACGTGCCCTACGATGCACTCAATTTCAATTTACAACACGTATATTTGTTTTTTAACACACGTAAGGAACGTGCCCTACGATACACTGCCCTGCATCTTATTAACTATTATTTACCTACATATTTAATGATTTATTTTTATTTACTAGTAGGTATGCTTGTAAGTATCAGTAATTAAAGGTAGTTATATGGGTTCAAAGTGGCGTAAGTAAAGGCCTGCGCACACCTAAGTAGCTGGCGATGGCAATCAGTGAAATGCTGTCAAATTTGACAGCGTTTCATTGATCGCCATCGCCAGTGACCTAGGTGTGCGCAGGCCTTAAAGAAATATGTCCGCTGGACTAATAACGAAAACGAAATACAAAACAAACAAAACCTAGTTTTGATGTGCATTTAGGACGTTTACAAGATGCAGCCTCCTTCGCGAGCCTTCCGAAATAAAATGGAACATTAAGAATCGTTTCAAAAACACTTACAGTAATGAGGCCGATCGTAAGTTCACCCGCTAAATTACGTAAATGCTATCTAGCGATAATATGGTACAATTTAAAAGCGGCAACAGTTAAAACTTACCCTTTCTATATCTGCGGCGGCTGCTATTAGTTTCAGATAAAAGCGCCGAAAAAAAGAATTGAATTTTAAATGACAACGCTGACTATTTCCTCTCACTTATACAAATAATTGTTACAATAAGTGACATTTCACTCACACTCGCGGGAGGTATCGATTACAACGGTAATTTAAGAATCGTGTTATTATAAGTCACAAAGTATCAAACGCCATTGGTACCAGGGGGCTAATTCTCAGGCCGATCTCGATCATATTGAAATTTTATTTTATTGCTTCCTTTCGAAGGGGGAATGGATAATTTCCTTGAGTAATTCATAAACGACCTCTTCGTAAAAGCCTCGACAGCTACCATATACGGAAAACTTCCAAAAAGTGCGGGGTTGTGAAAAGAAGCAATAAAATAAAATTTCAAAATGATCGAGATCGGCCCGAGAATTAGCCCCCTGGTACTAGTTATCAGCTACTATTAGGCAAATATTGTATTTTTTTTTCAAAATTAAAAGTTTTGTCAAACATGTACGCTTATTTAATTTTGAATGAACACCATCAAATGAAGAATATAATAATAACATTCTCATACCTTAGAAGCAAAAAACAGCAAGAAAATATTTAACTTCGCGCACTAGATCTTTTTTGTGCTACAAACGATTGCAACAAAAATGGTTATATCCGACCCAAGGATAGAAACTGAATAGGAACTAGCAATATTCAAAGGGGAGTTCTTTTTGCGTGCGTAATGCATTTTTTGATAATCGATTTCAGTGTAAGCGAAAACATAAATACATACGTGTGCGTGTGTACAAACATCAAAGTTCTTAAAACTCGTCTATCTGCCGACAGACGCCTGTTAAATACGACAGTATAATGTATGAAATGGTTTTATCGCCTGCCGCTTAACACTTGTACCAAACATTAAGAACAGCACCACAGCTAGAGTAGTTTATTTGCAATAAAGAAAGTGGAATCCCGGGTTTTGGTCCAATTACCGGGATATATGCGGCAATCCCGGTGACGTGCTACCTAGTCCCGGGAACGCGAGGATCCGTAGCAATTATACATATTGCAGCCTACCCGATTGTAGTAAATACCTGGAATGGCGCAAACTAGCGCTGGTTTTTGCAAAGCGAATAGCAGGTGGATTGAGTTTTTTAAATAGATGACCAAATTTTATAAGACTTGTAATAACAGGAATTGGTAGTGATTTAGGTAGTATTTTTTTACCTCTTGGCACGGGTTTCTGATTTGAATCGGTATGAAAATATGTTTCTATATTTTATTTGGCAGCATCAGCACTTACACTCGAATTCATAGTGAAAACGGAATGGAGTCAAATTGATACTGAAGAGTATTTTGTAAAAACTTACCTCCCTCTTCTTAGTCATCAGTGTTTCTTCTATTTCATGTGCCATCTGCTTTGTTCAAACATATTATTTTAACCGAAAGACAAATGAAAATCAATCCGCCATCGCCCACAAATGTTGAGGCAATTCCGATCGTCGTTCCCGAGTAACCCCCCAACGGTGGGGACATCGAGGCCCATGGCACCCGCGGGACAAATACACTAGTTTCTTCAAGCATATCTTATTGCCCTTTTGTTGATACCCCGGGCCGTTAGTTTCATCGCCGACGGGCTGGGAAGACCGTCCCAAGCAACCGTGAAGGGAGTTATGCTAAGATGTTGAATTTGTAATGTTTTTCGGTAGTTGGTCATTGTTTCTTACGTATTTCTTACTGTAGGTAAATGTAAATACGTGGAAAATAAATATTTTTGGTGCAGTTTTTTCTCAAATGTCATATGCACCTTATGTCATAGAACATTATAAAAGGTTTTTAGTCACTAGACCCAGTGTTAGTCTGCGCAAGATTACTTTGCGCTTGACAGATGGTGTTATATCTTAAAAAAACTGAATAGAAATAATCTTTAGATCATAAATATGACGCAATGCAAGTTAGTTTTTCTCATTTATGTTTGAGATCGGAAGATATATTTCCAGTCTATTTTATTAATTTTTTCCGCCATCTGTCACGCGTAGAATTATCCGCGGACTCTGATAAGTAGTTTTGACGTGTTGAAAGCTGTTTGAAAATAGCAAATTATGACCCAGAAATAATGAGTTGCGTAAACAGTCGATTCCCAGTGCGTAAATGTTAATACGAGTATCTCAGGCAAATAAAATTTACGCGCAAGAATTATACATTTAAAGTGCTCAGTTTCAAAATGCACTGATAAATAAACATTATACCAATTACGCAGTTTCCATCTGAGTCCAAGATTGCTAAAGGATTAAAACATGCAAATCAAACAAGCGGGAGGGAGCGACCCTTCTTCTCTTATTTATTCATCCGAGTTGGAAAAATGTTGTTTTGTTTACTCCCCTCCGGGGTCAGAAATGTGATACCTAGCGAGATAGTTTTGCTTATTTTTGTAAGAACGTTTCAGTAAAGTAATGCAAAGTGCCTTGAGAAAGTTTTTCTTATTTGTGAAATGTTTCAGTGAGCTAGCTTATTTCTCAATTTCCATTAGTAACGGAGTTAAAACTGAACTTATTTAAATTATCTATTTACCCACTTTGTTTAAATAAAAACAAATCATTTTTTTCAGACAACTAAAGCCTTGCGGACATAAAGCGATTTGCGATGGCTCTCAGTGCCAAATACGACAGCGACATTTGACAGCGTTTCACTAATCACTATCGCAAATCGCCTAGATGTGCGCAATGCCTGAGAAATAATTCAAAGAACTATAGCAAATCATAGCCTAATAAAATAAAATACTAGAAATGTATATTAAATTACTAGTTATATTTATATGAAATTTATTTGAGTAGGTTTTCTTTTAATATTAGGTACATCTAGTTAATCATTCTACTGCTCATTTATTTGTATCAGTTCATAGTTTTAAAAAGTAAAATATAGTTTAGTTTTCTTTGTGGCAGGGGAAAAGGTTGGTTAGGTTATTTATAGATGAATAGCTTCAGAAATAAAGGTAAATAAAGTTATTTGTGTCCCGAGATTGAAACATTGGAGTAAAGATTGAGAGGCACTCTAGCCTGGCGACGAGTTATTTTATGGCATAAGACAACACCACTTTATCTAGCTTGCTTGATAATGTAGCATTGTTGTACTTGCGATTTTGTTGCTACAACAATTTTATTTTCTCAAATAAACAAACTTCTCTTCTTCTTATCGTGTCACTGGTTTTTTCGATCCAAGTGTGGAGAAAGGATTTTAATTGCGCCTCAATGAGGCTCCTTTTGTGCACTTAAAACATATATTCGATCTTTTTAGGTTCTACGACATGCCGGTTTCTTCACGATGTTTTTCTTCACCAACAAAACAAGCTTATAAAATTATTGAATTACTACATATATTATATACGTTCAGTGTTTTTTTTAATAATTATCAATAGAAATACTAATATTATTTATATTATGCATAAAAAACAGTTTCAAATACAACCTCTTTGAACGAAATTAAGCGGCGTAATTCCTTGTGGCATTTCCTAATTTTCTCCAGAGTTTGAGTGCCACTGGCAACCCACCCTCGCTACCCTTTTTAAGGGGATTTCTTTATGTTGTGAGAGCTCATTCATAGCGTCCATCAAGACTATTCGGAGCATCGTTACGGTCTCGGCAAATGTAGCGAAATCATCGCTTCACTGCCGCACGCCGGCGCTCGGTGCTACCGACATATTGTAGCTACCTAGCAGATATTTGTAATAAGACGTTACATTCAATTTGGAGTTTTAGAAGGAATTGGGGTTTGTATTTGTGATAGCAAGATGAATTGGTATTGGGGTGCATTTTGTTTTAGGGATTTTCCATCATTATTATTCGAAAAACTCCAATTAAATCGAAATAAAATGCCCGGTCGACTACACGGCCAATTTTAATAGGCTTCGTGCTAATGTCTTGAAGGAAAATCAGTGTGTTTGTTTCACTTGAAGTTACAATAATTTTTGCGTGAGCGATTAAATTTGTAAATTAAATTATGATCATTAGAATATTTCGCTTCATAACATACTATTTTAGAGTAATTAGTTTGATTCTGTATTTAATATTCTCTGTCATCAAAAAAACATTTAACCCTCCATGTTTGTCACTAAGTCAGTTCGACCCGCAATAATGCAAAATTATAATTTTTACCAAGAAACTGTTTGAAAATTCACCCCAAGAAAATAAAGGAACTGAAATACATTTAACTTATTAAAATCGAGCATTGAGTATTCCACAGCCACGTCGAACAATGCTTGTGGACATTTTGCGGGGAGAAATTTTGTTTTAATAAAGGACCACCGCAGCCGTCGTCTACAATATTACGGGAACACCTACTAACGCTCTTTGATATTACGCTGAAGCATTATTATGTGCTTAGGGTTGACAATCTCTGGGTTATACTGTGTTTAAGATTAAACTGGGATGTTGATGTTTATTTCAAGATTTTTTACACGATTCTTTAGTTTGAAAATGGATGAATTTTCACCAAGATCCTTTATATTCGTATCAAAAGATTTTTTTTTTACAAAAGAATAATAAAATAAAATAAAACTATTTGCCGCCATTTTATTGCGATTTCCAAATATATGTGTCTTTAGTCTTACAACGATGAATCAAGCCGTCTATAACAAAAAAATTTTCTAGACTCGTTGCCTCACAGTTGATTTTAAATTGGTTTGTGCAGATACTATTTTTAACAGTTTTTGAAGTTATTATGTATTATTGTCATGTTTTTATTTTATGAGAATTACGTGAGCTGCGTAATAATAAAGCATAAGGTATAAGTTTCTTGTAATATTATAAACGACTTTAATATGAATCTTACTAGTAATTCTGTAATGATTTTATTTCTAAATGAATTATTTTAATTCAAACCAAAATGCAAGTGAGATGCCAAAAATGCTAAAACAGCTCTAGTGACCAATAAAAACGAAAGCTTTGATTTATCGTTGTCAATTTCCACCTACGCCTATTAGTATATTGTAAAACATAATTATGATCACCTAAACCACTAATAAATAGCAATGCCAACGAAACACAGCCAACCCTCAAACGAGGCGTAAAAACAAAATAATATACTGCAAGCCTGCGGGTCAATATGACCAGCAGCGTATGGGACAAAGAGAACGTAAGCAATTAAGATTGGCTACTCCCTAAGCAGTTAATCCAAAAATACGTGCGCTGGGTGTTTATGGACTGGTAGGCCGGGTTAGTTTGTTTTGGATAGGAATGGGGTTTTCGGTAGTTGGGTAACTATCTAGTTTAAATGTAATCTTAATGGAGTAAATTGACGGTAAATTATCCCATTGCAATATGAACTTCGTAAGTTGTGGAAATAGCCAAATTAATACAATAGATTTCAGAAACTTATCTAAAAAAATCTTAAAGAAATACCTAGCCTTGTGTAACAAACAGCAAGTCGATTTAATAAAAACTGACCTAGTAAATTAAAAATAAACTTGAAAGAAACTAAGACCGTCCACTTAAAAAGCTAACAAAATAGAACTCGGCGAAATTGTGAGTACCTAATAAGGGGTATAGAGTCGAGGTTTCAGCACGGCACGTCGGCTTTATGACCCGTTAGTGCTACTGAAATCAATAAAAGTACCGGAATGTACCGCACATGCGCAGTGGAATGCTGACTCAGCTATTCATTTTATAGCCACTTGTATCTGTATCTATGGCCATTTTGTACTTCAGTGTTGACGGAAAAAAAGAGAAATTAATTTGCGCGGCCGTTAATACCCAATGTGGCGTATGAAGGGTTGTTTTATGAATGTTATTACATAAACGACTGTTAGTATTTTATTGTTGTTTTTTTTTAATGATTTTAAACACCTATACAAAATACACCTTTAGTTTCTGTTCACTCATTGGCTCACATGGTGGCAATTTTTTATTTTTTATTTAACTAATTGATGGAACAATCATAATAATGGTCCACCTGATTTAAAGTGGCAACTATCGCCTATAACAAAGCATTGCTTCGTAGGTCACGCGCGTCAGGAATGTGCCCTACGATGTGTTTTTCTGCGTTCATCAACTTGAGTCATACAGATGTTCAGCCTCACGTGCCAGTAATTTCATTATGTAATTCCATTTCTATAGATCATCGTTAACTATAATAATTTAAATCATTACAAAACGTTAATCTGTTTGAATTGGTCAAGGAATTAAATAGAGAAATTATCCTCAAAACACGACGAAGATGAAACATTAATAAATATAGGAACCTCTGAATGAATTTATTTTCATAAGACGACACGCGCACATACTATCTACCTCCACATTATTATTAATAACTCTTAGTAAGAAGCAGTTTCTAAAACATATTTCACTTTTGAAATAACTCTAAAACACATACCAATTTAGCACGTATGGTCCAGGAAATAGAGTGGTATGGAAAGGTAAACAGAAGTTGGTTTCGAAGAAATTATTTTGAGAATATTTTTATTTATTACACGGATATAATGGCCAGTAAATATGAATAGATGTGGCTTCAAGCTGTGATTAATGGAGCCTGCTTTCATACAATCTTGTATAACTTAACATTAGTTGTAATTTATAAAGGAATGAAGACATTCTGACCCCGCCCATTAAAACTAATTAGGTGTTTAATTTATAAACGTCGATTCAGAATTACCATCTTCGATTTATTGCTATCGAAACAATCTTTCGAAATGTTTGGAAATTAAGACACTTCTTTTAAGGAATTTGAAGATACTCAGCGTTTTTCTTGCAAGATAAAGTTCTTAAACCGAGTTTACCTAAGTTTATTCATCTTCTTATTCACGTCACTCCGTCTTTGGTCTCATAAATTATCCTGAGCGAAATTTACTCTCTCAGCGATTTACAAGCGACACGTTACGATCTTTTTATGAAGTGTTCGGCCATCAAATACATTTTATTATTAAATCACTACTCGGTTAACAATTTTCCAGCCATAAGCATCAGCGACAAAGCTGATATGGCCTTTAACGGCACGACAATTAATTAAAAAGGCATAAACGCCACTTTTATACACAGAGAGCCTATAAAGACTAACTTTTATGCGTCGTAAACGCGATTGTCTGCCGGCCCTGACGGCATCGACAGTGCAACCTGTGCGCCTTCAATACAACGAACGTGACTGGTATCTTCGGAATGTGAAACGAATGTGCTAAGATAGAGAAACTAGAGATATTTTTATCAACTCTAGGTTAGTTTACTAATTAAAAGAGACATACGACTTCATGACGTCTCGCATACCAACTGAAAAAAATAAAACAAACACGAATCGAGGTTAAAATTTCAATTTTCGAACGCAAAACACTTGAGCAAATACATCAATGTTATTTTTTTTTTGAAGGGTTCGGCGTCAATGATGCAGCAATATTTTGTCGTACTCTATCAAATACAAATATAAGAACCTTGTACATGACGCATTGCCTCCTAATTCTAAAGGGCCATCCGAGATAAAAGAACGACACGTCTTCCAGACCATAACATTAAATCACAAAGATACTGAGAGAGCACAAACATCGCATAAAAGCCATTCCGATCAAAAGCTTAATGTCTCAGACGGGGAATAAAACAGATTTATTTGGACTCCCAAAGGAAACTTGGAATGAAAATTGTGAGATTTTTTAAATAAACCATTAGAGAAAAAGTTCCGGGCCATTTGAAGCGGTTTATTGTGCCACTATCAGGCGCCATTGTTGACTGCAACGTTGCTCAACAAGCTTGGATGTGGGACCAATGGAAAAGACATTTTTGGTCAACCTTAAGTCAAAGTTGCCTTAAGGATTATACAAAAAACGGTAGGAACATAGCTGTGTTGCCTTGTAAACTTGATCGCGTGGAACTGGCACCTAGCTTTAACCCGGGAACGGTGTCCTATATGTCTGTGAGACCGGGTGACTTGAAAAATTCGAATAACTTTTTCCCTCGCCGGCGATTTTCATCGCGATTTCGAGTAGCTGCCTGATTTCCCCTCACACACCGTAATTTCAACCCGCGCCGTTGGAGTTGGCGCAAGTTTTTGAGTTTTGGTGCAAACCCGGTGCGGTAGACCGGGGTCACCGAATATGTAAGTAAAATAGGCAGAGTTGAATTATTGATTATTCGTTTTTTGACAGGTTTATGTACATTTTTTACTTACTTTTGCTAGTGTGTTATTGCATTATTTTATAATCAGTAAGTTTATTGCACGATTTCTTAAATTTTATCGTAATAACACGAAATTATTCTTCATCTTGATTCAAATATAAACTTTGCTACAGCATGTCGTACAAAAGCGAATAGCATCGTCTAGAACCACTTCTCTATGAACTGCTTGATGCCGACAGACGATCATCAGAAAGAACAATGTATACACTTGCCACAACTGCAAGAAAAATTTGTGTCTTGAGCATGTAGGGCCATATGCAGTATTGCAGTGTTGACTGGAGAAACGTGATTTTCAATTTTTTTTTTTGTTAGTAGCATGTCATTTTTTGTTTATTATAAGTAAGTTCGGGGAGTCTAGAAACTGAAAAAGCTGAAAAAAAAACATAAATATGTTGATTGTTGTGTTTTAAATGTTTAAAAAGCTATAATGTGTAAAAACGAACAAATTTTTTAGGTTCTATGTGAAGTTGTCTAATCATAAGAAAAAGTAAATAAACGAGGCTGTGATTCATGAAGTATCATTGTTTTATTGTCAAATAATTTATAATTCATAAAAAATGTGGTAAATTAATAAAAGATTCTGAGAAATCTTTCATTGAAAAACCCGGTGCGTGGGACCGGGGTCACCGAAAATGTAAGTCAAATTGACGTCACCGTTGGCGGGTTAAGACGTTTCATAGTGATCTTTGTGATACGATTGAATAAAGACATATTTGAAATTGATTTTGAAAATTAAACTGAGTATGTTTTTCACATCTGGTTTACATGGTACTACAGACTCCGAAAATTTAAAGGCATATAATACTCGTACTTACCTAAATATTTTTTTTTGTAAATATATACATACTAAACATTCAATACCTAATACTACTTTATGCAAAATAAACCTATTATCCTAAGTTGTGTAGATACGTTTTAATGAATACGATATCCAAACCTACTAATTTGATTTTTGCATCAGATTACAATTTCAGTTTTTTCAATTTTCACAAGTCAAAGTCATTAAATTAAATCATAGTAAATATCCCGTTGTATAACTAACAAACATAAAATAGATAAAAATTTGTTATTTTTTAAAGACAGTTCTAGCTTTTCCTAGATCTATAATCCAGCTCACTGTAGAGATTTGCCTTCAAGTTATGTGACTTTGGAATGGAGTGTTTGTAACCATTAATTTTTATATCCTACCACATCTTTGATTTTGTTACTAGATAAGTAAACCAAAAACATGAAACTATGCGATTTAATTACTCAATGTGCTTCTAATGAGAAGATAGTTTATATGTAAATGTAAGAAAGTTAATCAAGGGATATTAGATCATAATTTTGATAAACTTAGTAATTTAAATATTAATGTGAGAAGTACCTAGTATGAGTGGTTATCGTTATTGACGCTGTTATATTCACTTTTATCGCATATTATCATTTAAATTTAAAATAACTTCCTATGATTTTAATTGGAATGATGTGTGGTGCCTCAAATTAAGTTAATTGTATGACTCATAAAATCTTATTTCTTTTTAAGTTATATTTTTAAAATACAATTGTAGCTATTAAATATATAATAAACTATTTTGGTTGCTCACTTATTTAGCCAAAATCATGGTACTTCTGCAATTCTTCACCAATTACATAGTTCATAAAAATAAACCAGAATGTTTCTTTCAAAACAAAAGACGCAACAAAATAAATGTTATTTTAGAAATGGTCGATTTATTTCCGATGTATGTCGCATTTATTTGTAGAGTTCGGTATGCCAGGGGAGCCCAGGGCGCCAGGGGAGGTTGGGGTAGAGCAAACACAGGAAACGGATCTGAACTTTCCTGTCAAGTCGGCAAAAGGGAGAACGGATCCTACTGGTAGGGCGACAATAAAATCGATAGGATATTTTCTTTCATCGAAAATATATAATTATAGGTATTATAAAAAAACCACTGTCAAAAGTATATAAGATGATTTTAGTAGATAATTACCAAGATGCGGCACTCATGCAGGCCAATTTCGCTAGTTAATCACCCATCTACCTGTAAGGCATCATAAACTTCTCTTACTTGAATTTTTTTCTCAAGTGTTATGTTTTAGATAGTAGTAAGTTAAATAATTAGGACCACTAGTACATTTTCTTTTTTTATTGGCGTTTGCAGAAATGCAAGCATTATTACAATACAAGTTTTGTAAATTAATATAACAGTATTAATAGAAAAGGTATGTCCTGTGTAAAAAGGACAAGAAAATGTCCTCAATTTCCTTCAATTGCTAGCCACCCTAAAATCTCTCACTCTTGATATATTTATATGCATTAATACCGTTTTATGGTCGTGAGATAAGCATAAATCTAGATGTAGGCGGACCGCGATGTACTTCCCACTTTATTGTAATACCGTCACGTCAATATTTTATAAACTTTGTCTGAAGATTTTCATTGTTCTATGACACATTGTTTTCGAGTTTTGTGTTCCTACGCACGATGCGTAAGAATTTTAAGATGCTGTTTTAGAAAACTATTTATATTACTACGCGTGAACTAACAAAACTATCTACCTACTTGTTAACGTAGTTAGCGAATACTAAATTACTTTCGTGCTTAGTAGGGATACAAATGAATAGTTTACTAACATCAAATAAATATTTGTGAGGTAGATTTGAGTTATGTCGTGCAAAATGTAATATTTTAAATAAGGATGTAGTTTGGAGGAGAAGAGTCCTAAAAGAAAGGAGGATATCCAGAATTTAGCTCTGACAACACCAACACGATCCCCACATTTTGGTTATAAATTCAAAACCAGTAAAATTAATAAAACAAGCGCTAAAATCTATAAAACACATGCTTGCCAGAATGTTTTAAACATTTATTGAAGATATAAGGAAAGCAATTTTGATGGTGGAACGGTACAACTGAAACGTTTTGGTACATTTCTTCTGATACACATTGAAAGTGGCTTTACTTTTTTTACACTGAATTAGACTACAAAACAATTTAGCTTTCATTTCTTCATAATTTTGATGAAACAGCTATGCGTTTTTCTAACCTTTAGAAAACTTAGGGGATACAAAAAAAAACCTTGGCACCTCAATATAACTAGATGAAAAGATGATAGATGCTATGCATGCATACCTAGAACTTAAATTTAATTGATCTATTTATTTACCTCTAGCACCGGACATTATAATCTTATACCTTTAAACGAGAAAATCTTGTATATACATATATATATATTATATTTAGGATCTCGGAAACTGCACCAACGATTTTCACGAAATTTAGTATACAGGGGTTTTCGGGGGCGATAAATTGATCTAGCTAGGATTCATTTTAAGAAAATGATTATTTCTTTTCGAGTTCAATAATTAAACATAAACTGAATATGTGACTGCTCCTGCCATCTATTGACGATTGTGAGCAACTAACTGCAAGCATGTCCAGCAGATGGCGTTGTTCAGTAAGAATTGACTGGCCTCTAGCTCAGTTGGTAGTAGCTCTGCCTTCTGCGCCGTAGGTCGTGGGTTCGATCCCCACCGAGAACAAATACAAGGTGTATCTAAATATGTGTACTATGCGAAGGTGGGGGGTTTCAGACCACAATGGTGATCAGTTGTGGGGGGGAGATAATTAAAAATTCCTATTTTCAGTTTCCCATACAATAATATTTAATTTCATAATGCCTAAATAAATTGACAACCCTATCCTTGTAACCCCTTGACCCCTTGACCTACTACCTCTGTAGGTCTACTACTACTACCTACTACCTCTGTAGCTGAGTTTAGGGTTGTCACTTTGTATAAAGTCAGCTGTTCATGTTGAAACTTCGTTGCAGTTTTTTTCAGAGATACCAATCGAAGTTCGAAAAGTCGTTGAACAAAAGTTGTTCCCCGGGGGGTGGAAATTCACCCCCCTTCAGGATAGTACACATATTTTGATACACGTTGTATTTGTGTGGTTAACATAAATGTTTGTTCTCTGTCTGGGTGTTATATTGTATTCTAAGTATGTATTTACAAAAAAAAAGTATTCAAGTATTATATCAGCTATCCGGTTCCCATATTACAAGCTCTGCTTAGTTTGGGGCTGGGTAGTGTTGTGTGAATTGTTCACAATATTTATTTATGTATTTATTATTTAAAAAAAAAAAAAACCAGTAAAGATGATAATATGACTCTTATGATTTCTTAAAAATACAAACTTACGAAAAAAACTCCGAGCGAAGCTCGGTTACCAACTACTAGTAATACTAATACGCATAAAATGGAAAATGTGTACCCCCCACCAATTGGGGATTTCACATCTCACTGCCGCCATTTACTTTGACTAGACTCAGATTTTAGCATGAAACGCCACATGCACTTGTACAAAACTATATGTAGTGTCTATGTAAGTACCTACTACATGCGTGTGCAAAATGATATTGTGTGTATATCTGTCTGTGTAATAGGAAGTAGGAACGCGTTTTTTCTATGGGATTTGGTCTAGTGTCAGAGGTGCACCTCTGGTATGTCTTAAAGTAGAGCAACATCCAAACCGTTTATTTTTCTTTCTTGGTATGAGAAGACAAGGGAGGCTCAAGTGAAATATGAATTCAACGTCTCGGCAGTTTCCCGCACACGTTACTTGTTTATCCTTTTAAGGGAGAACTCTCATTTCACGCAACTGCTATGATTGCTGTATAATAGCCATTCTTACTAGACCTTCCTTTCCCCTCTTCCTTCGTTCAAACTGGGACAAAAATCGGGAAATGTAACAAACTTCCAGTTCTTGCTATAATGGTTGTATAGTTAAGCATTTTTGTAATGTTGCCTAACAAATGAAAGCAGATTTTTGGTAACTGATTATGAGTCTGTAACACGTTGTGTTACTAGTTTTGTTATGCTTGTGTTCAAAGGGTGTGGCGTTACATCATTGTTTAACCAAACCACTCAAAACTGAATCATCATTTTTATCAGCTTAAAGAAGTTTGATAGAGGTCACTCCATAAGTTTAATAGGAAGAACAAGGTTGAGTCGTGTACCGAATTCCAACGATTTAATCAGTGTCTTTAATTTGTTGGATAGAAGTCCGCCTTAAGCACTATTTTTGCAGCCCATAACTAATGCTTATTTTTTCTTCTTCCAGTGACAAACTCCAAAGAAGATCGTCAGTTATTAGATCACTCAGAAGTCAACGCCATCTATGAGTGAAACGAAACAACTGCTAGATGTGGCCGCATTTTCGACAGAGAGCATTGACGCTGCGTGACAAGCACATCAGTGTGGTTATTCCGAAGATAAGGAGAGAGAAGACTCTTTTGAAAATTATTCAAAAGAAGAAGAGACGTGTAGTGCCAGTGTTCGCTATATTCCTATACAATAATGTGTCTGAAGCAAAATAATAAAAAAAACAAGCCCTTGGTCAAAAAAATTACAAAGCTCAGTGTACAAGTGGATAATAAAAAAATGATTTAGGGAAGCTAAAGGAAATTAAAAAAATACGTCATAACACGACATAGTTACGGTATTTTATGCGTATGTTTTGCATGTTTTGGCACCGTGTCAAAGTATTTTTGGCTCGCCCACTACTTCATGAATGCAGCTATCTCAAATATATTACCTTGTACTGCCTCTAAAAAGTTTATTTTATAAACGAGTGAATAGATACTGAGAAATAAAACATCCATTATCCATAAATTACCTATAAGCCGTGGCGTTTTTCATCAGATCAAACCCAGCGCAATCTACACCGGTAACTTATTTTGAAACACATATAAAACAATAATCTTTATCATATTTTTTTATAAAAATAGATGAACGACCACCATGTTGGTCAGTAGGACTACCACAAGCTCTGTCTCGGGCTCTGGTTTTGAACCTGTGTGAGTATTGACTTAATAAATCCTACGTTGAAACGTCACATACACAGTATAAAACACTGGTGAGCACTCACACAGACTCAAAACCAGAGCCAGAGACAGGAACAGGAAACAGGCAAAACTTTACGGATGGCTGCGACCAGTGCAGATTCGAATCCCTCAGAGCGACAAAATTTAACATGTATTGGCTCAACAAATACTTTGTATTGAGCACTCGTTTGAGCTAAAGTTAATAAATGAAATATAATAAATAAATGAATATTATAGATTATTATTATTTATTTTATTTTTCATTTCTTAAAAACAGTGGTTTAAAGCCTAAGTAGGTAAGTTTTGTTTAAGCACTGGGTTCTCGATACAACTTTTAAAATGCCATACATAATTAGAGCAAACACAAATCCTAATAATCTATACTTGGGCTGGATAATACACACAACACTTTCTAGCTCTAAACTAAGCAGAGCTTGTACTATAGAAACCGTCTAAAGGGTTTGTAGGAACCAGATAGCTGATATTGTACTGTTTAAAATAACATATCAAGATTTTTTTAGGTAGGTATAAGCGTTAGATTGACAATCAGCTTAATGTTCCTATCGATACCGAAAAAAGAAATAACACCAGCAAAATTGAAAACATACCATTGTTATGTTATACGGAGGTTGTACGAGAAAAAGGCAATCTACATGGAGGGTTTGTACCGGACGCCCGAGATGAGGAAATAAGAATTCATCCTTTCTCGCCCCGGGCGGGCGGAGAGGAGGGTGGGGTAAGACGGACGACGCCATTCCAAAAACCCATTATACCAGCTCCGGAGCTGTTTTCTATCTCGGAAAGGACTCCCACCTTACCCCAACCTCCTCTGCACCCATCTTCGGGGATTCTCAACTTTGTTTATGAAAATTGCCCATTAAAGTGGCTATGAATGTAACGGTTTTGCCACTCGCGAAATTAATAAGGAAATTGATATAGATTTTTAGGTCCCTAAGGAGGCTTTCTAGGTACGTGCGTTGGTAATTGGAACTCTCTCTATAGCCTCATAAACTTCGTGACACACTTAGGCCGTTTGAGTTATAGATATTTTCAAAGGTGCTAGCCCTAGCTTAGATAAAAGGGAAAGAAAGGGAAGAAAACTGGTGATAAACTCAAGTGATAATAATTTTTATCAGAGTATTTTTAGGGGAATCATGAAGAGGTATCAAAATAACAAATTAAGTACCTATTCGATAATTTTTGCAAAATCAAAACTTTTATTTATTTTCTTGAGTGTGTCTTTTTTGAGTACTTTTATTATTAAACAATTTAAATTATGGTGATATTTATATCAAGCTTAAATATAATTAAACAATTTAAATTTTGGTGATATATAAATCAAGCTTAATTTTTAAATATTCAAATCAAAAGTTCGTTCCACAGTGTTATAAAAAAAAGCAACTTTTAAATTGCGCTCGATAAGATTTACACGGCTCTCCACTTCACCCCTAAGATGTAAAGCGCCATTAGAAATTAAATTAAAAAACGAAATTATTACACTTGAACCAAAATTTAAATACACATTACTGTTCTCCCCTCTTTATTGAGAACTCGAGCGTTTCTTCAGGCTTTTGTGAGCTCCATCTTTATCTAACACGTTATAGTTAGATACGTGTGAAAGGGACGGGGAATATTTGCAGTTGCGGCTCGTAGCTCGATATAAAGAAAGATTATCCAAAGCCCCTAAGGAAGTTTGAAATTGCTATTGTAGCGAAAAGGATTATATGTTAGTGCTACGCCGTAGCGGGTCTACGCGCGTTGAATCGAGTTGATATAATTTATTTTATTTTTGAAGGTGTAGGTAAATGTAGTACCTATATTTTAGTAATAACTTCACACTTGGCATATTATTTTGCCTCTCAAATCTATAACCTACTCGTAGCTAAGGCCTACCTTTTGTCTAGTAAACTAACATAACCAAATCGTATTTTTTTTCAATGATATAATTAAACCTTATATTTAAATTCACCTTGTAAAAAAATGTATTAAAGTTTTTGCTTTTAATTGCTAATGAAAATAACAATCCAATTTCGAATTTTTAAATGCTGAATAAACAATACGATATCGTAACCGAGCGACGCCGTACGGTACCTGATCCGTTTTAATCCGGTTTAAATCCGGGTAAACTCCCCGGATCTGGGTGCCGGAGTAGCGCGATATGCCGCCTAGCCGTACGGTGCTAATCCCTATTTTAAATTCTGATAAAAGCCGTACCTGTAATGAACGGTTTTCACTTCAGTTTGTTTTCATCCTTTGAATATTTGGGAGTTGTTTTAGTTTTTGGGTACTGACTTGGAGTTGAGCTATCTTTAGATAGCTCAACTGTTTCCTGTGTATTTCGTACATATTGTAAATATTTGTTTAATTGTAAGTTTTTTGTATAAATAAAAATGTTCTTTTCTTATGCTTTTTACAAATACAATACACAATTTTTGTACAGCATTGCTGTGTTTCTGTTTAAAGGGTCTTGGGGCCAGTGAAATTATTGGCACGTGAGGCTGAACATCTGTTGTATGCCTCAAGCTGATAGACGCAATGCATCGTAGGGCATGCTCCTGTGCTTTACCTACGCGACAATGTTTTGTTATAGGCGACGGTTACCATTTAACATCAGTCCATACGCTTGTTCCATCAGCTAGTGTATAAAAAAAATATTTCTCAATAAACAGTACTCACGACCCCAAAATGATCAGACCTATTATAAATTCACGTATCTGACCATCACCATTTCAAAGCACGCTCGCATAATCCGGCGTGCATAACAGGATCGAAAATGATACATAAATTGTCGAGACGGACTGTACGGTCGATTAAGCCTATTAACATGCCCGGGTCAGAGAGACCGTAGTAGGGGTTATCATAACGTTAGAACCGCTGGTTCACTGCATTTGGCAGCGGAGTTCCATGCCGTAAGTATTATCAATTTACCAAGATGCTTATGGAGTAGTGGTGAACAGCAGCTGAGTGACAGAGACCTTTATACTTTCGATAGCATATCAACTTCCGTGATTTGTTTCATAAAATCACATTTTCCAATTTAACCCTGATTGGAGTTTCAAAAGAACAGACAGCGAAGTCACATACTATGGAGGAACGAGCTGGATGCAATGCAGAGAGACTGGTAGGTATGTTGGCGGAGATACGTGAAGAGTGGCAGAATTTGGGCCGGTTCCTTAAAATGGAATGGTGCGAGTTAATAGTTATAATTTATGATTGAATCATCATAATCAGCCTGAAGAAATCTATAGACCTAGCCCTCTCCATTACTTCTCAATAAGAAAGAGGGAGCGGGTCGTATTCTTCGTCTTCTGGTACAAGTTTGTCAATAGCTTTTATTTCCCAACAATTTTTTCTTATAAACTCTCTTTAGCAAAAGCTGTGGCACGCCTCACGATATCTTGCTACTTCTCTCTGTTTGCAGTACGGGAGTATTCTTGGAGGTTTCTGCCTACTGAGGACTTGATTTGATGAGTCCAGCGCGTGGAAGATCACTTTTACGTCATCTTCTACTTGACCCCAAACCACAAAGCGCTCATTCGAGTCAGTGTCTTGCCAAGGGAAGTGTCTAAAGTGAAATAGCGGTATCATTTTTTGCTGGGTCAGAGGGACCGAGACCCAGGCGTCCCTGTTCAATCAACAAACCCTTTCACTGCCGATGTCGCTGGAGATATAAATATGGTCATGGAAGCTGCGATAGATGGTAATGTGCAGCGTAATGTATTGTTTTGAAGGCGCTGGGTAAGGTTCGGAGGGAAAACACAATGAATTAACTAGTAAATAATAGACGAATGGAGTAGAGAACAAAGGTTCTTGAATGACGACCTCAAAGATGAGGCGTAGAATATCCACCACATACTGACGATATTATAAAAAGTCATTGGCTGGACAGGGCTCAGAATATTTTTGGCCTACGTTCAGCAGTAGAATCCTTCGAGTTGATGATGATGATAATATACTTGGAACAGGCAAAGGTAGAATAGTATAATATTCAGCCTGAACAAAAACCATACGAAAAAATGGTTTTATTATTTACTCTTAAGCGAGTCGAGTTCAGCAACTAGGTATGCAAATATCCTCTCCATATTACTCACACCCATACATTGTACCGTAATCCCATTCCGGAAGCACAATAACTCCTACTTTCGCAATATACAGCCACCTAACACAACCTAATTTTCTATCCGCAGTTAAAAACCACGCTCCCAATAAACCGGTCCGCGTGTATCAGGATTCATGGTAGCTCCGCGCGCCCCTTAGAAATACGGTAATGGTGCACCACAATACCGTGCGCAATAAATACGTACAGCGACTGTGTATGCGCGGATGGAACTACAGCGTGTATTTGAACAGTATCATTTTGAATTTTCTTCTGGAAAAAAAAAATGGTTTGTTGGGGAAGCTTTGGTCGTCGAAGCTCCTGGCAAAGTATTCAGAAAAAAATAGGTATACTGAGTAACACGTGACTTATTTTTGTTTAGGTTTAAAATGGCTTTGGAATTGGTTTGGTTTCTATTAATGATATGTTTGTTACTGTAGTAAAAACTAACATAGAGAGAAAAATGCAGCTAAAGGCGGCAGCGCAAGCGCTGGTACTCAAAATCTGTGATGACAAATTCAATACCGCAAATATTCTTTATACACCAACCATTCTAGGAGATACGAAAAAAACACATAAAAAACTGTTCATTCACAACTAAAGCTTAAAAAACTTAAGAAACCGACTTCATGGCCAAACTACTGAACTGATTTTGATATAAAATACTTATTGAAAAACTTACAACCGCACTAGTCGCCCCAACGATTTTCGGAAGGTCCCCTTGATTTCTCTGGTCTGCCATCATCAAACCCTGATTAATCATGGGACCTTTGAAATATCTTCTCGAAAAGAAAATCATCAAATTCAGTTCTTACACGAAGAAGTTATCCGCGAACAAACATAAAAAAACATACAATCATCAATATATGGTTGAATTGAGAAACCACCTCCTTTTTTGAAGTCGGTTTAAAATTCTGAACTGAGCTCGCTAGCACCAAAGTCGCGCAAACCCAAATGTTGCTATTGTTTATACCGCATTAAATTGTTAGAATGTTGCCCGGTTATTGCTGAAAACGTATTTCGGTTGCGCGTATAGCTGTGTAACTTGTGGACGTGAGTTGTATTGGTACTGTAGTTTTGGGCCGTATTGTGTAATAATCGATATAATGTTTATTGTTTGGTATTGTGTTTATTGATAGAAGCTATTTATTTGGATGTTATTGAAAATAGGTTACTGCCACCAATGCCACGCAGTTTTGAATTTATTCAATTAATGAATGTATTTTTTAGAATACAATGTCAAAAAACTATTTATCTATAACTATGTTGACTTACGGCGTTCACAGTAACTTTTTCTAGATTGTTTTGTATCCGTGAAAACCTATTATTGCCTTTTAACTTTTTAGAGTATTAATATTATGACGTTATTATAAGCTGTTGGTATTCCAAAAAAATTATATCTAAACTCATCTAATATTATTTGTTTTCACATTCGTAAGATAGATGATAAACTGAAAGTAAGTAGTGACTGAAAGTAGCGAAGCATTTGCCTCGCTACTTTTTTCCAGCTTTCTCAGTACGAGCTAGATGTACTAGATTAGTCCAATCTACTAATGATTGGACTAATCTAGTACATCTAGCTCGTCGCGCCATCTCCGTGGTGGTCTACAAAAAAACATAACTTCCGAATAAAAAGATGATCTCATTAAAAAGCTCAAAGCTTCTATTGAGGTCATTAGCAGATTACTCCATTTCGTGACTATTTCCCATTAATCAGGGGCATGCGTGCCAGTTTTGAAATATTCATTAAAATACTTCCAAATATATGGCTTTATTTATTTCGTCTGTCATAATTATGATCGTAAATAAGGTGTTTTATTACCTGATTCAGGAACCATTTTAAGTTAGGTAAATTAATGAGTATAAAAACTGGACCAACTATATGTAAATTGGACTTCCTGCTCTCATAAATAAAGAATATAATTAATAAATAGTTTTCTTTCTACAATATTTTTGCTTTTTTAATTGTGTAATTATGTATTTTAATTTTGTTATTTATTTTGAATATTTTTATTTAAATTACCAGTACCCGAAGTCCCAGTGCATTTACAACATTTTGTTACCAAATGTAGAAAAGATGAGACAACAACTCTAACTGCGTAACGTATTTTTGCCGTCTCATATTTTCTCCATACAATAGAGAGAGGCAAATAGGCGAAACGAAAACAACTTGGTAACGAAATGTGGTAGCAAAACTCCGACTTCGGGTACTGTATAATAAGACAATATTTTTTAAAAGTAATTAATACTTGAGTAATCATCAATTGCCCCTGATAAATGATCTAAAATAGATGCAAAGGCCTGTTAACTATTTTTTTTTTTATAATTTTGAACGCAATATACGCACCAAAATATCCAACGGTATCTTGTATTTTTGTACTTGTATATTATATTGTATAGTCGGAAATGTTACCTCTGATACCTATCGTAATAAAAGTTGTTGCGAAACCCATACGCCATAAGAAAAAGGAAGTTGCTACATAAACGCGTAGGCCTTATGGATAAAGCTGTATCGATAACGATGATCGGATACTGTGCCGCACCTTATTTCAATAACAAGGACTCATCACAAAGGAAACTCTATAGTTGTTTTACCTGAAGGGTTTACATTGAACTGACGGCTGCTGGAATATTACTAAAATTCTCATATTTAAGTACAGAACGGTATGTAAAATTACTAAATGGGATGTAATAGATGGAGCCTTTGTATTAAAAAGCGTGGTTGACTAAAGATGTTGAAATAGTTTAGAATTATCTTATAACGAGAATCAAAGTCCTGATTAAAGTAAATAGATACGAACAACGCCCCTAGCAGTTCAAAATTAAAGGTCAGATTTTCCGTAGCATAATCTAATTTTTTTTTCACGAATTTTCACGAAATTTTGATTATGATTTCTAAAAAAAAATTGTGTGCACCTTGCCTAGATAAATTACTTTTTAAGTGAATTGCAGTGTTTTAACTCAATAATTAAAATAACAGTACTACCTACTAGTTCTTTCATACCAGTGCAAGTGTGGTGAAATAACTTTGAGTGTGCCTTAAAATAATTACTTTGACAGAACTATTGACACGACAAATAGAAGAACTACCTACTATGCGGAATTTACGTCGTGACTTGAACCACTTGTTTTTTTTTAATGTGAGATGCCCACCTTATATAATTTTATTGCCCTTTTATTGTAGGTACGTCCAGAATGGACAAACTGTGAAAACTGTACCTACCTAGCCTGTAATTAAGATCTTTTCTGTACAAAACAGTTATGCAATAAATATTTCTTATTTCTTATTTAGAAGCGGCTCATCTAGTATCAGAACCTGCATGTGATCCCAACACCGCTCGTACGAGCGATGTTACGAAACCCATAAAAGTAAAGCATTATTCAACAAGCATATAAAACGTCACATAGAATGCCTACTTGGAATAATTTTCGCCCCGAACACCTAAAAAGCATTTACATGCATAATGTAGAGAATATAGAGTTTATGGGAGTTCTTGGGTTTAGTTCGATTAGCTGTGAAGTGCTGAAAGAGTAAGAGTATTCTTCTGCTTATTATCGAGTCACTGTTTTTGTCGAACCAAGTGTGGTGAAAGGATTTAAAGAGCGCTTCAATAAGGCTCTAAACTCTTCAAGTATTCAAATCCATGGAAAAGTGTTTAGTACCGGTTTTTTTCAGGTTATCTGTGGACCAAATGACAAAAAGTGTAATAAAAAACTTTGAAAACTATTGTTTTTGTATTTATAAACTCAAAAATATGCAATGCTTCTAGCGGGTTTTTAATAAAATATTGATTCCGTCGATACCAGTGACGCCATCTCTTGATAGGCGACTGAACAATATTTTGGTTTGCTGATACCGAATTACAAATAGATATAGTGAACGACCATACCATTATTTTATTGAAAAACTTATTATTTCAAACTTACTTAATAAATACAATATTTGTGATAAATATTGCTATGATATTTATAATTACAATAACGAAATCGATTTATTTATTTGTCGAGACGCTTTTGAGGGAGAGTCTAGAGCCCTAGTGAACTAGAGTGAATATCAAATGTTACGTTTTCTTTCTTAGATAGTTACAACACGAAATAAAATAGTCCAAGTGTTTGTACAGCACAAGGCTATAAGGACGCGAGACATGATCATCGCAGCGGCGGCGGTGCGTGAAACTGGATGCGCTCCGTTACACACAGACATCTCTATACCTTTGATGCACTGTTATTGCTTATCGGTTGCTCTGTTTTGTTTGTAGAAGTACCTAGCTAGCAATTTAGTACCTACCTATAGCATACTATGACTAGCAATCTAGGGGAGAAAATTGGAATACGCGATAGCTCATCGTTAGACTGACAACATTTTGGATGTTGCGGGGAGTCAAAGAGAGAGAAAGAGAGAGAAGTGGACAAAAAGAGACTAGCATGAACATCATCAGGGTCGTGATGCACTGTTACTGTGTATCAATTGATCAATGCTTTTCTTATTCTTCTGAATAATATGGCATCTGTCCATTCGAATCATTTTTCCAATGTTTAGGAGTTTTTAGTCAAGTCATTTAATAAATAAGTCGTCTTTGGCTTTAAAAAAATGGAGGTCGTTTTTTTCTTCATAATTCTAGGAAACAATTTCGATTAAATCAGGATATCATAAGATAAGATATCATAATAAACTTTCATTCCAATTTCTCACACTTTGTGCTAAATAATGTTGGTTAAAATACCACCGAAATTACCACAGAACTGAAAAAAAACACCAGAAAAAAGATTTAAATGATAAAGTTATGTGACTTCCGAAAACTAAATCGTAAGAAAACTAATCGTGATCAATAATAAATACTATCATGCTAATATTTGTCAGCTTTCTAGCGATCGCCACCACAGAACGCTTCGATGTCCGCAAGGCTAGGCATCCAAACATCTAAACTTCCAAACATTCATAGGTAAATAAAAGTTATAGAATAGTAAATTTGTATCCAAACTTTACTAAATAATGTATGGTAAATGGTTTTATCTCTCACTAGTCTCGGCTATCAAATTACAATCATAGCTCACAATAGAAAAATTAAAAATCTACCATTACAGTCCCCTCCGAGTGGTCATCTAAAAGCATATCAAAATGTAACTGAAAGATATATCTCAATACGAGGGTCACTTGGGAAATTCAACAGCTTCTGAATTTGCATGAGTGCTGACCCTCTATAAAACTGTTAATATCTCCCCATTCAAATGATATTTGCATGTTATTTTCATCCATTGTTGTCATGGGAATGGACGGTGTAGATAAATGGATGGACCATTGTTTACATAGAGGGTGGATGCATATACTTTTGTGTTTTAGGTACCTAACTTAGGATTACCTAAGGTCTTTTTCTTATCGTATCACTGATTCTTTTGAACCAAGTGTGGTGAAAGGATTTTAAGTGTGCCTCAAAGAGGCTCCTTTCTTGTACTTGACACATATTTTCGAACTTTTTAGGTTCTACGACATGCCGGTTTCCTCACGATATTTTCCTTCACCGTTTAGGAGCACTGGCATAGTGTATTCATACATTTTTAGGCTGAGGTTACCTAACAGAGTTTTGGGATTTGGCTTACGTACTACTGAAACTCGGAAAACTATGCATAAAGAAGGAACTCTCTCTCTTTATGAAGGGCTCGACCGAGAAAGTACTATCAACACATGCCTATTTCTGCCGTGAAGCAGCATTGCTGCATGTGTCGGTTTTACCGGTGAATTTACTGGCACGTAAGGCTGAACATCTGTGTGCCTTAGTAGGCCTTTATGCTTGTTGTATAAAAACAAAAAGATTAATTAAAATGATTGATGTCACGAGTTTTTCATTTATAATAAATATTAAGTCTTTAGACTTCCCTACCGAGTACTTACCATCCTGCTAACTTCTTAGAATGACCTATTAGAAATTTTGCGAACGAAAAGTTACGCAAAGTATTATATACAATCTTTAACCAAAAATATTTACGACAAGATTATTATATAAAATTATGCTTTTAGAATTCTAGGCTATACATCATACGAACTAGAGTCTCAACTTTTGTTTTGCAAAGTAGTAATTAAATACATTGCGTATCGATGTAGTTACTAACCGATTTCCAACGTACACCGCAAACAGCAAACTTCACCGCATAATTGCCATAATCGATACTCAAATTAAAAACACGTCTCGATTCGAATCGGGTCGGGTCGATACGCAACTTCCGTTTTCCGCAGCATTGGGCACAATTTGAAATATTTTAGTACTGTTGTAACGACTTGATGGCTCTGCCGAGGGCCACTTATATATCTCTTTTATCTTTTGGCCCCCGCCCTTTGGCCTCCGAGTAGGAGTGCGCTCGTAGGGGATTTTTGAAAGTGCTTTGTTTGTTTTATGAAATTGGACGTGGAAAATGTTTCACCTGCTCAAATAGATGTACACTCGCTGGTGTAGCAACCTAAATTAATTTTAAAACTTGACGTAGGTAGGTAAAGGTACATTTTTAGGGTTCCGTAGCCAAATGGCAAAAACGGAACCCTTATAGATTCGTCATGTCTGTCTGTCTGTCTGTCTGTCCGGCCGTGTCACAGCCATTTTTCTCCGAAACCATAAAAGCTAGACTGATGAAAGTTGGTGAGTAGATGTATTCTGTGAACCGCATTAAGGTTTTTACACAAAAATAGAAAAAAAACTATAAATTTTGGGGGTCCCCATACTTGAAACTGAAACTCAAAAAAATTTTTTTCATCGAACCCATACGTGTGGGGTATCTATGAATAGGTCTTCAAAAATGATGTTGAGGTTTCTAATATAGTTTTTTTCTAAACTGAATAGTTTGCGCGAGAGACACTTCCAAAGTGGAAAAAAGTTGGTCCCCCCCCCTCTAACTTCTAAAGTAAGAGAATGATAATACTAAAAAAAATATATGTTGTACATTACTATGTAAACTTTTAACGATATTTAGTTTGAACGAGATCTAGTCTGTAGTTTTTTTTTTATACGTCATAAACGGAAACTCAAAAAAATTTTTTTCATCGAACCCATACGTGTGGGGTATTTATGAATAGGTCTTCAAAAATGATGTCGAGGTTTCTAATATAGTTTTTTTCTAAACTGAATAGTTTGCGCGAGAGACACTTCCAAAGTGGAAAAAAGTTGGTCCCCCCCCCTCTAACTTCTAAAGTAAGAGAATGATAATACTAAAAAAAATATATGTTGTACATTACTATGTAAACTTTCAACGATATTTGGTTTGAACGAGATCTAGTCAGTAGTTTTTTTTTTATACGTCATAAACCGTAAACCGCAATTTACCTTTCAACGAACTACAGGAACCTTATTATGTTACATCAAGTAACATATATAAAGGTTCTTGTAGTTCGTCGTGCTACGGAACCCTTCATGGGCGAGTCCGACTCGCACTTGGCTGCTTTTTTTGTTATATGGTCCTAAGGCCCTCAAATGAATATACCTATAGGTTTAAGAAAATGTAAAAATAACCTTCAGGGTAGGCAATGCAGCGACAGTATCTTTGGTGTTGTTGGTGTCTATGGGCGACGGTGACCGCGTACCATCAGGGGGCCATAAGCTCGTTTTTCTATTAAAAAAACATGGATTTTCTTTGTATCTACAATGTTTAGAAAACTGGTTATTTTAAGGCAAAAACGAATGCTTAATCTAGGATTTCTAAAATATTTTAGATCATATTTAATGTTAAAACCTCAATGCATAGATTAAGATAAATTATCTCGCTTTTGCTAGCTTTACAACAAAGGCCAGCCGATAAAATATCGAACCCTAACACTAAAATGTCCAAGCCATAATGATGTCCTACGAACAAATACCTTCATAAACCTATCTGCCTGTCTGTGTAAATCTGGAGGGCAAGATGGCTAAATCAAGTCTCTATCTGAATTGCGATCTGCTGTGTAGGCAGATGTTTTACTGTCTCGTTATGCGAAAACAAATGTTTTGAGAGAGGTTTTCTTTGTATTTGCTCGTGTTGTTGGTATGTTTATTGAAGTTGGGTTTATCAACTAGTTCATCAAACTAGATCCTATAGTGACATTTACTAAGCACTTACATAAAATATAAATAAGCTGGTTTGCATGTAAAGTTCTTAATACGGGCATAGAAAAATGTATGGCTAAAATAAATGTTCGGTAAATAGTTTAGTAAATTTATTTGGGCCTAAACCAAACAAATTTTTGGTAAAGTATACCTAAATTTGAAAGCTAAAAATGTTTCTGGATTATTTTCGCTTTTACATTCCAGAAACAGTACCTAAGTAACTGTTTTCTTCACTGTCGGACAATATATTTTTATTTTCTGTTAAAAATTGTATTTTAAAATTGAAAATAGAAATTGTCACGATGTTTAAACACCTAAAAATATATAAGGAAGCTTAATTATGCTCATGATTGATGCTAATTATAATATATTTTTTCAACTTTATATACCTAGGTCAATATCGTTTATATTATCCATATTGAATATTATTACGGTTACTTCGTCCTCAGCCTTTCAAATGTATAATCCACTACGGGTGGATTCTATTAAATATGCATTTGTTCAAGATATTAACATGTCATAAAGCTATTTTATTGCAAGCAACTGGTCCCAGGAACGACTTGCTTTATTGCTAATATATTCATTATAACATACGTCTTTCCCATCGTATTAAAATGTTAAATAAATAAGTGAACAAAACACAGCCTATTTCTTTTCAAACATAACTTAGAGAGAACAAAGTAATAATTCAGCCAAAACGAAATATAGCTACAGGGTTTTTTATTTTCGGTAACGTCTTGATTAAGTAGGGACCACCTGCCTGGGCTCGGGCCTTTGGCACCATAAATAAGTCGGGAAAAATATTAATGTTCACATAAAGATTATGTTGAAATCTAAGTAAGGGTTCCAAGATCGTTTTATTTGTTATAAATCGGACGAATTGTAGGAAATGCCTTTGTCGTGGCCGAAAATTGGTTTCAAATGAGCTGATACTTGAAACTATTCCTATTTAGTCGTATGTCTTTAGAATGGATTGGTCTGGTTCTGGATTTAATTTACTAGCAGAGATATGATCCTTTAAATAAGTATGAAAGGATTTGGTAACTGGCCAATCCATTTGATACAAACCCCTTTTATTTAGACAAGTCATTATCTCCTTAAAAAAGAATAAGATATTTTTTTATTGATTTTATAGTGTCTTCAAAAAGCTCGGCTGTTAAGTTTTGGAACACTATGATAATTTAAAAAAAAATGTTTATATCTAACCACAAAAAGACATTAAAGTTATCTGTAATACCTCGTAAGTATATAGTCTTGTTTTTTATTTCCAGAATAAGCATCATCATTTTTTTCCTTTGTTATTTCATAACACATACCTACTCATTATTTTGTGAAAGATTCGAAGCGAAAGAACCAAAGAGAAAAAATATTCTCAGAGCTTATTTTGTATTATCAAAAGACTCCAACATTCCATTGCACTGTGTCGGTATCACAAAAGAAAGTTCCACTCCAATAATGAACGTGCAAAATTCATTTCACACACACAAAAAGATAGCGTTTTTTGTTCACCTTCATTGTGGTCGATTTTAAATTACCCAAAAACTACAATACCACTTCAGGTAAATAGGAAAGCAAGATGGCTACCCCTGTGTTATAAATCTCTGTAGACATTTCTCCTTTACATCTAATCGCAAATTTATTGTTGCGAGGCTCGTTCTAGTACGAATTAATATTATTATATTGAGATCTCGAATTAAATTGGGGTCATTGTACAATGTACGGAATGGAGTTTTATTTTTACGAGCACAGTGAGCGGTAATGAAGTGGTTTTTCTGTCCGCATAATGTCAGTTATAAATTGATTTTTATATTTTGTTTGACACAAATGATTGACGTGAGAGCCCAAGAGAGCTTTTCGAGTGTTTGTCACAGAGTCAGTTCACTTTACGACCTAAACGACGCTTTTGATCGATAAATTTATCTGTTGTGAGGCATTTGGGCAATTTTATGACTCATTTGGTGGTTGTTAATGTCGTTGTTGTAAAGGTGTTGAGTTACACCTTCCGATTGTAATGGATCTAAGCGTTGTGTTGAGATAAGTGTGAGATTGGATATAAAGTCTAATTTCAACTTCACTGTTTTAGGTAAAATTCATGGGACACCTGTGCACGAACATAATTATTATCCTGTTTTTTTTTTATATTGATAGCTAAGCATTTGACTGCCATCACACCTGATGGAAAGTGAGGATGCAGCCTAAGATAGCGCATGCTTAGCCATAATCCACCTATTCATTCTTGTCTTGAAAATTTCTAAATTATAATTCTCTCTGGTTTGGCAGTTCGTACTATAAAAATTTAATACCACTACCACTTTTTTGATAATTGATTTAAATTATAATTGAAAACGTAACAAACGTCTACTCAGAATAACCCCAAAATAAGGCGAAAAGTTTAACGTTTTAAATATTACATTATGGTGATTTCAATGCTAGTATTTATAAAACCAATATTGAAATATAAGATATTCTATCAAAATTCAACATTTTGTTTTAATAAAAAACTAACATGATATAAGCAAGTTCAGTTTTACTTATTGGTTTCTGGTACTTTCATTAAATCTTTTAAGACACCGATGAAATTAGAAAAGCGTTGAAATTTTGTGAGCAAGTGAAAAAACTTAAAAAAAAAAATATCTGTCAAAATATCTACTTTATTAGAGATGCAAGTTAGTCGTTTGTGAGAAAAAACAACCTGCCTTGAGCTAATGATCAATTACAAATCCTTTGTTTACCTCATCCTTTTTTGTTTTTCTGATTCAAGAAAATATGGTTAACCGTTTAAAGATCTTCTTTTATTTGTCATTTTTAGATCAACAATTTTTTTTTCCAGGTGATGTCTACTGTAGCGTCCTTGACGGAGGCTTCTCGGCTACAACATTACTCTTCCACGAAGCGCCGCCCAGCCTCCAAGCCTCTCTCCCATTGGCGGTCCACACTCCGCCCACACACACCTACAATTATATTTATAATGCACACACTGAAATAATTTACATTTGAGCTGAATTTGTTACCATTGAGGGTAATTGAAAATTTGTTGTATTGACCCCTGCGAGCTTTACGAATGGATACGCTTTAAGTGATTAGTTTCTCGCTATATCTGGTCTAACTGGTATAACTGGTCATGAAAGTCCCTGAATTGGTACCAAAAATTATGTAATGCCCTGAAAACCTATATTTTTATAGTTCGGATAAAACGTTCTAGCAATATCCATTTCTTTTTTATTGGTCTTGTTTGAATTTTGGCAGTGTTCTTCCAATAAGATGTGGTGGAACTTTCCATTTTTTTTTTAAATTGACATATTTTTTGTAAAATATTGGGTTACTTATTAAATTATGTGTGAATTTCTATATATCTATTGGGATACCTTCTGTAGATGAAAAATCATCAAAAACTATGAATCGTGTGCATAATGCAATACTGTTATAAGGAAATGAGAACTAAACTCATTCAACTAAAACTTGAACTCGTTTTGTAAACTACAATTACGCCAAACAACGAACAACACACATTTTTCTCGCGTTGAAGTGTTCATTTGATTTCTTTTTCAAATAAACAGAATTTAATTTTGCAAGCCAGTTTGAAATTTGAATAAAGCCTATGATAAGTTACCTCCTTGGTTGCCATGATTCGGAGTAAAGTATCGTTCTTTTTTTAAATTAAACGTCACATTACTCTGTAATTTTTCAGGCCGCTATATAAACATGACACTAATTGATTTTCATACAATTTATCCCGGCCACTGCTTGCATGTATTTGGTCAGTTCAGCAATTTAGATGTATCTGGAAGAAGATTGTCAAAATAATGATCAAAATTTGGGGCATGTTTGAGCAACTGCATTAAACATTAAATACATGGTACGTGGTTTTGATTGTCCTTACAATGTAAATGTACCTACCTGCATACGCGCGACATTTAGTCTTCGCATCGAATCGCATTACAAATGCCAACGATTACACGGAGCACTGGTAGTCTGTGGTAGCGGCTTCGACTTCCGATCTTAAGTTCGTGTGTTCAAATCCACTCGAACACCAATGAGTTTTTTTTTTGTCTCAAAAGTAATGTGCACCATGCCAGTACTCTCAAGCGGTGAAGGAAAAAATCGTGAGGAAACCGCGATGTCGTAGAACCTAGAAAAAGTTCAGAAACATGTGTCACGCGTCACGTAAAAAGGGCCCGCCATCAGCGGTCTATTTGCGGAAACTAGTCCGCTCACTAAGTGCGGATCAAAGTTTTTTTTTTTGCAGACGTATGTGTTACGGCTTTGAACAGGCGTTACACTCTGCCACCACTCACGCTCTCTCACTCTGAGTAATTAATTTTCATATCACTCTGAGAAGAGTGTTAAAGTGTCATGTAACTATTATTACACTGGCATTTATTACCATTTTAGCAGTAATGCACTGCACACATTTTCATAGACAAACTCTTTCGTAGACTCTACTACTTCTACGAATATTTCTTGGCACAAGTACTGTGTACTTAGTAATGGATTCTCAAACAGTAGGCATACCACAAGCTCTGTCTGGCTCTGTCTCTGGTTCTGGTATTGAGTCTGTGTGAGTATTGCCTAAATAAATCCCACGTCGAAACGTCCCACACACAGTATAATATACTTACTGGTGACACAGACTCAAAACGAGAGACAAAGACAGAGCCAGACAGAGCTTTTGGTAGGCCTACAGTATCCTGTCCACTCCAAACAAAGTTGCTTCTATAAACACAGAGAACAGTACTAATAAACCAACTGGCCTTTAATTGGCCCGGCGATATAGATTTTAATTGGTCGTAAATCGACGCTCGCCGTAATGGCCTTTATATGGAAGTAAACGAATAAATCTTGAATTAAATTAAGATTTTTCCAGCGCCATATTGCAATGTCGAGCTTATCGGAGAAGTTGGTCTTCGATAGCCTTAATGGAAATATCGGTTTAATGCCTTAATGGTGGAAAGAATTGATGATTTAATAAAATTAGCTTGTGATGTTGCCAAGGGCTGAGAAAAGATTTAGGTTTGTGTTTCAATGCTCGATACTAATTATCAATTCCGTTGAATAAATTACTAATCTATACTAATATTATAAAGAGGAAAGATTTGTGCCTATTTTTGTATGTTTGTAATGAATAGGCTCAAAAAGTACTGGGCCGATTTAAAACAATATTTCACCAATAGTATGCTACATTCTTCCAATTTGACATAGGCTACATTTTGAAAAAAAATTAGGGATCCTTGGTAAAATTTGAACAATGTAACCGAAGGTGTAGAAAAATGAGTCTTAAAATGTCTTTCGTCGAATGCGCTGCCGAAACTATTAGCGATAGAACAAAATAATGTACAACAATATTGTCTACCCCGTGCGAAGCCGGGACGGGCTGCTAGTGTGTTATATTTACTGACTGACTGATTGGCCTCTCAGCCAACTGAGCTGAGAGACCAATCAGTCAGGCAACTGCTGAGCTGAGAGGCCAGACATTGGCCTCCCTCAAATCAAGGTGAGCTTAGCGTCACTATACGATTGACAGACGGATTGGTGACTGCAGTATTAGCACCGTGTTTTCAGATGATGCTGTTCATCCTCTGGGGTGTTCTTTTAGTCGTGCTTTGGAGTATTCACAAGAGATAAAGGAGTCTTATTCCATGCTGGGCAACAAATAGCAACGTAGACGACGCAGTCATTAAAAAAAAACGGTAGGAACCAAGCCGTAGTTTGTTGCCTGTTCTTTTGAGCTTGGTTGCGTGGAACTGGCAACTAGACTCACCTAGCTTTAAGACTTTTTAAAATGATCCTTGTTTTACTACTAAATAAAGACATCTTTGACTTTGACTTTGAGACCAGTAGAAGAATTTAACTAGAGATCAGGAGCCTAATTCTCGGCTCTTCTCGGATCATTTTGCAATTTTATTTTATTACTTGTTTTCGAAGAGGGAATGGATGATTTCCTTGAGTAATTCATCAACGACCTCATCGTATAAGCCTCGACAGCTTCGATATACGGAAAACGTAGAAAAAGTGCGGGGTTGTGCATTGTATTTAAGGGACTATAAAAATGGCTGTGGCTCCAATGTTGTAGAGCAGTTTTGTTCAGTGACATGATTCTATTGTTAGTATTAATAGGTATAACGTAGATTCAGCCCACAGCATCAAACTTCAAGGCCACAAAGATCCGTTTTGACTACGTAGCTGATTGTAACTATACTCAAGTGTGACGCGCATATCATAAAAATAAACATGAACGATTAGCACTAATCCTGGACAACGAACGACGATAGCCCAACAACACATGCTAAGGGGTTAAGGTTAAGAGGAAATGCGGTTCGCGTTGTGTCCATACAAACGTTCCTTTGTTTTCTCTCTGGATAATGACACTAGATAAAACATTAAATGGTTAACAAATTTTGTTAACCATACTAGCTTTATGTAGAATTTTTCTCCAAAAAATATTATTAGAACACCTTCAAAAAATTACCAATTTGGGAAGATGAAAAACATGCAAGCATAGCCAATGCCTTTCTCAATATTATTTTGAAAAAAATATCAAAATCGATCCAGTTTCAGAGGAGGAAATAGGAAAATACGAAATAGCGATTTCAATAGGTAAAATCAGGCTAAGCTGCAATTTCCTTTTGGACGGCGCGCGACAGTAATAATGTTAAACATGTTAAAGACTTATTTTTGGTGGATGCAGAGGGCTCAGAATCGTTCTTCCTGGAAACGTTGCCTATCTCACTCTGGACTTCTTTAGCCTGATGATGATGATTAAAGTTTTCGTAAAATTCACGTCAAGGTGAATTCCCTTGCTCCCAGATTTAGTAAGTAATCAAGCGTCAGAGAAATGGTGAAACTGAAAGATCTTTAGGAGTTACTAACAATCTGGAGTAACCCTTTATGTTTGTCTTAAAAATCAAAGGACGAGCTTTCAATAAATTTTGATGACAATAAAATAGAGCTTTTCCTTTTCAATTCGAACTCATTAACGTTTAAAAACCAATGCTAAGCGACTTAAATCTCATTTTTTCTTTCACCACGGATTGGTTCAGTCATTATTTACCTGTGCCTCAACGTTTGGAATTCTCGTATATTTTTCTTACGTCATCAACGGCTCCTGCTTAATGTTGATTCACTCATTAAGAAACCGTGGGTTGTTGAGGTTTTTATGAAATCATCGGATGAAAAATCAAGGTGATGTTATACTGCGGTTCCGTGAAAATGGATTTATTGGTGACGTACATACCTATTTTCCTGGATACTAATCCATTTATATATAAACTACCGGCCGCCCGTTGTTTCGCTCGCCCCGTTCCCGTTACTTACATCCGTTCTCCGTTACAATATCTTTATAAATTGTAGCCAATGTGTTATTCTGATGCTGAAGCTATATTATTGTAAGGTTTCATTAAAATCCATACAGTAGTTTTTACGTGAAAGAGTAACAAACATCCATCCGTCCATACTCACCAACTTTTATAATATATAATAAGTTTGTAATATAAGTAGGATTAATCCATATTTCTCTAGGTCACGCCATCACGCGTGAACGGTTAAGCCGATTTGCCTGAAAATTGGTGGGGAGGTAGCTGAAAACCAGAAGAGGGACATAGGATGTTGCTAGGATTTTTATCCAGAAAAAGTAACGGGAACAGGGCGAGCGAAACCGCGGGCGGCCGCTAGTTACATAGTAAAACGGAAGATGGTATAGGTTTTTAAGCACGTCTCTTTTCTACCTTGATATAAAGTTGCATGGAATACCATTTTAATTATATTGTCACTTAATACGATCGTGTTATTCGTGTCATTATTTTTTCGAAACATCGAAACAGTGTGGTGAAAGGATTTTAGGTGCGCCGCCAAGAGGCTCCTTTTGTGCACTGGTTTTCAAACTGTTCAGTTTCTACGACATGCCGTTTTTCACACTAAAATAAAATAAAAGAAATAAATAAATATCTAGTCCCAAATTAAGCAGAGCTTGTGCTATGGGAACTAGATAGCTGATATAATACTTACATAACTTTTTTTTTGGAAATATATTCACAGAATACAATATAACACCCAGACAGAGAACAAACATCTTTGTTCACGACATTAATGTTTGTTCTAGGTGGGGATCGAACTCACGTCCTACGGCATAGAAGGCAGAGCTACTATTAACAGAGCTGAGAGGTCAGGCAAAAGATCTATCAAGACCAAAATAAAATATCAACAAAAGTAAAAACTTCATGAGTCTCATTTTACCCTCTCTCTCCCATCCACTGAGCTTGTATGCAACCTTCATTTCAAAACAAGACATAACCAGATTTAACTGCCAGATAAAACAATAAAACACCTATAGATGTTATCAAAGAGAAAAGCCATACACGTCTGTCCCATAAAGGGGTAGCCAGAGACGATTTAATCAGCCGATAAAAGTTTTTGGGAAGCTCCGCTAGATGGCGGCATGAGATAAACGCATGAGTAAGTAATGAAAATACTAAAGGTTATTTATTATCTGTTTTAAGTGGCTTTATAATATGGAGAGCGTTGGTGGACTAGTGGTTGTGGCCCCGCCTTCCGATCCTAGGGTCGTGGGTTCAAAATTTTAAATCCAGTCGTGTACCAATGAGTTTTTCTGCCAAATATGTATAGGTATGTACACAATGCCATAGAGCTCTCAAACTGTGAAGGAAAACATTGTGAGAAACTATCGTAGAACCTAAAAAGTTCGAAAATATGTGTCAAGTGCATGAATGGAGCCTCTATGAGGCACAATTCAAATCCTTTCACCTCACTTGGTTTGAAAAAACCAGTGACACGATAAGAAGAAGAAGAAGACGTGGCTTTATACTCATCCATGAAAGTTATGCATTATGAGTAGGTATACTTTAGAAAATAAATTTATAGTTGTAGGTAAAACAACAACGTGTGTTTATAGTTATGAAGCTTATTGGTTTAGAATTTAGATAATAACAAATTTCTGTGTAATGTATACCTACTTAATTGGCTGGCCTCTCAGCTAAGTTTTTTGCCTTCTGCACCATAGATCGTGTGTTCGATCCTCACAAAGAACAAATATTTGTGTGACATCAATGTTTTTCTGTCTGCGTGTATATTGTATTAGGTATAAATTTACAAAAAAAACATAATTATAGCATAATATAATGTATGTAAGTATAGGTAATATAATGTCTAAGCTATCTGGTTCCCATAGCACGAGCTCTGCTTAATTTGGGGCTAGATAGTGTTGTGTGGATTGTCCACAATTACATATATATTAATACCTAATATAATTTAATGAAAGTTTTGCATGTTAATTTTATGCTGCATGCTTAATTTTTTTATTTTCGTATCCGCGGGTTTCTTTGTTCTTAATTACCTTAATACTTGAATATATTTTTGCAGCCTTTTTCAATCCTTTCATCACTGTTTCGGAAGAACTAGTGTCACACAAGAAAAAAAAGCTGAAAAAAAAACCACTGTGCTAGGGAGTTTTACCTGCTTAGTGCTCGAATTTCTTCATCCAACTATTAGGTTTTATCACTACCTGAAACAAAACATAAATAATTTGAGAATGTATTTGATTTGTATAGTAAACACAATGCTCTTCCGAAAAAATAAATTAATTACTCAATACTTTAAAAAACTTTATTGTATTGTTTTTGTGTATTTCTCTCTCTCTCTCTTCTTTATCTGTTGCCACTAGAACAACAAATACCTAGGTACTAAAAAAACAGATAAAATAGATTTAAGGGAAGCTCTACAACAAACGTAATTTTTTGCTCGTTTTTATAAATAACGGTACGGAGCCCTTCGTGCGTGAGTTTAACTCGCACTTGGCCAGTTTTTTTTATATTTATTATTAATAGGCATGACAAAGTAGGAACAAGAAGACGGGCCACAAAAAAGCACGTTCACTGAGGGTATGTATGCCCAATGTGGTATTACTATGTAAATTACTCAGTCTATATCACTTCAGTTGTAGGTAAAGGTTCCAAGACTATTGTGCTCGTATATAGAGGTACATTAAATAAACAATAATAAATATTGCAGACAATCCACACAACACTAGCTACCCCAAACTAAGCAGAGCTTGTACTAGGGGAAACAGATAGCTGATATTATTATATACCTGATACTTATAGATTTTATTTTTAAATACAATACTAATAATACAATATAACACCCAGACAGACAACAAACATCTGTGTTAACCACACGAATGTTTGATCTTGGTGGGGATCAAACCCACGACCTACGGCGCAGAAGGTAGAGCAACATTAAAACAAGCTTCTCTACTTGGCGGCAGAAATAGATCCTAAGATGACTTTCACAATGAAACTAAGTACCTTGTAAAGTTATATTAGATATTTTTTAACTAAAACGTTTCGGCATTTTCAAAGGATCAATAAACAAAAAAGAAACCCTTTAAATGGTTTTATAACACCAGAAATATATTTTTTATGGCTCTGGTCTAGGTAGCTCAAAATGTACCGTTGCATATTTTTCTGTATGAATTTTGTAATGAATTTGTCTTAGTTTATTTTTTACTGTTGAGTTCATCACTTGATTTATATAATTCTATATTAAAATAATAAAATATTTTTGTACGTAATATTCGTAGTGTGTAAATGTGGTCATTATAAAGACTAAAGTTTAAAAAAAAACTATAATGCATCAATCATTATTGATCACAAAAATCACTTGTAGTGATGGAATAGCTGACCTTGGCAAATAATAATGTGAGTATCAAAAGATTTATTATTATCATGTTTTTTAAGCCCTATAATATCTGTTATTGGTTTATTTTAGCGTTGTTTCTGTGAAGTGTAGGTACCTACTTTAAAATTTTCAACACCTCGAACAAAATAATTGAGGATCATCCTGAACCAGGAATCGAACCCACATCTCGGTCACAATCGGTGAATGAGCCAGGTGTGCCGTGCCATTCATAAAATCATAAATCATAAATCATTTATTTGCTTCAATGGTGATACAAAAGATCTTATATATAAAATTAAAAATAAGTCGCACTCATTCCCCACATTTCTGGGATGCAAATTTGTAGTTGCCGGTTATATAAGTTTTGGGCAGCAATATTGAATACCTAATACAGCGAAATTCTCTAATAATATGTATACAATAATATTGAAATAGTCCTAAGTGCAATATGTCACAAAATACATGATTATTAAGGTAATGTCATAAAAAAAAAAAAAAAGTTCCTAAATAGTACAATTATGTTATGTCAATAAATGTCAATACTCTAAACAATTTTAACCGAATAAATCTTTCACATTATAATAGCTCTTACTAAGTAGCCAAAATCTTAGCTCTTTGCTGAACTTGTTCAGCGGAAGGCTTCTTAAGTCTCGGGGCAGGGCGTTGTATATTTTACCGCACATTGCGTAACAGTTATTTATATACAGTTTTGTACGAGGGACCCTAGGAAGTATAATCCTATCAGAATCTCTGGTGTTTCGCAGATACAATTCACTTGCTCTAGCAAATAAGTGCCCGTGTTTTTTAACAAACAAAGCTGCCTCAAGGATGTACATACAGGGCAAAGTTAACAAGTTCAGCTCCCTAAATAGTGGTTTGCAGGATTCCCAAGGAGGTATACCCTTAATTGCTCTGACGCATTTTTTTTGTGCAATGAAAGCTCCTTGTGTGTCTGTACTATTGCCCCAAAGTATTATGCCATACCGTAGCACTGATGCAACATAACCGTGATAAGCTTGTAGTACTGTACATTGGTCAGATGTTTTCCTTAATCTATGAAGAGCATACCTACACAAATTTGTTTAGCTTATTACACACTTTGTCCGTTTGCGCTTTCCAATTGCAATTACGATCTAACAAGATTCCCAAGAAAGTTGTATTTTCAACCTCTAGAATATCGGTGCCTCTGTTAGATATACCCAGTTTTTGTACTTTATTAGCAAATGTGCCAAACTGTATATAATTCGTTTTATTTAAATTGACTTTCAAATTATTAGCATCTAACCATTTAACCAGCCAGCACTATTAGTTTTACATCTATATAATAAAGTAGAAGGTAAGAAAGTAGGGAGGGATACCTACATAACTTAATTGAAATCGGATTTATCATTAAAATTATTATGAAAAACACACTTTTCTTTTTAACTTTAAGCATTTTAAATAATATAATAATAAAATAAATTAGATTTGTATATTTCTTAGAAAAATACGCTGATTGAAAAAAACACCATCTATTTGAAATCTTTTGAATTAAATCAGTCGCTGGCTGGTGAATAAAAACGCTATGTTTTTATTTGCGTACTGCATCGCCATCTGTTAGCGTGCGTATGCACTACACAGTTGGCGAGTTAGCAACGCACTCATTTAGCAATTAGTTACAACTTTTTTCGATAGATGCTGCTTTTACTAATTTAGAATAAAATGCTGATAAAAAATTACTTTTTTAGAAAAAAAACAACAAAATCCTAAGATGTAAATGTTGATAGATGTTTTAGAACACCAAGTTATACACAGCTATACCTTGGAACTGTAAGCTTAAAACAAGTGCTTTTTATTCGAAGACCTACTTTTATAAGCAGTCAGGTAACACGTTACCTATGTCCAAATTGATGTTTTGTTTACATTGATGCAATAAAAATAGTTACGACGTGTTGAATAATCGTTTCCAGTTTGAGTGACCGTAAACTGTATTTTTAAAGTGACGGTGTTTGGAGTCTATAAAAGTTTAACGATTGAGGGTGCAATAAAGTTACTTTTACGGCACTTGTTGGTTATTGTTATTGTTCATATCGTTCAATTGATTGTTTACTTCCGCATACATTTAGCTAGATTTTTTTCAAGTTGTTTTATAAATTATGAAAAAAGCGAGGTCAAAACGTTTGACGTTGTTTGATGGTAGGCTTAAAAAGTCCTAAGGTAGGTATGGCGTGGCATATACAAACAATCCAATTCAGGAACCAACTTATTTTATTACCGCGAGTGATTTATTATCCTGAGGTAAGCTTACACAATTTGGCTCAGGCCCATAAATAGACAAACCAAGAGGTTATTCCTAAAAAGTAATCTATCTCGAGACCTCACCACAATATCGGTTTCTGAACGATTAACAGAGGGCGTGCGTGCCCTACGGTTTTACGACAAAGTTTACGACCTCGTAAACCCGGCCGTATAATGCCTATAATCTTTTCCTGTGAGCCTCTGCTTGCGGCCGATAGATGGCGCAAAACTGGAAAACAGAAATCACTGTCATCGAACCGAATGTTAAAGTTTTATTGTGAGTTCCGCTAATGTGGTGTGAAATTAATAGGTAGTAATGCTTTTATGGGTGCTTGGAAGGTTTATGGGGGCATAAAGTTCTGGCAGGTGGATTGTCAACTGTATTTGTTTTAAGTTGACCGCAGGTGCGCTATTGTTTGACAGCATTCATAATATGAGGCATAAAAATAAGAGATGTTTTGCATAAATTATAGCTTCTTTTACAACCTTTGTGTGAGTGGCAAATGCTTCGACTAAATAGGGAAGTTTATAGATGACAGAATATTTAAGGTGCTCGTCACGTTTTGTCAAATGCAAAAGCTCTAGAATTTTGCAGTTTTTCTGATTATATTAAGTTCTGAAGGTTTACATGACTTCCACATTCTAAGAAATAGGTATGTATATATATATACTCTAAAAAGAAGTGTTCTAGACACGTTCTCCTATTAGCCGTATGGAGCTTTTAAATAAATATAGCATTATAATGTTTAAAATGTAACACATAGTTAAATATAATTAGTAAAATGTAACGCCAATGTACAACATTAGATGTCTTAATAGTACATTATACGTAGGATTAGTTTATGTTAGGTTAAGCAACACTGTTTTTTAAGGTCGGTGAAATAAAGGTTTATTTTATTTATTACAAGCTCTGCTTAGTTTGGGGCTGGGTAGTGTTGTGTGAATTGTCCACTTTATTTATTTTTTAATAATTTATAGCTGTCTTATTGGAATAAAACGTATAAACATGCTCGGCTAGCCATAACCCATCGCATCTAAAGGTTATAGCTGAAGTTATCTACAGATAGTTTCAAACAGCATTTTCCCAAGTCCCTAAAAGACACATCAATTTAAACAGGCGTATGTGTAATGAACATTACAATATATTCTAACCAGCAAGAAACGCTTGTAATTTGCAATTTCTAACCCTGTCTAGACTGAAACTATTCCTAAATTACCCTCAATTACGATGTAGCTATCTCTTTTTGACCTACCATTAGAATTCAGGAGGAAAAGAGATAGCAGAAAGAGGGTACGCAGAAATCCCAACGATTTTCCATGCAATTGAATTGAATGCGTTATGGTGTGACGATGTTAAAGATTTTATCCTTTCAATGGCAGTCGTTTCACAAGACCGTCTCAATCAGGATAAATTACTCGTAATTGCAAGTAGCTAGAACCTTGAGAAGAATTTTTTTATAGAAATCTCACAAAAACTTTATTAAACATTCATTATAAATACCGTAAGACAGTATTAGGCAAGAAAAGAAAAAAAAACTATAGAAATAATAACATTGCCTACTTTTAATGCTTGCATGCCGAACCTTTTTTTGCGGCTTGCCAAAAGTCTCTTGTCACTGTCACTTTCTTGACAACAAATAGAGATAGCAACAGATTTATCAGTCTACTAAGCTAAACTAATAGAGGACCATTCGAAAAATGTATACCAGTTAAAAACAAAGCCCATTTAAGTCCAAACTGCGGCTTTATGTACCTAGTGATAATTATATGCTTTGCATGACCACCATGTAGGTTAAAATTTTAGAGACAACACAAAAAGTAAACAACACTAAACAAACATTTTAACTAAAACCACTTCACCCTATACAACACCCTTTACAGATCATAATCTTTACGCGAGCAAACCAAACGGGACCTTTCACACCTTAACGAAATTGCGCATAAAATTTTATTAAAATTAAAAACGGAAAGTATTTGATAACACGAAAATACATGTAAAAACCCACGAGAGTCAAAACGTGGTCTCAGTGAAGCTTTGGCCTCTTTATATTGGTTTCTGTCATTGTTTCGACCGCACTTTAGCATCCCAAGATTGCCTGGTAAAGATCGCTGTTAGCGATAAGGCTGCCCTTTGTATTTCAAGCTAAAAACTGTACTTACCTAGTGTTTCATGGTAATCAATAAAGAGTTACCTGTACCCGAAGTCGGAGTTTTGCTACCACATTTCGTTACCAAATGTTGTTTTCGTTTCGCCTATTTGTCTCTCTCTATTGTATGGAGAAAATACGAGACGGCGAAAATACGTTACGTAGTTAGAGTTGTTGTCTCAACTTTTCTCCATACAATAGACAGAGATAAATAGGCAAAACGAAAACAACATTTGGTAACGAAATGTTGTAAATGCACTGGGACTTCGGGCTCTGTACTCACTAATTTGCAAATGATAGGAAGGTAAACGAAACGGCTTTTCAAATTGTAATGTAGAATTTGCCACAAAAGCCCGCTTAAGTGACGCTTTTATGATTTTATTTCCTCTTTTCAGTGGCGATATTTTTGGGTAAACGAAACAAAACGATAACCGTCGTACAAGTCATTGCTACTTTTGCACTAAAGATTATTTTTATAATCAAACCACCAAAAATACAACGGAAAGAGAAAATAATAATCATTCTGTACGTTCCTGGAGTAAAAACAGTAAATTACAATTTAATTTACTAATTTGAGATAGTAATATCGATCGTTCGGCCGTCCAATGAAAGCCACCGTTTTTTTGGAAACAGAGCTTAATGACGTCAGAAAGAACCCCTGAAACTGGTGGTATTAATGCCATGGTATTAATATCGTGATAGTGCAAATACGTGATACCAGAGGACTGTAGAAACAAAAGATTCTAATACCGGTTCGTACATTTCGATCTGTAACGACCCCGTGTTTTGAATTTGGAATCGAGGATTCAGTAATCCTAAGCATTTTGAAAATGGAAACAGCTTTAGTTTGAATATGTACAGAAAATTGTTAATAACTTTTGGAGGATTAATTTATAAAAATATCATGTTTTGAATTTGGAATCAAAAAGTCAGTGCATAACCCTAAGCATTTTGAAAATAGAAACTACTTGGGTTTGACTGCAATGATTTTTTAAATATGCATTTGGGTACCTATACCATAAAAATAAGTTATAGGTAGGTTATAACTTATTTTTATGGTATAGGTACCCACATCAATATCAACTTAAGTAGTACCTACCTAGCGCAAGATATTTGGTATTGAATATTTTGCATGGAATTAAAAACGCTTAGTTTTCTCAATCTATTTTTAGAGAAGCTCATATTATTGTGACTACCAAATTCTAAACCTACGTGCAGGTAGGCCTCGTAGTCTTAGAAATTATGTTTTGTGAGCATTTATATTGGGACTGCTCGTATATAAATTGTAAGTATCTTATATATTATATTTTTGGCAAATACCGGTAGTTTTGTTGTATAATTTTGTTAAAGTTGGTATTCTAAAGAGCACTGGCATTAGCTTTAAATTCGAGCCTGTAGAGGCACCTTATTTAGATAAGGTAATAATATTCAAATGAAGGAATTCCACTATCATTAAGTATAGCAAAGTATCAGGGCCTATGCCAGCTAAATACCTTAAAAGGATAGTTAATTTCCTTAAATTTCATTAGCAACTCTTCCAATTTGCATTCAAAATGTACGCTCACGTACCTAGCCACCTACACAAGTATATAAACAAGTACCTTCTATAGTTAAGCAAAGAACCGTCCGAATTCGCCATTATTTTAATACCCTTATCAAAAAACAAGGCACATTACAAAATGGCCGCCGTTTTCATGAGTTTTGCGCGGGAAAACGCTCGTGAGGCTGCCTGGAAAATTATAACAAAAGGCATCCAACGCTATCTTTCTAATTATAGTAAATCACCTTGCTACAGGCGAGATAAGGCTGTACACGCTAGTGACAAAAAGTCTTAAAGCTTAGCACTATAGCGTGCACATACGCCTTTTTGATTTCAATGCGGGAAATTTTCCGCGTGCTCAGACGAAAAGGAGCATAACTCGAAAAGTACTAAAAACGAGTTGAGGCATTTGTATTTAGAGTGGGATTGAGTCTGTTTTGGGAAGTGAAACTGGCATAATTTCGCATGATGTGGGATTGTTGTACGACCTTTCGGAATGGGGTACAAAACTCGTTCGATGAACGGTCCCTGGCGTTGTACAATTGCATTGAGAAGTATCACGTACTCGTATTGTGTTTCGTAACAGTTACTTAGACTTGAGAATAAAAGTATTCATCGGGATAAAACTTACAGACTGTTTTATTAGTTTTATAGTGTTGGAAAGATTTTATAATGCTTGAAATAAAAACCCACTCTATTTTTAAATCTTATTAAGTATTTTCCTCTTTTTTTATCCTGTCTCAGGCACTGTAACGTCCCGTAAATAGGGGCATGAGTATGAGTATACACCAGATGCTCCTGACGCTATGTAAATCATCTTCAATCGATGCAAAATCCTTTTTGCTTTTATTATTTTCACAATAAATATAGAAAAAATACGTGCTTCCTATTTTTTTCATATTTTTTCTTTCGATATTTTCTTAGCTACTTCTTAACACGGTTGAGTGGAGTTTTTTTTTGTACTAAATTTGCTCAAACCTTTTTTTTTGTTCCGTATTCACAGTCAGTTGTATTAAATGTACTACGTTACACCAGATACTAACACTTTAACATTAGCACCTGTACAACACATTCACCCTACGCACACAACTAACAACCGACCAATAAACGAAGACCCACCCCACTTCTCTCTTCCATCAGAATTAGGAATGAATAGGGGAATCTCTTTATTTTAACTGGGGTCTATGGTTGTTGGATGATGGTGGGAAGCCAAAAGCACGTTTAGTGTGTTCCAGTAGGCTTGCTGAACAAATAATAATATGGACTAATCGTAGTTACCTAAAGACATGATCATAACACAATATTGAAACAATTACACGGGTATTTATACACCTTACCACAGTACGTAGATAATACAGTGCTTAAATGTCGTAGTGCGTGCACGGACATTATGGACAAAGAAGATCAAGTGAGGGTAGTTAGTGATGCCACCGGGCCTCCACTTCTCAACGACGGTAGCACTCATTTCAATGCTCCAGTCTACCCGCGACCAAGGCTATTGCAACATAACCAAAACGTCGGAATCATGAAATACCCCTGTAACAGACTCACTAAAGTGTTTTCGGTAGTTGTATTTCATCCCTACAATTATCATTTAAATTAAAATGTTTTTTTAGTTTAACTGGAAATCATAAGCGTACTTACTTACTTACTTATTAACCCATTGAAAATCTGGTTGAGGGTCACACTAAGGCTTTCAGAAATAATGGTAGTAGTTTCACGGGTTGCCAATCGCAATTCTATAAATAGCAATCCGTGAAACAGCCCGTAAATTTAACCGTAAAAAGCCGTTATTTTCAAAAACTGTCGCTATATTTGCCAGTGATATTTTTTTCTTGCCCTGTCACTTCAATCAGTCTACTTTAGAACCAGTGTGGTGACAGGATTTTTCTGGGCCTCAAAAATAATTCCGAAGAAATTGTCAGTGATTAGCAGGGTGGGGTAAATTGCTATTTTCAAAAACTGATTCATACTAAAACATTTGGAAGTAGTCTTATTACACATTTTATACTAACTCCTAGCAAACTAAGTTATACAAACTAAGTATTACTAGAACGGGCACACACAAGAGACAACAGAGAGTAATAACTTGTGGGGAAGCAGTTAACAGTAGAATAACGTTGTATGTGCTCGCGGCTTTACCGACTATCCACCACGTAATATTATCTAATTAATGCCTGGAATTTATGTGTGTACATGCCCTAAGGTGTACTTGGTATTTACAAAGGTTGTGATAGCGTGAACATTTTGTTGGATTCAAGCAAATACATGTATTGCCTCACTTTTAATATGATGTTGTCACACAAACTCTTTCGTTTTAGAGAAAGGCCAGGCCAGGAGTATACTAAGCCGACGAAGAATGTTATGCGAGTGAATGAAGCGAAAGAGGTATGTCTAGATCGTATAAGGGAATAAAGGAATAAGCCGTGATTTGATGAATGTATGTACACAAACGCTTTCTTCAGTCGGAAAAGGTTTGTTTGAAAAAACTAATGTTCATCGTCATCAGCAGCAGCCTACATCCCTAATGCTTGTTATAAGCTTCCTTCATGCTTTTCCAGAAAGAAAAAACTTTGAGCCCTCTGATTTGTGTGAATCAGGATTTTTTGTCGATTGTACAAATTTCGAATTGTAGGTACGAATTGCCCAGAAATCTCCATAATTCATGATCATTTTGGTCTTTGCTTCTGATGACGCATAACTATTAGATGGCAATTTATTTTTTATCCGCCACAAACTTAAGTACTTAGATAACGGACCTTCGTTTATGAAACAGGATGCTGAAATTTCTGTGTCCTCAGATCCAGTCTCATAGGTGTTGGGAGGCTAATGAAAACTAAACGAAAATAACGCTTAAAACTTTGCCAATATTAATTTCAGTCGACGCTTTCGCTTGCTCTGTAGTTTTACAAAACCGTTTCACCCCAACTCTTTACATCCACACAGTCAAATCTCCAAACTGTATAAAACTCCTACGTTCCTGAAATTATTACGACCATCTCAATAGGAAAATGGACAATTTGACCGTTTCTTTCAATATTCCTGTATTTTTCCTCGGAAAATGTAATCGACCGAAGACAGTAATATTACATTTTGTTATATAATAACGATTTTCCTTTCCAATGCCAATTCGTCGTTATTGGACGTAAAGTAAGAAGGAACGGTGGCTTCAGTTGAAACGAACATAGGTAATAATAATATAGTTATTGTTATACCTACCCTTAACCTAACCTTCGTACTGCGGGATTGTATTTTGGGGGTTAGGTGAAGTGTATCGTGTTTAATGATGTACATTGCGCGCTGGGAACTTATCTTCTTAATTGAGCTTGGTGTTGTGGGTGCAATGGTTGGGGATAGTAGCAGTGTTGTTGATGGCAGTTGAATTCTTGAGTAAGGTAGGTTTGTGCGCTCCGACCTGGCTTCTATCTGCAAAATCAATGTGGCTATTAGCAAGTTCTCGCGCAGTCGCATAACGTTCTATGAAACGCTACCGGTCAAACTTACTGGTTCGCGTTGTGCTTTGCAGATACTCTTCGCGCGATAAATTAAAAAGTAGGAACTATGAAGTCTTATTTGTATGCATAGTTTACAACGGTAAATCATTTAAATTTCGAAACCCAATTTAAATTTAGAAAAGTCGTATTTCAAGTACCTACTTATGTCTATTTTATGCGTACAAGCAATATCAATGGTATCATCTACCTGCCATGTCAAGTTTGCCTCCATAAAAATGCTAATATTTGTGCTATGTTAGCACTTTCCTCCTTTGTCCCAAATTGTGAGTGTTGTTACAAACTTGCTACGCGATTGCAAAAGTTTCTTCACGTCATATTTAGGGCGTGTTTGTACAGAAACTTATGTTTCAACCAATAGACTTACGTTTCTAAAATGTTTTGCTAAAGGAGGATAAATTGTAGGATTATTTTCAGAAAGTTTGTGGGATTATTTGTTTGTATACTTTTATAAGCTTGGTACAACATACTGTAAACATCGAGAAATTTTTTTGGTTAAATATAGAACTCGTCAGAAACTGAAGTAATATTTTAAGTTCTGTTTAGCTAATTATAAGTATTGAAATATTTTAAAAGTCTTTCAGAAATGAGTATAGAATATTTAGCCAAAAAGAGGCAGCACCTCTGCCAAACAACAGCCACCAAAAGTTTACTTAATCAGTTCGTGTTTTGTATTATCATAATTAACCGAACTGTATAATTAATTATGTAGATTAAGTTAATTTTCTCTTGAATACATTTAAATACATTCTAATAAAGTCTGCAGCCATTAGTGGTTTCAAAAAATAAAATTATCAAATAAAACAAACCTTAAAATTTAATATTAAGGTTTGTTAATAGTAAAATTTAATAGTATTATTTTTACTAAAAATAAAAGTCAAGCATTTGCCAAAATAAATCAAAATTCCTTCACAAGAAAGCTTTTTGTGAAAAAAACCACTCGAGATCTGAAACTTATTTCAAATTGCAAAATCAACCTATCTCTGCTTAAACTGGGTTGGTTGAAGGCTGTAGGAGGGATGAGGGCCAATAAACGCTCTTAAATCGATACTGCAGGGGCGCTACTAGCGAAGTTTAGTACCTGTATACTTACAGCTATAGCTTTGTAGACAACCGAATGTTGGTACTTGTTCTCGTTTCTTGGCGCATAGAAGCTAACTGGTTATCTTTCATTTTTGCGTTCGAAGATTCTTTTTAAAGTAGGTAGGTATATGATCTAAATGTATTCAGCTACAAATACGCAGCTGGTTACGGCCGATTTTATGGAATGTAAATCGACCAATCAGAATATTTGACAGCTTATGTTATGTTTCGGTTAAATCGGCCCTTATAGGTACAATGCTCGTTGTAATTAATAAAAATATAATATTTGCAAAATGTATATTGTTTTGCAATATTATATTTTTATGACTATCCAAAAAAGCCAAAATTTGAAGTATTTTCCAATTTTTAATCGTAAAAGCTTGGCAACTGACAACTATTTTACAATAAAAATCTAACCAGCATAGTTAGAATAATTTATTCAAATGAAAATATCCCAATAAGATTTTATTTGTCACAACAATATCAGACATTGCCTTAAAATATTGATTTATCTCTATTAAAATATTTTATATGTATTCATTAATTTATAATAACTCATGCCATGTTTGATTCCAATGTAAGAATAAAAAATATATTCTAGAATACTTGAAAGAAAATCTATCCATTGTTATTTTTGGTACCTTCACAATGAAACGAAACAATTTTCTCAATAGAATAAAAGCAAAAAGGAAATAAAATAAAAGGATGGAGTTTTCTATCGCATCCGGAATAGTTTGCAAGCGGATCGCAGTCGCCATGCTCGATTCAGACGAACCTCTATTACGTATTGAAATCAAGTGAAAATTTTTGGGGAAAATGGTTGAAATGGTATGAATTATAACAATCATCATCTATCTTTTATTTTTGTTTCATTCATTTACTTTAAAGATACTACTCTCAAAACATAGTTAAGAGTTTACTGTGTTTTAAAAGATTAAAATAATAAAGCTTATTTGCTCGGCTATTCAATAATTGTCTTAAATAATTATGTAGGCATCGTATTGTGGTAAATAAATAAAATAACTGAACATTTTTCAAATAAACGCACAAACAAATAAGGGCTAGGAAATTATATTTATAATGTCCATTTACTGTAACGCTGAAATACTTGTAAATAAACATAACGTGTCTGCGAGTGATCTCTCTTATGCTGCCTTCCTACGGTGCGTGGTTCTGCAGATCATCACGCACAGCCGACGACGACGCACGGCAACACACACAGAAAGGGCTCCTGTGCTACCGCGCACCAGCGCACGAGACCGTTCCCATGGTGTGTCGTGCGAGCTGATCCGCCTCCGTGCACTATATCACACACCGATGGGAAGGGGCTATATAGCAATAAGGCCACCCGTTGTACATCTAATTCTAATGTTTCTTTAAATGAATTCTTTTGTGTATAATAAGGTATTAATTTTATCTATCCAATCTAACATTCAATCAAAAATTGCAACTGGTTCCTATTCCAAATGGCAATACCAGCTACTGAAAGAGTCAATACGTAATAGATGATTCCTATGCAGAGTGGGAGCGTTAGTCCATGAAATTGGCCCAGTCTACCATCAGGACGCATCGACGCTTAATAGCCGACAAGTAGATGAGATTTAAGCAATTTTCATAAATAAAACAACGCGAACTATCCCTTAAATAAGCATTTTCAATGTTGAATCAGTAATTTCATGGACAATAAAACACAAATTACGTATAAGCACCTATTAGAAAGACAATATTTATATGGTCTTTCTAATAAACGTTAGTATTTATGATAGCGTAATACGTTTTAACAAAGATAGGTACTTAGAATAAGGTATGACAATGGCTATAGTTAATAATTTGTTTTAACAGTAATAACTGTCTATAGAAATTCAATAAGGATATCCTTTCTACTTCATCATCTACTAGCACTTACCAAATTTAATGTGTGAACGTGTCTTTGAATATCCTTGTAGATCCTCATTGATTTGAATTACCAAGATATCTCCAAGAGAAGTTGTACCATGCCACCAGTCGTAAGAGTTTTTTACAAGTGATCTAGCTACGGAAAAAACTACACCCTTTTCCTAATTCATGCATATATCCTCTACGAAGCTTTTTAAATCCGGATAAAATCCTTGTTTTTTAATATTTTAGTAAATTATTCAATCGTTCAATCTAGATAAGGTCAATCGATTGTTTCCCATAACAGTTACAGAACATAACAGCAACCGAATGTTTTGGTTGTAACAGCCGTTTTAGCGACTTTTAAGTGCCATTAGAATTTGCCATGATCGTTCCCCAGAGATATGGCGCCATAAAGGTAATGTCAAAAGATACCACTCGAAAAAAACTATCAACAAAAACTATAAAGGCAAAGTATTATAGACGAAAGGTCGGGACAAAAAAGTTGTATCGAGCCAGAATCGCCTAAACCCTTCGATCGCTCTTTCTTACTTTTTGTTCAGGAGGGCGAGTGAATTGCTAAGCGAATTTCGGTTCAAAGTCGGACGGTCCCACCTATTGTGAATTCCTTAGGTCTGAAATTTATTTGACAGCTCCAGTATCTGTGGAGAATGGAAAATGGCAACGGCAGAATGTATTATAGATATAACTCATGGTTTGTTTTTGGCGGGGACCCGACAAGCGTTATTGGTATTTAAAGGCATATTACTATTAGGGGCGATGACTTTTTTTGTTTTCATTTAAGAGACAAAAGAAATGTCATATCAACTTGCCGACAGTGCCGGGCTTGTTAGTTACGGTGGGAATCATACAATAGACCAGCGTTCACCAACGTAACGATTGGTTGAAGTTTGGCAGTGTAAATATTCATCTGTGCTATTTGCACGCATTCCATACTTTATCAGTTCACCAAAATTTATTTTAGGATTATATTTCTTGAGCGACTAGCAAAATAGATCTTCAATTTGAAATAAATGTAATGCTACCCCTTATGGGTTTCTTATGAGCCTTCAGAGTTCTGAGCTTCCTAGGGCCGTATGCAAGAAACAATGATTAAGTCTGAGTCGAGCCTCAAGTATATAAATTGTTTGACAGTTCCCTATTGAAAAGTGTCAAAAATCTATGCTTGAGGCGTGACTCAGACCCGAGCATTGTTTCTGGATATGGCCCTAAGTCTTATGGGTGAGGTAGATAATACTTACAATCTTCTTGACAACCATCATCAATTGTCTAAATAAATCCACTGCTGAATGAGAGGTTGTCGAACTCACCACGTTTGAAAGGGTGATTGGTGACCCCAGTATTAGTGCTGTGAACTCAGGAGATGCTGCTGCCCTGGCATGCTCCCTAAATTACCTCTTCCAACACTCATGGATAGTAATGGAGGGGCCTTTCTGTGTTAAGATTACAACCATATCAAGAAGATAAACCACTCGCTCAGCCCAGCTGGTAACTATAGGCATACGGGCAATTTTTTATTTTCATTTCTTGTCCTGTATTCGGTGTTCTTCTCTTTTAGTAGCTTTTTCTTGATAAGTTGTGCTATACCTTCGTGTTGTTGAGCCAATTATGACACCAAAAATATATTTTTTTTGGTTGCAAATATTCCACATCAAATTTGACTAGATTACTATAGAGTTGGTGAAAACTGGCTTTAAAACAATAACGCCTGATACAAGATGATAAATCCCAAGTGTACCACTTCAGATGAAGTGTCTGAAACTAAAAGGCGACTCGAATAACAAACATGACATGAAGTTAGATAGGCGCCTAATTAACGTGACTTATGTTTACAATATGTTCACAGTTAGATCATCTGTCTTCGTAGGTAATTTAGTTATTACTGTGTTTGTTGTCGTAGAGGATACAACGAACAAGTTTTACCCATTTATTAGTAATAATATCGATATAATTATGTAATAGGTTCGAAAGAATTAGTGACACGATTAGACGAAGAAGTCGGAATATCGACCATCCCTTGGGTTCAGATTCTCTTATTTAAAACCGAAATTATTTGTGGTTGCCTAAGCTTTACGCACATCTTAGTTTTTGGCGATAGTTTTCAATACTGCTGTCATATTTGAAAAGGTTTCACTGATCGCAACCGCATAACGCTTAGATGTGCTGAAGGGGTAGTGAAAGGTGAGGTCAAAAAATTTACACTTACTAGTTTTGAATGTTTTTTAATAACTTAGGCAACGTCACTGTGAAGCATTTCAGTTGAAACCAAGCCAGGCTATATTATTCTCAGTTACAATAAAATAAATAAAGAAAACAGCAAGGCCATAAGTCTCATCAGGAAAATCGCATAAAAATGAATTGCGACGCAACTCTAGTTTCCTTCACAATGTTTTGTTCCACTATAACGCCCTTGGGAGATCTGAAGTATGGCCCCAAAGGGAAGGTATAGGGAAGTCTGTTACAACCACTGCCTTTTTCTTTGTTTCATTCTGCAAGAGGTTTATAGATAAACCGATCTTCTTAAGTAAATAAATATTTGAGGATTTTTTTATATAGTGTTTTCTTATTATTTTGCTATTCAGCGTGGCAATACCGCTAGTGTCTTGGGGACGCTTCCGTCTGGTACTGATTTGGATCAGTTGAGCTATCTCTATATCGTTTGTAACTTCTTGTGTATTTTGTAAATATTTGTTTAATTGTACCTAAGTGTCTTTGTGTAAATAAAATGTTATCAATTATAACTTTTTCTTCTTATTTAAGAGCAATGCTCTTGTCAGCGTAATGTATGCCTATGCATTAATGTCCGACATTGCTGCGATCTTCGCTTTTATTTGGCTCATGAAGCTTATCTTTGGTCTTCCCCTTCCTCTCTTTCCTTCTACCTTTCCTTAGATTATATTTTTGATAGCTGTCATGCCGTACAAGATGGTCAATCATCTTTCCTCATCTGTTCTCAACAACTTCTATGAGGGCTTTTTCCTCGTCAACTCTACTTAATGCTTCAACGTTCGTTACTCTTTCTGTCCAGCTGATTCGTTTCATTCATCTCCAACACCACATTTCAAATGATTCCAAAAATTTATTTGTGTCCTAATCCACGTTTCACATCACTAACCAAAGTTATAACTATACAAACCTTATAGATGATAGAGTAATAGAAGATATTTTTTTTTAAATTGCGTCCACACTTATAAACGTAATTTAAATTTAATCATTGTTTAAAGTTGTCATTGTTTGCCATTACCCAATGGTAAGAGATAACAATTGTTTAAGCACTGCTTATATCTTTTGAAATATATTTATAAGTAAGGCCATTGATGATATTCAGCCATTGATATTCATAGATATAAATAAGTACGTTTTAACTAAAAAATGTTGCCCTAGGCAACCTAGGCATTTAACCCTAAACCTGCAGTGGTTTTTGAGATAGAAACTGACTTATTAATTTATTTATTTTCATATTGAAATACGTAAGTAATGAAAATAGTCACTGCAGCAAAGAAGATTTCGATATTTTTTAAGGTGGCAAAAAAACATACTTGGTAGTTAAACGTGAAACATCAAAATGAAATCACTACTTGAGTAAACAGACTATAGGCAATTATCAAGTAAAGTTTTGTGTATGATTTTAGTCATAAAATAATAAAGGATGTAGAAATAAGAATACAAAATACCATTACATTTTATTAACTCTTTATTCTCTTGAACTTTTGAAATTAATATTACAATATTGAATGCGGGTTTTATATACAATCACCCAACTATTTGCTTATATACCACGACACAGTCACGTCTGATCGCATCTTTGAATGTTGACCACTTTAAGAAGACTTTCAGCGCTCTAAAACAATATGGAGAGACAGTTCAAGTTATAATGGTTGGATCAGTGTTGCGAGAAAACACTGCAATGTCATTGCAGATTCACAACCTTCAGATATAACCAACCAAAATATCTTAGTATCTCACGAACATTTATTTCAATCCAAACGCAACGAACTACACGTGTCTTATTATAGTGGACGCGAATCCCAAACACACGATCTTTTCAATACGCCATAAAAATAAAACAGAAAATATAAACAAAAATAATGCGCCACATAAACTTTCACAATTATTTACAGTTACCTAATAATAAAACGACCTTTAATTGCTATATTCAAAAATATAGATATAAATACATAGATACAATACATAGCTACTTTTATATTAGAGATAAAAATTTATCGATTAATTTGATAATTAACTAATAGAACGGAAGTCTTGACATAAGAAAACACGAACAAAATAAAGAAACAACAGTGAATTAAAACAGTACTTTAAAGAAAAATCTTGATTAAACAATATTTTATATTAATGATTTACGATACGTCAATTATAATTATTGATATAATATGCTGAGTATAGGTATGCAATACCTACAGACTACAAAAACACTAGCTATATGGCAAGACAGCATTACATATGGAGGACGTATATAATCTATTTAGCAAATTGCTCATTGTTCACAAGAATTGTTCTTTACGACACAGAAACAATAAAGTAAACCTGACATAAATCAATGGACGTACATACCTACACACAAATATTATCGTTACTATGTTACAAGATTTAACTATTGCTTAAGAAGAAACTTAATGAGTAGTTGCTACAATACAAAATTACTTCAAAACATAAATTCGATTTTGCACTTTCCCAAGAACACCGAAACAACTGAACAATAAAAAACAAAAGATAGCTCGAATAACAATTTAAGTTCGTGTACACACTTTCAAAATCCAACACCAAAGCTTGTCAGTGTGTACACCCCTCTTGGAAAGTCTCAGAGTAAGAGCAAGCAGACTGTAAAGTGTGAATTTCGCTATGTTAAAGCTTCAGCCAATGTGCAAAGTGAGTGGCTCTGACCATTCAAAATCGCACAGTATAGTTTGCTCGATGTTACTTCGAGTGATAAATAACTTATGAATTTTCAGACAACCAACCACTACAACACTAAAATATTCAAGCAGTAAATTCAAATACTAACATCAGATACTTAGTTTATTACGAGTTTCTACGATTATAACTACGCATTTTATAATTTATAAAGCCTACTTATAACGAAGTTACTTAAGTACATTTTGTTCGATTTTACTCTCGATTTGATTTAAAATTAAGATGGGATAAAGATTTATTACTAACGACAACCTTATATTTTACGGTACCTTATATGAGGAGTATGGCTTTTATTACTGCACGCATCTGGAAATGTTCAGTTAAATTCCAATATCTTAAGAAAAACTATATTTATTTTGATCGATCAAATATTCAGTTGTTTGCTAATATAAAACAACAATCTGTGACTTTTTTCAAGCTTTGATTGATAAGACAAAATATCTTAGAGTTAAAAAGGATTTCAATTTTATCAGATATTGTATGATCTTAGGTTTCAAACAATTGCTTTGAATTCATGAGCTATAGCTATTGACTTAACCTTCTTAATGATATCACGATAGGATGATGTAAACTACAGTTAAGGATAAACTATTTTTCGAAGAGTACAGTGGACAGATTACCAAAAGGTGATACAAAAAATTAAGCGGAATTATCCAATGTTTACGTTATAGATATTCATCTATCATACTTTTATTTCTACCCTGACAATAATTTACGTATAATGGTGACTATAAATACTAGTTTTACATAAGTTTTGATTTGATTACGTATAGAAATTTATTTGAAAGAAACGTTTTTGGTCGCGAGAAGAAGCATTAAAATTTATATATTTTGGCACAATATGGAATCAAAGCGATTAAGGTGTCTAAGGATAATGTTTTGCTGTTGTGTTACAAGCATTTTTTGTAAATTATAATGCCTATTTGTTCGAGCGTAACTCGCTTCTGTAAAGTTTAAACAAACCTTTGCTCAAATATATTTATCTTGATTGTGCATTTTTGTCGTTGTTTTGAATTTATTCCGCAAAAAACTTCCCATTGTTTACATTCAAAAAGGAACTAAATTTTTCCTAATTATAAAGCGCGTGGCCACTGTTTATTCAAATAGCTTACAATGTTTTAACTGATTTATGCAAAACCTAATTCTTAGCAATACTTCATACAAAGTCGAACCTATTTATCTATGTATAATACACTTACACTACTCAATTTTAATTATTACGTGTAAATTTTATAATTAGTCACATTATTGTTAATTTTATTATATGTATCATAGTTACGTATATAATTTTGAACATCAGATGACTCGAGATTCATGGACTTTCCCGCCACAATGTAGTTATATTCTACAACAATAATAATGGTTCATTTTATTTGAATCTGTTTCATAAATATGGACACGGTATTTTTACTAGAACTATCAAAAAATACCTTTCTACATTTTTTTAATATGAATTATTCCTGAAAAGAGAATGTACCTTTAAAACATAACCTAAGTTATGTTATTTATGACATACCGCTATCTCAATTGTACTTCAATACGTATTTTGTTTTTATATTATTCTTAAGATTCTTACGACATTAGCTATGCAAGTTACAATGATGCTTGACAATTTAACACATTATTTTTTACCAAAATAAAAAGTTTAACTTAAAACAACAACTCAAGGACCTAATGCTACTGAAATGAATCACAGTATGACCAAAATAAAAAAAGAAACCATAATTTCGAAGTCAACTGATAAAATACAACAAATTTTCAATCATAAAAATATGACCACCAAAACATAACCAGTCCGCTAAGAGCGAACAAATAAAATATACATCAAAATGTACATAATATAATATCTATCAATTAAAAAAATAATATAACATAATGGATTAAGAGTAAGTGGTAGCAATAAATACTATGAGATTCACAGATTTATAATCTTAACTAACAATACCGAAGTTCACTCGAGCTCCTTAATCTTAGAGCGATTACTAATTTTTGTAAATTTTAGTAAAAATATTATTGCAATACAAGGTGTGGTTATGGCAACAAAATAAATGCTTAAAGCACATCACCAGCTTGTCCGCCCATCGATCGACACGGAGGCAAGTCCTTCGCACTAAAGGAACATTACAAAACAAATGTCACTCGGCATCTCAACAACGAGACGCCAATCAGCCGCAAACATAAAACTAGTGGATACGAATCGACTATCGCCCGCAGGTCCTTGTGGACGCAACACTTCCATTCACACTATATGTTACAGAATCAGTCATAATCGCCTGCAAGGTAGAGATACCTTACGCGGGGACTTTGTTCACTTTGAGAAGGTCGTTAGATCCTTTGTCGATGGGCATCTTCATCGGGTCATGGTGGTGGGTCACGTGGTGCCCGTGGTGCTGCCCTTCGAGCTTAGCCTGCTTTTCCTGCTGTTGTTGTTTCATTCTGTCTTGCTCCTCTCGCTCTCTGCGAGCCTGTTCGTTTATTTCTTTCACGGCTCGGAGCTCTTTCTTTAATTTCATGCGTCGGTTCTGGAACCAGATTTTGATCTGTCTTTCGGTGAGGCAGAGTGCGTGGGCGATCTCTATCCTACGTCGACGTGTCAGGTAGTGGTTGAAATGGAACTCCTTTTCGAGTTCCAGGGTCTGGAACCTTGTGTATGTTTGCCTCCCTCGCCTTCGCGGGCATCCATTAGGGCCTGGAAATAATGACAAATTATATTAATATTCGCGTAAAACAACACCTTAAGTTTTACTCGTACCAGATTGTTAACAATAAATTATATTTTACAGTTACATTAATGTTTCACGATCGATTTATTGCATCATATATCACAATCCGGCGGCGTGGATTCGCGAGAGACTTCAAGTAAAAGCCATTAAATTTCACTTTTATACCAGTTTAGATTTTATAGTCCATTAATATTTTAATGCGATGCTTAAGTTAATTCATGAATTACCAGCTACTGCGGCAGACCTCATTAGGATTACTACAAGTAGCACGAAGACTTTCCTGTATTTCTTAAGTAAAGATTGATATAAGTACTCGTGTTTGCCGTTAGTTTGTCCGTCAAAAATGAGTGTGCAATATAATCAAAGCAAAGGAGTAACGGAAAGGGTTAGCAGCAAACAGAGCGCGGACAATAGTGTCCTTTTAAAAAAATCACTACAAAAAAGTCAGGGATGCGTAAAAAAGGGTTGCGCAACTTTCTAATTCTTTGTAAGGTGTCCTTTTATTTTGTCGCCGTGAAGGCGCATTCTAAGAATTTGTGAAAGTTCTTTAACCCTTGAAATAATCATACAAGGATATTGCTTAAAAAGAATTAACGGTTCATTTAACCTCGATTGCTGAGAGCAAATTTATCAGAGTGCGTTCTCACAAGTCATATGCATGTAGAAGTATACATAGATGGGTAAATGCCGAGTCCCACAAAGCGATCGGGTCTCAGACCGGTTTTCGAGTCAGCCAATAAATAAGGTAAGATAAATGGCCTTCCCATTGCGTATAAAATTGATAGCGGGCCAACGGTGTTGGAATGCTCGGGTGTGTAGGCTGGACCTTAGTTACCTGTTCGAGTAAAAAGCTATAGATACGGCTAATGGATCGTTTTAATTGATGTCGATGACACATTCAAATTGTAGACAGAGTAAGTTATTAAACCAAAACACGTTACTTTGATATTATGCATAAATAGTTCCTCTAGATTTTTTTTGATAATAGTTACAAAAAAATTCGATACTTTTCTAAAATATATTATAATAGTCACAAGGATCATGAGCATGACTGTCTTAGTTAAAAAAAAACAAATGTTAGCTATAGTACTCGAGATTTCATAGGCTTCAAAATTGTAGTGCTTGTAGTAAAATAAAGATAAAATACTACAAAACATTGCAGAGAACCGATTTTAATGTCGAGTTTTTGAGACAATAAGCTGACCTAGTGCATCTTTCAGGAAAACCGATAGTAGAATTCCTAGTACAGTTGTGGTACCTAAGTATATTGCTAAAACACGAAACAATACCAATTGCCAATTTCTCACCACAACAAAGTTATAAGTAAGCCAACTATAAATCAAATAACCCGTCTGAAAGTCAGATGCTACATTTACATGAGCCGTAAATTACCAAAACGGCTTTTTTACTGCCGCAAGAACATTTATGGTTCGTTCTTATTTCAACAAAAACTTAAAAACTGTTTAAAATCCAATAAAAAGAGAATGGAATAATTATACAAGTGCGGTTAGACGGAGATAACGCTGATGCTTAAGAAAGAGATAGCGATAACCATTCTAATTTTAAAAAGCAAAGATGGAACCCGAAACACAATACACGCATCCCAATAATGCCATTGCGGAGAGAGAGGCTATAAGCGATGTTTGATGGTGCGTCAAACTCTACCTTCCGGTTTATGGGGTAGAGTCTAAATCCGTGCGATATAGGGGGTTGCATGCGCCCTTTTTGCCAGATACATCGCGGCAGGTTAGCCACCCTTCGCAAGGTTTCCATGACAACGCACGTTAAGGCACCTCCCGTCAGCTGGCGACCATTATTCCCAACAGTATTGTCACGAAGAGGCTTTAGCATCACCTTTGTATGTACCTGTAGAGCTCATCTTTTTTAATGATAACTGCTTTACCTTTCCCATGAGATAAAGATCAGATTTGTCGCTCAGGATATAGTACATCACGAACGGTCGCATTGTTTTATTGTAATTGACCGATCTGATAGCGGTTTGTTTATTTCGGGCAGTGTATTTTGGTTTCGAATATACGTTAACTTGGATTTCCAGTCCTTGGTTACCGTAGTATTCTTTTATATTGATTAAGAATATAAAAATATATTTGCATTTTTTGTAATTAAGACAATTACATAAAAAAATGCAGCTGCTATTAAATACATATTATTTAATTGCACCTATGATAGCTGATGTTCAAAACTGAAAGTGTTCATAATCACAAATGACAAATCAATGAGCTATCTACAAAAAGAAAATTAAATCGATACAAACGCAGCCCGCACCGCAGTCATGCGTAAAAGCATTCAACACAAAAATCCAAATCGTGTTATCGTTTTAAGAGCAATCGGTAGAAAAAGAAGATGACTTGAAAGATACTGGCACAAACAATATATCTGAAAGCAAGGGCACAGCATTAATTAGTGTCGTACATTGTGCCGACACCGGAGTGGAGACTGTTAGTTATTCTACGCCGCCGGTCAGCCATAAACTTACTGCGACAAGACCTGCCTCTTACCCTCTCGCTTTTTTCTCCGAAATAAATCTCACAGAATTCCGTCGCTTATTTATTATTTTATTTAACTCGCCCGCCTTTGTACCTAACCCGTTTCTTGCTTTTGATTAATACCCCGCCGTAATAAAGGTCTGATTGTGAATTATAACAGAGTTTTGTCCAGTAAGAAGGTTATTTATGTAACAAATAAGCTGGTCGCTGGACAAGCAAGATTTGTTAGGATCTTACGCTGGGAAAATATGGGGTAGGATTTGGAGAAGCTGTATTTCTCTGGTAATGTTAAAACTAGTGAGATAAGTATGAACTGAGTTGCGTAAGAATTGGTAAATAGAATTTGAATAAGAATAATTTTATATCGTAAAGGGACGATAAATGTAATCAATGGTATCAAAGCTAGCATGTAGAATATAATTATCAATTAAGCAGGCATTAACTTCTTAAGGCTGAAAGCCGCGTGTCAGCGACACAGCATTTTATAGGATCGTAATTTGCGAATTGCCGTAAAGACTCAAGAGTTCAGGACGACGCCGTCATCTTAAAATAGCTCGTGTATGAAGCTGATTATCATTGTTTTCCAAAGCTTGTTTTCTAAATATTTAGGAGACTGCCTGCTAAATTTTTGCAGCACGTGTGATCAGTTCGAGTTGCGAGATACATTTTTTTTACCAATTAATTTTAACCAAATCATAACGCGCTCTCAAACAAATTACTTGAGATAAATTTTCTATGTCAACATGATAATGTATGAAATCTACTTTTTTTAGCGCTTTTTTATATTCATAAACTTATTAATGATATATGTATTTGTTATCCGAGTTTGATTCGTTTACGATATTTTGTCTCGTTGCATCATGACTTCATGAGCATACGCATGCAACTACCAAAATAGCATTCTTCAGAAAAATTATGTGGATTTATATTTCACAACTTCATAATCCTATCTTCTATCTTTCATACAACATTATAAGCATTGATCAACATCAACCTTTTGCAGTCCACTGCTGGACATAGGTCTCTCTCATGGTGCGCTACTGAGCCTGGTCTTGATTTTGATTGATCAACAATCTGCTGGGCAAATACAGATTCTATCTTCTCGAGAAGCAAGATCTCTTTCATATAAACTTATTCTGTTTAGATCAAAGTAATTCATGATGCGGGTGTAAAATCTAAGCAGTACAAAGTACCGATACAACACATTATTTAGAAGCTACGCAGTAAATAATATGATCATAGATACTAGCATGAACACCCGCTGATTGAAAAATGCATTCTCAGAGAAACGATTATACACACACTCAACTGGCGTTCTTTATTGGTTTCTTCAAAATGTATGTCAATTTTTGTATAAAATATCACATACAAATTTAATAAGTTTTATTAGAGAGGATAATACATCGAAAGCATAGTTCAGTGTTTTGGTCCTCATGGTCATAAAATTGTACTGTTCTAGTACATTTTTTAGACCACTCTGTGTTGAAGCTAGTGTTATTATTCAATGTCACGCGCCCAGTTGGGTTACGGCTTTATTATTTTCATTTTAAAGTGTTTGAAATCGAAGTGAAACAAAAAATGCTGTTAGAGATGATTTAATAGATCTGTTCTTACTATTTGTTAATTGATGTGCTCTTAAGTTAAACCAGAGATTTATAATTTCCTACATGACATGTAATTTTTTTGTTAGTTTACCAACTTGATTATTAACTGGTCATCACTAAAAATTTTAATTATTTTGAAAACGCAACCATATATTTCATTTTTTTTAAAGTGTAATGCATAATTTTTGTATCTACAGATTTTGTCTGAGGTAACAAAAAGAAATCCTTCTCTTTTTAGGCTTGTCAAAGACCAGCCGGTCTACTCTTGAACGCGATTTCGATCCCAACGGAATTTTGACCGAAATTCTATGGGTGGGACATTTGTATTTGACGAAAAACATTATTCCGTGCATGGAAAAATCAGCCATACTAATTCTTGTTCAAGGAATGAATGAATTCGGATACGTATTCACGGCTCTAAGAAAGTCAAGGCCGATAGCAATCCGTTCTCTATTTAGACTTCATCCGCTAAACATTAAATGGGCCATGTGCTTGTCCCATCATTTTGCAGGTTGAATAATCATAATTGTGAAACTTAAAAAAAAAACGTTCAAATTTAATGCTCTACCTACTAATGCATTCAAGTTCAGTACTATTCACGTGAAATAGCAAAGCGATGCCATAATGTCCATCAACTGGTCCATCCGAAGCGATTTTTTTTATGTGAAAGTCATAATGGCTCACTATTTCAATCACACACATCCTTTCCACATAATACACACGCAAACACACTCACTGTAGTTTATTTATTTATGCTTCTACTTGCCTAAATTTCTGTCATGTTTGTAAATGTCAACTATACACTTATTTTTAACTTTGTATAACAAGTCATAATATCATTGTCCGCTGGGGGGCACTGGAAGCCGGGACACAGATAATCTAGTCCGGCTTTCAGCGCACCAAAATCTTCGTAAGATTTATTTTTGTTTTTTAATTGCATGCATAAAATACCTAGCTGCATGTCAAGACGTAGCTTATTGTCTAATAAGCTATAGTTTCTTTATATGTTACTTAAATTATTGTATTGTATGTCATCCTTATGTAATTTTATTTTATTTGAATTCTTACGTGTACCTACAAATTTGTGTCCTAATAAACATTTGTATTTGTATTTTGTATTTATAATCTGTGTTTCGATTTCACGACGATGTAGGTAATAAGTGACAAACCCAAAGAAATTTCAGTAGTTTTTCGAGTAAAACTACCTACATTCTCCTTGGCTATCACAGATATCAAATATTTTTCGGTAATTTTAAATTCAAAAATTCACGAAAGAAAAGTAGCTCAAACGTCATCCAATTATACAGCGTGAGTTTACTATGATAGTTATTGACTGGCCTTTCAGCTCAGTCAGGTAGCTCTGCCTTCTGCGCCGTAGGTCGTGGGTTCAATCCCCACCGAGAACAAATATTTGTGTCGTGAACGCAGATGTTTGTTCTCTGTCTGGGTGTTAAATTGTATTGTAAGTATGTATTTACAAAAAAAATGTATTTAAGTATTGTATCAGCTTTCTGGTTCCCACATCATACAAGCTCTGCTTAGTTTGGAGCTAGTAGTGTTGTGTGAATTGTCCACATTAAAAAAAAATTTAGTTCCCATAGAACTGGGGCTGGATAGTGTAGTGTGGACTTTTCACAATATTTATACATATTTATTTTTTCTATTGGTCTTGTGAACGCAGCTCTATGCAAGCAACTGGCGCCAGCACTGTGCATATTGAACAGACAGCAGTGTCCTACGGGCATTGATTTGTATGACTGCACATACTTTGAAATTATTACCTATCAGTTTTCGTATTTACTATTGAAATTATTTTGTGCTAAGAGATTTATTGATTCAGATATATTACTGTGAGACAAGACTTTCATATGCGCAATGTGCGAGGTTAAACGTATTTTTCAATAAATTATCTTCTACTGCCAGGGGTTTTTACGCTAGGGTTTGACAAAGAATATTGATGCCGAGTTTGTACTTGGTATCAATATTCTCACTCAAATTAAATTAAAAAAAAAATTAAATTAAAAAAAAAAATTATTTTATCTCAAATTAATTTGATCTTTAATTCATGCAGTCAAAGTCTAACATTGTCTTGTTTCACTTTGAAACTTCTTAAAGCTGATAGGTAGGTGATTCTAGGTGCCAACAAGTTTATAAAAAAAACAACGATGTGCAAATAACAAATAACAATGAAAAATGAATAACAAACTTAGATATTTAATTATTCAGAAAGAAAATTGAGATAACATTCATGTTTTTTTGTTCAAGTTTAGGGATAAATATTTTTTTACTATCAGAATAAAACAGCAAGGTTGAAACAGTTTAACAAAGTGACTATTTTTAGTTGACTGGCTGTGATAAGTAAGGACTAGTTTAGGTCACAGCGGATGACTGTTTAACTCTGTTAAATCATCACAACGTTATTCTGAGCCGAGGTTGTGAGGACGTTGCCTTCGATTTAGGGCTGCCAACTTTCAATTGGCAATCGAGATCGATTTAAAATTATACAAAATTAGTGTGGGATGATACTTACCTATGTATAATTTTAAGAAAATAAATAAATATTGTAGACAACCCACACGACACTATCTAGCCCCTAACTAAGCAGAGCTTGAACTATGGGAACCAGATAGCTGATATAATACTTATATAAAAATGTATATACATTTTGTAAATACATACTTGGAGTACAATATAACACCCAGACAGCGAACCAACATCTTCGTTCACCACACAAATATTTGTTCTCGGTGGGGATCAAACCCACGGCCATACGGTGCAGAAAGCAGAGCTACAACTAACTGAGCTGAAAGGCCAGTCAACTCAGAACTCAGAAGAACTCGAAAGATAACTCAGGTATCAGATTTCTTATAGAGCAGAAGCGGTCTAATTGGTTGGTGATATTGTTAGTAATAAGTACTAAAAATCTGTGAATATCTTAATAGTAAATTTTCGGAAATTCCATATTTAAAATGTTGTTGTTCAAGCTACTTAACGCTTGAAAAATAAAGCTAAAAGAAAAGCAAACATATATTAAACTATTCACATGCTGAAATATTGGTACGTGTCGCGCAATGACAGTCATGAGGCATAAGGTCATAAAGGTTATAATCCTTTCACCTCACTGGTCCAAAATAACCAGGCACACTAAGAAGAAGAAGGTTTAAGTCGTATGCAGGCTTTCAATATCACGAGGCTTAATAATTAATTTCTAAAAGGTCCACTACTTAGCAGTTAACCTCGCTAAATATGTGGGTGGTATTTAATTCTGCTCAAGATGTTAGTATTCGTTACAAGTATTTGTAAATTAGCTAGTCAATTTATTACAAATAGGTTCATGGTTATGTTATACCTGATTGTGTAGTCAATAAGTCATCACAGCAAACTATTAAAAGATATTGAATCGCTAGTAAACTCGCATTTTGTAATAAATAAAGTTGCAAACTCTATAGGAAATCTCCGTTGCGCTGGGCAACAAAACATTCTAGACTTGAGTGAAAGATACCTACGTAAGTGCACTTTTACGATTTTTATTATCAAGTTTATGAGCACATCCCTATCTCTTCGTTAAGACGGAGACGGGAGTACATTCAGTGGCATGTAAGAGGAATGATCTGATCTGGAGTTGGCGCGCCAGGATGACGTCACAATAATTCATTCGACCCACAGTTGTATCGTAGTCTTTTCGGTCTTACAAAATCTTTATACTCGTACCTACCTGAACTACAGCTAGCGGCATCTAATATAGTGCCATTTTTACTGTAGTCTTGCCAAGGAATATAATACTCTCTACGAGAGGTGTCTTGCGCTCATGCGTTTTGCGGTGACGATTAGTGACACGCTGTCAAGTATGACAGCGATATTTGACAGCGTTTAACTGATGAGGACTTTAAGGCTCGAACACACCTAGTTCGCTGGCGGTAGCGAACAATGAAACGCTGTCAAATATCGCTGTCAGATTTGAGATTTGACAGCGTTTCACTGTTCGCTACCGCCAGCGAACTAGGTGTGCGCAGGCCATTAGGCTGGCACGTTTTGCTATCGTTTACAGCTGTGGAGACGTTTGGGCAAGCTAGTACAACTTTTTATTGATTCTTAAGCTAAATTTATATTAATATGTATTTTTCCAAATTTCAATGGTATTTTAGTGAAAAAACTGGCTTTAGTAGACCATTGTCAGCAGGTGGCCGTTTCTGATATATCGAGTTGAACTAAATTAGAAGTATTTGCAGCTGTCAAGTAAATGTCAAGGGCATAGAAGACAGGAAAATATATTATATAATAATAAAAAAAAAATTGTTTTAATCAAAGACATATTTTTAAAGACTACAGATAGGTACCTGATAAAATATTAGTAATAATAAATTTCAATGACGCTTGTTATATTTTAGTAATTTTAATAAACTATTTCTTAAATTTTCTAGTGTGGACAAAAAGCATCGAACTAGTTTTGGGAAAAATTTTATATTATGCCACCACGAAACTTGTTTTTTTACCGCAGCCAGTAGTACTAGTTTTGAAGTAAAACTTCTGTAGGTCGGAAAAACCAATGAAAAAATAAACTCGTGAAACTATCACGTAACCGACACCTCTGGAGGGTAAGGGGGGCACTGATAGTGGAGGAAGGCTCGAGGGGGTATTCCCAGAGTGCCATTTTTTATTTAGGCCCTACACGAATAGAGGTGTTAGTATATTAACACATATTATATGATCAAACGAACTTGCAAAGTGAAGTTCGATCGATATTATATGAGTACGTTTCATTCGAAGTTATAAAACGTGCGAAGGTGCCAATAACATAAAAGAATACTACCTCGTTTTATAACTGAAGAATGAAGCGACGAATTATAATCTATCTAACCAGCGTTCAAACACAAACAGCAGTCTAGAGTTACGAGTATTCATGGATAATGCATTCAGTATTACATATTCATTATGTACGAATACACAACGTCGAGGCAATTAATTGATATGTAATTGAAAGTTTACCTATTAAAGGCCATAACAGCTTTTTAGTCGATCGTTGATATAGCAGTAAATTGAATAGTTGATTATGTACTTAGGTCACTTTATTTGCAAACCGTATAAAGGTAAGAGAATATGTAAATATGCAAGTAACCTCGTTTGAAAATGATATTATTATGTCTCAAAAAGGGCTTAAGTAGAATAATTTGGTACCTATATGTATATTATTAGATAGTTAAAGCATTTTTTTTGTTTTGTTGAGTTACAGGAACTTTTGTATTCGCAATCATAATACATATTAGCAACTGGTAATTTATACAAAATGTGAATATTCATTTCTTTTCACGTACGACATTATGCGTTTAGGACGACACAGCTGCATTGCGGGACGTAGGGCGTCCCTCACAAGTGCACTAACCACCACAGACAGGCTGATTTAATGCACAGTCGAAGTTCAATGACCTCTTTGAACAGATTGTATTGTGATATTTCAAACACAGAAATCGAGTTGAATAAATATTTGAATAAACAACTAAATGTTTAATTGTGTTTGATTAGTTTTTTATGGAGTAAGTTTTGTCACTTCTGATAATAAAATTGTAGGAGTCCCTACTGAGTGGTCTAGTGCCACTGTTTTCCATAGGTCATGGAATCTAAATAATCTACCTTTGTGACTTGATATTCTAAAAACGTGTGCGTAATAATACTCATAAACGTTGACAAAAACGTTGACGGAAATCCGTGGCTCCACACGTACCTACCTATTTGACAATGTATTTTCTATTAAATGAGCTGACTCATCTAAGATCTTGTCCTAAACATTATAGTACTCGTAAAAAGTAAACAAGCCTTTGCATTATGCCCATGAAATTATAAGTGGTCCTGTATAATATCATCCCGTAAAGTAGTTACAGAACCATATAGTGCCTTAGACAAGATTTTTAGATGAAGTAGGCTTTTGCATAGCATTTGTTACCATTCTGACAGCTCATTCGGCTTAGAGCCTTCCACACATCTAAGCATTCAGCAGATGTGATCAATGGAAAAATGATATTAGACATAGCGTGCAAAGCTGATTATGCCATGGGATTTCGATGTTTTCCTTCAACGTTAAACACTATAAGGTCCCGTAAATAGGGACATAAGGGAAAGCTTCGACTGTAAAATTATCTACAAAAGAACTCTTAATATTATCATGGACTAAAGAAAACAAGATATTATGGAACCATTACTTATGCTTGGTACAACAATTTTATATTATAAGTGTTACATAGATTAATAAGTAGCTACAAACTTTATGTAGGTACAATTTATTATTAAATAGATGACTTTATACGATAAATTGGGTCAAATGATATCGCTAAGACTTTAATGTTCGATTTAATTAGCTTGAATGATTCTTTTATCTTATGCTACCTATTTATTACTATGTAATGTGAGTCTTTATCATTTTAATTTAGACATAATCATTTGCGTAACCTCTTATGTATTACTTATGTGAGAAATTAACAACTAGATGTTTTAAACCTTAATCAGTAGAAAAACTAACAAAACACACATTTTTTCAAAACGATTTAAATTTTTATAATGTCCCAAAAGTTAAGAGCCGAGCGGGATTTGAACCCGCGACCTTCCCCTAAAATAGGGTTCAAATCCCGCTCGGCTCTTAACTTTTGGGACATTATAAAAATCTTTGTGATTTCCTTAAGTGTAGTAAACACTATAAAATTAATAAAAAATTACGATTTAAATTGCTTAAGATGGTGGTAACTGTCAAACCATTTCTTGCTCGCACACTTTGACCTTTGAAAAATACCTGAATTTATTTATCGAAAACCGCGAGAAACTATCTTGTGTCTAATCCAATTGCACACAGTTTAGCAAAAAAATAATTGACCTTAACACGTTTTCCTAGTGACTGACAAGGTGGCTTAACTGATTTTTGTACTTGGATAAACAAGAAAGGATCAAAAACAAACATGATTTATTTTGCTCGCAATTTTCGGTACCTAAATAAGTTCAGTGATTTTATAACTTTCAAAAGGTTAAAGTGTGCGTGTGTTAAGGTCATTAAAAACTGTCTTCCCCTTTATATTGGTTTATGACCTAAATAGGCATAAAACCTTCTCGAAAATACATAAGTATTATAAAATAAATAAAACAAAACAGGCGTACAGTCATAGCAAAAAATAGCGTGAAATGTTTTTGAGCTATTTTGTCGATCTTACTAACACGAGACAGTCATTCATAAGCAATTTGTACCATTTTCTTTATAAATAGACGGGCCACACGCGTGCCTACTCAACGCTTACAGTACCTTTAGCACTGTTATCTGTAGCTATCAACTTGCTAGAGGTTACTTCAAACAATTCAAATGTCTTTATAACGTCACTCAAAATGTTTTTTACCAAAGTTTTTACTTGAAGCTTGCAAGAACAGACTTGGTTTAAACTATCTTTAAACTGAATTTGACAATTTTACCTGAGAAAAACTATTGTTTAATCTTTTTTCTTTGCCAACTGTACATAAACAGCAGCTTTCACCTCATATTATAGAAAAAGGATACTTTGTATCAATACCGCTGGCGACTTGAAAGACATAATCTGGTATATCTTACGTTGCTTGTAATAAGCTTCAATTTTGCATTGTAATTTCAACCATGAAGCTTTCTCCGACACGATTTCTCTAATAATTGACTTCAAAGGCATGTATTAGCGCAGATCTAACTCTTAGTTGAGAGAGCAAAGATGTAGGGAATATTACTTTATTTTCCGCAGAGCAATCTTAAGGGGCAGACCACCAACGATGACCTTATCACTCGCACACTTTGACTTTTTGAAAGATATAAAATAACTGAACTTATTTATAAAAAATCACAACCATCTTCTAGCTAAAAATGTTTGATCCTAACCTGGGATTTCTTACAAAGTTGACTTAAGTACGAAAACCAGCTGGGAAATTTTTAAGTAAGAAAACGTTAAAGGATCAAAAAAAATTTTTGCTCGCTAGTTTGCACGCAAAATAATTTCTCGCGATTAGTAAGTTCAGTGATGTTATATCTTTCACAAGGTCAAAGTGTGAGAGCGAAAAGTTGTTTTACTGTTTTCATCGCCTTAAAAGCCGTTAGATCATTGTCTTGAGTAATAAAAGCGTTCTCAGTAGCTGAGCCAAGTAAGTTACTTGCATTTAGGATAATGTAAGGCGTACTTAATATTATGTTGTGGAATACTGCAGGTAATTTGAAGTAGCTGGCCGACTTTGGTGGTGGCCATTCAAATATGAACAAATTCAAACATTAAGCGATCTTAAGCATGGTCCGACATTTTGATCAACGTGACCTGTAGTGGTTCGTAAGTGTGTATGTGTTATGGAAAGACGAGCTCAATATACAACTAAAAATATACCACCATTCATTAAAACCTTATTATTATGGACAATTCACACACTAACTAGCCCCAAACTAAGCAGAACTTGTAGGTTCTATGGGAACCAGATAGCTGATATAATACTTATATGCATTTCTTTTGCAAATACTTACTTTAGATATAACACCCAGACAGAGAACAAACAGTTGACCACACGAATATAATTTGTTCTCGGTGGGGATCGAACCCACGACCTAGGCAGAAGGCAGAGTTACTACCAACTGAGCCGTCACGCCTGTCAAATATCGAATCCATTAATCATATCGAATAATCGAATTACATACGATTTTTTGAATCTATTTTGCTTAGGTTATTTGTTTTAAAGATAACGTTTACTCTGAGAGTACGTTTTCATCAATAAAGTTTGTTGAAACTAAAATTAACCTTAGGTAAATTTGAAACGAATGTGTCACTTGAAATCTTACCGAAGAAATGCACGACCGGTGTTTGAGTAAGCACAAAGAGACGTATTTGTGATTGTAGGAATGCAGTAAGCCGTATTTAAGAGCTAAGGACTGATATAGGGGCTTGGAAGAAGTATTTATTAATCTCCAAATATTTGTAAGGATTTACTAAAACTAGGTGAATTTATTGATTGGGAACCAAAATAGATAGATTGAATTACGTAGTAATTATTAATAATTAGGTTAAAATTTAGTATTTTGTGCCTCAAGGATTAAATTTAGAAAACCTCCTTAACTTGTGATCTTAAAATTGTTATATCAAAAAGTAGGTAACAATAAAAATGTAAAAATGAATATTATAATGTAATTTCATTTGAATTTGTAATTTAATTTTCAGCAGCGTAGAAGCAGTAGCACATCAAAGTTAATTACATGAAGTACCATGCATTATGTCGAAACAATTTAAATTCAGTATAATAAGGTGTTTAACGAGCCCCAATTGTTTAAGAAAACACAAACAAAATGTTAATTATTCTGCTTGATTTCAGTACTTGTTAGTTCTTTATAATTAATTTGTATAATTACTTCGAAGCGCATTTAAAGCAATTACTGCTAAAATTTATTTGCTCTGTTATTTTAAACAATATACAAATAAAAATACAAAGCCAGGAGTGTAGTGGAAGTTATAATTACATCGCTTGGAAGCGCCCAAATACGAGAGTGCAATTATACAAAGTCTGCACAGGATATGCAACTACTCCCAAACCAAAAACGTCCCACCACACGGGAAAATAAACCTATATGTTCTACTCCTTTGCTTTCTATTCTATGCTCTATTCTACAGAGTTCAAGGTCCATTTTACAGGCTGGAATAGCAAACTTTCCGCCAGGATTTCCCTCTCGGCTTTGTCTGAAATATACGTTGGCGACACAAATAAAGCGAGTGCGGTCTGCCGCCCACCACATAGACATTAATTCAGTTTGCCTCTGATGTTTTAATTAAAAACTTTTTGCATTCCTGCGGCATTGAGTTCAAGTTTCAAAGTCATATCAATACTTACGCTTCGTATACAAAGTTCCGGATAAAATCGACTTACACCGCATTTTTTCGTCGTCAATATTTATATAAGAGCCCACATGTTAATAGTACAACAGGATGTTTGAAACACCAAATTGCCCCGCTAAGTACGTACTTCATTTCCTATAAGTTATTATTTGTAAGTATTTAAGTTAGATAAGCCTGGTTGAGAACAGAGCGGTACTTTGATAGTATATTAGTGTGAATCGGCCGTATGTTCTTGGAGAGAGCTGTTTTATTTTTGAAAATAACTCCATCAGTCACTGATAATGTCTTCAGACGTCACTGTAAGCCGTAATGAAGGGTGGTAAGTGTCATGTTCAATTTCGATCGAACTAAATATTATTTCACAACTACCAGACGATACATTTATTTAATTATGATACTTTTCATTCAATATGGACAATAATTTACTATTTATTACTTATAAATTCATTTTTAAAACTCTTCTGATTAAAATTTTTCATAACTTAAATAAAATAAGTTTTTTTTTCTCAGAAATATGAAAATCTGCATAGATTTGTCATTATCATTCTTATCATAATATTAACAGAGATATAAAAACGATTACGTTATGAATTAAGAGCTAATCCTTTTTGTCACTTTATTTAAATTGTGTTTCATAATTTATAATCTAGCCATTTTGGTTTGTGTCTTATTCACCTACTAGGTATACTAATGACTTAGCAAAAAGTTGCTTTGAATATCTGAGATTCTATAAATTAAAACGTAGTAGCTTTAAATATCCATAAAAATCATCGAAACTCGTCGCTTAAATTACAAGATTACCAGTTAAATACAAATCGTGTTGCGAAATCCTAAAAAAAATTATGAGTCAGAAATAAAGCGCGGAGCACGGCAGTTATTTCAGAACGTGTCAGCTATACATCAAACAAACAACACTCTTATTGTTCTCAGCACTGAGTACAAAATACAACAGCACTTAGGTAGGTAGATATATCGGTCGCACAATAAAGGAGCTTTTAAAAACATCGAGGTATCTCATCATGTACAGACGCTCGTGTTACGGTATGTTTTGAAAGCGCATAGACCTATTACGATTACAGTTCCAACGAAGTGTCGACTTCAAGTTACGTTTTATACCGTCATTTGAATCTTGTGCTCGGATGTTTGGTCCGAAACGCTCGTTCATTAGCATTTTATGACTGATACGGCCGATAAAAGTGTAATAAGACTCATTCAGAGGGTCATACGGTGTGATAGACGTCCACCGGCCCGTTGGCACACACTATAGGAAGTTACCACGTTATGGGACTATACTCATTCAAATCGATACATTTCCATTCACTGAATGAACAATATTGTGCGTTTCAAATGTTATGATGCTGTTTGTGTTTGTTTTATGTTGGCAAGGTGCTTTTATTCGGTAGAGCTGTGTCAAAATGACTCATGCGTAGCGAGATTGTAAAATTAGACCGTAAGAAAATTATGTCATAAGCACAAGGTAATTTGGTTATTGTGAAAATTAACATAAAATTCAAAGTGCTATAAAAACGCTCGTCAGCTCCCTGGGTGCATGTTGCATCGTTATTGCTTCATCATGTTGAATTTGTTACGCATACAATGTCGATAGTCTTACAACGCTTTTTTAACATTTACCCTCATACTTTTTAACATTACTAGATTTCGCAAAACGCTACAAACGTCATAACTAGCGCTGTCACCTTTGGTTATAAAAGGCCTTACTTTTAAAAATATGTCAAAAGATAAACAGTGCTATCTCTTACCACTGAGCAATGACAAACAGGGACAGGGCTAACTTTAAGCAATGTTTATATTTAAATTGCGTTTATAAGTATGGCTGTTAGTCAACAGTATGAGATAAAACATAGTAATGGTTATGTTTTGACCCGTTTTTATAAGCCGAGTTAATTTCAAACCCACCAAGAAAATAAATAATGTTTTTTATTTTACTGCGAATTAAACTTAAACTTTATTATTTGTATAGTAAACAAAAACTAGAAGCTAGTAGTTTAATTTGAACAAAGAGGATTTTTTGTCTGGATTTTCCTAAAATTGAATAGCAGACAGGTGAAAGGTTTCGTGCCCCATCTGTCGTCTGGACCGATTGTCCACGCTCTGATCCCCCCATGAGCACTATTGAGCGCCCTAGACATAAAATCAAACAGCCAGAGGTAGTAAACTTTTTTAGATCTCTCCCAACAAAACTCGAATAATAAAAGTAATTGGAGTCCATTCATATTAATAGACGTTTACGATGCCTTCGCCATAAAACAGAGATTGTCATCGTCTTACGCAATTGCGTACCTAAAGGTATTAATTTTTGTTTGCTGAATAGCTTTTACTGCCAATAAATCATTAGCACCGGATATGTTGCAAATGATTTTATGAAGATTCGCTGTATTTCATTGAAATTGGCACGCTCCGACTTTGAATACAGACAAGAATGTCGATCGTGATTTTATAGCTTTAAATATCTAATTCATAACGGCTACATTTATCATCATAAAATCAGTTTATATCTGTAGCAATCTGTCTCGTTATTAGAAATGGTATTATGAAGTCGTATTCCTGTACATCGTTTTCCTGATCACAGATAAATATAAAACGCATTAGGCCCGGCAGCTGTCGCTCCTTAGGGACTCTCGCAATTTTCTTACCCTTAGTTTAATTCGATTCCCGAAAGGTTTTCTTCCGTATTTATTATTATATAACTTTATTAACGTTTTGTTTCACAAGATTTTGTTCGAGAGTTGTTCTAAGCGATAGTTTTACGCCTTGTTTTATATTCGAAAGCGAATAAAATATACACCTGTCTAATAAATTTCATTGCAAACGTGTTGCGATAGCAGTGCTTCGCTCTCTCGCCGTATATCATGTTAGTGGGTGGAAAACTTAGTAGATTTTTAATTTAAATTGAAGGATTTTTGTGAGCCTTGTTTTTGACAGAAGTGGTTTTTTTATGTAGAAATGACATGTTTTCTATATTTTTTTACGAAAATGGTTACGTACTAAAAAACTATGTATCAACAGGATTTTTTTATTTTTTAAGACGAAGCATCGTGCTTCAACTGCTTTGTCTTAATTTGAATTATTCATGTAGAACAAAAAAGCGAATCTTTAATAAACTTTATTGTATATCGGTACAACACTTGCACGTTGAAATGATTTCCCAAATGATACCTTTAGAGTCATATAAACAAAACAGCTGTTATAAATTCTTATGCGAGAGCGTATCAAATAGGCACCTAATCTAATTACAAAGCGAACCTGAGCGTGCCATGATGCCATACCTTATACCAACCCTCTCTCGATGTTTATATCAGCAATATTCAACTCACAGACGCAATATCGTAACGCAATTTAAAACGAATTAGTTCACCCCTGTCGAGATCCAAATTTGAATACTGAATGCCCCTTTCTAAAGCCTACGCAAAAACAGAGGGAAGAACATTGCGCAATATTTTATAATTTCGCGTTTCCCCAGCGAAGAGATAATATTTTTTTTTGAATAGGCACCCTAATGTACGGTAATGGTCTAGGTGGAGAGCTCTTGCGAAAAATGGCAGCTTTTATCTCAGGAAAAATTGGCTTTTTGTCTGATAGTGTTAAGGAATGGGTATTAGCGTAATGGCGAAGGATCCTACTTTGCTGATAGATACTAGCTAACCAAAAGGTTTGGGTGAAACCAACTTTCTATATCACTTTTATTCAAACCCAAAAAAGGCTTTGGCCTCTTATCTGCGAGTTTCCAATCAAGTATTTGATGCACAAACGTATTATTCTATGTGACACTCCGGTACATTTCGAAACTTCTCTAAAAACTTATTCATTTCTCCTTGTTCTGTAATAAGAAAAAGGTAACGTATAACTACACTAATACAAACTTATAATATTAAAAACAAACCAGGTTGATTTATCAGGAAAGGTGAAAAAAAAAAGCTAGAAAATGCCAGGATTGAAATACAAAAACCTAACATAATACGTACATGTACATAGAACGACTACAAATTATCGTGTGACCAATTTATTTTAATCACAAATTTTATTTCATGCAAGTGATTTGTTGAGGGTTGAATTATTCAAGGATAAAATTCAAATTACAAAACTGATCCCGAAAACAGATGCCTAAACCACACCACCCTTGGACAAAAATGGCGGCCGGACAGGGAGGAGAAGCATGGAGGGTTGAAAGGGTGAAAATACAGGGTTGCAGACATGCAAATTTAATTCGCCCGATGCAACGCAGGCGGTCGCCGCCTCCTGTGCTTGTTAGCCATCATAGTGGCAATGTAGCACTTATTAATTCAACCATAGAATTTATAGGTTTACAATACGGCCACTGTTGGGTGCATAAATTGTTTTAATTTGAAGTTAATGCGGGCGCTGTGTATAGATAGGACAGGCGATCCTAGCTAAACATATAAATTCAGATTTATTTGATCCTTTGTTTCTCGTAGAAAATAAAAGCCAAAATTGCAAAAGTAATTTGAACGTTTTTCGATCTAACTTTTTGATTAAGCAACATTTATTGGTATGTACTTTCTCACGATATTTAATGCGATGGGAATATAAAATCGAGCATTATCTTTTTGCTCGATCGTAAATGAATAGAATATCAGGGAATAAATGAAGTAGAAAATTGTAATTTCTTTGTGTTCTAAGCACTTCTAATTTAGGTATCCTCTTTTTACATGCATATTCGTTGAGTTTTGTTTGTAGTAGAAAACGGATGGACTGAAGAATGATGTAAGAAGTCTAGGGGAAGAAATAATAAATATATGGGGACTTTCTCCAGCTTATGATGATAACTAACAAATATGTAAATAATCTAACACAATAATAAAATAAACAAGCCAGCGTAGTCTTGTGTCAAGTCAAAACGGATGAACCATGACTGTAAGAACTATGGAGAGAAATAATAATTTATAGAAAAACCTAATTCCAACAGTAGACTTCCTCCAGCTTACGATGATGATAACTAACAAATATGTAAGTATCTAACACAATAATAAAATAAACAAGCCAACAAAACTCAAACACATTTTAAAATTTCAAACACTTAAAGTTGCCTCCACGCTAGCGTTCAAGCACTTCGTAATAGTCAGTTTAGGGTGTTTTAATTAGAGAGGCTCTATTCTAAGGGTGTAATGTGCCCTTACTCGCTCGCCCGTGTGCTTATAAACTATGATAGGGCCGCGTAACGCTCAACTTGTACCTTTAAAGGGACAGTTTCATATTGTTCATATTGCCGTGCTAAATACCTATGTCGGTTATCCACTTACCTATTATAGTAACGCTTAGCAAGGCTTGGTGATTCGTGATGTTCTAACCCATATGAATATGGGTTGAAACGTTACGAATCACTATTCATATTAAATGGTGAGCAACCCGCGAGTGATGCCTCGGGTGTTGCAAGCGTACATTGGCTACGTTAACCACTTACCATCAGGTTTGCCGTATGCTTGTTTCCTCACTTAGTTGTATAAAAAAAAACTCAGATCTAGAAGGTTCATTGAAACGATCTAAGTGGTTTTGGTTAGCTTGAGATCGATAAATTACGAATAAAAACGTCAACAGCACCTTTTCAAGATTAAAATTATTGAATTTTTTTCACGAAAGGAGTCTCCTTGAGGCTCCCTTTAAATCCTTTCACCACACTTGGTTTGTAAGGCGATATAAAGAACTAAAAAAACAAACAATTGATTTTCCGAAAACAATATTACAGAGTTTTTGAAATGCTAAAAGCTATATAAGCTAAGCTGGTTGTCAGCGTCTTAACTCTAATCATGTGATATTTTATTCTCACTGTGACATAAAGCCGTCAATTGACAATAGGTAATCAAAAGTGAAAGACATTCCGATTCATCCAAACTGCTCCATATAAATTCTGAGGGTATATTTAATAAGGCAGAAAATATCTAAGAGCAATTAAGGGGTCTTTATAACTCAAGAATGCTTAGAATGCTTAAATATCCTCTCCCTCCCAACCTCCACTCGTTATAAGCAAAGCGATTAAATCGAGCCTCACGCATTCTAACTGTCTCAACGATCTCCATTTGCAACGCTATAATAATTAAAAGATAATCCAATTTTATGAAAATTGTAATTTTATGTTGCTCAGAAATCTTAAGTTTTAGCCTTAGTTCAAACATGGCGGAATCCGCATGGATCGAAAACTCACAGTGGAACCCCGCGGAGCTTATTATAATGACATCTTTTAAAGATGTTTTATTTCTCTCTCAGATCAATGTATACCACGCGGTTTGAATAAGTGCAGATTCAGCTACGTCTGAACGTACTCTTACTTATCGAATACATGTACTAGTATTTGGGTAAAACTGGGTAAACAAGTACAGAAAAGTACCCTGTGTCAACATTTATGTAGCTTCAGAAGATGCTAAGTTAAAGTTGCTAAACAAGTTAAACGTGAACCACATGGCAGAAGATAGGAGCAGAAATAGCCACTGAATTTGTACCTTGACCCAGCGAACAGGACACGTGGCCGACTAAAATGGAGATAGCAAGAGGAGATCAATAACAACTTCGTTCAATTCTGTGGTCACCAGGTTAGAATAATATGAGCTTGTATTTTTGTATCAAGGATAAACGAATTTTTTGCAAAATCTATAGGATTCTGACAGCCTATAGGTGGATATTATCACAGAATCGCGATGTCTCAAAACGATGAGGAGATATCTTAGCAGAGAAGTAGGATATTAAAGGCTAATATGGAATAGGGCAGTACCTAATTCACGTGCCAGCTTGTTCCAAAATAAGGTTAAAAGTGAAATTTTGTGCAGCTACCATCAGTAGCATTATGGGCTGCTATATTCATAAAGGTACACGTAAAACTGCCCAACATACAGTTATGTTAATGCTCAACCTCCCTCACCGGCCGAAAAAGATAGGATTGCAAATTTTCGTCGGACAATTTATGATGGTTAAGCCTGAGGGGACGTGGGGGAATAGACCTATTGGCATTTGGGTGAGCTAGCCGAGCTCGTTGTCGGTCAAAATGACCCTAAACATTTTATTTCGTAGCATAGCTATTCGCGTAACGTGGTAGAACGGCGTCGACTAATCTTGAGCCCCTATTTAAGGGGTGTTTTCGCAAGTTTTTCGTATAAATGTAGCTGGAGATTACACACGTACGGGCGTTGGATAGAAGATTCAGCTAGGATTTAGTTGCATGTTGGGTAGTTTTAGCTAATTCGGAAATGTTTCACGAGAGGGTTAGGGTTCTTATATTCACCACTACTCCGAAGCCATTGAAAACAATAGACAATACTCCTTATAAAAATCTTAGATGAAAACGGAGGTTGGATAATAGCTTAACTGAAAGTAGACTTCAAGTTAGACAGGCTGCTGGTTTTGCAAATTTCCTACCAAGAATCATAAAATTTAATAAATTAAATAAAACAAGGACACAATTTAAGCAATTACTATCTACAGTAGCGATTAATATACCTACCTATAACTACTTAGCTAGTAAACTGGCCATAAATATGCTAGAGCTTTCTAAACTACAACAAGTTGTACATAGGTAATCATTAAGCTGCGTACGCAGAGCGCATAAAATCATGCTTTCAAATGTCGAATCCCAATTTATAGCCAATCGATTAGCAACACTGAGAGCTTTGTTTAATTGAAGTGCCGCTGATTGGATTAACAGACGATGTAGGCAAGCCCTTATTGCTTCCGTAAGTAATGAGACGAACGCAGAAGATCGAGGTATGTTATTTGCGCTAGAGACATTTAACCCTCAACAGACGCTGCTGGGTACTTTGTACCCCCATTTTGATTAAAAAAGAACAAGTTGCAGGATTAGTAACAAAATCCAGAAAAGTTTCTGTAAGGATGTACTGTACACTGACTACAATAAGGTATCTGTATTCCCACGTCGATATCTCCCAAATGTAAATATGACACCCCATAAACTGAATGTTTTATCGGCTGCCACTGCCATTCCAATTTATTCTGGTCATTTTTGTCTACGAGGGTGACCAATTTTTAGGGGTGAATTTATGGGCTTTATGTCTTTCTTGGTGCTAATAACACCTTGATCGGTGTGACCGTTGTACTTTAATTTTGAAATTATTTATGTTTACTTTGAACTGTAATATACTTAGTTGATATTACGATGATAAGTGTTGAAGTATCTGTCATTTTAAAACACTTTTTAATAAAATGATTCTTGGCTATGCACTTAAGTTTTATTCAAAGTGGTTGCCTAAGTAATTGAATTAAGTTTTACATCGTCTGACAGAAGGCTTAATCCAGTAATAAGCTTCTACAGAACGTATAGCTAATAATTTAGTATAAACTGGAGTATTTATCAAGCAGACGCGGATCGATATCGTTTAGCACCCGCTCTCCCGCATTGTAATCCATTGTTTAGGGCACGAACTAACAAAATATTCCGATCTCGTACAGAAGTAACGCCCTACGCTGCCGGCCCCCGCTATTTATACCACTGTTATTGGCACTTCTTCAATGTCAGTCGCACCCTGTGCTTGTCCCCTGATCCCCTAAACCTCTGATGCCCCTCTGAATCCCTCCAACATACATTACACAACACCACCCGAATGCTAACACCAATGCCGAATTATACCAATTTCAAATTACAATTTTACACTCGCGAATTTCATGTTGGCGTTTTAGGGTTAAAGTTCTCGTGAGGAAGCATGCATGTTGTAGAATCTACAAAGTTCAAAAACACGCGTGAAAAGCACGAAAACAGATTCTTTGAAGTGCATCTGAAAATCTTTCTTCATAAGTTCGAAAAAAATAGTGACTCGACAAGAAAAAATAGTTCTCAGAACGTTGTGAGCGCAATAGTGTGAACACGGTCTTACTGAAAGCTTGTCGTCCGTAACGTAGATACACATCGTAATGTAAACAAGGAATTTATCGCGATTCAGTTTCCGGTCGGCGTCGTCGTACTAAGAAACATGTAAAGTACCGGTATCATTTAAAAATAATATCGCTTTAATTAGCCAAGGCTCAATGAGATCGATTGATGTAGAAATGTTTACTTTATCGATTCATCAAACTGGGATTTTGAGATTTTAGTTGTAAGCTTCACTATTATCCTGAGTGATTGAGTTGTAACATGCGCATACGCATATAAACAACGAAGGTATGCGTTTTAAAACTTTCAGACTTTTATCTATAGTCCAAAGTTGAGTATTACGCGAATTATTTGAATTAGTAATGTTTTCTTCAGTGTGCACTTATAAAATGTCTTGCACATTTATTTATATAAAAGATTTGTATCTATTTTGTTGGTGGAGATGGTTTTAAGCCTGGAATATAATAGGAATAGGAACTAACTTAAATGTCCTAGAACTGTTAAGAAAATCATATTAAATTTTTTGTTAATATTGCATTTTTTGATGTGCATATTTTTGTATCTGTATATTTTTGTGTGTACATCTTTCCTTGAAATAGTAAAGTAGATAAGTACCTTATCTTGCACACATTTTAGTTCACATCGAAGCTTTCCAACATTGAAACTTCTAAGCTTGGTCGCATGGAACTGCCACATAGACTCATCTAGCTTTAAGACGTTTAAAAGTTACTAAATAAAGAAATGTTGAATTTGGATTTAAAAAGTTTCGTCTTAAAGTTCTGGCATGCTTTATTGAAAAAACATAAATAATAGTTGTTTAAAGCGTGGGTGGTAACAGTCGCAATTACCAATTCATAATTACAGTTTTCAAAACTTCATTTACATAAACATAAACTGCAGGCGAAACGAGTAAGGCCTAGTTTCTATAATTCTAGCAATCGTAAGTAAAATATAGAAGCGAAACTCCGAAACGCAAAGAAAAAAAAGTCTTAACAAAAAAAGTAAGCTTGCTTAGTTAGCGCTCACACGAAAAACAACTAGTGGTGGTAGTTGTAGTAGTTCCGGGGAATTATTTTAGTGCCAAGCAGTGATGCTTGAATAGCTGTGTTCCAGTTTGAAGGGTGTCGGTGAAATTACAGGCATACCTTCATGCCGACTTTTCCCCGTTACATTGACGTAGTGTACCTACACTTATTAAGACATGCTCTTTAAACAATTGCAGTAACTGCTCAACATAAGGTAGGCTTTTAGGCATTCGTCTTATTTCAATACTTTTTCCAATAAAAAGTCAGATTGATCTACCTAAGACAGTTTTTTTTTATTTCTACCAATCACAAAAGTCCAAAGAGCACTTGTATCTTTAAAAAAACCGAGTTTAAACTATGCCAATTGAAAAGACAAGTTAAAACTCAGACGTATTAATGGATGATTATTCATCGTTTTATTACCTGTGGCTGTAAAGTTTATTATTTTATAGACAAAAAAATACGAGTTGCAATTCTATACAAATTAATTCGCTTTAATTTGATACGGAACCGATACGGAGTAGCCAAACGTAGATAGAGCAATTTGTATTATTCGATAACTTTAGTCACAGATACACAAAATATCTTGAACTAAGTGGTGCCTTGAACTTGTACTTGTAGCTTGCAGAAAATAAGGTTTTATATTCGTGTACCTATGATTTAATTTACTTATACCTATTGTTTTAGACAACTAGCGCTTAATGGCCCCCCGGTAACCATCGCCTGCAACAAAACATTGCCTCGTAGGTCACGCATGTCAGAAACGTGCCCTACGATGCACTGCCCTGTGTCCATCAACTTGAAGCAGATGTTCAGCCTCACGTGCCAGTCATTTCACTGGCACCTACACCTTTCAAACCGAAACACAGCAAAAAATAAGCATGGTGGTAGGAGGTATTTCCCCAGACGAGCCTTTTACAAAGAGCTCTACTAATTACTACAAATGATTTATAAAAATACATTTTAAATAGTCAGCTTTGCAGTTGATGATTGAAAAAGAAACCACATAAAGTAAGTTGAAATATTTTCCATACAAAATCAGATGTAGCTTTCAATACGAAGAAAATTACAACTATTTTGTTCGGCTTGTATCAAAGAGCATTCGCGTCAAGATTTTCCCTTTTGCAATTTAACTTCTATATAATAAATAACCTATTTAATTGCTACTTTATGCTGATTAAATTACATTAACTGAATTTAAATATACCTTAATAGGAAGGTCTTTCTTGAAGTAACAAATAGCGATACGTCCTTTTTAGGATGTTTTCCTTTTTGGCGTGTTTTATGTTTATAGGAAGTTTTGTCAATACCGTTGTGGTTCGTGTGTAGATTTGATAAATATCTTACTAACACGGAAAACTATTCCTTAAATATATTTCTCTATTATGTCATAAGCGCGTGGTCCTAATGGTGTGAAAATGTTCTACTGTTTATATACTCAGTGTTTGAATCCAATTTTTGGTCTACAAATACACGTTCCGTTAAATTGATTCCCTCGTGTAAATTAAAAAAGCATGCCAGTAAACTTAAAAAAAGAATAAATTTAAATTTTTGACTGACCTAATAGATAAGAAGATTGTACTATAATTAAAGATTGTTATCCTTCTACAGATAAAAAACAAGATTTTCAAGTTGTAGTGTGTTCAAAAAAATGTTTCAAAAAAAATGTTTTAGTGTTTTTAAATCCCTATACCGTGAAAATACCACGCGTAGGTCAAAGTCCGCTTATTTTAGAAAAACAATGATACTTACCTACAAATATCGCAATCTGATCCGAACAAAGCCGTTCCTTTATCAAATTCCAAAGCATGACTTTACGTAAGACGTCCTCCACCCTTGTCAATGAAGTCCCGTTGAACCTTACCACTTGGTAATAAGATCGACAATCGAATAGAAAAACCCACGACAGTACATCAAGATCACTATCAAAGATTTACACGACGCTTTCCACCGCGATTGTATCTTCCAGATTAATGCGAGGAGTCACACTGAGGTAAACTGATTGTAGGTAATATTACCGACAATATACCTACCTACTAGACATCCTATCTTTTAAATTTGTTTCTTTTAGATAAAGATTTAAAAGTTAATTATGGCACTTATATATCTAATACATAAAAATAAATCCTTATTTCCCTTGGTCACGCAATCACGCGTAAACCGCGGACCAATTTGGCTGAAAATTGATTGAGAGGTAGCTTAGAACCAGGAGACGGACAAGTGATACTTTTTATCCTGAAACAGTAACGGAAAAGGGGCGAGTGAAGTCGCGGGTGACCGCTAGTTAATTATACAGACGATAACTAAAGTTACTAAAGTAGTATCTGGCACAGCGCATTAGCATTGCTAGTCAGTGTGGCAATGCCGCCAGCGTCTTGAGGACACTTCTGTTTTGCACTGTTTGGATTTGCATGTTGAGTTATCTCTAGATTGTTTATAACGGTCTGCAAATAGTTTAACTTTTTTAGTATGTTGTACATTTCAGAAATATTTTTTTAATTGTAAGTTTATGCAAATAAAGTTACTAAAAAAGTTAAAAAAATCTAAATTTAAGTATGATAAAATTGAAAGATTAGATAAGACACGAAATTACTTAAAATAAATGAGCAGATATATGAATACAAGTAGGTAGGTACAACAAAATTAGTTAACTGTTTGTAGTACAGTATAATTATGTTATCATAATTACTTAAAAACGGTAAATGTTTAACATATTTATGTACCTATGATGGTACCTAATTGCCCCGAAAATGAACATTTGCGTAGTAGGTACCTATGCACATTATAAAAGTCATTTGCTACAATTAAAATTACTGTACTTACTGTTAAATAAAATATAGTTTTGAATGATTTCTAATAAAATTAAGTTTTGAATGATTTCTAAGTTAAAATTGAACAAATTTGTACTACCTATACCTTCTTACTTATTATTGCTAGTTGTAGCCTAAATTTTGAATTAATAAAATCTTAATTTTAAATCGCTGTGTCTACTCTTAATGGAATGAGGCGTGATTATAAGTATGAATGTAAATGAAATAAAAAAATCTGATCACTTTGAAAGCTACGTGAGTCTAGGTTCACGCGAACAAGCCTAGAAGAACGGGCAACAAAGTACTACGGCTTGGTTGCCACCGTTTTTTGTATGATCCTTTTACAAAATTAGGTGTTTGTCTACTAGAAATATTATTCATAATGGATAAAATCCTAGATTCAATAATTAAAGGGAAATTCATTGATTTTTCTTACAGTGACCCCCTAAAGCACACATGCGTCTGCTGGATGTAAGTACGATTGGTGTCTCCTTTTTTAAAAGTGAATGGGAAGAACGTTGACTGGTTAGAAATATCTAAGTTACGCTACCAATATTTCGCTGTAACTAACAGTTCTTAAAGTTCTAAAATGAATACGTGGTTTCAGTCATTTTTTCTTCGAAAATTGATTATGTATTAAGAACCAATAACCATTCTATACGACGTCAAATTAGATTTTTATGTATCGAATCACCATCTTGGAAAGTGTTAAATTGGTACTAAACAGCAGATTTCAAATAGATAAATAAAAATAAATATTATGGACCATCCACACAACACTACCTAGCCCCAAATTACAAAGCAGAGCTGGTATTATGGGAACTAATAGATAGCGTATACTATATATTTATTATTGTGTTGAATACATACACAACTAACTTCGAATACAATCTAACACCCAGATAGAGAACAGACATCGGTTTTTACCACACAAATATTTGTTCTTGGTGGGTATCGAGCCCACGACCTACGGCTAATACGTAAGACGTATCAATTTCTACTAATAATTTAGTTAGCAAGTGAGTCAGGAACAGTGCATAATAAAAAAAAAATCTCATAGAACCATTTCATGCAAACTCTACTATGTTTGAGCAAAGTGGTACTGAGCTTAGGTTTAAGCTCTATCCAGCTGCTGGAGCTATTTGCGAATGGCAGTAAATCACCAGTAAGCGTGTCGCCACACTCGCCGGCTTCCTCGAACGTGTGTAATGCGCAGCTCTGGTCAGCGAGCCAATTTGTTTTTATTGAGACTACCCCCAAGTTATGCAAACCGTTCGGAAACGCTGAGCCCGCTGTAAACAAACCTAAAGCGACCAACACATATCGGCACTCGACCTAAAGCACATATTGGCAGTTCACAGCTCTTTATAAACTGGCATCAGCGACCGTGGCTACCTTTAATCTCGAAGCGAATGTTTTCACAAGCGCCAGAGTTTCAGAGGCCGCGGTCAGACGTATGTAAACAATACACCACGTTAATAGAGATATAAATTGTGAGCATTCCATTTAATCCCTTTGAAATCAACACCTATATGCGTAACGTAAGCGCTTATCGAACAAAACAGGTCCAGTTTGCGTAGTATTTTGCGAGGTTTACCCAAACCCCCAGATGAAAGTCCTAAACCAACTCATAAATTATGTAGTTAACTAAGTTGGTTATAGCGTCAAATATGCAAAATAAATTGTGTAGAACGTATTTAGCATTAGTTGGTAGAATTTTGGTGCAGACGAATAAAATAATAGTGGAGTTCGACTGGCAGACATGGTATCAATATTAGCATAACGTTAGTTGGCAGGAGCCATACGGAGTGAGTAAGGCAGGATTTACATGATGCGTGTAGAACTTTTATATAACTAGCGGCCTGTCCCGGCTTCACACGGATGGACATTTATTTTTGAAACACATAAGATTAAATATAGCTTATGCTATTCAGAGTAAATGTAACTTTCCAACGGTGAAGAATTTTTAAATTGGCACTGTTGTTTTTGGGTTTAAAATAAGAAATCTTTCCTCTTTATAATATAAGTATAGAATATCTAATAGCACTATAGAAACAACTCAAACTTCAAGCTGATAGTGAGGACATGGAGAACAAAATGTTAACTACTTAAAATATTTACTTTTATCAAAAAGAAGCAAGAATTTGAATATAAATAAATAAATAAATAAATATTCTGGACAATTCACACAACACTACCCAGTCCCAAACTAAGCAGAGCTTGTAATATGGGAACCAGATAGCTGATATAATACTTGAATACATTTTTTTTTTGTAAATACATACTTAGAATACAATATAACACCCAGACAGAGAACAAACATTTATGTTCACCACACAAATATTTGTTCTCGGTGGGGATCGAACCCACGACCTACGGCGCAGAAGGCAGAGCTACTACCAACTGAGCTAGAGGCCAGTCAAGTATAGAACAGTGGACATGGCTGAAACTGTATATCAGAGAATAACATTGAAAATAATAGAACAGCCAGTACGAATAACCAGAATAGAGAACAGAATTCCGAATGTGACTATGAAACGCAGTGCAGTTGCCCCCTAACTGAAGCTTTCTCAAAGTTCGTCGGACTATTGAACAATGGCTGCGTGCGCATTCTTGGAGCTATTGAGTCACGTCGCACTGAGAAATGTAGGCACTAATAATATTCTATATAATAACTAGTAGAAGCTCTATAGAGTATTGAATCTACTAGACATGGTTCAAGAGAAAACGACCAGATAAATACATTTAAAAAAAATACTTCACAATTCATTATTAGTAGGTAAGAGTCGAAAACTTAGTGGCGCGTCTTGGTAGAGACCTACGTCCAACAGTGGACTAATATAGGTTGTTGATAATGATGACTTTATAAATGAATAATGACTGATCAACGACAAAACATCCAAAAATAAATGTATGGACTACAATGAATAACTTAACTAAATTAAATGGTAGGTTTTTTAATTGAGTTGTATCGTGTACTACTGAAAGGTTAACTGCTACAACAATAGGTATTAGTATAACAATGTATTGTTATGTTGAACTGGGAAAAGAAGGTTTGTTCAGACGCGACTTCTTGTCGTGATATCGCCAAAAAAACAGATACAATTTCAATAACAACCTCTTAATTTGATTTAGCTCGCACAAAGAATTTCAATATTCTATAGAGTTATTAGTAGAATTGCATATTCTACTAATAACTCTATAGAATATTGAAATTCTTAACGATTGTATTTTAAAACGTTTACAATCATTGTACCTAAGAATAGTACACAATGGTTACAAATTGTATTTTCTATTTTTATACTTGCTTATTTGTAAAAACTGCGTCTTTTGGTCGCGTCAGATACTTTTCCTTATTGTTAAAAAGTGCTGTTATGACTTGGTTTTTGAATAATATAAAAATTTAGCTTATGTGTCGGAACCAGGTACCTTTCTATTAATTATTCTGAGTCAAACTTACTTTATATTGTAAGGCAAGGCATGCTTAGATAAAGATATTGTGTAAACATTTTTAAATGAGAATATTTCAAATACTCTTGAGTTTCCATAAGAAATAACAGTAAAATACCTATGCAAACGCCGCTGCCGTTTGGTTAACAACTGCAACATTGTAGTTTTTTTTGCAACATAACCTAAGAATAAACCAATGATGTAATAAAGAAAAGGATAAAGAAATAAAACCTTGAATCAGTCACAAGTACCAAGATTACATTCAATTGTCTCTATCGCCCTTCCTAATGAACGCACAAGCTGCGTGCACGCACATAGAATACACAGACAAAGTGCGCGTGTGTGTAGCTTAAATATGCATGTGTGTGTATGAAGGGGGGCTTTATGCTGTGAATAACGATGACACAAACATTATTCATCAAATGAACTTGAAATATGAATAAGTTGGACTTGATTGTGATAAAATAGTTGGATTTAGCCTCAGATTTTTTTACCGATAAGTAAAAGGAATATTTGAATGTGATTTGTTTCTAAAAATAATACACACAACAAGATTTTCATTGCGTCTTGCTAATCTTCTCTATTCTGAATGCTTTATACCTACTTCTAGGGCTAATTTATGAATTATTTCTTATAAATAAAATACTATACCGATTGATTATGACGACACAATCTCATCTATAAATACTGCGTAACTGTTTCTAATGCCGTATCTGTCACTCCAAACATGACTTTTATCGAATGAAGCATAAAATACAAGGGGTCACAAAGATTTGTCAAAATAAATCATCACCCAAAATTACTTTTCGAAAATGAGGTGCTGATCGTAAATCAACGGTTCGTTTCCTCAACTCTTTACTTTTTTAATGGCTTCAGAATGTTCGTCTGTCATCAAGACTGCAGTCGCACAGATGTCGGCCCAGCTGTTTCTATGACAGTCACGTCGCACAATGTGCTAGCAGTTTGTACTACGCCACGGGCTTGGCTCGTTAAATTTTTATTGCCGCAAGGTCGCCACTTTATGGTCAATTCACAGCACTTATTGTTCGCGGACAAACTTTTTTACAAGCGCCAATCACTTTACACAGCTACGATTGACAGTGATTATACGTTAATTGTTACGATGCTATAAAACTATACAAAAAACGTGTTATGTGAAGCGCGATTGGCGATAACTTTAAAAAATGTGCTCATAACTAGTTGCAAGACACGTTTGAATAAATCCGATATGCGATAGATTTATGCGTAGTAACGTATCTAATATTTTATGCTAGTCTTGAGCGTGCTCAGTGTATCGTGCGGGCACAAACGTCATACAGTTTATTACATTGGATAGGTAAGCTACTCGACCCTCGAACGCCATGATAACAAACGATGTTTTGACTGCGTTTTTGGCGATATCGACTTTCGTTCGCCGCAAAGAGCTTATAATAAAGCAATTTGCGAGGGCCAGCATAACAATGGACGCGGTTCTAAGCTTGTTTTAAAGCTTTCGACACTGTGATTTAAAACCCTTTGATTTTTGCTTTATTTGTAAACATTTTAGCAGTACAAAGGATTGGCTATGTTTGCGTAAAAAGAAGCGTTTGTGCAACTATTGCCGTGAACCCTTTTGTTTAGAGTTTTAAAATATTCGGACAATGAGTAGAAAGTCAGAATGCCGATGTTGTAACGCTAATATAATTATAGCGGGTGATAAATGCACAATATGAATGGTGTTATGCTATGAATCGCGTTTTAAAGTGTCGAATATTTCATTCGGATGCCGTAGGATTCGTGCGTTTCATGATTAAAAATGAACAAGTTTTTAAAAAATAGAGCAGTGCTGGTTTAATAAATGTTTTTAAATATACAATTTCAGACAATATAAAATAATTAAAAGTTCCTTAACTACAAAGTATTTTTTTCTTCTTAAAATGCAAAATGTAGGCAATTTTAAATATTGCATCTTTCATTGCTAGAATTCAAAGAATTGTTTACTATTCAATCCTTTTTTGCCATTGTTGCAAACTTTTTACCTTAATGTTCGGTTTCCAGTACCTACCAATGACCTACAATTTCGTCTATTGTAATGGTGAAAGTCTCTATTGATTGTTTTTTAAACCCCTTTCGTCACTTTTTGCACAAAACACAATGAATACTTTTTGCGCAGTGTTTGCAAAATAATTGTTAAGAATAACAAACTTGTTTTTTTTCATCATTGTTTCCGAAATAAGGGTTAAAACAGAGTGATATATGATGCAAGAAATCTCAGGTAGCATTTTGATAGAAAGTTGACCGTTATGTTACCTTTGTAGATATTTTTTTTTTTATTCACCTGAAAAAGTACACTGAAAGGTAAACAGTTTTCATAATCATGGAACTAAATTAATAAATAAAATTATTAGATTTTGAAATAAAATCTGCAGGTATTTTTGAAAATTAATAAAAATTGTTTACCAAATAAAACGATGTTACATTGCAATAATTCACAAAGCCATGTCAAATGAACAATTGCAACAGAAAGGTTAAAAGGTTTTGCTTCAGTTGTCTACAGACGTGCGACTAGTTGCAATTGGAAACGGGCTGAACGCGCGACTTTTGTTCGACCCATTGTATTAACCAACAGCTAGAAGCACGATCAATCGAGCTTTGGTCACGAGCAGTAGTTGCGATTGTATTGAGTGTGTACAACAATTCAAAGTGATCGTTGTAATAAAAACTGGTTTGATTTTAATATATTTTAATTATACCAATTTGGTAAAGTCGCAACAAGAAGTCGCACGTCTATAAACTCGCCTACCAAAACCAAATATACCTGCTTAAAACTAAAAGAAAATAAAATTGAAACGATAAATACCATTGAACTCACCGCAGACCACGCGGTCGAAGGGGCTCATCCAATCTGGAAATGGAAAATCTATTATCAATCGTATTGAAGTTCTATGTTTTGGCCAGTCACATGCAACATAGACGCAGTTCTAGAAAAAAAACACATGCTTAAATATTAAAAAACATTTCACTCTTAAAGGCAGATCTAAAAAAACTAGAAAAAAGAAAAAAACACAGCTTCTATCTACCACCAAGTTATGTGATATTAATAAATAAATAATAATTAGGGTGATTATATTCCATATTTTCAATAAATGTATGTTTTTTTTATTTATTTCAATGCCTACTTGATAAGTTATTGAATTGATTAATTCTATATGATTTCATCTATTTCAGTAATTGGTTTTCTTTATCATTTTCAACGACGATGGAAGGTTTTTTAAAAATACATTAAAAAAGTGTAATAACGATCAATTACGGTTTTAATAGTGAAAACAATGCTTGTTTTTACAACACATGTAAGCTGTAGTTTTGACAGCTAGACGCTTTTGACAGCTGTGCCTTTTTATTTTAGTAAAAAAGACAAATTGAAATTAGATGGGTATATTGCCTACCAACCTAAGTCACGAGTGAATTTAAAAAATATCGAATGTATTAGCATACTTTTATATTTTACAAACGTTAATTAAATAACTTTCTTTAGACGCACTTTCTTGAAATTTTCACCTTTTTATATATTTAATTTGAAATTTAATCAATGGGCACCCAACTTTTTTGATAGCTCCGAATACCTCTTTTATTTATGTATCCGATCTAGTGCTAGGTAAGGCTGTCAAGATTTCTTTCATAGCTTGCCAGTAAACTCTTCGTTCATAGGTTCACAGAGGCAACGGATATAATTACTCTAACAATTGCTGGTTAAATAGTTTTTCTATTGATTCCAACATCAATTTCACGATTAAGGCATACCTAGTATCTTCTAATAGCATTTAATCAATTGCAACCATTTCTTTGGTTTTACTGCTGGCAACATTGATGGCTTTAATTGAACCGCTAGTTTAGTGTGATTTAACTTCCGTATTCAATATGATGACACATTTTATATGAACATTTTCATATTGTTTGTTATCTTCAATAAAATGTATTTATCAAGTCTTAGGTAATTATTGCAAAAATTAAAACATTTAAAATAACTTAAAAAAATTTAAGCCACCATTTTTTAATTCGTAATCATTCCAGTCATCAATAACTCACGATTAAAACAACTAATTGCAAAAACATGTTTTGCTTCCCCCTTTTTTGGCAAAATTTTAGCGATCGGAAACATTCAAATTGTATCGAATGAGTGCAATCGTTAATTACTCCAATAAAAATCGATTATTCGTTTTCGTGCGTTCTGATAAGCTCGGAGCAAAAAAAGTATCAGGAAAATTACAACAGCCGTCTTTACCTTCCTCTACCCGAAATGGAAAGGATAAGAATGCCGTATCGGAACCATATTTCACTGACAAAAGATAATGTTGTTATTCGTTTTAACTTTATTTTTAGGGTATCGGCACAAAAGTTTTTAATCGAGAAACATGTTAAATTAATTCAGTAAAAAAACACCATGAGCATATTGAGCATAAACTAAAAGCGCATTCGTAGCTCTGATTCACAATGGATGTTTTAATTCAAAAGAGAGCAAAGAAAAAATAAACAACTGACCAAAGTGCAACTTTTTACCTCCATACTTTCAAATAAAACAGAAGAACAGAGTGTTTAATTAATAACGTGCTACAAATAGCAATCAATAGCTTAAAGGGCATTTGATGGCATGTGGGTTCCGATTGGCGACGGCGCGTTGTGATTGGTTGGAAGCGACGGCCATGTTTGATCCGCGCATGCGCCCGGCCGCACAGCACACATGTGACTGGTGTTCTTCCTTTTGTCGACCACAATACATTAGGTGTGATTTATGCTCCTGAATATCGAGTATGATGTGTCAAATAATTCACTATTATTCTTTTATGTGAAATAAATTGTCTAAAACAAATAATAATTTGGTGTTGTGTTTTCATTTTAATTAAAATAAAAACACTAGGAAGAAATACTACTTGATAATTTGCGAATTGCAGATCTGTATAAACGTCTGATCTAATAGCAAAATAAAACGTAAAATAGCAAGTCGTTCGCATGAGATGAAAATGTTTTAAACACATTTTTATTTGGCAACATACTGCAAGAATAACAAACACTGAATCGCACTTGGAAACTTCATTCAAACTAACATCCGAGTAGTGTTTGAACGTAATACGCCGCTTCTGCTGTCAAATTGCTGTAGAATGTAGTGCGTTACGAGGAATAAATGTCGGCTCACTGACAACTCCGCCATTTTATTTCAGTTTGCGCTTGCGCAGAAGCAACATAACGTTCTATTTTCGTACTCCCGAGACGGATTCTCGCTTCTATTACATCGGACATTTTTATAAGTCGACATTGCCAACAAATCACTAAAATAGTCCATTCCTAAACAAAACAAGATGATTATGACCCATTCTATGTAATTTTCTTGATTTACGTCTCAGGTGGCTTTGATAAACAGATTTTTCGTCGCTATGTCATCTTTATTCATTGCAGGCATATGCCAGCAAGGCCGGCTCGCATCTTTACATCGGTAATCTTTGTTATTCAAGAATGAGAACCGATTTATTGTAAAGGTTGAGGTAGGCAGTTTATGTGCTCAACATTTTACTTAGTACAGGTAGTTTTCATTAGCAATTTGTGCACTTTTTATCAACTTTTATAGAAACTGATGTAAAGTTATTAATTAGAACATTTCGACATAGTTCGACCTACAAGTACCTACCTACCTAAACTAACCTATATCATGTTGTGGTAATTTCAAATTATATAATATATTTATGGACCTATACCTACATTTTTATGTAAAAGATAAACGAGCTTACGGCCGGCCCACCTGATGATAAGCGGTCACCGTCGCCGTATATCGTACAAACCTACTTATGCAGTATGTTTTATTTGAATTTTAGCGTCAAAGTTTATAATGAATGAAAAGCAATGTATGTCGTGCGCCGTAGGTCGTGGGTTCGATCCCCACCGAGAACAAATATTTGTGTGGTGAACATAAATGTTTGTTCTCTGTCTGGGTGTTATATTGTATTCTAAGTATGTATTTACAAAAAAAAATGTATTCAAGTATTATATCAGCTATCTGGTTCCCATATTACAAGCTCTGCTTAGTTTCGGGCTGGGTAGTGTTGTGTGAATTGTCCAGAATATTTATTTATTTATTTATTTATTTATTTAATTTAATTTTCGCTTTCATTTTCCTATATACGCATGATAAATCTCACTAAATAGGTAGCAAATATTCGTTAGTTTTTATTGACTACTTCTGTTTATTGATGTTCTACTCTCAAATAGCAATAAATCGATGAAAATTATCAATAAATTCATGCTATCACGCAAAAATGTACCAGCTATTCAGTTCTACTAATATATTATGAGCAGCTAACCTCATAACGCTTACGGATAGCTGATTGCAGGATCATAAAACCGCGAATAAAAAAATGATTACCATTGTATGCTAAACATACAGGTACTTTAGTTTAGTAATGGCGTGCCTTTTTGTGTACTAAATAGACCTCACGGAAGATATCTGTGTGCTACTAAGGACCTAATGCATATTAAATAACTGATGAGCGATTAAGTTGAGAACCGTTCCTAATAAATATATCGTTATTATTGTGAAATTATGACATGTTTTTGTTTGTTATTGTTTCATAGCAATAAAAGTTTTAATTATTTCGTTTATTAGCTATTTCCGGTATAATGCTTACCTACTCAAACATATTTATTACCTACCAATAATGGAATGCCATTTATTACCAATAGTCAATAGGTAATTGCTTGTTCTTTAGACTATTTTCCCAATCGTCACTAACAAGTAAATCTTAAAAAAAATAATTGTATTGAAGTAATTAAAATCGGGTATGTAATATAATTTAAGTGCTTAGAATATTATATTTAATTGATTGTTGTTAATAATTACTATAAAACAATTATAACGGAAAGGTATTTGCAGCCATTAATATAATTTTATTAATACCCTTAAAACTACTATTAAAATATTTTACGATTTTACATAATTATGTACCCATCTTTCGTACCTATAATCTCAGAAAAAGGTTGCAAATAGGATGTAATATTAAAAAAGTCTTCAAATTTTCCGTCGGCAGCGGAGAGCGGCGGAACTGTATGAAAAAATACACATTATGTAGTAGAGCGTCAAGAATCAAAATCAATTAACCTGTTAATAAGTCGCCAATTACCTAGTTTACTACTTATATTCTGTGAAATTAACCAAATAACGATTATGACCCCATAAAATACCAATCTGAAACTTTATTATGTACATAAATGGGCTATTAGAATGATTCATTGACGATAAAAACAATAACAGTGTTTTTATTGTATTTATATGGCTATAATTGAATTATTTTATTGTTAGGTAATCGGCTAATTGGTAGGTATAATTAGGTTTTAATTTGCATTAGGTAAATAAATGAATAATAACATTCTAATTAGAATAACACAAACCAGTTCTTTTTCCGATGCTATTGTAATTAGTCAAGGATGTTTTACTTCATTAATTAAATTATTTAAACGAGTTTATAATTAATCAGTTTTTAATTAAAAAAATAATCGTTTAATTACTACCAAAAAAAAATCTACTGTTGCTAAGACCTTCTAAGCCAACTAAATAGGTTGATAATTCTGTCTAATTTACAGGCGTTAATTGTTCAAGGTCAAAAAGTAGTAGATATGTACCTCATTAAATAATAAGCCTATGCTTCGAATAAAAAAGATCAATCGATATTATGGTTTGATAAGCAAAATTTTCCTTTTCAGAGCAACTACAACATTCAAAATCAAACCAGCATGCAGACATTACGAAAAACATTTACCAGTGATAGACATCCAAGGATACCGCGGTATGTCAGGCAGGGGTTGAGCTGAGGGTTGTGAGCAGGCCGCTCCCATGGCGTCTACCGAGGCTGCCGATGCTGCGGAGGCTGCTGACGCTGCTGCCTGATGGTAGAACTGAGCAGCCGCCGCCATGCTCGCCGAAGCAGCCGACACAGCCGCGCCTCCATTGTGCTGACCAAGTGCGTAATTCACCATCGGATCACCACCCACAGCTGTCGGGTACCGGCAGCTCTTGTCATCCGCAGACAAAGCCCCGCCAGCCGAGAACGGCACTGTCCCTCCAAACTGCTGGTGATGCGACACGTATGGATACATCCTCGCCGGTGCCCCCGGCGACGCCGAAGACGAAGACGAAGACCGCTGAGGACTCCCAGCACCCGGTGAGCCGGCTCCCAAAGCCGCTGCCCCCAGTCCGCCAGACAGCGAACTCGACAGCGACGTCGACAGCGACGACGACAACGAGGAAGAAAGCGACGCCTCTATAGGCGACGCCCCAGCTCCCGCGAACAAATTCTGGTGATGGAACTGCTGGTGATATTTCGGGAGCATGCTATCGATGATGAACTTGGAACTCATCGCTCGGCGGCGACGCGGCGCGCGACGATCGCCTCGCGGGAGATGCGTTTATCGCCGGCGATTCGGATCGATTCTCGCGCGTGCACCTCTACTATGGCCGCGGATCGTTTATGACCCGCGTATGAGGCTCTACGACTCCGAATTCCCCGTCGTGGCGAGCGTTACCGCTGCCGCGCGCCGCGCTCGAGACGGCAAAACATGCCACGTGCGTGCGAGCGAGACGCAGCTACAAAGTGGGGCGACCCGCCGGAACCCTCTCCGTCTCATTAATTCCTACCTGCGTGGCTTATATTAGAAAGAGATAAAAGCTATTCGCTAACGACTATTCTGACGGCCATTGTTCGTAATGGCGCCTGGTTCCGCGCTTCCCCGCGCCGTCGTAGTCTACGCCAATAGTGATCCGGTGCAGAACATTCACCGCCAATCACAAACCATTCCGGCACTTCTTGCTGTCAAAATGAATGGTTTCAGACAACATCGCAACACAAATAATCGATTTTTGGTTTTTGTGACAACGCACAACCCCACTTCATTCTTAAATTCTTCATATTTAAATTCTGCTTCACATTTAACACAATGTTAAAAAATCTTTAGTTTGTAGCAGAGAACTGCAGAAAATATTTTGTACTCTTTATTCTTTTTTTAGTGCCTATTACTAGTAATTATCACCCCACCACGAAGAGGGCACGTGAAACTAGATAGAACCTAGATCTTCCAAATTGTCCAATCTAGCAATAGACCGAGAAAGCTGGAAAATGGGTTGGAAGGTCTTTATAGCCTGCAGTGGGACAAGACTGAAAATATAATTAGTAAAACATGTTTATTCAGGGTTGAAAAAATAAGAGAATTTTATTTAGCATTTACACATTTTTACTATCTCATCGTTAGACTTTGAGATTCACAAAATAAAATCTATAATAAACCAAAAATACACTGTTAAGACTAATAGTACAGATATTTCTAAAAATTAAAAAAAAAACTGTAAACGATATTATCTTTGCCACTTGCAAATCATTTTTATTTATCTAGATACGGGGACGCTGAAAAAAATTTAGAGTGGCCTGGACACTTATTATGAAAAATGTATGTTTTTGATTATTATTGAAATAAGTGACATATTAATTTATGTTTACATGATCCTCCCTAATATCAATAACAAAAGGCTTTTAATTAATTTTTGAGGCAAGTTATAAGAATTTGCCACTCGTGGTATTGGAAATAGTTAAAACTCTTGCTAGAATCTTTATTGGAATCGTAAAAGGTCTGAAATAAAGCAGGAAATAACCAATATGAAAATTAGCACACTGTTGCATAAAGCCGGCCACGTGAACCGGCGAGTATTGTCGCTCTCATTCCAACAGCTCGTTCCATCTCTATCGCACTTTTCATTCATCCTCAGCCGTCGTAACCACAGCGAGCACATGTGCAATAAGAATCTTTACGACTATTAAAATAAAGCCTTTTATTGCCTGAGAAGTTTATTTATTTATTACACTTTTGATTGTAACGCGTGTTTAGTGCATGGTTTTTATAGGCTTAAGTTGTCTTTTCAGCTTTATCAGGTCGGTGGTACGACGGTGTGGCAGTAGAGCATTGCATAAGTATTGGTTTGATGTTGTTATTGTGATATTGTCGGCATAAACGTATGGAATGCATGATATGGGCAGTTGAGGTCGTTTTTGCCGCGATAAACGCAATTCTAGTTATTAATTTTTAATGAGGTTAACGACGGAATAATTTATTGATAAATATAACGATTACGAGGCCTTTGAGTTATCTAATTAATTACCTATGGTATTATTAATTGTCATTAGACAGAAGTCAATTTTGCTAAATCTTAAATGATTTTCTAGTCTTATTTTATTTGTATTTTATTAGTAGAGGTTTAATTCAATCACACTTGTGTAATCGATTTATTCTACGTTCATGCCACCGTTGGGTACGGAATTTTTGTCTTTAGCATAGTATTCTTTTTTATAAAAAAGAACACTGAACAAATTAATGAACATCACATCCTTTAAATTCCCTGTTAAACTAAAATTTAAATAAAATTAAACAGTTTGCCTATAAACTAATTATATCATATTAACATAATTTACCTGTGTTTTCAATTTGACTTAATTTCATTCTTTTAAAAACAACGACATAAATTAACCATACTTAGACAAGACAGCCCTTTATGATCTGACATTGTGGTGTTCACAAAATTGAAAGAAAAAAACAAAGAGCTTTCCGTACATAACACATCAAAAATCTGCAGCAAAAAAGCGAGTATCACCAACGAACCAACGAAAGATGATGCATCACTCATCTCCCCCTTTTTATGGCGAAATGTAACATTATGCAAGCCACAAAGTCTCAGGTGGGTGGAGCAAAAGTCCATCGTAAAAGTTCCTCGGCTCCTCTGAAAATTTACAACTATCGCTTACAAGATTTAACGAGCAGTTTATAGATACAAAGCTTTTAAATTCGATATAAACTTGCTTTGTCTGAATGATACAACCATCAAAATGACAAATATGTGGTTTTTACAAAGACTTATTGGATCGTGTGACCATTTCTTTTAAGCCTTGTGCACATCTAAGTGTTTTTTGGTGGAGATCAGTGAAACGCCGTCAAATATCGCTGTCATATTTGACAGCGTTTACCTGATGATAGACACTGCAATCATCATCTGATCATGATCTGATTTGTTTGTATTGTAAGTTTTGTCTGATTAATCGGAGCACTGACTGATTTCTTAAAATTAAGCAATGCTCGTATTAGGGGAACCATCAGATAAGCAGTTATTTTTTATTGTATATATTGTATTTTTTTGATAATACTTACTGAAAATACAATATGAAACCCAAACAGAAAAATATTTTCTGTGTTTACTTTATAAATATCCGCACTCACTGCCACGAACTTTGACAGTGCAATATTTGACATATATTTTTCACAACAACATTATCTTTACTTAAATGACTACTTTACTCTGTCTTTGATGAATCCATTAATGGTTATAATGTTTTGATCCCAATATTGTAATAAATCTTTTAAAATTTAGTATTTTCCAACTGGATTCAATTTAACATCACACTTGAACTTCTTATAGAGTTTTGTTAAAAGTAATCGATTGCTTAGTTACTAAATTTTTTTGAAGTTTGCTAGTTAGTAATAGTAGTATATGAGTACCTAGTAGGTAGGTAAAAGTAACTAGAATGTAATAGATACGTACATCATTATTATGTAAAGGAATATGGTACACAGGACATTTATTTACATAAACTTACAATTAATCAAATATTTACAAAAAGTACAAAAGAAACAGTTCAGCTATCAGCAAACCGTTACAAAAGATCTAGGGATAGCTCAACCGATCCAAAGAGTAAAGGAAAATAATTATTTTCATTATTAAGAGAAGGAATACGCTGACAACAAACACTTAGAAGTAAAACTAACTAAAACTAATGTTGTGTGTGTAAGCTTGTCAAATACATTAGTTTTAAAGCCTGCAATAAAGGGATTCCTATTATTATTCAAATCTTAATATACCTGGACTGGGTATATATACTTAGGTATAGTAGTAAATAGGCAACAATTATATTGCACATCGGCTAAATTCGTCTTCATAGAGCGTTGTGTGCGTCAGAAAGAGATAGCGCTCTACGAAAGCAGAAAAGGCAATGTGCAATATAATAAAAATTGCACATTGCCTAAAACCATATAAAAACTGATGATTTTGTAATATTCTCTTTTCCTCGGGCAATTATTTTTCTTTGCAGAGACATTTCCAAGCTTTCTCCTGCGCGCTGTTTTAATATTTTTCGTATTATTGTGCTATTATTTTAAAAAAGTAGTAAAAATGTTTGCCTGTTTTGTTAATCGCATGTCATGCCTTATTCCATCACCTCGTCTCAAATAAGACCATCATTTCAGACCTCTTAAGCTCAAAGCGGCTCATACTACTCCAGGCCAAGTTAGAGCGGTCATGCTGGCACGTGGTGCGATGACTTACCCAGATTGTGTCTTCACCTGAAAAAGAAAAATAAAACATTAGACTACGGGCTCTTTTACTATCAAAAATAAATGGAGTTGTCATAAATTCGTTCTAATTATGCGAATTTGTGCCTAGAATGATGATTTTACGTGAGGCTGAATATCTGTATGCCTCCAGTTGATGGACGCAGGGCAGTGCATCTTAGGGCACGTTCCTGACGTGCGTGACCTACGAGGCATTGCTTTGTTATAGGCGATGGTTACCACTTAACATCAGGTGGGCCATATACTTGTTCCATCAGCAACTTACATAAAAAAAAACATCATCATCATCAACCTTCACTCATCAACATTGTCTAGGGATACTAAACATTTTGTTGATTTTTACAAAAACTGAAAATAATTTCGTAAAAACTAGATATATGGCAAGAATATTTATTTTGTGTTCTTTATTATAAATTAATAATAATAAAATATAACAGTTTGATATTATTTAATAATAAAAATTAAAGTAGGAACAAAATCTCGAAAAATCTGAAAATCTATTCGAAATGGAATATCCCTAGACAAAGTTGATGTGTGTATTATTAGTCCACTGCTACAATATAATGAAAACATCTTGAGGAAACCAGCATGTCGTAGAACCTAAAAAGTTCGAAAAACATGTGTCAAGTGCAGAAAAGGAGCAACTTTTCATATTTTCAGTAGTAAGTAATATAGTTTCCATAACCAGTGAAATATATTTTTTTACTGAAGCAGAAATAAATTTTCAGGGTTAATCCATGCCAATCTATAAATGCGGAAGTGTCTATGGAGAAAGGTGACTGCTTTTCATGGTGCTCATCTGCCAGCTTTGGCAGAAAAAAACAAAAACGAAACTAAACTGATCAAGATGAAACTTTGGTAAATGGAAATCTTCCTCAACACATTTAGATTTTAAACTGTGAGTGATCATTTTCACTTCTTAGAAAAAAAAGTGTTCGGAATATTTTGATAACGTTCGACAGTAGGTATACGCGATGGTCACGAAAAAATTAAAATGATTTCCTTATAAAATACCAAATTATTCGTCAGTCATCCAAACTCAGGCTCCTTCTAATTCCAAAGTATTGTTCTTATTAATAAAATTATTATAAACGGCCCTCATTGTTACGCAATTCCGGCGTGCTTCAGGGGACTGCATCCTTTAGCGTGGGGGTGGGGGGATGAGGCGAAGCTGGAAAAATTGCACATAAATATTGAAGCTGCCACTTACACGTGCGCCCACCGCCAGACGATAGGATTACATGGACATACGATTTTTAATACTATAAGGTTGCATGTGCTGAAATTTCAGAAAGGAATTGAGAAATAAACTTTGAGCTTACACTGTGTTTTTTTTTTCTCTTTATTTTTTGAAACTTTGTTCAGAAATATTAGTTTTAGTTTTTTTTTTAAATGACTTAGACCACAAAAAAGTTTATTAAACAAATTAAGTTAAAGGAGAAGCTGAATGGTATAAACAAATAGGCAACGACTGCATGAATACTGTGGACTTTTACTGTGGTATAGAACCATGTTTGGTGGAAATCCCACTAACTAAACACCGTTCCTTTAGGCCGGAGGTAAAAAAGGTGTTATCCATTACCTAGGTGTGTCTGCTGGAACTTGCTGTTCATATTTTGTTTTTTTTTTAATATAGAAAAGGCAGAACTAACAGAAAACCATAGGTGTAAGTTGAGAAAGGTATAGGGAAGCCTATGTTTAGCAGTGAATTTTACAAGCTGTGATGATAAAGATGATAAGTTGATAAAAATATGTAAGAATTATGTATACAGGGTTATTCATTATTAGCTGCAAATACTCAGGAATTAGGTTCAACAAATAGAATAAAAAATATTTATGAAATTATTTTTTTTTAAATTGATCAAAAAAATTTTCAAGTTTTTGTATCAAAATTTTATTTTTATTTATTTCTTTACGGCTATTGCATAATGATTGCCATGGAGAACAGGACGATGACCCACCCAGGCGGTGACTGAACGCAGAGTGTCGCTCACGGCGCGCGGGCGCGGATCAAAGGTCAAAATAGGTCAGGCGCCAATGATTCCTTTATCGATTTTCTCGGGATTTTCATAACAAAACTTAAAAAAAATCATTTCATAAATATTTTTTATTTTATTTGTTGAACCTAATTCCTGAGTATTTGCAGCTAATAATGAATAACCCTGTATAATACCATTGGCGTCCGAGGGTCTTTTTGATAGAATGTGGCTTGGAGTTCACGCAACGACCTCGAGTGGAATTTGATTAGAAAATCAGCTGGGACGCATCCATACTATTCTGTCAGCAGCAAGATGCGAGCCCTCCTTCTTTTTCTTGTAGCAAATTTCGCAACAATCTCACTTATTATGCCACACAAATTTCCGCGCCCGCCTGCCTCTAGACGCGAAATTAAAATTTCCTACTCACCCCCAGCTTGTATACGATACGACTGGAATGGCTTAATAAATATTGCTACTTAAGAACCTTTAGTAGTAGGTAAGTTATCTTTTTGGTATTTATTTCTGGATGGAAAATGCCAAACAAAAATAGCAACAAAATGTGAGTACTTTTAAAACGGTAAGGTTTACTAGAATATTTTCAATTTTTTTATAATTCATGTTTATGTTTTGGAGACTATAGATTCTTTATGAGCTGAAATTTTGTGAAAATCATGATTAAAGTTCAATTTTATTAAATTAGATATGACTATCATTGACTCATGGTAATGTAGTGTCCAAAGAAGGTGAATAGAAAATACTCAAAGTACATAACTACTCAATCTACGTGGGAGGGCCACAATGTCCAGCAGTTAACTTCTTCTGTTCGATGAGTCTTACAGAAAGTGAATTAATTTAAACAGTAAAGTAAATACACATTAAAAACAGGCTTCTACGCCTAACAACAAACAATATTTCCATGTCCATCGACTACGACCTCGTACCGCAATATTATTCAAATAAAAACAATTTCAATTTGTTCCCAAATTGAAACAGTGTACACGCGGCATGTTATTACATCTGGGCGGAGGTTAGCAGCGGTAGATAGAGCGTGTAAAGTGCCTATAGAGCCTACCCTCCTTGCCCTCATTGCCTATAACACCAACATCGAGCTTTCCTCAAAAGCCTTCCAGAACGCCTCAAAAGCGAGTTTTCGCTCTCAATACGCGCGATGCTTAAGCGATTACGGGGAGTGTAAGCCATTTTTTTTTTGTGTCTTGTCTTGTGAGAAATTGAGTTGTTGATCGACGTTCGACGGGATCGTTTTCTCGGTTTTACGGATTATGTTTCATATTATGCAAACGGCACGTATGAAATTTATTTTTTAAAATATTCATGGCTTTTAGTTTACTATATCATTATATTTACTGCCAACTGGTACTTACTGATATGCATGCATAAAATCACCCCAGTTTTCCATTAGGGGTAGGCCGAGATTACAAAATACCCACGCTAATAATACTGTTTTATTTATAAAATTTAGAATGAAAAAATTATTAACAGGTAGAACAGCAGGTATGTAATGGATAATGTAACGTAAATATTTCATGCATAACATGAAAATAAATAAAAAAAAACTACTGCAAAATGTAGGTAAATGACTGTCTTTAATTTTTATGTGACAGTAGGTAATTACCCGATCAGACATTTGACTGTTGTTTATCTCTCAAAATACTAATTCACATGAATAATCGTCAAATATAAGATTGGTCATTCACAAAATCGCTCCATAATTATAAGAATATTTAGGAAATCATTTGAAGCTTCTATTTACTCTCCAAGCACCAAGCTCAAACGTTTCTCGTACACTGAGAAAAATGTAAAGCTGAAAAGTTCATAATTAGGGTGGATTTATTCGTAATGAAGGCGAAAAAACGACCAAGCGTACTTGGACGAAAAACGCCTTCCTAGGTTGGAGGCGTTTTACGCCTTAAGCGTGAGGCGCAACAAATAAGCAGCATTATACTCTCTAATGTCTGTTTTAGACGTATTTTTTTACAGATTAGCCTTAAATAAAAAGCTATTCACGTGGTAAGTGAGAAAGGATCGACGAACTGACGATGGGATTTAACTTCCGGTAAGGCGATATAAACGGTAAAGAAGGTGCTCGGGTCACACACGTCAATCTTTCCTAGAGTAATATCCGACGTATCATTGCGCCCCAATTAACTTCTAGTAAGGCGTTTTACGCCTTTTTTACTGCGGTTTAATTTGTTCACAAAGTGTTTTGAATATTTATTGACTGCTTCCTAAGTCATAATAGACTTTTAGTAAGGTGTGTTATACCTTTATTCGCAGCAATTTAACCGATCCACTAAAAGTTTTGAACGTTTCATAAATCGTAATTCGCTTCTAGAAAGGCGTTTTAAGTCTTTACTTACTGTGGGTTTAACCTGTCCACTAAGCGTTGTCAACGTTTACTAAGTCGTAATCGCCTTCTAGCAAGGCGTTGTACGTCTTATCTTACTGTAGTTTAATCTGTTCATTAAGCGTTTTCAAAGTTTACTAAGTCGTAATCGACTTTTTGTAAGACATCGTACGTCTTACCTTACTGTAGTTAAACCTGTTTACTAAGTCATAATCGACTTCTAGTAAGACATCGTACGTCTTACCTTACTGTAGTTTAACCTGTTCATTAACCGATATTGATGTTTTTTTAAGTCGTAATTCTCTTCTAGTAAGGTGTTTTACGTCTTTACTTACTATGGGTTTAACCTAAGCATTAAGCGTTTTCAACATTTACTTAGTCGTATTTGCCTTCTAGAAGTTATTTTAGAATGTTTCATACGATTAGGCTAGCCGTATCGTACGGTAATTTGTGCTTTCTTTACGAGCAGAAACGTTTTATAAAGACTGGAAAAAAGCCTTTCAATGGCTAGTAACGCTGTTCCCTAAGGGCATGATTGACTTGCTTTACTATCATTTAGTTCATATTAAGGGCATTGGGCCGCTCAAAGGTCACTCTTAGGTAACGCGGGCCAATATCCTTCACATGAACTTTATGATAATAGATCAGCCAAACATGCCTTCAGTGAACAGCGTAGCCTGCTGCCTCAGAAAGCTGTTCTCCCAGTCTTTGTAAGCTTCTGAAATTAATAGAACAAAAATTTATAAAGCACCTCAATAATAACTGATTACAGGTTACCAAAGATATGAACTAGATAGACTAGTATTTTCTCAACCCAACAGTTTAACCTCAACCTAGCCTAAAAAATAAGTCGATAGCTTTTGCATCTTATATAAATAATAGTGGTATTGCAATAAAACCATTCAATAAAAATCTATAAATCTGTATTAGAAAATCAATTTAGATAAGTAATTAACTTTTTAAATACTTAAAACAAGATAAAATCGTCTTGGAGAATGCCCTTTTCGTTGTAAAGCTTTTGTAGGCACGCATTTGCTGTTATTGCCCACAGGCTAGCTCCTCTCATGGCGTAGCTCCTTCCTTGGCATCCGTTGTTGCAAGTGAAGCCTTCTCAACCGGATTACAATATCTGAAATAAAATAATGTATATTTTAGGAAATAGTTATCGCAAACAAAGTAGAGCGTTCTATGATGGTAATTAGTACAAGTAGGTATTATGTTTATCTAACCAAACTACGACCACAGGTCTATTAGAGGACAGGTCGGCCTGGCATTGCAGGTTCTAAGTCAGAGAGGTCGTTTGAATCACTGATAGCAAATGACAAGTACTTACAGCTATAATCCTTTTTAAATGGTTCTCCAATACCGCGTGCTCATGATTGAAATCACTCCATTGAAGTTTGGTGTTTGGATTTACTTCTAGCCCAGAGTCCAAACGGGCCAATTATTTTCTTTGTTTGGAATCCAGGAAGCCATTAACAGCCTGTTAAGTAGCCCATCCTCTTTGCGTATTATGTAAAGTACACCTCATCTGAAAAAAATAAACAATTAATTTTCCTAAGTTTTAAAACACTTTTGTACCAATTTACAAAATTAAATGCAAAAGTTCAAAACTGAAAACACTAAGTACATATTTTTATAAATCATTTTTCGTTCGTGTTTCTAACACAACCAGAATCTAGGGATTAGGTACCTAAACTTATCAAATACAAAACATGATTAGGTTTAAAAACATTAGGGAATAACTGAGTTTGATACAGGTACTCTACTTACCTCGAAATGACGTATCAATCAGGTGATTGCCCCATTTTGTTAATAAATCTGTGGGATTCTGGTCTGCCACGTTCGAAGCACGAAGATGTTTGTCTGGTTGGTTGCTGCTGATAGGTCTGTCTTGGACCTCTCTACATCTGTTTGTCTGTGCTTCCATACACTGACACAGCCAGCAGCGTTCAGAAAATGAGGGAAAATAAAAAAAACCCGCAAAATAAACTTTGAATGACTCAGAACTAAACCAAACACTCCGTCCAAAGTCAAACCAAACTGACGAATGAAACAAGTCGTTACGTGCTCGTGGCCTCGTGGGCAGTGCTGCCAACTCGATTACTGCAGATTATGCTAGTGGTGGGTGTTAAAAATAACAAAATAATAATAAATAGATATTCAAGACAATCTACTCAACATTATCTAGTCCCAAACTAAGCAGAGCTTACTATGGGAACCAGATAGCTGATATAATACTTAACACACATTTTTTTTGTAAATACATCTTAGAATACAATATAATGCCCCAACAGAGAAAAAAACAACTGTGTTCACCACAAGTATTTTGTTCTCGGTGGGGATCGAACCCACGACCTACGCCGCAGAAGACAGAGATCCTACCAACTGAGCTGAGAGGCCAATCAAAAATATGCTAAGTATACGTAGTCCTTAAGCCAAAACTGTACTGCATTACTAACTGCCTGTGTCATGTGTGTGTCGATTGGCGTATACTCCAAGCATAGTTCGTGTAGTTAGCACACAGCACAGAGCAAAAGTAGGTATTGAATGTGGTTCGTCAGGGTTCCAACCAAAAAGCGAGTAAACTCAGGGAAAGATTCTAAATGGGTGTTTTTTTACGGATATTTGATTTGTTTGATTTTTTTTTGTTTGTTACCACATAACTCGTAAACTAATTTGAAAAATTATATCTTAAGTTTACTTTCAGATTAGTCCCATAGAAATTTCATCATAATCGGTTCAGCAGTTTTGTCGTTGGGTTTTCAAGTTTATATACTCTCTCTCATACAGTTATACGAACCAAGGTTATTTGTGTAGCTGGCAGCATTATTGAGATTTTCGTTTTACCTACGATAAGTGCCTTACAAAGGTGTATCTCGCAGTAACTAGAGAGTTTTTTTAAACTTAACCCACCAATTGACTGATATCCGTTAAAATAATAAAACTGAGTAAAATAAACTTTTCTTCCACCAAATTATATACAAATATTTGCGGACATTCCACACAACACAATCTAGCCTTAAACTAAGCAAAGCTTGGTAATATGGGAAACAGGTAGCTGAGACCTATATTACCTAAATAGGTATCAAATTTTTGTAGACACTGGTTTGGGTTCTTCGCTTGATCTAAGTATATACCTACCTACAGGAGAACAGGGCTTGTGTGTAGAAGCGAGGGTTCTGCCTTTGAATAGCAACAAGGAGTCATAGAGCGTAACAAACTTTTTTCAATGGAACAGCTATTAATGGGTTTTATTAAACAGCGCTATGATTCAATAGGAACCTCCCTAATAAAACACAATGAAACACTTAAGTGGGTAGTGACACTTAAGTGAGTACCTACTTAAGTATTTAGGTAGGTAATGTACAAATCTGCCTACCTATCTATTACCTAGGATCGTACTTATGTAGGGTTTAAACGTTTGTATAAATAGTTGCGAAAGTATTATCCGTCGAACATTGCCATATCTACGGTTTCATTCACAGAATATTAAAGTCACCAGATGACGTTATTTGACCATTTGATCAGTCGTAACTTGAGCATTAATGAGCCTTTAATATAGGAAAATATTGCTAAATTTACGGTTATATTAGCCAAATATGTATGCCGTTATTAGGCTTTTTTAAAGTTTGACTATATAATATCTCAAGTACCATTCGCCCTATCTTAAGGTGAATATTGTTATATCTACGGTTTCATTTACTGAATATGAAAGTCGTTAAATGAAGTTATTTCACCGTTTGGTTAGTCTTAACTCGATCGTATTTCGCCTTAAGATACGGTAAATATTGCCAAATTTACGGTTAAATTGGCCAAATATGTATGGCGTTATTAGACTTTTTAAACGTTTGATTAAATAGTAACTAAAGTATCATCCGCCCTAGCATAAGGTGATTGTTGTCTTATCTACGGTTTAATTAACCGAATAAGTAGATCGTTTTATGATGTTATTCACCGTTTGATTAGTCGTAACTTGATCGTATCTCGCCTGATGATAACACTAATATCACCAAATTTACGGTTATATTGACCAAGTATGTAAGTCGTTATATGACGTAATGTTACCGTTTAACCAGTCGATATCTTGAGCATGTATTGCCTTATGAAAAGGTGAATATTGCCATATTTACGTTTATATGTATGCCGTTATAAAACCTAATGTTACCATTTGATTCGTCGAAACCTGAGCATATTTGGCCTTATAATAGAGCAAATGTGGCCACATTATACCTCTAAGTTGCCGAATTCATACGTCGCTGAAAGACTTTAAGTTTACGTTCAAATTTTTGTGACTAAAGTATATTCTGCCTTATTGTAAGGTGAATATTGTCATGCTTAAGATAATTTATGCCGCTTTCGAAAGTTTGTTTATGACTTAGGTTTACGTTTGTTTAGTTTTTATTAAAGCATATATCGCCTTAATTTAAGTTAAATTTTGCCTTAATTACGGTGATATTCAACAAATATTCAACGTCGTAAATTTAAAGCGTTTTCAATAGTCCATTACTGCTGTATTAACAGTGTTAAGTTGGATTCCAAGACTACCTTACGGTAAGTCATTCAAGACGGTTCGTGTTTATCATAAGAGACGTACCAGTTTATCGCAAACGAATATAAAGTCAAATTAACCGTAAGCGTTTCAAAATCGCCTCGCGTCATTACAATTCAGCCGTCAAAGGTGGAATTCATCTTAGGTTAGAAATCCATTTTTCTCAGTGTAGTAGCGACATCTATGTCAATCAGAATGAACTATTTAGACACCGACCGAGTCTTCAACCAACTTTACAATTTTGTGAGGTACTTCCTACTTACTAACTCATAAATATCACAGATGCATGAAAAGCCTAATTTTTACGTTAAATAATATGTTATATTTTGTATTTTTTTAGTAAACCGAGGTAATTCGAATCAAATATTTATCAGATTCAGTGAATATGATTTGCAAGTGTAAGTAGTAACGCCATCTGTGTCAGGGTGCGTGGACTACTAACAAAAAGGGTTGATAATGCACCATGTCAACTGCATAATATGCGCCCTCACGCGAAGGTTTTTGAAAGGTCACAATCCATAAATTAAGCCCTTGTGAGTCTACATCGTACAAAATTTTAATAATTTTATGTGTAATTTTTTAATATTAAATGGTAAAATATTTTTTTTCTAAATCTAATTTTGTTTTAAGTATCATCTACCTGCCAAATTAATTAACCATTCTCGTTATGCAAATAAAAACGTTTTCAAATTAGTAATAATTATTGCTAATTAAAAACTAATTTCAATTGTAAGGCATTTAAATATGTAAGGTATGCACCTATTTAACTGTATTTTTATTTAAATTGTGAAATAGCTTGGTGTTAGACTAATTCATGGGTTTGTTAATTGACCGTAAAGAAATAATTAGGCTGTGTTGTAGTTATATCTACTTTAGCTACTACCTACGTTAGTAAAGTAAGAAAAAAAACTTTTACACTTTTTTTATAAATAGATTTTTAAAATAATGAAGACCGCTAACACTTTTTTACAGAATTTGCAATGAAACTGTAGGTACTGTACCACTTTATTAAATAAAAAAATAAATAGAGCAGTATTTATTAAAAACAGATTACCAGCTTCTTACAAAAAAAAAACAACGTAGCACTTAGACTAAAACTCGTAAACTTATCGATATTTTTACTAAAACCGGTAAACATAAGAAATCGGCTAAATAATGGACTCATTCTCACGTCTTCTTTTGATTTAGAGTCTTACAGAGCCCCGCTATAAGACTACGTAATGACACCTACCGCAGCTACTTTAGGTATGGACCTTATAATTTTTTTTTCACACGCAACAATTTCGAATTTTTATCACGTAAATTTTCCGCTCGAAAGGGAAATCCCTATTGTCATTCTGTACGCACGATCCATTTCCTCACGAACACGTGTTTGTATCTATTTATATGTATATGCGAGTATTTATTTTTGTCACGCAATTTCGACTTTGAATTCAGAATTTTCATAGTTCGGTTTTTGGTTGGGATCGCGGGAAACCAATAGTGACTCAATTGCACGAATTTATTTGACAATGGCACGTTAGAAGTTGTTCCTTTTGTGGCACTGATTTATTTTTAATGCTGTTTGGTTGCGCTAGTGTTCTTTTTGGGAATCTCTTTGCTGAGGGTAGGCACTACAATGTAGTATGTATTTGAATGCCGTAAATGTAACACAAAAAATTAAATATATTTTTTTTTCTTGACAACCTTTGTTACTCAGCCGGCGACTGTCCAGCTTAATCTACACAACTCTACATACACACACTTGGTCCCAAAATAAGCAAAGCTTGTTTTATGGGCACCAGATACCTGTTTTAATACCTACTTATGTCCTTTGTTTTGTAAATACATACTTAGAATACAATATGACACCCGAACACAGAATAAATATCTGCGTTCACCAAACAAATATTTGTTCTCGATGGGGATCGAACTCACGACCTACGGCGCAGAAGGTAGAGCTACAACCAACTGAGCTGAGAGGTCAGTCATGTGGGTTCGATGTTCGGTGAGAGTATAATGTTTCAATCCTATTCGGATGGCTTACTCTAGAGACTGTGTGAAAATCTAAATACGGCCAACAAAATGTAAATTCAACTAGTCTATAATTAATTCGAGAAACTTAATTTAAAATTATAATCAGTATATAAATACTTCAGTATTGCCACTAGCTTATTTTACCGGATATAGTAAATATGGCTACATTGATTCTACGTGCATAAACTGTATAATATCGTACGCAACATGCAAGCAATTTGACTGCCTTAACAGCTCAGTTGATAGTAGCTCTGCCTTCTGCGCTGGAGGGCGTGGGTTCGATCCCCACCGAGAACAAATATTTGTGTGGTGAACACAGATGTTTGTTCTCTGCCTGGGTGTTATATTGTATTCTATGTATGTATTTACAAAAGAAAATAGTATTTAAGTATTATATCAGCTTCCTGGTTCCCCTATTACAAGCTCTGCTTAGTTTGGGGCTAGATAGTGCTGTGTGGATTGTCCGCATTGTTAAAAAAAATAATACATAGGTATAAACATTATCCGTGCAATATGAACGTTGAGGTAAAGAAAGATGGATGGGTTGTGTGAAGGATGACATGGGTGAGATAGGACTTGCTGCTAAAATGTCGGCTGATAGAGGAGAGTAGAGAACAAAAACCTGTTGTTCCTACCCGTCATGAAGTGGAAAGGGGCAAAAAATTGATGAATTATACTCATACTCATATTATAAAAGCTATAGTTGTTAGTGTTCTATTGAATTCAATTAAATTATATAACTCTGTTTTCTACCTGTAGTAGGTGGAAAACAGAGTTCATTAAAAAAAATTCTAGTTTCTTATAAAATGTAATTTTTATTATTTCTTTTTAATTAGGTATTTCATGTTGTATTAAATTATTATTATAAAGCAGGCAGTATCTGTGTTAATAGACATTTTCGTCCAGTATTTTAGTATATTTTAATGTTGATTTTAATCATAACATATTTTGAAACCTAATTTGAAATGACTAATGGCTACAAGTACCTTCTATATTATTAGATAAAATGTACCGAACTGAAAAAAAAAAAAAAAATGAATATAAATTTTAAAAATATAGCGGAATATATTCGTTTACTAAGGCTAACGGCGCTTAACTCTTCTACCCACAGGTATGTACAGTGTTGCGAAAGGGACTAGACGCAGTCGTTACGCCAGCCTTATTACGTGTACGACCACCCAAATGATAGCAATGTTTTTGGGACGCATAGAAACTGATCAGGAACTGTAATTGTTCTTAGTTACCCGGTTATGAACTAAGAACTAAATGACAGTACTTTCTTATCGGTTAGTAACCCGGCTATGAACTAAAAAATAATCCTGCGTAGCTGGTTAAGAGACCCGGTTAACCTACAAGCACATAAGGATCGATTATTGTTCTCGATTGGAAATGAATGACTTTGACTCTGATATAATATCTATCGAAAACAGTTATTTCTACGATATTTCATTATTTGCATACATCCTTTGTGTCAAGAAGAAAAACTTTTTAAATCTGTTTTGATCCAAATGCACCGTAATTGCGGTTGTTATTTTGAAAAAAACAGTAGAAGCAGATGTTCCACATAAATATCCAGCTTAGCGGTTGCAAAACTTCACCTGACTTCACCGAAAGTGACAAAGAATGTGAGCACATCCACTGCAAAAGTATCTTGTGCAACATTTCACTTCGTCTCTCAGTGTAAACGTGAAACGTATGAAATGTGCTGAAATGCACTAAGGCTGAATCTAAGCATTCTGCGGTGGCGATCAATGAAACGCTGTCAAATATGACAGCGATATTTGATAGCATTTCACTGATAGCCACCCCAGAACGCTTAGAATGTGCCCTTATTGTAAATAAATAGGATAGTGATGCGAGTATCACAACGAGGTGGCAGAAAATACTTCCATGGCCTATTTCTGCCCCAAAAATGTATTTTACTACTGGCTGATATTTGCTGATGTGATACTGTTACAACAGATAATGTTGTTTAATTTTTTTATGGTGAAATTTCTTCCCTAGTAGGATAATATAGTAAATAGATATAGTAAAGATAATAAGTATGAATTTTCACTTGACTTGTCACGGGAATCATCAAATGCCTAGTGTGTTTGATTTGGATTACTGGCTAAAGAAGTAAGCGATTTCAATATCCATAGCAACCGAATGCACTACATGTAATAGGCCCGCTTATTTGTCACCCCTTGCAGACAGGGGTTGCAGACAGGGGTGGCGCATTGTATTGCAAATACCGTCTGTCCCCAAAGATGGGGCTACTGTATTTTGCAACACAGTAGCTAGTTCACCTTTTGGCAGCTAGATGGAGCTAAAACTAACTTCATTGTGCAATGACTCAGCATAAAATGTTGTTACTTTTTGAAAAGTTTTTGTATAGTTTATTCTAAAAGAAACAGGAATTCGGTTACCCACTGTAGGATTGAAAATCAATACTGAATCTCATGAAATTCAGAGACAATTTTTAGCAATGCACTAGAAACTGAATTCCAATACTTTACTGAGCAACTGGAGGATAAAAAGCACTTTTAGGAAGTTAGACACTAAGCTAAAACTCAAAAGCTAAGTTGAACCAAAACATGTTCATTTCTGCACCTTTGTGTATGTTACATCATAGGAAGGTACTCAACCTTAACACACTAACTAACTATAGTGCACAAAAGGAGCCTCTTTGATTCGCACTTCAAATTCTTTCACCACACTGGCATGAAAGAACTATTGACACGACAAGAAGAGAGACTTATTAACAAAGGTTCTCGAATAGCCACGAACCGAAAGACAAAGCATATAATAGGACAAGACGAGGTGGACCGAAATAATTAAGTAAAAGTTCAAATGGGTGGTTCAATGGTGCCAAATGGGTTCAAAATCATCTTTGAAGGTATACTATGTCTAGAAGTGAACTTCTTAGGCTGATGACGATGACACATATTTTGTTAGTACTAGCCCTGGAATCTCTTGTTTTTGGAGAGCACGAGACACTCAAATCATTTCACCAACTTAAATCAAAAAAATATTTATTCAATTGCATCACATGGATCACTTTAAACGTCTTACCCCCGAATACTGAAACGCAACTCAGATTTAAGCACGTCTCAAGCGACGAATATTTGACAGTTTTCATTTTTTTGACCCTGCGGGAGGAGGAGACCCTATTCTTTATCAACATTTATTTTGATTTTTTGGACCTAGGCGCCAGTTCCACGCGCGACCAAGCCTTAAAGACTACCAGATTTGGTTCGAACCAGCAGTGACACGAAAAGAAGTAATATTCATTTTTTGTATCACATCCCATGAACACCGCTATAATTACCCCAACAATACTACGCTCAGGTACCGTAATTGCTAAGACAGTAAACAATAACAATAAGAATTGTACAATTTGTTTCAATAGAAACTGTTTTTAACGTAAAGGGTTAGTTCAGTCTTTTTTTCTATTGACGATGAAGGCGGTTAATTTTTTACTAAAATAATTTTGACGCAGTAAGAAAATTACCGTACATGCCTTTGATAATGATAAGTATTTTGAACAAAACATAATTATATTATTTAAGAAGATTAGTTAGACATCGATACACTCAGAGGAATAAAAATGGGTGAGTATATTATATTTGTTGTCATTGTCCATAACGGGTGGATGAATTCTTATGAAATCTGGAATGCATAGTATAATATTGTGTAATAAAGGAATGTAGTGTGTATTGTCTACAGTTTTTTTTAATAGTTCGTTTGAAAGCACAACAATTTTTTTTTTATCCGGGTAGGCAACACGCAAGCAAAAATTGTAAGCTGTGTATTTATTAAATTAATGTCTCTATCAAGCTTCTGAAACTGTGTCTAAGTATAAAAAAGTCTCAGTACAGACTTCGAAGCTTGCACTGTAAAGCAAAAAAAAAGAAACACAAAAATTGCAAGTACGGCATTTTTCGGAAGAACCGTGGTAATAACAGACCGATGCTTCTATGTTGATCCAAAAGTTAAAGGTTGGCTCGCGTTATAACCGTATCTATTTAGGTCAGTAAAAATGTTTTATTGCAATTAAATCACAATTTTCGTTTATATACCAATTTAAAAGCAGTAAAATGTTGATTATTGTTATTTTATATTTAGAAATAAGAGCAGAGATAACACAATTGTATATTATTCGCGATATATTTAAGTTTCATTGCAACGTAAATTAATGTTAGTATCTATAAAAGCTTATCAGGTCGTAAATGCAGTATTTTATAGACTATTTGATTGAGTGTTATGCATAACGAGGAATTATATTTAATTTAACGCAATTTAAATGTAGTTAAAAATATATAAAGCTACTCGTTTACGAATCAACTAATTTGTTTTTTTGATTATAAACGACACCATTGATAGAGGCATAATTAAAACCAGTTATCGAATGATATTTGTTGTGTAAGATACTAAAATATGCCGTAAAATTCAAATGGTACTAACACACCTAGAAGTTGTATCAATGACTACAAGTTTGACTACAAAGTTGCTAACGGCTTGTAAACTGGCCTCTCAAATTCTCAAGTACCAATACTGCTTGGTCGTGCTACACTAAAGTCGTGGACAATGCAAGAAAATTGCACAACGACAACTATAAAACTATCATACTATCGCCCAACCCTTTGAGGTGGTAGGTAATAAATATTTTATTGCTCTCTGAGCACGTATCTTAATACTATAGGAATAGAGTCCATTTTCAACGGCATGAAAACGTTTGCTCAGATAACTGTAAAGGTTAACAAAGAGTCATTACAGGTATTGAGGGTAAAAATCAACACCTCAGTTCAAGTTTGATTGCAAAAGTGTTCGTAGCGGATGTTGTGTTTTTAAATTAAAAGTGAAGTGATACGTGCATTCAATCGGTTTGTAACGGTATTTCATTTGGGTTTTTTATAATGATGATTAATTTTGCCGAAGTTTTCAGAACGGTTTTTTGTAGGGCTCCAACAGGAACTGACCTAATTAGTGTTAATCATAAACATTTATGTGAATTGATGATTTAGATCGAGTTTTAATGAAATTTAGTATTTTTAAATATGTGTACTCAACACCTACCTAATAACGAAGGAAAAAATCGTGAGTAAACCAGTTTCTCTGAGTTTTATAGTTATTTTTGAGTGTGACTGACAACAACCTACATTCAAGTTACTATTTTGGTATTCGAACAGGTTTTAAAAGGCACCTTTTAGACTTTACGTCTCTACAACATAAAACAATTGTCTATTATGAAAAAGATTCTTTCAATGCTGTAAACTAACAATAAAGCAAATAACTATAACGATAAATAAATTATTTAATTTCAATCATCAGTCACAGCACGGATTCAAATGAGGCTAGTCTAATTCTTCTTGTCATATCAACAGTCCTTTCAAACCAGTGTGGTGGAAGCATTTTAAACGCACATCAAATAGCTCCTTTTGTATACTTCAGGCTAGTTATTTTATTAGATTAGATGGGTCTCATAGTCTCAGTGTCTCATAGTCGTCGCTGACTGACTGACCGTGTGGTATCGGCATCGTTTCTGTGCCATGTTTTCCTACACCGTTTATAAGGAAGCTCCATTGCAAACTAAATCACTTTGAACTTTACTTTAACATAAAGCGTTTGTAATACTCTTTACCAATTACGTACACTGATCAAAATGAAAATACTCGCGAGGTTGCTACGTAGTTAACTGTCTCGTAAAAATTTTATGACTCGTACATGCACATTTTAACATTATTATGTACAGCGATAAATCAAAATTAATACATATTATAAACAAAACACGGCAAGGGTTAGCCCCGAGTAAATAATTTTATGACATTTTACGACCTTCGAATTGTCTCGTGCGAATTTTATTAGCGCCGTGAATCACGCGCTTGTTATAACTTGCGGGTGTTTACATACTAATACTGAAATATTTATAGCCTTCTTATAAACTTCCGGTATCTAAAAATATTAGATTCTTTTCGAAGTTCTTGCCATCACGGCGAGAATTTTCTAAATTTGTAAAATTGCGATTATTATAATCGAAATAAATCTTGGTTCCATTTTTTCAATGATGACGGGTTTTATCTGTCTTTTAGTATTTATTTTAGCAATGGTTATGTTACTAAAAACTAATTTTACTTGGAACTTGTGCTTGTGTAGGTAACGGAAGCAAATGAAATACCACTTTGAAACAACTATAAACAACGAATAGCCAAAGTAGATCTTTAGCATAAATTTTACAAAATTTATGTTGATCTGATTTCGAACGAATAATTCTCGAACGATTTCATCCTAGTTCACCGAGGCCCATCTTTCATTATGATTTAAACTTCCGTTATGGGTAAGTACTTTAAATAATCGAAAACATTGTTGTTATCAACTAAAAGTAATAAATCGTCTATTATTTGATTTGTGTCATTCTAGGCGCCTTTCAATTAACTTATTGATGTAAAAGTCCAAACCGACTCTGGCTACATTATGACGCGATAACAGACCATTAAAATGTCTAAAAATAAATTCTACGGTCATTCACAGGAATCACAGGTCAAGTTAAACATGTGTGGATATGCACACCTTATTTCATACCTTGAGCTCTTCACGCAAGGTTGTTTTTACAATGTTGATTTTTAAATACCGCAGAGGACAATTTTGCAGCCTAGCCTGCTGAACTATTTTCAGTGTTGCCGCAATCAAATATTTCAAATTAGGCGTTGCAACTTTCATCAATGAAACACAAAGTCAGATCATGATATTTTTTATGATTGTAGTTTCTGTAGACACGTAGACAGACCGTCAGGTATTTTGGTACACAAGATTCAGAGGCGTGTCAGAAGCGTTATAATAGGCACATATACTATGATGCAATCCAGCAAACGCATGCTGCTAAAATAATAGCTGCTTTTCTTACGATTTCCTAGCAATATTTTTTGATCATGCCACAGAAGCACGACCAGACTCAAACCCATGACTTTAGGATCGAAGGCGGGGCACAACCACCAAACCAGCGGTGCTCTCATATAGGGAGTGTCTTGTTGGTTGGTCCCACCCGGAATACGCCTAGCTTCAGGCATGACAATACTCTTGAGGTAGGTCAATCATTCATTCAAAACAAATGTGACTTGGCAGCGCAGATCTTATCACAGCGATTGAAACTGATGCTTGTTTCAATAGGAAAGTATTGCTAGTAATAAAATATAACGTGGCACCTTCATGGGTTGATTGGTGGCCAGCAACTTAGTCTCACGACCAAAACATGGACTAAATCCCTGCATGTGTTTATTTGAACATTATTTCAAAGGATTTGAGGTGTCAACCAAATGTCAAAAGTCAAGCCTTGGATTCTAGTCGAGTGGTCTACTTATTTTTTTAAACAATAATACATTTTACTTCTTGATTTTTTCCGGTTCCTAGGTGAAGAATCAGAATACTCCGTTCTAAAACAGTTGATTAAATAACCATGCCTTGGATTCTAGTCGAGTGGTCTACTTATTTTTTTAAACAATAATACATTTTACTTCTATATTTTCCGGTTCCTAGGCGAAGCATCAGAATACTGCGTTCTATACAAGTTGATTAAATATGATACCAAAGTAGAATTACAAAATGTTAATTTAAGATCATCCCGCCTCCCAAAGCTTTGTTCAAGTCAAGCTATTATATGAAAACTTAGCCGTAGGTAGCAAATCTCGTTACTAGTTTTCGCATTCTGGCGTCGATGGTGAAAACCAATTTAAAGTTTTCGTCGGACTTCTAAAGCTTTTGAAGTTCAACCATAGCCGGTGGCGGGTTTTTTTACTTATTTTACGACAGCCCTTTACGACCGTCCGCCATGATGCGAAAGGCCGTACCTACCTTACTGTCGGCAATCATATTTTATGAGAAAGAGTTTTTGAGCTAACTTGCGAATTCCCTATATTTTATAGCCTGCGTTTAGCGATAGCTCAAGATGAGGTAACGAGGTTATTTTAGATACTAGATATTTTATTTTCTAGGAGTTTTAGTACCTATTGTTCTTCAATGTCACAATAATGGACTGAATATTATTTAGCTGTGGACTTGGAAAAACAACTGTTGTTTTTTATATATTTTTTTTAAATAATTTAGCAATTTCGCATCGTCATTCCATATAAATAATTTCAGATTAGGAAAGAATACTACTTCAGAGAATGATAGAGAAAAACGCTGTTGCTTTGTTTCTCGACCTTCTCGTTATTTTATCTCATTTTTTGTCTTTAATTTGAAGGTACTACGTAACGCACATCGATTTTCATTATGTATATCAATAAATTAAATAAGTAAATATTGCAGCTCGCTATCTTTTGGCTTTTTTGTTAGAACAATTTTGCTCACTCAAGCAAAATTTGTAAATGTATAACGAAACGTAAAATTAATTTACACAAAGAAACTTACAATGATGTAAATATTTACGAAATGTAGAAAATACACAAGAAACAATTAAACTATCTACAGGCAAACAACCTAGAGATAGCTCAACTCAGCCAAATCAGTGCCAGACGGAAGTATCTCTAAGACGCTATCGGCATTGCCACGCTGAATAAATTGAAAAATGCAACGTAAATAAAACAGATTTTGCAAACAAATCGTATAAATAACATTGCAATTAGAATCAATAAACTGAAAAACGGAACCCGTAAATCTTTCAATTTAAATTTCGATTTAGTTAACGAACCGAAGTTCATTGGTTGCGATCACAATGAGACGATTTTGGCAGTAAACAACGTTTTTTATATCAATGGCAAATCCATTGTCTAGTTCATTTCGCAATTTTCAGTAAATAGCCTTTGGAAAACGGTTACTTTAATGTGGAAGATTCATTTTTCAAACTATTAGTTATAAGCACATTTTGGTATAACGAATATACTTGGGAGATATTAATTAGAATAATATTTTCAAGGCTGGATTGAATATTGCTTCATTGTAGCTTATGAAGGTTAATCATAGTACCAGTAGTATAAGGCCTGTAAAAATGAATTAACTCATTGGCAAATAAGTATTTAGTTTTTGGCTCGTTCATAGAGTCCAAGGCCAAGATAGCTGCGAAGAAGCTAGGTATTCTATCGAAGGTAAGACAGTACTTCACACCGGTATAGCTCTTAACCTGTACCAAGCACAAGTCCAGTCACGTATGGACTACTGTTCTCATCTCTGGGGTGGCTCTGTCAAATACCAGCTTGAGGCATTGGAAGCTATTGAGAGACGAGCCAAAAGACTCTTAAGTAGCGGCACGCTACTTAACATCAGGTGGGCCATATGCTTGTTCCATCTCTAGTTGTATAAAAAAAACGCTAGTCCAGTCTAGTAATCATCATTTAACGGTCGGTGAGATTGCGGTCAAACTCAAGCCTATTTGTAAAATAACGTTCTATAATATCCTTGGTATAAAATGCATTTTAGAATAACTTTGAAACGTCTAGTATTTTTCACAGTTTTAAAGCATCAAATACTTTATGTCACCAGCTATTGCTACGAGTCAATAAAGTATCAATTACATAACGTTCATTGAACCTTAAAAAGTAGCAAAATACGAATTTTAATATCTAACCGGTCGTAACATGTACCTAAACAGCTGGGCATTTACAAGTTATATAGGGGAGATGGTCCGATAGTGAATCAGGTAAATACAGTACAACTTCACGGCTGATTAACTGCGAGAATGATTGTACTCATTTCCATAATACAAGGAATCGCAGTTTGGGCGTAGAGTGAAAAATTTAACCTTTATGACAAAGTTCCACTGGATATAACTCGTAAAAAAATTGTATATTTGAATATATTGCCTGCACTTGAACAGTAATTTCAGCTAAAATACATAAAATATAAGTTGGTTGTTTTCAAAAAGAGGTTGATGGTGGTCCCACAAAGTAAAAATCATAAATACATAGTGTGGACTATTCACACAACGTTATCCCGCCCTAAACTAAGCAGAGCTCGTACTCTGGTAATCAGATAGCTGATATTACACTTAAAATTAAACACATAATTAAAAACGATATAACACCCAGACAGAGATCAAACATATACGTTCACCAAACAAATAATTCGGTGAGGATTGAACCCACGACCTACTGCACAGAAGACAGAGCTAATACCAACTGAGCTGAGGGGCTAGTCAATAGTAATATGTAAGCCGTATTGCCCCTTAAATCAGCGCGATAAAGCTTGATTTACAATGAAACTAAATTTAGAGTTACACAGCCTATGAGATCTGAACAACGTGACCCCGGTTCCTCCATTTATTTATTCATAAGCAGGCATGGGAGTGGACGCACGTGGAAGAAACGACCAGACGGGTTAAAAAAATGATATTGCACGAACAAGTTATACACCAGGGATTTTAGTTAAATAAATTACCTATTCGTGGGAATAAATTGTGTTAGCTGAATTGATTGGATTACAATACTGATTTACTTGTTTTTATTTATTTAATGGTATAATATTATTATGTTCTTACAGAGCATGAGAAACTACGAATCCGAATTTTATTTTAAGTACCTATTGTAAGCTGTGATAATGATTTGATTACGATTGCAATCACATAATTACCAAAACAAATAAGGTGTACATACATTATAGAAAAAAACTTATTGAATTCAAATCTTCTATTTAAATCAAAGTTCTATCCCAATCAATAAAGTCTTACGCAACTTACGTTTTCTGCGGTATCGATCTGTGAAACGTTGTATAATATGACAGCGATACGTATTTGGTAGCATTTCATTGATTGCCACCGCTGAACACGTAGGTGTGCGCAAGGCTTAAGCCATTATGAAGACAAATTGGACTCGCATACCTTATAATATTAGTGTGATTTGTAAGCTAGACAAGACAATGCCTACTCCTCATCAAAACCCATCACGTTTCTAATCACCAAAACTACATCCGTAAACCGTCTATTATGTATAATTAGAAAAGTTTAAACTACAGGTTAAACGACCCGTAGTTACGTACCTACGAACTAATGTTAATCAGTTAACTTTAAGCGCGGATCGTGCTAGGAAACAACGATCGAAGCGATTTGGTCCAAATTAATAGCTTGCTAACTTTCTAGACGACATTTTGTAGGAAACAGGGCTTTATGTTTAAATACTTATGGAATAAAATAGTAGGTAGACTAAGTATATAAGTGCAGTTCCTTATGCAATCAGAGCTCAAACGGTGAGGGAAAACATCGTGGGGAAACCCGTGGCTTAGTCAGGTCCACACGTATTGACCATGTCTATATGTCCATCAAATATACTTCCCTGAAATAAAAAAAAGACTTGCCCTCTTATTTACTTGAACTAGTAATTAAGCAAATTAAATTTTAAAACTGGAGAAACCGTCTTCATGATTCAATTTCGCTGAGCCAATTTTGATAAAATTTCTATGAAGCCCATCTGAAAATATAGATAAAAAATAAATTCCAAATTGGTTAATAAATATGGAAATTATTATTGGAATAAAAAAATAAAAAATAAAAAACACATCCGAATTAAGAACCTCCTTCTATATTTGAAATCGGTTAAAAAGACAAAACTACCCAAAACCCCTTCTTCACTTGAACTTGATATTATTAACACAGTTAAGCTATTTCATAATACATTTTTATTTTTGGTAGGTACGTTTACCAGGATTAAAGTTTGTTGCGTAGAAAAAAAATATGTGCTAGCGCAACTTTTTCTAATAAATTACCATGATTTTCATTTAAAATACCTTAAGAACCTGCTAACTCGAAGAAGCAATTATGTGACAGAAATATAATCAAAATTCAGCACTATAATCTGCGAAAGTTTTCCCATTTGGGAGATCTAAAAATTAAGATCCCAAGAAGGGGATTCAAATGGCTGAATTTCGAGAAAATTTTCGAAGCAAAGACACCAATTTACATAGGAATTTCAATTAACTGAATTTATAGAAAAGTTAATGAAAGTCATACTCCTATACCTTATAGTATAGCATTTTTAATTAAGGGTAGTTACGTATTTTGTTTCGTTCCGAATACTGAATACCAATACATACTGTATTTACAATTACAATTTAAATCATGCATCATCATCGTCGGTCTGATGGGGTGATTACGTATCTTTCGTTGCTATCAAAATCTACTTGATTTTGATCTTAAAATTTTGACATGGTTTGAAGTTCGATTGCAATTAAAAACGGGTTCAAATCAAACCCATATTTGACTAGATTATTAAAACATGATGTAATGATGAAAAACATTAAAAAGCTTAGGCAACGCAACCCTTGGTGGTGTTGGTGTCTATGGGCAACGCTGACCGCTAACCATCAGGTGGGGCAAAAGCTCGTTTATCTATCATTTACATGAAAAAAGTGATGGCGTTATAAACATGAAATAGCGAATAAGAACTTCACTTTGTAAAACGAGGTTAGCAACAGATAGATATCGTTTGAAAAATGATGCCAACAAGATACGTAATCGCTTTTCTTTGTTAGTATCAAACTTTAAAATCAACAGAATTACATAATCACATGCCTATTGGCTCGTTAGTCGTCTGCTTAATCCAGAATTTAACTTATTTTAACATAAATATCAATACGAGCATTGTTCATGGTCCTCTATTACATCATCACACAAAGTATTGAATATAATAATTATATTTATGACATAATTCGAATATTGAACTAACATGAAACCTATTATTTCACAGGGCCATTTCAATAAAAACGTATGAATACTGTCCAGTAGAGTTACGCATTACGCAAAAAAGAATTAAGCCATTTTTCATGAAACTTATTACTTCATTACTCGCGTGAGTCTCATAAAATAGTATGTTATCCGAAAAAATGGGCTTACATAAAAGGAAAACAGTTTTAATTAAAAGAAGCTACTTGTGTCTTTTATGTTCTTACTTGATAGGTCAATGTATGATTCGAGGCGAATTGTTAAACTAATATTATAAAAAGGATTCTGCGGTTTTCCCTCAGAGCTACGACATGGGGTCCTTCAAAAGGCGGGTATATCTGTACTTAAAAGGCCGGCAGCGCATCGGCACCACCTCTGGTGTTGCAGGTGTATATGGGCGACGGTGACTGCTTTCCATCAGGTGGCTCGTCTGCTCGTCTGCCAGCTATGGCATAAAAAAAAAAAAAAAAAAAACTTGAGTAGGTATATTTAAGTATCTCTTGAGCTATCAATTTGGTTTTATAATTTTTAGTAGTCAAGTTGATGGACAAAAAGCAGTGCATCGTAGGGCACGTTCCTGACGTGCGTGACCTACGTGGCTTAAAATCAAGTTGGTCATATGCTTGTTATCATAGTTAGTAGAAAAAGCGTATTTAGCACATCTTTAAAAGTATTTATGTCTTTATAGTATCAAGAATATAATACAGTTATTATTAGTATTTTGTAATTTATTCATTTGATAAATCGCAAGTTATTAAATTCAAAACACTGTGTATGAATTGACTACTATCAATAACTTTCACATAAACATCATTGTGAAATGTTTATGTTTAACCCTTCAATCGCTCATAATAATAATTTGAGTATGAGTAGGTTCAAACTGCTCTTAGTAGTTTGCCTACACCAGGGAACCCCAATTTAAGTTTACACTTGGTTTGAAACGGTATTGTCGTGACGAAAATAGTTTACCAGCTTAAAGGCTTAGTGCTAATATTTACATCTACCAATAAAAGTTGCCCACTTGGGAGGGCTTCAATCACTTTTTAAAATAGACTGAACACTATCTCTATATACAGTTGGTAATCTGTCCAGCTGCCAATCTGATCAGCTGAGAATCTATTCAGTTGCGGAGGCAATTTAGCCCTCCAGTAAAAATATATCCATCTCTTTCTTACGCTTACCAAAAAGAAGGACAAACATATCATATTCGACGAATAGCGTTATCTCGTAGACGGAAAAATTCGCCCTAATTTTAGTGCTACAGAATTGCCGACTATTAGCTTTGGGTTATCGAACTATAAAAAAAAAAAAATTAGGGTCGTTTTATTAATTTTGCGTCTACAGATGTTTATTTTCATAGCCTAAATTACATTTACTAAAAGACGCAATATAATTTTCGCATCAAAACAAGGCTTCTACTGCAGAAATGTCTCATTAGTAAGCGGTCAGCCACTTTTCTCCTCGCTTATACAAGGGGTGAGCGGAGCGTCATATTGCTGCGACAGCTTTTCGGATATACTCATACCCACGCTAAGTTCCAGACTTGGTTATTACACTTACATACAACAATGTAAGTGTTATAAACAGATACCTTTGTTTGAGAGAGTTTTCAATAAACATTTTAAGATTTGGTATCGAATAAAATCAAAAATTATATCATTTGGGAGTGCTCAAAATGTTTTGGACTGTAAACCTAAATTTTTAATATTTGTCTTTGAAATTAGTAAACAAATTAGGTATAATCAAAGTGATAAATCGTAATCTACACATTCATATTATTTAAATATTTTCCCAATATCAAACTGATGGTTCTGTGACTTAGCTGGTTTAAAAAATAATAGTAAATATTGAGTTAAAAATTATAAATTAATTCAGATTAATAATTAAATTTAGAGATCGAATCTTATTTTTTAAGCTGTTTGTTTTGAACAACTTTCCAAATAATTATGCAAAATAATTCACTTGATTAATTGAAGAGCGAAATTTTACTAGACAGTGAATATTGTTATTAGGTAGGTTTGCTCTCGATATACTCGTAGGTATCGAAATCGTCCTACAGCTGAGTAGTCAAAACTGTTCATGCAAGTACACTGCCTTCTTCAGTAAAAAATATTTTCACTAGTATTATAAAAAAAACCACGATCTGCAAAAGCGAGACAAACTTATCACTTATCAACTTATTTCTCCAAAGCTTCACCGTAAAGACTTTTAAAATAAATTGCGAGAAAATCTAGAACTTTTCTTACTTGAAAATGGGTATCTATCTTCTCATCTGCCTTAAGTATTTTTTTTTTATTATTGAAGTGACCTAGAACTCAATAAAGTACTTTACTGAGTTCTAGGTCACTTCAATGAGACAAATACGTCACGACAGCAGACAGTGACTAAACTTCCGATGCTTGTGACAAAAAAATTTACAGAAAAAAATACATCCTTCTCAAAAGAACAGTTTTTTTTTAATTTACGACGCAATAAGGAAGTGTCGAGTCCATATTTTGACGAAAGGGTTGAATGGTTTATTGTACCTTTTTTAAGTCTTTGTCGTTAATGTTCGTGTCTCATTGTTGTTGAACTATTGTTTCGATAGAACTTTTATTATTTGTTTTCATAATTTTTTGAAGTGTTTTTTGTTCGTTTTTATTGCTCTACGTGTTTTATGAGAATGTTTTACATTTGACTTCCGTAGTCACAAGCTTTTTTATAAAATTAACTCAGATGCTACAAATAAACTAAATTTTATTAAAAACAAATCGTTACTTTATCGAAAGAGTACATAGGTCTGTTTTGTTCAGTTATCCTATTGTGTCCCACAGCTGGACAAAGGTCAAAGCTTCCCACTCATTTCGGTCCTTGGCACCTTCCCACTAATCTTAACGTAAGTATTTTAAGAAAAAAGTAAGTCGCGCTTGTTCCAATATTGCAATAACATAAATCAAATTTATTAAAAATAAAGATTATCTTTGAAATAGTTCACGTTCAAACTAAAGAGCAACAGCTACATCACGTTGAACTAGAACGGTCAGGTCGGTAATTTATTATAAGTATTAAATCATGATGACTACTTGACCTATTTTTTGTAGATTTCGTAGCACTGCGTAGCACATAGCGTAGCCCTACATTATTACAACAAAAACGTCATCTAAAAAAACAATTTCGATAAAGGACTTTTTTACTGAAGAAGTCTGAAGGTGCTTAAAATTCGCGTTTTGCATCATCATCAGCAGCCTGAAGACTTCTACTGCTGGATTATCATAATGTATTTGCCTCCAGATATTTAATTATTTAAAATAAAGAATTGTATTTTATTAATTTATATTGAGTCTCCTTCATCTAAATTCCTAGGAACCCCGTGGTAGTATCTGAATTTCACTCATCGTATTTACTAAAAATACCTACACTACATACTCTTTTGTTTTGCAGACCCAGACTAATCCCAATTTCATACACCTAGCTATAGGTATATACATGTCAATTTGAGCTGGGGCCCACGTTCAATTGCAAGGGACATTGCAATTGCATCCGCATTGTACCTTGCTACAATACGTTGTTGTCCACACATCCAAGCCAATGTAGACTGTATGTTATAGAGAATATGATAGGATTTACGCTGTACGGCTTTCAAATTAAGTTTACGTACAGTGCATTCAGGCAGTATATCAGACTATTACGGGTGATTGTGGACGCTGTGAGCATTGATTAAGGAAGGTCGTCGCTACATTGTTGTTTGTGGAGATGCAAAGTTCTATAGGATGAACCTAGGTATGCTTCAGTTAATTGTCTAATAAACAATAATCAGTGGATTATGTGATAGAACATACAGCACAACTGTAGGCCTAGCACAATCTCTGTTAGGCTCTGTCTCTGGTTCTGGTTTTGAGTCTGTGTGAGTGTTGACTAAATAAATCCTACGTCAAAACGTCACACAAAAATCTCATGCTCCTATACTTCCACACATCAAAATCAACAAGCATTTATTTAGTAAAATTTTAAAGATCACTTTGAACCATCTAGCTATTGTAGACGCCAATACCTCAAGACCAAACCTAGAAAAAGCAGCCGCATTATGCTGTCATTTGATGAATTCGATGACTTATAAAGCCGTTGTAATGCTATAAGACTGGTTCATTTGGTCCATCGTATTGTTAGTTGTCTTTTCTGTGGCTAATGCTGCCTTCCTACGGTGCGTGGTTCTGCAGATCATCACGCACAGCCGACGACGACGCACGGCAACGCACACAGAAAGGCGCTTTATAGTCCCGCAAGTAGGGCATGAGTAAACACCGTTTATTTTACAAATAGTTTTCAAATAGTATGGTAAAAATTAGGGGCAAGCGTGACACAGACCCCCTGACACGTCTCATAGTAATTAAACTTCACGTAAGCAGATATATTATGGATCCACAGGAGATGAGGTGCATATGCATACCTGATTTGCTTACGGACCCGGGTGCCTTGAGAGCTCTGGGAGTTGACTGCTTAAATGATAAACGTAGTTTGTATTGTCATTTTGGGCCGCGGGATATGGACGACAACGATAACGATAAGTTTCTTCATCATCATCATCAGCCTGAAGAAGTCCACTGCTGGACATAGGCCTCCTCTACACATTTCCATGAACAACGATTCTGAGCTTTTTCCATCCACCGACTACCCGCGATCTTAACAATGTTGTCGGTTCATCTACTGGGTGGGCGCCCTACGTTTCGTCTTCTATTCTTCTTGAGTTTACATTTGTAAAACTACTTAATTTCATTTTTCATTTCACTGAGTTACGCATTGTTTTGACCCCACAATGAGCAGATCTATTAGATAGGATATTGTATGTCGTATTCTATTTTGTATTCAGTACCATACACTTAGCCAACTTACTATAGCTTTATCTGTATACCTAGAACTTAGTCTGGGTTCCTTATTGCCACAGATAAGTTGTCATGCAGTAAGATCTTTTCACATAATAGACTCCTTGGTTTATAATAAAAAATATAAAGAAAAAACATGTGGGTAAAACGTTGATGCGACCTTGCCCTTTGACTGGCTTTTATGCTCAATTGGTAGAAGCTATAGCAAAAAAATAAAAATGCTTTATAGCTTGCTTCTCTCACTACTCTCATAAGCACGTGGATCGCTCTGCTCTCTTTTCTTAACTTCAACTGTGTCTCAATAACACACAAGAGTAAGGATACTGAATGTAGTGACTTCTTGGTTACTGAGTATTGTTCTCTGGCATATAGAATCCAATGCTTGTCACGTTAAACTGCACTTTACAAACACAACATTATTAATATTTCCAACTCATTCTATGTCTTGGCGCCCTTTAGAATCATCTTGACGTAATCGACTCTACGCGGTATATTTTATTAATGAAATCGCTACGAGTTCTCACACAATAATGTATGAAATGATGTATGAGTAGGTTGCATGGAATAAAAAGAGGCATAACAGTCAAGTTACTGCCAATTTATAGCTCTCTTTGTAGATAACAAGCTGCAACGCTTTTGATTTGTGATAGATTTTCTTCAAACAAATAAGTTCTAAATATATTTTCCAATGATATGTTAAAACCATCAGTAGCTGCCATTTGAAGGGACCTGAGTCATCCAGAAATATGGCCATAACTGATTGGCTAGGCAAGTCTGTTTTTTATAAAGTTCGTTAGTTTACCCAGTGCATTTTACAAGCTAATTTTATATTTTCATTCGATATCAAGTATAAATCTAATGCATTATTATGAAACAAAAGCAATTCAAAAGTAAAGAAACCCATTCACTGGTAAAATAGCTAAAACCAACTTCTGAAAGCCTTTATAAATAACGCTTTATGAAGCCACCCAATTATATTAAGGGGAGAAAGCCCAACTTTTAAGAAAAGCTCGCTCTGGCAACTCTATAAGCTACTATTAACGTCAGAATAAAGAAAATTCTCAATTGACTGCAAAAATTGATTACAATGTCGTCTAGACAAATAACAGAAACAGTTTCTTCTAAGTTCTCTTTGCCCACAACCTACCTAATTATTAAAAGTCACCTCTATTATAGATGATTTTCTTATAACCCATGAATATTCAGCACCGCTCAACAGTTTTCTCCGAACAATTAATATTCAGCTATTCAGCGACTTAGACGAAGGTACATTTATACATACAAAACATTGCCTTATCCTATGGACGGAAGCCTCCCCCTTCCCCCTGCCTCGAGATCCGACTCCCATTGTGATGTAAATGAGTCTACTGTCTGCTTCCAAATTACCCCTATGGTCAAACGGGAGTCGACCGAAGACCGGACATTAGAACCCTTCATTTTAAAACCAACTCATGCAAATCCAACCTTTACCAACTAAACGCGAAAAGTCATAATCGCTTGAAAGTGCGGAGAAGTCACCTCGGTACAGTTAAACGCATATTTCATAGCAGATATAGTGTTATGAGAGCTGGTTAATGGGAGTACGAGTGTAGGGATGGTGCAATTGTGTGGACAATAATCAAGGGTAATGCGTATAATAACGAGATGGGATAATGTCTTGCGATTTTGTTGATGTGTGTACTTCAATTGTCCATGCGACGCAGATGAAATTATATTACGCTAGGTCTTGCCCGTGACTTTGTCGGTTTTATAAGTGAGTTTGTACTAAATCGTTTTAGCGTCGATCAAATAATAATAAACTTTGGTTACATCGCATAAAAAACTTACAAAATTATGTAATTGAATGTTGGGAATGCGGAATTTCAGTTGATTGAAAGAACTCCGAACTCTTGTTTCTGGAAATGCTTATAGTATGTGTATCGCATTATAAATATGTATTTACAAAAGAAGTATGTACTGGTTCTTATAGTACGTTATTTATTTAACTTGGGGCTAGATAGTGTTGTGTGGATTGTCTACAATATTTATTTATTTGTATGTCCAGCAGTGGACTTCTTCAGGCTGATGTTGATGATGCTTATAACATACCAGCTTCTTTTATGATCAAAACTAATGACCCGAGCAGAATTTAAGAAGCTTTATACTTACCATACCTTTTTGCCACACAAAAGCGACCACCTGGTCAAATCTCATACCTCATCATCATTGCAATAATGTTGGTCACAATAACAACTAGTTCTAAGTTTGCTCATAATTCTTAGAATTATGTATTTCAACACGGTTTCCCCTTTCCCGTGGGGCGTTCAATGTATTTTAAGTTTAATGGCGTCATGTAGTATACCTATGGTGACCCTTTTGCTTTTGCGCAGAATACCTGAATTTTCTTTGTGAATGTACGTGAGGAACGTTTTTATCCACTTTGAGGTTAGTCGGTTATGGAAATGAGGTAATAACTTTAGTTCTAATAATAGACGTTTGCGAGTCAAAAAAAACTCTGTAAATATTGCAGGTGATCATGGTGATTCCTGACATAAAGTATGCACTAGTTGGTAACCGAGCTTCGCTCGGATTTATTTTTGTTAATTTGTATTTTTAAGAAATCATAAGAGTCATATTATCATCTTTACTGGTTTATTCTTACTGAACACGCCATCTACTGGACATGCTTGCAGTTAGTTGCTCACACTCGTCAATAGATGGCAGGAGCAGTCACATATTCAGTTTATGTTTAATTATTGAACTCTGAAAGAAATAATCATTTTCTTGAAATGAATCCTAGCTAGATCAATTTATCGCCCCCGAAAACCCCTGTATACTAAATTTCGTGAAAATCGTTGGTGTAGTTTCCGAGATCCTAAATATATATATATATATATACAAGATTTTCTCGTTTAAAGGTATAAGATTTATGAGATATGTTGATGCAGATACAGTAGCAATTTTTTAATGTGATCCTAAAACTTTTCAGTTACTAAAATGTATTATTTTCCACAAAAGTGCATAATCGGACTATACAAACAGCGGGCTCGGATGAGTAATGTATCCTATACCAAAAACAATCTTTATCACCTTGAAAATAGATAGTATTTTACATTGGCAGTAATCACAAAGTAGGTAGATTTCAGAGGGCAAATGGTTCCAAGTTTTATGTTGCGTTGTAAAATGAGATACATTATAATAATCCAGGGCATAATGCATTTGCAGATCATAGTTCTATGCATAATAATGTAGAGGGTTAGTGGCTAAGGAAAAGCTGCGAGGAGGTTTTTCTTTCAAAATAATAGTTGATGCAATTTTTTTATAATGTCCCAAAAGTAAAAGCCGAGCGGGATTTGAACCCTTTTGCCCTTTTCTTTGCTAATGGGCTGCCCTAACCACTGCACCAACACACTACTAATATAATAAAAAAAATTTGTTGTCTAGAATTTTTAAAAGCTAAAATAATTGCAAAACAAAACTTCTTCTTGGTGAGGTTCTTGATTAGATTATTCGTATTTCTATTTTCTCTAAAACGGACAACAAAGAACTACAGCCGAGTACAAAGATGTCTACTTATACCTAGAAGTTTCTAGTTTAAACGAGCTGTTAGCCCAGACGCTCTCCCTAGAGCCCGAGAATACTTGCTTCTTCGCAATTTAACAAAATGCACACACCCATTGTCTGTAGGTACGGTACTGAACATCCGCATATTCCATAACCAAGCTATACTGAACCGCTGTACTCGTAACAAGTATTATAATAAACCTGCTCTAAACCACCGTAGAAAGATCTTCATTAAATGGTCAAGTGAGACGGAAATAACTAGACAGACTGCGACTAAATTAGAATATTCTCTAGAGCTTTAAGCTGCCGCTAATGTGCTTTAGGACCGACTTCATTGCTACCATTGAAATTTAATTTTGCTCGAATATTCTTAAGCCTAGTCGCTTACACTCATATTTTCTATCAAAAGTAGAAGCGTAAAGCGTCTAAGGTGAGCATTGTACTGCGTCAATCACTCTTAAAAGTGTAATTGCACTAACACACTTCAAATCGGAACACAGGAATAACTTGGCGTATGGTAGAATGAACTTGTTTACAAAGAGCTCCTGAACTCATATTTCAAAGCTTTTATGCTACATTTTCTAGGCTAATTAAATAGTTCTTAATAAATTACAACAAGCTTAGACCGACACAGTCCTATACACAACTCGATGTTCAGTGCAGTTGAACCTGTTATGCAAAATTACATTCCCTCTACATAAATATCTGAACCGACTACTTGCTAAGTAATTATTTTTGTAGTTTCATTTGCGGCCGACTCAAAGATAATCATGCTATTTCATGATGCTTTTACCTATAAATGGGTAACATTATATGAGGATTCGAAGTCAAGGAATTGTGCTATCTGATAGCTTATTTTTTTATCTTGTAAAAGCAGTATAAAATGGTGTTAATGTCTTGAGTTTTCCATACGCTCTAATCGTTCGTTAACTGTATTTATTGACACGTCGCATTATGAAAGTTATCAGTACTTTAAGTATTCATTTAATGGAGTCGATGGTTATGAGGGTACCGTTGATCCAGTAGAAGTATTCACACCTTACGATCCTGAAGTCGTCAGTTCAAATCCCGCTGTGCACCAGCAGACAGATAGTCAGGGATCTTAAGCGGAGAAGGAGAACATCGTGACAAAATCAGTTAGTATCCTAGAGCTCGTGCCACGTAAACAGAACGCTAGACAAAAAAGGTGGAAGGGTTTACGCAAGCAAAACCCGCACCTGACACCACTAAATAGGTGCGAGTTTTGCATGCGCAAACACACTTCCTCCCCGTGCGTTAACGTTGCGTTTTTTTTTACATGACGTAAACTTGCGATGGGCTGTCACGTGTGGAATACTTCAAATTGTGCCAAATTTTATTTTTGGCAGCACCAAATTTTATTCTTAGACATCCTTATTGTATCTTTAAAGAGTACTAAAATACTTACTTGACCACCAAGACCATTATATAAGGGAAATGTCTACGATATCTGGGAATTAAAACCATGAGCCAATTTGTTATTTTATTTTTCTACTTGTGCCCCATCCTGAGTCCAGCTCTGCCTTATTGCGAGGGAGGCAGGCGTGGTGGCAATATTAAGAAATTTATTGGCGCAAATAAGTAAATAATTTACACGTGGATTACGTGGAAGGGCAAGTTTATTAAAATTTTCGTAAGTTAAGGCCTTACATCAATTTAAGTACTGGCCTTAGACCGTTCTTTTCTTGAAGTTATGACTTTATCAGAAAAAATCCTCAGTGGCCGTGGTCAGTAGAATAATGTGCAATTGTTACCGGCAGAGATAACCACTCAAACTCAGGTGGGATATTGAGAATAAGAAAAAAACACTGCACTGTCGTACAATTTTTTTTCTTGCATAAAAGAATACAATTATTATGAATATTGTTTCTTATATCCTTCATCATCATCAGCATGACAAAGTCCGCTGCTGGATATAGGCCTCCCCTAAACATTTCCAGAAATAATGCCTTTCCATCCACTGACTTCCCGTAGTCTTAGCAATGTCGTCGCTCCATTTGCACTCTAAGTTTCTCATAGCACCTTTATCTATAGCACAAACTTAGATATGTCGTCGGTCTATCGGGTGGGTGGGCGCCTTACGTTTCCTATAGTCCCTATACCCATAGCACGAACAAACTTGACTGCTATATACTTTCAGTCAGTAAATAATTATGTATATTGTACATACTAAGTCTACATAATTGGCAGGTACTTCAAACATGCAATGTTATGACTAGCCATTCATTGATTCCCGCAGTAGGTAGGCTGTGCCTATAATAAAGACGGCACTAAAACGGATATATTACTCGCTGAACTTTAGCTATCCAATTATGGACGTTCACTACCCATCAAAATTACTACCTAACTCATAATTTTCAGCAAAAAGCACGTACAGTTGTCGTCAAAAGAAGCTGCCACAACTAAAATGACAGTTGGATTGACATTGGTGCTAGAATAGAATTTTCTTTAAAATACTTTATTGTATAGTGGCGGAATGAAAATGTTCGTCGATTTTTAAGTTGATTTGTTCAACGTATCACGATCACATACTACCTTTTGAAACTGAATAGACAGAATACACCGATAAGTTAACGTCACAAATTATGTCAAAAATTGTTCATGATCAAGGCACTGGTGCAAGCGAAAACCGACTCTAAGGTGACGAACATTTTCATACTGCGACTGTACATCAAATTAAAAGACCAAAAAGCAAGAACAAGAAGAATAATTAAAAACTACAGGTACCTACAATGGGCGTTTAAAGCGCTGTTTTCTTCAAGACGGTAGTGAATGTTGTAGGTACCTCAAAATCTACAAGAATCAAAATGTAAGAAAAATCATGACCACTAATCTAATTTTTTTTTTAAGGTTTAGTGATGGAACGGATCTGATGTTAGTTGGAAGTATGCCTATTTTTCTTCTTATTGTGTCACTGGTTTTTTCAGACCAAGTGTGGTGGAAGGATTTTAAGTGCGCCTCAAAGAGGCTTCTTCCGTGCAATCGTATCTAAATATACCTATAACAATCGTATCGATAAAAAAATGTTTTATTTTAATACATGTTTTTAAGCTACTTCTAGCAACGACTGTACCTTCGCCCAAACTAACTAACATGCGAACTATTTCGTACAATAGTTTCAACAATAACCTCTTTCTTCCTCGAGTACTAACATCGGTTTACGGCCGCGAATTTTATCTCGTTACTACAACGCTGAAAATAAACGCAAAATATTTACATAAAATTTGCATTCACTGAAACATTATCACGTGCGATTCTCGACTTTATTGCTTAGATAATAATGAAATCGGTATGTGCGGTTTGTTGGTTGCTGTAAAGTGTAAGCAAACATAGGGTCCCAGTGTGTAATATTATATGAGTTCGCAGTTTTATATGGAACGTGTGGTTACGACGTTCTGCAGTCATGTTTTAATTTTTCTGTGATTTTGGCTTGTTAAAAATACTCGCATTTTGTTTTCACACTCAAGTGTATAAATAGTGAACCTTAGGGGTCTTATTAATAATCCTAGCGTAGCGTTGGACTAGTTGATCCGTGTTTTGTCTCTTGCATTGACATGCAATTGTCAACTCGAACAAATGTGACAAAACACGATTTAACTACACCAGCGTTGCGCCAGGATTATTAATAACACCCTAGGGGTCTTATTAATAATCCTAGCGTAGCGTTGGACTGGTTGATCCGTGTTTTGTCTCTTGCATTGACATGCAATTGTCAACTCGAACAAATGTGACAAAACACGATTTAACTACTCCAGCGTTGCGCCAGGATTGTTAATAACACCCTAGGAGAATACATTTCTTAGCCTATGCGTCAAACATGATAATAATATGACAGTTACAACACAACTTTGAGGCGCACTTAAAATCTTTTCACCACACTTGGTTTGAAAGAATCAGTGACACGATAAGAAGAACACAACTTTTAAAGATAGGAAGAGACAGGAAACACCAAAATCCTGTGATAATAATAGCTTATTGTGTAACGACAATGCTGCGGAAAAATATTCAAAATTATATTCAAGCCTATAAGAGTAAGCCAAGAGACACCCTCATCCAACTTTCACCATCACCACGCAAAAGGAAGCCTACTTAATTTAAAAGATATCGCGCCTATCAAAACAGCCATTATAGCATCCCCTCAACAAGGCATGTTAAATACTTGAATACTAACAGCCTACTTTTGATTTTTCAACAATGGTAGGTAGTTCCGATCGATCCAGGACCCCACAGTTCCGGTCGTGGCTAAAATCCACGTTTTAAAAATCCTTAAGCCGACCAGCGTAAGAAGGACTTTACGTTTCATGTGAGGTAGAAAGTGGAATGGACATAGGACTGGTAGCAGCAGCGATGCGGATCTCGGTAAATTGGATACGTTATTTGCAGCAGGTAGCTACAAACTAATTGTGTATTCTTTCCTCGCTCCAACGTCCTTAATCTGCCCTGTTTGCCCCACTCGCCCCCACCCCTTTCTCCCCAACCGTGTCTCAACTAAGCGGAAAGTTTTAAAACGCTGTATTTATGCAGATTTCAAAGTCGATTGCTTTTATTGCGCGAATTAGGTAGATAAGGTGATTACGGTGGCGCCGGAAAATTTATCTTTTTAATTAAAGATTCGATCCGTTCCGTTTCAATTGTTATCGATAAAATCTTTCTAAAACCTCCTTGTTTTAAATCCGCGATGCAGAAAATAGGGAAATATTTTCGATCGCAGGTTTATAAAAGCAGACTCACACCTAAAGAAAAGCAAATTATCACACTGAAAAAAAATAGTTGTTGAATTTACAAAATTCCTAGTATTTTATACGAAAATCAAGGGTTAATATAGGTCCTACACACATCTTTGTTGATTTTACTAAACAAAAATTGTTGAATATTTACAAAACTGGTTGAGTAATATTAACACAAAAAATCGTAAAATTCGTCAAAAGTCATGGTAAATTTAAATAGAAAATACAACACTGGTTTTGTAATATTTGCGAATCATGTTTAGTATTTCTTACTAAATAAATTTTGTGTATACTACTCATTAATTTTGTACATAATTAAATTGTTATTTTGTAGCATTTACTACATTTTGTTTCATAATATTTATGAAACAAGTTTAGTTTTTCTTACTGAATCAGTTAAGTATATTCTACGCTATTTATTTTGTACGTAATACTATTCTAATGTTGTAGCATTTACAAGATCGTTTCGCAAAAATAACGAAACATGTTTAGAAATTCTTAAAATCAGTTTCGTATATTCTACACTCGTAATTTTGTACATCATACTAAACTAGTTTTGTAGCATTTACTCATAAAATTTCGTATAATTTAAAAGTCTTATTTTGTATATTTTATCAAAATCAGTTTGGTAATTTTGACGATTTGCTTTCATATATTTTACAAGTATAACTTTGGTATATTCTACAGAATAAGTTGTAATATTTTACCCTATAATTTAGTACCGCTTACAAAACTGCACATGTAACATTTACTTATTCGTTTTCGTATAGTAGGTATTCCACGAAGTTTGGATTGTTACATACCTACGTGTTTTAGTTACCTGTTAACCTCTTAGATGAAATAAAATTATGTGTGTCGGTGGTTATGTTTTTTTTTTGCGGCTATACAACACATAATATATTTAATTTCATTAGTAGATCCAATCACCTAAGAGGTTACAGGCAACTAAAACATGCACGTAGCAACATCTTCAAAATTGGTAGTGTTCGTAGAGTGCCTACTCACCTGCTAAATACCTAAATGCAAACAACCAAATAAGCAAATGTCACAAAACATTTTCAGAAACAGTACAATGTTACAGGGTAAAAGCAACATGAATAAGAGAAACATACCAAAGTAGACTAAAATACACGAAAGCAAATGGTGTAAAACAACCTTAAGTAATCACAAATCAAAAACATTGAACATGCATGCAGTCATTTCGATATTATATTGTTAATTAACCACATGAACAAATGTTACAATTAATAGAAAAAAATCTTTGATTTGGGTGGATAAGGATTCAATAATAACAATGACTGTGAAAATTGCAACATTTTATTTTAAAGGAATTTGTACCTACTTATTTTATTTCTTTTATTTATGTCTTTGATCGATGGCCCTATCAACGGTTGGCACGTAAGTCCTTTGGCCAGGTGCTCCTCTTGACGAAGTCTGGTTTTTGTTAATATTTCACTCTGGTTCTGTAACAAAAAATAATTAAAATTAAATACGTAATAATGATGACCACACGGATCATAAAGTAGGTACAATGACTTGGACATAATCGACAAATGTTTGTACGACCTGCAAATATTTATCCCGAGAGTTCTGGGTTTTTTCTATGTATAATAAATAATATACATAGGTATATAATATATCTACATCTATATAATATATTATTTTATTTATAATTTTAAATAAATAAATAATGTTACTGAACCAATTCCAATGAAATTTGGTATGTAGATAGCTGGATCTTTGGAATTACACATAGGCTAACTTTTATCAATAAATACTTACCAACTTGTAGCATAAGCTTGCCTTGAGCCATTCGTTAATTATGTGCTGGATATTTGTCTTTTGCAGACAAATGCTGGCTTCGTAATCTTTGTCTCAATTTCCACTTTTTCGTTATTCCTGTTCAAAGTTCTCTATTGAATATGAGAAACAATTTCATGGATACTTCTTCTTCTGTCGTTAATATAGACTGGTGTTCTGAAATAAAATCAAACTGAAGTGGGTAGGTACTGAGCGTTAATGACAAATGATAAAAACATGGTTCATACCTTCAACAATGTTCATGAGCAAGGCTCTTCTCAGCAGGATTTTTTTCTCAATGAGGCCAGATTTTCTCAACAAGCGTCGTTGGTTGTGGTATCGGTCTACAAGTTTGCCTCTCGCAGGAATATAGGTATGTCTTTTTCACATATTTTCTACTTCACTAAATTGTTTTATGTTGTAGCCTAGCCACCTAGCGTCGGGGAAACACCAGAGTCACTTTATAGAGAGTTTATTAATATTATGTTCACAAGACAGTCACAATATAATTAGTCATAGTTAGGAGCTAGGCATTTACATTATAATGACGCGTGTCCCGGGCGCGAACGGGCGTGCTCTTAGTGTGAGGCTAAGTAGTACACTGCGGGTCGCAGCGACGCGACGCAGAGTGACGCTGTTATCCTGTCGGTCGCTGCGCTCACGCCAATCACGTGCAAACGGCATATTGCGTTCACTCCGAACGCGCAGAGATGAACTCGCAGCAGGGTGGATGCTTTTTGCTTTTTTATGGAATCCACGTAGACAAAGTTGTGCTAGTGCCATAATACGGCAAAAAAATGCTTTACCTTGCAACACTACGCTATGCTAGTTTCCGTCAAGACGCTAAAACGACAGACAAATAGGTAGATCTATCCAATCATCACTTATCAGTTACTAAACAAAAATATTAAATAAACTAAACACGAGGGTCGATTGTACAATATCACTTTAGTAAGAACAAATAAGGTTGTTTTTTGGCGGGATGAACCTGACTTTCGCACGCGAATGGCGATAAAATATATTAGGTACCTAGGTAGGTACCTATTAAAACTATGATAAAGTAAGTTTCTTTGCTAGGTACTCTTCGTTTTATAATCGGACGCTGAATATAATTAAACAGGGTAGGTTACTAACTATTAGGTTTCTAACTTGCTAATAGAGACAGTTATATAGTTATATACAGAGACATCGATATAGGTAATATTTTTAATACCCGCTAACAGGGTGTTAAAGAATGAGGCCATAAAGTAGAGCCATTATAGTAGGTCACATTTGACATCTGTGAGCCTCATACTCATAGCGAGGCGACCTGCCTACAATTATCGATTAATTTGTATGAATTTTCAAACATCAGTGAATACAAAACTTCAATGGCAATGAAATATGGCAAACTCCATGGCAATCTTGAGGAACTACCTTCAGCTGGCAGTTGGCTGTTGTTTTGTTTGAAAAATGTGGTGGGTTGGATAAGCCAGCGAGCATAGACATATAGGTATATTACAAGCGCTTAACGCAATGCCTGTGAGAACAAAAATTGTTTCTGGTACGCGTTTACAGTAGGTATACAGCAGTACAGTAGATAGCATCCACCTGAGTACTCAACACCAATACTGCGATCACTAATCCGTCTGCCTAGAGTAGTGATTATGGCAAAGCCATTGGAGGGCCTCAATTGCTTTCCAACAGTGGACGTTTAAAGGCTGTGACGATGACGACGATGGGCCGGTGTAATGAAAGTTTACAGAACGTAGTCGTGTCAGAAAAAACTATTTTTTACCTTGCCCTTGACTTATTGTTCTGACTAGTTGTATACTTTCACGGGTCTCAATCTAATGACGTGCACGTTGTGGTTACCTATAATTGAAGGGACACTAGGTTTAAGGCCTGTTTCACAACTTCCGGTTAGGCACTATCTGGAGATGTTTTAAATACAAAACAAAAGGTAACAACAAGCTGATACGATTTTTTATGAGAGAATCTTAGTCGATAATGCTTGCCAAAATAAAAATAGTTACAATTCTTAAAACAACGGTCTTTTTACGACGGCTCTTTTGTAATATATATACATATACGGCTAATTGTACAATTAATTACTGTAGTATAATGGGTGTTGAATAGTGTTTAGTAAAAAGAACAACCATGATTGATCATTTTACAAATAACTTTAGTAGCGATGCATGCGACATCAGTCGGTTCTCACGAGAACTATCTTACAAAACAAGAACGTTGTTTCTACGAAAGCTCGTTGTTGATTACATCGACGTTCATGTGTAAATTTTACAAAGTATTGCTGTTGAATATACTAAACCGTAGTTGTAGTATTAGGTTTAGTCTAACCAACATTGAGGATTGATAATTTTGCAAATGACTTTAGTAGCGATGCATGCGACATCAGTCGGTTCTCATGAGAACTATCTTACAAAACAAGAACGTTGTTTCTACGAAAGCTCGTTGTTGATTACATCGACGTTCATGTGTAAATTTTACAAAGTATTGCTGTTGAATATACTAAACCGTAGTTGTAGTATCAGGTTTAGTAAAACCAACATTGAGGATTGTTGAATATATAAATGACTTTAGTAACGTTGGAAGTGCCACCTTATGGCACTCGCCTACAAATCACACTTTAGTGTAACCAATACATTGATTTCGTAAATTCTACTAAGCACAAACTGGCAAGTGTCAACCTTTACTGGTTTTGTAAAATTAATAATTGTATTTTGTAAAAACAACGAAGAATTTGGTTAATTTATTGCTTGTAAGCTCAAACCATGCGAGTTTAGTAAATTCAACAACTATACTTTTTCAGTGCAGATAACATCAAAAATGGGTCTCGTTTCTGTGAAATACAAAACAAAATTGTCTTTGACTAAACAAAGTGTTAATTCCAAAGGATTACACCCATTCTTGTGCGTGCGGGAACAGTAATTTGATGGCGTATAAAATTAACAAGTAAATAGCCACAATGCATATGAGATAATCCACCTCGGTAGGTAGATTATAAAGAACGAAACCCACACATAATGCGGTAGGACCCAATAACTGTGGCGGCTGTAGTGAGAAGGAAATTGCTTGGGAAGAATTTGCATTTTTATTGAAATTTCCACTCTTGGTCGCGGATGAAACTATGTCTCTAAATACGTACCTTAAGCTTTGTATAAGCGCGTCTGTTTGTGTGCCCTCTCTGTTTGCAGTGTGGGAGCTCGCGGGTGGCATAGAGATGTTACCTTTCGCCAAAATCATATCGATAAAGCGACTATAATTATGCCGAATCACAGCTGTTACAATCTTCGGATACTTTGCTGCAATAAATTGATATTTTATGTGACTTTTATTGACTTGACGATCGTTCGGGACATTTTCAATCCTCGATTACGACCGGATAAAAATATTCAAATCTGGCTTTAGCTAATTTTAAATGACTGTGATATTGTATATTATGTTCATGCGTAGATGATAATTTGTCGATAAGAGGAACAACACTAATGTAGCGGTCGGCAGACAATTGCTACACGAGTCTGTACGTATACGTAGTTGACTTTAGGGAAGGGATCATAATAGGGAATTTTCTCTGGCAAATATGCGCACAGTATCCGATACCCTTTTCACTTGTATTGTTTTTATTTTCCAACCCTAATGAAAGAACTTGCCTTGTCTGTATTGCAATTTCAATATATTGGCTTAGTGGCATTTTTTTGCCACGTACACTGTGTGTTTCGAAATGGTTTTCATATAAAATCGTAGATATTGTGTATTGGGATTAGACTGCTCTTCATAAAAATAACTGTACAGTTTTCCTGTTTCTTCTAAATAAAATATATTGAAATTGCTAGAACTATGAAATTATTTGTGAAAAATAATTGAGGTTCCATTGTTTTCAAGTATTAATAATAAATAAGTCGTGACTTTTATTTGTTAAAAATAAAGGTTGACATTGTTCTCAAAACTATGAATCATCACGAAAGATTTACGTTCTTACAAAGACTCTAAAAATACCTAAACATTTTTGTTCATCAGCTGTAAATGTCTTCACAAATTGGTCATAAATTTATGCTCTATTAAAATTTACTACCCTCAAAACGTTTATTGTTACATTACGTAACTTGGTAACCCTTCCGAAGACATAAAACAATGCAACCGAAAAATATATCACAAGTTACGCAACACCTGGGTTTAAAGGTTAGATTCGCGTGACAAAAACTGAGCCGATTTTATGACACAAGGGCCAGTGTTTTACGATCGTTTATCGAATCGAAAAATTTCTCTAGAACAAACAAATGTGTAACTTCTATAGAGAGCTAATTTGAATTACAACTGGGCGATAGGATCTTTTGTTTTTTTTTGAGTTCCATGTTGTAGGAAAAATACGCACTTTTGCTATTTTAGTCAATAAAAGGATTCTTTCTTATTGTGTAACTTTTTACGGCCAAAAACGTAGTTATTTTAGTTCTCTTTGGTAGTCCAGCTGGAGAAAAAACAAACACGGTCCTAAATTATTTCTAATAATGTAAAAAAACCGTTTCACTCTTACATTTTAATGAGAAGGAAAATTATTTTATCAGATTATTCCAAAATTCTATATCTAGGTGAGTTTTACGACTGCTTAAGCAAAAGTTTGCAATTAACATGGATGCTTAACCAATTATCTTTTTACAACGTGTGAATGTAGATTTAGTGTTACTCTACTTTATTCTTGACGCTCATAAAACTTTGAAGAGCTGTCATAAAACCAGCCAGTATGCGTGATCAAAGGATAACAGTTAGTCTCAAGTTCACCAGCATATTAGCTGGCGGTTTAATAGCTTTTTACTTCACTTTGACAGCATATCCGATTCACTTTGACAATTTGATTCGTTTTTCTGTAATATTTTGGAAACAGCATACTTAATGAAAGTGTACACCATTTTTAAGAAAACTACTACCATTTCCTTGTATAAAAACTGCAGTTAACTCGACGTACTTTATTACCGTAAACAAAGATAGTGCTTTACCAAACTTTATTTACCTATTTGCAGAAATACTTGTCAATCGACAGAGTAGAGCTTAAAATCAAAGAATAGTAGCATTTCTCAACTCTCAATCTTAACCAGAGGTTACAGAAATCTTTTTATCAAGTTGGTGAACATCATAACCTCAGTGCCATATAATTATACGACAGTTAGTATTCAACTGTAACAAAAACACGCTTCCTTCATCCCATAGAACGAAGATTCTGTCTCAGTGCGACAACCATTTCAACTACGGAGCGTAATTTAACTTGAGCAAAAATAATCTACTAAGTATTAAGATTTTATATGTTAATAAATTAGAATTATATTTGATTTTATTGTCATTGAACGTATGAGGCTTAAAATACACCCTATGATTCACTGTATTATTATTATTCTGTATTAAATTATATTCCATGAAAATACACAAAATAAATAAAGTATTTTTTTTTAAATGATGAACTTTGCACTGTAAGCGCCACGTTCACACAAGCCCTTTTTTAGCGCGACACCACGAGTAAGCCGCGTAAGCGCCGCTTGCTCTAGCACGTTTGCAAAGAGTTTTTCATTACTCATACTCTGAAAGTAGGTCTGAAGTTGCCTGAGGGGCCTAATTGAAAGTAAAACTTTCAGCCCTAGGGAGAATCGCTTTCTACTGACAGCTGTCAAATTATAAAAAAAAACCAGTTCTATTTTATTCAACCATGTTCCAACTTTCTAAAGTCTTTCTAACTGCAAGGAGGTCGTTCAACCAAATTCCAACTTTTTATTCAGCAAGTAGGTTGGAAACCCATTACAACGGTAAGAAGTTTAAAAAGTCTAATTAGAGCGCAATGTAAAATTTAAATTTAAATAACATAAAGATAGTATTAAATAAATAATATATCTTCTAAATTACTTGATTAGTGTATAGCTTCAACTATTTATTTAAAATAACATAGATTTAAATTATGAAAATGAAAATAATGGCTGAATAATGCTGGCGAGCCGAAGCCGAAGGCCCAGAGAAAAAGAAAAAAAAAACCGGGACGGCGGCAATTCAATCTTCATTTTCACTAATTTTTCTTTCATGTTTTTATTTTTACTTTCCTTGTATTCGTAATGAAAAGCACAGTGTTTACCTCGGGTGAAAGTCTTTTGAGTCCCTCAAGCTCCATTGGCGCCCTCGCTAACGCTCTGGCGCCAAACCCGTCTCGGGACTCAAAAAACGTGACTTTCAACACTCAGGTAACAATGTACTATTTTATTTGGGCCCTGAGCGTGCTCGTACTTCAATATCGATAAAATGATGTACTTTATGTGAATGACATAAACTGTAAGGGTGTTATTAATAATCCTGGCGTAGCGTTGGACTAGTTAATCCGTGTTTTGTCTCTTGCATTGACATGCAATTGTCAACTCGAGCAAATGTGACAAAACACGGATTAACTAGTCCAACGCTACGCCAGAATTATTAATAAGACCCTAAATTCACAAGTTTCTGAGCAAACGGCGCTTACGCGACACGCGTGTGGTGTCACCCCGGCTAAAATCACGTTCGAATCACGCTCGTGTGAACGTGCCCTAAAAAGTACTCAAAATATAAAAATAAATAGTCAAAGTTAGCTTTGACTATTTATTATAAAATGAATAAAGCCAAGGTTTATTCATTTTATCCTTTTTAAAAAATAAAGAACGGAATATCAAGAGTAGTTATGATTCATGTTTTCCTGCGCTAGACTACCACAACACATTTAGCTTCAAGTAGTAAATGCAATCATGTACAGTTAAATCCTTTGACGCACACCTTTCCTTATTCAAGATAAAGCCGCACTGAAGAGATAAAGAGGAGAAATCGACCGCAACTATATAAAGGTTTGCAGCGATAAAAATACTGTGTTTATTTGCACGTTCTACATCAACCCCCTTAACCTGGAAAAGTGACTCAAATGCTCAAACATTCCGACGCAAAATTAATTCACAAGTTGATAGCTATACGACCTATTTTCCAATGAAAGAAAAATTACATTAGTGACGTTTTAAATTTACCACAGTTTGAACTTACATTCCACTGTATCAGTAAATTCAGATCCCTATCTCAGGCAATTTTTTTTCCTAAAAACGTGATTTAAAGAGGCTATCATTCCTTTTAATTTGATTACCCGCTAATGGATTTTATCGTATAATAAACACAGGTGTTCTGTAACGTAGATCAGAAGCTAAAATTGTATAACATAATGCATATCAATTTATTTATACAACACTTATGAATTTTAGTATGGTTGCTGACAAATGCCCTAAATTTTAAATTTTTAAATGCGCGTTTATTTCTGTAACTTTTAAGGATTTTGTAAATTATAAACAAAGCTATATTTACAATTATTTACGTTTTCTGAATGTAGGTAAGCTATTCCTGTTCTGCCGTTGTATTTTCGTGTTACGAATCGGATAATTCTGATATGAATACAATCGATTTACGCCCTTTTCGCCCCTCGTAAAAATGTGCATTGCAGCTACCATAAAGTGATCTAGTTTACTATTACAAAATGCTATTTCGATACGGACTGCACAATGCTTCTCCCTTCTTCTTTCCATGCTTTTACACGAGAAGGACAGAGACAAAACCATTTCGTAAATTGAAGGTTCGACTATGTCGCATATTTTAAAGGTGATATGGCAACAGTCACGATGCTTGAAATTTTCTATTAATTGGCCTTTTTAGTGCTTTTTGTTGATGTCATTCTATGGCTTAACGTGATTTCGTATCTATATTGTCATGTAAATGCTTGTTTATTTGACATTGTTTGGAGCTTTTATTACTGGTTAAAGGATAAAAGTCTACAATGGAATAGTAATTTGATTTCAGAGTAACTTTCAGTCATTTTATCATCAAAATACGCATTGATGTTACTGCATTCAGTATTTAGTTCAAAGTGTTCTTTGAAGAATTTATTTACGTCGACGACGCCAGCTGATTTCAAAGATGGTTTGAATATTCACTCATTTATTTTTATTAAGCACATAAAGGCCATTCGAACGCCTATAAACGGCTTTTCAATTGGATGCGAAATGTATGCTAATGTCGCCGCCGAGTCAATATAATTGGCAACACTTCCTCTAACTAAAGCGTCCTCCGATAAATAGGCGGACGTGCCGGTTAAAACAAATTCCAATTCCACAGCGACATGAAAAATTCAATACATCGATACCCATAGAATGAAAGTGAAAAAAAAACGAAAACAATAACGAAGATTTGATCAGTATTCAGTCCACGACGGTTCTGTCCACAGCTGGGATATTTGGCAAAAGGACAAGTACCTACTGCAGGCGATACCACAAAATCTCGACACTACAGTAACTTCACGTCAAACACTTGAGCTGTTGACGGCGGATTAAATTTACAGCACAATTAACGACGTACATTATGCAAGGCATCAGCGTCAGTAATCAGACTGAAATAAAGTTGGTATATTTTGAGTGTACTGATTTATTTAGATGTGGGAAGATTCTGTAAATTGACTCCATCACATCTCGCCCAGTTTGCGGTCAATGGTTGTGAATAAAATAGCCGAATTAATAAAACAAAATGCGCATTTAACTGTTTAAACTGAATGCATAAAGCACTCGTTTGTTATGCACTTAAAATTTGCTGGTACATTGTCAAGCATCCAAACTAATCATGCCAATAAAGAGTCTCATGCGACGCCTCTATTGTCGTAAATAATATGATTAGAGTGCGAGCGACTCGGTCAAATACCTGTGTTTTAAATCAGATGCGATGTTCTAGAGGGCGATTTGTGTGGCCAAAACGGCTCCTTTGTTGAAGCTAATAAATAATTTATCGCTCGGTTGGATAGCTTGTGAATTCATGCTCTGCTGAACTACTGTAAACTACATGTACATGGTAGCTTCTTCATGATTTACGAGGCAATTTCAAGTGGATAAAATGCTGATATTGAACTCGCTATAAACGCTACATTTTGAAATACGTACTAAATTATTTACATATACCTACTACGTTTTTAGCTCATACTTTTTAAACACCGTGAGGAAATTGGCATGTCGTAGAACTTAAAAAAATCCAAAACATGTCATTGTGCCAAGTGCACGAAAGAGGCGTCTATGAGGCACACTTCAAATCCTTTCACCACACTGGTACTAGTGACACGATAAGAAGAAGATCTTTTCTGCGACCTATAGCTGAGAGATTAAATAATCCTACAAAATTACTTTTATTTACACAAAGAAACTTACATTTAATACAAGTAAATTAAGTATTTAGAAAAATTACAAAATACACAAGAAACAATTGAGCTATCTACAAACCGCTACAAACGATCTAGAGATAGATAGATAGAAAAAACTTTAGTACACTAATACAAAAATGCTTTGTCCATAGGTGAACTTAATGCTAGAGAGCATTCTCTTTCAGTTAACCTTTGTGTAATTTTGACATACATAACGGGTAGTGGCACAAAAACAAATATAAAAGGGAGCTGTTTTTTAAGTGTAAGAACTAAGCAATAAGTAGGTAAGATAAGTTTATTAATATGTAGGAAAAAAAAAATTCCAACATCAATGCTAAAACACATTAAATTTATTTGCAAACATGGCCTGCCTTTTAAAATATTTTCATGTGAAGAAGCAAAATCGTGCTCGCCTCCCACGATTCTCATTTTTTCATTCAGTAGTAGCAACTACTTTAAATACTATTTGTAATACCTGATAAAAAAGCCTGTATACGACTATCAACATGGCTCTTTAGTCGAAGGGTTTAGGGGTAGATCGAGTTACCGACACTATCTACGCCACCCCGGCAGGGTGTATCACATTCAAAGATGGTACCGACTGCATGACATGTCAACTTATCGCTAGACATTTTCAAATATTTCACAAAGCGATAGTATCTTGTCATCGTGTCTTTCATATTTCTTTGTAGAGTAGAACAGGCAACCTACATCTAGAGTTCGGCGACCCCACAAGGCCGGAATCCGTCATTCTCAGTTCAAGGTCACCTCGCACTCATGTCACTACGTCACACGTCACACATATCTGCATCTTTGATCGTCTACATTGATACCACTCACCCCGATTGCCGACTCTATTCCGTTGGATTAAGCGTGGTTCAAAAATAGTCGGTGCAATGACCTCGTTCGTTCGACGCGGTTTGGCTTCAAGATGTTACTTTCGTTGGTATTTTTGTGCTGATTATGTTAGGTGTGGTTATGGCTATGGAAATAAAAATGTATAAAGGTATCAATCATTTATACGAAAACAAAGACGTCATAATTCCAAGTGAGAATAAGCAATTATTTAAAACGTCCATTTATAAACTGGTTATTTAAAATTTTAAGCCACGAATTTAAATTTGAGATGTTTTTTTAATTTCTAATGACGGAAATCGGTAATTATATAATTCATTCAGACGATGTTAGGCACCCAGTTCACACACTGATACAACCAAACCTCAGTGATGATAAGCCTAACAGTAAATGTTATCATCATGAAACTTGTTCCACCCACTTGACTTTGGAAGGCGGCAATACGTCGACGACCCCACTCTCACACATGGCGAACCTTACCCCATAACGTTTCACCAAAGATATCGATCAATAGTATACCTGCAGCAAGCAGCGTCGCAACTCCATTGTAGCATTAATTTTCGACACACACTCACAAACGTCGTAGCTTTGGTAGTAAGTTGTATGCTATCAACTTTAAAGTCAACATTTACTAGAAATTACTTGGCTTTGATAAATTCATTTTGTCTTGAGGCAATTTGAAATTGTTTACCGCTGAATATTATAAGCATAAAATATTAATATTTATTTTAAAATGGTAAAATCGAAATCTGCTTTTCATCATACATTTTTATCAATCAAATAACATTGAAATTATCATGACATTGAAAAAAATAAAGCAGACATCTAATTTATCAGTATATTATGTATAGATAACAGTTTATAAATCATAGGATTTCTATGGGACTTAGCTATAACAATTAGGTTGCTATAGGACCATTATGAATATAGCATTGTGGTCCTACAGCATTCATTAAATTTAAGCTTAGCAGAACGTTAAGTCTGTTGCCATCTCTATTTGTTGACAAGAAAGTGGCGCTGACGAGAGGCTTTTAGCGTGCCTTTAAAAATAGGCATTTTAAGATGAGGAGGTGAATCTATTTAGCTAAGAAATTCAATAGTTTAGACATAAAGTGTATTTTAAAGAGATCAATAGACCAATACAGTATTTGCGTAATCAAGAATACTAAAAAAATAAAGTATTTTTGTAATTTTTATTTGGAAGGTTAATTTAATGTTTTAAAGTTGCCACTGATTTTGATATTTCGACTTAAATATTCAATCACAAATTTAAAATTATCTGCCGCAGTAGTGTGCGCTGACCCTTAGTTTATTTTTGGCAGTTGTGGTACTGGTTTTTACATTTTACTATGTCGAATGTATTTCATCGTTCACGTTCTGATAGTGAACATTTTAACCTTTTTAATCTATCTCCAGTTGATAAAAATTGTTTTTAGGGATTTCGAATAGTTGATTATATTTTTACTTGTCAATTTTGTATCTAAACTACGTAAGTATTCGAATTTTAATCTACTTTACTGTTTTTAAATTAATTATTTAAAGTGATTGGCTAGGCGAATTATTGATAGCTTTTGAAAGAGCAAGCCAACCAAACGAAGCGAAACTTATTAAAAATATTTGCGATTTTATATTAAAAAACTGCTTCATACTGGACCAATGTGAACTAATCACATAAATAAAAGGGCACAGCAGATGTTGCACACCCTTCGCAACGCTTTTATTCCAATTTCAAATTTTACATTCACAATTTATTAAAACTTTATAAAAGTAAAAAGTACTTTACAACAAATATACGATTAAATTATTTAGCGAGGTGATTAAAAGCTCTTATAATTCTTTGGAATACAATGAAGCAGAAAGTGTATTAAAGCAGAGCCTGTTTAGAGACTATATAAAATCACTATGATTTTTCAACAACAAGTGAAAGGAAAATTTGTTTCTTTGGTTTGGTTTTGAAAGAAGTCAAGTACAAATACTGTTCTCATCTTGGCAATTTTGGGAGCAAAAGTATTGAAGACTGACACAGATTTTTTTAAAGCTTGCTCTTTTATGATAGTAATATGAATATGACGATTTAGTATAATACCTGAGACATTAAATTTATAGCAAACAATATTTAAATTAGAGCTTTCGACAGTTTAAAATGTCTACGATGAAAAATTCATAAATTCAGGGAGGTTTGACAAATTTTTATTTACTTCATTATTGTTATGGGATCGAGCTACAGTCACTTGCCCTTATTTTACATTTTATAGTGGGCTTGGGTTATTAGAATTCCGTTAAAGTTATAAATATAATAGAGTTTTAATTTACGTGGGTATTTATTACGAGCACTTTCATTACTAAATAGTTTATGGGCACATGTTTTGAATATTATATTGAATACGTTAAAATTTATTACTAATAGAAAGTCATATTTGCTTTGTATACCTACAGACCGATAAATTTTTAATAAAAAAAAAATGGGATAAAAAAATGTAAAAGTACACGTAAACAATTTAGTTAAATTATTGCAATACCTTACAGCTATTGCGTACCCGTAAGAACCTACCAACCATTTAAAATACAAAGCTTGTAAAGGTAGACGCATAAATTCCTTTTTGCGACCCATCTAGTCATGTTATTATGGCGGCAGACTTAAATTTTATCCACCTTGTTGTTTGTAAGTTAACCATGATATTTGGCAAGTACTTATATGTCCTATGTGTAGTAAAAAAAAACTAATTTTATAAAAAAATGCACTAAATTTTAACCCAGGTATCTAATAACATCTTGTTAAATTTGTAAAAATAAGGTGAAAGAATTCAGATTCTACAATTAAACATAAGTTGCATCAATATAAACTTTTTAATTTTTATAATGAAATAATTTCAAAAATGCAAACCAGTTTAATGGCGCAGCTAAATTCAGGATTAAGTAGACAACAAAGATCAACAGGCAATTAAAATCTTTCGAACCTATCACTGCTTCACTCGAATTTTAAATGATCCCCCTTGCACGATTAGGGTGCATCCTAAAAGCTTCTAAAGCGATAATTCACAACGCAAGAATGCGGACCGACGAGCTTAGGCGCGTGTTTGAATATACAAAGTTAGTGCCGCAGTTTTATGAGACTTTATTACGCTGTCATAGGTGATATAGTTGTGTGATGCGAGGCATGGCTGGGTTGCCAGTCGGTAGCAATGGAGGACTGTCATGGCGCGGTTGACGTCACTCAGCCAATGAGCGTGTGGCAAGACGCGACTGCAGCGCCACAATATGGCTGCCGCCGGATCTCCACCGCCGCTTTTGTTGTGTTTAGGCCTAGAGTTGAAAATAAATCATTAAAAATATACAATAGAGCCACAAATAAATTCATTTGAATGCTTAATAATTAAGCGAATACGTTATTCTTTGCTTTTAATGAGTAATTCGTTAGATAGATGTAGCAAAAACTGTGAAAAGCCGGTGTTGTTTTGTTATTGTTTGGTAAGTTTAATTATTTATTTTTAATTTATATTGAAACATTTAATCGCTTTTACTAATTGAACATGTATTTCACTGCTTTTAAATATATAACAGGCCAATTATATACCTTTATATACTAATTGTTTTATTTATGGAGGCATAAACATTTAAAAGTGTCTAATATTTTTTATTTTATTTTCGTTTGTTTGATTAATTAAGTGTATATTATTATATTAACTTAATCTTAACATAATATTACTGTAGCGATGATATTTTAGTCAAAACCTACTATACCTAAATAGGTCCTAAGTAATTATAAGAACTTACCTAAGTAGGTAATTTAAATAACTTCAAAGGTGGTACGTTTATAGCATCCTCCTCTTTTCCTCCTTCTTATAAATATTTATCACTGTGTTAGCTAAATACTCGTACTTACGTTAAATTACATTAATTAGTTATTTATATGATGAGCTGATACCTAGAAACCAGTAATTGCCTATTTGATTCTAATTTGCTTGCTTCATATATCTATTGATGTTTATGTAGTAGGTACTATATTATCTATAGGTACTTATTGCATTTATAGTACCAATAAACGACTGACCTTTGGGCTATTATTATAGACACAATCATTAATTTAACTAAGAAACTATGAGGTAGGTACTCATTGTTGAATAGGTAATGTTGTTTAATGTGATACTAGCGGCTGAATGCGGCTTTGTTTGCCCCGTTCCTGTTACGTTTTCGGGGTGAAAAGTACCTAAAAAATTTCCCGGTTTCAAGCTACCTTCCTACAAATTTTCAGCCAAATCGGTCAAGACGTTCTTGAGTTATAAATAGTGTAACTAACACGACTTTCTTTTATATTTAGACTAGCGGCCGCCCGCGGCTTCACTCGCACCGTTCCCGGTCCTGTTACTTTTTTGGGATAAAAAGTATTTTATATCCTTTTTCCAGTTTTAAGCTGCGCCCTGTAAATTTTCAGTCAAATCAGTCCAGCCGTTCTTGAGTTATAAATAGTGTAACTAACACAACTTTCTTTTACTTTATGTAGGTATAGAAATAACTTTTACTTTATGTCGTAAACATAAGTGATCTGATGTTTAAAGGTAGGTATATATTTTGTAAATAAGGCCATGATCAAAGCACTTATTTCATATTTAGAACGGATATGACACTCTTCATAATTTTATCTCAGCTTCAAAAATGCATTCAAGGCTAAATTATTTGACAGGAATTGGAAATTATTTTAAGTGCTTGAATCAAGTTTTAAATAAATCACATCCTTTTTAAAGAAAAATATATAAAATTTTAGCGGAAAATTTGCAAAATACTTCTTACATTATGACTCCTTTAGCGACGTTAGGTGTTTTGCTGGTTCTATCACTTTCGTTCCTAAAAAAATGTACGTACCTTACTACACACACTTCGAGCTTAATTTTATTTGCATATCACACACTTTAGACGTCTATACGGATAAAATAAAACATCAGATTTCCACGAATTTTGAGTCACAATCTCAACCACAGACCAAGGTATTTTTACAACATCAATATTCCACTCAGCGTTCACTTATTCCGCTACTGAGTACGTCCGCAGTCATACCTCCATTATTACTATTACAAATGGGAATATAAAAATAAATCTTAATTTTTTGCTTGCAGGGCTGCGTATGGTGCCACCCCATTTTTTCTCAGACCCACCCCTAGCTGAGGCAATCTGGTCATTTGGATGTGAGCTACGAGACAGTGAGTATAGTTTGTGTTGTTTCCATAGATGTTCTAGCACTTTCTAAGGATATTTTTGTGCAAGATTTGAAAGTCTCTCTTTAATTTTTCAAGTCGGCTAAAGGATGTGATGAGCACATGTTAAGTCAAAACTCAAACGAGCGATCAATAAGAAAGAAGCTTTTTTGAGGTGCACTTAAATTCTTTCACCTCACTGGTTTGATTTTCACAAGCATACGGCCCACCTGATGGGAAGCGGTTACCGTAGCATATGGACGCCTGCAATACCAGAACAAAAACTTTGAGAGACTTCCATTACATAAATTCGCACTGAAACTTTTCGCCACTCCAGTTTTTTTGCAATCGATTAGTACCTAAGTATCTTTGAATCGAAATGCGTTGCTTTAAACTGCAATTGTGAACGAGTTCTCTTCAGTCATCGTAAAGACATCAGTAGGCCTAGCACAAGTTCTGTCTGGCTCCGTCTCTGGCTGTGGTTTTGAGTCTGTGTCCTCACCATTGCATACTGTATGAGTGACGTTTCTACGTAGGATTTATTTTGCCAACTGTCACACAGTCTCTAAACCAGAACCAGAGACAGCCAGACAGAGCTTCTGGTAGGCCTATTGTTGGTGATTTAGCATCGCCAATAAACGAGACTTGCAACCAGTCTGTCATATTTGGGAGTAATGCACTAAAGTACTGTTCTGACTACTCTTTTTAGATCTCTTAAAGAATCTAGAACAATACGATACTTAACAAAGTCTATATTTATCGTACACTTAGGTCCAATTTCACCCTTGAAATTGAACGCGTTCTACTGACGTTTAAACTCGCTTAAGCATTCAGTTGGTACATTTTTCTCTAAACGCGCTTAAAGACCTGTCAATGTCGTTGCATTTCTTTTGTGTACGTTCATATAAACGAGTTTAGTTAAACGCGTTTAACGGTGAAATCCCCTCTTATCTGTCCTAGATGGGAATCAAACCCATGACCTATTTTCTTTGCGCAGAGATTCTACCAGCTGGGCTGTGAATCCAACCAGTAAGCCCTGTAAGGTCCCTGAAATATTGTAGACAATTCACACAGCACTATCTAGACCCAAACTAAGCAGAGTTTGTATTATCGGAACCAGATAGCTGATGTAATACTTGAATTCATTTTTATGTAAATACATACTTAGAATACAATATAATATCCAAACAGAGAACAAACATCAGTTTTCACCGCACAAATATTTGTTCTCGGTGGGGATCGAACCCACGGCCTATAGCGCAGAAAGCTGGGTTACTACCAACTGAGCTGAGAGGCCAGTCGAAAGATAGTGAAAAGTGTTATACAGCATTTGAATAATGTTTGTAATGTTTTTTATGTCAAATAAAAAATATTCCAGTCGAAATAAAATGTAACACAGCATTTTTTTTTTTTTATCAACCTATCTGTCCCACTGCTGTGCAAAGGTCTCCTCCACTTTCTTCCACTCTTCGCGATCCTCGGTCAATTGTACCCAGTTGAACACAGCATTTAATTTTGAAAAAAATTTGTACTGTTTTTAACGTCCAATAAAAAATATTTGTATCTATGTGTTGTAACACCTTGATGGTATTTCGTTTTATTTGTAACATGCCAAATCAGTGCCGTCAAATAACTTAAACCGCTATAAATTACGTTAGCAGTTAGACAAAAGCATACAACCAAACGTTTATTACCTTCATTCTTTCAACTTTACAACTACGGTTTACCTGGTACCTTTGTGCATTAACCCTTTCATGCGCAATTATACGCAAAGGACAGTTAAGGTAATTACTTTTAGACCGGTACAAAATAAGCTTATTGATTTTTTAACAAATAACGGGTATCCCATCGTGAACGCAATGCAATTTCGGTCTACGAGACGAGATAGACTGAGGTTTTATAGAAAACAGATAACCGGCGCCGGAAGGATTGAAGACTTCAGTTTGGGGCGTAATTGCGCTTTGGTTTTAACGTTTTAGGGCAGATTATTCCGTCAACGGGATAATGCTATTCGTCGAATAAAAAATGTTAGTCCTTATTTTTGACAAGCTTATAAGTGGAGGATATATTTAAATCTGCTGGAAAATTATGTAGTTTGAATGAATGTGCCCTTAATCCGCAATATTTATTTATTTATTTATTTATTTATTGATACGTTATTTCATCATCATCAACGTTATTACGTAATTTAGCTCCCCAAAAATATGGTCATGCTTCCTTCTTCTTTTTTATCCTGTCATACAAATATCTTAGATGCGAAAGAAAAACATAGACATTTTGATGCGGCTCAATGACGTCCTAACCACTGGACCAATTTGGATGAAACCTACAATTAATATAGTTCTCCATCAGAACCGGTTTTCTTTTATTTGGGTACCAATTGAGCTATAAATATGGAAGCTAGTACAAACTAAATAAATATAAATTAGAAACATAAAGACATCTATTTTCATTTATTTATTGATCTCATTTCATTTTTAACAACATAACAAAATAACTGATATAAAATATCTTCTTACAAAAAGTGCTTATACCTATTACTTATTTTATTTTCGGTCACAATAAGAAAACTCCATCCTAGTTACCTATCTCTTAAATTAAAAGCTGGGATACACCGGAGGGTGAAATTTCATACAAACATAAAAACAAAATTATTACTAGTTTAGGCAGATTTTAACTTTATTATTGTAATAACTGTATTTGTATAGTATTTATCTAGGTTTCTGAATAATCTTTATTTTAAATTACTTACCTTAAATGAAATAAACACAAATCGCATTTTACACTTTTTTTTCATTGCAAAATGTGATTGGCGTTAGTTTCTTTTGATGTAAGTAATTAATAATAAAAACTGATCAAGAACCTAGATAAATACTATACAAATACAATTATTACAATAATATAGTGAAAATCTGTTTAAATTAGTAATCATTTTGGTATTACGTTTGTATGAAATTCGCCCTCCACCGGCCCCTTAAGTAAATAAACTTTGATAAATAATTGCCCTACAATTAACATTACGTAGGCACAACAAATGGAAACGTTCAGATATATTGGAAAATTGGCCTGTTTACTTGTTTTTAAGTCGTTATGTTTAAAAACTATACCTACCTCTGTTGTAAATGCTTCCATGACTTTTCACATGCACTAGGCTTTAGAGCAAACGCTACGGTGGTCTTATCTCTCGTCTCGTCTTGGTAATTTTAGATTTTTTTAACTGAATCCAATCCCACACCAGTTCGTAAGATTTAAGTACTTGATGGTGCTCTCAAACGGTGAAGAAAAACACAACAAGAATTTATGGAATAGCAAAGACAGCAAGATGTGGTACCTACATGAGACTAGGTTTTATTATTCGAAGTTCCATTTATTAGCACCTTTAGTTATGCCCAAATAATTTGATATAGGAACTAGTAGGTACAAAGTAGGTAACTAAGAGGTTTTTTATTGCATATAATGTGGGTATAAAATACATTGCGACCATACCTAAATATATTGTAAAATAAAACACAAATGAAATTTTCCTGATGAAAATTGTATCAGACATTATTACTATTAAAATGATTATTAATAAGAAGATTTTCAATATTGACCATACTACAAACAAATAAATACATTTCACTAGATATACCTATTCAATACTTTCAGTCTTCACAAATAATACAAAGTTGTACACAATTAAACATGAATAAAAGATAGATCGTATCACTGCTCGTGATGCCAGTGTTAATTTAGCCATCGGTTTCTAATTAAAGATATTATTAGAATTATAAAAATGTGATGGTTCCCTGTAGTAAGAAGGTAGTCAGTTATAATTCTTAAAATAACAAAGTTCAATTTAAACATCGTAGCAGTGTCGTAGACATAACCTAAAATAGACCGCCCGACAAAAGAAACAGCTGTTTTCCTAACATGAATGAGCTAAGCCTGGTTTTACATACACAATAACATTTCAGGCTTAAAAATATCACAAGTACAACTATAAATTTATATTTTTATTAAAGCAAAGTTGGGTATAAAACTTATTATCTATCATAATAATTTAACTTTATGTTTACCTCCACTTAAGTTCCAACAAGACAAGATAATAGCAGCCTTACCACATAAATTACTACAATCTTATCCTAAGTCCGGGACAAACCGACCACGCCGGTATTAAAAACTGCAGAGACTTGCCGCAGGATGAAGGGCGCAATCACCGGGATAACAGAAACAGGTGGCGACCAGCGAGTTAAATCGACTTTTTTATCAGCAACCACACATGCCTATATTCTAATAAACCGTCGCACGCCTATCTAAATGTATGTAAATACCCATAATGTCAACCGTCGCGAGGCCTAAACAAACTATCAAAAAACATTACGGGGTGCAAATATCAACGATCATGGCGTAGGTATGTAATGAAAGTCTTGCATCGGTCGAGCGGCGCGCGCCGCCTGGGTGAGGGCGGCAATCGATGGCACGCCGGGAGCGCGCCCCGACGCCCAGACCGGCAGACGCCCGCCGACGCCGACCCTGCTCACACGTCCCTCCGACTCGCGCAACCCCATCCGTCATCCGTCAATGTTTACTTACCGGACGACGCGAACAGCTGACCGACCGGACCGGTAAGTCACGTGCTTCTTACTCCCGCGCTCTAACCTCCGCGCGATGTCAACCTCACGTTAGTTTCTCTCGCACTGAATATTTTGACGCATAGACAAGTTTGTGCAACGAAATCAATAATGCAAGCCCGGTGTGATGTTCGCGTCGTAAATTACGAATATAATACCCCCTTACGCCCTTTCATGTCGTTCTATTCAATCCCTCGTGCATACAAAAATTCTTTAGTTATCTTTACGAGTGGTGGTCGAACTTTTGTCATTTATCCCTTTTGTGCAACAATAGCCAGTAGACAAAGGGTGCTGCTGGTGGCTGTTGCTCGAAGTATGTCCTGTAAAAAAAGGTTCTTAGCTACCCGTTCGTTGTTGCAAAAATATTTTTGCAAACCAATCGCGTGAATTTGCAAGTCAGTGCGGAGTCTCATTGGTCTTTGGAGACAATAGATTTCGAGTCAAATGATAGGCACGACCGCTGAAAAGGTTACATATTTACGGTGGCACATAACTTTCCCGTTTTACTGTTTGCGTTACGGTAGCTGAACTTATGTGCTATCAGTGTTACCCTTTTCGATTTGAAGACCCTGGCGTGTTGTAAATCGGTTGCTTTATTTTATAGGTGGTGGTCCCCACGGAGCGGGGAGTACGGGCTGTGAGTTACATCGGTTGGTGAGCTTTTAGGATATTGCGAGGGACTTCGATATGGTGTGAGAAAGTCACATTTGAATCGTAACTTTAACCGTTGCCTAAATAAAATCAGGCCGAGCAAATCACAAAGGTAACGTCTAACATTTCTTGTTTCTAAATTCTTTTTTCTTTTTCAGGTACTGCAGAAGAGAAGAGAAGATAACGTGTCGCCTTCTGTACGTATACTGAATGTATCCTGAGTGCATCATTCTTTCCGGTATACCTTCAGTATACGTAACAGAGGATGACACTGGTCAACGATGCAGCAACAATCAAGAGTTCTTCTTGTCTTCGTCTTCATGTATTTTTCTGTTCTAACCTAAAACTAAGGTTAAATTATAAAGTATTTTATATAAACAGCCTGTAAATAGATTTAAGTTAAATTTAAGTAATATTTTTTTAACTAAAGTTTTATACTTACATTTTGCATTGTAATTATTTTTTGTAAAATATTCATATTTAAATTGTATAAATAAATTGACCTACAATTTTAGTCAAATCTAAGTAAACTGTATGAAAAATATGGAATTGAATATTACTATGTTAGTAATAAATTGATTTAAAAATAACTTTCTTATTGAAAACTTAAATGTAAAACAGAAAATGTAGGTTTATGTCAATATCTTATACTGAAAACTGATAACATGCATAATTTAAGCCAAACCTTACTTACACTTCAATAAAAGTTTCCCTGAAAAACTTTTTCATTTATCCTTTAGATCAAAGAAATTGGAATATCCAAAGGTCAAAGTTTTTATAAATGAATAAAATTCAAGACTAGGTTTAATAAGATCAGGATAAATTATTCAGCAATCTAAACCTTAAAAAGCCTGAATTTAGATCACTATTTTCAAGTTTCAGGTACTTAGGACTTGGGAAAACTAAATGGAATCCCAAAGCTTAGAGAAGTTTTAGTCTAGACTAAGTTAGTCGGCTTCTTACTTGTTTTTTAATACTGAGAATATTTTGATACAACTCTGAACCCCGACTTACCCCTTATAGAGAAGAATTTCTAGGTTATTTTAAATAGTGTACTATAAAATATGGATAAAGCATAAACTCGAGTTATAAATAAAATTATGTCCTTGATGGGAATCGAACCCAAGCCTTTAAATTAGCAGTCTGTTAATCATCCACTACGCAACAAGGGTTATCAAAGTTGTAGATTTTTTTTTAACATCGATATGAAAATGAATAAGAACCAAATATTGATGGAAGTTTTGTAATAGCTTATTTGTGATGACTCTGGTTAGCTTAATTCCATCAAGGCTAAAGGCAACCGTCAAGGCTTAACAACTTGTATGCTGGCATAAGCACACAATTGCTATCCCGAGGCACGGTAGACATTTCCACAGATGTGGCGACTGATACCTGCTTAAGATTCTCGGAAATCTCCAAGGAGGGTAGTCAGACGCACGTTCAAATATTATAATCTTCAGTAGTTGGTGTTCTATACGCAAGAGACGAGGAAAAAGTGGGAAAGTCCATCGGTGAGCTGGAATAATATCATCCTTCATAATTTCTTCTGATTATTTCCTTGTGGTCTGGAACATCTTAATTTTGATGTAAAGAAAAATCTATTGATCTACGACTGGATTTGAACCCACGACCATAGGATCGTAAGGCGATGCCACTACCACTAGGCCACCAGTGCTCTCATAATGAAAGTCAGAATGAGGATTGATGATTTCACTGTTATTAATACGAAGAGGTAAGACTACATATAGTTATTAAACTATTTAATCATTAAATAAAAATATAACCTGCTATTTAGAAATGGCAGATGTATAATCTGAAAATTGTTTTCCTAAAACGTATAAGGAAATCCTATCCAGTAGCCTTATTCATGCTAAAGATAATAAATTAAGTGTTTGGTAGAAAAAATAAATAAATATTGTGGACAATATACACAACACTATCTAGCCCCAAATTAAGCAAAACTTGTACTATGGGAACCAGATATATAGCTGAAATAATACTTAAACACATTTTTTGTAAATATCTACATACTTAGAATACCTGGTCTACATTTATCACCCAGACAGAGAAGAAACATCTGTGTTCACCGCAAAAATATCCACCAAACTTTAAAAATAAGGTCTATATAAATAGGTACCTATACTTTCAAAGAACCGAGTAGATTCTCCACCCAAAAAGCCACCTACATTATAGCATGAATATTCTAAGGCGGTGGATACCGGCAATCTCCAGTTTATAGCTTTTAAATAGCTTCCTACCACTGACGGTACGTGCGCCAAGTTATACTCAGGAAGAAATTAAAGTTGCATTATATTTGAGAGGAAAGCTTCAGTTTTAGCTATATTTTCTACTGATGAATAGAGTATAATACCACATGGTAAAAGAAGCTAGTTATTTTAAAAGATTTTATGAGAAAGCACTTTGAATAAGTTATTTGTTCTCTGAAGTTCAATTTAACAATTTCAAAAGGTTCTATCTTTCAAGTTAGTAGGTTATTTATTTATGCATTTTGCAATGGTTTAGTATATAACATACTATGGAAAATCAAGTTTTAAACTGAAGTTTCTGATATGCAAACGTTAGATACTAAAGCTAAAGTTTTTATTTATGAAAGCGCCCTCTATGCTTTGATAGCTGAACTTTTAAGGTAGTAGAAATTAGTTGGACATTTGCAGAGCTCTAGGTAGCATGACTGACCTGCCCAGATAGTTTTTAAAATTTTGAATTTAATAAATAAATGTATGACGCTCGGAATTGTTTATTTACTGATACCTAGTTTATTAAATGTATAATTCTTCTTCTAAGTTTATAAGTAAATCATTGTCTGTGGGAAAATCAATTTGAATAAACTTCACATAGTTTGAGTAAAGTTTTGACATAAACACAATTGAAACTAGTTTCATTTGTTTCATTAACACTTTCTTCAGTATAAAAATCTTATAACTGGCAATTTTATCTTAGACTGCTGAGTGAAAAAGCAAGGTATTAAATTTTATCTACCATGAACTACAATTTCTATTATTGAAACTATTACACGGATATTTATCGCGTATATTACCTTATTTTAATTATTTTCCCGACTTTCAATATGTTCTAGTTTCAATATATTGTATGATCGCGAAAGTTTAAAAAGAACTACAATTTCATTTTGACAAAAAAACATGGAGCAGACTCTGAATGTAGGGTAAACATTTTATTGCTCTGTAGACCGTTTTTTATTGATCTTTGGTGCAGTACTGAGAAATAACAATACCCTATTGTTTTACTAGTGAAAGTTAAACAAACCCTTCCGCGTTGAAGGTACAACCAGGAAGAGACGAAACTGGAACAAAAAAGAGAAAGTCACCCTTAAGGTAAAGAAAAAATACACTATATTGTGAAATTGACCAATGAGAGCCCTTGAAAAACTTTCTAATTTTTATTTGGAATTAGTTCCTACTTTGCTATACCATTTGCACGGTAGCTTCAGTCAAGATATCTTGAACAAAATTTGCTATACTTTTTTTCACTTTGGTGATATTTTTTTTTGTAAGTTGGTTAGATACCAAAATGAAATAAAGTTTCGTATAAACAAAAAAGTGATTGTGATCAGTGATAATAAAAAAATTCCCCATAGTAAAAAAGTTGTAAAGTTGAATTCCCAACAGATACGAAAGAAGTTTCTAAATAAAAAATGTTCCGTGAAAACAAACATCAGCAGAATTACAAGTACCTACTGATATCATGATACCCAATTGTCTCATACAACTGGTAAGTTTTTACTACTAAACTTTTTACACCATAACTCTCTACATAGCAAAGTTCCCGGCTCTACATAAATTTTCCCTACACCCTGATGTATTTAAGGTACTTCCTAAATACCCCAAGCTATATAGGTCAAACCTGCCATATACCCATAGCGTACTATATCTTGTTCGACCCAGCAATTCCAACAAGACCACTTGCTCTCGGAAGTTTTATGCCAACCCTACACGTTGGCACACAGCCATAGTGAGAGCGACAATCACGAAAATCCGGATTCAGCATCGCAATATCACGAGTGGGAAAGAGACAGCTGTGGTGATGATTGCTCTGCTTCGAACCTCGAGTATCGAGCGGAATGTTGTCATGGTAACAGACAATGGATTTTGGGTGCATAATATTTTAGGCTGCGTCGGGGTGAGGGGGCGGGTAGGGGTAGCGAGAGATTGGCGGCCATCTTTAAAATTATATTTCCAGTTTGGTCGAACTCCTTCGATTCCAGTTACTACTTTTCTCGCTGTGTAGAAATGTGTAAGTAGGGTACGCAAAGTATGGTTTGCAGACAAAACATGTTTACTATCCAGGATATTTTTTTTAGGATTACGCAGTTGTAAATTTAATCATGCTTTCTAAAAACAAGACTTAACTTAAATAAATAATACATAATGGTGTCCGAGATGTTGTACCTAGTCCACCTTTCCTTAATTTTAAAAATATCAAAATAGTCAATTATAAAAATACCCGATACACCGTTTTAGGGTAAAACATAGTTCCTTATATTTTACACCATAAAGTTTTCAGAAATTGATGTCTGTAATTTTCGTTTCTGATACAATAATGTTTCATCTATTCACTGTTTCATCTATTCAGTGCTTACTAAAAACAAAATATTTACAAATACGAGACTAAAATTCAAAAGCGAGTTTTATCTGAAAACCCTCCGAACGAACTCAATACACAGAAAGGCTGTCTGCGGCTCAGATTCCCCTCGTAAAGCCTTCGATTAATGTCAACTCTCCCCGGCCCGATTGAGCGATACTACACAGCTCCACCTGTACCTTTAACACTGGAGCTTCTGGCATTTTCCATGCTGCTGGCGCGTTTATAAACATTGATATAAAAATAATGTGGTAAAAGTTCTAAACAACAAATTGTTAAAAATGTGATAGGCTTATAACTATAGTCCCCAGTTTTTTTTTTTTTTTCTTCCTGCCCTTATCCCACTTTATGTGGGGTCGGCACAACATGTCTTCTTCCTCCATTCCCCTCTGTCAGCCGTCATCTCTGCATTCACTCCTCTCCTTTCCATGTCATTTTTCACACAGTTCATCCATGTTTTAGGTATTTATTTAAACTACACTCAATACCTACTAGATATAGTATCATAGTTGTAGGTAGATCACGGTAAGATAATCCAAAACTAATTTGGACAATATGTCTAGGAAATGTCTATTATCTTTTTGCAGTCAGAAAAAACTTATCAACAGAAGGCTTTTGAAGTAGTTATTTAGGATTTGTAGATATTTTATAAATATTCCTACGCATGTATTTATACAAAATTAATAAATAAATAATTAATAAAAAAAAGCATTAGTAAATATTCAAATAAATTTAAAAACTCGACCAACCTTACACTCCATTATCTAGCCTAGTTCCAATCTGAAACAAACGAAAAAAATATCAGTAATCTGTCAAAAAGTTGAACATAACATCTTCAATCTCAACATGCAATCTCAACATTTTCAAAATAACACTTAAGGCCTGCGCACACCTAGTTCGCTGGCGCCAGCGTACTAGGTGTGTTCGAGCCTTTAATTATTTCAACGTTCAACATAACACTTGAATCGCATCTGAAACAGTAGGCCTACCATGAGCTCGGTCTGGCTCTATCTCTGGCTCTGGTTTTTGAGTCTGTGTGAGTGTTCACCAGTGTATTATACTGTGTTTATGACGTTTTGACGTAGGATTTATTTAGTCAACGCGCACACAGACTCAAAACCAGAACCAGAGACAGAGCCAGACAGAGCTCATGGTAGGCCTACAGATCTGAACTGTGCGATAGGGGTTATGTGGCTTTCAGATGCTTACAGACTTTTACTAGCTACAGGTCACAGCTTTTTAACAAGAATAGGTCTAGCCAAGTCAGAAACAATATTGTGTATTGTGCATAACACTTAGATCACAACACAACACACCATACTGGTCTGTTCTATGAGATTATTAAGTATAGCTTTAAGACTACTTAACTACTTAGCTACTTATCTTATATTTTGTACTGCCTTCTTTTAATGCTTAACATTTGTTTTAACTTTTTCTATTAGAACCTACAATTCAAACTGTGCTATTTAATGTAATTTTTTTATAAATTCAGCAGTTGCAAGACACAAATTTTTGCAGTAAGTTTCATAAACAAAGCTGATTTTACCAAACTCGTTTAAAAATTACAAAAACTTCATACAAACGTAAATCGATTTTGGATTCCAACTCGGTGAGTTTTCGGTTAATCGTCAATTTTCGGCTGTTTATCACCCGCTGTGCAAAGACGTCTAGACGGCCCGCCCGGTCAAAGGCCCGGACAAAAGGGCATAGCAAAATTGGAAAGAAAATACCCCTTGTAATGTAAATTCTCCATTTTTCGCGACTCGAAATTAAATTGGAAACCACCCTAATGTGTTTTGACGGGAGATTTGTCCTCAAAACGAAAGGTTTTGTGATAAAAATATAGGTATAAAGACGAGATTCTTGTCTGTTCTTTTAGGCTCGGTCATGTGGAATTTGCGTCCAAACTTACCTGCTTCTATATCCACATAAGTGACCAGCGCTTTGAAAAAAAAATATCAGTATTAAATTTATGAGTTACAGTTTAAATGATTTTGCCATATTTATAACTCGTGAGTAAGCTTCAAAATTACTATTTTTCTAAATCACTTAACCTAATAATAAAATAGTAGTTTTGTTGTAAACTCTCATTACACTTATATCAAAATAAAACATCATAAAAGTCAAGTAATAACGAACTTTCCGTATAGGCCTGTCGATAATAATTTATTACTAAATGTATAATAAACATTCCAATCCAGTTCATTTTTACGATTTTTTAATCTACAATTAATTCAACTCTTAGATAACTATAAAACTTTATAATGCAATTTAAATGGATAATTTTACTCTTTACTTGTAAAGGAATGAAGTTAATGTAATACAAACATTAAGCATGAGACTGGCAGCTGTTTGAATATTGAACGTTGACAACTGACATGTTTTCTTTTTTTTACGGTTATTTATTTTAAATATCTCATGTTTTTTTTAATTCCATTTATGAAATATAACGTTGATAACAATAATTGTTTTCTTTTTCAAATAAATCAGACCTCAAACTTGAACAAAATATCTCACTAGAATTACAATTTAGAGTTTATTTGTCGGCTTAATGATTTTTTTATTCAATATAATAGAAAAAAAAATCTGAGTCGAGTGAAACAATTACCCAGTCTTTCTCCCTTATCACCAAATTCATTTGAAAGATCGCAGAGATATTTTCCTAAAAGCATTTCAAACGTATTATTTGACTCTTGACCTCTGCCTGACTTAACCCCAGCAATTTTCTATCTCTGATAGAAAGGGTGTAGACTACTTTGCAAAAATAGAATGATTTAATCTTTGATACTCGAATTGCTTCTGAAAAGAAAACCATTTAGTTGTTTTCTAGTGTTTCTAAAGTTGATTTGGACATGTTAATTATTTAGTTTTCAAAACAATTGGTTTGAAAATATTTTTTATACATAAGCAATGTTTAAGCTATATTTTTTAGAATTTTAGTTTTAGTTTATGCAGGAAAAAGAGTCTCTGTAGTTGTCTATGCTAAAATGTATTGTGAGATTTTCAGTAGTCAAATTGAACTTCCTTTTAGATCTGATTTTAGCATTTATACTGTAAACCTTTGCCTATATAAATGCGAAACAAAAAATCCATGCAGATAAGTAATTTATTCCGAATAGGGACTTGTACGACCCCAGGGCCCCCACTCGGGAAATATGTTTTAGATACCATTCTATAATACCATTCTTAGGGATCAGTTTGTGGCACCTGATGCCAACGTTTTTGCAACTTTCGTAGGGATGAACCAAGATTTTTTAATTTAGTCGGATTATGTAAATAAACTCTTATTTACACGTACAATATTCAAAGGACGTTTACTATAGTAGGAATTTTCAAAATGCTTTTTATAAATCCATATCTCCCTTGAAAAGGAGATTCTATTTTGATAAAGATTTTTCCTTATTTTAAAATTTGTGCTGCAATGCATACAGAATGAGATCAATTTGTGGAAAGCGTCCAAGAAAATGTGGCTCATTCGACCCGAATTTTTAAGTCATGGGTATATTTTAAGTTTTTATAGGATTCATGCCAAAAAATTCAAAACATTTCTCGTGGAGAATTTTTTTATTTTATCGGTGATCACTCGTGTTGTAGCGTTAAAGGTTGAAAACATACTTGTTCAATTTGTCAATCTATAAAATGTATTTTAATTATTAAACATGTGTATCGTTGGTATAAAAATGAATTTGCATTACTTATACTTATAATAATAATTGTAATAAAACCAGCATATACTTGTTCTTTATTAATAAGTCAAAGGATTGTACCTACGTATACACAAGAATTATAATATCACAATAATGTTGGCGCCTGTTTTGTGTAATTTAGTTCAACTCGGCCGTCTTTCTTAATAAACAGGGTGGCTGCTAACCGAGCTATGAAACAACAGAACGTGTATCTAATTATGTTAATTACAAAATAAAGTTTCGGCAACCACATTTGAGAGGGTTGTTTTTGTATATTAGGCCTTATTTTCCTTGCATGATTAACTTTGGAATAAATAAAATATTATGCATTGTATACTGGTGTAAAATTTTGCTCCAAGCGTAATAAAACAAATTGATATTATGTCTGTTTATATTAAGTAACTATTATGTTAAAACATAACATTACATATAACCCAGACCAAATTTTGATTTAGATTATTTTGCGCTGGATTGAATCAAACTGACAACGTTTACAGTGTAAAGAAGAAAGTGAATCGAAGTGCAACAGGAGCAATAGCAAGGTTGTAGCCAGTTTTCTTCTCATGTCACTGGTTCTTTCAAATCAGTGCGGTGGAAATATTGAGTGCGCCTCAAAGAGGCTCCTTTCGTGCACTCGACACCATGTTTTCTAACTTTTTCGATTCTACTACATGCCGTTTTCCTCGTGATATTTTTCTTTACCGTTTGAGAGTACTGGCATAGTGTAGGTAACCCTGATCAACATAGTGCAGCCAGCTGCACTAACGTGACATATTACTACATAGTTACATATCCGTCAAAATACAAGCTTCAAAAACACGCCTAGTCTGTTTTCTTAGAATTTGTTGTTATTCTTAGAAATGAATGCCGTATTTTTATACACAAATGAGATCTCGACAAGGAGAAATTCGAAGATTTAGCTTCAACGCGTGACATTGACTACACATTAATAATGAATGTGTAGTCGTTGTTCATTCATTTCTTATTAACATTATGTTTACATCACCATTGTCTAGGAATTTTCGGATTGTTCAAGACGTGACATTTCATTAATCTCTTGTTGTCTCCAACGCTGCTTTAAAATTCTATAAATATAGATATAGGACCTGTTACAATAATGTTTTTGATATTGAACAACTGCTACCGGATTATTTGAGATGTTATTTATTACGGGTTAGGAAACTTTATTAATAAAATAGCTAAGTTTTGTTATTTAGTTTTAGTACCGTCCCTGACTTAATTGAAAGAGTTTAAGTCTTTTGAGAACACTTTTGGAATCATTTTTGATATGTATAAGTAAATTATTTAGCAAACCTTTGAGTATTTAGTGCAATTTCAAGAATATTTATTCATTTTGTTTTATGTATTTTATTGCGCTATGAATCAATTGGTAGTATCAGGTAGTAATGTTCATCTTTCACTTCGAAGGAACAATTTTAATGGTTAACAATTATTTAATGTTTATATTAAAAATATGATATAGACCAGTAAGTGCAATTTCCAGGCATAATTAGTATCAGATTTTCTATCAGTTCTTATGGACGTTTAAATTATTCTAGTTTTGGATTAAGCGAGCAGTTTTTTTCTGCTTATGTGTGTGTGAGAGTAGATGAGGACGAGACACAATCGATTTCCTTTAGTGTCAAGAATCTTTGTACTAAAGGCATAAGATAAATCAGTTTTTACTTAAAAAGCAAAATATACTTCATGCTACACGTTGTAGATACCATAAAAACACATTTTGAAAATATTCTTTTTATATAAAATGTGTGCGTAGTATTTTTCCCAAACCTAATGTACACTTTCTGTAATTTACTAATCTCAAAATAAATACTCCATCAATGAAACCATCACATCGTGACAAATACAGTAATACTTTTGTTTATTTACAAAAAAAAACATCGTAAACTGAACAGTGAATTGCAATTTCCTCGACAAATGCCAATTTCATTAAATTCAGCGTTGATAAATTTACCGACGTTTCTTTGAAACTCAAAGAAGTATAATTACAAAGTTTACGATTTACCATGACAACTGATTATTTTTTTAATGCTGTATTGGCCAATCGTATTTTAGCAAAATTATCATTTCGTGAGGGCAAGTCGCGTGTTGAATTTTTCAAATTATTGTTTGTGTTGTTCCATTTTGTGTAAAATATGTTGTGGGTTGAATAGTCAGACGTAGGTCTGGAGACCATCTCATTTAAAACATAGACGGAGCGAGGCGAATATGAAACTTGTAGCGACAACAAAAAACTAAACTGATGTTTTCACTACATTTTATGCACGCCAACCTCTTTATTTTTACCTGTCAAGGTTGGCTGGTAGAAAATGCTGTCTAGCATTAAGCTCTCCTATTGTCACGTATTTTTGGTGCAATAAAGAGTTAAATAAAATAAATAAAAAAGATCACTCAAAACATTCCAGAAACAAAGTCTTTGATATTATTATATTCTAAACATTGAATCCAGCCGGGTACTTTAATATGTTCCTAAATAAAAAATACGTGCACAATGCAAAGTTGCTTAACGTTTTAGTTTTGTAAAACGTATGGAAAATATAGAGAAGTATTTACCGCGTACTTTTTGGGAATTAAGCCGACTGAGATGTATGAGATGCGCCAATTTGACAGAAACATAAGGGCAAAGAAGTCTGTGTGATGTGAACCCTCTACAAAAAATGTAGAAGGTTGTTTAAAGTTAATCCCTTCATATTACAAAACAATAAAGCATAAAATATTTAAATAAACAAAGTAAACCTAAAACCTACATAATTATTTTCACGCGAGCGCTCTCAAATCCGTGCTTACCACTTCGCCCTTTACGCTCCATTTTAAGCATAACGGTCTCAGTAAAGCGCAATGAATATTAAATTATCTAAATGTCACATGCAGACGGTATTTTGAAAGGGCAGACTGTACCTGCTATATTAGCTTCCGGCTGAAATGGCGGCTGGTGGCACGAGACGTTGCATATTATCGAGCTTAGTGTATTGTTTTCATTAGAATTAGACAATAGTACTACAAAAAGAGTGAACTTTGATTATTTTGCAAGAGTTTTAACTCATTCTGCACTCGTCACTTATTTTATATTTATTTATTTAAACTTGCTAAAAAACAAGATAAGTAAAAATGCTAGAAAAATATTTATTTAAATATATTTAGATGAATAAGGTAATGTTCTAAAGTTTCAAAAAAAACGTTAAAAAAAACGATGAAGAAAAAGATACTACGAAATCTGCTACGAGATGCTACGACGTAGCACTAATCATGCATTTTTATTTATATTTTTTTTTGTAGTACGCTGTTATAATTTATATCCTTACATTTTATTGCTGACGCTACCTTAAACCCTACCGATGGATATCACAGATAACAACTATCAACACAAATTGTAACCCTTGTTTCATCCGCCAAATTGGTTGCATTTCCACACAAATTTTAACACGAACCATTGTGAACACACCCTATTGTACTATTTGTAGCTATCTTCTACTGAAGTGTTAAATAGAAATTGGCTTAATTTGTTACCAGACACGAAAATTCCCCGCATTTTGTAAGCGCTACGAGCACCACCCCGTCGAAAATAATGCCATACTTTGATATTCGTTTCAATTGTTTCATCGAGTCGGTAAATTCATAATGCATGAAATCTTTACTGTTTTTATGTTGTACTGTTCACAATTAATTTAAACGTGATACCACGTCGTATACATATCAACGGCAGGTAATTAAAAAATCAACGCGTGTAACGTAAAAGTACCATCTCGTAAAAGTTAACTCATTGAAAACTATAAAAGCCAAAACAAACATGGTTAGAAAAACTATCAAGTTTAAGCATCGATACTATTTAAATCATTATGAAATAGCGGACAAAGTCAAGGCTCTTGGCAAGACACTTTCGGTAGCTGTCTCGTCAAAAAGAAATTAAACTTTATCACCTATAAAATAAAGTTTGATTTACTTTGTTGTGCTTGGAGTAGTTACGTTTTCTGTAGGCCACTTGAGACGCACAGGTTGACGACAGCGTGACCACAAGAATTGCTACAGAGAATAATCGCTGTAGGTTTTATTGGTCGTAATTGTTGTCATAAAATGGTAACAAAAATGTGTTTTTACCATCGGCACGAGAACTGTGTTTATTTTCCCATACAGTGATCGTTAGAGCTTGCACTGATCGCCGTGGGAAACCATTTTTATGACACTTTAATTGTTTAGCTGCTTTTAGGTATTTTTATTACGTAAGTAGTTCGCAATCGGTAGCGAAAGTTGTCTTAAATTTTCAGCTAATTTAAAATTAAACATTTTAAAAGCAGATTGAAATTTTAATAAAGCTACTCAGAAGTAATATCTGCGGAATTCCGAAAACACAACACAGCCAGGCATTTTAATTAAACACACCATATAAGTAGATGAAATAATACGCAGAGTGTAAGGGAATATGTTAGCATATTTAATTAGGGTTTGCGAGATATGCCATCTCCGTCTTCAAAGCATTTTATCAGAGATATAATTTCCAGAACGAGTTAAGTTTTCTTATATTAATATTTATTTAACTAACTTATCAATGAATTGATATCCAACTAATTCTATGACTTACTTTTGCAATCACGCGTGACTTTGTTCGCGTCGAGCTCTTTCTATACAAACGTTTACCACCGCTGCACCCATTTAAAGGTTGACTTTCAAGAATCCCTTTGCAACCCTTACACTACATCAGGAATCTACCCTCCAAACTTCATACTCCTAGTGCCTTCGATGACCTTATCGAAGGCAGTCTGCTTCTTAATGGCACTGGCATTCTTTGACTTTTCATGTTACGGCCCAGATTACTAGTAGGTATACTGGGCAGGACACCTGGTAAAGCGTGGTGATGAAAGGTTGTGCAAAAGATTGACGGACGAGGACTGAGAAGAGAGGCATTGGACGTCCATTAGCACGATGGGTTGACGACATTGTCTGGATGAGCTCAAGCTCGTCGTGAAAGGCAAAAGCAAAGAGAGGCCTATGCCCTCAGTGGGTTAAGTCGGGCAGCGGATGATGATAATACAAATACAAAATTATAAGTTCATTTCTGTCGTAAATATATTAAACAGTTACACACTGTTTCAAACCGTGTTGTTCTGATATTGTGTAAGTTACATCTACTTTAGGTATAAGTTATTAATGAATTCGATTCGGACGTGACTTTACACCCACGCATTGGGCGTTGTCTCTACGTGTGCTGCGAACAAGTGTTTGTTTGAATATCGGATCACCACAGCCACATGTAAACAGCTGTGATTCTACATTGCGTAGATGAAACATTTATGTCGTTCAGTGCGTGCTTTTCTAGCCTGCACTGGACGACATAAATGTTTCATCTGTAGGTTTAGTTTTGCTTATCAATTTAGGTATGTAGTTTGAATTGTGCTTGCACACATTTGTTTGTTAGACGATTTTTTTTAAGAAAAAGTAGTACGATACATCATTATTTTCTTAGTATTAAGCTATTCCTGGTAAAACCCCATCGTTGCATACGGAGTTTATAAAAATTTCAATTACAACTTATTAAAATTACAAAAAATAGCACATGAATATTCAACACGATACTATTTTTTATATGCAATAGTTGAACTATTTTTGAGGCTAAGCGTGCCACTAATACGCTATAGGCACCGCATAGGTCAAATAATTATGATTATTTATTTTGTTCATCTACATAAATATTGTCTCGCATATAAATGTGTGATATTAAAAAACTAGCTTAAAAAAATTACTTTTTATGACTTTGTTTGCCGATAACAAAGCGTTATTATTATTACTTATATAAATGATTCAATACACCTAATTTTGGAGCAAAGCACGTGATCTTTGCTATTCCTATAACTATAGGGTTCCAGTTATCGCTGAATCTCCGTTCGATTTTCAAATTTTTCAACTCAATATTGACAACTCGCTCAGGGATCATCTGAACGAATTGTTTTGCTGGAATAGACTAACTGGCTACCTCCTCTCACTGTGAGGGATATTTTCCGATTTGTAGGCGTAGTTCGACGTCCGTCCTCGAAGCCCCGGGCGCCGACTGACTCACCGACCGCAGCCGATTGTTCGACAGTAAACGTCACTTGAATCGGTAACTCAACAATTTTATGACCGACTTAAATAATATATGGGGCGTTGCGTAATTCTTCTTCAGCTTCGCCCTGAACGAATGTCAGTGCCAATATTGACTAAGCTTAAGCCAAAACATGAATGTTGATCAGTCAAGTTTATTTTTTCATAAAACGTGACGTCCAATATGATCTAGTAATCATACTGCTCGATTTTGCTCCCTATTGCTCAATCTATCCAACTACTTACAGTCTTTACAATGACGTCAGTAAAATCTATCTCCTTGGTTAGTAGAGCAAAGACGCGGTCTGCTAAAACAGAAGGCTGGGTTTACCCGATTCGCTGACGTTCATAAATTTAAAAGACACAGACGTAAATATTATCGGTCGTTAATCCGGCGAGTTCTCGAATGCAACTCGGTATTTTTTATGCTATAAACAATCTTCAGCGATCGTTAAGAAGAAAGATGAGCTCTAACAGCATCAGCTTATGGTCAGTAAAGTAGCCGGCACGTGTCATGTTTTGCGCGACATTTTAACAAACCGAGATTTATTTTAGACCGAAGGAAACTGTGTCTGCCGCTATAAAATAAATTCTTTCTGTGAACAGGTGGAGCATCTATGCCATTTCAAATAACACTTTCAAAATCCATTAGGTTTGGCCTAGTAACAATAAATCTACAGCTGATTTAGAACGCACAGAAAGTTTTTAAAATATTAAATGGAAACAGCAACTTCAATTTCACACGTCATAAAATCAGGGGTTAAAGACCTCTTTGTCATTTAGAAGCAGTCGTCCTGAGTCTTATCGATGCACTCATGTCATCGAACTCTCAGTAAGAGGATTCCCGTTCTCGACTACGAAACAAGTGTCATCTACATTATTTTGTTCCTCGCGCGGGAGTGTGTGAAAACAGGGCTCTAAACAGATATTCAACAAAACATATTTTGAAAAGAATGTTTCGTCATTTATACTTCCTTCAGAGATAAGTAGGAAGTTTTCATCGACGAAGATCTGCTTAGTACCGAGAATCAGCATTGGAGCAGACGCAGGTACGCAGTCAGATAGCCAGCTTTATAAATAGGTAAAGAGCGTAAATAGAAGTGGTTGTATCGGCTCCGAGCCGCTACCAATCGATACGCGATACCCTCGACTCATCACGTCACAAATCCCAACACCCAACAAAGAAAAACCAATCTTATCCACAATGCTTTAACTTTCATTTTGATTTGTTGGAAAATCAAGATTGTTTTCCTTACCTCTTGGGCATGAAGACGGAAGCGCACATACTTGTGTGGATATGTGTGTATGGGTAGTTAAAAGTTAAATACCAAACATGTTCTCGTATTATGGGATCTTTTCTTAATCAAACTAATGGAAACTGCTAGGTTTAGGGTCGGTAATGTTGCTTCTCCACGGATTGGTTAGTAATTCAGGTGGAAATTGGGTAACTTATCGAGAAGAGTCCAATTAGAGATCGATGTTTCGTTTCGAATGTGAGCTTTATAAAGTGATGATGGAATTTTTAATTGAACTTACTAGTTGAACAAGTTTTTAGAATAACTGCTCAGTATGACTGGAACGTAGATAAAGACGTTTATAAATTAGTAATATTGTTCACGTTTCTAGGGTGTTTGTCACGGGTCGCTGATATTTAATATTCTATGAAGTTTTTGAATTGTTTTTATGTGTACCGCAACCTACCCAATTAGGTTGGTATTATTCAATTCAGTCACGTTATATTTAATTATGATTATTTATTGAGTGAATGTTCAGAAGCGGTTTTTGTTTTGTGAATTATCGTGAATTTGTTCATTTCGTTAGGATTGATGTAATATGTAGTAATAGATTTTGATAAAACATGTTCACTTAGCCTATCAGTTTCTAGTACATCGTTCGAAAACATGTGTCAAGTACACTTAAAATATTTCACTCCTCACTTAAAACACCAGAGTGGTTTGAAAGAACCAGTGACATACGACAAGAACAAGAGACCTAGTGGTTGTTTTAAAAAAAAATCGCTTATAGTTCATTAATAATCTGTTCATTGCGAAAAATTCAACCTAAAATAGACACATGCTATCCAAAATATACCAAAATTACTTTAGAAATTCCCCAGAGACGGGCGGCCCGTTATGGACAAAGTTTTAAACAAACTCGGACAAGTTTTTAAATAAAATCTTAAAGTTTTATCTCTAACTTAAGACGTACCTATTTGGCGACGAACTTCTATCACTTCTGTTGACTACATTTTGCAAGTTACCAAAACTGAAAGATATTGGATGGTAACTTTTTCTTCTTGAAGGATTCAAAACAGTCTAACAGTTACCTTACTTCTATCTTCTATGAAAATGAGAATAAAAAAAAATATTTTAGTAAATAAAACTTTGTAATCTAAATGAATAGAGCATGAATTTTGACTGCAAGTATAAGGAGGTGGCAAATAATAAGAATCTTTAACCGTAAAAAAATGCGGTGTTGTCTATCAAAGAGTTTTATTACCCTGACCAGTACCAACATCCTATACCAAAAAAGTAACGAATAAAATCAATTTTCTAATCCTTCTAGGCCAAGTCTAAAGAAATCTTCAATTTAGTTTTTACGATCAAACCTAAATCTTTCCTCTAATAATTATAATTAAATATTTTGATCAGTAGGATACCGACAGTCATTTGTACCGCGTTAAAATGTGCAAGAGAATTACAATTCTTTTACGACCCAAGTTTATAGCATTTTTATAGTTTTTCAATTGCCTTGGGTTGACAATCCGATCCGTGTAAATTCTAGCAATATGTGTGTGTGAAGAATCCAAGAATATTAATATGCTAATTTGAAGTTCAATTTTACTATATTTTTATAATAATTCCTCCTACATGTTTTAATATATCAGGTACAACTGCAATGGAAACTTTAATGTAATTATACATAATAAACTACCTAGTTTTTTTATAATGTATTTTTTTTTTCATTTTTATTGTGAAATTTGTTACCTAGTTGTTGAAAATAAAATAAAATCCATTTTTGCATTATATGCAGCGTTATTTTGTTTGTTAACAAAAGGTGTAAAATTAATCTATTTACAAACTATATCAAAATATAGTTTTTAATGCACAAGTTGTGTTAACAACACATTCTTATAGTAGGTACTTGGTACTATAACAAACAATATTTCTTAATAAAATCATTTACATTGTTATGTCTACAACATTATTTAATTTAAAAAAATATACCTCGGCAATATTTTATGTTGATCCGGGCCTAAAAATTCATTAAGCACACAAGAGCCTATTTGTATAATCGACCGATTAGTAACACGTGTCCACAAGGATTTTGTTCATAATTTATCGTGCACAAAATTTTTCACCGCTACCCGAAAGCTTTTCACAAAAATATTTATCCAATATACACAATCAGTGCCGCCTCATCACTTATGAAAAATCGTTTCTTTCAGAATCCTCTATAAAAAGCTCATTCCGAATTAAAATTAAGGCCTAGCGTAACCAACAAAGATGATCTTACATTTTCATCACACTCCCTGTACCAAACTGAACTGTAGTGCAAGGAGTGTAGAAGCAATTTCGCTTGATGCAGTATGTATTTACGACCTAGTTACAATACCAGTTGTCAAAATAACTGGTTGTTTTTCAAGATCCATTTGGTGAGCCATACTAGCCCTGAATTATAGATGTTAGAACAACAAAACAGGCTGGTATTTTAGTAGTGTTAGATAAAGTGTTAATTATAAGCATAAACCCGCGTGTTGTATAACAAAGCGTTTTTATGTGCATTTAGCCGAAATAAGATGGTTAAAAATACTGCAGATTAAACGGTAAAACACATATTTACCGTAAAATTTTCGTTAAAGAACCTTTATCAATTATTAACGTTGGAAATAGGCGTTTTAAAAGTAACGAACAATCTTTTTCATTTGAACATTCATTAGTAAAATAAAACTATAATAGCAAGTAATTTTTTGTTATCAACTGTCTAGTTTCTTAGTTAAGCTTACACAAACTTCTACACATGTAAGTATACAACGTAGGTACTATATAGCACACCTCGGAAAGTCCATTACCATCAAGTGTTATAGACGCCGTATCTGGAACCCCGAGCCACTCAGATAGCCCCACGTTCCATTAAAAGAAACCATAAAGTTACATTATTATGTGTTAATAATTTCCAAGAGAAAGAACGCCCTTTCAAAAAACCTTGCGGCAGATTAAAAAATTATATTCATTTGTAGTAAATATTTCATGTAAACTGTATGCGGAGATTTGTGTTTGGATATTGAGAAATGTGATGGGGTTCGCCTTATCGGGGCTCGCTTCTTCAGTAGCTTAATTTGGAGCTTACGTGTGAAGGCCGTTTCGTCACATTCTGAGTTGAAAATAAATTGAGAAATTCATAAAGAAGTTTTTGTTTCGAAGACCTTAAAAAAGGTTGAATGATATGTTGAGTAAAAGTTCAAACAATGACTATGAAACTGAAAGGGATTCCAAACTGGTTTCATAATTGGAAAATTGGGTTATTTTATTGATCTAACCGTACTTTGAATTATCGAGAATGTAATTACAGTACCTTTTCTCTGCCAATGTTTGAGTACAACAACAAATTGCTTCTATAGATTGCGCTGTATTCGATATGATCATGAGTATGTATAAAAAACATTTTTCATACGGAAGGCAGGCAAATTATATTTAGCCTCATCTACCTACGTACGCGGTGCCGGGCAGGGATCGAAAGGCGTTTACTCCGGGCCGTCTCATAAAATCAGTATCTAACTGCTCTGCATAATATCAGACCTGTTTTGAACTGAACCGAACACACATGAAGCCCGTAGGTATTTCAAAAGATTAAGATTACGTTTGACACGTTATCAGAGCAGATAAAATGTGCAAATACCAAGTCCATTTTGTATCTTTTTCCCGTGAAATATCATTACTCGGTACTTGACGGTCCCAGATAAGGGCGGTGTCCTCTTTTGAATTATTTAAATTTACGAATTTTTTGTGCAAATTATAAAATTAAGCGCTTAAGTGTAATGAAATAAGCAATTCAAACTGTGAAAATGGACTTTAATCTTACTTTTTAACTTTTCTCTTTCGGAATAAGATATTTTTCTTTATGATTACTGTTTAGGATTTCTTTTTTGTTACCTTTGCTAACAAGTTTGTCGGTAATAATTATGTCTTATCCCTTTTAAAAAGATCGGTATCTAGAAAAGAAATGACTCATCACATTACTGAAATTCACATCGTATTCGCAAAATGTGATTTTCACTAAAATAAAAGCACCATACCCACCCGTCTGCACTTGCCAAAGCCATTTTAGGTGACATTCAAGTTACCCCTAATCTCTCTATTTGGATTTCCTCTGTCTCACTTCGGCTGTAAGCGTAATGTGATAAGGCTTAAAGTCCCTTGGCGCTTGAAATTGAGAAAGTATAGGTACCATTGTTTTCTTTTATTCGCTAGGTAGGTAGATGTGAAAGTTCGGGACGAAGCAATTCCCGTTCCCTCTCGGTGGGTCCGGGATGGCTTTTGGGATGGTTAGCGTTTTTTAGTTATTTTTAGAAATGCTTTTACCCTTTTAAAAGGGTGATTTCAAACGATAGCATTTTCTTTGGTAATATTGGTGTTTTGCTGAACAAAGAAAGGATAGGTACTATTTGATTTCAGACACGCGTGCCTATCGCGTTATACTGTTGGGTTAGCGAAGCACGTGCTAGAAAAAAACAAAAGGAAGGAAGAAGAACATAAAGAATATATCAAACCTACGTGTTTATCTACACGTAATAGTAATTGAGAACAGCTTAATTTATGTAAAACTAACAGTATTCAATTCGGAATGACTTCTCTAGCAATAAAGCTAATGTGACCAAGTGCAACATAACATACGTCAGTAGTGTTATTCCAATACGTCTGTACGAAAGTCGAAAGCGATATCCCCCCAAACCTACCCCGTAAGTTATGCTCAAAGAGCCAATGTTTACCGCCAATCAAGTGTCGTACTTTACTACCCACAGTCGACGGTAACTTACGACAACGGCCGTAGGACTTTCGCTAATGAGACAGCAATTTCAAAGTAGCTCGTTTTCTGTCAAATGCTCTTTACTGGAAATCTGTTTTGTTTATACTTCTGGCAAAACAAATGATCCTTTTTGTTTATAGCTTGACAGTTCATTTAAATTATTTTGTTGATTAAATATGAGATAATTTTCATGAAAGAAGCCGCTGAAATGTTTTTTATAACTTTTGCATATTTTTTCCGGTCGAAGAACAGTCCGTACCCAACATATTTGTTTTTCGCAAAACCTACATTATAAATTGGATGGGCTTGTGCAAGAAGTTCAGCCCTTTCAACCTAAATAGTTTATAAGAAATGAAGGGGATGTCGGGTCCAGGTATTCAGAAATGGGTTTCTTTTTTTTTGTATCAACGTTACTTTTCAAGTCATCTCATGCATAAAGTAGTACCTATACCCTAGTTTGTTTTGAAGTACATATTTCTTACGGAACTATTTTATTTATATCTCTAACTCAGATTTTTCAAACCAGCGCTGCGAGCCTTAAAGTGTACGAGTGATAAAGACTACTGTTTGTCATGTTTTTAAAGAAAGGTCTGTCAAAACGAACTCAATAAATTATAAAAAAAAGCTATAATTCAGTGTTACATCAGCAGGTAGTATTGAAGTTAGATATCAAAAGTCTGAATGACCTACCATGCCCATACATATGTCGTGAACGAATTTAATTTTATATTATAAAAATGTTGGTCTCCCACTAGTTTGTTCCACTCATGTCAAACGTAGGACGAAAAAACATTCAAACACAAAAGTGCCTACTATCACAGACACTTTCACAATGCTGGTATATTATCACGATACTCTAAATGGAGTCTAAGTAGCTACCACTAAATCAATTGAAACATTTCAGTCGATCGGATAATTGCTGCTGACTAGAGCAATAAAACTGTGTGTTGATGGCATAACACAGTGCGGTCTAGTGACTTGCCCTATGAACTCGGGCAGCAGACATATATTTTAAGACACGACATTTTGTCGCGGTATTATTTTCCGCAAGTTGTAGCCTGCAGGTTGATGATGATGCAACCTTTTGTCGTAATTTTTCGGTTTAAAGATATTTATTTCTCAAAGAATAAAGTTCACTTACAGAGAATAATAATTAATACATTTTTACAGAAAGTTTTTGGTTTTACACCAGTGGTGTCATTTTTGTAAAGTTTTCTCCTACAGGATAAACTACGAGTATGCCTAGTATATTTAGTTCCGTGGAGTAGAATGTGGATTCACCTACTCCTTGTAACTAAATAATAATCCCGCACAAAAGTTTCACTACTTCTGTTTTCAGATGCACAATAATGAATGACCTATAAAAATACAAACATTTTCATTTTTTATTTTATATTGTAGCAAAATAACTAAAATTTCGGCATATTAGTTTTAATTCAGATTTCAGACTCTTTTTGTTTTATGTTGAGGAAACAAAAACAAAAAAGACAAAGAGACGTAGAAGTTAGTAAAGTCGCGGCTTACACTTTCATTCATTCGGTCACAGAAATAAATAAATTGATAAGTACTGTCGTTGGAAACAAATCAATCTACTGGGGTACTCGATGACTGGGATCATTATATTACTGTGTTTATACGAAAATTGGTACTAAATTTTCGTAATAATGTGTTTTTGTGTCAATTCATTTCAAACATTGATGGGTTTAATAGGTAATAAAGTTATTTATGTATGAATTGAGTATTTTGAATCAAAACAAAAGATGCTGTGTCTTATCTTTACCAATTTAATGAGCGCTGATTATTAGGTAAATTATTGCGCAATGACAAAGTGTAGGTATTTTATTTATAGTCAATTATCAAAAGAACACTACATATATAGGTGGGCAAGATATGAGCAAGATACGATCCAAAGTCAAATTAATAGTCAAAGTTCCTTATTTTCCCAGCTGACTTAACGTAATCAGACTTGACCGCATTTTATTTTGTAAATTTGCTTACATAACAAATAAACTGTTCCAAAATTACAGCTATACAATTTCTACTTTATCAAAAATAAATACGAAATTTGGTCGTAAGTAAATTTTTTTAATGCAAGTAATTTGTTTTTTGGTGTCAACTATGACATATTAAATTGCTATTACTTATACGATACTCAAATTAAGACACAGGTTGGCAATGATAATAAGCATTATTTAATATACCTACACAACCTTTTCACATACTTTTATGGCTAACGTACTCCCGGTAAAAAGTTATAATAGCTAGAAAACCTCGAGACAAACTAACAGCTTATGCCTCGAGCAATTCTTTCCCCAAGAGAGCTTGTTATCATATAAAATATACAAAGAGCCGTCTTAAGAATTTTCAGTGACAAAATAAATGCATAGAAAAATTATTTCTTGTTATAGGAAAGGAGGGACCGAGATCACACGTCGCGCCTGCCTACATATTTTATTGGCCCTGGAAGACACACAAGGGAAAATTTGCTGAAAATTGGTTCGAGGATGTATCTGAGGATATGCGAATAAAAATCTAGTATTTGTAAGTACTTGCAACAATTATTATCTATGATGTGAGTAGGTTTTGTTTAGATCTGGAATTTGAGAAAATATAAACTTTGATATTTTTTTGTTAAGTATTTTTTGTTTAAGTTACCACACTACTGGTTCAAAACAACCAGTTACACGCTAAAAAAATATATTGTCTATCTTTCTATCTAGTGTTAATGACAGCACCTTTGGTGATGTTGGTGTCTATGGGCAACGGTGGCCGCTTATTACCATCAGCTGGCTCGTTTGTCTAACTTTTACAAAAAAAAAATCTGGTAATTTATAAGGTACTCAACCGCTGTATGTACGCGCATTTCAAGAATATGATAGCTTAAAATTACGGTTGTATAGTTAAGATGAAAAACGTTGTCTTTCCAATAAAATGATAAGTTAACAAATTGTCACGTTGCCTACAAAAATGTCTGATCAACCCCTTGTGCGCGAGCCCTAGTACTTTATAGCGTATCAGTCGGTGCGGTATTCCCAAACTGCACTTCAGTTCCCGACCGGCGTATATAATACGTGCCTACCTATATTTATTGTATATCTTTTCCATTTCGTACACATCAGGTAGACTTGAAACGAATTTCTTGGCCGATATCTCATGTAGGTAAATATGTATAGTCAGCAAATAAAGTTGGATAACCTTTTTTTTAATAGTTCTTCCCGTTATGTAAATAGCAATTGTGCCTTGAAAAGTCTACAACCTCTTTACTGTAAGGTTTTCACACCTCTTTTAAAAATGATTTTACATGATTTTCTGCAAAGTAATCGTTTAGTTAAATTGAATTGTATTTTAGCTTCATAGATTATTATATCTGCAAAGTCTAAGCGTAGGATTTTAACTAAATATCAATTAATATTAGTGGGTTTGTACTTTCCTGTACTTACAATTATTTAAGTGATAGCCATAGTTTAGTTAATTGTAAGTTTGTTAACCTCCGTTTTTATGAATCAATAAAATGACATGATGTCAACTATTTTTATTATGGATCAAACTTTAGAGCCGAGCGGGATTTAAACCCGCAAAATTTTGAAACATAATCTTTTGATATATAATCTTTGTGATTTCTTTAAGTGTAGTAAACACTACCTAAAAAATTAATAAAATAAGATATCAACTGATCAGAGAATACAAATTTTGATGTTGACTAGCGTTCATCTGTAATTCATTTTTCAGTTGACAAAAGATTTGACACCAGATTATTTCAATTTGATTTGATTATGCCTTTAGAAACCAGCCGGTAACCTAGTTACTTCGATAGTCTGGTGATTTGTCTTCATAACTAGTCATTATCTACTGGTCGTTATCAAATTAATCCCGACCCAGAAAACGAAAGAAGCTGTGAAGTAATTACCACAAATTTAATGAACTCACGCACGTGTGTTCAAAAATAAATTGAAAAGTTTAATTAGGGTTTATAATATCGTTTTTAGTACGCAATGTTAAGCTTATCACGGATTTCGTTGATAATTAAAATATTTAAATAGACGCGGAGGCGTGATATGGTACAGTTATTGCCTATTGCTATGGCACAAAACCTTTTGAAATATACAAAATGAAACAAAACTACAGAGCAATCTTAGGATTTCCATATATTTATGACATTTTCAAAGTAATTTAAACATCACGCAGACGTGACGAATAGAATATTGGTACAGTTATTGGCTGTTGCTGTGGCACAAAACCTTTTGAGATATCCTCAAGGATCTACTACAAAGCAATCTGAGAGGATTTATAAATATTTATGACATTTTCTAACCAATTTAACCACCACGTCAGACGATACGAAATACAAGAATAAGGTAAATCAAAATTACGTGATTAAGTTTGATTTTGTTAAAACTGTTTTTTCACTTTGCTCAATTTTTAACATAGTAATTTTGAGTATCAACTGTTTTAAAAATACAAAAACACAAAATTTACCGATATTTAACGTAAGATAAGCATTAAAAACATAATTATTGTAGTTAAGGGTTCAAAATTTAGTTTAATAAATAAAATAAAATAAAACTGAGCTATTTACAGTTAAGTTATGTGCGATAGCAACAGCCGGGAGCTATACACACCTTATAAGATTATATCAAGTATTTTGAAGAGGTGGGGTTATGCTACTCTTTGTGCTATGGGGTTTATAATTATCACCTTTTACCAACTTAATCACTGTTCCGACGCATTAATTTGCAAATTTATAAAATAACTGCATGTAATTCATTTTAATTGCTATATTAAAGGAGTTTTTATTTTTATTTTAACCATTAAGTAATCGTAAAGATTATAATTAACTGTGAACGAATACTAAAATACACAATAACAAAACCAGTAGCTACTTTTATCAAAACTATGGTTGAGTACCAAAAAGTAGATTTTCATCTTCTTTAAATTCAAAGTAGGTATAAACTTGACCTAATAAGCTATAAAAAGATTTAAAGATACAGCTAAGGTATGGTGATTTTCGTCACCGGTGAAGATTTCAATCAGCCACTGTTTAAAACACCATCTTGGACTACGTGAGTCAGATCAATCTTACAACTAAAGTTCTCAGCATATGCAACGAGATTTTAGTCGCGGGAATGGAACGGGCATGGTTTTTGACATCTATACATACTATTGTTTCATCAAAAAGTGTTTCTCTAAAAGGCAATGACAGTTATTTGTTATACAAGAATGCAAAGTTGCTTTTTAATCTAGTGCTCCAATTTTGGTGAACGGGCAAGGATTCAAAAATTAGAATACTAAGCGTCAGCGAGGGAATCAAAAGAGCACGTGGTGAAAAATCTTTGCACTTGAGTGTAAAACGTAACCAATCATCCCATTTCAGCGAATAAATGACTAAATGCAAAACGAAAACGTTGCGCGTAACGCAAATAAAAAAAAGTAACACACCAAGAAAGTTCCGAGTTAAATATTTTCTTACCGCACTGCTATATATATATTTAAAATTGTGCTTACTTGTAATAATCATCTATGCAGACCTTACATAATAAAACATACATTTATAAGTTAAAATAAATAACACTTAAATCTAGAGTCATAATCATCAGCCTGAAGAAGTTTGCTAAATACATAGACGTCTATAAATTTCCAGAAAGCTGAGCTCACTCTTTTCATTGACGTCAATTCAGAATGCTCCAAATCAGATACAAACAAAACCTACATAAAATACAAATCGAGTGGGTCAGTAATAAGGCTCTTTACTGCTTGTTTCCGTTTTCTCATATGTTTTTCTTATTTCAGAAACGCGGGTCTCGCCTAATCAAGTAAGGACTGCAAGCACTCTCATCAGCATATTTAACACACAACAGCCTTAATAATAAATTTAGTTTATTCTTATTGCAAATATGAGCAGCCTTCAATATTTTCATAGTTTTATAGTAGGCTGGAGAGCCCTGCCAACTTATTTTATCTTACTCCTAAAACAGCTGATATTAGTTCGTAAAATAATGTGAGTTTGTGAGAACCTTCTTTTGAATAGCCCGTTATTTTTGTAAATTATTTTTATATAGCTTTCGTATGTTGTGATATTCAAATTAATGTTGTTTATTAAAAGTGTTTCTTTTTAATTTATAGATAGTTGTGATAGCGGTTTATAAAGCCACAAAGTGTGTTTTAATGTAGTTAAATATGCGTTAAATTAATATTTCCTGTCTTCTTATAAAAGTTTAGTTAGTGTTATGCTTTTTATTTCCCTTCCCAATCATTTATTTTTATAATAGGTATCATAAATAACAATAAATAACCAGCCAAATAGCCTCAAAAGAAAGCAGAGCTAGATAATAAGCGAACAAGATTGATATTATTTTTAAGTAAATACATACTTAAAATACAATATACCACCCTGACAGAGATAAAAACATCTGTTTAAGCATGGTTGTCCTCGGTGGGGATCGAACCCACGACCTATGGCGTATAAGGCAGAGCTACTACCAACTGAGTTGAGAGAAACCATAAGTGGTAGGAAAATGCAGTATTTTTTCATTTTTATTGTTTTTAGTTATTATTTAATAATGTAATGTGAAAAGAAAAGGTCAACAACCAATAATAAATTGTGGATTTTTTAATAAGTAGCTGCCACGTAAATAATATAACACCAAATCAGCATAATCAAGGTTTGAGATAACGAAAACAGGTGGGTGTATCGCTAAATCTATACTATAATATTATAAAGCTGAAGAGTTTGATTGTTTGTTTGGTTGAACGCGCTAATCTCGGGAACTGTTGGTCCCATTTGATAAATGATTTTTATGTTGGATATATTTCATAGCACAGGATTGCAATGTCTGAAGGGAATGGGGAGGGGGAGGCTTTTGTCCAGCAGTGGGACCCGGAGTACACATAATAAGTAATAATAATGTTGGACAGTTCATTTATCGAGAAAGGCTAGAGGTTATATTATTATGACACCACGCTATTTTCTACTAGTAACTCGTGCGAAGCTGGGACGGATCGCTAGTAATATTTATTATTTAAAATCCGAATCAAAAGCAAGTGGACTTTTACATTAAGTTAGTTTCATACAAACATATCCCAAGCCAAGTTTAGGTAAGCGTAGTGAAGGACGCCTTCCGGCAAAGAACGACGATCTGCAAAATGTAGCTGGTAAGCTGCAGGAGAAGAACCGAAGACTGGGCTCAGTGGCGCGACTTGAAAGAGACCTTCGTCCAGCACTGGACGTAGGTTGATGATGATGATCTAGCCCCAAACTAAGGAAAACTTCTACTATTTGAGCTAATAGACATAACCATTCATAGTTTTATTTTTTTTAAGCGACTTCAAACAAAAAAGGAGGAGATTCACAAATTGAGAACTTTTTATTTTGAGATTTGTTTGAAACAATATTTCAAGGCTTTGTTCGACCTAATATTTAGTAAATGAAATAAAATTTATTGGATATTAACAAACATTATTATACCTACAATTAGGTTACAGCTTACAATGTAAATTTCCTGGCAGAATAACATTGGTACCCAAACAAGGATTACCCTGTGATATGGCATACCAATGCCCTCCCCCGAACAAACTAAGCATAGCTAGTATTATGTATGATTAGGCATATAAATGCAAGTACAAATTGTATCAGAGAATGTACATATGCCAATGTAGTTTAGATTTAAAATTTCATTCACATCTGAAGATCAGTTTATAAATAGGGCCGCACTTCAGTTTCAGGATTTTTATCTACTTATATGTACTATTTACGTTGGTTATTTTCCAATCCTATAGCACAACAATATACGAAACCCGAGTTTAAATTGTTCGTTTTACGGTTATTGCGTACTTCGATAGTAGGTATCTTTTGAATACGAATTCGCAACTTCAGCATTCTCACGCAAACCACAATACGAACCAAAACCTGACTTAATTCTATAACAGTACAGTTGAAAATTGCGTGTTGCAACAGTTTAATAAAGGCTTGTTACATACGAAGTTTCCAGTAAGTTTACATGATAGTAAAAACAATATTTTAAGGGCATTATGGGCATTATTGTCTACATTTTCTGTTGTGTCCTAGAGTTTACGCCGCGATTTTATTTCCAAGTAGCCGCTCACTGGGATTCTTGTGTTGGACAAGTAATGATCATAAGTCCATTCTACCTATTTCTTACCAGCTATTAGTGACGTCATAACATTACTAAGACAAGAAATATGCAGTCGTGCGATGAAACATAAAACCTTATTGTTTTTTTTATCCTTTTTTAAAAAGCAATGGTATATAGTGTTACATATCGAACTATAAGTAAGCTTAGCTGAGGTGCCATTACAATCCTTTCACCACACTCGTTCGACAGAAGTATATGACAAAAAGCTTATTCTTTTTGTTATCTCAGTTTTCCCTATCCAAAGATTGTAGATCTTTTAGTCATGCATTTATAAATAGGAGAATGCATTTTTAAGTAAAAATCAAGCCAGAGCTTTAGTTTGTAAATAAAATAAGAATCCTGAAAACATTGTGCTTTGAATATTTAAAATAAGTAAATAAAATGAGAATCCTGGAAATATTGTGCTCTAAATATTGAAAATAAAATACACCAAAGTTATAACTTTTTTTGAAGATATTATAAAACCAGCGAGCTCCAAACACAGGTTGTACTAGAAAACTTTTTCACTTACACCTATAGACCTATTGCCTATTGCTACCTACCTACTTTATAAAAAACATGCATTTTAAACACACTCATGTTCTTTATAAACATGTTTGTCCTTCAGGTATAGAAATTAAATAAGTATACAACCATCTGTTTAGAAAAAAACTACTATGTCAGCTGAGCTCAATTTTTATTAAAAAAAAATACTCCCTAATGTTATTAATTGACAGGACTTCGTGTGGTGGATCCATAAAAATAAACGTCTTCTAAAACAGGTAGTGAGTTTTGATAATGACTTAATTATTAATCCATTTATGCATACAAAGATTTACATCAAGTTCATTAATTTTAAGTTATCTAAAAGTTAAAAACTAAAGCTCCATTTACACCAAACAAGCGAAAAAGATATGAATAATAATATTTTGGACTTGTGTGAATACACATCTACCCCCAAACTAAGCAGAGCTTGTACTATGAAACCAGATACCTGATATAATTTGCATTTTTTTGTAAGTACATACTTAGAATACAATATAACACCCAGGCAGAGAACAACCACCAAATATTCATCAACCAAATATTTATTCTCGGTGGGGATCGAACCCACGATCACACCTACGGTGCAGAAGGCAGAGCCACTGAGCTGAGAAGCCAAGTCATACTCGAATAATATATGGTCGAAAACATTCAAAATTTGTATTTAAGTTTGCGATTAGCGAGTGTGCAAGGGATTTTATAAGTGTATTCGTATATCTAGAATTATCTATATCTATATCTAGAATTCTTGGCATCACCATTACCTACGGAACTGAGATATTCATGGCATGAAGTCCACGAAAGGATGTTGCCCTCACGATAAGCATAGTAAATCTGCAACAGAAACGCACAACAATCTTTCTAACAACCTTTCTTTTTTCTTATTTAGGTATGTATTCTTATGATGTTTATATTTTTTTGTTGCCTGTTTAAAAAAATTTATAGTAATAATTTGTATGACGTATCTTAGAACATGGTGTATGTGGAAAGATAAATAAATGAAACTGAAATTGAAACAATCAATGTTAAGAACAGCTGAATGATGATGAACGGTTAACAGCAGCTGGCAATAATCGGCTGAGACAAAAAAATGCGTTAATTACTGCAACGAGATAAAATGTTTGCGGCATGCAAAATACATGATCTGTAAATAAGTAAGGTAAGTATTCTATAAAAATACCAAGTAGACTAAAATAGACGTTTACTTTAAAAGCACTGGTAAGGAGCTCTGAATTAAAATCCTTTTACCACACTGGTTCGCAAAAACCAGTTCTACGTTGAAAAGTTGTCAACACTGGTAGATGTCAAACTAAGGTCAATTTTTAATTCTGAAAAAAAATTAACACATTTTATTTGCTTTTAATTTGCTTTAAAATAAATTATTTCAAGAACTTTTCAAAAGCGTAACTTGTTTTTTTTAATAACATATTACACTTCGATGTTGGACTTTAGGACACTTCGAATGGTTGTAATGCATGTGTGTTACTAGGTTTCAGTTTTACTATGTTTGAAAGACTCTCATCGTAGATTCCAACCAGTTACGTATCCGTGATAAAAATAGCACCTCCCCGCTAATAATAGTAATAAACTAACTTTTAATTATTTAAAATGAAGATAAGCTTTGAAATAATGGTTCTAATCTAAATAATTAATATTTAAACTCATTATAAATAACGATTTCACATATTTATTTTTTAAGATTTTGGTAATTTATTAATACCTATCACTTCTCACGTATCCACTTACTATTCTAGTATTATCTATTTATTATATTATTAAGCTATTTGAAAATTGTTTTGTATTCTTAGCAGCATTACTAATTACATAATACCTGCTAATAGTAATTAATAATTATTATTGGCAGAAAAAATCTCTCAAAGGTAAAAAAATATCATCAAGCTTTGAATAAAATCTAATTGTAAATAATAATTTGGAATGAAAACTTTGTTTTTCCTTGGACCATGATGTGTTTGAACGTGCGGTCATCAATTATTATAAATAATAAAATATCTTCTAGGAAATATGATCACCAAACTTTATTTTTCCTTGGACCACATTATGGTCCAAGGAAAAATAAAGTTTTTTATTCCAAATTACTATTTACAAAATCCAAACTATCGATATCCGGAAACAAAAATTCCAACCAATACAAGGAACTTCACTCTACCTGTCTGCATAACTACCTACTTTGAAGGGAAAACCATTCGCATAGCCTGCATGGTAAATATCAAAATTATCACATATAAGAGTCTAGACTTTCACAGTCAATAAATTTAAATACCAAATTAAATCACATTTAAAAACCTTGTCTTTAATCAATCCGTTCTAACCATAGATATATATTGATCAAGATGCCGCAAAGGTTTAATAGATAAATAGATGTATAGATGGATGACTCTTTAAATTTAAATGAATTTTTAATTAATTATTGTTAATTATATTTTGGTGTAAAATGCACATCATTTTTTGTGTTCATAAATTTGATAAAGGTTTATTAATTTTATATCTTTCAAAAGGTCAAAATGTGCCAGTGAAAGTGTGTCATCGACAGCAGTCTGCCCCTTAATACCTATTGACTTATAACTGAGAGCTTTGCTTAAAGAGTTAAAAAAAAGCGGCCAAGTGCGAGTCGGACTCGCCCATGAAGGGTTCCGTAGCAACAAGTAACATAATATAAAAGTTCTTGTAGTTTGTCGAAAGGTAAATTGCGGTTTGCGATTTATGACGTATAAAAAAAAATTGCTGTTTAGATCTCGTTCAAACCAAATATAGTTGAAAGTTTGCATAGTAATGTACATCATATATTTTTTTTAGATTTATCATTCTCTTATTTTAGAAGTTAGAGGGGGGGGGACCAACTTTTTACCACTTTGGAAGTGTCTCTCGCGCAAACTATTCAGTTTAAAAAAAACGGTATCAGAAACCTCAATATCATTTTTAAAGACCTATTCATAGATACACGTACGGATTTGATGAAAAAAAAAATTTTAAGTTTCAGTTTCAAGTATGGGGACCCCCCAAATTCTTTGATTTTTTTCTAGTTTTATGTAAAAACATTGATGCGGTTCACATAATACATCTACTCGCCAAGTTTCATTAGTCTAGCTTTTATAGTTTCGGAGAAAAATGGCTGTGACATACTCGGACAGACAGACAGACAGACAGACAGACAGACAGACAGACATGACGAATCTATAAGGGTTCCGTTTTTGCCATTTGGCTACGGAACCCTAAAAACACGCATTTATGAAACAAGCTTGCGGTATCGTGTTTACACTATGTCTGTGATTATAGCCTATGAGTGGCTATGAGCTTGGACTCTCAATTGATTGCCGAGTAGGTATGCTTAACCGAGTATGTCGTTGATGTGGTGATACTGACTATAATAACCGATCATACCCACCTATTTAATGTTACGGCTCACTAAAGCCACAGTCGGAACACACTTAACAGCTGTTCAAGTTTGTACAGAGAATATTGGACCTCGCAAAAAAAATGTACAAAAGTCTATAAAGAACCGGGCTATTACAAATAATATTACGGGGAAAAAAATATTAAAAAAATAGCGTTTATTTTTCTATTTTCGCATTTAGATTTTTGCATTTTGTTGCATGCTAACTGTGGTACAAACAGCGTCAAAAGTAGATTGGGATTTCTGTTCTGTAATGTTTGAATATTTCTTAAACCAGCTCTATAAATGAAAGTTTTTAACTTTATTTCGATATACAGGGTGGAATTTTGTAATGCCACCTGGAGCGAAAGTACTCTTAATACTGCAGATAGAAAATTTTACTCAAAGGAAACATTCCTTTATTTTTGAGTAGATAACAAACTGCATTCAAAGATTTTCGAAAATTCTCTTCTCCCACACCCGGGAATCAAACCGGCTAAAATCTGAAAAAATAATACCCTGTACTTTTATTGCATCGATCGTTAGGGTCAATTATAAGGATGAAATCTCTCTAAGAGAATGGAGCCATTTCGAGCAACTAATTAGTTAGTTTACCATTTTTTGTAAATAATTATATTCATTTAAGATTTCCTTGTTTTTCTTTCATTTAATTTATCATGTGTGTTAGAGAGATTTCATCCTTATAATTGACCCTAACGATCGATGCAATAAAAGTACAGGGTAATTTTTTTTTTAGATTTTAGCCGGTTCGATTCCCGGGTGTGGGAAAAGAGAATTTTCGAAAATCTTTGAATGCAGTTTGCTTTCTATTCAAAAATAAAGGAATGTTTCCTTTAAGTAAAGTTTTCTATCTGCAGTATTAAGAGTACTTTCCCTCCAGGTGGCATTACAAAATTCCACCCGTATATCCGATTTGAGTCATCATTTTGCAAAACGAAATTTCTATTTCTTTCACAAATTCAGAGATAAAGGGTATTTAGAATCTAAAATTGACAATCTTCTTTTGATACTGACTACACAACAAGTAGAGAATTTTGTCTACTTGTACATAATTAAGTACCTACTTGTGAATTAAATATAACTTACCAATGTGATGCCAATAAAATTCGTTAAATATGAAACGTTTGCCTTATTTCCTTCCTTATTAGTAGAAGTGTAGCTTTGAGGTAAAAGTACCTTTAAAATCGCCTTAGATTGTAACTGTCATGAGACCATGACGCACGTCCAGGGCATTATGGATCTAAAGATAGAAAGTTTAAAGTTCATTTTTGTGATTGTGAAATTTCCATTTTCTGTCACTTGGCATAGACTATCGACAGATATAGGAATGCTAGCCAGCCAGTTCTATTAGAATTATTTATACTTTGCTCTGAGAATATCTAGGATTGTAAGTGAACAAGCTATACTCTATGCACCTATGTATAAACGGTGCATAGGTACAATGTTGCCATAAGCAATCGATTTCGTCATTCGGAACGCTTAAATCGATTCACCAGACTAGAAGCGAGTAAGTATAATCGGAAAGAATCGTTTTATAGGCGATTGTAACACGTACCAACCTATAACGGTCGGTAATTGGAAGATTGAATTATTATTAAAGTATCTACTATATAGCACGTTAGGTGCTAAATGATGCTTAGATATTTGAAGAAATAATTTGATTATCAGTTGAGTTATCTCTAGATCTTTTGTAATGGTCTACAGATAGGTAAACTGTTTTTTATCATTTGAGTACCTATAATTATCTATATAACACGTTAGATGACGTAAATAATTGTTAGACACTTGAAGAAGTAATTAAATTATTAGTTGAGCTATCTCTAGATCGTTTGTAATGATCTGCAGATCGTCTGACCTACACAATCATGGTTGAATGTGTTTGACAGCCTTAAAATATAAAATCTATGAAATATAAATTTATCTCCGTTCTGAATTTTTTACATCACAATAGGTAGGTAATCATCATTACGTCCTATTGGTATTTTGGTAAGTAGAGTACTTGTACTTGGTTAGTAAAAAAGGTTAGGAATTTAAACTTTTATTTAAAAAATCAAACGACTGGTTGATATCTAACGATACAATCACGAAGATCTTTGAATAAAATCTAAATCAAATCAAAAGGAAGCTTGCCCGTAACAATCTCATCCATTCCTTTTCAGAACATTGTTAGAAACCCAATTCCATTAAGACCCCATTATTAACAGCTGACTTCCACTTGAATTTAGAACACGCTGGTGCCCTGCCATCTAGTAGCCAGCGGCTGCACTACACTACAAACTAGCGCCCTCTGTAATCAACGCTGCGAGTACGTAATCACGCACTACTACATTGACGCGTGCTGCAGCTCGCTCTCTCGCATACGTAATGAGAGAGATAAGCGAACCACCCAAGATGTCTTCTAAATTGGCTTTTTAAAATGCGTGTTGTTGATTGGTCAACGTGGGAGAGACAAAACTAGTATTTTCCAGATCACGCCAATCGAATACCGGCTGGCGAGCGAACGAAGACCGCCATTCTATTTTAGGTGTGGCTCAGCCTAAGAACCTCCTTTATATTCCTGACGTATGCAGTCATTTGAGTTATGGATTATGGCGTAGGACTACGTGTATTTATAAGAAATCTGCTGAATTTCTCTTAGCTACAAAATCTAACAGAAAAGTAACGCTGAGTAATCAGTAGACAATAAAAGTCGATGATATTTTTACAGCTCGCAAAACGGTAGGTATACCTGAGTATTAGTACGTAAAGAAAGATTTCTAAGAGCACGTAGGTACCTAGTCAGAAAAAATGCGTTAAAAAATTTACCTACTCAGCTATGCATTTTTTTTGACCGCAATTTCACTATAAAAAAATTTATTGACCGCAATCTCACCATCAAAAATTGCAATTGCAAAAACTATCTTTAAACAAAAACCTATGTGCTAAATTAACACCTATTATTAACTCTTCTCATATTTTTTCCTGTTCCGTTTTGTCGTTTTTACCCATTCTCATGAGATAGGAATAAATAAATATTTTTGGGCAGGCTGGAATTATGAAAGAAAGATAACAGAATAAATTAAAAAAATGCTTACTAACCTGAAAAACGACTTAATACAAACAAAAAATTCAGGGGCGTTGAAATTAAAGGAAAACTTGAAAGGAAGCAATTTGTGAAAGAATAAAATGAAACTGGGTAGCAAAGATGAAAATAAGTTCATAAGCTTACCAACATTAGGAAAGTACAGCCACGGACAAAAAATATAATAAGATGGACCAGACTCGTACCTGTAAAGGCACCATGTCATTAACATTTTGGAAGGTACAGTCACAACCAAACTTTGTATGACAAAATAATATGAATTAAATAAACATCATTTACATAGTAAAATAAATAATTATAGTTTTAGTCACTAGAAAAGTGGTCATGATGTAGATAAGTAAAAGAAAAGAACCCGTATTAAAAAGCTACTAATAATTTGGGTTATAAAGTTTAGTTTTATACCTTGTTTACGGCCAAAAAATAACCCCGCGTGGGAACTTTACTACAAGAAGTCAAGTGGCGCTTCAAACGTCACATCGTAAAACTGTAGCTGAATGAAACATCGACCATAATTGGCACATTAAAACGTCGGCCATTGACAAAATTTTATTGACACTGTAAGGATAACACACAACAGGTGACCGTAGGTTTTTACGAGCAAAGTCGGGCGCGTGCCTCGTCATAAAACAACGCTCAAATCGTAAAATCGTAAGAGCTGTTTAAATTGCCCCTAATAGAACATTATAGTTGTCTCAATGACGTGTTTAGTTTTATGTGATTTTGTATAAGTAAGCGCCTCTATAAAATTTTGTGGCATAGCTACAAGATAGTAGTAATATTAACTTTTTTATATATTAACCACCTAGTAGGCGGGCTACAGACATTGTAGATAGCAAACAAGATGAGATCTGACATATTTGAATGCTTCTAAAATTTATAAGTTTAATATAAATATGTTTTTACCTGTATTTAATTAATTATCTTAGCATTATTCAAAACGTTCGCTTAATATCTGTTATTATATTAGTTTTGTTGTTTAAGAACTGAGCATTATCATCTTTGTATGGTAAAAATTGTTGCTGTATGTTTTAAAAAACAGAAATTTCAAGTAGGCTAATGAAATAACCCAAAATACTATCATTCCCATACTGGTAAATTTAAATTGTATTATTATTTTAATTATCAAATTACTTTTTTTCCGTATTTTGTTCATTTTGTAAATACATGTATTTATTGTTATTTTCCTTGTAAATAAAAGGCTTATCTAATTATTAAAAATACATTTATTTTATACATTCATAACTATTTTGTAAATGACTGTACTAAAAGGCCGTTCTGCGCCTTTGCGCTGTGATCCGGCAAAAGTAAAGGAATTTGATACTCTAAGCAGACTTGTACTTTGAAATGTACCTAGTTGATACTTCGTAGGTCCGGACTTGAAGGTTTTTAATTATCTTCATTATTTTTGCAAAATTTATTAAAATAAGCTACGTTTTCTCTCCATTTTAATTATAGAACTTAGCAAAAATACGATGAAGTCCAAATTATATTTACCTATTTGATAAGTAGTAATGTTTTAAATAAATTAATTATGTAAGCGTTTAACGTTTTTATCATCATGAATAAAAACGACTTGAACTTCATGACATATTAAAGAGATAAATTTTGATTACTTAAGTTACACTGAGTTTTTTATAAATATTTTACAAAAATTAGTAGTGCATGCAATACCTACAAGGCTAAATTAAATGTCTTGTAATTTTTACTGCCAGATTTTTCAAATCATCTCGCCAGTTGTAATAATGAGAATCGTCCGCGAAAAAAAACTAATTATAGGTACAAATACAAATTTCAAACCCTTGTTTATACAAAGAAGCAATATATTCAAAAACAGTCCAGCTCAGCGGAAAAATAACAAGATGGGGTCGAAGCGAGCTCTGGGGCCCACTCGCCGTCGACTCCGATATTACTGCAAATAAGAACTTACGGCTTTTCTTTGTTGCACGTCATCCATTTTCTTTGTGCATCTGTAACAGAAAAATTTTGTATGTTAAATGTTGAATGTAAAAAAACAATATGTTCTGAAATAAATTTTTGTTCATCTAATTTAGGAAGCTTACAAATATCATACCATTCTGTGATGTAATTGCCAATTGTATATTTCGTAGACTTTCTACAAGTATATTTACTGACGTTGCAGGACTTGTAGTGAAGTTGAAATTTGAAAATCTCAACATGCGCTGACGGCAAACAGCCACAACATGATTGAAACTGGGAGCAAATACGTGTATTTGATTTAATTTAGAAAAAGAAACCAACTGTTCAAAACTCTGTAAGCTAGCAGAGATAATTTTTGCTTGCCTGATGAAATAAAATTATAGCTATTTTTATAATCATAAATAACATAAATTTTTTGACACTATACAGTACTTAAGTAACTAAACGACACATTTCTGACAACATTCTAAATCTTTTAACATTCTATTTCAAACCCAAACCAGAATAGATCCACGGGAACGTGTCTTAAACCAACACAAATTTACCTCAGTAGGTGCTTAGTCAAAAAGTTCATCGCTCTCCCCAATTTAGGTGAATTCAGACATATACATTCCTTATTATATAGTGAGTGGCATGGTTTCATACTTATACAGCATTCAAAATATCGTCAGTTTAAGCCAGCTTATGCTGAGAAAACGATGATGGACGAATATGAATATAGAAAGAAAACATGACAGCAAAACATGTTCATATATCCCTACTATAGTAGAGATATTCAAAATACGTAGTAAAGTATATTTTACTACTGTATTCAGAATATCTATAGTCGCTAAACATGTGCGACTCGTCATATCCATTGAGACGAATGTTTACAATGCAACGAACGGAAGGATTCCGTCCAGATAGACTATAACACCTCATCACCTGGGCTCGTCTTCATCGAGCAGTAAAACCCGTCTGCTGCTCGTCTACGGCATTTACGACCAAACGATACGTATAAAAATAACAATCTCCCGCTATTATTACAAATGATACACACTTTACGAGCGCGAATATTTACGTTTTTATTTCAAACGTTTATGGCTTGTTGTGCAACTTAATAGCGCACTTGAACTTGTCGGGCTAGTGACACCGTTTGATCCAAATCGCGTTTTATTGTTCTACTCAATGGACGGACGTTGTTTTACGAGCATGTCGTAATCTGTGACGTTATAAGTCAGCGTACTACGGACTCGTGACTCATTCGAATGCGCTAAACTTTCCATTTTGTACTGTTTAACAGCTCATAGTTGCACGTGAGTTTCAATATAATTTTCGATCCAAGCTGTACTATCAACCTAGTCAATTGTATTGAAAAACTGAGTATCAGCTACTTTTTATTTTATCCACGGTTTCAAAAATGCTCCTTTTTCGTGACATGATCACAATAGTTCTATAAAGCGGCAGAGGCGAGCAACGAATTTATTTCAGGTGCCGTCCCTCGCTCGTTGAGACAAGTTTACCCTCTTTGTGTAGCCTATTTGTATCCGGTCACATCGAAAAACGATAAGTCGAACGCGTCAGCTTCGTCTCACTTATCTTTCTTTAAAACATTGTCCCCAAAGGTGCCCTTGGATAAAATAATAAGGGACGAAAAATAGTGTCAAGACGCTCATACCCTGAAATTTGCATTATATTACGCTTTCATATTTCCAAGGTGAACCTTTCTGAGGACAAATAATAGGTGGAGTGCATCTGGGTCTACATTAAGGGACATCTTTCTATTCGCTTCCAGCTTTCGTAAATATTTTTGTTATTGGACTGAGCCTCCCTCGAAGAGTTCGTGTTTTTCGATGTTTGTACCTGCTCTATTAGGAAATTGGATAAGTAATCCATACATTATTGATAGATGCCAAGTCATCTCTACTGTCGATTTTATTAGTAGACGTTCTGAAAATTGAAATATTTTATCGAGAAAGTTCAGTACATATTTTATGGATGATTTTCTCACAATATATTATGTGGGCAGATGTAACAAAAGAAATCGACTACAGAAACGGATAGTGACTGCAACTTTTTGCAAATAAATTCAGTTGTAAACGAGTACTGTCAAAGCATAAATTCGTAGAACGGGCCTACCCCAGATATCCTTAAAATACGAAAAGATTTTTCGTTCAAATATTTTTAATCAAACCGAACTCTCTCAATACATAAAATGCAATATTAACACCATTTTTGCATTACGTGTAGCGCCAAATACTTGCAAATGTGTGAATAAATCGTGTACGTTATGTGACAGCCCCCATGTGACCTTTACTGAGTACCTCGGCTTTTGGATACAGGAATGGCTTATAAAATTCAACGTTCATTAGCCACTTTTTGGTTTGTTTCGTGCTTTTTAGCAGACGGTAATCTTACGAGATGGCGTGATGGGGCGCCAAGATTGCAACAGAAAAGAGGAGTAGTGGACTGACAGGAAAAAAAATACTGTTTTGTATCACATTGCTTTTTGAATACATTTTCTACCAAAGTATGCTAACACGATATTCATTAATTAAATGCCTTAAAAAGAACCAAAACTGTACATGCATAAAATTATGTAGATTTTAGTACCTAACTAATGAGTTTGTACCGTCGCTACCTACAGTGAATTTAATTCAGAACACCGCCCTTCCCTATTTTTCTAACTATGTTTTAGCCAAATAGACCCACCTTCAAATTACAGCGCTCTCTATTTCAACGTAATTGGATTCTGAGGAGCGTTAATTAACGAACTCTCTGGAATATCTTAATCTGACCTCGAGATAATTGTGACGATGGCGGGTTATCTTGCCGTCCACAACACTGGACCGGTATCGAGAAATAAATAAATTCGACATGTTTACGACTGGAATACCTTCAGCATATTTTCGAAACGAGTTCTATGACCCAAGGCGTCTAAACGTCAGATTTAGTAAATAAAAACTAGCATCGAATGTCGCGCACGCCCACAAACCATTGACTTTGTAATCTTTTTGAGATTGTACACATAGCATTTCACTGTAAATGGCGTTATTTTGTAATCTTACGATTGGGTACAGTGTCTACCTACGCTGCGTTTATTTACTTATGTCACTCTGAGCAATGTTGTACATATTATTTGAAAATTATAGGCCTCGATACTTATTGGAACGGTAGTTACGTTTTCACTTAAAAGCCGTAACATATTTGTGAATAGGCAAATAAAGCTATTATTTTTTGACATTATTACAATAAGTTATACCCTAATTGATAAAGTTACTTTTGTTTATGTAATGTTTTTTGAATGCTTATAAATATTATTTTAGGTTGAAAGACGAAAATATCATTGTTTCCAAATGTCATTGATTTAGTCTCAGTGTAGTAAACACAGCAGTTGAAGAAAATGTATTTTTATACCTAAAATGTGTAAAAAAGACGGTGACATCAACGCTGGTATGGCAAAGTCCTGCTGTGAGGAGTTACATTTTTAGACTTTTTTTTTCGTAATTATATGCGCATTTTTGTGATAGGTATTTTATTACAGTGTATAAATAAGCAAAAAATAACAGGTTTTAGTTAATTATAACCGAAGTGGCGATGATTTTGTGAAGATCGCGGGAAGTCAGTGGGTTTTTAAGGATCAAGATCGTTTTTTCCGAAACATGGTGTATAAGAATTATTTTTAGCCCCAAAACCTTACTTCCACCAGGGAACTTCTTGCGACTGATGATGATAAAACATCTAATAGAATAATCATAAGTAAGTTAATGTATAAAATTGCAACTAAAGCTAAATAAAAAATCTAATTCAAATTCATAATTTTTTTTATTCAGTTGTATCACAACAATCCCTTTGAAACGTCTTAGAACTATGTGAGTTTATTAGTTCTACGTAACCTAAAAGAACGTGTAACAAACTACGGCTAAGTTCCTACCGTTTTTTTGTATGATTAAATTACAATCAATACATATCTAAGTACCTATGTATTTACAAAAAAAATGTATTCAAGTAGGTGTATCAGCTATCTGGTTCCCATAGTACAAACTCTGCTTTGTTTGGGGCTTAGGGTAAAATAGTGTCGTGTAAGTTGTCCACAATAATATTTATTTTATTTATCAATGATCTGTGTTTTGTTTTTAATTTTATATTTTTTTGCTACCGGTACTGTACGTTGCAGGAAATGCAACAACATCTCTGAAATACACTACATTCTCATGCCACAGATCAACCCCTACGGAATAGGGGTATGCACCTCGGGTTGAAAGCTTTTTCCAATTATTGTTAGAGGGTTGGATTGAGCAAGTCTGTGCGCTTTGATTTTCCTTGCTAACAGTAAGAGCATGCGAATTGACATCATTTTAGCATCTACTGAGGTAAATGAAAGCATTTTGAAATTCATGCAGAAATTATGTTGTGATTTGGATTGAGAACTTTTAGTTTATAAGACTTATACTTAGTAAAAAAGATTTTATATGGAAACCTTTTCATAAAATGTTTGCGACTTGTTAGATGATTAAAGTTTCTAGTTTTTCAATTTCAATAACAAAGATTGGATTAAATTCAGAAAAGATCAGAAAGAACCTCAAGTCTAATAGCTTTTACAGAAAAAAAACAAACCAACTTACCTACGCAAGTCAATTTATAATAAATTGTTCCAAATTCTAAAGCCAGCACTTCATAATGATTGCTTGTAAATTATTTTTAGCCATAAACAACAGTAATTTCAGTTAACAAGATCCCAAGCTCAAAGGGCAGCTTGTTAGCTGAAACTGAAAACAATGGCGCTTTCAGTTTGAAATAGTAACAAGGTACCTTATTACTTGTTTCTATATTAAAACATAGAAGAACCCGTGTTGGCGCGGAGCCAATTAGTTTTGAGAGGGCGCCCGTGATGGCTACGAACTTTTGGGACGAGAGAAATATGTGAAACACTGCCTGAATAGGAGCTTTGTATGTATTACAATTTGACAAACACAAAAAGCACCGTATTTTATTTCATTTAAATAATTTTCACTGAGATTTTTTTTTGATTCGATTGAAAATACATTTTTCATGCACTAACCAAAAACAAAACTCCTAACTGCAGAGGATTTTTTAATGGAGCGTCATTGAAAATAAGGGGTGTTAAATTCGGGTACTTATAATGATCTGAATCTTGATTTGTTCATGAAAATGCACCTAAATTCTAAGTTATCGTGTACGCAAGCAAGTACTTTGTCCGTATATATAAAAGTGTACAAAAAACCCTACTAATCCACCTATTACACATAATTTAACAATTGATTACGAAGGGTTTTATGATCATTGCTCTTATGAGAAGGTACAAGTCAACTTCATTGATCTCTAAAGTCATGTTTTCATACATCAATGAGTATGTGTGTTCGTCTCAAAATAGAAAACAGAGTTTCATAATAATATATTAAGCCATGTTATAAATCAGACCTTTATGTAATGGTTCATTTCGTAAGTTTCCCATCATTCGATGCTCAATATCACAAACAATCTGGAGATGCAAAAGTTTTCTCACATTACATACAAAAGTTACGGAAGTATATAAATAACTAATCATTACTTAGTCCGCTTCTTTTCTGAGTCTAATGTATTATTGGCGGCCCTCCAATTTGGCAGCCGGATTCTTCGACAGAGTTGGCGCGGCCAACCAATATTTTATACTGACTCTGTAGACACAAAAGTTTTTGAAAAAATAACCTAACTAATTAGATTCGATAAATTCGAGCCACATGTCATGCTTGGCAAACATTAATAGGTTATAATTTTCAAAATTCCGTTTCATGTTCAGCTAACTCACATCTTAAATTGACTTTCCACTGAAAAATGTGTGTCTCACATGTTATAAATTTGAGATTTTATTGGGTAAGCTTGAGGAATGTTGCCTATGATCTAATGTTGGTCTTATTAATTTTAATCCGAAGGAATCACGCCACAGTGCTCACGAACGAAATCGTAAAATATTTTTTGAAAATTTAACAAAATATTTCCATAATTTATTCCCTTATAATTTAAAGAAAAGATTGCTTCGCTTAGATAAGGGTAGAGCCCTCTCGCGTATTTCAGCTGCCAAACGGTTCTGGTGCAAAATAATTGGTTTCGACCCGAAGGGAAGGAAAGCCGACTTAATTACAGGCACATGGGACTTCCTCCCAATCTTAGGGACTGTGACGACCCCAATTAAATACAGACCTCAAACGCAACGTCCGAGAAACTAGGATGAAACGAACATTAATTCAAAATCGTACTCTACACAAAGTTAATTATTTCAAAAGTAGTTGTGACCCTCATTCATCATGTGATTTGATACCTTTAAAAAAAGGTATGAACGCACCACTTACAACAAGTAAATGTGTTCAATAATCATTTTGAAATATTTGAGTTCAAATCAGTTCCAAAACCGATAACAATCAAAGGCATTCATTACACCCATGTAACATATCTTTGGGCATAAACTCCTTAATTTATTCGAGTACCTACACGCATGCGTACATAATTGTACCTGGTGGGTAGGTACTTGTATCCTTTACCTGAGCCCACTACCAATCGATCGACAAATTAAGGGCATGTCTGCGTGGGTTCTCACAGAAAATAGGAGACTTACTCATTCCCATGACTGGACAAGACAACCATACTAAGTAGGGGTATACCTACTGTGTTGTTTTAAATAGAAATCTACTCTTATTTCTGAGGCATGTCTTTTCAAAACAAGGAATAAACAAACTCTCGTTGTTCAACTACATGGTAGGTGATTTGAGTTTGAGGAAAAAGCTCCGCTTGATACCTACATACAAAGTTGCGGACTTCGAACTTTAAAAATAAAAAATACTACAGCGTGTGACTGATAACACTGAGAGTGGTGTAATACGTGTATGGACACACTTGGTTCGATAAAGAGGACATTTTAGATAACGTTGGTCCATTAGGTTATTATTTATTATCATCGAGCCTGGTTATTCAGATTTCTTTGGCAAGTCACATCCCATGGAGATATAGGCTTATGTCTAATGGAATACGTATGTCCTCATCCCTAATTTATACAGTAGACTCAACTTATCTACGCCGACCGCCACAAAATCTTCAAGATATCACAACCAACAAACACCAGCGACAAAGACAGATAAAAATCAAGATATATTTCTATCGTGCCATTTCTATTCCCTCTCATGTTATGTAAATGGCTTGCAAATTCTTATTTATATCGTTCACTTTGATGTTACATATTACCATGTAATAATAAAACAACAAGAAACATTGTTATGTTATACACATTCATAAAAAACGTTTGGGAGCTCTTTTCAGTGCCAATTTAACTCTAATACTTGAAGTCATCCCAGAATTAATTGGTCCATCGTAGGATGATTTCAAATAAGCAATTGATACGAAAAACTAAATTACCTTTACTTGTAGACACGTTTTTAAACAATATGTAATGCGTCGTTCACAAACAAAAGTTATCTATTCCGATAAAGTTGGAACACATTAAAAAAACACTGTTTTTTTTCTGTTATCATAAAACTTTGCTTTTAGTTTTAACCGACTCACTGCAGTACATTCCGAGAATGACTGGAAGCAGTCTATCAGTTGCAAAGTTTATGCTCCACACGTAAAAAACACTTAACATTCATTCGAACAAAAGTTGCGTAACAATCTATTGTTTTCGGCATCAAAAAACACCTTGCGTTGTTTGGTGCCTTCCTTTTGTCGCTTTTATAAAGAAACTGAAAGTGTATTGTTTGATTATTGTAAAGTTCACTTTTTGCTGCGTTTTTATGGTCATAAAAATTTGGAGCATAAACAAAAAAGTTTTACCGAACCCTTCCGTGTTGCAACAATTGCGCGAGAAGGTATCCCAGTACGAAATTACAGGTGAAATAGTAAAGATGCTTCGTGCACACTGTGATAATCGTATATCTTTGTCTTTGGTGTTTCTTTAATAGTTTTCTTTTATCTAGAATCATTGATTTATAGCAGTGGTCAGTGAGAGTGGAGAGAGTACAATGCAAGGTATGGTTTTGGTTCGTAAATCTATGATTTGTTTTCATTTAAAGAAATTATAACGTGTTCAACGGACCTGGTTAGATGTTGATGTGGAATTGTACCAACTTTTTTTTGTCTTGAAATATGAACGCTCGTAAATTCGATTGAATATCTTTCATAACATCTAGCAGAAATGTTTAAATGCCATTAGTTATTTATAATATTTATAGCAATTGTATTAATCGTCCTAGCAAACTTTGTAATAATCTATTGCTTACTTCATTACTAATGGGTACGCAATAAAAGTACTAGAAAGTTTACGTGCATAAATAGAAAAAAATACGTAAACTTTAGCGAGTGAAGTAGGTTAGATATAATTGTTAAAGGCTTAAACAAAAAAAGTTACACAAATAATTCAAGTTAGGTTAGGAAAAGGACTTTATCTGTACATTCTAATAAAATTTGTATTTATTTTATTACGTGGAATATCTTAACTTTTCTTTAATAATACTTGAGACACAAAGTTGTGTCACTTGTACAATCAATGGTACTGACACTAACCCCCGAATACTGAAACGCAACTCAGATTTAAGCACGTCTCAAGCGACGATTATTTGACAGTTTTCAATGAAAATCTGTCAAAAATATTCGTCGCTTGAGACGTGCTTAAATCTGAGTTGCGTTTCAGTATTCGGGGGTTAATCATTTATTTACGATTGAAAGTGCTGATCATGAAACCGTTTTAATTTTCACAAAATGTTGTACCAATAAAGCCAAAAACATGGACGCTATTGTTGATCAATATTAACATTGAACACGCCTTGGGCCAGTGTCCGATATATTTTGCTCGACAGCACCTCTTTGTAACTACAAGCGGAAATGAAACTGCACACTCAGCGCAAAATAGCCTAGCTCAGATAAAAATCCATAGAAGACAATAAAGGAAAAACCATCAGGGAAAAAGTATACAAGCTATATTTCGCGTACGTGCCTCTTTGTCGACTGCAGAGACAATCGCTAGAAACAACTCGTAATTTTATATTGACGAGTTATTTACTCAGTTATACCCCTACGTTTGTTTCATGCAACCATTTTGTACGTATTTGCAGAGTCTGTAGCACAATATTTGTGAAACGTGTCAAACATTCCACCAAATGGAACGTATCTACGCGTGACACGTTGCCTATACTGTTATTATTATCCTGCCTTTTTCTTCGCTGTAATAAAGAGTTGATTACACCAAGACGTAGCAGCAATTGACATTTAGGCTACGCAATAGTGTCTGTGGGGTGCCGATAGTACAATTTAGGCGTGTTGACATGTGGCTTGATACAACAACGTTTTCCCCCCGCAGCGAAATTAAATACACCATAGCAAAGAGAAATAGTTCAGAAACAAACGTCTTATCAAATTCCTACAGCGTGTTTACTTCTATTTCTTACGGGCTGAGTTATGTAGTTATTTGTGCAGTAAGATTGAATATTTATTCTGTTATTCCATAGCATAGACGGCGACTGTCAAATAAATAAGAGTGGGACTGGTACGAAACGGAAACAAGAGGTTGGTAACCGCTTATCTAATGATAACGACACGCGACAGGCGGACGCGTTGCGTTTTGAAGGTTTTACGTGACTGTAAGGTTCGGCAATGAACAAGTAAATTACAAGTAGTAAAATACCGAAAAGTATTATCTAGACAGACTTTTGGTTTTATGCTGAGCGAGAATGTACCATTTTCAAATGGATATTTTTCTAACTGTATGAAAATGGCTATCGTATTTCCGTAAAAACCAGTCTGCGTAGGTATTGTGTAAGTTTGTTATTTAAAAAAGGTAGATTTCAAGTTTTGGGTACAATGTTTATAAAGAAGAAACAGCAAAAACAATTTCAAACCTTTAGTTTGAAGTCAGCCAAAAAATGCAAATAGACTCTCGCCAAATTGAGCAGGGATTCAAACTTTTACCAACCAGTCCCTGATCTTATAGGGTAATTTTGAAAAGTAGTATTTACAGCACTGATCCTTTGAATTGTATACGCTGATCAGCTGAAATCAAAGTGTTTTTTTCCTTGCATTGCGTATTCCTTTACGATGTTGCTTATAGTCAAGTTGGTGTAAAATATGACAGTATTTGCGGAGCGACATGCATGCGGCGTTCGAAAATTCGTGAACCTCAATTTAAAGCAGGATTTGTGATAATATGCGAATTGGATATGAAGACGAGATAAGGTGGTCTCTTCCCAGAACCGTTTCAGAGTTAACCGTCAAAGTTTTGATAACGGGCTTTTAGTTCGGGGCTGCGGCTAATCAAAACTGAGGGAAACTTCAGGAATGTCCCAATCTCACAGATCACGCGTGACTTGCTTTATATTTTAGCGAAATAACTTTGCAAATTAGAAGTTGTTTCATTAGCAGAGAGTTATTATGAAATCTCTAAAACCTATACAGAAAATTAAATGAAATGAAACATTTCAATTTTGAACCTAGCGTGATTTATTATTTCAAAGAAACACGTTCAGCTTCAGATTCAGATCGTAATTTAAAAAGTTTTTACCAATAATTCTACCTCTCGAAGATAACTCCGTGTCGAAAAAGCACATTATTTAATATGAAATCTGTCATATCTGTAAAATACGATGCCAGAAACGATGTGATAAGAGTCATGAAAAAAATGTAGCAAATTATGAGAATATCTTCAGGCGTAACGTTATTGCAATTTTTCGATTAAATCTTCTGTCATCTTTTTATGAAATATAGTCTGAGTATTTAAAAAAATATATATAAAAACGGTCAGGTAGAATATTGAACTCCATAAAAATAACAGCCAAAAACTTTTTATGAATACTCTTTTTGACCGTATCGCAGTTTTGGGTTCATACCTTCTGTCATATTTTTATGAATTATGCCTCAAATATTGGCTAAGACAAAGTAGATGAAACGTGCATGTAGGTAAGCGGTGTCTTTTCAAGCCTCAGCCGTAAAATGTATGATAGATGTTGACATCGACAATCCCTCGCGTGTTTCTACCGTGCCGTCCCCACTGAGGGCTGAGCTGTGCCGACCAATCTAATAATAACCCCCACCCCTCCCGCAATGCTTCAGTAAGCCCTACAATAATCCGGAAATATGGGCATCCTCAAAGGCCAATCTAAATTGGGCGAATGTATCAGTCCATCGGAATGGGGTTCGGTGCACTCGGCACCATATTTAAAATCGAACTTCGATCGAACATGATTTAAAAATGGCCGTCGGGTTTTGTGTTCTATTTTCAACAAACCACGTAGGCATCATGAAATTTTACACGAAAAACGCAATTTAAGTTTTTTAAAAGCTGCCTAATTTTTTTAGTTTTAATAAACATGCTTTTTTAATGAGTCATTCCAAGATTCTGAGACCAATCTAAATTAAAAATGTATGCCCATCAAACGTTTACTTTATTTTTCTAAATTATAATAACTTTATAACCCTTAATAAAGTAAAGTTTAATCGGATCATATCAGATTATCTTGCATTTAAATGCATTGCAATATCGAAACTCTAAAACCTCTCAGCATGAAGCAAAAATTATTTGAAACTCAGACCAAATTCGCATGTCAGCCTGCTTACCGGGCTGATAGGTATAAGCTATTCTTCAATTATCTGACCTTAAGTTTTTTCTTCTGAAGTTTTCATCGTTCACGTTTTACTTAGTTTGGGGCAAGAAAGCGCTGCGCGACAAAATCTTTTTTTTAGAGACTGGACTGTTAAATTATTGGAAGTATTTTTGATAATTTAGACACAAAATGTGACTGTGAAACTAACGAATTATTGTATACAAAAAGAAGCACCCGTTTTCACTATAAATGCAGTCTGAACCTCTTTCAGGGCCACCTGCTTGACACATGAACATACAAAGTTAATTTTATGATCGGTTAAAGTCGTTGTATTGCGAATAAATTCACAGTTTTTATCTTACGTATCGAATTAATTCGAACCTTTTCCATCTGATTTTCTTAGTAACGTGAAGTAGGTATCAAAATAACGCTAATTTTAAAATACAAGCGTGCGAATATTGCTTATTAAGGACGGTAAATGTTTATGGTTTTTAATAAGATCTACTTAGAGAAAATGCTATCAAAAACGAAAAAATACTTTTGTAATGAGTAAAAAAATATTGCGATTAAAGAATAACAAAACTATAATTATACACAAATACCAAGACAAAAATAATGGTCTTTTAGGTGTTTATAAAGGTTATCAAGTCATTGATATTATTTTTACTAAAACGTTAAGAATATGGCCTATTTTCAGCGGTGGACTTTTTCAGACTGATAATAATGAAGAAAGTGTAGCTAGAATTATTTATATTAGAGGAAAGTTAGTCTTGTGAGTACCAATCTATCGAAAGGAAATGAGATGGAAAAGTAATAGGTATTACCCGTTTCTACCCTTATTCATTACAAGGTTCCGGGATCGACCGAATTTGGGTCCTTTCGTAATGTGATGGAAGAAAGGACGGAATGAAGAAAACTTATTGGGGAAACGACGAGATCGATTTCAAAACTACCCTAAATTTTCTTGAAATGTTTGATAAAATTGTGATGATTATACTTTTGGATGAATATGATTTGATTAGTTAAGATGTTTTGAAATTGAATAATAAATATTAAATGTTTTTTTTTGCTAAAATCGTCATTTTTATATCTATTTATCCAAAATTATTTTTTAATGATTTTGCAGTGACTACTTATGGAAATCACAAAGATTTTATATCCCGGGATTCAAATCCCGCTCTGCTCTTAACTTTTGGGACATTATAAAAATCTTAGTGATTGTTAGTATGCATAATTCAACCTTATTTATTACTCTCTGAATTAATATTTGTGAAATGAAATCTATGTTGCTTAATTTCACAACATGACTCAGCCTTAATTAGTTCAAGAATCCTTTTTAATTATTTCTTGGCAAACAAAACCAGGCATTATAAAAACTTATCCATGAGCCGAGCTCTCGTTTCTACTTTCTATCTTGCAAAGATACCAATTTCATTAACTTGAGATAGATTTAATCTCGACCAAAAGCCGAGTGAAGTCTCAAGGAGCCCAAATTAATTTTAAGATCAGAACAACAAGAGGCTAACCCTTCTACACTGGTACCAGTACATCATTTTTGGAAGAATATCATCTATCTCTTTGGTAATAGGGGTTTTAGGAAAGCACGTGGTAAGTTTGTTGTAGGCGTAGACTAGGTATTGACTGTGGGCACGAAACAGATGGCCCAAACCATCGTATGTATTATCAAGACATTGACGCTGAAATTGTTGCTGGCTAATTATTTTGTTAATCGTAGCCTGTTTCTTCGAAAGTTACATTTCGGGTCCGTTAATTTCGTTGGGTGCAGGAAATCGTGTAATTTTGCAAGTAATTAGTTGTGTTTATTACGTGAATTTCCTTGCTGGTAAAACATGCTGATAAAACACTTGTTCTAATTGCAGCAGTTTTACCGAATTAAATTATTTCCTTTATTAAGTTGTTCTCCAGTTACAAAATACCTGGAAATTCCAGTTAAAGAAAACATTTCGAGCTTCCTTTGTTATAAAAGAAATGCAAATAGAGGGTAGAGTGATAAGAAGTAGGTCCCATAAACGCGGAGCAACTTTTCAAGACATTTTGTGTAAAGTTCGACGTTTTCCTCTGTAGGTAAAGCAACTAGACGAACAGTATAAAGCCATTTTATACTAAGGAGTTGGAATAAATGGACTTGGTAGTAAGCTTGCAGCTATTTCTCCTTTAAATTTTAAGGTCAGTTAGGCATTTGGAGAAATGCGTCCGTGTAGAAATTGTTGGTTTATTTTCACTACATTTCCTCTTAGTAGCTAACTAACAAAAACACAATGCACAAAATATCTGGATCATTGTGGAAGCTTTTTAGGGTTCCGTAGCCAAATGGAAAAACGGAACCCTTATAGATTCGTCATGTCTGTCTGTCTGTCCGTATGTCACAGACACTTTTCTCTGAAACTATAAGAGCTACACTTATGAAACTTGGTAAGTAGATGTATTCTGTGGACCGCATTAAGATTTTCTCACAAACATAGAAAAAAACAATGAATTTTGGGGGTAGTAATTCACAAATAATTTATTTGAGCACAAAACTATTGATTTTGATTTTGTGGAAAGATTATTCACAAAATAATAATATGATAATTAGTTTTTTGGAGCATTTTTTTTTTGCTTTTTTCAGGAAGTCTTCATATTTTACAGATTTCTACAGCATATAATTCGTTAAACCAGTTAATAACATACATTTTTTTTTTCTTAACTTTATTAATTTTGTAACTTTTACTGCTACGGCGTAGCTACAGGAGCACGTTGATATCTTTTATACTGTTTTTTTATTCAAACTTGTCTGATCAGATTACGTTGATTTCAAAGTTCTAATTTATTTTTAAAAACTTATTGAGCATGTAAGTTAAAATAAATGAGTTGACGGATGTTTTAAAATAGTGTTTCCGTGACATTTTTGTAAAACGCTCGTTCTCTATGACTTGAACCAAACTCTTCGGCTAAAGCCACTCAGACCTGTTTAGCGGTACGTACGAGAGGGTTCAAGTACCTTCAAGGGTTCCGCATGTATACCCAATGTACCGTACCGTCTGGACGTTCTTAATAAAAGCTACATTTAGGAGGTAGGTGCTGAGCAAAAACAACTCCAGTTTGGAAATGTGAGGAAATCATTTCTGGGTCTTAGGTGGCAAAAAGGTTTTCCTATTCTCAGTATTATTTCAATAAATTTGCCCCTTGCTACCTTTCAATAATATACGTAAGTAGTAGTATACCAAACTGAAATTACAGGTAGACTGGTAATATTCAATGAATAAAAAATTGATGAAAAAAATACGAACACAGATTTGATTAAACGGCAAGATAAACAAAAAATCGTGTATAACTGACTAAAAATGTTTTATTCAGCTACCTATTTATGTTATTAACTACTATATTAAATTAGACTTATAGACTTATTTATCTGAAATTTGCTTTTGTAGGTATAAATTATTATCAGAACTTATTGCATTTTTAGGTAAATTAAATGATAATTAGAAACCAATGTTCAGTTAATCGACTGTTATAAATAGTAAGATTTTATCTAATATTCATACTTATGCATTATTTATGAATTCAGGGCTTGAAATATTATACACACTTATGTTTTTTAATAATCTTATGATATTTATTATAACTCTATAATAAACAGTTCCAGCTTTGAAATCGTTAGTGTATTTAATTAAACGTTTACTATCATATATTTATTTACCTTCAACTTTGACTTCAGTTTCATCATAAATCAATGGTAAGCTATTTAAAACCTGTAAATTGTTAAAGTTGACTCAGAGCAAATTTTTTCATCTATAAAGTAACGCTATCCTTCAGATAAAAGTATTTCCTTCACTTCATAAAGTAACAAAAACAAAGACAAACATACAAATTTTATTCGAAAAATAGCGTTACTCTATTAGTTGAAATATTGTGAATTGAAGATTTAAAAAATAAGGGTGATAACAAAATTGTATTCACTGAAAAAATGCGTCTGTCAGATAAAAATATGTCCGTCTCTACTTGAGGCTTGAGACTTGTCCAAACCAAACACGAAAATATTTTAATCTTACGCTATTATAGAAGTTATATCACTCTAGGGAGGGCAGAGTAGCGATATCTAGCCGCCGCCGGCCGTGTTTAAGGCGACGGGTTATTGAAGAAATAATATCACTCACGGACCGTCTTTTCACGGCACGCAATTTTTGATAGAAAATGTTGATTACAACTTCTTTTGTTTTTTAGTAGTGATGAATTTTTATTACATTGATAAACTTAAATTAAACAAATATTTACAAAATGTACAAAATATACAAGAAACGTTTTGTTTACCATATAATACTTATAGTTATCAAAAACTACATACTAGTTGGTAGTAATCCACCCTATCGTTGAGATTGTTAGTACGTGTCGATCCTGTATCTAACCTATACTATAATCAAAACTTGGAATCAGCAGAATTAGCGAAACAAAGCACGTTCCAACCAAATGCAGTTCGAGACACGATATCGCAAATCGAACGCTCTCTCCATCAAAATCTCATCTTGTCTGAAGACACTCGTTCGAACAAAGATTCAATGTCATTTTGGAATATAGAATCGTGATTTAGTAAATTTGGGAATTCGCATGCAGATCTGAAGTGGTTTAGCTGGAGCTCAGTGCAACGTGGGACCTTTAGTATGTCTCGCGTAATGAAGGTAGTGCACCCTCCGGGGGTAGTACCCCCTCGGGAGGGTCGGCTGTTTGTTTGTTACGGAACACCCAGGAAGCGAAACTTTAGCGTATTTTGGTGGGTTCGTAAGTAGATATTTCGTGAAACAATGTTTGTTTGTCCCATCTGAAACGACGCAGGTTTAAGGGATTAATTTTAACCCGAGGTCTGGGGACCATTTGTACAAACTGACTTCATAATTCGTCCAAATTTTAGACGGATTTATTAAATGCTGGTAGCTAAAACAAATAAATGTTGGGCTTGGAATGAACACAAATTATGCTCGCCTCATTCGTTTTTATGGTTTTCAACAACTTTGATGTGAGCTTTTAGGTGACTAAAACCTGATTTTTCACCATTTTAGTTTGAAGATAACATTGTTGTTATGATTGTAGCCCCTAACATAAAAAGGTAAATGGTTAAAATTGGATACTTTATCCAAGCACTCTTTTGACACAACATAATGACGTTTTTTGATTGTAAAAACTGATTGTGGAAGCTTAAAAAACCTTTTTTAAATGAGCACTTATTAAAAATGTTATGAGGTAAAACTCGCTGCTTTAAGAATAAAAAAGGCTTAATAATCAATACAATTTTGGGATGGTTATTATTGCATGACTGAGTCATGCATACTATGCATAGCCGTTTTTTACCGAACAAACTTTTATTGATTTTTGAAGCTACGGCTATAGGCTTTCAAGTACCTATAGTACGTGTCGTCCTATAGGCGCCAACCAGATAATTTTATCTAATTCAAAAAAAGTTCCCATGCAGTTGGTGAGAAAAAAAACTGAGACTATTTCATTTTATGATAAGCCTAAGTATAGTTATAAAACACACCACTCAGCCGTGTGCAAGCTGATAAAGAATAAATAAAAATGAAACCCTGTACACTTAAAAAATTAAACCTGTGATTGAATCTAAAATTTTGACCCTTCTAGAGATATTAATGTCAAAGCGTACTTCAAATAAAAATAGGCACGAATTATCAATAACTATCATACATCACATCAAATTTTGACTTGACTTTCAATAAATTCATCTTGATTCCCGTGTGCACTTCATCTTCAGCACGCGCTGAGTAAATGCTATAAGCACGACTACTGATTGAAGATATCCTATGTATTCATATTTTTAGAAAACCAGGTCTAAAATCCACCCACCGGAAATGTCATTCAAATTTCAGCTTTAAAGCCATAACGATAGAAGTGCTTGCAGGAAAGCTCAGCGGTATGAGAGATCTTGAACACTGATGGCTTCAATCAACGCTGAGAAGAAGCGAAGAGCAACGCAATTTTTACAAAGTGAACGAGTGTTGATAAAAAGCAATCCATTTGCATTACCTTATTATAACGTAATATATTTTTACGCGGCCTTCATGTTTTCAGCCGTAGTGCCAGATGAAGCTTTTCAAACAAATGAAGAATTTTGCTATACCTACGTGCTTGCAGGCATCGTTTTTTCTGGTCGAAATTTGGTCTGATATTAGATTTTGACTTGGAAATTACATTACATACATTTCACGTAATGCTTTGTCATTTTCGGTACCCAAAATCGAAAGATTGCATGAGTATGCATGATTTTGGTTGGAAGAAAGGAAAGATGATGATAATATTCATGAAAAAATTTACTCGAATATAAATTGCGAGGCCACGAGGTCCCGGATAAAGCACGCGCATGCGTCAACATTCAAAGATACTAAAGATAATCTCTGTTCACAGTAGGAAAATCGACTATGTAATGTTCAGGGAAAATATATAAGGCCTGCCATCACGGCTCGCTATCTTTGTTCGTGGTATATACCCCGGGCCATTGCGTTCGTACCCCACATTATCGAGCCAAATTATTTCCTCTGCTTTGCACAAAATATTATCGACCACGCGAAGTTGCTGTTTACTAACAAAATGAGATGGGTAGTACGCAGGCGCGGCACCCAACGCTCCTGATAGATGCCCAGCCCAGCCACCCTTGGTTATGCAACACTATTTGATCTAGAAACGCCGGGAAAAATGTTGGTTTCAACTAGACATACTTTTTGAGCTCGCAAAATTGTACAGAGTTTACTTTGAGAATAGACTCCGTACTAAAACCTAACTAGATTGCGTAACAGACCAAACGCTAAGGATTCTAATATCATTACTCTTATTAGATAAAATAAGTGGATAAAAAGTATCACCAGCTTATTGGTGACCATCTGCTAGAAAATATTTTTAAAAATAATTACCTAAATGTATCTTCTTATTCTGGTCTCAATTTAATCGATTGCCATTTTTATTTAAGTATTCCACGCATGTTTCTGTTTTCTATACGTGCTCAAAATTCAAAGTCAAGTGTGTGGTCTCTTAAAACATTTTTTTGTGAAGGCTCGAAGCTTATTTTGGATAGGTACCATTCGGTTGTCCATTGAGATAACACTCCAATATTTTGAACAAATTCGTATTCAAATTTATTCCAGTCAAGATCTTGTAAGACGGTTACATTCTTGTGGAATTTTAGTTTCAGGGTTAAAATGGTTTCTTAGTAGTGAAAATTAGAAAGTTGGAAGAGGTTGTCGAAGGCAAATACGGGAAGCCATTACGTAGCAGGCTAACGCCATCTATCCGAAATCGTCGGAGGCTTTTCTTTACCGCACCGAATGCTTCGGGACTATGCTACCTTCTTTTATTATTATTGTAAGATTTAGTTTGTTCGAAAATATTTACTTTTAAACTATAGTATAAATTAAGTTGTTCTCACTCTTTTCAGGTTACTAGAGTCTTTGTTTTTATGATTATAGTAAAAAGTTTTATAATATTTTATTAAATCTGTAGTTATTTTCGAAAATCATGATCAATGATAAATCTTCCATTTCGCTACTTCCCATTAAAAACAAAGAGATTGCGGTGCAATTACTATTAAAAATACTTCATTAGATTTAACTTTCAAAATTATTATTTTTAATCTGTGAAGAAATTAACTATTATTTACTTAAATTCGAATGAATCCTTTTTACGATTTGATATGTCTCCTCTCTCATGTGATCTGTAATTTAAAATTATGCATAAAATATAACCTAAAACGTTTTGATTTGATTTGATTTGATTAAAAAAAATATATTTGTATTAAAAGCCACTAAAACCCATACCATATTTTTCACAAATACGAAATGACAAAAAAATCATTTTCTTTTTGCTTTGACTCGAAAATGGAGTACCTAGGTAGGCACAATAGTAAAAAAAACTAATATCCTCATTGCACAATAACCTAAGCATTAAGTAGATTTAGAAAGAACTTTATATGGGAAAATCTAAATAAACATGACAGCTATGTGTAATAGGTAATTCAATCAATATTCTTAAAATACTTTTTGTCCTTAAAATAAATAAATATTGTAGACACAACACTATCTAGCCCTAAATTAAGCCGAGCTTGTACTATGGGAACCAGCTAGCTGATATAATACTTAAAAACATTTTTTGTAAATACATACTTAGCATACAATATAACACCCAGACAGAGAACAAACATCTACGTTCACCATACAAATAATATTTGTTCTCGGTGGGGATCGCACCCACGACCTACGGCGCAGAAGACAGAGCTACTATATACCAACTGAGCTAGAGGCCAGTCAAAATACTAGATAATATTGACAAATTTGGAAAGCAATGTCGTAAAAACAAAGGCAGAGTAAAACTCATTTATTTGTTAAATCTTAAGGATATTAGAGCTGAACTTGAATATTTGAGTACGAAAATAAAAGTTGACATGCTTAAATTGTGTGAACACAACATTTTAAATTGTTTTACTATTGAATAGATGCGATATAATATGTTTTTAGACCAGATCCTTTAAATTTATTTGCTATTCGAACTCATTTGGCTGACAAAGGGATGAATTAAAATATGCTATTGTTAGGTAAAAAGGCTTGAGCTGTTACAGAAACAACAAAACACACACATTACTTTATTTCTTGGTGTCTTTTATTATTTTTAGAAATTTTATCACATAGTTTTAGGCACCAAAAATAAATTAAGCTTTTAGCGAAAGCTTTCCGTGTCTTTTTAAATAATTTGGATTAAATTTCAAATAAAAAACCTATTTCATACAAAATAAACAAAATATCTTAGCTTGGTCCCGAAGCATTCGGTGGAAACTCGTTTCCCCCCAGCAAAGCCTTATTGAAGGACGTACCAGCCTACTTAATATCTGTCTCTTTTTCCTTATGCAATTTAGCACATGCATGAAAGGGACATACGTCGTTACGTAACTCAACCGAGGCCCGACTTCCTGTGGATTAATGAGTTTTTATATACGTACCTACGCACTGGAATATGTAGGGTTTCTTAATTAGATGGTTGATATCGGTCCCGGCCATGTACAAGTACATAAGGGATATTTAGATAGATACGTAAGGTTGAAAGCTATTATGGAAATTTATTGGGTTAGTATTTTAGGCGGGCTCTTTTTGGTTTGAATATTTAATTGCGTTTTGGGTCGGCGGTGTCGGATTCGTAATTATGCGTGGAATATTATTTTCAAAAATATGACAGCTGAGATCAGATTATAATAACAAAACGCATGCTTTCAATTCTAATCTGATGGATATAATTGAAACGTATATAAATTTGATAATTTACAATCATATGAGTTGTAATTATTTGGGTGAGCTGTGTGAGAAGAAAAATGTTTTAATTTGTAGTGTCCGTTTTTGTAAGCATTTTAATTTAGTTATTTCGATGTCTCTCGCTAGTTTTGATAAGTGACAAACCATGCGTGAAACGGTATATTATGAGGAAATGTTTGAATAATTTATTTAAATAATTTGTACATTGCGACTATATGATTTTAATATGATGTCCATGAATTTATTCATTAAATATCTGGCTTAACAGGTTAATAATGAATTAAATTAATTAATTCGTTTATAGGCATTTCCTTCATAGCTTAACATAGACTAGTGTAGGTTTATAATTTCAAATAAAAATATTTATCAACAATATTCATAAAAGCGTAAGTTTGTCGTGATCTGAGAACGATAAGTTATCAATGTTTGCTACAAAATTAACGTATAAACGGCTTGATTGATTTGGATGAAACTTGAAATACTTGATAAAATCATTATAGACTTCTTATCCAGGTACCAAGTAAGAATAGCCGCATATTATCATAATTTTTAGATACTAGCATATGATAAAAACAATACTTTAAATTAATTAAGCAACTGGTTATATAGAAACCTTATTCTTAGAACTAAGGCTGATGGTATGATAAAAAACATTATTTTAAACTAAAATGAATGCAACTCGATACTTAGGTAAGTAAAAAAGCAGTAAATAGGATGCATTTGCGATAAAAGCGGGTTTAAATTGGCATACTAATTAGTGATAGTATTTGACATAATAATAAAAAGCTATGTCAGTTTTTTTTGTATTTTTTAGTTATCAACAGTCATACTTATAAACGCAATTTAAATTTAATAATTGCTTAAAGTTAGTCCTGTCACTGTCTGCTATTATCTAGTTGTAAGAGATGGCTATATGGGAATAGTTAAAGTACTGTTTATCCTTAGACATATTTTTATAGAAAGGCCATTATAGATTAAGTAGATATAAATATTAATTTGTTTTTGTATGCATATCATATTTATATATTGTTTCACTGTGTCTAAGACCAGTATTAAGGAACAGAGCTTGAATCTGGGCTCTGCTCAAGCACTTTTGAGCATGGATATTTTGACAGTTCTCCATAGTTGAATGTGACAACGTCATAGAGCTGTCCACGCGGACGCATCGCTCACTCAAGTAGGAGAGAGACAGATGTCAAACGATTTGTCGCTCGTTCCACGCTCTCGCTTGCACTTCAAGCCTTAAATGGAACGCCCCAGAGCGAGGTAACGCCGCATGAGTCATGCTTTTTCGTGCGTGCAGCCGGCTTCATCGAATTATAAGACGTTGTCACGTCATAATATTTATATGCTTGACTCAGACTCAAGCACTGTTTCTGAATACGGGCCTTAGTAATATCAAACGTAAAATAGAACGATAATAGACTTCCAAGTTGTGAAGCGAAGACGTATTCATTTGTTATTTAAATGTATTGCTCAATCCTTGCTTCAGTAGATAAAATGGCCCACAAGAAACTAAACCTTGACCTCTGAATTTAAAGTGTTTTAAAATGTTTTATTTATACATTTAGGAGCTAAGATAATATACCATCCCGTCGATTCAAGGCTTCCTTCTTGACCTCTATAAACGACATGATAGCAACTAATTCTTTTATCTGGTGTATGTAGTTCACTCGTGGTTTTCTGTACACTTTTAATGAAAATATCGTAATATCGGAATGTTAACATTAAAAGGGGTCAGTGTAAAAGACAATGATGTTTGATCATGTAATGGCCTGAACACACCTAGTTCGCTGGCGGTAGCGGTCAGTGAAACGCTGTCAAATATCGCTGTCAGATTTGAGATTTGACAGCGAATATTTGACAGCGTTTCACTGATCGCTACCGCCAGCGAACTAGGTGTGCGCAGGCCTTTAATAGTATGGTTCTTGACACCTGTCAGGCACTAAGCGGCGGTTTTATTTACACACACCAATCGTCATAACACCTAAATATAATCGTCACATTGGCCAGCGAGATGACAAATACTAGCAACCATGTTTCTGTGTAAATGTGGCCTTACCGGTTCAATTACACCCAGTTCACTGTCTTCTTCGAAAGAATAATGACAGATAAAGCCAAATCCGGTTCGATATTGTAAACAATTTACCCTCTGCTATACAGAACAATATCTGCTGAAATTCAATACAGGCACATTTTCAGTGGGTGTTATGGCCGTAAAATACATATTTTTTGGATATTTTATTTGTTTCAAAGTAATAATATTCAGAATATATGACATCCTGATGACGACATATTGAAGCGTTAACCTAAATAATCGAGAGAAAAAGATTTTTTTAGTTATTCTATTTTCTTACTGGTCGCTATTTACCCAATGCCATAGTTTTAAATTTGAAAATGAAATTTCAGGGCTTAAATTATATCTAGATTTTATATAACCCTATGACACTATCCTTCAGTTCAGAGCTTATAGCGCTAAGCAAAAAAAAACAATTTTAAATTCTTCGGCTGTAAGTAGGTTTAATTATTTAAAATACTTTATATGCTTTAAATTAAAATATCTTTCAACTTACCTTATTAGCATATCTCTTAGTATCTACATCGAGAAACATAATGAGGTTATTTTTTATCTCAACATCAAAGGAAAAAAGAAATGAGAAATTCTACCTTTTGACATCGCCCGCTGTATGTCTAAATTATACTGATTGAGTCGTGTTGCGTAGGCGGGTATTGGGTGGCCAAGATTGAGTACAGTCTACGGATCTTAACATGACACATATAAAACCTCGCATGGTAATAGGCAACAAATATTGCACACAGCCAATTTCAGCTTCATAGAGCGTAGTGTGCGTCAGAAAGAGATAAGAAGATACGCTCTACGAAAGCAGAAAAGTCGATGCGAAATATTTATTGCCTACAACCGTAATTAATATGGTTTGAAATGCGAACTTTTATCTGGCAAACATGTGATGAAAAGAGCCGAAGCCCAAGGCTCCAGTTAGTACTTTGATATAAGATCTAGCAATTAACTATCATAGGTTGTTGACAACCATGCTGATTTAAAAAGAAGGAAAATATTAATCCTTCATTAAGAAGACCAAATAGCAGAGTGTTATAACGTCTCCGCGATGTGCCATTGCAATGCAGCGAACATTGTATGCAGATTTTCGAATTAAGATAACTTGAACCATGCCGTACGTTTTTAATTAATAATATTAAAAATACTCAGAAATTTTCAAAGAGATTATAATCGTGTCTGCGTACCAAACTTATTTACAAAACCGTAAAATAATTCGAGCTAAGTAAAAGAGATCGAAAGAGTCCAGCGTAAATCTAGCGTAATAAATAAAATTAAAATAAAATAAAATAATTGACTCACCTATAAATATAGTAATGTTTATTCAGTTGTATCACGAGTATCACTTAGAAAGTTAGGTGAGGCCAAGCTAACATTAACCAAGCCTAAACAATTAATATTTCAAGTAAATTCTAATATTGAACTACTTTGTACTCAGTGAAACTGTTATGGTAATATATTACAGACTATATCATCATCATCATTATCAGCCTGAAGAAGTCCACTGCTGGACATAGGCCTCCCCTACACATTTCCAGGAAGAACGGTTCTGAGCCCTTTCCATCCATCGACTTCCCGCGATCTTAACAATGTCGTCGGTCCATCTGGTGGGTTCCAGACTATATAATCCTTATAAATACAATAATAATAAGGCTTATTTATTACTCCTAAGTAAATAAAGCCACTGGTTGTAGTAAACGCAATTTTTATTGCTACTATAAATACAAATTGATTTTACAATGTTAGATCTGTTTTATAGGTATTATGTTTCATAGACAATGATATCATAATTAATTTTACAATCTCAGCTAAGATCAATCATATCCATAGTTGTTAAATATTGCACAAATTGTTTAAAAGTTATCGCTAAACGCTTCAAATATTCTCAAACTAAAATGTTTCAAACCAAGGGCTACCTACCAAATGTTACGCAAAAGTATTGCGAAACTTAAAATATTTACAGAGATAGTGATTCGTATATTCCGAAAATGCACGCAGAAATTCTAAAATTTGATTTATGCTAACATAGCTGGCGCCCGTTTAGTTTTCAGACTAGCAGCCTGCGTGCAGTCTCAGAAACACATTATCGATTTTTCAAGCAAAGTCATGTATTGGCCTCATTTGTAACAGTTCTATGAAATGATTTACCTACAAGCTGTACCTACCTACCTGCCATTTGTGACTGGAATTTAACGCGTTAGGTCAGTGACCTAATAACTAAATCAAAAACACAAACATAAAAACAAAATTATGTAGGTATGTAGTAGTAATGCCTAGTGACCGATGACAAAATAACTACAGCGGTGAACGATTCACTGCGGTATGTTTGCAACACTTTTTAAATAATTAATGATTAAATTCAACAAGAAAAATGTGAACAAAATAAAAAGTATTATTTACAACCCAGTTTGTGAAACCTCCTTGGCAACAAACCTATTTATACTAATGAGGTCAATAGCTATCAAGAGGAAAAAATACAATTGTTGTTTGTGTAAGATGCTGATTCAAATGTCGAAGACCCTACTATCTACAACTTGTAAATAAGTCGATAGCTTCGTAAACAAATTTCTTACGCAATGATTGTATTTTAGTGGGTCCGTCCTATTTACGTAAGGATTCTTTTTTTTAAGTAAAATCAAAAAGTATTTCAGAAAATTGTGATTGCTAAGAAGGTGTAACTTTGAAAGTGCGATAAAAAAGTGCCAAAAAGTTGCATTATGCCCATGTTCAAAATTTGAGGTAGGTGCCCATGCTGAACCAAATCTCATCGAATTTAGTACAGTAGTTTAGCCATGAAAACGCAACAAACAAAAAAGCAGATATTCGTATAAATAAAACTTTATATTTTCTGAGTTTCTTAGTTTAAAAAAAAAACAAGTGTGAAAAACAGCGTTCAATTTCAAAGAAAATTCATAGATCATTTCACTCTCAACTCTTTTCGCTATCATTTTTCATCGCACGCGAGACGCGCCAAATGCTTATTTTTCGACCTTCAAAAGTTCAAACAAGCGCCCGACAAACGCCAATAACGAGCACCTGCTACCACGGGACATCGCGATAATATTGTAAGCCTAGGCTCGCTCTCACTGTCACATGTGCGACCACTTAGTACAGGCATGCAGTGAACGATAACTCCTCAGTCGTGTAGAACTGTAACTCGCTCTTTGAGTACCTGAAACAAATTATGCTGGCACATGCAAACTAGCACCTTTACACCTGAAAACACGTGAAACAACTGCACGCTCCATGACTTTTAATTAATAAAATATTTTTTTATTAAACTTTTAATCTACATCTTGTTTGGATGTTATTGAATGTACGGAAATATTGTAAAAATGCGCGAGCGTGAATTAGGTTTTACGTTAAAAACAACTCATTGTTTCACATAGTGAGTTTCGTTTCTATAAGCATCACCATTAATGCAGTTTCCAATCCCCCTGTCTGCAGTCAATGAACTCCACTAATCTCATTGTAGGCCAGCTTACAAAAACGTTCCATTTCACGCGGCTGAAATAACTTCAGAAGTTAGACAAACTTCATTAAGAATGGAACGTAATTTCGCGCCATAGCTGCTACTAAACTGTGTGATGCAATCAAATGTTCAAGGCTCGTCGTAGGTCATTGGCCGAGTTTGTTGGGCAATAAAATGCAGTGATATAACAGCTATATAGGTAGGTACACCAGCTCAGTGTCAATGCCCATGTTTTGCATAACTAGGAAAATTCCCATTTAAATATACCGTTCAATTCAAATTCAGTAATTAATTATCTTATTCAGATAGAATATCTTAATTAAAAAATTATGCATGTATTTTCCGCATAGACGATGATTCATTGCTATTAAATCCATTTATATGCTAGTTTATGTTTATGTAATGATGTTCACAGCGCGTTCTATTATAAACTAAATTAGTATTATGGGTCCTTGAAATATTAATTAATATCTACATGCCTTCAAAATAATTACCCAGAAACAATTTACAACCACTTCAAAGTATTTGTTAGAGACTTAGTATTATTTTATATATTAGCAACGTCTGTACGTGCTAGAAGTATAGGAACGTAAGTGACATTTTATTTTATGTATTTAATAATATGCATTTGGCATACCAAGGTTTATGTAGATACTCATTACTAATCACAAACGTCTATAACTGTATAGTGTTGCGGTATTTTATACACCCTATTTATAGCCCCTATGTTTTCTTTACGTAACCTAGTATACCGACTTAATATTATTAAGGTATCTCAAGGTTCATTTGTTAAGGCATCATGAATGGAAATAAATGTAACAGTTTCGTGTGAACATCGTAGAGCTAAGCACATCTGTTTTAAATTATTATTAACCGTCACAGTTACTCAACCACCTACTAATATCCTCCAAGGTTTGTTTAAATGTCAATGGATTCTTAAAAATGTAGGCAATTGCCAATAGTATTGTCAGGTTGTTGTCAAATTTAGGTCACGGAATTATGTCTAAACATAATTACTTAGCAATTTACCATGAATACAATTAACTGTCATACTGTTATACTGTCTACTTTATTCTAAACTATAGTATTTGGCAGCTTTTTCAGTATTTAAAGTTATGAAACATTCCCTCGTTTGCCTTCATTATTTTATGAAACAAGACTGGCTATTTTCCTGAAGTAAAATGTATCCTATTTATAAAGTCTGTCCTATAAGACGAGAACTTCAAAATATTATTAACTATTAAAGTAAGCCAAGTTCGTCTACGGCTTTTTTCAGAAGCTCCGTAACATCGTTGTTCAGCCATTTTTGACTAGATGTCGCTACCAGTCGCAAAGTTGAAACAAAGTTTTTGCAAGTGTGAGTAAAACTCACGTGGCATGACGCCGCGCACATAGAAAAACTAAATACTGTAGTATACGAATCGCACACATTTAAACCCTGTACGAAAGCGTAGCGACGCTGTGTAGCTACACGAAACGCCTACACAGAGTTTACGTAGCAGACACACACATACAAACCTGTGCACGTAAATACGTATTGGTTACAGCACTTGTGTGCGTGTCCGTGTATAAATGAGTATCATGCACACTTTAACGTTTTAAGTACGGTAAACTTTGGAAACTTATGTGCGTTGGATAGATGGCGCGAGCATGCGCGAATCTAGTAAATAATGAGATTGTGATTTTGTTATTGGGTTCTAAAATACCTACATTTACGTTTTAGCTATGATGATGACTGTCAGGTTAAGATGTGGTATGTCTAAATTAATTAATTGTGAAAACATACTATACCTAGCTATTGACGGTTTGTAGAATTTAAGGTTCCTTATTACTTGTCTCTCCTATATTTAGCTACATTAGTTATCTAAATTGTTTTTGTACATTTCATAATAGATTTGGATAGTATAAAAATAAAAATAGGTACCTACTTCAAATATTTTTTACTACATGAAAAAAATTGAATATCCAAATAATTAGCAATGCTTCTAAACCTGATTCTTCATTCGGTCATTTTATAATACAAAATATTTATAAATTTGGTATCAAGATAACAAATAACCAACGTCATTAAAAGTATGAAAATAATAAATTTCAATGGTCTGTTATATAGTAAAACTTACTACTAAACTAACCTACCTACTCGTATTTTAAAACGTTAAAAAGAACATAAACATTGAAAACAAATCTTAAGTTTTTATCAAATCTTTTTCGAGTTATTTGCAAAACTGGGGCCTTATTCTCGGGCCGATCTCGATCATTTTGCAATTTTATTTTATTGCTTCTTTTCGAATAGAGAATGGATCCTTGAGTAATTCATCGACGACCTCATCGTAGAAGCCTCGACAGCTACGATGTACGGAAAACGTAGAAAAAGTGCGAAAAAGTCGAAAAGAAGCAATCAAATAAAATTGCAAACGGCCCGAGAATTAGGCCCCTGGTGTTATCAACTTTATTTGTTTGACTGAAATCATTCCAGCTAAAATACACTCAGCGTAGTTTGCATTGAGCATGTTTGAACCATTTTTTTAATTTTGCTTCACAAAAAAACGGCGACCGTGCCGACGGTTATCCTTTCATAAGTATCAAACGAATGAGCTTTCTAAAACCAAACAAAAAATGAGCGGCCATTTTGTGAAATCATATTGATTGGTAGGAAAAAATCTATTGTGACCGACCAACCGTTCCCCATTGGCCCAGTTTTTTGATGAGGGTGGCACAATAGGGTTAGCTTTCCCCTTTTTGGGGCCCTTTTAAATATGAATTCCACGCTTCAATTTGTGCGGACGTGTCAGAAGCTGAGTTCGGAAATTCTGTTAATTGAAAATATGCAAATACAGCCCGTTTCATCTGGAGCGTTGCTGAGTTTTTTTTCTGTTGTCAGGTGATGTAAAAATTGGTAAAATACAGTTTGACAGTTTTGCTTTACTTTCTTATTATGTACAATAAATTAATACACGGGACCGGTTTTTAATAATACACTAACTTTTAAACATTTAAATAGCTGATATTTTTTTAGACCAAATAAGAAAAGCTTACTTCACGGCTCACTGGCATGATTTTTATTTTGTGTGTGACTACAAAATAAAGAATCATCCTATCATTTTAAAAACATACATTAAATTCAGGAAACAATTGAGCCTAAAACCTATAATTTCAGACCAATACCATTTTAACTTACGCCAAGACAAAATTATCGAAAAAACACAACAGACTACAAGCACATGTGGTGTCTCAATTGCATAGTAGAGTTAATTTGGACCAGTAAAACCGTTGTCGAGTCGTCCATTGCCTCTCTAGACAACTAAGAATGATCTACACTACATGATATAAAGAATAAGACTAAGTCAGTCTGGGATGATAAGACTTTAAGATAAATTCCTTTATAAAATATTTTTACAAGAATAAAGCTTTCGGTTAAGATTAGAACAAAAAAGAGAAAATGGAAATTAACAGGCTAGTGAACCGGTGTTGATAAAAAGGTGACTGTACCAGTGTCTTGTAACCCAATGGATAAATAATAGGTTGGGCGAGAAATAAAAATAAACTATCTGGCCCCAAACTAAGCAAAACTTGTACTAGGGGAACCAGATAGCAAAAAAAGAGTGCTTTTGAAATGGCTCTACATTTTTTCGGTTCTTAAAACTCCATTCCTGCCATTCCAGTGAATTTTTTCACCACATAGGTTTGAAAGAACCAGAGACATGGTAAGAAGAAGAAGTGAAACCTAAGCAACTCACAAAAAATTCTTTCGGCACACTAGTTTGAAAAAAGTCAAATAAGAAGTGAAGGCGAGTATAATTTCTGCGGACCTCTAACAAGGAAAACAACAAAAAAAGGGCACGTGCCTACGTAATACTACATGTTACAGTACCTATACAACTTATCTTACGCATGTCTACAAATAATAGTGCCAGAGCAGACGTACCCGTTGAGAGCAAGCGAGCGTTTATCTCATCCAGGAAAATAAGGCCATGTACAGAACAACATTTATATTTTGTGTCACTCTCATTTAATTTTTGTGTCAGCTTTAAAAATATTGTGCCAATCTTATTTTGTGACAGTTTGAAGCTGAAAAGCCGGTTTTAACAAGTAATATAGCGTTATTTTACTGTCTTGTGCCTGTTTTAGCACAGAAACAAAATAATATGATGATTTAGATGTAAAATAGCGCACTTTATTATTATTATAATAATAGTTATGTGCAATATGTGTCATAGTTATGGGAAGCTGTGTGAAAGGTATCATTAAATTAAGCATTTTTTAAACCACATTCAGTTTTTTTTAAATAATAGTCCTAGCACGGCTTATCTTTTGACGTATTTAAATAATTAACAAAAATAATTAAAGCCCGATCATTTTTTTTTTACAAAGACTACAAGTTTTTTCCAAACGTTAAACTAAACAAAAACCTTCACAACTCAACAACGCTTGTGGATCGCAGCACCACCTGCATCTCAATAATTCTGCATCAAAATTATTATTAAGAAAAAAAATAAACTTATTTTTCTCCGCCTCTTGTCTCAGTCCCACCGTGAACAAATCCCATGAGCGCATTTGTGTAAGGTCCCTTTAGTCCATAGCTGCATTACCGTCAGCGTATCTTGAGTTGCGACTATCGGACGACGGAGTGCACTTACCGAACAATGTCTTGGCGCATTGGGATGACAGCGGCATATTTATCGCACCAATTTAGAGTGTATACCTAGCCTTACAACAGAATATCTTAGTAGGTGAGATCATTTTGAAAAAGTCGGTTGTATTCGTGACGGCATCACCTTTACAAAAAGTTTTGTTACGTTTTTTATTAGCAGTTACAAGAACCTTATTTCAAAGGATAAATTAAGTAACTCACTCTCTCTCTTCTTGCTCTGTTTTTTGCAGTGTGTAATATTTTGAATTTAATAAGATAATTAATATATCAAAAGTTTAATAGCTTACCTAAAAGTGCAATTTAAATTTAACCACTGTTTAAGCTTAGCTCTGTCACTGCCTGTCATTACCCAGTGGTAAGAGAAGGCAATAGTAAAAGCATATTGACTTATTCTCATAAATAAGGCCCATATATATACGAGTCTAACTACTAGCAACCACCCGCGGCTTTGCTTACCTTGTTCCCGTTACTTTATCGGGATAAAAGGATAAACAAATTTTCAGCCAAATCGGTTTAGCCACGCGTTTTTGAGTTAAAAATAGTGTTAACTAACACGACCTTCTTTTATATATAATAATTAAATAAAATAAAAATACTAACTTTTATATATACAGATACATAATTACATTACTTACAAAACCCGTTTGATGTGTGGTTTTAAGTTAAGAGAAAATATCTACCTTCTTAATTATTCACTCACGGCCTTAACATACCGACTTTATGAAAGTGTGAACAATAGAGGCACACGTTGCTGAAAATATTAGGCACGTTTTAATCCTTCGTGGTTTAGATAACACGCCTTTACCTAGATGTGGTAAAATATGGAGACAGTTAAATAAGCAAGTGAAGTTTAAAAACGTGAGAAACTGACTTCATAGTCAAACTGCTTTGACTTTGAAATGATGGGACCATTCTGAAAGTTTAACCTACCAGATAAAAAAAGATATCAAATAAAAAAAAAGTTGGAAAAAAAATATATTCTTTGAAAAACATAAATGATAAATAAAAGACAAAAGACACCTTGATCATTTTATTTTATATCAAGAAATAAGCCATATTTTTTTATATACATATTTTTGAAGACATAGGTAGTACCTAATGTATTTATAAAAATAGTTTCTAAATCTGAAGGTAAATATTACACATCACCCTATTCCTAGCTTTTTCTCTTCTACTTACTCCACCTGTCTTTAACTGTCCGTTCTGTGTTTTCTATGTGTATTATTTATTATTAAGACGTTTGAAAGTGATCCTTGCGATTCTACTAATTATTTTGATTTTGATTCTATTAAAGTCTACACAAATAAAAATAAAATTAAAAAAAAAACAAAATATATTTATTTGGAATCAAGGTACAAGGCAAATGGCAAGTAAATATATTTTATTTCTTTCTTTCTTTCTTAAAAGCAGTACTTACTTACTACTGCTACTACTTTTCATTTTCTTCGCACGTCCATGTTCAAATGCAGGGGCTTTTAAAGGGCGAACGGTAATCAAACGGGAAAGGAGCCACGCAATCTGGGCCTGCCTTAAGCCAAAAAACCCTTTAAGCTTGTATCAGCTGTGTAGGGTTATACGGTAATGTATAGGCAAGTGTCTGCTGTGACTTGATTTTAAGCCTAGCTTTACCTAATAGGTATTCGTTTACTTTGTATTTGTACAACATAAAACCAAAAAGTTGTCTAATATTGTTTGCATTATTAATATTGTACTTATAGATAGATAGATAGATTAACACTTTATTGTACGCAAAGAAATACATACAGAAACTATTACAAAAATAATCAGTACAATGGGCGGCCTTATCGCTAGGAGCGATCTCTTCCAGACAACCTTTTTTTTTTTTCTTTTTTTTATATCAATAAATAATTTGTAGTTTGCTCTAAATCAAAAATAATAAAAAATTAGACACTACGGTGTTTTTGGAATTGTGAGATGACTGAAAAAAAAACATAGAGCTAAAGTGTTTTTGGAATAGTGAAATGTATAATGTATTCAACCAACTTGATTAAATTTACAAAACCATATTCAAACTCAAAAGTTCCTTACGAAAATTACAGAGACAAACTACATCTATGGAGCGGAGCTCCGACATATAGGACGAAGTTTGAGGCTTATGGGCATTCACACGTTTCGGCTACTAATTTGTACAAAGTTGTTTTATCAGTCTGAGGTGTTATAAGAATTAGGACTTTTGCGTATGCAGAAAAATATATTTCGTATTTTACCAAATTTTCGTTGGTAACTGTTAAACGGAATGGTCGGTTAAACCAGCCCTTTGACGTTTTGGTCCTTGCAATAACAATATCGCTGTCTGCACGTGTAGAAAATCCTTTAGGGTGGATAATTTCCCTTCACCGTTGTTTTCCCAGCTTACCCGAGCCTTCAGGCGTAATGTAGGCTTTTGTTTAAGAAATTGGGAAAAGGTAGTGTACCTCTATTCACTATCTTTACCTGATCCTCTACTCAACTAAGGTTTGTATTGAAAAAACATGGCACAAAATAATATGGATGTTTTTATAAAACAAACTTTAAAATTGTAGCCAAATCAAATTGTCAATTAATCAACGGTGTTCTGATGAGATTGCTCGGATGAAATATAATAGCTGACTTCACGACCAAACTACTGAGCCGATTTTGATGAAATTTCTATGGGACCAATTAGGAACGTTTCAGATAGACAGATTTAAATAGAAGATTTTTTAAATCGGCTCCTAAATGACGATGCTATGCACTAGACATAAAAAATACAACTTAATTGAGAACCTCCTAATATCATGATAGCCATTTGAGTCACTTATTATTATAGCTAAAATTTAATCTTACAATCGAAACTTGATGTTGTTTTAGAAATTCTACTCTACAGGTATAAGTTTAAAAAAGATTGCAATTAAGCTAGCAGTGAAGATGAAAAATATTTTCAACAAGATAACATGAAATTATCATAACTAATCCAACATCTAAGCGTCAAGATACATTATGAGATAAGGTGAATTTTTAATGGTAACCTGAGGTTCATCGACCGATGATTACAAATGCTAATTATAAAAGATTGCCCTCAATTGCTAGTGATACGTGTTTTGGAGAAATACGCGTCCCAATGTGGCTGTAGTTACGGCAAACTTCAAGTGGACATAAATAAGGGTCGCCGTTCAGTGGTTCCATCTCTACGGGCGGTGCGCACAAATTTATAACACAGAAACAAGCTAAATTTCACTGTAAAAGGCTTAGAATAACGTTGCATTTCCTTTAAAAGGTGTCTTAGTAAAATACTGAGACAAAAATGAAAGTCATCCAACTCTAAACAGATGGTATAAGAACGAATTTAGAATGGCAAAGATTTCTCCTCGGAGACGAAATTTCTTTGCGAAACTGTAGTGTCGCAACATCAGTTTTTGGAACTTGGATTAAATAAATTCTTGCGAGAACCATTTGTTTAAAATTGCGAATCAAACTCGTCCGTAATGGTTGTCTTTTCCGATAAATTAATATTCAAATCGTTGGGGACAAAGTATTTCCATACTAATGGTGAATTTGTTGTGAATATTCTTACTAAGAGAATAAAAACAAAAAGCGCGGTGTTTGTAACACAAGCTCTTACAATATTCTTGGCTTCAAATGTTTACACTGGCTTAGTGTAAGTAATTACTGTGGTGTCAACAAAAACATTCACTTCGTATTCGTCAGCCTATTCCATTTCGTCAACATTTCTTTTTATGTTTTTATCCACCCATCGACTTTCAATTTCTGAGTCACATGCGATGGTCCCCGGCGTACGATATGCGAAGATAACAGACCGAAATAGAACCCATTTGGAAGACCTTCTCACCTTAATACAGCTTAAGAGATTTCACCTTGTCCGTTCCATTCCATACATAACCACTCGGATCACGTAAAATGTAACTCTACTAGACGCTATAGTTCGCTTAGATGGTTTTCCTTTCCTCCATTTGCCGGCCCTAGAGACTTATTATGCTGTGTACACGAGATACGAGAAATATTTTGCCCAAATATAATCAGGGACGCGAGTCCAAACATTGGTCTTGTTTTTATTCAATCTTATATGGAAGATATTGGAGACGTCGGGGCATTGGAATGCAAATGTTTGGCTTCATATTAGATCGGTTGGAATCGATACTTTCAAAGATAAGACGTAGACCGCAAAATGGGTTTTGGTTTTCAATAATATTAACATAAAGCCACGGTTTGGTATCGGGGACATCTTGCATTTTACTTGAAGGTTTTGGCGTCTAAATCCCATGCTGGAATATTGGCTACTAAACTTTGAAAAGAAAATGTTCAGAGAAATTCGTGCCAACATTTTTTTATGTTCTAAGTTGAAAACGGTACAAGTTTTCTTTATAAAATCACCTACCGCGTAAGTATATTTAAAACAACATACTACTGTTTAATCAGTATAGTATACCTAGTTATTTAACAAAAAAATATTAATCTCAATTATACCTTTTATATAACGTGCAGTAAACACCTGACGCATCACGTGCATACTGCACGTATATATAGGTAAACCAAAACGCAATTATCAAAATAAATTAATATTGCGGAAAATCCACACAACACTAACTAGCCCCAAATTAAGCAGAGCTTGTACTATGGAAACCAGATAGCTGATACAATACTTTTACACTTTTTTAATAAATACATAAGTACTAAAAATTCAATATAACAACCAAGACAGAGAACAAACATTTACGTTCACCACACAAAAATTTGTTCACGGTGGGGATCGAACCCACGCTCTCCAGCGCAGAAGGCAGAGCTTCCAACTGAGCTATGAGCACAGTCAAAAAACGTTACCTATATTATATAAAACAAAAATGTATTGCTATATATTTTTGTGAAATAATTTATTTTGTTCGCCAAACACGTTCTCCCGTGTAAACAAGGTAAGCACACGAGTCACTGGAGCCTCAATAATATAAAACATGTGCTATATCCCGCCTATATACCTACGCTCTCCCTACACCCGCTTCGTGTCTGTCTCGCAAATATTTTGCATTTTATATGAACTAGTTCGGGTTATTTTGTTGGGTGAATTCGTATATTATTTGAAGGTTTTTGGCGGAGTATGTTTTGATCCACTCTATTACAATGTGTATATTACTTCATTTATTCTGTAGCCATGAGTATTTAGCCACTCAGGGAATGCCTGAAGTCTAATTTTAATCGGTCGTGTATAGAATATATATTATTATTTAAAAATGGAACAATCTTTTACTCCGAAACATGAAAACCAAAGATGTAACCTTACCAAAGATATTATTTAAATTTCGAACTGACTTGCAAAATTAAATGTTGTTTGTTAAAAAAAAAATGTTGTTGTAAAATAGAGGCCTGCGCACATCTAGGCGATGGCGATGGCGATCACCTGTGGAATTTTCCAAGATGAAAGAAAAATATAAGCATTTAAAAAAAAAACAAGCAAAGGCAAAGCAGGCTCTATATAAATTGAAAGGATCATGTCATATCCTTGAAAAAAATAAGTATTCCATTGTTTGCTCACAAACAATAGAACAATTTATTTGGGTGGCTTCATTCCTCCTATAAGACACACATTAGTAAAGAAGAATTAAAATTCATAGTTTACATGAAAGGAATAGTAAAGGCCACGCACATTCTATATCCAGCCTTCTTGGAAGTACTCAGCACAAAAACCCATGAGTGAGAACACAGACACGGCATTGTATTATTTTCTGAATTTTCTTGGTGAATTTTTGGCACCAGTCCTACAATTAGATAAAAAAATAGTTTCTGCTAGATGGGAGACCTTGTAAAACAATTAAGATTCCAAATTATATAAAAAATCGCGTGTCAATGTGTTATTTTTTAGTTAGAGAACTCTAAATACCATCTTTACTATTTTCAAAAAACGTCTTCTTCATAGTATACATTCCATAAATCTACATACTTTGTCACTCATTAAAAAGCGATGGGGTAATAAAATCACTTTTTTATTCTAACACTTACTCTTATTCCCATCAACACCATTTCTATCAATTTATCAATGAAATGACATTATTTACATCAAGACACGACAGTTCCAACAACACCATAAACCTAACAAGCAAGTCTATAAAGAGCTGTTATTCTATGGCACTGGCTACCATCGGAATCAAACTATCGAAGAATTCAGGACGGTGCTGGATGACTTGTGTCGTCAATTTAATTTGAACCTTATTTGTATAAATGTAGAGTAGAATTTATATACGTTGGTATGCGTAGTTTGATTGGAGCTGAGCTATGATTTATGAAACTAATATTCAACTGTATTGACGTATAAATAAAGTTTAAAAAAGATGACACGGCCTCAGCCTGGTGCCGAGTGAATCCACCATTAGGGACTAAAGTATTTTAGTACCTTTTCTCAAGATATTTTTATGCGATTCGATAATCAATAATTAGTGAGTGATACGACATTAAATACTAATAATCGTTATAAATAATCTTAACAAGGCAATTAACACTTTTAATAAAAATCAAAGTCAAGGCAAAAAACAAAAGTTAAAATACCTTACGCGTACTAAGTTGTAGCTTACTAATATTATACTTGTGACTACATAAGTTACTGTTCCTTCTATTCTAAGTCAACTATTATTTTATGCATGAATCTCGAAAGGCAAAAGCCCCCGGAAATATTCATAATGATGCTACTCGGCCAAATTATAATAAATATCAGCGGCAAAGATGAAGACGCTGGCACGAACGCTAGTCGCCAATGTAACATTATCATAAAGATATTCTACGTCCATGAAAATAATGGCAAACTATGAATTATCGGCGTATTTTCGTCTCGCTTTTCCTCCTTCATCTTGCACAAAACATTAATCAAGTATTCAAAATATTTTCCTTAAAGTATTTCTAGAGAAAATAAGTTTTTAAACTCTCCTTCAGAGAAAATCCGTCATTCAGCGGTGCAGAACATTTTGGTCTCAGCGAGTCTCAAGTGCACCTAAGCGGTCGTGAACTTTCCCAGTACGAATATTTAGAAAAGCAAATAGCTTTTCTTTGAGGAGAACCTTAGAAAAGTACATTGGGCAGGTAAATCTTATCTAAGTAAATGTGCCTTTTGTATTTGCGTAGTTTTCGTTTTATTTTATCCGGTTTACCTACCTCGCAGGGTACGCATTTATTATTGCAGACCTTACAATACGTATGCAAATATATACCTTTAGTTTGAGGATGGCATCTTTACCTGTTTTGTAGATGAATAGTGTCGTTAACTCCACAGTACCTTTAATAACGTTCCCACCTAATATCCAGTCTTTAAATACGTGCGTAATGTCTACGCGGTACAAATTTATCTGTCATTGACACTGGCATACCAGTTCGGGTGAGACCGCCATTGTTACCTGCCCCCTCACACCCCCCGCCATTGGCATGCAAATGGAATGAGCCACGGTGGACCCAATGTTATTTATCTCTGATTGGCTCCGTTTATTCCGCATTGACAGACAGGTTCCAATTCCGTTCGGAACTGGCGCGGCGTGTTTACATAATTAGATAATATGCAAATGAGTGTGCACTCTCTGCGACTTTGGGTCGGTTTAATAAAATTCATGTGGAATGCACATTATTTCAACGTCGTAATGTCATGAAGTGCAATTTTTATTTGTTTCTAAACAAAATTTAATTAAATATTTTTTGAAAAAAAATAAAAAACTTAAACTTAAAAAAAAAAAAGTCAGTAGAAATCTATTTGCAAACAAAAGAACCAAAAACTGTACATAAGCACTGACTAAAGTTTGTTAAATAGACGAAGTAATGTTAATCAAGGAATTGTATGGTATAGTGATGTAAATTTATTCAGCATTCTAAGTAATTAGGTTAATTAGAGAGACAGCCAAAAAGAATGTGTAGGACTAGGTAGTAATGGAATTTACTAAAAAAAATGTTGGCAGCGAACATACGTTCGTTTCATGTGTTCACACTTTGAGCTAAGAACTTAATATTAGTTAAAGTACCATCGAAATTACACAGCAAAATTCCAAAATAACACCAGAATTAAAATAAAAAACCTAGCGTCTTTCCAAAATGACATTAACCAAAAAATTGAGTAAACCATGTTCGTTATTACATATGACATAAACAATGACGTTTGAAATTTGACATTGGAATTTCTGACAACTCTAGTTAACACAAGGTCAAGGTAAAACAATGTAGGCTGTCAGTCGTCCCTTTAAAACAACTTTTCGCTATTATAGATTGTAGGTTCGACTTCCATAACAAGCACAAATGAACATAGATTTTTGTTCTGTGTTTTCACAAAGAGCACTAAAAGTATACAGTCTAGATATGTATTAATCATAAAAAAACACAGCCTTGTTTTTGGCATTGTACAAAATGTCTACCAATATTTATTCATCATTAGATTTATCCCAAAGTTTCCGGGTAGTTCGACAAGTAGGTGGTAATACTTAGCCCGAATAACGGAACTGTATAAATGTAGAAAGTTCCATAATGTAGCAACTTGGACTGCCTCTCGAAATCGATAGATAGACGAGCTTGGCTCTGCTCAGGAATAAACAACTGTTTTGCAGAAACATATAAAAGCAAAGCCAATATTTAGATAGATATATATACTGACTTGATAATAATGTACCGACTAAATGAGCACTAAATAAGCTAACAAAATAAGCCAGAATCTACCGTCATAATATGTATTTTTAAGTAATGTCTGTCTATTCTAAATAAATATGGAACGATCTTTTTATCCAAAATATGGCAACCAAGGCGGTGACTTATCAAAAGTTTTTTTTTATTTTAAAACTGGCTCGCATAATTAAATTCAGTTTTATGAAAAAATAAACGAATGCACGCTAAAGATTTTTGTAATAAACTAAACTAAACTGGCACGACCGACCATCAATGCCTGTTTTGCTGGCTGCTGTAATGTATAGTAATAGTCAAATCTTACAATTTGCGATTACGCTAATATATAATTTACGATGGCACAATCATCATAGAAACTGTAGTATAAAAAACATTGGGGAATTCATTCACCTGAAAACCTAATAATAACGCATTAGATCACTTTTAACCAGCACGTTCGATTTTACAATAAATGCAAGTATTCCAGGTGACCTTTGAAATAACATTGTTTGCTACTGCGTTTTATAAACGTACCATTTTTTTCTGTGTGTGTAAATGGTTGATTTGATTCTACCTTCATAGATTTATTCACTAGCATCTACAACGTATAATGTGATTTTTATGAAAGTATTTAAAAATATCACGGTTGAAAAATGTCTTAATCGAGAGTAAGCATTTTGATATTATTAGGCGATGGTTACCACTTTACATCATGTGGGATATTGTGTTCTAAGTATTACAAAATAATATGTTTATAAGTATTATATCAGATAGTGCCGTGTAGATTTTCCACGATATTTATAACTTATTTATCACCTATGTGACGCCATAGATTACATATTTCAGAATGTCCACATCATCGGGTAGTTTATACGCATGTCAGATACAAAAATACCAAATTAGGGGGGATTGAAATGACTATTTTTCGCAAGTCACGTATTGGTACAAACTTATCCTGGCGTTAGGTTTGATGATAATAAGTGATACCACCAAATATGGTCGCAAAGATTCCAGTAATACTGGATACGACACGCAAACAAACCAAATTAAACTAAATTTACACAAGTGAAATATTTGATCAGTTTTTCCACAATCTGTCGGTCTTGTGGAGGTTTCTTGAAGTATCTGCGTACGTTCTAGAACATACTACAACATTCTGGAATTATCTAGAATAATCAAATTTAATTCAAAGACTCTATCGCTGGGCTTTGCTCCTAGTATTATTTTATTTGTAGGTATTTGTGTGTTATTTTTATGAAACAACGGTAAAATAATGGGTGAAATAGTGTTAAAAACCATGATAGTTTCAAAAGTTATTTGTGTGTTGTTAATTCGAATACCGTACCATTACCAAACGTAATGCCGTGTTGGTGACATCACGATCCAAGCATACATTATTTAAATAAAATATAAAATTACGATAAAAATACAGTATTTTGTTTAAAAAACCTTTTGACCTAGCCGTGACCTTTGATGTTTTAAGCGTGTGAGAAGATAATAATTTATGGGCAGTCACTATCACCAAACCTCACTTATACTTTAATAAAGAATAAAAAACATTTGTTAACAAAAAAACTGTGGCAATCTGGGAATTGCCGAAGACGTGGTGTCGGTTACGTGACATATGTCGTTACAATATAATAGTTTTTTCTCACCCAAAATGCTCGCCTGCAAAAATAATAGTGCCACATCTAGTTTCCAAATATCCTAGATAACAAGCATTCACGAGGCGTCCTCACTGAGTCAATATCAATAAATGGGAAGCCGGGAAATTGGATGTGTTGCCCGACCGACACTGTAGGTAATAAGATAGTAATGAGCCTTGCCACCCATAAAAATATGGAAGGCTCCTGTCTATGACTAAATATTTAACAAACTAGAGAATACTGGGATCCCGTGTTTTAGATCTCTGAATATTTTTAGCTCGGGAATTTTAAACTTCATTTAGTTATTACGTACAAACATACAAACAAACATACGAATTGCGATTTGTCTTATTTTGAAACGTCAATATATTATTTTGTTACTTTTAACATCTGCAACACCAACAAACACTTTTTCTCTACGGCTTTAAATTATTTAATAATATGCAGAGATTATTTTTAAAAGTAAGTTAGCTAAAGCCTCGGAAAATATAATAGCTAAATTAAAATAATTAAGGCTTCTTGTCAGAAAGTCGTTTATGTGTCAGGTTCAAAATATCGAGCCTACCTGATGTGAAGCTTTTTAAGAATTCATTACAAACTTTCCTTGCTTCTGAATTCATCAGCCGTAGAACCTTATTCTCCGTCAATTTGAATTCAAAGGCACGTATCTATAGGCACGCGGGGTCTGTATAAATTTGGATAGGGTCTGTCTAGAACCAAAAACTTTTGTTATTCAGTATGAATAAGTCGATCACCGTTTTCTATACTTTACTACGCATACTAGTTTTTCAGGGCAATTTTTTTCTTGATAAACTGGAGCAGAATGCCAAATCACACCAGATTGGGTTTCATAGAAACCTGTCATAATGAGTTTCACAAAATTGAAAACAACGTAACCTTGAACTATGTAGCCTTGTCTAGGTACTTGTGTGAAGCTAAAATAAAAATGCAAATATAAGATAAATATAATAATATATTTATTATTGTAAGTATGTGTACTATGTAAATTTTAATATTATATTAAAAAATAATAGAATCTTCTCATCTTTTCCATTTTAAAATTAGAATTACATATTATGGTCGAAAACTTGACCCGGAACTCAAAGTTCATTCTACTTATCTACTATACAAAATCGATGAAATACGTTCCCATAAAGAGACAATTACCTACCAACATTAATAGAGCTATCATCTCACAACGCGTAATGAAACATTAATTATACGTTTTATTGAAAAACGTCAAAAACGTTACTTACAATCCAATCAACGTTGCGTCCTCTAATTAACTCCAGTATCTGTAACAAAAAATCACCGAGTTAATTAATTCAGAACTATTCGATTCGACCAAATTGTTGGTTGCATCAGCGTACAAAGATTGATTTGACTTTGACACGGCGCGCATGCGTATTGCCCTAATTTGGTACCGGGAGTGACAACACGTGAGATAACGATATGCATAAGCTATCGAGTGGGATAGAGACGGATGTCGGGAGCACAGGGACGCCTCGAAACAAGTGTGGGATAGTAACGTAATGGCCGGCGACGCATCTGCATGCATTTGAAGAAATGATATGGGCTGCGGCAGAACGTTCCCGCTGTGATTCAACTTTCTATTCAGGTTAATATTAGTATTCAAAAAGTATATTTAGATTTTGAGCGACAACTTTATTTAGTTTATCACTCCTGACGTCAATTGAGCTGGTAATGTCAGAGGTCAAACACACGATTTCAAAATCGATATTTCTTTGGTGCGTGGTACTATTGATAGGTCGTTTCTCACGCGTGCAAGTTATCAGTTCATTGAACCCGAAAATCAATGGCCCCAGAAAGTTGTCGCCTCGACTCGAAAAAACTACTTGCTTTATAGTTATAAAAAAAATACCAAGCCAAATTGTTTGACTAGCTCAATCAAACGCTAATTATAAGGAGGCGGAATTAATACTTTACATTCAAAGATGATGATTCAAGATTATTTTAGTTATGATGTAGGTATTTCTATGAGAAAAAAATATAGGCAGGTACTTTATAAAACTGTGGGTTGAAAAAGCGAGTAAGTTTACGAGTTTTAAACAGATATTTTGTATTTAAATGTTAGTATATAAACCGATTTAGATGTTGATCTGATCTGATGATAATTCAATGTCGATTTAGTTAGAAAAGCAAGGCTCCGGGCATCAGAAAACATGGAGTTTGAAGTCAAAATTATAAAGATTTACATAATTTGATAGTTCTAAATGAGTTGTGACTATTGAAGAATATTATCTGAGGTTTTGTTCGTTAGATTACTTATTCCCGACCGCTATATCACCAATTTAAATAAATACATTAATATTTAAATTGTATTATTTACTTTGGAAATATTAAGCAATCAGGTTTTTTGGATTCTCTCTGTCAACTTATTTCAATAAAAAAACATATAGTTATGAACTGGAGAGGTACTCATGGACATACTTTATGATTGATACTTTAGGTACGGCCTACAGTATTCAAAACTTTTAATTAATTTGTTCAGGCGTTTAAATTGTGAGGCGCAAACAGCCCATGAAGAGTCAAAGCTGCTAATCGCCTCAATTTGACTTCGCAAAATAAAACTTTAAACAGATTAAACTGTAACGAGGGTTGCGGGGGAAAGGGTGAGGGCGGAGGGGTAAGGTACAATTATCTCGTCCTATTTTCCCTTCTAATTTCACGTTAGGTCCGCCCTTGAAAGGGTCGAGCAAACGTGCGGTCAAAAATCGCAAGAGGTTTTTTGCGTTCATTTTATGAACACAATTTTATTTGATTGGGGTCGAGCCTTTCTGAGATGAGAATTTAGTTAACACGCTTCGATGTGTAATTGGCAGGCTGTCTGCAGTTTTGGCTTTTTATTTACGAGATGCATCTTGATTATATTAAATTGATCTCAAAAATGGTTTCAAAAGAGGTTCTGATATTTTTGTCGTCAAGACAGATCAAAATCGCAATTTTGGTAAAGGTTCTTAAATAAATTTCTTTATGATAATGATTATGATAATTACCCATACAGTATTTTACCACGTTATTTGAGAAAAATAAAACTGGAAGAGTCGCTCGTCTGTGAAACATTAAATGAGCATTTTGTATACAAATGAGAAAACACCTTGAAATTCACGAAGCGAAAATAATCACAATGAAATGGTTTCAACTATTTCTTTGAAGCCTTTATTAAACACGATAGTCAATAGGAAATTTATTTTTGCTGCTTATTTCAATGATTGGATTTGTTAGGAAGTACAAAAATGTCAGCAGATAAGTCAAGCTCAATTAAGCTGTTTATATACGTGTTTTGTAATTGGTTGTAACTTTCTTTATTAGAAAATAAATTGAACAATGTTATATAAATTATTTATTTTTATTTAATTTTATTTTATTAGTTATATTTTTGTATACAACTAGCTGATGGAACAAGCATATGGCCCACTTGATGTTAGGTGGTAACCATCGCCTATAACAAAGCATTGCCTCGTAGGTCACGCACGTCAGGAACGTGCCCTACGGTGCACTGCCCTGCGCCCATCAACTTGAGGCATGCAGATGTTCAGCCTCATGTCTGTAAATTAATATTATTATGTTAGTACTAATGATATTTCATTTTGTGATTCCGTTCATACTTTAAGAGTTAAATAAAGCACAGTGTATTTGTTACTCTGTTTACTAAACCCGATTTATTTGTTTGTTGGAAGTTAAAATCAAAACAAAGCAATAAATGTAAACAGGGGTAAAATCTTCGTTTTCTTTTCTTTTAATCCGTCAAGAAGTATAATACTTGAGAGCAAGAGTTATACCATTTGCATACAAATGTTCTAAGTTGATATCACTGAACTTTATTAGAGGAATGCTCGATAAACACCCAATTTTGTTTTATGCTGTGCGTTTGAGTTGAAATTTGAGTTTGTGCTTTTAAGAAGGGTTAGAAAGTTGCAGTTTATAAAGAATCGAGATTGAGCTGAAAAAGCTATGGTGTAAGCTTTTCTTTGAGTTGTTAAATAAATGTAATTATTGGAGAGTATAGTAATTTACCAAGATTTTTCTAGGAGAAAAAAAAAGTAAATTGTCCACGATTAAGTCCCAAACTAAGCAGAGCTTAGACCAGACAGACCAGAACCAGATAGCTATGATACTTGAAGACATTTTTATTGTAATATATACATACTTAGAATACAATATAACACCCAAACAGAGAATAAATACCTGCGTTCACCACACAAATGTTTAGGATGAATGTCTAAAATGATACAATATAACTTTAAGGAAATGCTATATTTTATTAAACATTTCTGTTCTTACCGTACTCCATCATAATTTTCTGTCAAAAATAATCGTAGTAGTTTCTTTGTTTCATAATTTTCCGTGGACCATTATCTCTGAGATAGAGATACATTACCGTGCCCGTTAGTTACGGTTTGCGACTATCGAAAAATTACACTCAAGAGCAATGAATCTTATTCACTGAGACACAGAGTACTGGTGGTAGTGATATATAGTAGGTTCAAATCCAGTCCAATGTGTCCAATAATCAGTACAGTACAGTGTTCCAGTGAGTTTTTCTGTAAAAAAAATATGTGCACTAATGCCAGTAGGTGCTCTCAAACGGCGAATAACTGTGTGGAAGCCGGCACTTCGTCGTAGCACCTAAAAAGTTCAAAAATCATGTTTCGACAGCATGAAAAGAGCCTCTCTGAGGCACATTTAAAATTCTTTCACCACAATGAATGGTTTGAAAAAACACGATAATTACGAAGACGACTGATAAAAAAATAAAAAGTGAGATTTCTTTTGATCGTAGAGGTTGCAATGCAGTTTAAAATACGTTACACGATTAGAAAATTTACTATTTCTGACTGATCTCTTTAAATATCAATGATCTTACTCTTAAAATCATACTGGCTGTAATTATAAGCATTGGCGTGTTATGGCTTAAGTTCTATAATTTTTAGATCAAAATAGTTTTGGAGTAGGTATGTATTGGTGGCCCAGATTCTTTGCTCTTGAGTATAATCACGAGGCAGGGTATGAGTATATTGTGTAAAACCACAGAAGGTATAGCAGTTACTGTAACGTGGGAGGTCTATTGCTTGATTATGTTAACCTACACCTTCCTAAAAGTTTCTGTCTATTCAGATTCTTGCCTTGCAGCATGCCGATGAAGAAATTATTTTTGAATTTTAATTAGGAATGTTAGATCAAGTCAGTTGGTTCACATTCTTTTAAATAGAAATTATCTTGTACAACTGGTTTGGTCAATCTCTCTATTTAGATCGTGTAATTTTTTCAAACCTAATCAATGTATTCAATCATGTCTAGCATAAATTTGAGCTTAATAAAATCTTCCGGTAAATTTTAAAATCCAGGATGTAAAATAAATAAAAATCCAAACCTCAATAGAAATAATATGACTCTTCTTTTTGATCAAATCATCACTATATTTACAATACAGATTAATATACTAGTAGGAATACCCCTGACTTCTTTCATGTTTTATTTTCTTAAAAACTTGAACCACTCACACCTCAGGGGTTAACTTCTGGATTTTTTATCGGAAATAAATATTTTGAAAATTGATTGGATGAAAAAACTTTTAATAAAATAATTTAATTTTTCAAGGGTTTTTTATGTTTAAATATTTACATGCTCGATGAGCAAAAATGTTTCATTAGATGTCTGATTTCATGTAAGATATCGCTCTACAGCTATAAGACCGCCTATTGTATATTACTATATTTTAAAATAATTGAAAAACAAAATCTATTCTATTCTATTCCATAATATCTGATGACTGCTTTTTTTTATCTGATTCCAGACAATCAGCCCCGAAATACTTTTAGATAGATAATATATGTAGTAGTCAAAATTTTGTCAAGGCGACTGATCGAAGCGACGCGTGACCCAAGAGCTGGTGGGTATCTGGCGCAGCGTATAAGCATTGCTATTCAGCGTGGCAATGCCGCCAGCTTCTTGGGGACGCTTCCTTCTGGCACTGATTTGGATCAGTTGAGCTATCTCTAGATCGTTTGTAACGATCTGCAGATAGCTCAACTGTTTCTTGTGTATTTTGTACATTTTGTAAATATTTGTTTAATTGTAAGTTTCTTTGTGTAAATAAAAAAAAATCTACTATATTTTAAAATAATTGAAAAAAAAACTATTCTATTCTATTCCATAATATCTTGATGACTGTTTTTTATCTGATTCCAGACAATCAGCCCCGAAATACTTTTAGATAGATAATATATATAGTAGTAAATTTAATATGCTAATGTGTAATCTCTTTGTTTCAGATTGCGTTAGAGTTCCACTCCCATTGGATTACCATGTTTTTCTAATCTACATTCTTGATATAGAGTTTTCGTGACTCGCATCCAAGAAAGCTTATTTTGGGAGGTCCAAATGAAGATTAAAACATCAGTACATAATGTATGTACATAATATAGGAGACAGACAAATTGACGCCCGATATGTTTGTTCTTTGTTCTGTTGACTTGTCGCATTTCATTATGGAATTGGAATTCCTTGGATTTGGATCGACATTGTTGATAAGTAGGAACTCTGGTAAAGTTAGACGAGTATTTGTTCGCTGACACACTAACTGATTGTGATATTTTTATCTTACAAACATGTTTTAGTTTGTAAAAATATATGTTATCGGTGGCAAATGCAATGTTAATTAAATCCTTGTGAAATTAGTTACCAAACAAGCATCTGCATTTTTTATTTAACAAATTTGTAAATAATCTTAATATCTTTAATATCTACAGTGAATCCTACTATTTTATGTGAACTAATTGGCAAAGTAATATTAATATATAAAGCCTTGTGCACATCTAAGCGATCTGCAGTGGCGACCACTGTAAAGCTGTCAAATATGACAGTGATATTTGACAGCGTTTCGCGCCATCGCCTAGATGTGCGCATGTCTTCTTTTTTAATACATAAAACTGTATCATAAACAAAATTATTAATGTTCCATCCTGTCAAAAAACAAAGCTATTGTAAAAAAACTTGAAATATCCTTTGTAATTTAGCCTTAGAATATTTTATGCGTCTTATCACCTGCTCACACCTGTCTAATTAAGACGCAACGTCTCAAAGAATAATCTAATTTTACATAATAATTACTTTAATTTCTATAAGTTATTCAAGGCGGGAAAATTACAACTATTCGACTTAAATTTGACAAAAACTAATAATCTTCAAACTTAGGAAGAATTTTAGTATCACGCCTATTATGAGCGAGCAATAAACAATTGCCGAGCGAAACAAAAAATTGAGGGTAGAATTATTTTATCGAGGGCATGAAAGGAAAAAATCCAGTAAATAAACTAAAATTTAGTAAACAATTTCACTACAGTAGGCCTACCACAAGCTCTGTCTGGCTCTGTCTCTGGCTGGATGAGTGCTCACCAATGTATGTGTGATGTGCATTTCTCCAGCTTCCTCATATGGAAATTGCGAATTCTGAAAACGCCAACATTTAAAGCATAATTGGAGCAATCATTGATTTGAAGGAAAATTTAGCAGCAAAAAAAACAACGACTCTATGAGACTTTATAGGTGTGTTAGCTGGAGAGCGGCTCCACAGCTTCCTCATTCAGTGTGGGCAAACGGCTAACGATAGAGCTATATAGTAAACGCCAAATTTTAGAGCATAATTAGAGCACCCGGCATAAAAAAAATCAAGTCTCTAGCTCGAAAACTCTTTGAGTTAGAAGACTATAACAACGTGTTTGCTGGGAAGCCATTTCTCCAGCTAACACATGTGGATCTCAGGAATGGCTATAGCTAGAAAGTTGCTTGATATCTCCAAATTTAGAGCAAAAAATATCATGGATGCTCCAAATATTTCAAGTGTCTAGGTTCAAAACTCACCGAGTTAGAAGCTTTGATGACTGTGTTAGCTGGAGACACGTTTGTCTGGCACGCACATGCTACATCTGAGGATCTACAATAGCTACAGATTCGGTTGACGTGTCCAAACCGAGCTATGAATTAGAGCACTCGGCTCCAAAATTTTGGACTCTCTAGGACAAGTAGTTTCCTAGTAATCAACAAAAGAACATTTTGCCGCCAGAATTTTCAAGAATTATGTTCGCACCCGTAAAAATGCGGCGTTGCCGCTCTGAAAGTATGGTATCAGCGTAGGAATTTGAACGTTAGTCGGATGGAGTTGTGTGTTGCCCGTGCCTGGTAAATAGTTACCCTAGGATTCATGTCTTAAACACTCATTACGTAGCTCAAGAAGCGGAATATAGGTTAAAATAAAACAAAAAAACACCAAAGAAAAGTTTTATAATGGTTAGTTTAAGTTTAAATATGTATTTATTAAGAAACCTGACTTCAGATTTTTTATTTTTAGTTTTAAATATCATGAAATTATATCTCTAAGTCTCTCAACTAACCAACAATGTTTTCAAATCATGAGTTACCTACTCTTGTCAATGGCATCGTGCGAAACTATCATTATGTCTGTGAGTACGTACATAACTAGCGAGCTGCAGTAAATACTCACGGGAAAGCGAAAGGAAATATTATAAATATAATAATTATGAAGAAAAGTGGGGGGGCTCTATTCCGGAAAACGTTTTATTTTTTTTCTTCAAAAGTTGTTAACGTAGATACCTATTGTTCTAAAGGTTTTTAGGGCTCTAATTGTGAATTTGACATTCATTTTTGAATTCAAGATGGTGGCTTCATTTTTTTTCTTAAATAATGGATATTTAGGTATCGTTTAATAGGTTTTTGGGGGCTCTGATTGTGAATTCAACATTAATTTTTGAATCCAAGATGGTGGCTTCATTTTTTTCTCAAAAAATGGATATGGGTATCGTTTAATAGGTTTTTGGGGGCTCTGATTGTGAATTCAACATTAATTTTTGAATCCAAGATGGTGGCTTCATTTTTTTCTCAAAAAATGGATATGGGTATCGTTTAATAGGTTTTGGGGGGCTATGATTGTGAATTCAACATTAATTTTTGAATCCAAGATGGTGGCTTCATATTTTTCTCAAAAAATGGATATGGGTATCGTTTAATAGGTTTTTGGAGGCTCTGATTGTGAATTCAACATTAATTTTTTTATTCAAGATGGCAGCTTCATTTTTTTCCTTAAAAAATGGGTATGGGTATCGTTTAATAGGTTTTTGGGGGCTCTGATTGTGAATTCGACAATATTTTTTCAATCCAAGATGGCAGCTTAATTTTTTTTCACAATATATTGATATGGGTATCGTTTAATAGGTTTTTGGGGGCTCGGATTACAAATTTGACATTATTTTTTGAATCCAAGATGGCGGCTTCATTTTTTTCCTTAAAAATGGGTATGGGTATCGTTTAATAGGTTTTTGGGGGCTCTGATTGTGAATTTGACATTATTTTTTGAATCCAAAATGGCTGCTACATATTTTTTCTCAAAAAATGGATATGGATATCGTTTAATAGGTTTTTGGGGGCTCTGATTGTGAATTCGACATTATTTTTTGAATCCAAGATGGCTGCTTCATTTTTTTTCTTAAAAAATGGATATGGGCATCGTTTTATAGGTTTTTGAGGGCTCTTTGTGAATTCGACATTGTTTTTTGAATCAAAGATGGCAGCTTCATTTTTTTTCTAAAAAAAAGGTTAAGGGTATCATTTAATAGGTTTTTGGGGGCTCGAATTATAAATTCGACATTATTTTTTGAATCCAAGATGGCAGCTTCATTTTTTTTCTTAAAAAATGGGTATGGGTATCGTTTAATAGGTTTTTGGGGGCTCTAATTGTGAATTCGACATTATTTTTTGAATCCAAAATGGCTGCTTCATTTTTTTTCTCAAAAAATGGATATGGGTATCGTTTAATAGGTTTTTGAGGGCTCTGATTGTGAATTCGACATTGTTTTTTGAATCAAAGATGGCAGCTTCATTTTTTTTCTTAAAAAATGGTTATGGATATCGTTTAATAGGTTTTTGGGGGCTCTGATTGTGAATTCGACATTATTTTTTGAATCCAAGATGTGGGCTTCATTTTTTTTTTCTTAAAAATTGGATATAGATATCATTTATATCTTATAGTCTTATAATTCAATAGAGCCGAATGCACGCAATGCAAACGAGAGCGTGGAAAGAGTGCCAAAGAAGCACAATCGGCCTCAGCGTTCGGCAGTGTTCGACATCTGTTTCTCCTTTTTGAGTGAGCGATGCGTTCGCGTGGACAGCTGTATGACGTTGTCTCGTTCAACCATCGTCAGTAAACCAACTATACAGAAAACCGTTTTTTTAAGAAAAAAAATGTAGCCGCCATGTTGGATTAAAAAATTAATGTCGAATTCACAATCAGAGCCCCCAAAAACATATTAAACGATACCCATATCCATTTTTTGAGAAAAAAAATGATGCCGCCATCTTGGATACAAAAAATAATGTTGAATTCACAATCAGAGCCATTTAAAACCTATTAAACGATACCCATATCCATTTTTTAAGAAAAAAATTAAGCCACCATCTTAGATTCAAAAAATATTGTCAAATTCACAACCAGAGCCCCCAAAAACCTATTAAACGATACCCATATCCATTTTTTGAGAAAAAAATTAAGCCGCCATCTTGGATACAAAAAATAATGTCGAATTCACAATCAGAGCCCCCAAAAACCTTTTAAACGATACCCATATCCATTTTGAAGGAAAAAAATGAAGCCGCCATCTTGGATTCAAAAAAGAATGTCGAATTCATTATTAGAGCCCTCAAAAACCTATTAAACGATACCCATAATCATTTTTTTGAGAAAAAAAAAGAAGCAGCCATTTTGGATTCAAAAAATAATGTCGTATTCATTATCAGAGCCCCCAAAAACCTATTAAACGATACCCATATCCATTTTTTTAGAAAAAAAATGAAGCTGCCATCTTGGAGTCAAAAAATAATGTCGAATTCACAACCAGAGCCCCCAAAAACCTATTAAACGATACTAATATCCATTTTTTGGGAAAAATAATGAAGCCGCCATCTTGGATTCAAAAAATAATGTCGAATTCACAATTGTAGCCCCCAAAAACCTATTAAACGATACCCATTTCAATTTTTTGAGAAAAAAAAGGAAGCAGCCATTTTGGATTCAAAAAATATTGTCGAATTCACAACCAGAGCCCCCAAAAACCTTTTAAACGATACCCATATCCATTTTGAAGGAAAAAAATGAAGCCGCCATCTTGGATTCAAAAAAGAATGTCGAATTCATTATTAGAGCCCTCAAAAACTTATTAAACGATACCCATAATCAATTTTTTGAGAAAAAAAATGAAGCAGCCATTTTGGATTCAAAAAATAATGTCGTATTCATTATCAGAGCCCCCAAAAACCTATTAAACGATACTAATATCCATTTTTTGGGAAAAAAAATGAAGCCGCCATCTTGGATTCAAAAAATAATGTAGAATTCACAATTATAGCCCCCAAAAACCTATTAAACGATACCCATATCAATTTTTTGAGAAAAAAAAGGAAGCAGCCATTTTGGATTCAAAAAATAATGTCGTATTCATAATCAGAGCCCCCAAAAACCTATTAAACGATACCCATATCCATTTTTTAAGAAAAAAAATGAAGCTGCCATCTTGGATTCAAAAAATAATGTCGAATTCACAACCAGAGCCCCCAAAAACCTATTAAACGATACTAATATCCATTTTTTGAGAAAAAAAATGAAGCCGCCATCTTGGATTCAAAAAATAATGTCGAATTCACAATTAGAGCCCCCAAAAACCTATTAAACGATACCCATATCCATTTTTTAAGAAAAAAAAATGAAGCCGCCATCTTGGATTCAAAAATTATTGTCGAATTTACAACCAGAGCCCCCAAAAACCTATTAAACGATACCCATATCCATTTTTTAAGAAAAAAAATGAAGCCGCCATCTTGGATTCAAAAACTTATGTCCAATTCACAATATAGGAATATAGTTGAAAATGAAACAAAAAACCCCAAAAAGTGCTTTTTCTTCTTCCTGCCCTTACCCACCAGGTGGGGTCGGCAAAACATGGTGAGATGCCCCCCCTATCACTTGCCATCTGGTGAGATGGCAAGTGATAGGGGGCAAGTGTGCGTGAGTACGCACACAACTAGCAAGCCGCAGTAAATACCTATTTTCCGTCCGCCTGGTTTACTCGATACGCTCATAAAAACCTGACTGAATACAGTAAAACACAGAGAACAGACGGCTAACAACAGGCAGAGTAGGTAGAATCATCAACACTGGCCTAGCAGGTACCTATTTACAGAACCAAATAAAGTTTTTTTTCTAAGAATACCTAAAAGACACGCATTACTAAAGAAACTATAAAACGAACAAGAACGGGCAACACACAATTCTCATATAGATAGAGAGAAAGCTCTCAACCTAACAAAAAGAGAAAATATGAGTTTGAGGTTTCAGAAATCAAAACCGCTAAGCGCATACGAAAATGACTCGTATCGCGATCTAAAATAAACCGAATAACGTTCAAATTCCTACGCTGATACCAAACTTTCAGAGCGGCAACGCCGCATTTTTACGGGTGCGAACATACATTTGAAAATTCTGGCGGCAAAATGTTCTTTTGTTCATTACTAGGAAACTACTTGTCCTAGAGAGTCCAAAATTTTGGAGCCGAGTGCTCTAATTCATAGCTCGGTTTGGACACGTCAACCGAATCTGTAGCTATTGTAGATCCTCAGATGTAGCATGTGCGTGCCAGACAAACGTGTCTCCAGCTAACACAGTCATCAAAGCTTCTAACTCGGTGAGTTTTGAACCTAGACACTTGAAATATTTGGAGCATCCATGATATTTTTTGCTCTAAATTTGGAGATATCAAGCAACTTTCTAGCTATAGCCATTCCTGAGATCCACATGTGTTAGCTGGAGAAATGGCTTCCCAGCAAACACGTTGTTATAGTCTTCTAACTCAAAGAGTTTTCGAGCTAGAGACTTGATTTTTTTTATGCCGGGTGCTCTAATTATGCTCTAAAATTTGGCGTTTACTATATAGCTCTATCGCTAGCCGTTTGCCCACACTGAATGAGGAAGCTGTGGAGCCGCTCTCCAGCTAACACACCTATAAAGTCTCATAGAGTCGTTGTTTTTTTTGCTGCTAAATTTTCCTTCAAATCAATGATTGCTCCAATTATGCTTTAAATGTTGGCGTTTTCAGAATTCGCAATTTCCATATGAGGAAGCTGGAGACATGCACATGTATGTGTGTGTGATGTTTCGACGTAGGATTTATTTAGTCAACACTCACACAGACTCAAAACCAGAGCCAGAGACAGAGCCAGACAGAGCTTGTGGAAGGCCTACAGGTCTCTAGCTTAATAATTTACTATGGGCATTTTATTGGGCGCTAAAGTGATTCATTAAATTTTTCCGTTGAATTTGTTTAAAGTAACAAATGCATAATATTCTTCGCGAAAAGAAAAATATTGCGATAAAAGGAGATAAAATGGTGTTTATAAGGGTAGATTGTAATAATAGAAAAAAAATACGGAAAACTGTTTTCAAGTAAACTAACAAGCAATTTTGTCTACGCCTATGCAAATTCAAGGACTAATAATAAGTGTTGGGCCATTCTCTAGAATATTCATACAGAGACCTGTAATTCAAGAAATTCCAACTTCGGTGTTCTGTTTTATAGGCAAGGGAGACAAAAGGGTGGTTTATCTCAAGCGTTAGCATAAGTTTCAAGTATTTGCATTAAAGGCCCGGGTGAGACTGGATGATAAAGAGTGTATAATTGTGGCGTGTACATTGGATGGTATGTTCACAAGTTCTCTCAAGTTCTCTCAAGCTCGTTGCTCTTGGAAGAATTTTTGCGTGGCTAACTGTACCAACGAGTATGAGAGATAGAGGTTGCATACATTGCAAATCTATTGATGATATACACACTTTTATTTACAACAGAATATGCATTATTTTCAAAAACCATTATTATAAAACATAAAATTATTAAAATAAAAAATTTCACAAAGATTTTTATAATGTCCCAAAAGTTAAGAGCCGAGCGGGATTTGAACCCGCGACCTTCCCCTCGGTACGGGGCTGCGCTGACCACTGCGCCATCGGATCCTAATCACACTCGACGAATAACTCTTAGGGACTGTTCGGCACTAACGCGACCGTGGCTCCATCTACAGTTTTGACGTTATAGTCAACTAACCAAAAAAAAAATCTTTGTGATTTCCTTAAGTGTAGTAAACACTATAAAATTAATAAAAATTATGAAAAACGCAAGGTGACATCTCTTGTCGATTCAACTGAATGCAACTTCGGTTATCGAGCAGGTTAGTTGACTATAACGTCAAAACTGTAGATGGAGCCACGGTCGCGTTAGTGCCGAACAGTCCCTAAGAGTTATTCGTCGAGTGTGATTAGGATCCGATGGCGCAGTGGTCAGCGCAGCCCCGTACCGAGGGGAAGGTCGCGGGTTCAAATCCCGCTCGGCTCTTAACTTTTGGGACATTATAAAAATCTTTGTGATTTCCTTAAGTGTAGTAAACACTATAAAATTAATAAAAATTATAAAAAATTTCAATTTTTAAGAAACTAGAAAATTTAATAATGAATTCTGTTTTCCACCTGTAGGTATTTCAGGTAGAAAATAGAGTTCAGATCACCGACTGCAGGCATAAAAAAATATTAGATGATTTAATATTACTAATATTAATAATCACAAATAATAATAAATAATATTAATAAAATAATATAAAATTTTCTAGTTTCTTATAAAATGTAATTTTTATTTTTTCTTTTTAATTAGGTATTTCATGTTGTTTAGTAATAGTTTTTGTAAATAATGTATATTCTGTTGTAAATAAAATATATTATCTCACTGATTATTATCTAAAATATTATAATAATGCTATATTCACAAAAAAGACTATTTGCAAAATGTAAATGCTATCTGCAGACTGTTGCAAACTATCTAGAGATAGCTCAACTGATCCCATGAATAATGAGTTGTTTTTATTAGCATATTAAGGTTTATTGTTTTATTTCACACATTATAATATATCATCTTGGAATAGTTCAATAGTTCTTTATTTATCTTTTGACATTATTAAATCTTAAACTAGTCACTTAAATTAAAATACAATAAATGAATGTGTCATCTAAAGCCTTGCGCACAACTAGATCACCTGGGATGGCGATTTGTGTATTACTGTCAGATATCGCACTGTCAAAATTTACGGTAATATGTGCAAAGGCCTATGCTGAAACTGATCGCCATCGCAGATTGCCATTGATTGCCTAGATGTGCCCAAGGTATGTAACAAAAAATCAATGTCAGATTACTTAAAATTCTTTCACCCCACTTGGTTTGAAAGAATCAGTGACACGATAAGACGAAGAAGAAGAATGATAGTTAATTTCAATTTTCGTTGAAAGTATTCTTATGACAAACCAAATAGTTCAGTTTTTTAAAAGGATATAAAGCACCCGTGTTAGCTTTCACTTTCAACAAAAAAATCAAATTACTCCTAAAACGTTTCACTTTTTGTATTCATAAAAAGGAAACAATAAAAGTTTACAAACAGGTAAACATTACTTTAAAAGGTGTTTAAATTTTTATTGTTATCCATAGCTACTGTTTTTTGTGTTCATTGTCTTATGGTTCTTTATAGTTGTATGGATTTTTTATATCTACTGTTTGGTATTTGTTTATTGTTACAACTCAAAGGTACTTTGATATCACCGACTCTGCCTTCCGTTGGTTTTACTTTCACTTCAAAACTATTGATGAAATAAATTTACAAAAAATACTGTGTTTTTTTAATGCCTACCCACAAACACCCACACCACTACACCATATAAAATTTTAATCTGAATCGTCTGATACTGAACCACTTCAATTGTTATTGTGGAAATGTGGATATTAAGAACGTTGGAGACGTCATATTGACGTGACCATAAAGCCCCAGGCATTTCTTCACAAAAACGAATAGATCTCGGGTAGTCATTGGATAGAGAAAGCTAGGCTAGCCTATCGAAGGCCAACAGTAGTCTTATTTTGGCTGATGATGATTAAAACTGGCTCAATCGAAAATTCAAGGCACGCCTTACCAAATAATTATTATTGCCACGATGCCTACCGCCTACAAAGCGAGTTGCCGATCATAGAGCTCATCCGGGTAACAAACAGAGTCGAACACAGCTATAGTAAATCTATAATCAGCACATCACGTCCCATTCAAAATATAAATAAGTAGGCTTGCTTAAGAGGTCAAATGTGGAGGTCAAACGACTTGATTGCTAAACGACTAGCTATGCCAAAGTGACTGATTGAATAGCAAGATTGCATAGAGACTGAATAGCAAAATGACAAAATTACTAAACTGTCAAAATTGAATAACGAACGGGTAGCAAAAAAAAAACAGCTCAACTACCCTCTATTTAAAACGTTCCTGCACATCCGGTGTCGTGTCTATAAAGTCGTGTAAATTACACAAAATGTATGCACTAATCGTAATGTAAACAAATATTTAACAGATTAGATGTTAATACAATGCAAAAATCTCATTAGCTAGATTGTGTAAATGATCACATTAGTATACATCCTGATAAAACGTAAGGACAATCTGACAAATTAACGAAGCAGCGTGACAATTTTGCCACCAATTTGTAGTCTCGAGTTAAATCTTTCTAATGTGCCCTATTGCCTTCGTGTGAAGGCGGCATTAGCATTTCGTCGTGTGAACGCGTCCTGTGAGTTTTGTGAGACACTGAATAAGTAATTACTGTTTTACTTCTACTATCCCGTTAGTTTAGCCAAACCCCGTGGGGCTATTTGTTACGTGATTAACATTATTAGATCATTTGAACACCATGTTTTGACGAAAAACACTGAATAATTTGGTCAGTTATTATTAGAACTCAAACGCATTATGCAGCCACGGACGCGCGGCAGGTCGCGGCAGCCAGTTTTAAGGTGTTTCTTTTTCTTGGGTATTTAAAAACCACGTGCAAAGGCAGAAGACTAATGAGCAGTGATCATTCTTAAAGTCTGCGTCGTCGACTCAGATTGATGTGTATTCAATGACATTTCAGCCATGAAAAGTGTTGTTATCTAATGAGATCGAAATACGGACTGAGACCGGTCATCGCGACTGGGCGCCCAATGCATTTGAATTTTACTTTACAAGAAAAACAAGTCTTTGTTCTAGGAAGCTGTTTTTAATTTAAAGAAGAATGAAACAGGATATTCCTTACGTTAAATTAGAAACTGACTACTAGATGGGGAGGTGCTACGGGTTTTTGCATACAAATGTTTGATTGAAAAAGCAATTGGAAGTTTTGTGTAGGTTGGATGATTTTTGTTGAAAACAAGATTGTGACTACAAATGGCAGATGAACGAAACTCTTAATTAGATTTGATGTTTTATACAAATGCTTATGTTTTTATTAAAATTCTGATTAAGATGTGGGCTTATTAGTAAAAAAACAAGCATCGTAAACATGTCCTTCATAATAATAGTTTTTTTACTCTGGTAATGCCGGTCATTTCATCACTATTAATTATTTATCTTTTTTAACTAAACAGATTGGCATTTTTATTACATAACTTGCGATTGGGCTGCAATAAGCGTGAAAGAGCTACTATTGCTGTCAAATGTCATACAATTTATTTCAAAGAGTAACCTTAGTCGACGGTGATTGCCTATTCACGCTTGTTGCCAAACTATCGCAAGTTACGTAATAAAAAGAGCGGCTCACATGCTTCTACACCATCAACTCCTCAATAGTTTTGAGTTACAAATCCGACAATATTTGACACCAACAAACAAAAATTCCACGCAACAAACTTTCCCGATAAAAAATGTGAGCGACGAGGTAATTTGTCAAGCAATTCAACTATGTCTAAGGTACAACATGAAAACACGTAAATTATTCACGTTGATTTGAAGGGTAAGTCTAAAATAAATGCCGTGCTCCGCAACCATAGAACCGGAGATGAAATATTGTTTCAGTTGAAAACACGACACACGTTTTTTTTGCTACATTTTGCTGTTGCTACGATGTTAGCTCACGCTATGCTTACGGCAACTTTGGGGAAAATATTACGGTAAATAATTTAATTTTACGAATTCGCTCGGGTCGTGAGGAAGTTGGTGGTTTTGTGAGGCTTAGGTGTTGAACTACGAAACAAAACTTTTTTTATATAAAAAGTTTCTTAAAACGGATACCTGTAAGTTGTGTTTGATACCAATAATTACAGTGTGTTTTTTAGATTAGGCTTTTTATGTTGTCCTAATTAAAATAGTTAGAGTTAATGGAAATAATTAGGGGACAGTTATATTAAAATACTTAGTAGTAACAACGTTCAAGAAGCAAGATTCTTCCAAGAAATGTATTTAGAAGAGGCTTTTGTCGAGTAATGGACTTCGATAATGATAAACTGAGGAAAAACCATAATCCAAGAATTTGAAGAAATCGGGAAACATAATAAATTTAGAATTCCAAAACAAAAAGGATTTCACCACAACAATCGTGTTTTTATCCGACTTCCTCCAATTTCGCGAAAACTTTTCCGAAGGCTTTTAATAAAACAAACATCCACGGAAACCCAGAATACGTATCTACAAATACAGCAAAAATATCAGACATTTTCGCCGAAGGACGCAAAACTATTCCCCCTGATACAAATTTCACGAGGACCAAATACATTTTGCATGGAATAGGTTGAGCGAAACTTTGGGGCGTCCTCCAGACGATATTTCCAACTATTTTTATAAAAATATTTTGCAGCTGTCGATATTTGCGAAACTTGATGTCGGCCATGCAAATGTTGGTTTAGGTAAGTTGTTTCTAATTTGCATCTTAAGATTACTGGCTATCTTATTTTTATTTTCGTTGATTGGATTCACATTAACTAAACTATTCTTTTCATGGTGTTAGATCATAAATTAAGACCTCTCATCAATCTCTTATCTCAATATCCTTCAAAGTAACTCGATAATTTTTTTTTTATCGGAAAACTTGAATAAATGAACTTGCGAAATATTGTAGCTATATTTCATGCTACATTATAAATAGTAATAACTCTTAATAAACGTCACATAAATATAAATAATCATTATTTAAAACACAAGCTTCCTAATGTCAAATTTAGAATAAATGTTTTTCTGATTGGACTGTTTTTGCCACTTAATAATTTATGTTAAATGTTTTCGTAAGTATAATATACAGATCAAAACGTACACTAATTACGGTTGATATTCAAACTGATGGCAAGATTAGATTGCAAGTCGATAGTAATCAAACTGATTTATTTACATTAATTATATTGCTGTTTTCCTTTTATATTGAATGGGAAATCATTGGTTTTATTATCGTGTCACTGTGTTGTGTGTATGTCGGTCTTATTGATACCAATGCAAATCATTTAAATCAATCTTCGCTGATAAGCATCTACACTAATTTCACTGCCTTGTTCCCATGTGTCTATTATTTTCAATTATTTTCTTCTCATTCTATTGAAATATGCACCGTGTAAAGTGATATTCTAAAAAACTATTGATGATCAATTTACATAAGTGGAAGCGATTATGCACTAGTTTTCTTAGCGCACTTATTATATGAATAACCGCTACTTGACTTTACATCAGAAAGCTCCCGGCGGTTTTTAGCTGTAAAATCAGTTTTTATTTACACAACTAGCTTATAAAAACAAGGATATGTCCCGTATGATTTTAAATGACAACAATCGCTTATTACAAAGCACTGCCTCATAGGTCACGCGCACGTCATCAACGTGCCGTACGATGCACTGCCCTGCGTCCATCGACAATCTTCACGTACATTGGCATGGCATAATAAGCCGGTTGTCAGTGTGTTTGCAACAAGCTTTGATAAACTGCCAATACCTAGCTAGATAAACCTATCGTGGAAGCTCCTATCCTTATTAACTTTTAGTGGGCACCTACTATTGGATACATTTAAGTTTAACAATATCAATGTTTCATACAGGAGCATAAAAATAAAACAGTAAAAATTAGAGCTTTCTCTCCATTTGCTACATGACATACTCGTAGTTCATTACTGAAAAGAGCACTTCACAATCTCGCTAATGAAATTTCGTATGTTTCCATAATTCCTACAATGTTGCAACGGACTAGACTTGTTTATAGTGCCAACAGATCTAAAATAGACAGAATAAGTTAAATTAAATTAAGAAATTTATTGGTTCATTCGCTTAGCACCGGCATTCAGGACATTTGGCACGGTCCGCGATGCTACATGTCGTGTCTCTTAAAACGACATGTGCTTTTCGTAATTGATGCAGCATTTTTACGTAAGTATACTGAAGTCGACGCGTGGACCACCCAAATCACGTGTAAATGGACCATTCCAGATAACAACGCTGGTGTTTTTAAAATGCGAAGGCTTGGGATGGAAATAAGTTTTATCTCGGTGGTTCTATGGTCGCTGTGGGCCGCGAAAGCATTTATGATATTGGACAGATAAGTAAATGAATTTTTCAACGTTAAAAAGAGTTTTATTTTACTCGAAGGTGTCTGTGGAACCAGAATTATTTTTAGCATCCATTTCTGGTTCGAAAAACCGAAAACCGTTGGGGAGGTTCTCGAATGGCGATTCGAGAACCTTTATTTCCGACGTTGTTTGCGAACTGGATGACGAAAAGTAGGGCACCCACCCACCAGATATGCCGATGACATTGTTAAGATCGCGGAAAGTCGGTGGATGGAAAGAGCTCAGAATCGTTTTTCCTGGAAATGTGTAGGGGAGGCCTATGTCCAGCAGTGGACTTCTTCAGGCTGATGATGATGATTTCTGGCATTCAGTTTTGCACAATATCAATAAGTAGGTGTTTTAATACGCAGAAAAGTAATACATTGAAAGTATTTTTAGTTAAACTATATAGGTAACTATGGCGAAGGTAAGTAGAGTTTTGAGCAAAAATTCTCTAAATAAAAATCCCTAACAGGCCCAACCAAATAATAACCTGCTGCAGGAAGGTATTATAACAGAGTGAAATACCACGTAGAGAATGTACCGTTGTTGTTCCGTACAAATTGGGCGCCTGTCTACCGCCTACATTCGCATATTGGCTGATATTGCGCGCACATCCGTGCCACCGAATACATTTACAAAGAAGGATAACTGCATACTAGAGTTGTGAGTCGCATTGAGTGAATGATACTGTGTAGACCCGTTTTGAGTTATGAACCCTTTGATCTAATTATTATTGAGCTATAATTTCAATCTTCAGCAACATCAATCAATCAATCAATCAATCAAATTATTTATTTTATGCCAGAAAGTTACACATATATTACACAAGGATCATTTACAAAGAGATAATGACAACATAAGCTTTTACCAAAATACTAGCGCAGTAGAAGTAAATTTTTTTATGATCATTTCATTTGAAAAATATTTATTTTAAATGCTATAAGTAAGCGTTATTAAAATTAAATATTATTTTTTATCGGTCGCAGTTTTTTTAATTATTATTATTTGATACCTTTTACACGCTTTTCTTTTATACTATACAACGCATAGTTAACACTTAGTAAGACTTTGGCTTAGCTTAGCACTTCTAAGCGACAACACTGGCTTTTAAATAAAAAAACTAATGAAAGTAGTTTTTTTTGATCCATAGTCTCCATTATTTTATTTAGCATCGGAAGTATTTTAGCATACCAACTAAGAAAATCTCTGTTTTATTTCATGCGTTGCGCACGACTTGCGCCGCCCTGGCTTGTATGTAACCGATGAGGTAACGCCCATAAAATTAAATGATATTCACAGACGAAAGCAAAAGATGGAAGCGTGTATCTGAGTCATTTTAAATCTTGGTATCATTATAACAAACGAACGGACACTGTCGTGCATTGTACTGCATTCATTCACTCAGGCACCGAATGATTTGTTTTCGTTCACCATTTGTTTTAGTTCACAATCTATACCCTTGCGCAACCCTAGCGCGTAGGTGACGCCCATCAAAACAAATGACATCCGAAGATGAAAGCAAAAGATGGAAGCGTGTTTTTCTTCTGGTAGGTATAAGAATTATGGGTTTTCTTTTTCCTTACTTTTAGATAGACAGGATAATGTAATGTGAAAGATTCAGTGGCGCATTTGAAATGATCGGTGTGAATTTCTTATGAACTAGCTTATTGTCGGCAGGTTTATCTAAGGGAATTGGTGCGTGGTTTGAATGTTTGCTGTAATATTTCAAATATGACAGGTTGACAGGTGTCAAACCCATTTTGTTTACAAGCTATACATTATATAGTATAGGATCCCTAGAAGAAGGACCTTTTTTTCTTTCTAATAGGCTATAGATTATTTTACTGTTTACAATATTTGCTAATGCTCGTCTTTTGAGATCGGAAAGAAGTCAAGCACGTAATTTTTTTTTTAATAAACAAACCGAAGTTAAACGGTGTGTTGAATAAAAAACAAACTGAACACGTTGAGTGTACCCGATGATGGCATTTCATTCATAATTTTATTAGCAGGTAAGTTGTTCTCCTCATGACGCTGTGCTTTCGTCTTACGAGAATTTTATAGGAACAGCGTAATGTTTATCTTTGTATCCACTGCACGTGGAGTTATTTTCGTGACAAGACTAACTTTGTCTGGGTATTTGGACGGCATATGACGTATGAATAGGTTAGCACTGACATTGGTCGTCATGAATTCACTCAGGAGTCATAAATTGTTACAAATTAAAAATACTCTAAGCCATGCCTTTAATTACTAATTCTAGGTCTATGTTTCATCATCATCATCAGCCTGAAGAAGTCTACTGCTGGACATAAGCCTCCCCTACACATTTCCAGGTAGAATGACTCTGAGCCCTTTTCATCCATCGACTTCCCGCGATCTGAACAATGTCGTCGGTCCATCTGGTCGGTGGACGCTTTACGTTTCGTCTATGTTTATTTGCGATAAAAAATATTTTGTTGTACGACATACTGACTTTGCACATAAATATGTACATAATCAGTATGTCGTTCAAAGGAAAGTATTTCTTTAGAAGTAATTTTAAAAGAAGAAAGAAAATAAAATGGGAATCAAAATATTTGAGAATATAGTGAACTCTTTATTAAACTAACTTAATTTACAACAGTTTGCAGTCAACACAATGCGCGCCAGTATTATTATTCAAGTCTAGGCACCAGCAAAAAATCATACATAGTTTTATTTCTCCCAGAATTTCAGATTTCAAACAGGTTCGTACTTCGTACGGGACGGCGGCAGCGGGAATTGGCCAGACTAAAATAACGGAGAGACGTGCCTTGAAACCGTAAGGAATTATTTTTAAAGTTCAGCTCGCACGATACAAAGCTAATAGAACTCCAACGGTGCATGAACTGCAACAGAGACCTTTAATTGGAAAAAAAGTAAACTGAACTGGAAAAAAAGTGAACTTTGTAATGTTTAAGGGTGTGTTACTACAGCCGATGTCGATCGTTATTTGTTATACAAGAGTGCAAAGTTGCTTTTTAAACACGTGCTCAATTTTGATGATTGAGCAAGCGAAGGATTCTAAAATTGAATCACGAGCGCAGCGAGTGCTCTAAATTCAATTTTACTTTATCCTCTAGCGGATAATAACGGCTTTTGCGCTCAGATATCGAAGAGCAAAAATATATTTTCCGAGATGGGGAAATAAAAATGCGTACATATTTATTTGCATTAGTCTGTGTCTACTCTGTTTGCTCCACAATAGTTGTCAAAAATGGGTTCGCTTTATAATTGTATGTAACTTGCTAATATTATGATGTACTTTTATCCAAAATGCCTTTTTACTCGTCTATCCGAGTACATTGAATATTTCCGACAAAATTATCTCATGAATGATAAAAAATCTCTTCCTAACCCGAAATTCAGAGCACTTTGCTTATCTTTGTACGCCTGTATTCAGAAATATGCCTACACATCCATCCATTTGCGCCTCAATCTTACCAGCGAGCTAAGCTGCGGTACCATAGATGCGGCATCAGCTTCAAATTTGAAATTGGAACGAATGGAAGACCCCGGTAATGGAGCAAGTTAGATGAGAGCGGGTAGAAAGGGGGTTTTGGTAGGGTTGCCAACTCAGTGGGCCTGATAATATATATATTTCACATGAAATGTAAACTTTTTAAGTATTTCCATTGAAATAGAGATAAAAAGCAAATAAGTTATAACATTTCTTTTTTTAACTAAAGTAAAAAAAAAATAATGGGCTTATGAGAAAAAAGAACTGTGCATTGAATGCATACATAGAAAAGGTAATAAATGTTTCATTCTTCAGTTGTTTCTATTATTAAAGGCTATTATTAACTGTCCTAGATAATTTCAAACGTAATTCATAGAGTACCTACATGCTTGTCAATTTATGGTACTCTTGACCTACCTTTTTTATCTATTAATAAAATTCCTTTTTACAAAACTTCACGGCGCAAAAAAGTATTCATAACCTTGTAGGTATAATACTTTTTGTGTGAGTTGGCAACCCTAGCTACGGATGACTTCACTCTCTATCGGCGTTCCGCAGTTGAGATGGCAAAACTTCAACTTTGACTGAATTCCTCGCCTAGTTTTAGGTTGAAAGGATATTTTATACAAAAATAGGTTTCCATCAAGCTGCTTCTTAATTAAAACTTTGTGAACAAAGCTTATTCCGAAAGTCTTGCAAGAGTATCCCATGGCTTATAACTTTTGGGATATCGTTTTAGTTTTGCAATGTTTGAGGTTTTTCAGACATATAGGTTAGTCTAGTAAGTTATATATGTATTTAATAGATCTACTATCATTTACAATATAAAACATTTTTCGTTAGTTATCTCGTTTCCATCAATTCAAAAGCGCTGTATTTTATAATACTAGTAATAAAAAATCTTAATACAAGTGACTGTACTGTATGGTAGTTACTCAATATGAAACTTGAGCACGGAAAACAGTCCATAGACTATAAACCCTCAGCCGGTTCTGTGACGTATTCAAATCACTTGAGGCATCGTTAAAGGGGTCCGTAATAGCTATATTATCAACATTACAGGCAGCAAAGATATGCACATTATTGCACATCGTGCATATTCAATTACAATAAGTAGACATAGACATATATTTTTTTATTTACAACATAAGCACACATAAACCAAAATAAAACACATGGACGCGTATAGAAAGATACAAATAGATCGCTATGTACTGGTGAAGTGCGTCGTGTTTCTGTGCGCTACAACATCAAAAATGTCTTGACTCAGCATAATGCTTAGCTACTGTGAGGAAGCTTCGCGCTGGGTTGTCAAAGTAGACGGAAAATACTCTATAGACTTACCTAGCTCAGTTGGTAGTAGCTCTGCCTTTTACGCTGGAGGGCGTGGGTTCGATTCCCACGTGGATTGTTCATAATATTTAATGATTAAAAAAATATATTTTTTTCAGTAAAATGAATTTTTAACTCGGTAAAGATGCGTTCAGTAGTAAATGGTGCAATGTTGTTCTATACGTAAATTGACAACATATAAACCAGCATTTATAATGAAATAAAATCTCATGAATTACGTATCTATTACTGTCCATAACAATGCTCTGCGTTCATCAACTTTTTGCACTGTTTTTGGGAAGCAATAGTTTTAGTACCTACTTACCTCTAGATAAAAAGAAGGATAAATATAAAAGATAGCAATTTATATAATAAAATTTAAAAAAATAAATGATCATGCAATTTATTTCACATTACATAACAAATAAATTGCACTTGAATAGACTACTTGATACTTGGTTTCGTCAGAAAAAGTGCTTAAAATATTTGTTCCCACGAATTTTTTATTGATAAAACCATTTTGGATGGATTTTCACCTTTGTACCTTTTAATCTATATTTCACTGTAAAAATCATTTAAGATAAACATTTGTTAATTTATTATACAACCTATCATCGAACTGATAACCCTATTGAAAGGAAAAGTTATTGCTTCAAGAGCGCCACTTGAAAAGACATAAAAGTTTATGGATATCTTAAATCTTAACCTGAATTGTAATTTATCAACGTCATAATTAATTAATTCTCGTGAATTATTTTCTGATACCATATAAAAAAATTATAAACAAAATAACAAAACTTGATACTAAAGTGCCGTGCAAAAAAAATGGCTGTAGAAAAAGATAGCTATTAATTATTAAAATTTAAAATAAATAACCATCAATATTCGACTTTAATAATGCTTATTTAATTTTTATTTTTTCTGTAAAAATGTGTATTTTTTTGTAATTTCTAGTCTAAACGAGATAGACATCTACTCAGATAAAAGCTAAAGCTCAAGCCAAGGTAAAACGAAAATATTGAACCTCATTCTCTACCTCTCAAAATCCAATAAGCCGTCGAGTTCAACCAACCAGAGCATCCTCATCTAATAAGAAAACTAATTTAAAACTTTCCCAGTGCACAGCAGCGCCAAATGCCTAAAGTTGAAATCACCCAATCCAGATACGAACCTTTGTAACAGCGCCACCCCGCGGCGGACGGCCGAAGCTTTTCAATGGTTGTTTTTACGAGTTCACCCCATTCCTGTGTGCGTGAAAGCTCTACGCACACTCACGCACTGTTTAAGTTTACTTTTGTGCGTGTGGGACCTTTTATGTGTTGACGTTCCATGTAATAGGCTGCGTTGATGATTCCGTTCCTGGTATTTGTCTATTGGTTGGATAGATGGCATTGCGTGTAGCGTTCGCGCTAACCCACGCGGCTTTTTGTCGGCCACTCACCAGATTATATTGGATGGATTTTCACGCGTTTCAGAACACGTCTACACAGTTCGGGTCACACGTGCCACGAGTAGGTAAAACAAATTTAGACACCCGGCACTGTCTGGGCTTAATTAAAATACAGACGTGCTGACCACCGCGAGGTTTTCTCTTAACTGTGATAAAAAAGCATGTTTTTCTTTCGTTTTCACAGTAACACACCGCGAAGAAATGTAGAGCGAAACTGCATTGGCTATTGTTTAGTTTGCCAATTTATACGGGTCGGTTACACTTGAGACTTTTATTGATGCATTATCGATAAAGCAGTCTTAATGGGTTTTACGCGGCCTTAATAGCTTTGTGTTGGATATTTTCACTTCAACTATCGACTCACTCACAATCAGTATGCTACTATTTCATAATAATATTCAAACTATGATACAAATCAAAATGTGCATGCGCAGTAAAGGAAACAAAAGTATCACCTCTAAAATAACCATCATTATAATTATTATACAACTAGATAATATATCAAGCATAAGGCCCTGCTATTATTAATTTTCAATTTGTAAAATGATCATACAAAAAAACAGTGTGAACCAAGCCATAGTTTGTTGCCTGTTTTTCTAGGCTTGGTTGCGTGACACTAGCACCTAGACTCACCTAGCTTTAAGACGTTTATAAGTAATCTTTGTGGTACTACTAAATAAATATATTTTTGACTTTTTTTTTGCCCACCTTATGTTAAATAGTAATTATCGCCTTATGACAAAGTATTGCCTCGTATCACGCACTTCAGTAAAATCACAGACAACTTCAGAAATACAGCAATGCTGCTTCACGGCAGAAATAGGCATGGTGGTAGTACTTCCCCGATCGAGCCACACATAAAGAGGTCTACTACTACTAAGGTAATGATTATTTTAATTAAAAAAACAGAACCCAAACTACCTTATCGCCAAGTTTGGTGAAGCAATCGCCTGCGGGCCTTGAATAAAGATTTGAATTGGTTGGAATCAGGAGTTGTCTATACTTGGTCTACAGTTCTTCTAGGTTTCGTCGCGTGGAACTGGCACCTAGACTCACCAAGCTTTAAGACATTTCAAAGTGATCCTTGTGGTACTATTGAATAAAATCTCTAGGAAGTAGTTCCAAGTATGATTTGTTAAGAAATTATTCCATGAAGTTTTCTTACAACCTCTTTAGGTAGGTCTATATAAATAGAATATGTACATAGTTTACATTACTCTACGAAGGTTGAATATAAAACAAATGAAGGTTGCTAACAAACTATGATTTCTGTGCTAGAGTCCGCGCAAGATAACTCTGCGCGTGACTAATGTAAAAAAAACCGAATCTCTCAATCACAAATATGAACATGCATTAAACGCAATGCAAGTTCGATTTCCCCATTCTTGTTTGTGATCGAAAGATATATTTACAGTTCATTTTTTCATGCTTTCCACCATCTGCCACACGCAGAGTTATCTTGCGCGTACTTTATTTCGGTTCCGCATACAACAAAGTTGCTCGGTACATACGAGTAGGTATGTAGGTTGACGTTCACAAACCAGTATAACTTCATACTTGTCAGAGTGTCAACTTATAGGATATAATTACGGTTAGTTCCGCTATGACGGTTATTCCAGCGAAATATCTATAGATAATAGATATTTTATTTTTGGGTAGGCACGAAGCTTTTTCATTTCAATTGTTTTTCTGGTGTTCTTCTGAGTTCTGCTGTGTTATTTCGTATTCTGATTTGAAAGAAAATGTTTCAGATGGTTTTTGCCATTTGGCACCCTAAAACCCGCCACGGAACCCTAAAAACGGCCACCATGTTTTTTCATAGCCAAATAAAATCAAATCAATTCAAGCCAATTAGCCAATTAGCCAATCATGCCGACTTGTCTATTGACTTGACTAAAAACTATTTTATTTATGTACCTAATCTAACACTTGACACTGGCAAAACTGATCCAAAATGGACAGATACCATTAACAATTGATAAAAGATCTTAAGCATATTTCTTCTTCTTCTTCTTCTTAATTATTAAGAAGAAGAAGAAGAAAGATGCTTAAGATCTTTTAATCAAGATTCAATCTCGAGAACCTCGATTGCTTCAATTTGCAGAGATCTGATTATTCGCTGAACAATGGGTTTCTTATCGATCCTGTTATCAGGTTTAATATGCGTAGAAAGTTTGCATTATCAGCTGCCCTATTTTGTTATCAGAAGGCGAACTGAAATGTAATTGTGTTGGTTAAACGGACTGTGGGATGAATAATGAAGGCTTGCAGTTTAGAAAATATTAAAGCCTTGGTTTTTGACTACATATAAAAACGGTTTGTTTCTTTTTTAAATCAAATATTTCGAGCTAATTTGAATAGCCTGGTTTTCAATCTTACCACACTTTTCCAACAATAAAGTATGGTGACGTGTTGAGTTCATTTTTATTTTCATTTCAGTTATAAAAAACACTTTTTACTTTCTTAAAACACGAATGTATAAATACCAATACATTAAACTCAACATTCTTATCAGTAAGTTGACACAATGTGCACTATTTTTACAAAAAAATATGAGTAAAAATACAAATTGCAGGAGACGGTCCATCAATTTGTGTTTTTACTCATCATCATAATTTTCTTGTCCTTATTCCATTTCATATGGGGTCGGCGCAAACAGGTGTTTGTTCTCCACTCTCCTCTATTAGCCGTCATTTCTGCAGTCTTACCTATGTCATCCTTCACACAATCCATCCATATTTTCTTTGGCCTCTAAACCTTATCCTTATCCACCCGCATTCTATCTAGCTTTTCTCGTTACATGACATTCTTCCCTTTGCATGACATGCCCATACCATGCTCATCTATTGCTCCTCATTTTTTAGTCACTATTGACACTTTCAAACTGCCCTTAATATACTGATTCCTTATTATCTTATCCATTCTCGTCACTCCACACATCCATCTTAACATTCGCATTTCTGTTGCATGCACTCTTCTTTCATAATTCAGTCTGTATTTTTACTATGAAAATCGTAGTGTTGTAGTAAAATCTTAAAACTTTTATTAATAAACTTTGCAAGCGTACGCCATATTAAAAGCAATTAAAACTTACAACCAAAACACCTCCTTACACGTAAACCTCCGGGTCATCGCTGCGACCTCCGCCTCAGCTGATCGTAGCCGTTAAATCTTTACGGCCTATGACGTCACAGTCTTTTTTCTCCAAATGATTTACAACCCATAAACCTTCGCAGTAACTGTACCGATTGTTCAATACAGTTTTGACCGCAATGTTTAAACCCTTTCTAGGTAAGAACCGTTAATTTTTTCAACAGATTTTTAAGTTTTTGCTCTACTTTTCGTAGGAAGTCGTTAAAATTGTAATATGCAAAAAAGGGTTACGCGGAGACAATGATTGTATTGTGTTTTCAATGATTTTGTTCGGATATTGTGCACTGCGCAACATGCGTTGGTGATGCAAATTGCTCTATTCTATTATGCTGTTGTTTTGTGTGGGGTAGGTTATTGCACCGAGCACAGTAATCACATCTGCGTGTATTTGTGGAAAACACAATCTCGGAGCTTCACTCAACATTTTGTCTGTGCTGTTGGAACATTTTAATTTAGCAGAACCTCGAACAATTTTCTTGCAGCAGGAAAATTAATGAAGTTTATTAAAATTGAAGTCGTATATTTTCTAGATATTTAATAAAAAGTTGACTCAGTGTTCAAGACAAGAAAACTTCTAAAGATTTCGCGCAATCTCCCAATTTATTTTTTTAATTTCTTCTGGAAGTGCAACGCATTGCATGCATTCTATTATAGAGTTTTATTTCCATTTTCAAAAATAAAATGTTGTTCTTTTTATATGAAACAGTAATAAGTCGAGTCTTTATTCATGATTATTCTACTTATGACAAAATACTTTTTCGTTTTTGTGATCATTGAATTAAAAAAAACCTAGCAGAAGAAATGCTGTTTTTTCTTCGCTTTGGTACGCCGCAATGACGGTATTTTTGAGCAAGATGATTGAAAATGGTTTATGTTAGCATTCTGCAACAGTTTCCGCCTATGAGGGCGGTTGTAGAAAGAAAATGCATAAATTCTGAATGAATACTCAATAAAAATACTGTAAAAATATGAAAGACAAGATAAAAATACCAAAAATTATACCTAACAAAACACAAGGGATGCAATTAGACGTTGCCGTATTTATAGAAAAGAAACAGGGGATTTCAATATAATTGGCCATAAAACAAGGTGATTCAACAAAATCGCAAAAAGATGGAAATGTGTTTCTGTGGGGTCCCATGTTTATGTCTTGATTATGTGAAACATGACGGTAGGTACTCCATAAGTGCTGACAGATTTAATAGACTCCACCGCATGAAGGTATCATTAAAAAATAATATAAAATGTCAAGTTAAACACTAATCAGACGATGCCAATATAAATCATTTGAATTTTGTAAAATTTTGTATTTTATTTTAGCAATTATAATAGAGTCATATACCTATAAATATACATAACTCTATATTATACATATGAACATTTTCTTATTCTTAAAACCAAACCATAGTTTTCAAAAATATCACGACTCACCATCTTTCTGCACGCCTAGGAAGACTGATGGCAGACAATGCTATTAGCATTAAGTCCTCCTAGCACTAAATTGTGTGAAAGTTTCAAATAAATAAATAATGTATATTTTATTTATTAATGTACCTAGTACCTAATGTAACAATGCCAGAATAACAGTGGCATTTTGTACTTCTATCTAAGCTTAGGTTTGGTTAGGCCTTGGGTAAAACTAATGCTTGAGTCTGAGTCGAGCCTGAAGCATAGATTTTTTGATAGTTCTTCATTGAAAAATTACTAAAATCTATGTTTGAGTCTGAGGCTCGACTCAGACTCTGAATACGGACCTAAGAGCCATATGCAGAAACAACGCTCAAGTGTGAGTCGAGTTTCGGGCATTGATATTTTTAAAATTGTCAAAAAACCATTCCTTGAGGCTCGACTCAGACTCAAACATTATTTTGGCATATAATGCTTATGTCCGCTAGCTTGGCCCTTAATTTTGAAAAATTCTAATAATATTCAATAAAAAATATTTTTTGACTGTTATAACATAACAAATTCAGTGAAAATTTGGACACTCATACCTACATACCTATGTAACTTAGTTCCTAAAACATAAAAATCTACATAAATGTCTCGTATATCTATCAATTTATGTATCGATTCGAGTATCAATTCAAGTATCGATTCCTAATTAGAAATATGATGGAATTCCACACCCAACACTTTAGATACCGATACCTATCAATAACATTATGCGTCGGATAAAAATGTCGAAGCTTCGATTTGAATTGAATAAGCGTGGGAGATAATGATACGCTTGGGTCAAAAATATTTGACATGTTTTACTGTCAGAATTTCGTAAAAGCGTTTGTTGTGAGGTACACAAAACCTTTCGACCACCAAAATTACACCAAAGTATTATTTATTTATGTTTTATATAATACACAAACGTAAATTTCAGATTAAATTATATTGCATTCAGCTTAGCCGATTATACTACGTTCAAAAACAAACTTTCAATTAAGGTAGGAGTTTATGAGGTTTATAAAGATCATAAAATATAGAGCACGTTTGTTTTGTCTATGCTTTCCTTCCGTATACATAGCGAACGCACTGAAGATATAATTTTTGTTGCTCTAAATATACATGCGTGTGTATGCCCATAAATCATGTACTCGTTACTATTTACGAGTTCGGTCGGGCGTACCACGATCAAGCTTTAATTTTAGGCAATGACTCAGTGATAAGCGAGGATCCCGCTGTAAACTTTAGAACAAAGCTTATAAAATGTCATTTCTCTCAAAAGCTTTTATCTGCGCAAGAGATTGACTGTACGAACTGACAGCGTTACCAACAAGAAAATTCATAGTATTTAAAAAAATCCCTCGATGTTTTATCGACGTTGGTTTCTATGTTTTTACTCCAGTCACGTATGTTTCTACTATAGGCACGTAATTTTATTTTTACAGCACAAAATATCTTGTAAATTGGCACTAAAACTCAGATATTTGAGTATTTCATTGACAATCAGTGTCAACTTGAAGATCGTTAAACGGAATATCAAAAACACGGAATAGAAGTTTGAAATGTGCGCATGAAAAAAATGTGCATGTCACAATATTTTTTAATGAAAAAATATAATCTAAAACTATCTTTCGTAGCACACTTCGTTAATAACATTGTAAGTTATATTATAATTAAGTCTTGATTTCATTTAATTCGGGACGTAGCTCGGTTTAATCCACTTTATGTCATCCAAGTGTCATAGAAACTTTCACCGCTTGGTTTGTGTAATAAAACCCCTACCTAATCGCTTTCAAGGGCCTTAAGCGGCCATGACCCGTCGTGAGTGTCGGTCTGAGGATATAACATTGCGATTGGATGCATAAGTACAATCATACGAAAAATGTGACGAGTTTTGTTCGGTTTTTAGTATTTTTCAGCCCGTTGAACAGGGTTATTTGAGGTCAACACACACTGAAACATCGAATGGTACAGACGGGTATAAAAGTATAAAATATACGTAGATCAATTTATGATGTATTTTCTAAATCACAAATGTAATTTTGTAGGTAGGTACATATTGCAAATACACTCACTCATTCCAATAAACGCAGTAGTAGGTAGTGCAAGTAAAAAAACATACAAAAATTGAAAAAATAAGTACTTATTTGAACACCTTCACAGTTCAGTTGGAAGTAGCTCAATTTTCTGCGCTGGAGGGTGTGGGTCCGATTCCCTCTAACAAATATTTTTGTGTTGAACAGAGATGTTTGTTCTCTTTTATACATTCACAAAAAAATATACAAGTAGGGTATCTGGTTCCCATAGCATAAGCTCTGCTTAGTTTGAGACTAGATATTGTTGTGTGGATTGCCCGCATTATTATTTATTTATTTATCATCACAAAAAATACAATTCGAAGAAGATAATGCTATAATATCATAAAATTCGTGTAATGTTCATTTACGTTCAATAGGTAAAGTATTTTTCATTACTCATACTCTGAAAGTAGGTCTGAAGTTGCCTGAGGGGCCTAATTGAAAGTAAAACTTTCAGCCCTAGGGAGAATCGCTTTCTACTGACAGCTGTCAAATTATAAAAAAAAACAAGTCCTATTTTATTCAACCATGTTCCAACTTTCTGAAGTCTTTCTAACTGCAAGGAGGTTGTTCAACCAAATTCCAACTTTTTATTCAGCAAGTAGGTTGGAAACCCATTACAACGGTAAGAAGTTTAAAAAGTCTAATTAGAGCGCAATGTAATATTTAAATTTAAATAACATAAAGATAGTATTAAATAAATAATATATCTTCTAAATTACTTGATTAGTGTATAGCTTCAACTATTTATTTAAAATAACATAGATTTAAATTATGAAAATAATGGCTGAATAATGCTGGCGAGCCGAAGCCGACCGAAGGCCCGCCAGAGAAAAAGAAAAAAAAAACCGGGAAGGCGGCAATTCAATCTTCATTTTCACTAATTTTTCTTTCATGTTTTTATTTTTACTTTCCTTGTTTTCGTAATGAAAAGCACAGTGTTTACCTCGGGTGAAAGTCTTTTGAGTCCCTCAAGCTCCATTGGCGCCCTCGCTAACGCTCTGGCGCCAAACCCGTCTCGGGACTCAAAAAACGTGACTTTCAACACTCAGGTAACAATGTACTATTGTTACCATTCCACCTTTAAAATGTACCTAACAAACATGGCCGCCAACAAACGTGTATGTTGTATATTTTGACGATGTGTGTTACTTTTACTATTACCAACCATGTAAAACTAAATATACAAACAGAAAAACTATCCGACGTTTGACAGACTCAGTATCGTGGATAATATATTAAATGATCATAAAAGTGACAAGATTATACATTCGATTGCATTAAACCATCATGTTTACTGGTACGTTTGAATTGAACCGGTACCTATGTAGTAACTATGACATAACCTGTTGTAGATAATATTGAAACTCAGGTGATCCGAATGGAAGGCAGGTAATTCCAATGCTTTTACCTCAAGCATGCATGGAGATTGCCTTCAATAGCGTACGACGAGACGTATTCCACATATAGGTATATAGATATGGTTAAAGCTTTACGTCATGCCTTAGGGACATTTTGAACAGACACGGTGGAGTTGATATTAAAACTAATGAGACCTTAAATTTGGTTGGTAAAGGTTTTTGCTTTGTTCTGGAACAAGAAATGTAAAATTTTAGTTACTTAGTACCTAAAAAAGAACTATCAATTTATTTATTTTATAAAAGGGGGAGGTTTTCAATTCAGTTGTATTTTTTTAAATGTTTGTTATCGAATAACTTGGTCATTTATGAGCCGATTTGAAAAATCTTTTATTTTATCTGCAAAAATAATTTTAAGATTCGAAATTTCTTCAAGTTCGGTTCTGCTGTTTGGCCATGAAGGCAATTTCTCATGTTTTTTAATCTTCACTTGTTAAATTTATTGGGAATGTAGGGACTAACTATGCCCGAAAATGGGTACGTTTTGCCTTGACTTGGTAGTCAGGCACATTATATTCATTCCAAAAAAAGTAACACTTATAATTATTTGTAATGTTCAGTTCTAAACTTTAGTAGGTATACCTAACACTGACAATATACACGCAATAGATACCTTGTATTCACATGAATTCCACAAAAAGCAGACACATTTTTAGATATAATCCGTGAATCATTTGAATACTGAGCGGGAACGTTTCGACATCCAAAATTTACATACAAACTTTCTTTTCAAATACTCTTCGATAAAATCCATTTATGATCCGAATCAAATGTTATTCACTCCGTTTTGAAACTCGATAATCCCAAATAGTTGAGCCAAAATCAACTCAACTCAACGTACAAAATACGTAAATTATCTGATTCTTGTTCGAACGGCAACATCACTTGTTCATTAGAAATCCGTGGTCTCAATTTTAGGCTTTACGACTGTTATGTATAAAGTTGATATTTGAGTTTAGGGTAAGGGTAGGGTGGGATAATGGGGTCATTTGGCCGAAGTGACGTGTAATGTAGCAACATAGGCACCAACGTGTAGAGGCGTGTACCCAAAGTGCTGGAAAATTGGCTTCGTGTATTTGTTAGAAATAAGGACACCACGGTGTTTTTACTTCAATTTTTTAACGATGACTTTTTAAATTTTACCTTGTGAGTTGTGACTGATGATGATGATGAGATAAAATACTGACATCAATAGCACTTTTTAAATTAAGGTTGTTCGATTCCGATACAAACTGAATTTACACAACTATGGGCAAACAAAGTATAAATGTACACTGAAATAGCTGTAATAGAATTTGACAGTGGTCTCTATTGCCGGCCAGTTATATAAAATTGGAGAAAACTGTAGGATAACAGAAATATTAATAAAAAACCAAAAAAGTAATTTTTTCGTCATTCTTTCTAACGGGTACTCGGCATTGAATACGTGAATGAGCTTAAAACATGTGTCTCAAAATAGTCGTAAAAGTCTGTTAGTTCTTTTTCTGAAGCCCCGACTGCCACGACCAACGGCTACCACTCCAACTTTATATAACTGGCCGGTAATAAGGACCACTGTAAAAGCCTATTACAGCTATTTCAGTGTACATTAATACTTTATTTGCCCATAGTTGTGTAAATTAAGTTTGTATGGAAATCGTACCCCCTTAAAACGCGACCGTTATGCATAATCATAATTTGAAGTCTACCCGCGACCACGGCTGTTGTAACACGGTCGAAACGTCGGGAAATAATAAAGGTAATCGCGATAAATACCTGACTCTAATAGTAAATAATTTCAGTAAAACTATAAAAACGAAAAAACGGGTATTTATCACGATTATGTAAAAAAAAACTACCCGTTCAATCCATATTGTTTGCATTAATGCAAAAAGTGTTCATCCCAGTATTTTAATTAATTTTAAATCTTTAAGAGAATTTTGGTCCGTAGATTTAAAAAAAATATGCCGAAAGTACAGCATCGTTTGAAGTTTATAAGAAAAGCTCCACGTGAACAAAGTCGCGTGAAATTTCAACTAGTTTTCCTATATTGTTCGAGTTGGGCCGCCATTACACCCCGGAGGCCCAGATTATAAGCCGGATGGAAGGACCCGATCAACTAATGACGGCTTAAAACTCTTTCCTAAGAAACGGTCACCGTTAAAAAGCTATAGCCGGGTTTTCTGCAACACTCTGAAAAGTAACATAGGAAACCAGTGGTAGGTACTACACTTGCTGTTGAGTACAATGTTCGGAATTCAGTAGGTATAGGAAGAGAAGGTTGTTATGAAGCTGCAATATATTATTTTATGACTAATCAGTAAATTAAACGTGCAGCTTTACAGTTAAAGGCTAGTAATCGTTTAGAAGAATAATTGAAGCTTTTGTACTTACATCAATACAAGCCTATAGGTATAAAGATTCACCGACCAAAGTCCACCACAGCAACGCGTGTTCCACCTTAGTTTAACGAAAAAAAACGTCTGTCATCGCGGGTATTATTACGGGCGTCATATAACGGGCACAAACTTTATGCATAATATAGCATAAGAATTCACGTGGACAATGTTGATGTTGTTGAGAACTGTTTTACTCACCCCTTTGGAAGATTGTGAAATGTTGGATACTTTTCTCTTATTAATAAAGTACGAACACAAATTAATTTCAAAAACACAAACCAATAATATTAACCAATGAAGATGTAAGTCTGTTCCACATCTCACTGTATTGGTTTACTTGTAAATATGATAACTTTGTGACACTGTCTTTAAAAAATATTAGAACCTAACTATTGACTAAGAGTCTTTCCAGCTTAAAAAAATCGCAAGCAACTTCTGGCTTATTAGTTATTACGTTAAATCTTCTTGCTATCGTTTTGTCAAAGATGGGTTTTATTGCATTCCGTTTTTTGGTACAATCGAAATTCAAAATAATGTCATAATTGTCAAAGATTGGTTTTGATACGCACTGGTTATTTTGGTAAAACAAATTCACAATTTTTCCAGAAGCGAAACAAGGTTTTAGATTAACTATAAAACTGCTACCTACGTACGCAAGCATGATAAACAGAGCCTTTCTATTACGGAACCGTCTCAATACCCCATAGAAAAAGTATTTTCGATACTGCCAAATCAACATTTTCCGCTTTCCTCGAATTTTCACGAGAAAATTTTATACCGCCCGCCTTGCTAAAACCCTCTATTGGATAAAATGGAGCGTACCAGAATTCTTTGCCAAGTATTTTCTGTTTTCAACAAAAATAAACCGAAAACAGAGCTAAGGAAAATCCAACTGCTGTGTTCCACTTCAAACCCCTGGAATGCAAAATGTGTTATTTTCTGTTTTTTGGCTTACTCTTTAGATTTAAATTCGATGCAAATACTTTTCTTTCAGATGCATTTGTTTTTAATTAAAATAAATGTACTCGTACTTTACCCCAATTTAGTTTAATGCTGATTTCTGAAATTTTTTGAACACCATTTTATTTTAAATGCTGGGCATTTTTCGCAAGAATAACTGTTATATTATGCCAGTCCAGTGCCAGTAGGTTCAATTCGAATCATACATCGCTACTTCTTAATCTGGGGACATGCTCTGAATACTCCCGGAGATTTGTGCCAAACCCGTATGAAGCAAAGTTTATTGAATTACCTACTACCCAGGTTTACGACTGTGTTTAATTAAGTGGTCTGATTAACTTCGTATTGGCCTGGTTATAATCAGGGGAAGTTTCAGAGACTTTTAACAGTGTTTTGAGGAGTTGGAATCAAATGGATGGCATTCAAACTTAGAGCGTAAATGCTGGTATCTAGTTTTAATGCGGGTAACTAGACTATACTCAAGAAAATTCACCTGAGCAGAATTATCTTTTAGATAAGTACTAAAGACTTGTGGTTCAAAGTTTCCTTATACAGGGGTACACAGTGCACCATATAAAAATAAGTGAAAAATAAATAGTTAATGCGAATTCAAAACGCATTTGCTCGTTATTTTATTCTCATTTACGCACGCAAACTTATAATCATGGACGTTGTCTATTTTGTAGTGGTGCTCTGCTGGACTACACAGTATAACTATCCAAAAACATAACTGAGATATTTAGATTTTCGTTTCCTAGATTCAAGTGAAAATTAAAACCTCAATAATCCTTACACGTCATTGACCAATTTGAGGCACGTAACCAACACACACATCGTAAATTAAGCACGCACAAACACAGATAATGAGTGTCAACACTTGTCGCGTCCAATAGGGATCGAACGCTTGTCCTGATTGTTTGAACATGGACCCGCGTGTATTTGCTCATGTTGAGGGCTGGATGCTCAAGTGGAGATTCTGTTGATGGACAATCGGGAATAAAAGTACCTAAGGTCAGTACGTCTGCCCAGAAGTTTACGTTCTTCTAGGCTTGGTCGCGTGGAACTGGCCTCTAGACTCACCTAGCTTTGAGATGTTTTAAAGTGATCCTTGTGATACAACTGAATAAATAATTTGAATTTGAAGGATGCATGATGATGATGATAATGTTAAGTGTAATTGATTTATTGCAAGATTACAACAACATCTCATAAGTCAGAGCCACAATGGAACTACAAGGATTGATACAAAAATAAATCTGTCCTTGCCTAAGATTAAGGAGCTTGTTTATATGTGTCCTCGTTGTGGATTCACGCCTCGTCCTAAACTGGTTTATTTCACTTGATTTCATTCTCCTGCATAATTTATGTCAACAATATTTTACGCTTTCAATGTACCTAAACATTTTACTGTGGATTAAATAAGCTTAGCAATCGTAACGAAAATACCTTCTATCATCAAATCCTTAGAAGTTTCTAGACTCATCATGATGTTTGTTCAGAACCTGCAGTCCAACTTTAAATTTTAAAACCATTCCTAAAAGAACTCTCGCAATTAAGAGGTTACCCGCTGTTATACGGGCACTCGAATGGTTTGAGAGGAAAGGTGGGTCTTTTGTAAGTGGTTGTGTATCTTGAAGAGTATCAGTTGGACAAACACGGAGGGGGTGGGAAGCAATGGGAGGGGGGTGGTGTTTACTACGCTCTAGGGAGGTGCGCGGAGAAATGAAATTGGCAGATATTTCGGCGCTGTGACACACACGTGTAGGTAAGCTTCACATGCAATGAAAGTTTTGCGAGGTTTTTCCACTTTCGACACGAGATGAATAAAGTAAAAGAGGTAGGTACAACCTACGTTTATATTTATGTCGGAAATGAAAAAGAACCCTTGCGTTATGCCGCTCCGGAGCACTTACCTACATAAGTAAATAGGAAAATGTAATAACACCGGCCCGAAAACAAGCCACTTTTGTTCGCCGTAGTACCAACAAGCACGCCTATGTTTTCTTTTCGTAAAAGCAGAATTCTGCGTCTTTTTTATTTATTTACGAGTAGGGTTTCTATGAAAACATCCTTTCATATAAATCTGTGATTCTGAGTTAGCAACAAAGTTGGTATTTTTCTACGCAAACGCGACGCAATGAAAATAATAGTCGTGTTTGTGCGCCCAAGAAGGATTGCTCTCGAACTTTGACACATCCAATATAAAACTTCTATAAAAATATTCGGCTATACGAAAATTTGTTCGAGCAACTTTTGTAAGTTGATACTTATTATACGCCGTAAAAGTAAGCCTTCATTACTGAACAAAAATAAAACGAAGTTTTTCAAGTGAGCTGTATTTTTTCTAACACTTCGAAGGTTCTTGGTAGTTTTACTCATAAATGTATTTGTGATTAGAACTTTTACTAAGATCTTGTAATTGAACAACTAAGTAACTGTCGAGTTCAAATAGAAACAAAACGAAAAATACGTCGTACCTTATTGCTAAGCTAATATAACAAAAGATTATGGAAATATAATTTCGTGTTTTCACACACTATTTTGTTTAAAGCAAACCACTGTTTCTGGTATATAATCCAGTCAACACAATGTATGCTTCCAACCTATAAACGTTTCTAAAAACAACATCGCATGTCAACTCTGTATGTGGCCGGAATATTATTTTCTTTGCCGAGCAATCAGCTCATTACCTCGTTCTATATTCTCTCATTACACCGCTCTATAAGCGTGGCATGTCGGTAATGAGCTCGATACGCTTCGCCTACGGTCACAGTAACCCCGAGACCCTAATTTCAAGGGAACGCGTGACAGGCCCGGGTTCTATGGCGATCTATCTATTATTCCAGGGTTGTATTTAACTAGGGTAAATGTAAGGTTGGCATAAAAATATAATTTTTAATTAGTGCTCTCTTATCTTTGTTTTTTACTGGAGCTATCTTATAAACCCTATCTATATAATCAAGTAAAATTGCGGTCAAACAGTAGTAGGTACATAACTTGTAAAAAAGACGGACGTATACCAAGCAAGTGTCTTATTATAAAACTGATCACTGTTTTAAATGAAATGAAATCACGTTATTCATAGTATTAAGAAAATCAGATGTATAATAAACAAAACTAGCGAAGCAAAAGTTATATCACTCAGACAGAAAGACATTAAGCTGATTTAGCTAGATGTATTTAGCAGACAAAGAACCGTCTGTAGCTCGAATGCTGAAACATGCTATCTACATAAATAGGTTATGTAAGTATGTATAGCCAATGTTTCTCATAGTACATATAGCGAAGATATCATCCGACACAGCTGTCATTTAAGAACAATATAGCAATAAGTAACAAAGGTATTCTATCTTAGACAATTTAATTGTCTAAGTATTCTATGCATGAGAAACGTAATTTCAAAATGTCTCCGAACTGTTTGACAATCAAACAAAACGCTCACACCAGTAGGCTCATTTCCTTTTTGTTGCGTAGAACGGTGCTCATTTACATAAATTTACCTATTGTTATTCCCGGTACGGCTTCCATTTCTGAGACAAATGAGATCTCACAAACTTATTCGTAAAGGAAATTTTGTTATACGATGGAACGGGCGCCGTATCGGAAACGAGTTAAATAACAGAGGCTCTTTTGTTTTGTTTTAAAGCCCGGAGGAAAATGACAAGCAGGCGGAATATTGATGAGGTTGGCTGGTAGATTGGATTCCAAGGAGATTGTATTTGATATTTGCATAAGCGTTTCAGCGGCTGCCATAGCTTTTGTTCCCAACATAGCATCCACTTACAAACTAGTGCTTTTTTATATCCAATATTTTTGATAGGTCTTACTTTTGTTGCTTAGCTAAAACAGTTTTTTCTGTTTTCATTTATAATCAAGTGCTTATTAGTAAAAACAGTTTCCGATGTCTGTCTTAGGTGACTACGGCAAAACGCTCAAATCAGGGGGATGTAAAACATAAATCATTTATTTGCATCAATGATGTATAAGTACATAATTATAAGTTTAAAAAACTTGAGAAACCGACTTCATTGCCAAACGGCTAAACCGATTTTAATGAAATTTGTTTGGGACAGTCTGGACGTAAAAATAACCTTCCAAATAAAAAAATAATTTTCTAAATCGGTTCATAAATGACGAAGGCATGCAGTTACAAACATTAAAAAAATAATAAAAAAAAAAAATGGCAACACCGATTTTAATAAAATTAAAATGGGACTAATCTGGAAGCAGTACCTTTCAGATAAAAAAATATTTTTTCAAATCGGCTCACAAATGACGAAGTTATGCGGTAACAAACATTAAAAAAAAAAAAAAAAAAAAAAAAAAAAAAACATACAACCGAATTGAGAACCTCCTCCTTTTTGATTGGAAGTCGGTTAATAAAATAGATTTTGAAAGTTAATAAAATAAGAACCTATCACTCATTCCCCATAGCTGGGATGTTGTTGGATGTTCTTGCCGTATTTAGGGTGGTGATGATGAGTACATAATATCACGTAAGCTATGTAAAAAAATACAGGGTGGAATTTTGTAATGCCATCTGGAGGGAACTCTTAATACTGCAGATAGAAAATTTTACTCAAAGGAAACATTCCTTTATTTTTGAATAGAAAGCAAACTGCATTCAAAGATTTTCGAAAATTCTCTTCTCCTACACCCTGGAATCGAACCGGCTAAAATCTGAAAAAATTATACCCTGTACTTTTATTGTATCGATCGTTAGGGTCAATTATAAGAATGAAATCTCTCTAACAATCATGATAAATTAAATGAAAGAAAAACCAGGAAATCTTAAATTAATTTAGTTATTTACAAAAAATAGGTTTTTCTTTCATTTAATTTATCATGTTTGTTAGAGAGATTTCATCCTTATAATTGACCCTAACGATTGATGCAATAAAAGTACAGGGTGTAATTTTTTTAGAAGATATTTTTTTTTTGGAAGAAGAGAATTTTCGAAAATCTTTGAATGCAGTTTGCTTTCTATTCAAAAATAAAGAAATGTTTTCTTTGAGTAAAATTTTCTATTTGCAGTATTAAGAGTACTTTCCCTCCAGGTGGCATTACAAAATTCCACCCTGTATATGATAGGCTGCGTATTTCTTTTCTCTTTCGTATTTTTTGCTTTTGCTTATAAAATAGTAAACAGAAGAAAATAAAGCTCCTTTTCCACTAAACGCTCTAACCCAATTTATCTTTTTTAATAAACCACGTATCAAAACCTATCAGAGCTGAGATAACGCCGGTATTGGAGTAGTAAAGTAAATGAGACCTTTTCGGCACAGCTGCACGTATGGTAGCTACGCGCGGGATGGCACAGCCTGGAGCTTAACAGATAGGTCACTTGCCACCCCAGACACTCGATCTAATCTAACTTTAGGTAGAACGTTACTAAAAGTTACTAAAACTAGCGATACACGTATGCATTTATACACAAATGTCGTACTGCACACCCGCGTCTGTGTGCGGTTCTTTCACAGCTATTATGAAGATTCATTTATCTTCTCTGTTTCATAGACACACAGAAGTCGTTTGTGTATCGCGTGTCTTTTGCTATTGCTTTTGCGCGTCTTTTGCTTAAATCAGGCTAATTGCAAGCCCACGGGTTGCGGGAGCTCAAATTGGTAGGGGGGTGGCCATAGTGACCGTTCTATGCGTAGTTTTATTTTATGTGTTTTGCTTATACGCTGAACCTCGCAACACCAGGCCAATACCTATAATGAAATTTGAGCTATATCTGTATAGGAAATAAGATAAATAATCGTGGTTGGTAGAAAGTTTTACGAATTTAACAAAAAAAAACAATTGTCCGTAGCGTTTTTTAAAGATTTTGCATTACTTGTAGATTTTATATCTTGCCTTTAGGTTTCTTCTAACAATTTGTTACACTTGACATAAAATAGCAAAGTTTTAAAAATAAATACTTAGATTTTTCTGTAGTTTGCTTCTACCAGAGTTAATTTTGGATGTGCCGATCAACGAGAGTATGACAACGCAAAATATACAAACAACCGCAGTAAAGATATCAAGACTGGTTGAGCTAGTAACATTTATAAGCTGTGCCTTATAGAAGCAACCCGCAGTCGGGTTTAGCCGTACGGAAACCGTTCTGATAAGGCATGATATGAATTCGGATTTAAGACTTGTCTTTTACTAGTATTTTATATTTGCCGTGGGAATTTTCCTGGAAGATATTGGGATCTGCTAATTTTAGTAAAATAATATTTCTCATATTTCGTTTAGTGACTTAATTTTATAGAATGAATAAAACAAGTGAAATTAAAAAAACTTGAGACTTCTGGCCAAACTGCTGGACCAAATTTAATAAAAATTCTATGGAACCAATCGCGAAGTAAAACCATTTTTGAAAATCGGCTCATATAAAATATGACGAAGTCATGCGATAACAGATTTAAAAAAAATACAACTAAATTTAGAAACTCTTCCTGTTTTATTTGAAGTCAGTTAAAACATTAGTACATTTTATTTACATAGTAAACAGGGGAAAAACTAAAATGATTGTTTTTCTTCTTGTCTTCGAACCAGTGCGCAGTGTAGTAAGAGGATTTTTTTTTCAAATGCACTGAATTGTGGTGTTTATCTGACGATTCTCACAACGCTACCGGACAATAATGTAGCGAGAGGAAGAATACTTGTATACCTTCACATAGTGGGTGTGGCTTAACTTAAAAACCTACCCAATGTGAAAGTAGGTACTCTACTACCTAACTTCGGGAAAAAAGATATATCTTTTCATTTATGCATCGTTCCTGTTTAAATTTCTGTATTTCATTTTGGTGCATTGCTGTAGACAGCTTAAAACACAATGGCTCCGTCCGCAGAGAATTTCAGGCGAAACATCGACAAGTTAATGAAAGGCATTTGTATGTAACGGACTTGAGCAAGCTTCCTCTTGGGTCCGATAATAGTGGGTATTACGTGTTGTGATAGCCATTACTTTAGTTGCTATCAAGTTCGGGATGACATCTATAGGTTGGAACTTATGGGTTCGCAAAGGCTGTCTATAAGTAGTGATGTGTGCGTAATGAATAAATAATTATTTAGATATCAGAACGTTTTCTTATCAGTAGCTTTACATTCTTTATGTTTGGTTGGGTTTATTTATTATCAATTTCACAAAACTTGAAGCACTCATTTAGTTAATTTTGTTTATGGCGATAAATACAACATTTAAATTATGTTTGTATATATTAAGTTTTCGCTGTGTGTTGCCATTTCAATGTGTCATTTTACGTTTAACATTCGAATTCTATAGCAATTGCAAATTAAAAATCAACTATTGCCATACGTAATAAGAGCCACTCATTCCGGCACAAACGGCCGCCCGCACCGTTCGCCCGAGAGGTGGCTATTTGGCTCTCGAATACTCCGCCTTCGTAAACCCTGCACAGTTTTCAGCCAAACTCGAGAACAGCATTTTAGCCTAGCGTCGTAAAAGAAAGGATCCCACGATCTCGGTACCGACGCGACTAGCGACATCTAAATTCAAATTTTTCCTTCTCAACTCGGAGCAAACGACCTTCCAATCTGCATAAGGCAAGATGAATGTCATATAACGAAAACTATTTTTTTACGTAGCCAATCGACTGACACTTTTTTTATATAACTTTCTGATGGAGCAAACATAATAGCTAAACATAAAAGAAGTGATAAAAAGGGGTAACCAGTTCTAAGCAAGTACAGTGCCCCGAATTATCATTCCTCCCGAATAATTCCCGAATAATTTATTCAGTTGATGTCGATACTAATATTGTAATTTCAGTTAATTTTATTGCCAGTTACTATGTTTTGTTTCACGATTTTGAATGGTGGCGCCTCTCTCTTCTAAACAAATAAGTTTGCCTTTTTAAGGACGTTTGTTAGCTTATACTTCCTTCAGAATTTTTAATATACAGTTGGTTAACACATGGCGCCACTTGCTGTGGCCAGTGAATATGTCATGATAAGTCAACTTGACATATCATGACACCCACTTCTTGGTCTGACTGTCAAGACGTGATGGATTACCACAGCGTTATGCAAAGTATAATACAAACACCGCATGTACGAATAAGTTGGAATCTAAATCCGTCTGTCCTAAATTTTTTTTATATTCAGAAGGTTTCTTTTAGTATGAATAGAAGACACTTTTGAAGCAAATATACATGAGTACTTATGTATCTTTTTTTTAATTTATAAAATAAGGTCAAAAAAAAATTGTTATTTGAAAGATAATCTGTAAATTGATCAAGCAAGGGGTGATACCGGGCTGAGATGAAATGATTATAATTTAGCCAGATTAGTATCTTATCTATTCAATAATTTACTGATAAACTGGTTTTGAGTAATCTTCATTCAATTATGTAGTAAAACTGATTGCATATCGATAATCATCCATGGAAGCCTAATTTTCCTACAATGTGTGTTCTTATAGGAGTCATCGTATAGATTCATGCCTACAAAATTACCGCTTGAAACTTTGAAGTCTCCGACGAATTAAAACTGGCTACATTGTGGTTTATGGCGCCATGCAACTTTGCTTCACTGGTTGTCATACATTTTAATGAATCAATTAGGTATATCCTTTTCCACTCCCTCATATTTGGTTAGTACCTACCTACTGAAACTCTCAACATGAATATGAATAAACTTGTAGCCCGGCAGCTAAACGTTAAATTGATACGTAACGTAATGAATAAAACATTGACAATTGAAATGAAGACATTATTGTAATGCACAGACGAGATTCTTTGAACATAAAATTAAAATGTCATTGGTCATAAACACATAAATACTCAGTGTCAATAAACTAATCCACTTTTATTGAAAGGCTAGGAAGGACGAGGAAGACTAGGATAATCACGCTAGGAATGGAGATAATAATTTGGTAGGCGTCATATAATTTCATGGCGAAATCTCTTCACTTTTTCTTGTGGCCAAATCTCTGAAGTTTCCAAGCAGAGGCATTGTGAATAGACCCGTAAAACAACGAACAGCCATTCATTTAGGGATCTCAAAGTTACGTCAGAGGCTTATGAATAAAGAGGGGTCGCCTACCGGAAAAATGAGGGGTTATTCAAAAGGAAAACTTTTTTACGGAAGAAAAGAAGAGTAAGCGCAGGATTATCGTCCATTCGCTGACAAGAGTTTTGTGGAACTTGCGGCCTAGTTATAAGGACAAGATTTTTATGATCGCTTACTGAAAATGTTAGGGGAACTGTCCCGATAAGAAAAAACAATTATCGCCAGAATCTCTTTGTAGGCGCCTTTTTGCCTGAAAGGAGTCAACAATAACAGAACAAATATAAGTAACTGTAACATTTTTGCCATAACTGTAGCAATACTTCCTAATGAGCGTTCAGTGAATTATTTTGACAACATATTGTTATTTATAAAACCATTGTTTTTTATGGAAAACGATAAGCTCAACCCTTGTTAATAGACCGTCACTAAAATAATAGTTTTGAAATTGAGCTAGCTACTTCCGCCTTCTAAACGCGTAGTTCTCACGAAGCCTACAGGATGATTATAATTATTCCTCCATGTGGTCGCGCAATTCGTTCCATAACATTACCCAAGGAGGCAGGATGAAATCCCGAGATCGAGACACCGCCATCTCGGCGTGAAATTGTAAAATTATCGGGCTAAAGACAAATCCTGCAGAGAAATGATTAAGGAGAAACGTCAAAAAATAAAAGGTGTTTTAGAAATTAACCAACCTGTATAGTATAGATGTATTCTAATAACGATCCTTCAAACCTTTACTTAAAATATATGAATAAAATTAAGCATGTACCTAAAAGATTTAAATTCAAGTGGGATCGTGGTCAAACGGGGATGTACAAAAATATGAAGTAATACACAGGATGATTCAAGAATAAGATACTGGGTTATGATTCAAAAGACTAAGTGTACGTAGTGTTTTTGATTACGCAACCGTACTCGCAGCTAAACTCCAAAATAATGTCGCTCCAGTGAAACCTTCTATACAATGTCCTGAGAAATGACGCTTCAGATAAAAGAAAATGTCTTAAACTGAGGAATTTTGCTGCAGAGAAAGTAGATAATAAGGAAAGTGAGATTGAAGCTTTCTTGTTCTTTATTTTTTGGGAGCGCAAGGTCACGCAATGTTTGCTGCCTAAAAAGGTTTTATATCTTCAATCTAAATTCAAAAATGGAATGATGTAGTTTGCTTTTTCTATCTTTTAATTTGCAGCCAATTACGTAAAACGGTTTGAGTTTTTTTATCTGATATAATTATCCAAGGTTAACCCATAGAGTACGTATGACGACTAAAATGTCATGTTTGGTAAAGTGGGTGCGCATCAAAATTTATTGATGAGATCTAAAGGGTCAAAATGTACCTCTCCCATACAGATGAAGGTTTAATCAGGGTTTAGTTCTAAATTAATTCATGAACTAAACGAAGGATTAGATTAGGGTTGTCCCATCGTTCGTTGATTGGGTCTATCTGATACGTGTCTATCAAATACAGTCCTCCATTATGATCGAATAGATACATTTTTTATTCCTTAGTCTAAACATAAACGTATAAAAAGTTGAATCTGATTATGATCATGTCCTTAGCTCAGTATTTTAATGTGAAAATTAAATAGACATATAAAAATATGAAATTAAGATGTTCATTGAATTTATCTTTAGATCATTTAGTACCCTACTAAGTAACCTGTTCCTATCTACAGTAAAGTAAGGTAAGCCTTTAAGATAGTGGTCTTAATTTACATGAAGATCGATAATAAAATCAAGTAACTTGATTAGCCACCTTGGTATTTTATGCCACATATATAATTCAGGCGGGAGGGAGAAGGCGCTATCGAAATTCAATATCTTTATTTTGCGCTGGAGAAGGACGGTGCAGTCATAGCCCGACTAATCTCGATTGTACAAAGTTGCGACTCAATCTAAAACATTTTGATTCTGTGCCTTCTAACTGAAATTTTGTTACCAGGATTTTGAGCTTTGTCGCGTAGGATTTTGGGGTGAAAACAGGCTGTGGTGCGGATGTTTGTTACGACGTAAAGAGTTACAAACAAGGATCTCATTTGGTATAAGCTGTTCGTTACAATGTAGTGTCAGCACAAGAAATACGGTCGAATACCTACTGGATAATTATATAAAACATTATCACCGCGATAAAAATTTGTTCAGTCAAATTTATGTGTAATTAATATTACCTACCACAGTGACTAAACTGACTTATTTTTGACAAACCAATTGTTTTTAAATTTCAAAGCCCTATCTATTTTTATTCATTAAGTTCATGAGCTATTTACATAATTTTGTCGATGATGATGATGATGATGTTGCACAAAATAAAAATCAACAATTTACATTTGCAATAAATTGTAAAAAAACTAGCTATAATACTATTTCATACAGAATTATAATAACCTCTAAAAATTTGCTTATGCAAAGTTGATAAATTGAATCAAATCACTTATTTTTATTTGCAATAAATATTTGCATAATTTTTAGTGCTCCAATTTAAAACATGTGAGAGTAAAAAAAAAACTCTTCTTTTTCTTAAAAAAGTAGGTATCGATTTTTATAGAAAAAGTTTAGATAAATTATTTTAAGGTTAAGGTTAATTATTTAAAAATAAATTAAATTATTAAACGTTGAGTACCTTCATCAACACTAGTTACTCAACCACCGAATCTTAGCGGCGAATAAATCAAGCGCGTGATCGCGCCGCCCTTCCCGACCCGTTTCCAAAATGGCCGACACTCCGTCAGCTTTTTTTTTGCAGTCCAACCATTTTGTCGCGCTCGTTCTTTTTTCATCACATTCCTTTACATCATAACGAGGATTTGTGGGTGGTTATTCAAACGTAACGCGCTTTTAAGTGGTGTTTATGCGTATAAGGAACAAAAATATTTTTAATAGATAAGCAGGGCGGATATAATTTTTGTATTTTACACTGTAATGTCATAGCACTGTAAAAAAAATCAAATGATGATTTTACTGTAAACGCCGGTTTTTTTCTACTCTCTCTCTCTCTCGAAATACTCGTAGCAGTTTTTTTTTAAATAAACAGATGATCTACTATAATTATAAGCATTATGTGGGCTATAATATTATATCTGTACTTTACAGAACTTGGTATTTTTAGGAAGGTGCGCGCCTACGTTGTTTTAATATCTCCTTAATATTTCCAAAGGATAATATTTGACTTTACTCTGTACAAGACGCCTTGTTCCATCTTTATGATTTAGGTTAAGTTCGTTCCGAAAGGATTAAAGCGGCTCTTAATCCAGCGCTCCCGGGCCGATATAAATTTTACGTTTTGAGAAGCTTATGATGAAAAACTTGAGACGTACGCATAAGCTCACTCCGAATTTAAAGTTATATCCTGAAGGATACAACTTTTGAGTACGCTTCAAATATAAAATAGTATTACATAATGTACGCAAGTGTACCTAGTACCTACCTACTTACATTCAACTACAATGTTCATTTGCCGCGCAATTTAGAAGCAACTATCCAAAGGTTACCCACACGAAATAAACCAGACTGGTGAAATTATTCTGTATTTGGTATTTGCAACTGAACTTTAAATTCATCTGCATTTTATGCGTAGTCGACAGTATTTGCGCCGGCGTTAATTGCTACACAATTTATACTGCAAATTATACCTGTAAAATGTACAGCGAAAATAAAGGCTGCACGGCGCACGATATAATTGGAGGTAGGTATGGATGTGTCGATATTTTGTTTTATTTTCAGCTTCAATTCCATTTTATTTTCCACAACCCGCCTCCAGCTGAATGAAAGGTAATTGTAGGCTTCAACAACGGCTTCGCTTCAGGGAATAATTGTACAAACAGAAAAGCCTCTGGGAATGTTTAACTTCAGACTGCGTCGAGCCGTTTGCTGGGCCTGCGCGCTGCTAATGCTGGACCGAGGACGAAAATTATCTACGTAACGAGTTTCGTAAAAGCAGCGATGGTAACTAATGAGGCTATTGGGTCCCTCGGTTTGTTGTGCGAATACTTTTATAGGGCATAACTTTAATTTTGAGTGGGGGACGGTTAATTTTAATGATTATGCTAGACCGTGTTCGACAAAGCGCCGTAAACGGATGAATACTAAGAGGGTTGGGTGTAATGTGAAAGCGTACTCATACTTACTGATCCAGGAGCACTGCGGGCGTCACATGGGACTTGAGGTCGGAACACATGCACGTCACTGAATATTTAAAATAATGAAAAGCCCGGGCCTTGGGGCGTTCCCTTTTAAAAATGCACTGCACTAGGATTTTACTGCGGCCGTGTAGGTTGGTCGAGCAAAAATTCTCAAGACCAAGCTAACAGTCTCGTAAAGGAGGTGGTTCCTGAACAGCACTTGGAAATAAAGAGCATCGGTCAAAACGCGTTGGTGAACGGACACTCAAACTGAAGTATCTACAATACTTTAAACTGGATTAGAACAATTTTACAGGCTTTTTCCCGCCCAACGAACCTAGAGCTATCTCATTTCAAGCATCTGCTTTTCACGTGGGCTCGAGCAAAATAAGTATCGATTGAATACTACAGCAGACTTAACTTTCTATAAGAAACGTAATTGCGACGTTGAATGTTTTAAGATTGACAGATCATTCTATCCATTACATAAATCAATTATTTACATCATCAACATAGTCAACTGAGACACAAATTTAAAACTTTACATAATTAAGCCCGTAAAGATCACTAAGATTATTTAACTGATAGCAACTGCCCAAAAGCTAATCAAGATGGTCAACCTATTAGGAATATTAATGCGTTTCTCATGTTTCACCTAATTTGACGATGTAATAATCAATACAATCAACTTTTAAAAATCTATAACCATCTCTTATTTCTTCTCATTTGTATTAAGAACCTCATTCTAAATAACATAAGGTTAAAAATAAAACAACTATACGTGATTAGCCTGCCCTACTAATGACTAAAATAGAGCAGTTCTAATTAGTTCATTGTGCCTAGACAAGTGCCAATCAAAAACACAAAACGAAAACACAGCGCAGAGTAAATAAACGGGGCTGGCAAGCGACAATCTACAACCTAATAGTTTTATGTCATTTCAAACTTGTTTGAATTTGATAATCATTAGGTATGGCTTTGGTTAGCATTTCAGGCAAAGTCATTTAACCCCAAACTAAGCTATTCTTGTACTAGATAACTGATTGAATACTGAAATACTAAAGTTATTTATATCACACAGGCACAGAACAAATATTTACTTTCATCTTCATCATACAAAAATGTTTATCATTGGTGGAAAATTGGAACCCGTAGAGCTGCAGGCTAGATTCATCTAGCTAGGTTATAAATTAACTGAAGCCGCTGAAGTAAAACGTTGTCAAATATGACAACAATATTTGACAGCGTTTCACTGAACACCACCGCAAAACGCTGAGATGGGCGTGATCGAACCTAATACAACCTACAGCGCAGAAAGCAAGATCAAACCAACTGAACTCTGAGACCAGTCTTTTCTCGATTGTTACTTGTCTAGGAGGCGGAGAGGGGGGTTATTACCTCCTGAAAGTAAGCGAAGGGGGGTATTGGAAAGCGGTAATGTACCCAAACGTTAATTTAATTCGGTTCTCCCAGATTAGTCCCTGCCATGCGCCATTTGAATAATTCCATCGTTGATTTTGGACGAAAAAGTTTTATACATTTTTTATTTTCTGGTATGTTTATGGATACTATTCGGTAGTGTAATGGTGCAATGCATTTTGGGAATATTTTCAAATGTAATTTTATGAGTTTTTCAATTAGGTTTGGTCAAAGATTATCTTTTTTTATTGTTTTGTTTTTTATATAATTTTTAGTCAGTTTTATTCTTAAATGTTTCTAAGTGATGTGATACCAAATTGATCAGTGACACTGTTAATAAAAAAATATGTATATTTATATCAAGAAAATATAAAAAAACCCACATTGCACTAATAGTGTTCTAACATAATTTTTTTTTGGTATACTTCCCAATGTCGCAGATCTACATAGACTTTCTAAATTTAATGTTAAGAGGGAATCACACAAGCGACTCACAGGAGCACGTCTATACCAGATTTGGATTTTATGAGAAAAAATGGTTACAGGGAGGAAATAGGGGACTACGTTTGTATGGAGAGTCGCCTGTGTGATGCCCTCTTAAGAGGAGTTTGTCATGTCTCTTTCACCATTTCCCGTAGCACTATAGGAATCGTCAGACGATCACCAGCATTAAGCCCATTCGAAGAAAAATGTAGAGAGGAGTGTGCTATCTGTACAGAAATTTGACTATTCATTGACTATATTGATTATTATATCTTATGGATTCGTTCGATACCAACAATGTCTAATCCCGAAAGCTCATTTGGATAACTATCGGTATTACCATACAAATGTTGCATTAATGTATTTATTTCTGTACATCTTCGACGTTATAACGAGAAAAAACTTTGTTGTTTAAAAAAACAGCGCGTAGTTTCTTAATAATATTACACATAAATTAAACAAATTGCTCAAAAATAACTAAGCTTTTAAAGCTTTGCGATTCATGCATAGTAATAAGGTAATTTCTGATGTTTTTTATTTAATTATTTTGTGTCTCACATTTTACATTATGATAAACTTATTTCATACAAAATAGGTTGTTAGAAAATTTGTCAAACAGCCAAACGTTTTGACTAAAATATAAATATCCAAACGAATACATAATCAATTGGGGACCTAATAAGTATCTATCTAATACAAGCGATCGCTCATGGCTTTGTTTGCCTTGTTCCCGTGACTTTTTCGGAATAATAAGTATCCTATGTCCGTCTCCTGGTTCTAAGCTACCTCAACATCCATTTACAGTTAAATCGGTTCAGCCGTTCTTGAGTTATAAATAATGTAACTAACACGACTTATTATTTATTTATTTATACTGGTGGCCGCCCGTGGCTTCGCTCACCCGTTCCCGTAATACCCCGTTCCCGTTGCTTTTTCGGGAAAAAGTATCCTATGTCCTTCTCCCGGTTCTAAGCTATATCCCCACGAATTTTCTGCCAAATCGGTTCCGCTGTTCTTGAGTTATAAATAGTGTAACTAACACGACTTTCTTATAAATATCTAAATATATAAAACTCTTTCGTTACTGACTGACTGACTGACAATCAACGCACAGCCTAAACCGTAAGTCCTGGAAGCATGAAACTTGGAGGGTATGTTCCTTTTATAGCATAGGGGTGCACTAAGAAAGGAAATTGGAAAATTATTTCCCTTAGCGGAGAAAATGAGGAAAAACTTTTAATGGAAAAATCAACGGGGCGTAACGGAAACGGGCGAGCGAAGCCGTGGGCGGCCACTAGTATAGATATATTAATGAAACCTTAGAATTACCAAATTTGAATGTTGAAAACCGCGCCCACACCCATCAAACCAAAAGACAGCAATGCTGCTTCACGGCAGCAAAAGGCATGTTAATATAAATATGAAACAACCAACGCTATGAAAATGAATCCAAAACCGGGCTCTCAATATGAAGCTCACTGCAAATTGGGTACACTCTGCGGCAGTGAACATTATTTCTGCATAATCAGATCAAGGCAACATTTCCATGCAAATAAACGAGGACTGTCATAAATGAATTTAAATAATTTTATGAAAATTGACTTGGGGATTCTAATGTTGCTGTTATTGAATAATATGGTTTGTATTCAATTTGCAACTTACGTAATAAAATCACGATTGGAAATAATTTATAAATATTACTGCAGTAAAGATTTTTATCTTTTATGTATATTTACAAAAAAGTCTTAGAGTAACCTTTTTGGGGATTAATTGCGTCAAAGGAACCGTAAAGAAAATTATTTTTCTTATTGTGTTACTATGGTTCTTTCAAATCAGTGTGGTGAAAGGATTGCAAGTGTGCGTCACGTATTAAATCAATTACTGCATTTGGAGCAATAATATAACAGTAAGTAAAAAAAAATCCTGAACCTCATTTTCGTGTGATGGAAGTAAAATGCTTAGCTAACTATATTAAAAGAGACTGTTTTATTTTACTATCTAGTTACTTTAAGCAGAAGTAGTAGAGTCTGTTCAGAAAGAGAGCCGTCGTGAGATTTGTGGGTGCTGCTGTCCTTAATTATCTTTTTTGTTTTATGGGCAAATAAGCGCGTCTGTTGCATTTTGATCCTATCACAACTAGTGTACTATTCATTTATTTAATTTTTATGATGCAAAATGCTGACAGAAAGAAAGGGATGAGCTGCCATATAAAAATCGAAACGTTAGTTCACAATTTGGCCACGACGGCTCTCTTTCTGAACAGACTCTACAACTTTTTATGAAGGTCTCCTTCAAGTACTACTACCATGCCTATTTCTGCCGTGAAGCAGCATCGCTGTGTTTCGGCTTGAAGGGTGTGGGATGCCAGTGAAATTACTGGCATGTGAGGTTGAACATCTGTATGCTTCAAGTTGATGGACGCAAGGCAGTGCATCGTAGGATATGTTCCTGACGGGCGTGACCTACGAGGCAATACTTTGCTATAGGCAATGGTTACCACTTAACATCAGGTGGGCCATATGCTCGTTCCACCCATTGTATAAAAAAACTACTTTTTGTATGCCACATTTATTGATATGCCAATCAACCAAAAAATATGTATATTTAAAAGTACAGAAAATTATGGTTAAAAGTTCATATTCCATAACAAAAGAAGTTATTAAGCTAAAGAAAATCACTTAAATCCTACAGCGCGTAATAAGTGTAAAGCTTTCGAAGCTATAATGAAAAGGAGTCGGAACGCGTCGACAGAGTTGATATACGGTGAGCAAACGCGTACTGACTTTCAAGTATTGGATCGTACGTTTTGTTAAAGGTACCAAACCATAGGCTTTCAGCGTGTAAGTCGTTGGTACAACTTTTTTTTTGCGCCTATGTAGTCACAGTGGTAGTTCAAAGACGCCATGTACATTATAAGATATTTTTTCTTATGTTACACACGCACCGCATTCAAATTATAATGTGGAATGAGAGTAATTAAACTTTTTATAAGATTTTTTGTTTACTGTTACTGCGTCGGTGCCGTTCATACCGAGATAATAGTCATGGTCTTGTATGACAGAAAATAATTCCAGAAAGGGTTGCAAGTATTTCAATTTTAAGGGCCTACATGAGGTGAAACCGAAAATGTAAAGTAGCATTTTTTTTCGTTGTATGGACGAATCCATTTATTTTTTTTGTAAAATATAACAATTAAATGGTGTAAAAAAATTATGATTAGGCTAGAAATTCTCCTCAACTCACAGGGTTCGATAAAATTGAACGCAAAGTTTGCCAAAAACTCTCAATTTTTTTTGGATTTGAAATGGTTTTTTTCCGTTGCTGTTAGAGCCATTGCAATGAAAGTTTTGTTCCCGTTTACCTTAATAAATACGTAAAAACCTGATGTTATTGCATTTTTCTTAGTTGCCGTAGTTTTTATAAAAAAATAAAATTTTCAAAAATATAAATAGATAGGTTTCTGTACTTACTTCTCAGTACAGCCCGAGCGGCCAAGAAGGTTGGACCTATGTCAAATTTCGTGACATGACATTTCATCTCTGACTACGTAAAATATACCCTAGATTAAATCATAGCTACTACTGGTACTATAAATTTGCCACAGTGTAACATAAAACAAACTGTCACAGTATAACGAAATGACATAAAACCATCTTCATCGTACATTATGATCGATAACCTGTATTCACATCATCATCAGCCTGTAGAAGTATATATTTTATGTAGCATATAACTTATCAAGTACATTCTAGGGCACGTTCCTATCGTGCGTGACCAGCGAAGCGCAATGCTTTTGTTAAATACCTCCATTTTTGTAGTTGCATAAGTAGCTATCTTCCTATCTACCCAGTGCTTTCCGTCATCATCATCAGTAAGTAGAAGTCCACTGCTAGATATAGACCTCCTTTATACATTTCCATGAAAAAACAATTTGCCGATTTCCCACGATCTTTAGAATGTCATCGGTCCATTAGGTGGAGGGGCGCTCTGGTTGCTTAGCACCGGTTATATTGTCGTAGCGACCCGCTTTTTGATTCTAAAGGCGTGTGTTCAAACCCCGTCATGCACAAATTAGTTTATCTGCCAAAAAACCTATGTGCACTATGTCAGTACACTCTAACGGTGAAGGAAAACAATAAATGAAACCAACGTGAAGTAGCAAAACTTTTGAGGCACATTCATAATCCACCACACCAGCTTTAATTTTCTATTGACATGACAAGAAGAAGACTCAAAAACTAGTAGCCGATTTTAGGCCTTTATAAAAATAGTGTCGATTTTGCAAAGAGTTTGGGAGCCCATTACAATGAAAAGGAAGTATATATATATAATTATATATATATATATTATGGACAATCTACACTACACTATCTAGCCCTAAACTAAGCAGAGTTAGTATTATGGGAACCAGATAGCTGATGTAATACTTAAATACATTTTGTTTGTAAATACATAGGTACTTGGAAAACAATATAACATCCAGATGGAGAACAAATATCTATGATCACCACACAAATATTTGTTCTCGGTGGGGATCGAACCCACGACCTATGGCGCAGAAGGCAGAGCTACTAATAAATGAGCTGAGAGCCCAGTCATAACAATAATATCATGGGTTTTGAGTATTTTTGATTGCCGTCTTTTAAATCTGGAGGTGCCTGTAATGTCCCGAATTCTGGAACTTTCTGTCAAAGGCTTCATGCACGGTGCGCTCAAATACCCAAATACCAAAATACATGTGGCTATTTCTATACACGCAGCAAGGAGTTTCCCAAGATTTTGCGTTTGACAGAACTTTGAAGAGTCAGTTGGGGTTGTCGAAACTCTTTGGTATACCTAATATTTTTAAATGCCGATAAAATACAATAATATAAGTCGAATAGACAGTGTTATTTCACAATGCTTCACTGATCTCCACCGCAATGAGCACCGAAGGCCTAAATGAGTGCAAAGCTTAAAGCCACCCATAAATAATTTCCATTTCAATTCATTTATGAATTGAAATGAAAATTATCTATGCATGTAATGTATTGTATTATGTATATCAGTTATCTAGCACCCATAACACAAGCTTTGCTTAGCTTGGGGCTAGATAATGTTGTGTGAATTGTCCAGCATTATTATTATTATTATTATTATTTATTTCCATAGGCATGAATTCTATGCACTAAGTTATACTTACTAGATTTACATACAGATCTGGAAGTATAACCTTTTAGATAAAAGAAAAATTTACTAAATTGGATCATAAAATTAAATGACGAAGGTATGCAGTAACAAACAATAAAACAAAACGGCTTAGCCGATTTTGATGAAATATTACTTTTCAGAAAAAAAAAGATTAAAAGGGAGAAGACGAAAGAGAAGAAAAAAGATAAGAATATTATTGTACAAAAAAAATTGCCCCCCTTGCCCCCCAGGACCCCCCCTTTTGTGAGTGCTACCGGATGCCGTCGAGATAGGGGGTTTTCGATTAGGGTTTCGTATAGAGGGTTTCTTCCTGAATTGAAAAAACAAAAAAAACACCCCCCTCTTGCCCCTTTTTTCACCCCCCCCTTTCGTATCTTCCAAGCGGAGTGACTTGCAAGACTTTTTTTTTGGGTCATGTAGGGAAGGTGAGATTATTTTGAAAGCAAAATAAATTTTGCCCCCCTCCCCCCTCTAGACCCCTTTATTATTTTTGACCCTTTTTTTCGAGTGGAGCATTGCGGCGAGCGAATGGGGAACAGTGCGGCGAGCAAAGCGAGCCGTGCTGTGACCCCCCCCCCCCCCCTAAGCCCCCCTGAACCCCCTCCTCCTGAACCCGGGGGGAGCGTCGCGGCGAGCGAAGCGAGCCGTGCTGTGACCCCCCCCTCAAGCCCCCAGAACCCCCTCCTCCTGAACCCGGGGGGAACGTTGCGGCGAGCGAAGCGAGCCGCCACGCGACCACGCCCACCCTACTGAAATTTAGAACCCCCTCCTACTGAAATTTAGGGTGTCTTAGGGGTGTGAAAAAATGTTCACTAGACTGAGTTCAAAATTCAAAATGGCGGCTGTGCCACTTCCGGTTTTGCAAAAATCGTCCGATTAAGGTCGTTCAAACGGTTCATTCGACTGAGGACTATGATTGGAGATTGAATTTTAGGTTTTTTAAGGTGTTTGATTGGATCTTCACTTGGTTTAGGGTTCCGCCCCTGTGGGAACGCATTGAGGACGCGAGCTGCTTGCAGCTCGCGATGCACGCGACCCGGTAGTCAACGTTTGGGTTCCTTCCAGCGGTTTCGACCCGTTAAGGGTTTTGGCTTGACGTACAATTTAGGGTTCCGTATAAGGTTTTGATTGGGGTTTTACTACATTGAGCAATTTGATTAAGTGTTCGACTTTTAGGGTTCCTTAGGACTTTGATTGGAGTTTCAACTACACTTAGGAGCTTGATAATGTTAACATTTTTAGGGTTCCTTAGGACTTTGATTGGGGTTTTACTACATTGAGGAACTTGATAAAATAAACAACTTTTAGGGTTCCTTAGGCCTTTAATTGGAATTTTACTTCACTTAGGACCTTGATTATGTAAACAATTTTAGGGTTCTTTAGGACTTTGATTGGGGTTTTACTACACTGAGGAACTTGATTCACTGATCGACTTTTAGGGTTACTTAGGACTTTCTTTACTACTTTTTGGGGTTTTACAAGTGCAAGTGTAATGTAAAACTGGGAGTAGCACACCGACACGCGAGCTGCTTGCAGCTCGCGCACACGAAAAAACTAGTTAAGGGGCTGACGTATGGAAAATTTTCATACAAACGGAATACCAAAATGATTTCTAATTAAGACAAATTTACACTATATTATTGTAATAATTGTATTTGCATAGTATTTATCTAGGTTCCTCAACAGTTTTTATTTCAAATTACTTACCTAAAATGAAATAAACACCAATCGCATTTTGCACATTTTTATGCTAAACTTATCAAGTTTTCTACCTATTGGTTTCGTACTAAAAACAACAATATCTTACGTGTTTTTTGTTAAGGAACCTAGTTTATATTGTCTAGTTACAGAATAACATATGTAAAGAAATACTATGTAAAGAATACAAAAAGTTTTCAGTCATCATTTTTGGTATTACGGAACACGATCAAATTCATGGCATTTTCGAACGGCTACTATTGCTATCGCGCACGCACGGTGCGGGTGGCGGGGTGCAGGGGGAGGAAACGCTTGAAGCACACGGGACACTTCGGTTGTGTGTGTGAATCGCTCGGACTTCGGACTAGTTAAATACCTACACTGGCATAAAACATAATGCTTAGATATTTGATAATTGTTAGTTTAGGAAGGGTACTAAGTGAAGATGGGAAATACTAAGTACCTAGGTAGGTTGTAGGTTGGGTAAACGAAATCAAGGTGCAGCACTAGGTCAAAAAGTCTGCCGAAATTTCGAAAAAAGCCAACATTTCGACTAAAACAAATTATGAACCATTAATTTCTATACAGGGTGGAATTTTGTAATGCCACCTGGAGGGAAAGTACTCTTAATACTGCAGATAGAAAATTTTACTCAAAGGAAACATTCCTTTATTTTTGGATAGAAAGCAATTTCTAAAATTAAAAATAAAATAATTTTTAAATTAATTTTTTTTTTTGAAAGGAATAAATTTATTCTTTTAAAGAAATGAATTCGTTAAAAGAATAAATTTGTGTATCCAAGAGAATGGAGCCCATTTCAAGCAACTAATTTCAAGTAACTAGTTAGTTATCCATTTTTTGTAAATAATTAAATTAATTTAAGATTTCCTGGTTTTTCTTTCATTTAATTTATCATGTTTGTTAGAGAGATTTCATCCTTATAATTGACTAACGATCGATGCAATAAAAGTACAAGGTATAATTTTTCTGATTTTAGCCGGTTCAATTCCCGGGTGTGAGAGAATTTTCGAAAAACTTTGAATGCAGTTTGCTTTCTATTCAAAAATAAAGGAATGTTTCCTGTGAGTAAAATTTTCTATCTGGAGTATTAAGAGTACTTTCCCTCCAGGTGGCATTACAAAATTCCACCCTGTATATGAAGTATTGATAAAAGGTCTAAGAAAAATTACAACAAATTATTTTTTTTCTTTATTTATTTGTAGTTCAAAAAACTGCTACCACTCAACGTCCGGTGGAAATATTGATAAAAGGACTGAGAAATACTTGAACAAAATAGTTTTTTTTTTATATAACTGGAGCTCAATAAACAGAGTACCGCTCAACGTCTGGTGGAAATATTGATAAAAAGACTTGGAAAAATTTCAGCAAAATATTTTTTTTCTTTATTTATCTGGATCTCAAAAAACCGACTACCGCTCAACGTCAGGTGGAAAGATTGATGAAAGGACTAAGAAAAATTGCCACAAAATATTTTTAGTCTTTATTTATCTGGGGCTTAAAAAAACTGCTACCACTCAACGTCCGGTGGAAATATTGATAAAAAGACTTGGAAAAATTTCAGCAAAATATTTTTTTTCTTTATTTATCTGAATCTCAAACAACCGACTACCGCTCAACGTCAGGTTATAATATTGAAAAAAGGACTAAGAAAAATGGCTACAAAATATTTTTATTCTTTATTTATCTGGGGCTTAAAAAAACTGATACCACTCAACGTCCGGTGGAAATATTGATAAAAAGACTGAGAAATACTTTAACAAAATAGTTTTTCTTTATATAACTGGAGCTCAATAAACAGAGTACTGCTCAACGTCTGGTGGAAATATTGATAAAAAGACTTGGAAAAATTTCTGTAACGTTCACTAGAAGTTGCTTCATGCAATCAAAATTGAGTTCTATATAGTAATTGTGATAAGACATAAATAATTTTTTTTTCAGTTTGTTTATAATCATTATATAAGTATCCACCTATAGTAGGTTAGCTTGGTACACTTTTTCGCGAGTTTTGTGCGAAAGCCGAGGTCCATGTAATTGTAGGTCGATGTTCGCAATCGTTGGTTTTGCGAATGTAAATAAGCAGAATAAAAGCAACCTAATTGCTCAACGAATAAAGTATATTTTTAAATGCAGTCACATTATTAGACTTTCTGTACTTTGGTAAGTGAGCCGCTTTGCGTGTTTTTTATTGCTGTGTGTGTGTGATCGATGAGGTCTGGCGAACCACACCCCACCTGATGTTGAGCGGACCTCCACCCATGATCTTCAACTGTAACGTCATGACTGGTTTTGAACCCACGCCCCCCAACCGCTAGGCCGATGAGGTCTGGCGAACCACACCCCACCTGACGTAGAGCGGACCCCACCCATCATCTATTACTGTAACGTTATCACTGATTTTGAACCCGCACCCTCCAACCACTAGGCCAATGAGGTCAAGCAAACCACACCACACCTGATGTTGAGCGGACTCCCACCCATCATCCTCTACTGGAACGTCATCAACCACAACTCCATCGCTCCGCGCCGGGGTCAATGGCTCTCTCAACTCAACTCGGAGTCAATGGTTCTCTTTACTCTTCTTCAATTTGGTCCAGAACCCGCACAAACCCTACCTGATGAATAAACTCACTCGTATCATGTTAGAGAATTTCCTGGTGTCTTTTCTAAGTGCGTAAATAGCTACTCTGAAGGTTCTTTATCGGTTCAGGAATGTTGTTTTTTTTTTCACTTTATTCTTGCATTCAGAGCATGACCAATCCTTGCTTATTGAATACTAGAAAAGCGAAACAAGCAAGCAATAAGCTTAGAGGGTTAGTCAGGTAATGCAGCCACAAAAAATAAAAACATAAAATTGTAGGGTGCAAAAAGTCAACTCTCTTTGACCAGATTTGAACTCCCGCCCACCTCGTCCTCTCAGTGTGAATCCGCACGCCCTAGCCACTAGCCTATCTGACGCTTAGTAACGTTGACGAAATTAGGCAATGCATAAAAATCGTTAGCAGTGGCTGACGCACACGCACAAGCGCGGCACTATGGTTGGATTCACGTATAGAAGTAGCGCGTCACACGAGCGCCTGTGTGTGTATACTACTATTATATATTCCGTGGCGCCCGCATCAAATGAATAGAGATAGCTATATTCGGAGCAGTTTTTGCTCACGCCTCGAATTGAAGTTGCGAGCTGTGTACGTCGGCCCGTTAATATTTAGGCATCCGATTTAGGCGTCGCCTAGGTTTAGTGAAAACGGGTGTTAGTAACGTTGACGAAATTAGGCAATGCATAAAAATCGTTATCAGTGGCTGACGCACACGCACAAGCGCGGCACTATGGTTGGATTCACGTATAGAAGTAGCGCGTCACACGAGCGCCTGTGTGTGTATACTACTATTATATATTCCGTGGCGCCCGCATCAAATGAATAGAGATAGCTATATTCGGAGCAATTTTTGCCCGCGCCTCGAATTGAAGTTGCGAGCTGCGTCCGTCACCCTCTTAATATCTAAACTTAAACATTACGGTATTCTAAATCGCTCCATTGACTTATTACAATCGTACTTGACTGATAGAATCCTTAAAGTTGATGTGGGCGGTGAGAGATCTTTTGGGTCAGTTATTGACATAGGGGTGCCACAAGGTTCAATATTAGGTCCTTTCTTGTTTCTAGTGTACGTAAATGACCTTCCTTTTTTGGTTAAAAAACTATGTGAAACAGTACTATTTGCTGACGATACCTCATTAATTTTTAAAGTCGATAGATAGAAGGCTAATTACGATGACGTTAACGCATCTCTGTCGTAAATACTTAACTGGTTTAATAATCTTTTACTTAATGTTAAGAAAACTCATAAGTTTTATGAAAAAATATTTTTTGAGTGTCAGTTCTAAGTATAAAAATCATAATGCGGTTTACAGAATACATCTATTTACCAAGTTTCATCAGTACATATAGCTTTTACAGTTTTGTAAGTACCATACTTCAAGCAAATAAATTATTTCTTTTCATTTCATTTCATTTTTTTGAAAAAAAGTGGCTGTGACATACGGATGGACAGACAGACAGACATGACGAATTTATAAGGGTTCCGTTTTTTACCTTTAAAAAATACAAGTGTTCATTCACCGACTACCGACATTTATGAACTTGCAACTCACTCTGGTTTTGCATAATATGAGGAAAATCTCTCTTGGTGGAAGGTTTCTTTTATTAAATCTGGGGCTATTTGCTTGTTATACTATATAAATTAGACTACTACTACTACACTACTATATAAGTTAGATTTAAAATGTAGCGTTCGTGGTAGTTTAAAAAATACCGCACAGCTTGCCATTGTTATCACCAATCCTGGATGAAAAATATGCAATGGAAACTCTGCGACGGGAATCAGCTAACATAACAATTGGGTTATATTTATTTACTGAATATCTGTCTGTGTTTTTGTCTAACGAAGCGTATTCTAGTCAACACATTGTAATGTCGTGACAAATGTCAGACCCAAGCACAGAATAAGTAATAGTTGGTATCAAATACATGAATTCACAGCTCAGGTCAGGCAACGCCATCTTTATTTTAAATTTTTCCAACTTTCCGGTCGTGTTTTGTTTTTAGACCAGCGTATAGCGGAGGCTTAATATACATTTTTGATCAACCACAGCTCATCCATAAAATATAACCTAGATACAGTGTTGCATTTATATGCAATTCTACTATTTTTTCTAAAAAATTGCATGCTCCATGTTTATATAGAGATAGAAATTCTATTTATCGAAAGAAAGACCCTTTTTTTGAAATCTTACCGTTACAGTGGTTATTTTCACAGTTCTCTTGTGGTTGCGGTTGTTGTGGTTAGACCATACTTAGCTCAAATAAGACCATACATGTACATAATTTGTGCTCGTATTTCTCTTGCCGTTTTTAAAGTCCGGACGTTTTATCTAACTGGTATTATCTATTAACAACTTCTTTATAATGATGATGATAAAATTATATAAAAAAGCAGCCAAGTGCGAGTTGGACTCGCCCATGAAGGGTTCCGTAGCATCAATTAACATAGTATAAAGATTTTTGTAGTTCGTCGAAAGGTAAATTGCGGTTTACGATTTATGACGTATAAAAAAAAAACTACTGATTAGATCTCGTTCAAACCAAATATCGTTGGAAGTTTACATAGTAATGTACAACATATATTTTTTTTGGATTTATCATTCTCTTATTTTAGAAGTTAGAGGGGGGGGGACCAACTTTTTTCTACTTTGGAAGTGTCTCTCGCGCAAACTATTCAGTTTAGAAAAAAATGAAATTAGAAACCTCAACATCATTTTTGAAGACCTATCCATAGATACCCCACACGTTTGGGTTCGATGAAAAAAAAAATTTTGAGTTTCAGTTTCAAGTATGGGGACCCCCAAAATTTATAGTTTTAGAAAAAACGATATTAGAAACCTCAACATAATTTTTGAAGACCTATCCATAGATACCCCACACGTATGGGTTCGATGAAAAAAGATTTTTTGAGTTTTAGTTTCAAGTATGGGGACCCCCAAAATTTATAGTTTTTTTTCTATTTTTGTGTAAAAACCTTAATGCGGTTCACAGAATACATCTACTCACCAAGTTTCATCAGTCTAGCTCTTATGGTTTCGGAGAAAAATGGCTGTGACACGGCTGGACAGACAGACAGACAGACAGACATGACGAATCTATAAGGGTTCCGTTTTTGCCATTTGGCTACGGAACCCTAAAAATCGCTTCCGCTTGCAACTTTTTATGCCAACACAAAAGCTGTTCATACGTGGAATTTTTACGTAAGCTCGACTACCTTACACTACCTACGCTCGAAAGCATTGATTTCGTAAGCAGTAGAACGTTTCGTTGATTTGATATCTTACGTTTATATGGATGAAAATAAAGATTGGATTCGGAGACATTTACTTCATTTTACAAACGATACGCGTTTGAAATATGCAAATTATTTTATTGTATCAGTAATATATTACTAAACTGTAGGTATTAGTTCAACTACTGTCTGCAGTACATCCGGCTACTATAAATATAATAAAAGCTTTGATTTCCATAGTAGAGTCTATCATGTTAGGATATGAACCTCGTTCAATATAAAAATACCAACGAAAAAACGCCGCTAAGTCATCATCCTTAATACCTACTGCTACTTACACACAAGTCTACATTAAATTAGCTTACGTAGATTAGATTAGCGGATTAGTACTATATATTTATTGTTCTACTTAGTTTATGTATAACAATGGAGTTCTGCAAAGTCACGCCTGAATCTATTAATTACATTATTAACAAAAACTATTTTTATGAACCATTCTTTCAATAAAACTATACCTACCTAAATTTAAAATGAATTTGCTCATTATTTTATTATCTTCTATTTTTTTACTAAAGCAGATTTCTAATACATAGTTTAAAAAGACCATACAAAATATTTTCAGTTAGGTACAACATAACACAACCGTTGAACTGCTAGTCAACCGTTCTGAAGATTCTAAATTTCAAAATAGAAATTTCTCGAAGTTTATTTTTATACTCGGTAGCGATGAGCGTTCATCACGTAGTGAATACCTAAGACTCAGTCCGTCGCCGCTACCAATCTAAATAATTGACCCTCTGTCCGTCTGTCTGTACAATTTCTTAGTCAGACTTTAAAGGAATAGAGTCGGCCTTCATGCTGCAATCATTTATTTACGCAATTATTACGCAATATTGTCATAAAAATTGAGTTGCATATAAAGTATCACAGATTGTTATTGTGATTATTATTATTGCAATGTTTCAATAAAGACAGGTTTCAAAGATAATATATTTTTTGTTATTTCTAAAGTTCGTAACAGAAACTTTTTGGCATGGCTGTTTCATATTGTCACTTTTGAATATGGAATACCATTTTTTTAGATTCTCTACAAATTTCAACACTCTTTTTCAAATGCCTGGGATGCAAATTTTGAAAAATGTACTCTCAGCAAGTGTTTTACGATAAGAGCTAAATAATAAAACAAAAGTTTGTGCTAGTGAGACGTCTCCATACCTCCCAGCTCTAGCGTATAACAGTAAAGGGTGAAAGCAAGAAGTAAAAAGAGGAAAAAAGTGTATTATTAGTCTCTTACCGAAATGGAATTGGAACATTTCGCGTAGAATTTTCCAGAAAGTATTCACTTAGCTAAGGGTTAGTAAGAGTATCCATCACACTTCAGCTACATTTACCTACCTTTATTTTATAATAGAATTACTTGCAAAGAATAAGTGACAAGGAAAGTCTGTTTCTTTTCCCTTATTCGGAAATTTTCATAATTACCTTTTTTTTTAAATAAAGCGTAAAATTTTCATAATTCAAATATTTTTTGCAGTTTTCAACAAATAACACATGACAGGTAGAAAATAAGTAGGTAAGAAGTTGTATTTAAATCGTGTAAGAGATTTCATCAATCTTATCTAAGTGAGATTGGATCAATCGATTTGGTCTAAGGCAGTTTAACAAGTAACTATTACTGCCTCTTAATAGCTCATATCAGTCAGACTGCATAAGTACCACTAAATTGTTTTAATCAAACAAGTGAATGCAGTCTCGTATACCAGGTTTTTGTGAAGAACAAATTACGTTAAATATTTTTTTAAACATAAAAATGAACTAATTAATGTTACTCTAATTTGATTCTAAATTAAAAACGATACATAACCACAGGTGTGAAGAGACAAGTGGTAATCAATTTGAACCCACCCCATTTCATAATAATCGCGCTGTCAAACATGAAATCCAATTTTTATGACATCACAGCCGTTAATATCCTACCAATAGCAGCGGCTTTTTTAAAAATCGAACGTTCTAACTTCAAATAATGAAGCCCTTATTTTTATACTATCTTTGACGACGCCGACGATGAATGGCGTAGGTAAAATAATAGCACTGGCTCGGATGGGCCAAGCTTCATTGTATAGCCATCCTGAGGGAGAAGTTACGACCGCGACAGGTGTGATGCCGAATTAACTTCTTATATAAAGTCTCTTTTTATACAACACCGACGGCTTAATGAGGCCGAGGGATCATGGTAATGAAACGCGAGGTGTCTCGGACTTTTCTTCAACCGACCTCTTTCCCCCCCGTTAATTAAGACCTTTTTGGGGGGATTAAAACTGAAACTCTATCTCTGAAGCTATTCTCATCAAAATTATAATTGAACGACCAACCTGCGCGGGAGATTTCATCAACACTAAGCCGGTACCTGTAACAAAATAACAAATTTATATAACAGAAATTCTATTCGAGCGCTGAGTTAATAATATGGAAAATCAGTGTCACAGTAAATTAAATTGAATGCCCAAAAAAGAGCGCTCCGAAAACTCGTTCTCTTTTCGAATTTTCGATTGGTCCGCTATCTGATGGGTGGTCGTTGAACTTTTCGATATTTTAAAAAAAGAATATGACACGCTGTGAGCTGGCGAGGGTACTCGTATGACGGAGCATGTTTCATTCAATCAAAACAGCGGATGCATTGTGAGAGGAGTCGATGACCTTTGGAGACAGGCAGAGATATGTAATGTATACTGGTGCTGTATAATCAATATTCATGATACGACGCTACAAGGAGAATAGAATCCCGTGGGTGTTATTGACTACCTGCATGTTATCGTCAGATCGATATAATTCTGCTTCATATAAGTAGATTCAAAGTACATTTTAATATCCAATTCTGTAAAATGTAGTTCCATTTTACAGAATTGGATATTGTCAACAACATAATTTCAGGTTGAAACGTCGGACGATATCCATATAAATGTTATTTAATTGTAATGTTATCATTTAGAATGTAAACATTTCGTGTGGTTGAATGAAAAAATCCGCCCGCTTACCATAACCTATTTTTAGTTTATCTTATAAGAAGTTATAATATTTTACGAGTGCTTAACAGACACGAATTTAAGTAATGCGCACATTTAGGCGATCTGCGGTGGCGACAGCAATCAGTTTCAGTAGGTATAGGGTTTTGCATACATCCACACACGGGGACCGCAAACTTTGATAGTGCGATATTTGACAGCGATACACTGATCGCCTACGTAGGCGATCTAGCATTTACTTTGTATTATGTATGTATGGTATTTAGGTCTTGCAGTATAAAGATGAGTAGATTAAACTACTCGTCAACAAATTGTTCTCTTTACTTCAATGTAAAATGCATAAAATAAACCAACGTAATTCGCAGTCGGAAACACTCAATGCTCCACTCAACTAATTAATTTATCGACATTGTTATTCATACTTAACAACGCACACTATGCAGCAAAGTCAACGGAACTTTTTTTTGTAGATGAGGTAGGTACAAAATAATGTACCTAATATTTTGTAAGGGTGCTTTTATTCTGGAAATAAGAATCACATAATCGTTTTATTAAAAACATAATTGTTCAAGAGAATATAATATAATATGTGACTGACAATAACAACCGTGAACCTTTATTTCCATATATTTAAATGTATGAAACTAAATGCTCCTGAATTACATAGCTACATGAATCCGAATACCTAATAAAAATAGTCACATAGGTACGTTAGTACGTTATTGCTTATGTGGCTAAGACGTTCAAATGTCATAGGAAAGTTCAAAGACCACACTGTAGCTGTAGTAAAGATATACGTTGATATGGGTATCTAATTTAAAGAATTTTTCAATTTGTATGTCTAAACATAATTCAACAAAAATGCTTTTGAATACTTTCGAATATATTTATAAATATATATATATATACATATAATAAATATAAACCGAATATACATAAACCGGCCGTAGACCCGTTTTTGCGTTTCTGTGTGGTGTGCGTCAAGCCTTAAGGAACACCTACAACATAAAGTAATTGAACTGCACTTCAGCAGAATGTCATCGCGATAAACGGAGCCAGCAGAAGCATTCTTATGCCAGGGGAACACACTCCTGTACCCTTCCCGCGGGTTATATATGCTTCAAAATGTGATCTACACGCAGCGCTGACGTTAACTCAATTATATTTTTAACTATAGTGATTTGTCCCGGCTTCGCACGGGTAGACATTTATTTTTTAAACACATAAATATAGCCTATGTTACTAAGGGTGAATGTAGCTTTGCAATGGTGAAAAAATTTTTGAACTTGGCACAGTAGTTTTACATTTTATTAATTACAAACATACACACAAACATACAAATCTAGTTTTTTTTGTATTATGAAAGAGAAATTCTTCATAATATAGAAGTATTAATTAAAATTATAAATGATATTGATAGGTGTGATTGTCATTTAATCCTCTTCAATATTGTTTGATGTAATGTTATTCATTATGTCAAAAGTTTATTAAGTCTGCGTCTAAATTCACAGTTTTATCGTTTCCTTTAAAGCCTTTCGCAAATCTAAGCGTATGTGCGTTGGCGATCAGTGACGAGTGTGAAAAGCTGTCAAATATGACAGCGTTTCACTGATCGCCATCTGCGAACACTTAGATGTGCACAAGGATTTATTGAATAACTACAATGCAATGCATATTGTATTAATAATGTAATTGAGTTGTACGACAAAAAATGAAGAGATGTCTTAAGATTCTTTAAACATATATAATATACCGCCCTGTTTAGAAATGAGAAAAGGTTTTTAATACTGTAACTGAAATGTATATCTCTATACGTACATTATCAGTCTTCAGTTTATTAGATAAAAGAAATTGAAAACCCGCTGGCAGACAATTGCCGCGTATCGGTTTCCAATTAAAATTTATAGGAAAAATTTCCTTCGTTTCTGCGTTTCATTCAATAAAAATTGTACCTACAACACAATTTTATGATGTTTTTTAGATAATTTGAAAGTTCGATTTTGTTTACAAAGATTGCTACCTATTGTAATACTTGTATATTTGTTTTTTTTTTAATTGAAATAGCTTTTTTAACAGTATTATTATTATTATACTTGTAGGTATTATATTTATGTACTTTGAACACGCCACAAAATGTGATTGCAACTGTAGCATTAATTCAAAATATAAAACTAAGCATGTTAATTGAAATAAACATGTTAAAATGAAACCCACAAACATACATAAATACTAAATGCAAAGCTTGTCACGACTGAATTTAAATCGTTTAAATTATATAATCTGCGTCTACCTTCCTTTGTCACGCAAGCGCACCAAACGTTCTGAAAGCTACTGTTTATTTGTGGAAATGTTGATATTTTTAAGCATACTTATAGCTGCGTAGGTGTACCAAATGACGCCAAATCCTATTAATTAGGTGTTTTAAATGCAAAAGAAGTTTTATTCGGATATTTTTGAATATTTTTGTTTCGAACACGCCGTAAAGGCTGAAACGAATTGACTTGGATAAAAAATAAATTGTGATCTGAAATAGTATTAAGGTTAGATGTATATAAATTTAGAATAAAATGGAATGTAGATTATTTTTATTCGTTAGACAAGATTGTTAATAATTTAAACAGCTCATCAATATCTCAACTTTTTTTTTATATTGTATTTGATGTCAAATAAATACAACAGGAATAAAAAAAGCGGTTTGAATCGACTAAGATTATATAGTTACCTACTATAAAATAACGTGGCAACGTTGCTTACGAGCGTAAAATTACCAGTTGCTACTAGTTGATGTCATAGACCTTGGAAAAACTACGAGAGATTAAACGTATTTTTTATGATAATAAGCTTTGCTGGCTCCCAATCCAGTCAGTAGTACCTACTTACAAAGTATTGATTGGCTGAGGGCGGGGGATCGTGTCACAGAACGGCAACATCGATGTAGTAATTGTTTTACTTTTAATAGGTAAACTGAACTTTTTTTAGTCTATAAAATATAGTGTCATCATCATCATCAGCCTGAGGATGTCCACTGCACATAAAATATAATGTTTTTTGTAAATACATACTTAGAATACAATATAACACCCAGACAGAGAACAACCATCTGTTTTCATAACACAAATTTTTGTTCTCGGAGAGGATCGAACCCACGACCTACGGTGCAGAAGGCAGAGCTACTACCAACTTATCTGACATGCCAGTATATACTTTTGATAAACAATTATATTTTTGATGAAATACTTACTGCTAAGTCGATAACTTCTTGTTATTTAATTAAAATTTAGTGTCAAAACATGAAGTTTAATTTAGGATGTAACGAATAAAAATATACCAGCGGTTGTAACCTAATTATCGTTATTAAGAACCAACGCGCGTAAGCCTACGACCTAACTGATTTTATTTTTTTTATCTAAAAGATAGGTATATTGAATTAAATTGTCCTGGTCTGGTTAAAAAAAATAGCATAATATCTTGCTGACTGTACCGTCAAGGACTACAATTCGTTCCATGGTATTATTACTGTTTATACATATCGGTTTTAATTGCTACGTTAGCTTTTTTCACAAATCGAGTCAGGTGGAAACTACTAGGGGTTTTTTTATGAAATTACATCAAACAGTTTCTGTAAAATAAATTATTGCCTGCGCACAATTCATAAATAATTATTTTTCTAATTATTATAATGCTACAAAAATTAAGAGCCGGGAAAAAATATAAAAATCTTTGTAATTTTATACCTTTTTTAGTAAACACTGTAAACCTATGATTACATTTTGTAAATGACAATTTTAATTCTTTCATAGGCATAAAACCTACTGATTAGTTTTGTCTTCAAAAGTAAAGTGGACTTTATGATTTTTCTAACGTAAATTGGCAAACGAATTAGCTATTAAAATAATTGATTATACCTAACCTATTATTATGTTCTAACTAATACGACTTAAAACTTATTAATAATATGATCCTTTTTTAGTTCAATATAATGAGATACATTAGGTGTTTTCATTATATTGGGTGTATCCATCCTAATCTTTCCGATTATTATATTTAAATACCAAAATGATCATAAATTGAAGTTTGTCTTCTGATTTAAATAAATTCTCAATTGAATTAAGAGTGGCTGGTATCCCGCTAGCCACAAAGAAATTCTGAATTATTTGACACTTGTCACTAATTTCACTTCATTAGAAGGCAAATTTCCTAAATAAAAATGTATTAACATAAATCATAAATTTTACGATTATTATTGAAAACAATCATAATTTAAATTTTGTATCGATATTTATAAAAATACAAATTTAATGGTAATAATAAACTACCTAATTTGCCGATGTCGAGATTTAAAACTGTGAATTTTCGCAAATCTATTGATTTTAATAGGATTAATTTATATATTTACTAAATATCTTTGACTTTGTTATGTTTATAACATGAGACAAAAATAAAGTAGCAACATTTTTATAGACTTGAAAGAAAAGCTTTACGTAGAAGCCGAGAGAGAATAAATTCGCGCGTCAAAGCGTTTGCCTTCAATCAGTTATGATTAAACCCGGCAGCTGTAAAACCCAGATATACCTAAAATCTTCATCAACAGTATTTTACTCTTGAAAATCTTTGTCTCAGATTATTACTAGGCTCACCAATGGCGGAAGCACATAGACGTCCCGGTTAGCAATAACAATAATGTGGGTGCGGATCTGGGCGACCTGCCAGCCACTATCGATCCATGTCAGCCCACCTCACCAACTTATCCTGACCCCCCAATATACATCCCAAACCCCCCTTTTTAAGCAATCAGCATGCGAGAACGGGGGACGAGGTGGCGCAGCGTTATCTGGTCCTGCAGATGTACAAGTAGGTCAGAGGGAAAATTTACAAACACTACTCTCGTGGATTTTTTTTTGCAAAAAGTAATGATTTCCGGGTCAATGCAAATGAGGCTGTTTATCCGATGGAGTGAGAGGGATGATGGTTTGATCGCTAGATAGTAAAAAAGTACAAGAGATTTTGCGAGTTTTACTTTTAAAAGATTCTTTAGATTGCTGTTTTCTTTACGATTACACTTGTTTACTGAACGAGAATATCGAAGTTGATGTTGTTTACGCTGAAGTTGTGTTTCTACTAGATGAAATTCAGAACTAAAATCAATTGGATTAGCAGTTTTATTCTTATTTCAAAAGGATAACATATAAACAGACGCACACATCACGCAGTAGGAATTCCCATAGCTCATAGAACTGACAGATGTCTCCATTACAACAAAAAAAATGGTCTGTGTTCGAAATTTAAATAAAGATGAAAATTTCTAGTAGTGTAGGTGAAATACTTTTTCGGTTTCACTTACCCAATACTATTTCTGAAGCCACTTACCCAATCTACAAAAACTAGCCCACTTACGCAACAGAATATTTTCCTACCTCCATAAATCCAACTCTCAAGTACCTCTAGTCTTATTTTCGGGATAACGTCAAGTTTTACTCGGGATAAGTCTACCTATCCAATCTTGTACCTACTTACTTAACTGTCCATCTTTGGAAGACCCATAAAAGATTTCCGGATTTACTTATTTGAGCTCTATTTCTTTAGCTTCGGAGGCGAATTGGAGTGCCAAGTTACGGTGGGCAAGTTAAGGTACTGGAAGGGCCGTGGGTCGACAATCAAGTGGAGTCGAGATAAAATATTTAAAGGTCACCTTTAGGCCTTTCTACTCCGTTGAAACTTAAACGATTTAAATTCTTGAGTGTGTGCTTTGTGCTCAATATTGGGTACACTTGAAACTTGAATGGTCGAAACCAATAATAATCATTTTGAATATTTTCGTCGCTTGAAATTATGTTAAAGATTAAGTTTTAGATTTCAATTTATTGCTAAAACATACTTCTACTAATTAAAAGGAATGCGTGGATAAGAATGGGTGGGCGTTAATATTTAAACATTTCACGAAAAAAAGGTTCTTAGTAACATGAAAACTGATTTTTTCTGTACGCCTTGTATATATTTTGATCGACTGTTAACTAAATTTACCAATACTTAGCATAGAAAAGAATAAATATTTTGTATCAAAAGCTGTCGCACGCATTCGTTTTTAAGACCACAAACACTGTTATGATGCTACACCAACATTTACTCAAGGAACGAGAAAGTTTTCGGGGTATACTCACATCAAATAACTGTTTACTACATCATGAATACCAAAAAGGAACGGTTTGTGTTTCAAAGTAAACAAATTAGACGCATACCCGAATAGTGTCAAGTTACATAACTTGTTGGAAACACGCGAGGGTCGTCGCTTCTTTAATACTACTGGTAAATATTAAACTAGTGGTGCGCCCCGAACTGAGATCTCATGATAGCCGTGAATTTGTATACCTAACCAGTCAAACCTGAACTTCAAAGTAATTGAAACTCTTATAAATGAGAGTTTATGTTATTGGTTTTACGTGTTAGGCATCCCAATAGTTTTATACCCTTGAATTAAAACAGGTTAACTTCATTGTAGTTTGTTTCATTTCTTTGCACCTCGATATCTCAATAACCACTCGCCCGATTGAAGTCAAATTTTCACCAGAAAAATGTATTGACCTACCAAATTCCATGCAGATCCATATCTACAATACCACGCTGATTTGTGTGGTTATTTGAGAAACCTTAGCTCGCTTTGCTCGCTCGATCAACTAAACACACAAAAAGGTTACACAGAGAAGAACTGACTGGCCTATTTCCCTAAACAACACTTATATACCAACCTTAATCTAAGGTGTAAGTACTTTTGCACCAATACGGGTTTTGTATGTAAATTATTTTATCTAAATGGTTTGCTTTTTGACGTATCAATGCTAGAAATTAGCAACTAAATTAGTCTACTTTTAGAACACATTTTACATGCGTGTAAATGTTGAATAACCTTCATTTTTATGAACAGAAAGAGCAGATATTATTACGCTGTTTCTAATTTCCTTTTATATTTACACAATGCCTAGCTGAAAATACTTTCACAGCTAAGAGAGAGAGTGTCTTTGTTATTGGATTGTGAGCTTTTTCTGATTGTGATAAGGGCTGATCAGTGTGTAATCTGTGTTTTTGAGGTTGGGTTTGCGTTGTGTAGGCGAGTTTCAGCGCGATGGCCGACGGCACGCCACATCGCGTGAGCTGGCAGAGCCCTTTGCCATAGCTGTTTCCTACCTGTGCTCAGCTTTAGGGCGCTTGTACACGCTAAGAAAAAACGCCGGGTCTACCCAAGAATTCGTGTCGTAACTAGAAAATAACTGTGTACACTGTTCGCAGCGGTGCACGAAAAAAATCTTATCTGCGCAAGACACGACGCGGCGAACGTTGTTGCGTTTTCGTGTGTGGAAAAGACAAAATTCTTGTCTTGCGCAGATAAGATTTTTTTCGTGCACCGCTGCGAGCAGTGTACACAGTAATTTTCTTGTTACGACACGAATTCTTGGGTAGGCCCGGCGTTTTTTCTTAGCGTGTACAAGCGCCCTTACATGGCAACGAGCAACATTGTATGTAATTACTAGAGAATTAGCCTGTTCATTTTGCTATTATTATAATAGGGTCCCTTCAGATTGAAGACTAAAGACTTTTCAGACTAAAGGTCTGCTGAGGTGAGTCTTTTTTTACACAAATTTCAAAATATTTATCAACAAAACTACAAGGATCACTTTGAAATGTATTTAGGCCCGTGTATGCAGAAACAATGCTTCAGTCCATAAATGATGGATTTTAAAACATCATAGATTTTAAAACAGCTATGCATTGAAAAGCGTCAAAAATCTATGCTTGAGGCACGACTCAGACTCAAGCATGGTTTTTGAATACAGGCATCAGACTTTATGTTGAGCCATCATACGAATAAGCCTTTTTTTTGTGTTATAGTGAAGTGCTAACTAATAATAAATAACTTGGCTGTATTGCTGTACACTCGGGGTTCTTATAATTATCTTGTTTTACCTTTGAAAAAAATAATAATTTAAAGATGGACCAAGATTGCAGGAATCTCAAAGATTATTGTGAATGGACAATCATGAAACTTAGTAAGTAAAGTATAAGTAGTGATGTCATAAGCCAATTTGCAACTGTTTGTATGCACAGTATAGCTCACCAGTGATCATCATAAGCGCTTGCCACACAAACAGTCCGATTAGTATTCAAAATCAGCACCTATTTGTATATTTGGCAAGGATTTTGGTAGACAATGACAACAGTTAATCGGTTTGCAATAAATTTATTTCACCAGGTACTTGAACAATGGCGGTAAGCTAGAAGATAGAAGATAGAAAATACTTTATTGCACCCAACAAATTATGAAAGCATTAGTGTTAACCAGTTTTGGGAATAGAACCTCCCTACTGCAACCAGTCTAAATGAACTAGATATTTTGTTTGCCGTGTTTTAAAGTTAAACAGAGTTCTAGCTCGATAGTTGGATAGTTTTTGCCGTGATAATATTTATATAAAAAAGCTGCGTGACTTTAATTAAATATTCGTTTGTATTTTAATAATAAGGTGTGAAGTTAAAATATAGTAAAGTAAATACCCCCGTATGTATAAATACTACTTACACAGACTGACACTTTTTAGCAGCTCGTTAAAAGTGTCTTGTCAACAAATAGAGATAGCAACAGACTTAGCAGTCTGCAAAGCCAGATTACCATTATGAATAAGACAATTAGGGCTTATCACTGATAAAATAATAGCAAAAGTATACAGTGCTTCCATACCAACAGGCAAAAATTAAGTATTAGTATTATTACAAGCAGCGAAAGGGCTTAAATTACCTACGAGGCAAAGCTTTGTCATAGGCGATGGTTACCACTTAACACCAGGTGGGTCATATGCTTATTATTTTGTGTGACAAATGAATTGAAGAAATATACTTCTAATATTAACTATTACGGATTTATGTATTGCTATTTAGCATGGCAATGCCGCCAGCGTCTTCAAGATGCACCTATTTGGATCAGTTAAGCTATCTCTAGATCGTTTGTTCAACTGTTTCTTTTATGTTCTGTACATTTTGTAAATACTTGTGTTCATTGAAAGGTTCTTTATTTAAAATATGACTATATCAGATAATACAACATATTATTAAAACTGTTGCTAAGCGTTATCTTACTTATTTTTCATTCAGTATCAATTTTTATTTTCAAACTTACCAGCAACCAACTGTATTTGAACTGGAATTGTTTATAAATTAATTGTTTTAACACTGTTATCACACTTAAAACACTTTGGTATTTACATTCTGATACTATAGTATTATCAATTATTTCAACAATCACATAGCACTTATATAACTAATAAATCATTCACTATCACTTTGATTCACAGAGAACTAAAACAAAATTCATTCACAATTTCCAACTACACATTAAAATTTTAATTGGCCACGCAAGACTATACTGGCAAAGTGAAAAATTACAACTGGTCCACATTTTAACGTAATACCGCTGTATTATTTTTTATAGAGCATTAGTAAAGTAAACTAGTCGTCGCTTTTGTACTTATATTAGCCTAATAAACGATTCCGTAAGTTTTTTTGTAACTGTAACCCTTTTGCATAATAAGGTAAGGCTTTGACAATGGGTTTTTGCTCCAGTTTTTACGGTGCACCGCAGTTACGAAACAAAATGTAATCTTTTAGCAAAGCCTTTTGAAGAATTTGGTCATAGTCATTAGTAAAAAATGTATTCAACTCGCTTTTATAAAAAATATTGGTCACGAAACGTCATAACTGATGTAGTTTTTGCGTAAGCGTTTTTGTGGTGTTCATTTTGGTTGTTAAAAACAGTTGTGTTTCTAATGTCAACGTTTTTTTACCGCCAAATTTTGTTTTTTATTGTGTATTCCGTTTGAATATTGTGTTTATTATTTAAACTTAAGTTTAGGTTTTGATGGAACTTGATTTCGGTACAATTTACGACATGAGTTAATTAATCATCTTGTCAAAATCAAATGGTAGTTATACCTAAACATGTCTCAAGTAAGCACAATAGCTCCCTTACGTTTGCCTTCTATTACTTACAATAAATTCACTTTATCTTCAAAGTTTTAAGGACTACCTCTACTTTTAAAAGTCAAAAGTCAAAGTCATACCTAATACTTACAAAAGGGATCGTTCGATCCACAATTTTTTAGGAATGTATTTGTTGATTTGAATAAAAAAAGTCCACGCTTACCTTGAATGAATACAGAATCAATTAGAAAATCATTCCTTCTAGTAAAACAAAATTTACAAACGTTTTTTTTATCTGCTCATGTTTTTTGAATTAACCTTAGTCTCTATTTTACTTATTTATATTGGCGTAGAGCAAGCATCATTAAAAGATCTGTTAAAATTTGGTAGTACAATAAATAAATAGATTAACACCCTAAATAGTTGTTTTAATTGCCAGTATTTAGGAAATAATTAAAGTTATAGTACCCACCATGACTGCTTTTTTTTCTTTTTTGTCAGCACGCAACGTAACTTAATGATTATGCTATTCAAAATATTTGTATAAAAAATAAAAAAAAATAAAAATATTTGAAGCTTCAGTCTTATAAAATCCAATATTAATAAAGCCACACTATCATGCGCATTATTGGTATAATTTCTCGAATAATAAGATTATACGTACTAATAACAAGTATTAAATCAGTCTACCTAACGAACTTTCTTAACTTTACGACTCAAAAATAAATGGAAAAAAGTTTTCATACTTGGATTTTGTCTCCGTTCGTCCCGCACCTCAGACCCCTCTTTTCCCTTTCAGGTAGTTTGCATGTGTGTGTATGTATTTACTTTCGGTGGGGAGAGCTTTTGCGTGTAGGCGTCATGACTAAGTTCTGCCACTCGACGCTAGATGGCGCTGTTACCAATACCTTCAAAATTAGTTGACATCTTGAATATTATCAGAATTAATTCGAAGAAAAAATAAATTATTTTTATTTTTAATTGAATTTAAAATAGTTTAAGAAATCTTCGTTTATTATTTATTTCCACAGATAGTGCTGCCGCTGATTCGACGGAAAACGCTGGAACTAAAAGACCTGCCTCTTGGAACGTGTTGTTGGATCGACTGGTTAGTCACAAAGCAATAAAAGCTTAACGACGTTGACTTAAGGACTTTTTAAGTAAACGGCCCTAGTCGCTTGTGGTTTTTTGTCATGGAACAATGAAAGTCGGAACAAGTTGTATTCTAAAAACTTTTTCAATTACATTTTTTTTTCAATTTTTTGAAGAAATTTCAAATTCTCTTGTAAAAAAAATATCTGAGAAGATATTATTAATACAAATCTGGTTATACCGCTTATCTGATATGGGTTACCGCATCACAAATGGTAGGTCATTTGTCACCAAGCAGTGTGGTTCACTTTGTTATCTTTGAAGCTAAAGAAATATTTAAACAAAATCTGTCTGTGTATGTAAAGTAGGAAATGTGACCCAAACGTGTCCTCCTTTGGTAATGCTCGTTTTTTTTTAATTAAATCTTGTCAATAGAATTACATAGTTGAAGACATTGATAACAAAGCATTGCCTAGAAGAACACTCACGTTAAGAATGTGCCCTAAGATGCACTACCTTGCAGATATGTCAGACGCACAGGTATATAAGCTTCATTATTTTACTGGCAACCACACCCTTCAAACCGAAACACAACAACATTGCTAAAGGGTCAGACCGGCGTCAATGACCTTATCAGTGGCACACTTTGACCTTTTTTAAGATATAAAAACATTGAACTTATATAGCAAAAATTGGCGAGCAAATTACCTCGTGGCACATATACACTCACCTAGCTTTAGGATGTTTCAAATTGATCCTTGAGTTACTACTGAATAAAGACACCTTTGACTTACTTATGTGGTACCTATATGTCAAAAAAAAACTAAAACACGTTTTCCTATATGCAGGTTTTTACGTAAATATCCCGTATTTTGGGTACATCCTACATACCTACGTAAGTTTACTTAAGTAATACGAAAACCAGATGAGCATACTTATTGGTAGGAAAACCTTTTAAGATAAATATTATTTTTTGCTCAACTGTGCATGTGCATAAATAACACAAAACATTGCACAAAGATTTTGCGGTTGATCGAGAGTTCATAAACCATTTCAGTGATTTTGTATATTAAAAATGTCAAAAATTGCGAACGAGAAGTTGTTTCATAGTTTTCATCGTCTTAACACCAGAAATAGGATTTGCCATACATGGTGGTAATTTTAAGGAAACTAAAGTTTTTTTCACACAAACAATGATAGAGCAAGCGTATAGCCACCAGATGTAAAGTGGCAGCCATCGCTTATAGCAGAGCATTGCCAACAGACTAAAACAAAGAACAATAGACAACCAAAGCATTGCTAATGTCCCAGAAACCTCACATTATTGAAAACATTTTTTTTAATTATTCTTAACTTTAAAAGGAATGGTCTAAAATTGACAAATTTCAATTTTGAATCCAAAAAGGAATGTATTAAAAAATTGGCTGATAAAAAAGTGGCTGAAACTAGAAAAGGCCTATTAGTTGTTTTTTTAGTTGACAGTTATAGGAATTTCATCGTCATCTTCTGGTTTTCATGCAGGATCAGCACAACAGGTTTTATCTATCCACTTTTACCTGTGGGGTATCTGTCTATTATAATAATATTGTATTCTTAGTATGTGTTAACAAAAAAAGTATATTAGTGTTATATCGGCTATCTGGTTTCATAGTCCAAGTTCTGCTTAGTTTGGGGCTAGATGGTGTTGTGTGAATTATCTACAATACTTCAAAATATTTTTATCTATCATAGAAGTATTAATATTTCTAATTTTAAGGTATTTCTGGTCAAGGTATTTCTGGTCAATAAATAGGTAATACATATTGTATTGTATGTGCATTTCATTTTAGTCTTCTTCTTATTGTGTCACTGGTTTTTTCAATCCAGTGTGGTAAAAGGGTTTTAACTACGCCTCAAAGTGGCTCCTTTCATGCACTTGGTGCATGTTTTCGAACTTTTTAGCTTCTACGACAGCCTGGTTTTCTCACGATGCTTTCCTCCACCGTTTGAGAGTACCTATACTGGCTAATTGCAAATACACATTTATGGATAAAAAACTTATTGGTACACGACTGGATTTAAACTGATTTCATTTTATTGAAGCACCTAGTAAAATGTATGTAATTAGACGTTTTTATTTAACATGGTAGAAGTATCTTCGATGGTGGTATCGCTAAGTTAATGAGGCAGTAAACATTGAGAGAGAAGTGTAATAAAAAACTTAGTAATTAATTACTGGTCTGCAAATATAATTTACTAATTAAATTCATACTTTTTATGGTTATAAAAATCTTAGAATCTAACGATCTGCAGATAGCTCAACTGTTTCTTGTGTATTTTGTACATTTTGTAAATATTTGTTTAATTGTAAGTTTCTTTGTGTAAATAAATATACCTTATAAAATTTAAAAAAAAATCTTAGATAAATATAACTTTCCCCGGTGCCCCTTAAGCTTAAGGGGAAGTTGCTTGAAGAATGAAAGTGTGACAGAGATACAAATGTTGAGATGGATGTGTGGATTGACAGGAATGGACCAGATACGGAATGAGTAAGTACGAGTATATTAGAAGAAGTCTGAAAGTTACTGACTGTGACTGAAAACTGTAACAGAATATTGAAGAGGAATAGGCTGGCGTGGTATGGACACGTCATGAAGGGGGATGAAAGTCATGTGACCAGAAAAATGACTAGGAATGCAAATGAATATGTGGGGAAGAGGTACCTAGACCAGAGAAAAGGTCGATGATAAAAAAGAAATGACAATGACAGCTGATAGAGGAGAATGAAATCGAAGAATTGTTTTAGTTACTGATAGTTTTCTTATTTCTATTACTTAAAATGTTCATCATTGCAGGCGTGAAAAATAAAGGGTTCTTTCTTTCTTTAAGAATATGCAGTGCTGACCCCACATAAAGTACAAAAATAAAATTGATAGTATTAAATTGATAGTACTCGTAGTATTACTTAAAATATACCTACACTTATGTACACATTAAATAAATAAACTTTTTTTTGTGATATGGATTTTATTAAAAGGTGGAAATTGTATACAGGGTGTAACAAAACTACACCTGAAGTCTACGGAGGATTAAAGCACCTATCAACATAAACAGCTTTAGCTATTAAACCAATGCTAAGCGCAATAAAAAAAACAGATGTTCCAATCGTTTTATTCAAGTGAGATGCTAATCTAAAAGCATTTCGTCTCACTGACACCTACCCTTTAAATCGAAATATAGGTCAGGTGGTACTACTTCCCCCAACAAACCTTATTAACATAATAATATGTATGTGTATTTTTTGGAGGTATTTATAGCAGGTGAAATAATAAGCCTATTATGATTATTAAAACATCTTTGTAGTAAATGGCCCATAGCAATGGTAATGAATGGAAGGTGCTGGTTGGAACAGATATTTGGCCAATGCGTCAGGCGCTATAAGCCACCGACTCATAACTCATAATTCTTTATTGTACACACAGTGACATTTATAAATAAGTAATAGCACAGGGGTAATATGTATAGGCGAGCTTAACTTAACCCTAAAAAGAGTTTTTTTCCAGCAAGCCTTTGGGGGTAAAAGAAAGCAAACAGTAAAAAGGTAGCAATATGAACCTACTTGAAGTTACAGACGGAACAAGGTAAATTCATCTACTACGTCTACCGACCGCTTAAAATGGAGTTATATTGTCTACAAACTGGAAAGGAGTCACGGTCTTCAACAATGAGGAACCGACTATGGAAGGAATGGTCATAAACATAATGTTATAAAAAACTAGCTGATGAAACAAGTTTATGGCCCCCATACAAGGCCTGTAAAAGTGCATTGCCTCGTAGGTTAAGCACGTCAGTAATGCTTATTTGTAATTACTTATTAGTATTTACTTAAAAGAGATTCTAAAAATAGGGCATACTTTTCTCTAATTTTTTCTGACGTTGGTAGGTACCTACTCGTCGAAGAGATCGTTTCTTCCTCATATCCATAAATTGTGGAATGAGCTACCACCACAAGTTTTCCCTCTTAGGTACTCGAAATGAATAGTTTCAAGAAAAATGTTAAAAAACTCTTTCAGGGTAGGGAACGCCACAAGAGGGCCTTTGGTGTTTTGGTGTCTATGGGTGGCGGTGACCGCTTACTATGAGGTTTTTATGATGTAATTTGTCTATGTTATACATAAAATTTTTTTTTGTGGAATATGATCTGGAATGAGTCAGGCTTTTAGAAAAAAGCATTGCACACCCTGTAGTAAACATTAAGTCAGAGGTGTGTGAGAATTGCAGGTCTCTCGTGATGAGACAATATATTTGAATGAGAATTTTTTTCTTAGTACTGCGTGTTTTTAAATAAAAAAAAAATATTATTATGGACAATCCTCACAACTCTATCAAGCAGAGCTTGTACTGTGGGAAGCAGATAGCTGATAATACTTATATACCTGTACGTATTTTTGTTAATACATGCTTAAATTATTTTCTATGTAACACCCATACAGAGATCAAACATCTATGTTCAGTAGACAAATATTTGTTCATGGCCTACCATGAACAAATATTTGTAGGTTGTGGACCTAGGGGTCCACAACCTACAAATATTACGATACAGAATGCTGCTACCAACTAAGCTGAGAGGCCAGTCTATTGAATCCAAATTACATACCTACAGATACTTGACTTTGCCTTACAAAATTATTAACTATCGCGAATGTACGTAATTGTATTAAATAGTTTTTCATGGTTATTTATTTTTCAGGCACATATTATGAAAATTTGATTCAAGTTACTGTCCGATCAGGCTGCTCTAACAAAAAATAACCATATAGGTATACCTCATTTTGTAAATTTTAATTGGGAATAAGTACCTAATTATTGCGTGAGACTAACCGAATTATTATGACTTTCTCTTTCGTTAAAATAACATTTGAATGATATTAGATTTAAAAAATATTACTCTCAGAAAGAGTTTTTTTTTCTGTCCATTTTTGCTTGTTACAAATTTTACTTACCCATTTTTTTTTATATAATTTACAAGAAAAGAAAGCTTTTCCTTTTTAAGTACATTCAAAATATTCCCCCCATACATCCCGTCATAATCTCGCTTTAGCATACTCGTAGTACTGTGATCATAATATAAACGTGGTACCAGACGCTCCGCCTATTTCATCATGGTGGGACTTTGCCTCCTATGATATTAACATCTCACCAAACTGTCACTTGAGACATCTGTTTATCTCCAGTTGAACGAGATATCTACACGTAGCACTACACGCAGCAAAGCGGGATGCCAATACCTGTGCGAGGGAGATAAGCATATTTCAAACTGCACTCGTAGCACTGCTACGAAAACCGAGAATAATTTGAATTCATTGCAACTGCAACCTTACACTATGGGGAAAGGGTTGATTTTCGGTTGTTAATGTACAATGCGTGTATCATTGGATTTCTGACTAGTGTGAAAAGGACAGATGCGATCCACGTGCGAGGGGAAAAGAGAGAGGAATGACAGAATTCACTGGCCATGTTGCAATAAAGCTCCATAAGAATCGTCAGTTACTAAGTTTGCAGGGTGTTTAAAAGATGGCGCCACGGCAATGGTTTTGCACAAAAATTGTGTATTTATATGTTTTCTTTATTTATTTTGGGATATTTGGTGAGTAAGGTTGTATAACATAACGTGAATTATACAAGATTTTTTGAAATATAGCACCTTCATGCCTAGTAGGTAGTTTAATTGCAAAGCTTTACTACCATCATCAATAACACCTACCTCTAAATTGCTCACTGATAAGATTCACTTATTGAAAAATGTCTAACAGCTATTTAAAAAGTAGTTTTTCTATTAGATAGGTACCTACTTATTATAGCCTCATTATTTGTAACTTTTGAAAAAGGTTTGGTAAATAGGCTAGTATATAAGCATTATAATATCGTATTTAATTTTGTAATATTTAACTGGCCCAAAGAAAAACATGAAATGTCAAGAACTTTCATTTCCTCAACTTTCATTTCCTCAAATTTCTTCAACTTCCGCGTTACTTGCCGGCAAGAAAACGGCCTTTTTACACGCAAACAAGGCAGCTTTGAAACAAAATTAGCAGCGGTTCTATTTCTAAATGAGTGTCAACTACGTTCCAACTTTGAATATTCAAATTTTGTACTCACATTTGTTTTGTGCCAGCTCTGGAAACGTCAAACTCGTCGGAAAACGCGTCGCGTGCACACGGAACGACGCGGCCGGTGACGTCCGCGTCACTTCACCGACGACAACCGATTTAACCTTGATTTAACACGGAAAACAGCGTACATTCACACAAAAATCACCATCATATTTCGGTAAAAGTACGGAGCGAACCGAGATGTGTCGTCCGTGGCCGCGTTCGCATCTAAACGGCCCGAGTTTTATGTTAGATTACAGACGTAACTTTTATAGATCCTCGGTGCTATATAACGTGGTGGGCGGGTTCAGGGGAGTGAGGACCTTGTGTGGAAGGTAGAAAGGCTATAATAGCTTGTCGGGCTCGTTGCACGGGTGTCATTAAATGTCGCGCGACGAGGGGAGAGGCGGGGAGGTGAGCGAGTAAAGTTTTGGGTATTGATTGAATATGAGCCGGATTAGTGGCTAATGATCAACAATTGAGTGTTGCGCCTTAATCGAGGCTGCGTTCTGGGCGCAGTGGGGGAGCTTTGGTATTTTATATTTAATCTGTGGGTTGCGATGAAAGCCGATAAGAAGAGAAAGTTTCGAAAGAAACGATCAACAAAAAAATATCGTTTCTTCGATACTCGTTTATCTGGGTGGGTTAAAGAGATAAATGTTTAGGGTTAGAACCTACTATTACTACTTATCTAACAAAACAATTTAAAATGAATTTAGTAGGTATTACATAGACTAAATAGACCATAAATATTATAAAGGTAGATAAATGAATGGCTCGTCCGGGGAAGAACTAAGGACCATGCTTTTTTCTGCCGTGAAGCATTGCTGCGTTTCGGTTTGAAGGGTTGCCGGAAAAATTACTGGCACCTGAGGCTGAACATCTGTATCGTTAGACCCAGGGCAGTGCATTGAGGGCACGTTCCTGAAATGCGTGACCTACGAGGTAGAGCTTTGTTATAGGTGATGGTTTAACATCAGGTGGGCCATTTGCATTTTCCATCAGCTAAATGTTTATAAAAAAATAAAGAAACAAACCATAAAAAAAATAACACAGCAAGGAGATTAATAGATTAACCAAAAATAGTGGCGCCTAAATTCTCATTCTAGTTTCGGTCAAACCACGCAGTGTTAAAAACAAACGCCAACAATAGAACATAAAATTACATAACAGACTGAATAGGTATAGATGCAGAGTAGATAAAATACAGAGTAGACATAAACACTACATTCTCGGAATGTACTACACTGTTCCACATAGTTGCATGATAGAGTACACTACACTCGCGACGAGATAGTCTACAAAAGGCGTGTTTTGTTTACCTTTTTTATTAAAACTAGAGGTTAATATCGTGACTTCGTTTGCGTCATTGTTTTACGCGGTATAAATAGTTTTAGAGAAACTGACTATCATAAAAAAATCACGCCTATCCGCGCCACTAAAGTAGACAACCCTTCAAATTCAAATGTCTATCAACTGTAATGGACATGCTGTGCATTAAAGATATGCCATCAGTCAGTCAGTCAAACTTTTGGTTCTTATATTATTAGATTAGTTAGTAACCTTGAAAGGCTATCAGGCTCTAGTATATATGAATAGCTTTTGTTTTTGTTAGTAAAAGTAAATTATGCTAATTGAAATTTTCTGTAATAATTACAGTAATAAATTACTATACTTCATAATATATTTTTTCATACTTACCTATGTTATGAGCGAGGAGTCAACAAATAGACTCCTCAAAAGGCTTATTTACTTATGTGCACCTAGGTATACGGTGAAAAAAAAAGAAATAACATTCCAATATCTTGTTTTATCCACGATATAGGTACCTACTTACAGTTAGTAAAAAATATTTTTTCGAAAATAGTATTTTTTATTGTAATTGTAAAACTTCTATAGTAATTACCAAAGTAGAGGTACTCTATGTATATTTTATATTTTGAATACAGCTTAAAACCAACATTTCAATATAATATATTTTGAATAACCAACATTTCAAAATAAAGCTTACAATACTCACAGCGCCTACATATTGGTTCTCAATCGTCTTTCACACGAATTGGACCAATAAACGTCGCAATTTGTAAGCCAAGCACACCTTTCAGAACAAATTGATACTTTCTATACACGATTATATAGACGTTTATTACACCTCACAAGTATATTGTTCTTTATAATTAGGTGATTTATATGTTATGTATTTTAATCATTTGAGTGAATAATAATTTGATAGCTTCATCTGTTTTGCAAAGAATAGATACAAATCTGTTATTTTTATTAGCGATGATCTGAACTTTATTTAATAGGTACCACATATTTAATGAGCATTATCATAGTTTCGTAGAAATATAGTTTTGTATTATAATTTTGGTAGGTGTACAAAATTGTTAGCTATACAGGTTGTAAAAATACCACACCCGATAATTTTAGGGGTGAAAGTACCTGTCAATATGAATAATATTTTCTAAGGAACTAACACAAAAAAACACAGCTTTCACATTGTTAGTTCCTTACAAAAACTAATCCATTGTTGATACTTTAACCCCTTGAAGTTTTCAGGGTTGGTCTTTTTACATCCTGTATATTTAAATAATATTAGATTTTTAAAATCTCTAATGTAAAATTATTAGTATCATAAATATCAGATTTTATAGTTAATATAATATTATCAAATGACTTATCCAATTTATAATACCTAATCGTCAAAGAATCCAACCTTTTCCAGCATGGTTTGAAATGTCCGTTCAATTTCTTAAAAATGGACACCCTCCTACGACACTCTTGCCGTTCTTTATATACTTGTGAAGGTTATATAAACCTCATTCGTACGTATGTTTAAATCTACCTGGAGCGACCAACCTACCTACTCAAGTACGGTTTCAGAATAGCATAAAGGAATTTATAATGGAGTATTTCTTGGAGCTTTGAAAGGCATACGTGCTGTCACAAATGTATTGGGTGACTTTGATGCAGGTACTATAGAGACATGTTTGCTCATACATGATTAACTAGTGAGGTAAAAATGTCTTTGCCTAGTGGTATTCATCATCATCAATCGGATGAAGTAAATTGATGAAATAATTTTTAAAAAGTTTTTAAGCTTTTCATTCGGATATATTTATCTGTTGAAGATACATTCCTAGATTTTAACTAAATTATTAACAGTGATTAAATAACTGATTTAATTTAAAAGTTTTTAATGAACTAACCTAAGAGCTTTATAGATATGATGATGCCTTCACAGCTCAGTGGAGAGCGTGGGTTCGATCCCCATCAAAAACAAACTAGTGTGAGGCGAACGTAAATGTTTGTTCTTCGTCTGGGTGTTATACTGTATTCCAAGTATGTATTTATAAACAAAAAAATATACATGTAGGTATGTATTACATATATCAGCTATCTGGTTCCCATAGTACAAGCTCTGCTTAGTTTAGGGCTAGATAGTGTTGTGTGGATTATTCATAATATTTATTTATTTTTTATACTTTGTAGTAGTTTTTGGCTTTTCGTATACCAAAACAAATATTTCATCTAAAATACCAAAAACACTCAACTTTACTACCAGACATTCCCACCCAAATTAGGTATAAACACTCGACACATTTTAATAAAATTCAACCCTTCAACGAAGATTCCGCCTCGCCGCAGAATGCCACCATTAAAGGGGTCTTAGACTAGTCCGGGTTAGTTCCCTCGAAGGTATTACCAAAAACAAAGAGCTCAGCAGACGGAGGGGGTGGGTGGTAGTAACAGTTTTACGATGGGATGTACGATTTGCTCATGCGCGGTGCACGCTAGCCATTTGCATCAGATTATCGACGGCTGTATGTCCGGTTTGCAGGTGTGTATGTACCTTTATGGCGGACTTTTAAAAAGGTTGAACGGCAGGCTTTTTTACAGTGGATATTCACCTGATGCCTTTAAAATGCGTATGGTATTTTGCTCGATAGACATCGTGACTCAAGATTAAATTTTCGCGAATAAAAAGAATACTAACATAGTACAACTATAAGACATTTGCTATAAATAACCGCAGTACATGAATGGAATTCTCTTAAACTAGAAGCCTTGGCCATATTTAAGCGTTCTCCGGTGGCGATCAGTGAAACTGCAGTTTGCATCCCAGTATAATCTGGGGAATGAGTGCGACTTATTTTTAATATTACGTATAAGATCTTTTGTACATGACCATTGAAGCAAATACATGATTTATGATTTTAACGCTGTCAAACGTGACAGCGATAATCAAGAGCTAGATCACCACCGCACAACGCTTAGATGTGCGCATGGCTTAAGACTAAACTTGTAAGCACTTAATAGCTCAGCTGTTTCTGTGTGTGCTCGTTAAAGATATCTTGGAATCCCAGATGGTTGTAAAAGTCTAGACTGCAGAAGTGAAGAACAACTGCGGTCTAGCCAACTTAGGGTTACATTACAAATTACTAGAAAAATAACAGGATTGGCCACTTAAACTCACTTAGTCATACACATACCTACAAACTTATTAAATCACTCTCAAACGGTGAAGGTCTCTCATCGTGACGATGTTTTCCTTCACCGTTTGAGCAGTTCGGCATATCGTAGAACCTAAAAAGTTTGAAATAATGTATCAAGTGCACGAAAAGAGCCTCTTTGATGCGCACTTAAATTCCTTTCACCACACTTGGTTCGAAAGAATCAGTGACACGATAAGAAAAAGTCTTTGACTTCAAAAAAAAGTGGAGGTTCTTAAATTAATGTTTGTTATCGTATAATTTAATAATTTATGAGTGAATTAAAAAAAACTTATTTTATCTGGAAAGTACTTCATATTTCTAGATTGGATCAATCTAGAAATATGAAGTACTTTCCAGATAAAATATATATAATTTCCATAGAAATTTCCACCTATACTTACAACTAACTAAGCTACCATTTTACTTCTTAGCTTTCTCTTAGCCCAAAGATTTGCTGGAAGTAACCTCTTTTTAGGATTAATTCGTTTATGTACGTGTCCTGTGTTATCATTTAGTTGTAAATGTCTCTGCGTGCAATAAATAATTATAAGGTATTTGTTGATTTACAATTGGTAATATGATAGTTTTTTCCCTTTGTTTCCGCAACAAAATAATGTCTCATTGGAGCATCATAAAACAATTGAAAAGCGCCGAAACAATTGAATGAATTATGAAATATAGAACGTATGCAATTAGATAATAGATACAGATGGGAACATTATTGACTCTTTCAATGAGCGTATATTTAAATTGAAATTGATATAAAATACTGGAAGAGTTTTATTGAAATACAATGGCTACGATAAGAATAAATCAATATTATTTTCTCTTAAGGGTTGTGACACCTCCTTATTAAATTGTATGTTGTTTTGGTACTTATTTAATTAAGATTTCTTTCTTTAAAATTAGTAATGAAATAGTTTACCTAGGAAAATCTGTAATTGGCTAAATTTTTCCACTTATTTAAGTTTAATTTGTTTTATCATAACTGCTGTTGGTTTTCATTACTAAAGTAAATAAGGAAATAAACATTGAAACATACCTTTCAATCGCATAAAAAACTGTATTCATTTTCGAAAATATGAGTAAGCAATCCCCTAAATAATGAAAAAACATATTGATATTTCCTCCCCACTATACCCAATGCATATATCTCTGAAAACATGGTACTTACCTACAATAATAGTAGGTAAATAACCTTACATTCAGTGCATTAAAATGGGAAAACAATATCTTACAAAGCAAACAAACGGCTAAAGATGGCATTCTAAGTATATCGTTTCATGTAAATCCACTGATACGGGCTTGGATATAATAGAATCTACATTCTGGATTTACTTTGCAACTTTGTATTACATAGTAAGGTTGTCAATCTTAAACTTAGGATACATTGGAACTTAGGAGTCTTTGACGCAAGTATAAAGCAAAAAATATTTTAAATCTGTCACTGCAGTTGTGGGTAGATGCTGATGAAACCTTACAGGTACAGTAAAAATGTATTTATACCATAATAATAAAAAACATTGTTTGTTATGAATGTCAAAATTACACGTTTAAATAAAATAACGAAGTTTACTGGAAGAGAGTGCTGTAGCATTAAGATCGCCTTTGTATGATACTTTTTTTTTGTGGCACTAAATTTTTTTTCTATTTTTTTTTTATTTTTTTATATTAAATTTCTTTCTTTTAAATTATCTATCATCATAAGCGATACGGTATCTGACAACTCTATTAGCTACATGCCAGGTACTGAATCTTGAGTTGATATTTGGATTTAAATTAGGTTTTTTATTAAATATTATTCTTATTCTACAGAGCTTTTAAGAGCACCACACATAATCATCAACATTTTATTGCAGTGTACTGGTTCCACCCATGACGTGCCAATCCTTTTTTTATCGTGTCACCGGTTCTTTCAAATCAGTGTGGTGATAGGATTTAAGTTGCGTTTACAACATGCCGGTTCCCTCACGACGCTTAACTTCATCGCGCCCAGTCTTAACGTGTTCTCCACTTCAGAACTTGATACACCACACAACTACTAATATTGAGTACATACAGGTACTTTATCATCAACATCAGCATAAATAGATCTTCAGTACCCTAATAAATTTACAAGATGAATAATTTTAAGCCTTCTCCATCTACTGACCTGTGATCTTCAAAATGCCACTAGCCGGATCTTTTACAAGGTGAGATTATTAATTTACAAAAACTACTTAGGTACTACCTTCACAGTGCAGCCTTTATACGTGCTTTGCAACAATGTTTCAAAAAGTTAAAAATAAATTCGTATTAACGAAGGTAGTTGAAGCATCTGCGCTATATTTACATTCTTTAATTCAATGCTATGAATGTTGAAAAGGTCAAATATGTACTTTAAACCAACGATATAAAGTATTTGTTGGTAATGTTAGCCGGTTTTGGGAAAAGGACTTCACTACTGCCGGGCAACGAGACACATCACTAGTTGGGGGAGAAAGATGGCGTCATTATGCGTAGATGATTGTTTTAAGATAAACAGGGTTCTAGCTATATTCAATGGATAGTTTTCTTCGACTTGCATGACAAATAAACTAATCTTGAATACCTTACAAAGCTCTGAATATATTGTGGGTTACAATAGCAGCGTATTTCATTGATATAAGTAGGCCTACCACAAGTTCTGTCTGGATCTAAATCTGGCTTTGGTTTTGATTCTATGTGAGTGCTGACTAGTTTATTATACTGTGTGTGTGACGTTTCAACATATGATTTATTTAGTCAACATTCACACAGTCTCAAAACCAGAGCCAGAGACAAAGCCAGACAGAGCTTGTGGTTGGCCTAAATATTGGTACTAGAGCATAAGCCACACACACAATAGATTTGCAAACATAATCCAAATATTTATAGGTATTTGTGACATGGTGGGTAACCAGTCAGAAACGCGACAGGTGTGGTTCAGTTTCGCTGCGGAAATATACTGTCATTTTATTCTGACTAACAGACAAGTGTTATTTATCTATTAAAGAATAGACTATTGGAATCCAATATTATATTATAGTCTGTATGGAATCTATGCTATAATTTTATACTCCATTTAGCCTAAGATTTTTCAGGCACCGACACCCAATTTTCACACCACACAAACACTTAGCCCTAGTCACTTTACAGATTCTATTCATTACAACATTTAAAAAACTTCAATTATTTTTTTCACTCTTGTAAAATGATTACTTCCACACATTTGAATTTCTTACACATTGATTTTACTTGACTGAATGACCGTCACAGTGTAAAGCAAAACACATTTTGACTCATAGACTGTTGGACTGTTTACTGTGAATTTGCATAATAATAGTATTCTTCCTTTATTCCAATGGGTTAAGAGAAACGCGACCTACTTTCTAAATTAAGTATTCCTTTGTAGGAAAAGATGCAAAAAATTTAGAGCTTTTTGGAGAACAGAAGCAATTTATGAGTGAATAAATTAGGTGATATTGTGACAATGACAGAAGTAAAACTCTACTTCAATGAAACAAACCCTGTTTTTTCTTTAACGCCTAAGACTTACAATAATCTGAAAAACAATACATACATTACTGCCATAAACAATGATAAACAATGATAAATGATGCATTTTATGCACGCCAACCTCTTGGTTTTTAACCTGTCAAGGTTGGCTGGTAGAAAATGATGTCTAGCATTAAGCTCTCCTATTGTCACGTATTTTTAGTGCAATAACGAATTAAATATAAACATAAACGATGACAAGTTTATTTAATAATGCCTATATAATTTTACCAAAAAAATAAAATAATAATGTATAAATTTTTTAAGCAGTCCAATTAAGTTATTTAGAGACAAAATTTTAAGTAAACTTACCCATCTCAGATTTATACTATATAGATTTAGGACTAGAGTGTAGATTTTCCATAATATTTATTTTTATTATTTATTTATTATTAATAGTAGTAGTATTGAACAGTAAAAACGCAAGGCAATTAACCAAATACCATGTTCTCATACTCGCCTACATCTTGGGTGGGCATGGATGGTGTAAACATTTTAACATCAAGCAATTTACATATAAATGGGAGCTCTGTGAAACACTGGTTGGAATACAGAGTGTACAACGAGATCTATCGAAAACTTAAAACGGACCATTCAGGCCTTTCACAAAAAAAATCTAAACTCGAGGCGGAATTTTATGTCATATCAGTTTCAACCTTATTATTATTGAATTGACTATAATGTTATCAATGAATGAATTCTAAACTTGAATTTGACTATTGGCCTTATTTATTGGCCTTCAGGTTTTTAGTTCACAGCTCTGCTTTCTGCGCTGTAAGTTGTGGGTTCGATCCCCACCGAGAAAAAATATTTGTGTGGTGAACACGGATGTTTGTTCTCTGTCTGGGTGTTAAATGGGTCCTATAGTACAAGCTTGGCTTAATTTGGGGCTAGATAGTGTTGTGTGCATTGTCCGCAATATTTATTTATTTATACATATTTGGCCATAGTTTTGACAAATAAAAGGTTCCTTGTAATAATTAAAATGAATTCACCATAATGCTAAGAAAAGTCTTTTAATAAGCTCAGTCAAACCATCAACTGACTTTTAGCTGGCTGCACAGCTTTTTTCTTTATATTTTTTTTTACAAAGATGGGTACATATTGAAACAGCCATTGTCTGAATATCCTTCGGGATGAATTCGTTTTGCCTTGTTATACCTACCGCCAAAAGTTACTTTCAGATTTGAGAGTTTTCTTTTTACACCCTATGGGATGTGCGTGTAAATTGAAGCATGTTTAAATGTTAATTTCTTTGATTATGTATATTTTATGTACACAGAAAAAATATTATGTGATAGAAGAATTTGTAAATAATTTTTTATTTGATGAATTGTTAAATAGAATAACTTGCATGCCTTTATTACACAATTTGGGTACCTACAAGTTTTTGTATTAGTAATTAATGCTAGACTAATTAAACTAACAACAGATTTGTATAAGAAGTTTTATAAAAAACTGAACTAAAAACCTACACAATCCCTACAGTAGAATAAAAACATGTAGAATACGACACTCATGCTTTTAGTTTTTTATTATTTGTTGTTTTTAGGGTTCCGTAGCCAAATGGCAAAAACGGAACCCTTATAGATTCGTCATGTCTGTCTGTCTGTCTGTCTGTCTGTCTGTCTGTCTGTCCGTCCGTCCGTATGTCACAGCCATTTTTCTCCGAAACCGTAAGAGCTAGACTGATGAAACTTGGCGAGTAGATGTATTCTGTGAACCGCATTAAGTTTTTTACATAAAAATAAAAAAAAAACTATAAATTTCGGGGGTCCCCATACTTGAAACTGAAACTCAAAAAATTTTTTTTCATCGAACCCATACGTGTGGGGTATCTATGAATAGGTCTTCAAAAATGATGTAGAGGTTTCTAATATCGTTTTTTTCTAAACTGAATAGTTTGCGCGAGAGACACTTCCAAAGTGGAAAAAAGTTGGTCCCCCCCCCTCTAACTTCTAAAGTAAGAGAATGATAAAACTAAAAAAAATATATGTTGTACATTACTATGCAAACTTCCAACGATTTTTGGTTTGAACGAAATCTAGTCAGTAGTTTTTTTTTTATACGTCATAAACCGTAAACCGCAATTTACCTTTCGACGAACTACAAGAACCTTATTATGTTACATCAAGTAACATAATTAAAGGTTTTTGTAGTTCGTCGTGCTACGGAACCCTTCATGGGCGAGTCCGACTCGCACTTGGCTGCTTTTTTTTGTGTGCACATGCTCACACACAATGCTAGCGCAGTTAGACAGTCATATTTAACATCTAGATTTCTTAAAGAAACCAGTGACTTATCTCTATACGAGTTAACAAAGTATGTACGCAATTAAGCTGAATAAATTATGAGGATGATATATGTAATCTCCTATATTAAAAAAAACCAATGATTAAAATGAAAAATTACCCCAGACGCTGTTTAGTAATGTCATCTACAAAAGACATAGGCCCTTACGCAATGCCCCGATTCTCAAAACTAGTTTTAAAACACCATGAATATTTATATTTATGTACCTATTGAATCTTGTTCGATTTCAAGCTAAGAATGTTCCATCGAACCTTATCTTTTTTCATCGACAACCTTCCCGAACAAGAGATTGAATGACATTTTTATGCAAATAAGCAGCCTTGCTTTGCCATCAACTGGGAAAAAACAACAACCCTATCGAATGCTCAAAGTGGAGTTTCCAAACCGTCTTTGATGGTCGTTGTCATGATAATTATGTGAAAGTTCCATTTCAGATAAATGTATTTTTAGGGAAGTAAGTATTGACGTCAAATAACACTCAATGCCTTTCCATTTAGTATGTGATGAATAATAAATTCAAAAACTTAAACTTATAGGTATTTGTATTTACATACATTTACATATTTGTATTTAAAAATTTCACGACTACATTACTATGTAGGTATAGTCAAAGTATGTGACCTGAAAATCCATATTATTTGGTAGTATTTTTTTATCCCAGTACCTCGCTAGCAAAGTTGTGGCTGAAAAACTATGATAAACTTTCCATGCATTAAAAACGATTGTATAAGTAGGAAAAAAAAAAATTATTCGTTTTTTTTATTTGTAAATGTTATGAATCACTTGAAAAGTATTGTTTCATAAAATGAATGAAACGCTCTACAAATCGATTTTCTGATTTTCTCATCCAGACCAAATCGATTGAAACATTGCCTATCGAACTTGGCCTGCGCGATAACGGGGTGATTGAACGCAGCTCTTATCTCGCTCAATCACCGCGTTTCAATACATCTGACTCATGAACAAGTGCTTTATTACTGATTCACTTTGCTAGCTCTAACTATGTACCAAATCTGTATGACGTCAATTGTTTGTTTTGTGACACACTCGTGTTTTAGGTAGGCTTCTCTAATAGGCTTTCCTATAGTGAGTTTGGCAAGTCAGCATGATAAACAGTCTTAGCACTCTACATGTATTCTTCTTCTTCTTATTCTACTGATTCTTTCGAACCAAGTGTGGTGAAAGGATTTTAAAAAAGCACTTTAAAAAGTTCCTTTTGTGCACTTATTAATAACCTATGAACTCGTTTGTAATATAGTAGGTATAGTTAAGTTAAGAATTATTGTAGTAGGCTACTGATAGCCTACTACAGTTCTTAACTCTTATTATCATCAGTTTAGGAATAGGACAGCACCTCCTAAGTCTAAGCCTTTCTTAGGCATAAACCTGAAAGATGAGAAAAACATGTTTGCCCAACAGCCACCTTTAACTGTAAATTGAGATCATCAATTTAGTAAACACATACCAAAAAATATCTGACGGCCTCAACAAAACTTCACACACAATCATCACGACCCCGATGTCCTCAGTTATTGGTTCAATGTACGTACACACCACATTATAATGCAGCTACGTTAAAGGTTATCTTACAGAACCGGTTTGTGACTGCCTTCAGTGTTTGTGAGTCGACCATGGTGAGTTCACGCGTCCATGGCACACGCTCAAAGAATACATACACTCATAGTCATATACATATTACTGGCAATGTGTTCAGAGTGCGACCATGCTAGAGTACGGGAACGTTTAGAAGAAAACAGATGACTGTGTAAACAAAATTTGAATTTCGAACGGTCTGAAGTCTGCTGCATTGCCAGTGACATGACATGCTGATTAGAGTCGGGTACTCACGTGCTTCCCAGCAACAAGTTCTCATGATAACACCGGTATCGCACAATGCACCATGTCCTTCCGTCTTGACACTATCACTCGCGTATCTACTCGCGAATGACTGATTTTTTTCTCACGTAACGGCCCATTAAACTTGTAGATTTCTATCTCGCTCTCCGACCCGATAGCGTTAAGAAGCGAGACAAAGAAAGGCTGTGGTTTATAGGTTGTTGATAGAATTGGTATCCGCTCAGTAACGTGACGCGGTGTGTTGCATATTTTTATAGGAGGTGACTTTGTATGGAGGGGCGAGGCGTTGAAAAAAATCATGGCCGTCGATTGCGCATCAATCTAGTTTTTTTGTTTTATACAATAAAATAATGACGTTTATCTAAAAAGCTCATTGAGTGTAATATTTTCGTGGTCTCTCATTATCCTTACTAAGGTCGGTAATATCAACTATAAAAAAATAAGTTATAGGACGAGATAAACTTACAGATTTTTTACGTAGGTTTTTTTAATGTATGATTTTGACAGTTTATCTTAATTTAATTTGGATAAATCAAATGTTAAATAATACAAAACTAATAAGACCCAGTTATACATATGAAACGAAATAGTGTGACCAATCAATCTTAAAGTCTGAAAGTCAATCAATATTACATAATTAAAACGGTAATTTAGATGATTGTATAATAATAATCAATGTTTTTTTTAATTCGCAATACATTAAATCAAAAATAATTACCAACACCGACGTAATGCTTGTCGTAGCAAGTTCTACGCTCGTAGCCAAATCGTAGACCCGTCTACGAAGTTATTTAAACTAGCGTTTTTCAAAAACCACTACGTCTACACAAGGTCACTTCGCACGGAAGTATAACACTAAAGATGTTTAGGCAATATAGGCGTCGCCCCAAGCGCAGTCGGTACGTTCGTCTTGTTTTATACCACCGCCAGCATTGGAGAGGAGAACATCAAACGGCGTTATAGCCCCCGGACGTGCCGGGCGCTCCGACCGAGCGAGAGGGATGGAAACACGAAAGAAGGGAGATTCTGCAGTTTCAATACATTTATTATTCGCTACACAAACAAACATCCGGATCGAATATGGGAGATCAACTTTTGCTGAGACCAAAGTTTTGAAGAACTTTTATTGGACCTAAAGAATGATGCTGCGCGTCCGTCTACTTTGATACCTTGAAATATACTATTTTGCAGACGAATATCAAGCTGACTTGGTATAATACTTGCTCAATAGTTTGCTAGTATCTTGAGAAAATCGTTGAATTAGTCAAATTTTATTTCTAAAGCGTCATCATTCCTACTCAGCTCAGCTCAATCTGTTTAAAATATCGATCAGAATGGTTAAACGGAATCCTTACGGTGTGACTTTGCCCATCCATCCCTTCATCTGCCACGGGTGGCATAATACGTAACTAAGTTTTAGTAAAAAAATTGATGACTATTAAATGAGACAAAACATGCTGAATGTTCTTTATTGTTTATTGTAGATAGATAGATAACACTTTATTGTACACAAGGATACATCACAAGTAACAGCGTATAATAATAAAGTACCAAGTAAGTAAGTAAGTAGTTTATTGTACCTACATACAGAAGAAAATATTTAGGAATTTTTACATTTAAAAAACAAGCTATACCCAAAAGAGTTTTCTAACAGCTAACCTTATGGATATTATGTTTGTTTTAGCCCTGACAGTTTTGAAAAGCATAATGTAGAGTCACGTATAAATTACCAATATATTTTTTCTGATTGTTTTTATTATTTTAATAAACAAAAAAACATATTTTAAAATTACATTTTTTTTCTGCCTTTTTATACACAATTAATAATACTTCAAGGCGTAAGTCTTCTATCCCTCTAAAACGACATTCCCTCGTTGGGATAAAAGAAAATTTTCACATGCGACAAATTGGGGAAACCGTTTATCTGATAACGTAATTATGTACGTTACGGGACACCTCGCCTCACTCAGCGTAATTGAGTGAACCCTCCCCCTCCCTCCTATTAGGCAAATCGAATTTCTCCCCCCTCCCTTCCCTGGATGCCCGGGATATATGTGAACGAGCTGGGACATAGCTTATTTGAAACCGTTTGGAACATCTAAACATTATTCTTTTGTTATTATTAAATTACCTACTAAATGTTATAACAATAAAAAAAACTTATGGTCTGTATTACTATTAGAGAAAACAACTTAGCGGGCAGTTCTTTATTTTTAGCAAATGGCTGCTGAAAACAACCATATTAGGAAAATGGAATTACAAGTATTTGGCATAGCTTATCTTTGCTCAACCATCTGTCTCCAGCGAGTCCTTGAGTATTTCGGGCATATAGCCAGGAAACAGGGTGTCCATGTGAAACTCTCAACGTGAAGGTCCATGAAGCCATTCAGGTTGCCGGTAGCAGATCGATGGAAGGGGTCCACGACCTTCAGCAATAAGGAGCACGACGCGAGGAGGAAGATATATGTTACTAGCACAGCCTATTAGAAACTGCCTATGTTTCAGACATACCACAATGGTATAACGAATGAAAGCTAAACCACATGAAAACTCTTGTTTTACTTATAGGGACTCCTGTTCTGTGATCATCTACTTGCTAGACGTTATGCCTCTTTCATAGATTTCAAGGAAGAATTTAAAACGTTTTTGAGTTTGTTCCATTATCCGAACGTGACGATGTGCACTATATTAGCACTCTAAAACAATGAAGGAAAAAATCGTGAGGAAACCAGTATATTTTTGAACTTCGAAAAAGTCAAAATCAAATGAAGTTGAAGTTCGAAGAAGTTGGGAAGTCATGGTCAAAGAACTGGTTTGGATCATCATCATCATCAACCTATATCAGTCCACTGCTGGACGTAGGTATCTCTCAAGACGCGCTACTGAGCCCGGTCTTCAGTTCTTCTCCTCCAATGCTTGCTTAGCTACATTTCGCAAATCGTCGTCTTACCTTGCCAGATGTATAATTAAGTATTTTCAATGCATATTCTTCCTATGATAATGTCGATTTTGCATCCTTTCGTTTAAATTCCGATTCTTCTTCTTATCGTGTCACTAGTTTTTTTTTGAGCCAGTGCGGTGAAAAGATTTTAAGTGCGCCTCAGAGAGGCTCCTTTTGTGCACTTGACACATGTTAATTGCCAATTGAAAAATGTATCATTACAAGTAGATAACTATCATTTTCTTTTTTTTTCTTATATCAAGAAGCATAATATAATAATAATAATATAATAATAATAATAATGATAAGCAGTGACTAAGCTGTTAGTTTTAAGCTGTGTCTTGGCTCTGTACCAAGGATTCAATTTGCGTTGAATGTAAATAAAACGAACGCGAGTTGAGTCGAGGTATGTGGATTTACGGAATGGTTTTGGTATGAGAGTTTTATGTACCTAGAAAGCTCCATTGGGCTAGTGGAAGTATCCTTACCTTCTGGTTATATAGTACTAGGTTCTATTGCAGGCGTGCACTGATCAATTTATTTATTCAAATCCTAAATGTCGTGGTTTCGAATCCGGTTCGAATAGATTAATAAAAATATGCGTCCGCAACTACAGTTACTTTTATAATAACAAAAGACAAACGTGACGCCTCAGTTGGTAGTAGCCCTGACTTCTGTCAACTTAATTAGGTACATGACCACCTAAATATAATTTTATCTTAACTTTTTGTGTTTATAGTTAGCTCATCGATACTCATGAGATAAAGATCTGAATATTGAAGACGAGACTTTCATGACGTGAAAGTTACATGATGTTTTACAGTTCTAAAACTATGTATGAAAAGAACAAACAATAAATTAATAATAACGTTACAAAAAGGCCATGGCAAATAATGTTATGAAGAAATCCCTGAAGGAGATTCTTGTTGATACAAAATAGACTCCGTTGTCGATAATTCTGAGGCTAACATACCCATTATGTCAGACCTTAATAACAATAAACAACTGATTTCATTGGATACATTACTTTAAGTTTCCGACTTACTTTGTATCCCAAGATATCAAGAAAACATATCAATGAAAGAAATTGATATTTTTAAACAGAGCCTGCAGCCAATAGGAACAAATTCCACTTTTAAATTTTGGAGCGTCCAGTGGGATTGACCTCCTGTGTTTTCGTTTCAATCTACATTGTCATGGATTTATAGTTGTGCGGGGAGGCGAGATAGGCCAGATTATAGTGGTGGCGTAGTATAAAGTTGTCTTGGAGCAGTTCATTTATATGCTAATCAGAGAGGAGGCGGCAGGCAAGTATAACCGGTAGATCCTTGCGCATACCACACTCGGCTTACTTTGTAGTTAATCTCGCGTTATTGGTTGGGATTGGGTTTGATACCAATTTCCTTTTGGTATTAAATGTGTGATATTGTAAGCTGAGCGATAAGTTTGGCTTATTATGTATCAGACTCAACAGTAGGGTGTTATTTCAACTCAGCTTTTTGGTCAGCCTGTTCCTGAGAACTTAAGTTTGTGTGAAATAAAAAAGCTGGTAAAATAAGAGAATATAAATTCCTTGACGCGTGGGTACCGTACGTGGGATACCGTGATATACAAGAGCTGTGACATAGAAGAGCTTTACATAGTCAGAAGGATATTTAATTTTATTTCTTCTTCTTATTGTGTCGTGGTTAAAGGATTTTATTTATAATGTTAACCACAAACAGTTTTTCACATAAAATAGGTATCTGATAAGTCCAGAGAATTTCATTTATTTTTTGACAGTGGCAGTGGTAGGTATGTTACTTAAAAAATAAAGTCTTGAATAAGGAAAATTAAAAAATCCTGTTTCCCAAACGATTCCTAGATGGCGTTGCGTTGCCCTGAAACTTAATTTTCGTACCGTTCGATTAATCCGGCACGGACAATATCCTTTCGTGTCTAAATCCTGAAAATTTTACGGCCTTGTTAAGGCCTAGGCTCTAGGCTAGGCCACTTAGGAAGCCTTGGTAGAAAGATATTTTAGGGTTTAGTTCTTCGATATATACTGGAATTGCAATTATATAAATAAATAAAAAAAACGTTTATTGCCTCGTTATAAACCTAGGACTACATTTTTATACTGAACATAAACTAAAGATACGAGTACAAAGGGTGTTACTTCAGCTTTTGCTGGAAGTACATCCAGCACAATTTTACTTTGTACATAGTTGATTGATCCTATATGCCGTATGACACATCACATGGGCCTACTCTTTTTTGCTAATACCTACCTACCTTAGCTATAGGTACCTACCTAAGAATGTACTAGCAATAAAAGAGTGCATGCGGCATGTGGTAGGTATAGCTCCATGTACCTACCTACCTACCAGATGCCGCGAGCAACTAAAATAAACTAATTTAGGCTGCTAGTCATACTTTTCACTTACTTATCTAATTGTGTTGGTATTCAGACCCTATTTTTCTATTTTCTGCATCGTTATAGTCGAAAGCGCCAATGCTATTTCACGATCAATTTTCAGGAGGTGTTTTTTTTCTTCGTCTGCTGAATAATCTTTCATCTCATTGGCTAATTGTAAGCTGTCACTGGTATATCAACCAATGAGAAGCGTCAGCCGACTATAGCAACCAGCATAATGTAGTAAGACTGCTTCAAGAAAGCTCGTTGTTAGTTTCTATTTCTACGTCACTAGATGGCGCTATCTCACTTACTTTTCTGTAAGAGTTTTCGTAGCATTTCGACAATAATTATTTTGCTTTATTAACGTTTATATTGTGGTTTTGCTAGGAAATATTTGGAGCTTATTTCACTAGCAGCATGATAAACACATGGTGAAGTCCTAAATTCCGATACCCAGAGTAGGTATAGGTAATTGAACACTAAAGCCAAGATTCATAGTCGTGATTTTGCTTTACAGCAAAGGAGTCTTCGCAAAGTAAGCTTTGTTTATCGAAGTTTACTTCAACATTTTGAATAAAGAAGAGCTTGACAGAACTATGAAATATATTTTTGGTTGAAAGTAGAACTTTCCATCAAAGTAAAGTCAAAGTTCGGTCTATGAATCTGGGCATAATTATGTCATGGAGCTTACAAATAGACGATACTTAGGTCATCATCAGCCTGAGAAGTAAACTGCTGGATAGATCTTTAAAAAATTCTAGGAAGTCTGGATGGAAAAAGCTTAAACTCGGCTCTTTCCATCCAGACTTCCAATAATTTCTACAAAAATTTTGGTTGACTGGCCATCAATTGTGATGTCCTATCTTCCGGTTTGTATGCGCATCGGAGAACCTTTATTTCCCAGTGATTATCGGATCATTGAGCTTTTAATGCAGGTTGGCGGTGGTCATTGTAAAAAGTAGGTAATAGGTGAGTTTATTAGGTTCCTTTTCACACGATAGACAAGAAAACCTTAGATTCACCTAGTTTAAAGGTTTTTTTTCTTATATGTCATTTGAATTAGTCAAATTAAGGAAAAACAGTCGTATTCAAAGGGTTAAATACTAACTTATACACAATTTTTTGGCACTTTTCACTCAGAATTCTACTAACTAAAACTCTACTAGCAAAAACTTTTTTGGCTTTAATTGTTTCATACTACCATTATGTTTCTAGTTAATTAAGCTGTTTGTTTTCCAAGAAAATAAAATAAAAAATAATATTTTATAGAACCTCCAAGGTCAACCAATGGGGCAGTTGGAGTTCAGCTTCTATTCTTACAACATTTTTTTTTAGGTCTCGGTTTTGTGGTAAGATGAAGAAATTAAGGGTGGTAAAGAAGGTAGGTAGTCATAAGTTTGCTAATCATGTTACCATCAAGGGTGTCTGACATGAACGATTCCTTTTTGATGATATCTATTCGTATCCTGTTCCTATTTTTATTGTTTTCTAAGATTCTATTCACCATAACTACATCTAACTTCATTGTGCAAGCCCTGATCTAAATCGTCAAGCAGTTCAGATTCAGGCATCAAGTGTTTTCAAATTTGAACTCTGATCCCATCTGTATAAAATTTATAATTCTTATTCTAAACGTTGCTAAGTCCGAAAGCTTACCCATTTCTAGAGGGTAGAAAACATTTTTAAAGTTGAGTATAACTTGTTCTCAAGCGTCAGACGACTATTCATTGTAATTTAGAGCTTTTACTCAGTTCAATAAAGTCTAGTTTGCAATAAACTACCACATATTTCCGCTACTGCGTGGAAGCTACCTGTCGTAGACCCAGAAAAAAACGACACGTGACGTCAGCCAAGCTTAGCACCACAGATTAACTAGTAACGACTATGGCTAAATTTAGTAAGAAGTCACAGCATAGGTTTGGAATTTTGAGTGAATGTGGTCACTTACTTTCGACTGGAAAGGAAGGGTTAAGTATTACAAAAGGTTAGGTATTATTATGAAGTAGGGAATTGTATCAACGACTTGAAGGATTTTTATTAATAAATATTGATAAAAAATAAAAACAAAAGGTCAAAAGAAAAAGTAACCAGGACACGACGAAGTATTTAATTTTTTCCCTTTCATACATTCTTTTCTAAATTCGTCATGAAACTGTCGAGAGCACATTCATGTTTAATTATACATTAATCTTAACAAAACCTCACATATTCTGGCGTGATTAACTACTTTAATTTATCTGTACAATATAATAATTACGAGACCTTTATTACAATAATAGGTAGGGCTCTAGATGTAGATACTACTGAAACTTCTGGATATAATATAAGTCCTTAAGAAAAGCGAAAATGTATATATCCAAAAAGCAATGATACTTTTTATAGTAAATGCTTGCGACGTCTAAGTTTACAAAACAGTATTAAGTACTCCACAAGTATTAGGACAGATGTTACTTCATTCAATCAAATGGATTTTTATTTACAAAGAGGTTTATTTTGTGACTGTTTTACAGATGTCTACCTATGTAACTTCCGTCTTAGGTAAGAAAACATCAATGTATTTTCAATTACATAGAAATTCGTTCACCTAGAAGAGGTCGCCGTTTTGTACAAAACACCTATTTTTTATTACTATAAAGTATTTACGGGACAATACAGATTTAAGAATAGAACGAGTAAACTACTAAGTTCACATAGAAACATTCATACATACCTAGATATATATAAAATGTAAGTAGCTAGATATTACAAAGATGATACTCTAAAGACAGATGATTTTACAATTAAGATCTCTAGGAAATACCATTACAATAATATTATACACGTACCTAAAGTACATTATTCGTTCGATGTAGACCAAGATACAATTATTTAATAGATTGTAATATTACACCTGTATAAAAATAAATAATAAAATATTCAGCTAAAACAAAAATAAAAGTAATAGACAGGCTAAAGCGAACAGTAAAATGATCAATAGCACAACATTAATGCACTTGCCCATTTACCTAATTAATTGATTATAACATCAACTTCAATATCAAAAGTCATAACAGTAACTTAATGTATATTCTACTGGAACCGAGTTAAAGCTTTGTCAGAAATCCATAATTTATAATAACAAAATTTACGAATTATGCAAGAAATTAAACAGTAATAAATATTTGATCATAATCTGATTCCAATAAGTGCTAATGTACTTATATTTACTAGAAAAATATGACATGTTGATGGTAGTAGTGAGTAAGACTAAACTGCTAATGTTTGCACTTCATCTAATTCATATAAATATCGTACCTACAATTTGCAAAAAGATATCTCTAACTGCCACCAAAGCAACCAGTCATTCAACAATTTGGTAACGAAAATAAAAAGAGTAACTGATTATGACTAATCCACCTTCGAACAGCGATACGAATACAACAATAAGCAGTCTCACAAAATATTTTACAAAATTTTCCAATAAACTATCTAGAAACTATTTTATCGGTGACATCTTCAAAATCTTGAAGTTCGATCTAAAAGTCTGTCAGATACATATTCAGCGCTATTATCTAGATATCAATAATATCAGGAATCGTTAACTACTCATTTACTTAGTCTCGTTAAAATTACAGAACATATCGTAATTAATACTATACACAAATCGACAACACAATAATCTTAGTATGAGATTCTCTGGGACTCGGTGCGCACAGCGCTAACGAAGCGTCCACGCGATTACATACGGAACGGGTATAGCGAACACGCTCCTAGAGTCTGTCAGGAAACCATCCGGATGGAGATCCTCACGAAACCTTAAGTACAACCACAATCCTCACATTGTCCCTTGGAACTATCCTGCTCGTTTCGATTTAACTGGCTATACCGTGATGAAGAGGGTAGGTCCCAGAGAAAGGCGCGGGTCACTGATGGTGCTTAGTTGGCGGGGCGTGGTGCAACGCGACATGATGCGGCGCGTGGTGGTGGCCCGCGTGGTGGTTATGGTTGTTCGCATTCGAATTGTTGTTGTTGTTCTGTGCGGCTTGCGCGGCTTGCCGCTGCGAGTTCTTCTTGTTCTTCATCCGTCTATTCTGAAACCATATTTTCACTTGTCGCTCTGTCAGGTTAAGATTCCGCGCGAGCTCCCACCTCTTCTGTTTGGAAACGTATGCGTTGAACAGGAACTCTTTCTCTAGCTCGAGAGTTTGAAACTTGGAGTAGGGTTTGCGCTTTTTGCGCACCGTTACTTGGCCGGTCCAATCGAGTGGGTTCGAGGACCCACAGCCAACGCCCACGCCGACTGACATCGATAGGGAACCTGCACAAATAAAGTTTAATTTATTGAGAGTGAGTGCGTTGTTTTAGATTCTTGTAAATACAAACAATGTCAAAGCGTTAATAATTCCTTGGCACGAGTACACTTGTTTCAAATATCAAAGCAGCTATTGCGATGGTCATTTTATTCGAGTCACGACAAAATGCTATACAGAGAAATACAAATATGACGCAGTCGAGTCGGCTCCCATTTGACATATTTCCAAGACCTACGTTTGCCGCTCGGCAGCGCGTTAATTAGGTTGCTCGGAGCACTCTGCAATCCACATGAGCACGTTGCATTACATTCTCACTACGAGTTATTTTCATGTCGCCTTCATAGAAACAATAGTGGGCTGGAACGGCGCGTTAGAAGTAACACATAGCGCAATTTATGCGACCGGTCCTTTTGATGAGATCACCGACGATAAAGTTTGTATGCAGCCCACGATATACTCAATAGCCGATGCGTGCAGCAAACTGCACCATTTCCTATTATTCAAAACGGTGCTCTTATACACGTTGAACGGTGTTGAGAAATAGATGCTCCATTGTCTAGCGGATGGATGCAATGACTCGTGTCGTAAGAATTGCTGTGTGTGACAAAATAAACTGCGTTTTCCTAGGTTCCTCTGATAGCGTTTCAGATCGTTCATTCACGTTTGATTTTGCAATACTTACTTGATTACTGGTGCTTTGTTTATTTTTTACATTTAATATTGTTGCTCATATTTTTTAAGTGTTTTTATAACTATTTGCAAATATTATTTTTGGGTAGGTGTTAGTTGAGACCGTGATAAGTAACTTCGTATAAAAATATTAGGAATGTGAAATACTCAACGTTTCCACATTTGATGCGTACTTGTGTGAATATGAATGAATCTGTTTTCCACTTGTTTATGTTTTATGTGAAATGTGAGTTGATAGCCTATTCAGCTAAGCAGAGTTCGTAAAACTGCCCTACCACAATATTTAAATATCGCCTACGCGAGTAGTCAACCCTACTTTTTATGCAATTTGCGTTAATACTGTTTACTACCGAATATTTGTCGTTTATGGTTGAGTTGGTCTTGTTAAATGTAAAAATAGACCATCAGGATATCTTTAAAAAAAATTAAACGCATGAAATAATTAATAATGAATTCTAAAAATCAATTCAACGTAATGTTTTCTTATGATAGGAAAGAACTAGTTCTTTTTATCAATAAATTAGTTAATATTTTTATAAAACAAAAAACAAAGCTTAAAAAAATGAAATGAAATTCAATGCAGTCAAAAGTTAATTTCAAACAGTCAAGTTCTTCTCCAAAGCAAAAGGCAATTGTTTAAAAAGAACATAATGACAAGTCGAGTTGTCAATTATGAGGGAATAGGTAGCGATCAGTGGTCATAAAAATGCGGGTTCTCTTCGACCATAAAACTTTACCCACCCGACAGCGAGCTTTGTCTATTTGGCCAAGATTTCTTTGGGGTTGGACAATTTACCCTGAGCACTTATCTCAAGAGAATAGGGCACAAATTTGAATAAAAAGTATTTTTAAAGTTGTAAAGATATTTAAAAACTCTAATGTAAGTCTACATTTAAAATAAATTATTTATCAATACTAAAATTAATCATTGATGCTCCTAATCATGTTAGTACAATAAGAAGAAACATAAACGTATGATGAAGACACGGCTAGTATCAGGCACTAGTAGTTAATGGGAGGTAGTAACTAATGGAGCTATTCCACAAACCGTTTAGTCGTTTACTAAGCCATAAATGTACAAGCAAAGTCAATGTCAACCTCAGGTGGTAAACACACAATCATAAAGTGACGTGAACACTCGTATAACTTTTTCAACAATTGTTTCCTTTTAATGGGCCATTATATGCGCGTTTTACGCAAAATTATGTCAAGTTACACCTTTGCTGTTACAGAGGCGCGATAAACCCATCTTTATGGGTTGGTGATCGAAAGTGAACTAGCGCTTAGCGGTTTATGAATGGAACCTTTTTATTACTCTTCTATTGACATGGCGGTTGTAGTGTAGTAATTACGAGCTACTATCGTGATTTAGGGAAGAAGACATAGAACGAGTATTATTGCACGTGTGACGTTGTGCTTTTATGAATCATAAACATGATAGAAATCTGCTTGACTGTCCGAACGATATGCATGAAGCGCGGTCTACGGACAACAATAGCCCAGTATACCAAGTCTTCTGCTTTTATCGTCTCATCAACCTATAATATGTTTACTGTAGCAATATTTGGTTTACAACCACTACACAATCAGTTTATTGTCTTAACGCTCAGGTATCGTGTTTATTTATTAGTTATACATTTTTATTGGCTGCTTTATTTTACGTAAGCTTTAATTTATTGTCGGTTGTATAGCGTTTTACATTGCCTATAAAAAGGTGCTTACGGTTCGTTTTTAAACATTTGTAGCACGTGTTTTGTTCATTCATCAAATTTATGGTGCTCTGTGGGAAAATGTTTTGATTTGGGCATTCGGTGGCTTCCTTTCGGTTATCATTAACATTTTGCATCAATTTACTTCATTTTTTGTATTATTTGATAGCGGCAAAAAATTTACAATAACCCCTAAGTACAATAACTTTTGCATATACATAGTTTTACTTACTTACCACCTTGTCTCGTACACGATTAAAGGCAAAATTAAGATACAGAAGCTGTCTAAAGAAATTACCTGGGTGTGAAATGTTTTATCATGAAAACCACGCTGACATTCTTCTTAGACTATAATGTTACGTGGAATGGTAAAATGAGCTTTAGAGAAATATTAATGCCATCCATCATTGAAAACATGACAAATCTATAATTCAATAGATCTGACGAACTATGACTCAGCATTGTGAACCAGCGTACTAGTGCCAATCAGTCGACTTCGATAAGAGAAACCAATGCAGTCAGCCATAATAGTGTGCATCGAACTGTTGATATGACACCCACATAGAGCTCGCAGCGGGGGGCATCCGTGTGTGCGTGCTCCACACATACACAACCCGCGCCTGTGTAAGTGCGCCGCGCGCCACCTAGCGGCAAGTGGCGCTTCGCTGACAGGTCAAGGTTGACAAACTCTTATGAAATAATTATTTACAAATTAACTTTATCAGCTTCAGCTCGACAGGACTCCCACTGTAAACGTTGAACGAAAGAAAAGTTTAACAAGTTTCTAGTAAGATTTCCCAAACCTGAAATTCACGTTTCCGGGTACAAAACTTATCTGTTTATAAACGAAAAATGTTATGCAGCACGAATTGTTTAGATCTTGATAAGTTTCTAGATTACAAACAGCTCGACCGGACGTCAAAAAACGTGAATACTGGGTTCTAGGAATTCCATAAATAATGTATGAGTAATACTAACCGGGCAAAGAGCCTGGAGGCGGATAGGGCGCGCTGGACACTGACTCTGGAGCGTAGTTTCGGAGGCCGTAGGCATCGTGCGAGAAACCGGACGCCTCTGAGACTCCAGTGCGGCGCTCCTCGCCTCCCACGTACGACAGCGGCTGGTCCCCTCGCGGTGCGCCGTACGGGTAGTTCCAACATGGCTGCGAGAAGCCCTGGTGGCAGCCACCGTCAGCGTACGGCTTGTACTCGCCGCTGCCAGCCGGCCAGAAGGGCAGCGTGGACTTGCGCTCCCTCTCCACGGGTAGGTTGTAGTAGGTGGGCGCTGCGGGGTACTGGTGCTCGAAGGAGGGCGGTGCGTCCGGCGGATAGCCCCACGGCTGCTGCGCGTGCCGGATGACGCCAGGCTCGGGGTCGTACCGCTTGGCGGGGATGTGCAACGGCGGCTGAGGCGGGTTGGAGCCCACGCTGGCCGGCGAGGCGCTGGACGCGGAGGGCGGCGCAGCAGCGGGCGCGGCCGGCGGCGACCCGCCAGGCGGCGACGCGTGCGCCTCCTCGTACAGCGCGCCGCCGACCCCGTTCATCATGGTCCACCAGGCCGGACCGGCGGAGTGACCGGAGGCGGGCGCTGGCGACGCGGCCACACCATCGCAGGGCGCGCCGAGGCCCCCGACATGGTTGTCAGGGTACAGGGTGGCGGCCGGGCAAGCCACGGGGGATCGGGAGAGTCGCGGCCGGTTCACGCGCGTCGCGGGCACATTGCACCGCGATAACACGCGTCCCACACGCCGCAGCGGCACATGAAAATTAAAACACGAGCCCGATTTAGAGCCGGCCGGACGAGAGTTGACCGCGGCGGAAACTTGAAGGAATCTTCGCCCGCTCGGGGTAAAATTTTAAAACTAGAGTAGGTTCGTCGAACGGTCACTGATATGATAACGTAACCTCCGAAGTGTCAAGTCCATGAACTGCGAAAAGTCTGTAAAACAGGTGAAAATTGTTTTTCTCGGTGCACAAAAGTTATGAAAAGTCGTTTTTAGCGATGGGAGATGACGCAACAGTTTTTTTTTATTTTGTTGATTTGAGTGAGCGCGGATATTTTGTTGTCGCGAGTCGTATGTGTTCGGACGGGCGAGTGAAGTACGCGAGGCGCGCGGTCTGCGGCGCGGTCGAGCGCGGAGTGGCGGCGCGTGTGTCGGTGTGCCGGGCGCGCACACACGCGCGCATCCGCGCCCGGACATCTAGCGTCGGGCGGCAGAACTAGTGCCGCGCGCCGCCAGAACACCAACACGCTATGTTCTCGTAGGCGGGCGGATACCGAGCAAACAACTCTACCATTGTTTGGCTTTGAAGTTATTTTTAAAACAATTTTCCGTTCAGTTCCTAAGCTTTCAGATTAATAACATCATGTTGAGTAATGTTAGTAGGAATTTACAGCAAATAGTCTCTATCTGCTTAATATAATTTAAAATACCAGAAAACCTATTTCCCAGCGACTCTACCAACTATCCCATAAAACGATTAATTTCACTTTCCGTAACTTTCCGTACAAACCGAGTAATAACCGCCTACGCGGCTCAAAGGGTTGTCGAAAGGCGCGGGTGCGTAGTAAAGCGATTAATGGAGGCAAAATAGCTATAAACTGCCGTTTAACCAAACTGCAAGCGTCACTCGACCATCGGTACCAATAAAAAAGCGCGAGACTTTATGACGGCAACTCACATTTTATTGTGAGTATAAACTTAATTTTATCGTCTGTTAATTTCACCACAAATAATACTAGGTACCTACTAGATTAAATTATGTAATTTTATGGCTATTGTCGAAGGCAAGGTCGTTGTGGTTCAAGTTTAGTTGATTTCAGATGCTGTTTTGCACTTACATTTAATTTTCATGAATGTTGCATAATTTTCTTCAGCTTTTAAATCTGTTGAAATCTTTTATACGATCTCTACGACATTATTTTTTGTTTTTCATACATTTTTTAGCTCGGTAAACATGCAGGAACAATACAACAAGAGCAATTTGAGGTCATTTGTCAAGATTGTAGCACTTTGACTGATACAAATAGACCCATCCCCTCTCTTCTTTCGCACCCTTCTTTCGTTTTGTATGAACGGAACAATGCGTCGTACAACCAATAAATTTGCTTACAATTCACACCTCTGGGTACTTGTTTACACAAGTCACGGCACTAAAATATATCAGCCGAACAAAGGATAAACATACTCGTACATAACGCCGTAACGCTAAATCTTTTAACATGCCAACTTAACATGGCATTATGTTAATAGTAACCGAATTGTCAAAATATAATTCTCAATCGTATGGTGGATGAAGTGAGAGAATGCAGCGATTTTAACAAATAAGCATTTATTTAAAGTCACGAGACTGATATTTCTGTTTTTTTTTCTTTTCAATAATCATTTAGTCAGTGATATTGATTTTAGTCAATGATAAAAAAAAACACTTCACCAAAATTTCATTTTTTTTTTTTTTTTTTAAATTCATAAAAAACATGTTGCAAAAGCAAAACTACGTAACGTAATTTGATAATTAAATCACCAAAACAAATTTGTATAATAAAATAAATGTAACAGAGATTAAGTTTTAATCTGTTAAAAATGTTTAAAACGCTTTTCGCTCACAATCCGGCCGTATTACTTTAATAACAAACACTGAACCTAATTTCCCACACTAACAGTGTCGCGTACTAGTAATTGGTGTACTACAAAGGATACGGTTCAAGAATGGCAGCGATAAATTTGCTGCGACTGTGAACGTGTCAACAAAACTAATAACATGGATTATTGTGTCGCTTTGCAATGTAAAATTGAGGATTTGTGTTTGATTTACACATCTTACACCGGACTTACGAGTGTTCAAGGTGAAACTCTGCTAGCTGAATTTATTTTGGGAGGGTTCTAGCCCGTTTAATCTAGAGGAATTTGTGATTGGCGGCATCTGGTTTTTCCGAATATACTTGACATGGGGTATGGGTAGATATGAATCTTGTAAAAAGAGGTATTTTCTTAAATAAAACGCTTCACTGTCAACCGCATGATTAACCCGTGGTAAGTCATGATGACTTAACACCAGGTAAGATTGTGGTCAAGCGTTTACTAGGTAACTTGATAAATAAAATTTTGTTTTGGTTTTTATTTTTACTTCATATTGTGCTTCATATTAGTCTCAGTTTCACATTTCGTTATTTGTTTGTAAAGTCCAATTGAAATAATTATCAGTCATTTGTATTCAATTCTGAATATAAAAGAGGGCAAAGACCTCGTTATTTTAGAAGTTGATACGAAGCGAAGTGAGAAAACATGTTGAAGCGCAGACGACACGTTTCATTTACAAATCCCCAAGTATTTCTCTAAGACGGACATATCTCTGTCACGAGATAGGAACATATAAACAAATCCCAAAAGGAAAGTTACATTATCTACAGCGCACAAACAACCAGACGCGATGAATGACAGAAACAAACATGGAAACAAGTGTGCGCCTGTATGGTGCCTCTATAGGCTGCACTCAGAGTGTGGGGTGGATTATAACCTTTATTTCCTCCATTCAATGCATGTTTTTTATATTATAACGAGTAGGTAGGAAAAGTTGGATGAACAGTGTGAAAGAAATGGATAAGAAAGAAGTGAATACAGAGATGACGGCTGATAGAGGAGAATGGAAGAAAATAACTTGTTGTGCCGACCCCACATAAAGTGGGATAAGGGCAGAAAGAAGAAAAACGAATAGGTAGGCACCAAATACCAACCTTTGTTTATTATTTCTAAAAGTATATGAGATGCTTGCTTGTAGCTTAATAAAAAAATCTTGAATTGTATCTTCCTGCCCACAACATTCTTTATTTTATCCTATATTCTATGAGGTTGGCATAACTATATATATACACTTCTTTCTAAATTCGTCTTCTTTTTTTATCAACTAATGGGTCTGGCACCTAGAACCTTATTACTTTGATATTTTCAATGCACTTGCCGGTGATGTTTTTTTGTAATAAAATGATAGAGAACACGTCATTGTGCTTTCTTTTATATGTTTATTTATCTTAGTATTTAGCTCGTTGTTTTACGAGTGTGGGTAGACGAGACAGACGCCCCGCACTGCGTTCGTCCACGGCCCGTCTATAAATATTTACGTTAGGAAACTCTCCAGGCCAATGGTCGGCCATGTAAACGCGGATAAGGCACATTCACCTAGAAACCAGGTTACCAGTTTTCAGTGAACGATTTTTGTGGAATATAAATTGCCATGTTTGTATCTGATATGGGTGAAAACTAAAAAATATTTTAGAATCACAGTGAAAAACAGTTATCTTAGAGTGACCATTATCACAATGACATAACACTACTGTTAACACATTGGTTATCTGGAAGAAAATTCTAATTAGCATTAAGTTCACCTATGTACTATTTTATGTGCAATAAAGTATTTTCTAATCTAATCTAAAAAATATTTAAAGCAAGGATTAATTTTGTGTTGAAGATGAAGCTGGTAATGATGGGTCATGGTTAATGCTTGATGGTATTTAACAATCGCATGTTCAGAAATAAACTAACAACCTTATTACGCCAAATCATAAATAGTTATTTGACCGGTACGCTCTACATTTAGTAATTATATGTAAGGTATTTAATTATTAAAAAAGTTGCATTAATCACTTACATCGAGGACTTTTGTCCACGTTTGTACGTATTTTCTTAAAAAACCAGGGAAATAAACCAAACAACCTGCTTTGTACGTAAATACTGGCATAAAAGTGAGCTTTCTTATCTCGTGTAACATGTGCGCGGGAGTTGCGCAAACGGCTGCGTTGCTAACATGAAAATCAGAAATAAATAGCATGTAGATAAAAGAGATTGGGTTTTTGAAGTAGAGCGAGATTCTAGATATTAAAATTGTATACCACTCGAATGCCTAATAGCAATAGTGTTTTCAATGCCATACGATCTTAGGCCTTACGTTTTCGTTAACTTTAAACCAGAATCAAAGATTTGATTTCTACTGTTTAAGATTTTTCACTAATCAAACGAGCTTCAGTAGTGAATTTTGATCGTTACTATATGAGTCCTTTCCTTCAAAGATACTATATTTGTAGATATTTTCAAGCGAATTTTTTCACAGACCAATAGTCTCCAAAAGTGTATCTATGCCTGAAGATTAAAAATGATTTGAAAACTTCGTGGAGCACCTTTTTAACGTTCAAATATATATTTGCGATACCAGTTTGGTGCTTGTTACCATCAGTATTTCTCTGAACCTACTCAATAACATGCAGTACTGTAACATCTACCGTTCATCGAATAAACGATCGAGGTTAAGAGACCCGCTTTTCGTAAGTCGCAGTTAAATTGCCGGAATTTCGATCTTGGGCATTGAAAGACTCTCTCCATCGTTTGTGAGAGGTAGAAGGAAATGCGAGATAATTTCTTGTAACTTTTTTGTGCAGTTTGAAACGATGTTTTTTGATATTCAGTGACTGTTCGACGAGCAGACGTAACTTGTTACATAGTATTATATTTTATTGACCATAGTACTTAATTCTAAAGATACGGAAAATCATATAAAACCTTCAAATAACATTCAATGTGCTTCCATAATACAGTCGATTCGTGTTACTGCAATTATGAATTACCTACTATTTTCATTGAATGAAGTGTCATAAATAAATAATTCATTTTCGTATTAATTTATTAAATAAACTATTTGTCTGTAATGCGTTATGTCCTACTTAAAGTTATCATTATATTATTAATATGTTTAGTTATCGAACAAAGCTCTTATAACATTCACGCAAAATCTTTAAAAAGGAAATTTATGCTGAGCAAATTATTTAATGAGTGGTTTTCAAATAAATATTTCTTATATTCACCTTGTCGTAAACTCGCGAGCGACGACTGCGTAAAAGGGCAAGGCAACCTGCAACAAATGATTAAAATAATTACGTTGATTTGTTCTCAATTACGAACATCTGTCTGGGAAAATGGCTATGTTGGCATGCTGAAAAGGGGCGTGTAATCGCGAACAAAATTATTCAAAATCTTATTTATATAACTTTATATAGGTAATACCGGTATATTTTAAACATTGGCTCTCTAAAAATGTTTATAGCAACAACTTTGTCGAAATTAAAATACCTAATTCAAAGTTCAGTAGCCAATTATTAGATTTAAATTTAAATTAGTTGATACTTAAATGTTGAATATATTTATAAATGGTTCCTGGAATTTTTTAATGAAGAGATTTTTTTAAGAGAAGTGTTTTAAATTAAATACCTAAACTCTTGATGAGTTTGATTGTGAATATTTTAATATAAGTAGCATATTTATATCTCAATTTAAATGAACTACAAAAACATGTCCTTTACATTAGTCGCCAATGTAATGTATTCTGAACTTAATTGTACTGCTTTTTACTAAATTTATTACTTACACAATACTTCGATATAATTAGCTCGAAACAAGGTTAGGCGTGGCCAATCACAAAGCTGTTAAAACCGTATTGGACGCGGGTCTGTCTTTAACATATTAATTTCTGTTAATTACTTGGTACTTTGTAGCTTTATAGAATATTGCTTACGATATTTTATAAAGACGAGGAACATTCGATAAAACATTGGCAATTTTCTGATTTCCGCACCATGAAGTCTAAACTGAGCCGTTCGCGTTTGTACGAAAATGACCAACAGCGAATGAAAGATTGGCCAAACGGCTAACTTCAGCTTCAGACCCACCAAGCTGAAACGGCTGTGTTGAAGTTTCTACTACTAACAATTGTATCAGCGAAAAAAAGATCTGAAGGCCTTAAAATTGTTTATAAATAGCTCACCATACTTGTATGGTAAGTCAATGCGTGACTAACAAGGGAACTCCACTTAAATCATCGCTGCTCATTAAACTTTGAACACAAGCCAGTTTATTTATAAGCCCGACCCACAAACATCTCATTCAGTACAATGCTACAATTTTATTTCCTACTAGAAAATAAATTATAAGTAAATCCTTCCTAACTCATTCGATATGGTGGGTAGTCACGAAGTTTACATAAAATAGGTGATTTGCGCCGAACGCTACGAGGTTTTTTTCCGAATTTCTTAAGGGGAGCGCCCGCTCTTTGAAAAAACATGTTTACAAGACTTTTTAGGTTATTTGTACGTATTCTGAAGTCGTAAACTTCGGTTTAGTGTGCGCTGGCAATTCATTAGATTTAAGGCTTGGTTACATAATTTGGAATGTTACAAAATTCTAACCCAAGTTCTTCATACTTACCCGAATTTACGTGAAAGTTCACGAGTACCTTGGAACATATTTGAAGTCTCTACATAAAAGTTGCTCGGCTTGAATAGCTCAAACCCCAACGCCAACGCGCTAATTTGAAAACTTCCCGACGCCGCCTTTCATCTAACTTCTTGCCAAAACCAGAACTTGAATTAATCCGTCGCTCGAACTTTTTTCGCCTTCATCAAGTGCGAGTAAATAGAGCTAAAAGAACTATGGCAGAGGCCACTCGACTTGACATTTACGACTCAATCCCAAAACATAGGCCGCTGGTACCGGCAGACGGTTGCGCCTATCTCCAAATTAATTAGACCTACCCTCTATCGCATAAGCACACCCAAGGTTACTCTCAAAGGGACCAGCTTAGTCTGGTGGGTTTTATTTTGGACAGTCGCAGTGACAGGACTCGTTTGGCTGGTTATTACAGACTGTCAAGTTATGTTATCTGTGCTGCAAGTTTTATCAGAATAGTTCTCTCACGGTTGCCCGGATAAAGCCTTATATGTAAATTTATCACAAAATGTTCCTTTATCACACACTTTCTCGACAGTTTATCAGAGAGTCCTAGCATTGATGCTTTCGTATCTTGTTTTAAATAGGATATTCCACTGGCACATACTGACTGATACGTTAGTATCAGAACGAAATCTCTACCACTTCAGCAAATAGTTCTTTGGAGATAGTCCAACAAATCGATTAGAACATGTTGTTTTGCTAAAAGACACAACACAATAACGATATATTTATACAGGGGGAGGGTTTGTCCAAGAGGTTAATGGCGCGAAAACTGACTGGATCATATCCCTGGGTTTACGACACGAGAAAACGGCCGATTCATTTGCAATTCTAAATGCGACTTAGTGACGGCGCGTCGGCCCAAATCAGAGATGTCAAAACAACTAGTGAACGTATAGCAACTATACACGTTTACGTGATGGTTTTATTTGGTTTCAGACTATGAAATAATCCTGGTGCAAAGCTATATCAATTTGAAACGACTCACGAATTAGATCCGGTAGATATAAATATTTTCTCAGTTCTCTTAATACAAACTATCCAAAATTCAAAATTCTTTCAATGGAAAGAACATCTTATGGTGAAAAAATTAAGGTGTCTTTTAATAAAGTGTATCTTTGTTATATTAAAAAAGTGATTTTCTGGCGAAGTTCCTCTAACGCATAGAAAGTGCTGCCATCTGTACTGAAACACTGTATTTAAACTTTAACCTGGAACTTTCAGAGACTGTATTGAAACGATAATCTTTAGTAAATTACGGTTTCCACAATCAAGAAAATCAAGTTTACATTAATAATATTTTGAATAATTATCTACTATTCATAATGTGGTTTGAATTAAAGGTATCGTCAATGTCAAATTTTGAATTGCAGACCACCATTGCTCAGTGCGTGATTCAGTCTTGAGGAAAATTTCAAGGAAACATACTGGCCTGTAAGGACTTGGAAATAGATAAATTATGCGTATTGATTAGAGATAAACAAAGTCAATGTACTTCAGCGTGTGACATGTATAGCAAAGTATACGACCCATACAATTTAATTCAAAGCCCGATTCTAATAGTTTGGCTACCTAGTGCGGCGATAGTCCGGTGGTCCCCACTATTTGCTATTCCAATCACTCGTATACAGAACCAAGGACAAACTGGGTTCTATCCAGGCCGGAATAGATCGTACGAACGATATAAGCGCCGATCGATGCATTAGAATGTCTTTGGACTATGATACCGGGTTTGCGTGGAATGATCTTCATGCGTAGAACAAATTCAGTCCAAGGAAACTTTACTGTGCAATACCTATGTAAATTTATCGGCGAATTCGTAACGAGTTCGTCTTTTAGGGTATCTTTCGCATTTGATTGGGCTTGCAATGTAAAAAGTTGGAGAGAATGGGGATATAAACTAAAAGAACTAAGGCTTACCTACTTGTGAAGTATAAGGCGTCTCCCTGTAAATATTTTATATTTGCACTGTCGGAAAGCTGAATACAAATAGTTCAGAATAAACTATACAAAAACACGTTATAGACATAAACTATTCTGAACTCTTTACGTTGAAATTTGGTCCGAAAAAGTCGTAAAGTTTGGGGCTCAGACACTTTATTATGTAAAAAAATAAACACTTTTGCCTTGAAATTAAATCGTCAACGTGAATAACACAATCGCAACACTGTTGTGAATTGGATTAAAATATAATTTGCAAAACTATAAATTAAAAGGCTCGAATTAATATGACAGCCGCGGCGGGTCAAAATTAATTTATATCTTGCAGGTGGCGTAAGGATTTTGCTTTATACAAATTGTGAACGTTAAGAATTTTGATATAAGCGACTGTGATCTGCACAAAAAGAAACAGTGTGTGAACTTCTTGTGTATAGACGCTTTATAAAAATAAATTGAACAAATATATACTTTTTTGACTTTTTGATACAAATTTTTCCTAACAAAAAGTGGCAAAAGAGAAATTTCGGCATTTAAGAGGGATTATTCTTGACGATTAAAAATAAAGTCAATTAAATCTTAGAAGACATAGGTATTTGCAGGTTAGACACATTAGGTAAGTTGCAAGAAAATAATTATCATAATGAACGACAAGCAGTAACACGCAATAAAAATGTAAATTACGCCGTGGGCAGTTCAAGCGACTCACGTTTTGTCGTGAATGCACATAGCTAATGCACATCACAGAATATAATGATAGTTTCTCTTGAATTATAATATACATAAGTATTTTTTTAATGTAGGTATACAGTTAAAAATTTGAAAAAAAAAATGAAAAAGTTTAAATTGATTTTAAATTTTAAGGGCACGGAAAACAAACTCGTAAGAGCTTTCATTACAATAATTAACACTTTTTGAGGAAATTAACTTTCGTGTTATTTAAAACGAAGGGTTATAATAACAAAGCGTGAAATAAGATGCATTAATTTAAAATCTAATCGGGGACCCTTTATCAAACCCAATCGGCTTTAAGAAAAAAGATGCAAGCGAATAATGTCATTAAGTCGTACAGTATAAAGTTCAAATTCAAACCTTAGGATCATGTTCTGTGTGGCGTTGCCGCCTCACCTGTAAGTAAGGTCGACCGCGCGGAAGCCGCGCCCGAGCCTTACCAGCTACACGCCTGTAACAAACAAAACCACTATATAAAATACATTCTATAGATATTTTAGAGTAAATGACATACCTATTGGTAGATATACTAATCCTAAGATAAGACAGTAGTTTTTTGTAAATGACGACAAGGATAAGAAAGGAGTGAATAGATACAGCAATGACGGCTGATATGTAATGGAAGAAAAGAACATGTTATACCGACCCTACATAAAGTGGGATAAGGGCAAGAAGAAGAAGAGGTACGAGTATAGAGACAAAATACTCATGAGGTTCACTCAGTCGGCATTCTTGTAAATTTGCTAAAAACACTACATTTTTATTTCGAGCTTAGAAAACCAAAGTATTAAGGTTGACTGTGTTGTGTAATATTTATGTTCTTCCTGTAGGTATAGTTGTTGAGATTGCAAAGGAGAAAGCCCACGCCGGTCACATTGAAGTGCCGGCACTCAGAATCCATTTGTGCAAATATGCCGTTTTACAGCCAACGCGTACAGATTACGCTATCCCATTTGCCATACTGATCACATTTATTTTCATTAAACTAAAGGTCATTTTATATGACTAAGTAAAATCAATATAAAAGGCAGTGCTGTTCGATTCTTGACTTTACTTTGTTGCACAAATAGCTACGATAAATTGGTGACTCGAATTTAGAGAATTTTACAACGTTGTTAAACTTTTAAAAATAAAGAGTCCTCTCTTTGTAGGCTTTATAGGACACGTATGTTATACATATTTATTGGAACGTTTTCAGATAAAAAGTGTCATTGCTGGAAACAATAATTTCATTATTTTACATTGTAAAATAGAGATCCTTTGAGAGCTATACATGAAATAGTCATCAACTATATAGGACAATATTATTTTGTAGCATTATAGATATTATAGAAAACAAGCAGCTTTCTTATAATATGACAAAAACAACTTTCTACGTTGTGTAGTTGTGTTAGGCAATGAGCAAGTCATATAGCTTGTAGAACCGACAACAGTCGCGGAATAAAGGTTCGCCCACCCACCCAATAGACCGACGATATTGTTAAGATCGTGGGCATTCGATTGAAGAGCTCAGAATCGTTCGTCCTGGAATGTGTAGGGGAGGCCTATGTGTTAGATTTTTTTAGACTGATGAAGATGATTATTTTATCTAGTAAATTATCTAGTAGTTACTTTAAACGTTGATAAATGTATCTTGAATGTCGGCAGCTCCTACTCTGAACGTCTGAGTTTTTATCTCTTCTTAAATTTGTGGTTTTATTATTATTCAGAAGCTCGGACTCTCCTGTTCTTATTGAATATCTTGTGGGTATGTTTGTAAGTTGATAGGTATATTTTGATCATAATTACTTATGGGGTAGTACGAGTAGGAGGGTAAACGTTTACGCGTCGACTAATAATAAAAAAATACAAATCAGAAAAACGCAATGCACAAACCATGTCTAGCTATGGGAAAAACCCCAACCCCACATCCAACCAAGTAGGTATACTTAAACAAAACAGGCCAGTATCGATTCACTACGGGGCTTCCATTAGCAGGGTTAGAAAATGGGTGCGAGCCTTGAGCCTTTCACGTAAAGAGCTGCAGAAATCTCAGCATATTATACTCACAAGAGCTAAAGGAGACAAGGCAACGCTGGCATACAATAAAATATAATTTAAAATTATTGACAAATACGTAGGTTCATTAATATTTAAACACACAAAAACGAGCATGTGTAGACATTTAATCATGAAATTATTATTTTTTTCAAGCATGTTAAACGTTAGATGCTTTTTATTTTTGTTTAGATAATTTATTTTTTTATTAGTAAAATACAATGAATAACTTCCTAACAAAAAAGGCCAGTTCCTAGGTATTATTTAGTATATTATGTTTTGCTTTAGGCCAGCAATGCCCAGTCTCCTCTATTTTTATCGTTTGTTCCACTTAAGCTACAAGTATAAGATTGAAAACTGTTCGCAATATTTCCCCTTAATTTGTACGGACATTTTTTCTCTGGCAATAAAATATTTACGGGGCTCCAATGAATTCGAGAGCTTCCTCCATCTTCCACTTGGACGAATTAATTCATTTTCATGAACAAACAATATAAATATTGAATATTTATTGAAGCGATTGTTTATGGGGTTGTTTTCTATACGCTTACACGGAAATAAAAAGAAAAAGAAGGTACCTATTTTATTAAATCCGAAGAAAATAGAAAATACAAACTACTGCTATATTCAAAAAGATAAGCATAACAATAAATTAATAATAAGAAGTACAAATTATTATGTTCTCATAACCTCTGTAAAAAATATCTGTAAAAAACTTCAAATTCTGAGCACGTTATTACCGTCTCATTTTGCCGTAGGTATAGTAAACGCACGGTACGTAGGTATAGCGAGATGTTGCAAAAACTCAGTGCATCGGTCCCCAGTTCTGAGAAGTGCAATATCAGTGATCTTTCCGTGGACGTCGTAATAGCGGATGTGACGATGCACTTAGAGATAGGCCTTGTATGTACAAATTTATTAAAACTTGTTACAAGCCCACGATGTCAGCTTACCTATTATGGAGAACCATTTAGCTATACTTGTGTAGGGCAAGTATGAACATTATTTACTTGCAAACATACTTTATTTGTTTTTAATGCTTTTTCGCCTTAGTATTATATAAGTTGTGAGGTACTTAGTCTATAAGATTTTTGTAAGACTACCCTCATAATGTATTCTTGACTTGAAACCAGTTGTTCTATAGAAGTATCAAGCCGAATAGTGATTTTTGTATTTTTGAGCATAATTGTACTATATTATAATTTTATAGTTATTGTTTTTTTTTATAATAACTGTCATATTTTTCAATTACAGTCACAAATCATTTAGGTTAATGTATTTATAAAAATATCTCACTTTGATTTCGTGTTTTCTAGTAATAATTCTACACCAACACAATAGTTCACTTCGCCGGAGTGAGCTTTGTCACGCCAGAGCTAGTCACGCTAGAGGTTTCCTTCTGAATGTAACTTTTCTTTATAAAACTTTTTTATTATAATGAGTTTCTGCGAACGTTTCTTGGATATGTTCTATGAAATATTAGAGGCCGTAGCATTTATGGTTATTTAGCGCGAATCCTAAATTATTTTCAGCCGATAGATTTTTTGCCTTATTCCGTCGTGATACGGTTGTTTGTTAACTGTTTTATGATAACCAATCGTTGAAAAATAATGGTTTCAATTTTAATCTAAAGGCTGATGCGGTTGCCAAATATATTTTTCGGCGATTCGAATTTATTCGTTCGTTTTGTTGAATGTCCGTAACAAAAGTTATCTATTTTTAAATCAAGGTGTAAATATAGATTCTTAATTCTTAATTCTTTATTGCACACAATATAAAACACAGGAAAAAAACAGAAATAGAGGACATGTACAAATGCGAGCTTAACCCTGAATAGAGTTTTCTTACAGCAAACCTTTGAGGCTAGAGAGAGGTGACTATATAGATTTAATAGATAAATACGTAAGATTTATGAAATCATAATAATAGCTATGTATTTAATAAAAACATTCTTGGTTTTTAAAACCAAAATATTAGGTAGCTTTACTCTCCGAAATATTTTCATCCTTCATAAATATCGTAGTCTCGTATCTCGTGTTTTGCGAAAACGCTCCAGCATAAAAATGTAAATGGGAAAAGTGACACAGGTACAGCCATAGAGAAAAGTGCAAAAGCACAAAAGAACAAGAAAAACATTGTCAACAAAACAATGTCATTTCAATTTATTAATTTCATATACTGGCATAAAATATTTTATGTATTGTTTTTTTTTTTTTAGTAGTTTGTAGTATTTTCTGTAAAATTTGCAAAATTTTAGCGACATCCCTTACATAAAGCTATCACTATTGAATCCATGAATGGAGTAAGCACTGGCTTTCTTGTCAAGAGCTATTAGGTATTGTTTTTTTATATTAATTATATTTTGAACGTAACTGTACTGCATTGACATGGTGAGTACATGCAAGTGCATCAAGCAAACCTTTATGGTTGAATGTCATAATTTAGGGGGCGCGAGACTCTTTGTTTTGCCCGCTTTACGACTTGATAGCGAGCCGTGCAATCTGATACCTCGACTACATGTCCATGCATATTATCACTGTACATACGAGTATATTATGCACAAGTACATGTCTTGGTTCACTTAATAAAATTAAAATAAAAATTAGAGTTTTTTGTGTTTGTAACTTGACCTTCTACACAGCTTAGATTTAGCTTGTAGGAGCCTCTTTGAGGAGCATTTAAAATCCTTTCAACTATGCTTGGTTTGAAAAAACTAGTGACTCGATAGGATGAAGAAGCTTTGGATTGTTTTCTCTGCAGAGTTTATTTTATTTATGTAGAGAGCGCTGATATTAGCCATAATCCATTAGCTTCAAACGTACAAGTCATATACCTTACATAATTTATCTTCTGGCAATTTTAATGATATTTATGTATGCATTTACTCTATAATTTGCTTGGGTAAGGTATACAATTTTGTAAAATAATGTACATTTGAGTTTGTACAATGAAATAACATACAAAAACAATTTGAAAGCATAATAATTTAATGTATTAAAGTTTATGAAAGCTCTTCAGACTCTTGTTCTACAAAAACGAATAATCATTTAATATTATGCAAGACAGAACTAAAATTCCTCCTTGCTTGCTTTTTTGACTGGCCTCTCAGCTCAGTTGGTAGTAGTTATTTATTTATTTATAAATTTTATTTATGTAGAGAGCGCTGATATTAGCCATAATATTTATAAATTTATTTATTTATAAATAAATAAATATATATTTATAAATAAATAAATATATATTATTTATTTATAAATTATATTATATATAATATTATTTATTTATAAATATATAAAATAAATATATATAATAAATATTGTGGACAATTCACACAACACTACCCAGCCCCAAACTAAGCAGAGCTTGTAATATGGGAACCGGATAGCTGATATAATACTTAAATACATATTTTTTTGTAAATACATACTTAGAATACAATATAACATATAGTCAGTTATTTTTCTTTTTTTTTACCTTATTTAGAAAGTTGTTTTTACTCTGTCTGAATAACTTCGTATAACGTAGTTGAAATATTTCCAAAACTATATTATTAAGACTAACATATTGCATGAGATAAATCCTCCGTGAGGGGACTCAGCAATGGCTCTAATCCCAGGACATGTGTGTCTTATGGACTTTTATTAAACCAACTCATTACATGAAACAATATATTTGACGTAAATGCTCTACCCGTAATGGAATGAAGAAATGTTTTGCTTCATCACAGCCGACAGTATTTGAACCGACGGGTTTGTAAATACCTTATTCCAGACAAAGAGTCATCGAGTGTATGTCTAGGACTGTTAGTGCGTTATTTATGTTTGGGCGTATAATTTTAGACATATTTATTAGCTGTTTGAAAAGCTAGTGGACCTGCCCCGGCTACGCATGGGTTTTAAATGTACTGCTATAGAATGACACTAACATTGACTAAACAATGTTTCGACAAGCTGTTATAAGTAAAATATTATAATAATTTGAAAAAGATTAAAAAAGTTTTAGTTATAATGCAAACTATCTCTTTACAAAATTTCGTTGGTTCAGTGGATTAAACGTGTAACTGTAACATCGGACACACTATCAGTAGAATAACCTACATATACAAATATAAGTTCATAAATACTATGCTGAAATTTTAAAAACAAAAATACGCACGCTCCTTTTAATTAGTGAACACATAAAGCATTTTTATTTTCACCGTCTAAAATACCCTTGTTATACATCTGCCCTGAAAATTATTTCAGTCGGGGCTCTAATTCTGGTAGGTACATTTGCGATGAGCTTAGCAAGAACGAGAAAGCGGCGCGCTTTTCATCTTTGAAGCGCAACATTTACATTTTCGTCTCATTTATTTGCTATTTCGGGCCACCTTCCCCCCCTTTCCCACCCCCTTCCAACGCCCTCACTCCAATGAATAAGTCTCAGCGTGCGTCAGAGAACAAAATTGGGAAGGAATGCTCTATAAAGTCTAATTAAGTTTGAAGTGAATGCACAAATGTAAGGAAGTATAAAAATGTCTATAATAAAGGAGAATTTATTTTTCGGCACCTCGTATATTCATGAGAGAATTTAAACGAGAAATGTTTGTGGTTGCGACTGTTCACAATAAGTTTATTATTTTATTTCGGCTGTGGCAGCTCACTTGCGTAGCTTACCTCCTGAATAAAAACGTACTGTTGTCAGCAAAAACGCATTCATGATTCAATTATATTTACGAGCACAAGTTTTTGGCACCTACCTACTTTCTTAGATTTTGTCAATAAAATTGCTACTTTATTTCGATTTTATCGTTTGATTATTCATTAATCACTCACCGTCGGATAAAAGACAGTAGTAAAAATCCTTTTAAATAATCGTAAATCTTTTCGTTTCGAGTGTAAATCAGAACAGAAATTTTAACACTTCGGTAAAAAGGAAGCGAAGTGGCACATGATCAGAATGTAATTGCCGTTTTATTGTAATTATTCCGGCTTTTATTAAGATATTTTACGTAGAAAAATCGTTGGATTGTTATTCAGCGGACGTCTCGCATAAAAATAATGCGTCCCTTACGCAAACCTTTTGTCTTCGAGGCGACGCTTCTATTATAGAAATTGTTTGGTCCCCCTCCCTCCCTCTGTACCCTCCTTCACATTTTTATTTGACATTCGGAGCTTGCATTTGGGCAGGATGCAACTCTGGTCCGTGATTGAATTATCAAAATAAGGGGATTCTAATTAGATTTACTTACATTACATTCACAATGTAGATATCACACGTATGTAGGTACCGTATGTAGGTACCTACTTCACTTATATTTATGTAATATTTCATTTATTGAAAACATATTTTACTCTAAGTCTGAATGCCACTTAAATATAACTTAGTCGTAGAGGTATTACACAACACCGATCACTGATACAAAAGTAGGTATAGCACACATGGGTTTTCAAACTCCCCGATAGAAAAACAAGAAAGGCCCGGAACAAACCCGGAATATAAATCGCCTTGTTATAATTTTCCGGGACATTGTGATTCATGAAGTTTGCAGACCCTGACGGTTTGATTTCACGGATATACACACACAAAGTTTTAGGCCCGTATTTAAAAACTGCTTGAGTCTGAGTCTTGAGTCTGAGCCTCAAGCTCAGATTTTTTGATAGTCCTCCGTTGAAAAATGTCAAATGTCAAAAATATATGCTTGAGGCTCGACAAACTGTCAGAAAATCTATGCTTGAAAGCGCTTGAGGTTCAACTCAGACTCAAGCAATGTTTCTGAATAGGGGCCTTAGATTGCAATTTTAGCTGTTTTTCGCTTCTATTTATATTTAGATAGTAGCTAAATAATACCTGTTTGCATAAACGCAAATTCTAAAAATAAACAAAATTAAATACTTTAGTAACTATTTAAGAAATACATGAAATTTTTACGTTCTTTTTAAAATATAAAATAAAATTACCTTACCTCTGTATGATAATCCAGGGAGATACAATTAACAAAAAAAAAAGCCGCCGACAAAATAAGCTCAAGTTTTTATTCAAACCGGTGTCGAAGCGAAACTCAAGATATTAACATTCGTATGTAAATGGGTCGTTTCCAACAGTGCCTCGTCAGCGAAGACGTTATTTCGAGATAAGGCTAAGTAAGAAAAGTGGGTTTATTTTTACAGGCCGCAGTCATTTCGACTGCTAAGGTTTCAATGTTTTAACTGATTAAATTCATAATGATAACTGTATTTTTTTTTATAATTGTATTTTTTTTTCAATGTAGGTAGTTTAATGCTTATTAAGCCTGACGTTTATTGACTCCTGTGAAATTAATTCCAATAACATTTTATTTTGTTTTAACGTAACGGTAAAACTTTTATTCAAAAATAATATTTATGATGTACCTATGCGCTTATAATATCGTGCAATTTGATGTTCAGAATACCAAACCAAATGAATTGCATATAGTGAAGACTGATGAAAATGTTATTATAAGTAGGTACATAATTATTATGAGAATCTTAAAAATTCCATGATGAGCACACGTTTGCGTACATACAGAAGCATTTTTTTGTGCTAGCATAATATGAAATAGCCTGTTAAATTTTGACTGTCATTAAGTTTAACATGGTAAAAATTATTGTCGTACCGAAAATAAAATATCTCGAATAGATCTTTATGCGGAAAGCTTTTAAAATTCGAGCTCTCACCTCATTTGCATCATCATTGACAAACGTCAATAGGAATAATATATTTGTATCCCTCAACAAAACGATAACAAAAGGAGTACATTGCGTAACATCTGACAAAAGGTCGCAATATAAATATCAATGGCATGTTTGCCGAAATTACGAGCGATCACAATGAAGAAGAAAGCTTGTTGTTTCTTAGAGTTCCGTACCCAAAGGCGCTAGCGGAACCCTTACTGAGCATGTTTTATCCGTTTATCTATGTAAGTATGTATGTCACAAAACTCTACTTTTGATCTATTATAAAATGAAGAAGGTTTGTGGCAGTTTTCAGATGATTAAAAAAACAACAGCATCTAAACTTTCGAAATATAACTAAGTATCAACTTTTCCAACATAAGAACGGTCAAACAAGACGAATGAGTTTAAAATAAAAATGTTTGTATGCTCTTTTCTTTGTAAAATTATCGACGAGAGACTCTAAGGGTGCTAGTACGACTTGCACTTGGTTGGTTTTATTTCCGTTTCGTGATGAGCAATACGATTTGGATAGACTTGAAACTCTGATGCTCAAAAGTATCAAGCAAGTATATGTAATTATGTACACTTACCTACTTACTTACTTTATAATTTGAACACCGTCTGTAAAATTTTGATTGTATTTTTATATGGTCGAGCGTCTGATATTCTGCATTATCTTTTATTAGCATATTTCAAAATAATGCCTTTTAAATTCACAACGCGAATGAAGGGACGAGGTCCGTAGCCAGTGCCCCAACGAGTTTCCTCAATTGCTTTGCCAAATATTTATTAAATTACCCGGGTAAGCGTTACACCAAAAAGGTCCACATTAGTTAGCGATTTAGGGTTGCTCCGTCAATATCACGAATAGGACTTCATACTTTAAATTTGACGTAACGAACTTTTTCATGTGACTTACGTCAATGTATACCTAGCCTTGGTATAATTTAAAATACTAACCGCGGTTTTCTGTTATGAAGTAAAATTACAATTCTACATACTTTAAAATTAACTTTTTTTATATATAGCTAGAATAGTTAGATCAACAAAATTGTTTGCAAAACGTGCCAATATTTAAGACATTGATATGTTATAAGTATTCATATTATTGAAAACCCAGCCAAAAATATCCCAACCATAGCTTCCAACTCGTCCGGAAACGTTATCTCAGTAGAAACTAAACAACTCACTCTGAACGAATGGATATTCTAAAACAAAACAGACATAACTAACCTTTGAACTCAAAATAATCTGAGCTTTATTATTAAGTACGACAGTCTAGAATCGCTTGAAGAAATAAAATGAAATGTGCCTTTTATACATGATGCTAAAACAATGCTGGATCAGTATATATAACCTCGACGCTACGAGATAACTAGATACCGCAAAACCGAGACTATTGAAATAACTTGCAGACTAAACCATCCTACACAAGACCTTAGTTTTAACCCTTAAATGTTGCCAGCGCTGAAGCAGAAAATACCCTTCTAATTTATCAGACAAAATCTTCAGCAATATTCTTGAATGTGTTGAAACGGTGAGCGAGGAAAACGATAAATCTTGAGAATTCTACAACTTTTGCTAAAAATAAACGATGAGATTGCAATGCAACGAAGCTCAATGGCAATGCTCTCTTGACTTTTATTAAAATAAAAATTTGCTGTGAAGTGATCGTTTACATTTAGCGTACAAACAATCGAAATTAGTCTTGGTTTAAGATAATCAATAAATAAAACAAAACTTAAAGAACTTTCCCATGTAATTTTTATGTTAAAGTCAAAAGTGACAGCTATCACTAAAAATACAGTCTCACTTTAGTTGAAAGAATAGGCAAATAAATAGATACCTATACAATGAAATAAATAATCTAGATATTTGCACGATTAATATTTTAAAAATATCTCAAATTCATAAAAATGTTGTGATATTTAAATGGGTTATTCAAATAATATTTCAATCTTTATTCAATAAGTGGTTGGTACTGGATTGTTCAAATAACCAATGTTTGACAATTGAGGTAGCAGCCATGTTGCTTTATCAACCAATAAGAACGCGTCTTGTGAGTAAATCCAAGATGGCGGGTGATATTGTGTCATTCCCTATTATTAACCCGTGGAGGACGGACTTGAGTCAGGTAAAGGCGTTAGCTTGAGATATTTTTTGTAGTCGCATAAAGCTTTTAAAACGATCTGACATTATTTTTAATAATAGTTATGAATGCAAAATACTAGGTAACATTTAAATTTTACATGTATCATGCTCAGCTCTTGGTAAAGTCCTAATTGGTTCTCGATTAAAATTCAAGTGTCGAAGTATGTTAATAAAATCTGTGACTAAAATGTGAGAACAGATGTTTAGGGTGAACGAACTTTGAACATGCGTTCACGCATCCAATGCTTAGGATTTATTTATAGCTTCTACATGTCAATCCCGACATAAGTAGGTATTTTTAATTAAGCATGAACTTTTTTTACAATTATTGACAATGTGATAATAATTTAACGACCCAACAATGTCATTTTATGGCAATTAAAATGTCGTAAATTTTAATAGTATTAAATTAAGTTTATGTGACCAATCAAATGTTTCAACGAACATAAATCAATTTCCTCGTATTTTGTAAATTTTATGGTAGGTTAATTGTTATAAAATTATATAGTGGGACTATATTTTATATCTTTCCCAGTTTGGTACACATTTAAAAAATGAACCATTCAAGAGTTCTTGAAGCTAAATGTTTTTACAGAGATGCATTCATTGGTTTGCAGAAATAATTACTAGCTCAATGAATGAAGTTGCCAGTCTTTGTATCTCTGCTTTATTATTTGCGACAAGAATTAATTGAGTAGGCATGATGTAAAAACGGTTAGAAACATAATATAACTTTTATACGTGAATGAACTGTTTTACTTTACCTTATATTTAAACACAATTTAATTTAAGAGTTCCCAAGTAATAATTTGCCAATGTAATATAAGTAAATAAGTAGGTGTATAACTAGAAACTTAAATACAGCGAGCATTTACTACCGGTTTTCTTAAATTGGAAACTCCGACTGATCGAATCTACGTTTAACTTGGACTGTAAAAACTTTCTTTGTTACCCAGATGCTATCGGATAAACTCTTTCATTTCTACTAAGGGGAATAGACGACGGGTTCAGAACAATTTCGAGATACACGAGTTAAACTTTGAAAAGGTATTCTTATCCATCGTGATATTCAAACTTTTTGTTTTTGAGATTAGAGAAGCGTCTTTCATTGTGTCCGTGCTTTTGTTATGTTGGTAAGTACTCGGGGTAAATATAAAAAACAAAATTATATCTTTCTCGTTATGATACTGGCTGATATTTCATAATCTATACCTACCTGATCATTTCAATCCTTCTGGTCGTAGTTTTGAAGTTATGAAGAAAACTCTGTGCATGTGCACTATGCCCCTACTCTATGCACCTACTCTAAAACGAGGAAAGAAAACATCTTGTGGAAACCGGTGTGTCATATATAGGATCTGAAAAATTAAAAACATGTGTTGAGTGGAAGAAAGAAGCTCTATGAGGTGCAATTCAAATCTTTCATTTCACCACACTGTGCTAGTGACACGTTAAGATCATTTCAATAAAAAAAATATAAAATATTTTTATGTGTAGGTATAGAATGTCCCTAAGTCACAAAAAGAAGAATGAAATAATAATAAATTAATCAATAGTGTTTTGTATGGAATTTACATGGGATAATATGTTAATTTTATTTCACATTGTTTTCAGGAAGACCTATTTTTATTCTTCCCCATCCAGACCGGTTTCCCTCAACCACCACAAAGTCTTCGGCCCTACTCAAAACGTATCTTACTTAAACATTAAATGAATCTAGCACATCTTCTTGAAACGATAATGAATCCACCTGCGCGTATGAATAAGGAATTCGCGGCGGAGACTGCAATAACAAAATAACCTCCCGGGGATCCAATTAAAACGTTATATCCTCACAATTCCACAGGGTCGAGAACTTTCCGAATACCTCCCGACTTTAGTACAGCTAGCAAAATTAAACGCTGGAAATTTATGCAAAGCTGCTAAATTTACCTAAAAGTTTATGCAGCGGTTTTTCTGAATGACAATTTTAAATTTCAATTGAATGAATAATTTATCATCTTTTCGACATGTATTTCAAGCAATAAATATAATCTGAATCTGAATCTGAATGATAACGCAAGTAATTATCTTCAAAAAGCAGTAGGTATCTTAGCAATATTACTAGTACAGTATTATCTTATCTGTGGCAATATTAACATTTTTTTCTTTTCGAATAAGAATAAAATTAAATTATCAGAAATCAATCTATTCTGAACGCAACACGTTACGTATCACTTAATACAGATTGTAAATAGGCTTTACCTATTTACAATCTGTATTAAGTGAAGCAATTAATCTAAGGTACTGATCGCATATTACTTACAACATAAGTAATATGCGATCAGTACCTTAGATTAATTGCTTCACTCGCATACTCAGAATATTTCTCTTAGAATAATCTCTCAAGCAACGTCTTTCGTCAAGGAATGCCAAGTTTTGTACTTACGAATAAAATTATTATTTTTACTCTGTGCGGTTACCGTTATATGCATAAGGTTATATCGAAGAAATTATGTGAAACTTCTCATCATAGTATACCCACTTAGCATATTCAGTGCATTTTAACGATCTACATATTTCCAGTATTGTATACTAATCTACAGGCTGATGATGATGAGTGTCAATAGCTTCACCAGTCATCCTATGATTGTCTACTAGTCCAGTCCATAATAAACCCACCCACTGTCACACTGTGACACTGTCGCGCCCAGCACGTCGCAGTCACTACGTGTTAGTTAAATGTGTGAAATAATACATATAATACATATAATATATATTTTAGTTTTAAGGTATTTATGCTATGGGCCCTGTATTTTTGTACTTACTATGTTGCCTGAAATAAATAAATTTATTATAAAGATGATGAGACAATAACATGTTTTTTTAAAGCAAAAGGTTTAAAACCTTTACAAAAAAAACAATAATGACCACAAAAGTCTAGCCTTCATAAAATTGGTAAAGAACTATGGCTAAACTCATAATCCCTAGTGCTCCAGCTATGAGCACGCTCCAATATTTATAAATAATAACATAAAACAATATAGCGGTGGCTCTTAGAGCTACATAAATCGCGCCCCGAGAATAAATGGATTACTTGTGTACTCGGAGCGCCATCTAGCATGGGGCGCGCGAAACTACACAACCGTGGTCACACAGTCATGTCTCGATTTCGGAGCCGAGAGCCGACTTTCGCAGTATTCTGACTTTTTCAGTATTCAATACAGCTTGCCTGATTTGTTAGGTAAAAAGGAATTCTATTGTTATATATTGATCTAGGTATGGTTTTGTTATTTTTTGTTGTTATTACAAAAAAAAAAAATTTTTTTTGATGCATAATAACAGATTTTATTTACTTTTATCTATAGAGTTCTAAATAAATTGTGGTCTAAAAAGAGAATTTAGGAAAATCATGTTCTGTATTGTTACCCTGCATCCAACAAAAAGTATCATCCTGCATTTAATTTGATTATGCAGAATTCTTTATTTAATGTTTTACAATTTTTTTTTGTAAACGCTAGGACATTAAAAAAAATAATGACTAGTGATTTTATTAGTTTCAAAGTAGAAAAATTATAAGATAAGATAAACAAAATTAACATTACAGTCAATATTCTGTTCGGTGTGACTGCGGTCCATGAGTTAGTGTTATTGCGCGGATTTCCTCGCTTCCGTACACGCATTCACTTACACCCCACTTATTGTGGGTAGTCGTAAAAATCTGAAGGAATTATTTTAATAAATTGATTGCGTTTTCAAAACATCTTCGTCCCCTCTGTTTAAAGATTTGATTTGGAATATATTTATTTTGAGTTTTATGACATCTGTATTTGAATTGTTAGATCGTGTTTCAGCTGGGAATAACTGAGTTAAACGAGTATTGCATACCTACTTTACTTCTATTAATAATTAATTTAAACAACCCCTTTACCTACTAATAAAAAAATAATAACCTTGTGGTTAGTTTCTTCATTAGTTTTTCGAAAATGACTTACCTACTTGTAATTTAAGCTTAATTTTTTTTTTATTTTGTATGTAATTATTAAGAGAAAAAAATAATATCATTTTGGAAAAAAAATATAAGTTGATAACTTCGACACATTAATAAATAAATATTGTAAACACTACACACAACACTATTAAGAAAACAAAACAAATATTGGTTCTCGGTGGGGTTCGAACCCACGCCTTCCACAGCGCAAAAATCAAAGCTACCAACTGAGCAATGAAGGCTGTAAAAGTAAGCTCTATGTACTCTTCTAGTTTAAATGCACTAACATCGAGCGAAAGCCACTTGGCTGCAACGCGGGTGTTCCCTACACCCAGTAAGTTATGTCTGTCTGTCCGTCCGACTTTACTGTCTCATTAGTACTAATTAGATGAACTTAAAGCAGTCTTTGGAGTGAGTGGTTTGGATGAGATTTATTGATTGAAGAGCTTTTGAAATGGTCAGAAAATAATTATTTCAAAACATAATAATTCCGTATTTTGTAAGTCAAATCCGGAGAGCAATATAGGAATAGGGGGCTTATTCTTTAAATTGGTAAGCAAAGTTTTGTAATGACATGTTGAGAGTTCAGACTAGAGGGGTGCCATCATTAATAAATTGTAATACAAAAATGTGTAAGAATAACAACATTAAAATTAAATGATGATATTAGTTCTTCTATGATAGCCAATATACAACATTTGTGTGGTCATCTAAACAAATCAGTCAGTTGGCGTTTTGTGTTATGCACAGCAGACTCCAGCGAAAATTGTAATAAAAATTCAACCAAAACCTATAAAAATAGAAATTATACCTGTTATTAGAATGAGTAACCTATAATAAAGGTCAAAATGACCTTTACGTAGGTACGAGTATGTAATCAACTTAATTCCAACGAAGACCACACATGAAGACTTTATGTACCGCTCTTTATGTATAAATCTGAGTGGAGTAATTAAGAACGGAGAACTAAATTAAAAAGAAACTGAGTATAAAATAATTTCAATTTCAATTTATTCACTTTTAGAATAACATTACAGATATTTAAAACCTGGGGAGGATAATGTACTTGCGTCACGATAATGTATACTTATAGGTACACCATGTTATTACGATGCCAGTTAAGCTGCATGGTACCTACACTAGCAATTTAATCGTTGATTTTTTCTTTTTTGTTCAAGCACTGGATACTTGCACGTGCCCTTGAGACTTTTTAAGACGTATCCGACTAAGATTGGTTAGGTTGTGTTAGAACATAAAAATTACACTCAAGGCGAGCGAGCAGAGCGAGCGTGCCACGGCAGCGGCCGCCACAGTGCTAAACAAAGATTTTTTACAGTAAAATCAAAGATTCTAATGCTCTTCTGAGCTATTATCCATCCCTAGATAAAAAAAGTAATAGTTAATTGAATAATTGAACTGCTACAGTGTAGGTACATGGGCCTCAACAACTTCATAGTGAAAAAAGATGGATTCATTTTAACGGGGTGTACATTAACTGGCATTAAATTAATCGGACCCAAAACCTTCAGCCTTACCCCCAAGTTTGGTGAAGTGCACCGAGCATAGACAGCTCTTGATTTCAAGCGATTGGCAGCAAGCTTTGAAAAAAAAATAAAGCTCAAAAGCTTTGAAAAAAAACGTATTAGGAAAAATCTTTTAATAGCAAAACGATTTTAACAAGACCAAGTTATTTAACGTAGTGGTCTACCTGATGTTGAGTTTGTTCGGTTGACCTCTTTGACTCTTTGATTGTTGACCCTAAATACAGTTGATTTACCTCACAAAGTGCATTGAGGACGTGTTCCATGCTACATTGCACTCATCACTCTGAGACAAAAATACTATATTTTAGTAGGTATTATAAACTTTATGACATACCCAATAAGTCTTAGTTTCCATCGCCATCTATTTCGATTAATATCAAAACTTTTTTCGCTACACCAAAAGTTGGTACAACACATTTCTAGGGTTAAACTTTTGAAATTCTTGGCAAAATAACAGAAAACTAAAATCATTTTACTGAGCACAGCACTACTTTCACGTGTTAAATCAGAAGGCAAACTGGCAATTATTTGTCACAAAGCTTTCTCTTTGCGCGTCAAAAAAAGTAATTTGAATTTTTAATAGAAAACTGGGTCAAATTGTCATTCTTAGAAATGCTTGCGCACTTTGTGCAGCTTTTGTACTCTTTCTTCTAAAAGGATAAACAAACGTTTTGTTCCAAATTTAAATTAGGTTGCCTGTTCCTAATTTACATTTCTCTATTGTCTTGCATAAATCCTTTTTGGTGAAATATTGTTTGTCAGCTATTAAAGCTACCAAATTAACAATAATATTTAAATGTGCTTCGATTTTTCTACAGCATTTCGTAATTTAAATTATTGTGAAAATAAATAGAATGTTTTCTATGTAGGTACCTACACTTACTTAAACTATATAATGAATAAAATAATTTAACACGTGTCATAGCAAATTAATTTTACTAGGAACCTTTATAATTTTCCGTCCCCGAGCTCCGATGTCAGTGCAACCATTAAAATGTTACTGAATACGGTTCCATATTTCACTTCCAGAACGCGCAGATAAAATAGTTTTTAAATTGTAAAGAGCGCCATCTATCGAAAAAGAGATGAACTTTTATGGACTTAGAAGCTTTAAGCTCAAGTTTGCGCATGACAGAATGTTTGATAGAATATTACGAGCACCTTTTCGAGTTTTTTAAGTTGGATGAAGAGGAATTGTTTTGAATACTGACAAGATTATTATGCTAAAACCATTAAAATATTGAGGTAGTCATATTTTAATAATATTACTTGTATTGATTTATCTGCTTAGGTATGATTTTATTTTTATACTGTTTGGTTACTAAGTTAAAACATTCAAACTCATCATATTTTTTATTTTCATGATTATCTATTATGATCATGATTATCTCTATATTGACCATGCAATATGCCTATTTAAAAAAGAGCTGTTTCATAGCTTTGTTTGCTGTTCAGTAGAAATGTAAAAAGCGCCCTCTGTATCGTCGCAGTCATATCACGATGCTTTGATATAAGTCAGGGGTCCTAAACATTTCGAGTGAGCATGTAATAATTAAGCTTTTTGGACATAATAAACTTTTTTGTATTGACACAAAATCCATATGCACCGGTGAATGATACCTTTAGACGTACCTACGTATCTATTAGTAGTAGTATTCTTGTTTGTCTCTTTCAATTGTATGTACTTATTTCAAACATGATTGTATGATCATTCATGAATAAATGATGTGATGTACTTTGAAATGATTATTAATCACTATTACCTATTCTGTATCAAAACAGTTTGATATCGTGATCTAGAAAATGTGCCTACCTATACGACATAATTATGTTTGCTCATACGCTCTTAAGAAAACATACCGCCAATATAAATGTTGTATTAGGGACTGACAGACAGATAGACGGGCAGAGCAAAACTATAATGATTAGATTCGTTGTTGGTTATTTCGCTTTCAATAATTCTTTGTTACCTCTATAAAATAAAAAGAAATAACTCCACAGAGTAACTTTATTTAAAGCTGCATTATGGATAAACAAAAAGTATTTTTTTTATTAATTCCTAATAAAACTTTAATACTTAAATACTCATCCTTTTTAGGGTTCCGTAGCCAAATGGCAAAAACGGAACCCTTATAGATTCGTCATGTCTGTCTGTCTGTCTGTCCGGCCGTGTCACAGCCATTTTTCTCCGAAACCATAAAAGCTAGGCTGATGAAACTTGGTGAGTAGATGTATTCTGTGAACCGCATTAAGGTTTTTACACAAAAATAGAAAAAAAACCATAAATTTTGGGGGTCCCCATACTTGAAACTGAAACTCAAAAATTTTTTTTTCATCGAACCCATACGTGTGGGGTATCTATAGATAAGTCTTCAAAAATGATGTTGAGGTTTTTAATATCGTTTTTTTCTAAACTTAATAGTTTGCGCGAGAGACACTTCCAAAGTGAAAAAAAGTTGGTCCCCCCCCCCCCTCTAACTTCTAAAATAAGAGAATGATAAATCCAAAAAAAATATTATGTTGTACATTACTATGCAAACTTTCAACGATATTTGGTTTGAACGAGATCTAGTCAGTAGTTTTTTTTTTATACGTCATAAATCGTAAACCGCAATTTACCTTTCGACGAACTACAAAAACCTTTATATTATGTTAATTGATGCTACGGAACCCTTCATGGGCGAGTCCGACTTGCACTTGGCTGCTTTTTTTTACTAGCCTACATCGTCTCACTGCTGGCCAAAGGCTTGATACATTAAAATTTACATACATTCTTTTTATTAAAATAAATTTTGACAACATACATTTCATTAAAATAAAAACACTGCGTATGATTTGAATTTAATTTTGTGAAGTATTTTTTTTATTAACGCTTATGCTTTTATTTTGTTTTATAAATCTCTACCTTTAAAATGTATTGCTGAGATAACAGCCAAATGTTGATGATCCCTATTCCGGAGCATCCTCCATATCAATATGAGGATACTAACGCACACAACAAAAATCTTAGCTTGTGTGCTTTAGAATTTCAACAGGCCATTGCCACGCCGTCCTTTCGACGCCATGTTAGTTTGTTTTCTATCTCTCTTGCTCTAAGCTGGTCTTTCATTGGTCAAATGAGACAAGCGATTATCCTATACCTATCTCTTTTTAGTGATATACTGATCACAGCGTGACTTCTCTCCATTTGAGGGGATTGGAAAAAGTAAAAAAGTAAAAAGCTCGGCAATGCCGGTTCCTGATGCTATCGAGCGTTACGTAGTACCTACATTATTGGATGCAGCAGGTATGTTTATCATGGTGGTGATGACGGAACACTTGGTAAGGCAGATATGGGTGTGGTTTAAAAACCGGATTGGCTCACCTTCAACAGTAGGTACTGCCAACCTTTCAGATCTTATCAGATGATTGGGCATTTAATATGTTACCAAGAAGTTTTTACGTCATGCAATAGGTGAGTAAATGGTTCTTTAAACTTATAAACTCCTTGCTGCGCATGAGATTCCAACCTCCTTGTTGTTATTCCAAGCCTGCTGAATACCTACGAAATAACCTACTGAATTTTGAAATAAGAAGTAGTTAGAGCTTACGTTTTAGGCAACGTTTTTTAAACGTTCCAAGGAGTTTGCTTTCTTCATACCATCTTGATGAGATCTGAAACAATGGAACAATGTTATTATTTTTTCAAATACTTAAAGCAGTAGGCTCAATAGAATTAGCTTTTGGAATTAGATGGTGGCCTCGTCAACGTAGTAAGCTAAATAGGCAAAATGACAAAAATCAAAATTATTTTGTGTATTTCTGGAAGGTTCTATATTCTTTACTTTTGTATCACATCTCTATAGAGAGATTATGGTGGTATTCAAATAGGAAATATTAATTTATGTTCATTTATTTAAAATCGCCGTATGTAGCCGAAAACGGTTAGGAAAATATCATCATCGTCAGGTTAGATGTGGTTTTGCAAGCGAAAAATTCATCTTTTCTTTTTACGTGACGCGAACTATAAACCATGAAAATTAACTTGCAGTTTGAAGGTAAGTAATGAACCAAGTGCACGAATATCATGTGAAGGAAGCATTGAATTCAAAATTATGTAGCCAGATGCGTGTATTCAGAAAGTACCGATTCAAAGCTGTACCGTGAACGAAGTTAATGTTTGATGTTAGTAAATGGATGTTTCTCACGAACCCATAATTTAATATCTAAGTAGCAACTGAATGCTGATCTGAATACTTGCGAAGGTAGATCAATAGAATCTTTAAGGCTTATGTAAAAAAAAATTGGCTTCTTGTACATAACTCATTTGTATATAGTTAAAATATCAAGAAAAGCGGTAGTCAATGAGAAAATATTTTTTTTATTTAATAAAATTTTCAGTAATGACCGAAATCGGTTAAAATCAAATCAAAAATAGCTTTATTAAAACCACAATACCAATATCGATCACTTGAAATGTTTTAAGTACATAAAATTAATTACTAAAGATAAAATATGAATACTAGACCTACTGAATCTATTACACGGGTATTTAACGCGATTAATACCCGTGTAATAGATTTAGTATGTGCTATGATCGCGAGTAGGTACCTACTAAAAATACACATAATATTTAAGTACTTTTTAAATTTAACTACTTAGTACAAAAGTAATCATATTTCAAAGAAAATCACTTCTATTAGGATATTATGATGCAATTCTAAATGATTCATAACATCTTTAATATTACCAGTTAATTTGAACATTATGCATAATGGAAATATCCCTGAATAACCTACGATCATCAATACGTAGGTAGGTATTAATCTAAGGTTCTAAAGGTGTCAATAATAATTATAAAGAACATAATTACCTATTACAACAAACATAATAAAATAAGACCCAGTTCCACGGATATCTAATCTAACTAATCAAATATTTGACAAGCAAAAATTTGAGTTAAAAACTGTCAAATATTCAAATGGTTAATTAGTCATCAATAAAATAGACTCTAAGTAGATAATATAATGAAAATACGCAATTTATAAGTATTTATTCTGAAGTTCAGTATGCTGCAGTGCAGTAATATAGAATATTTACAGCCAGCCAAGAGATAATCTTTACTTAAGGCATGCCAGTCCGATAGACCGACACTCCTTTATAGCAACTTAAGCAAATTTTAATGGTGCTGAATTTACGGCCCTGAGATATGCCACAGGTTATGCAGTAGAGCTTTGTGCGAAAGAGAGAGTCAATGAAAGATAAAGATGCAACTATGCTTCAGGAAAAACAAGAAAGCCCGAGAGTGGCTCGAAAAAAATTGCGTTAGACAACTGTTAAAATTTATTGTGCGATTACTCATCTATGAAATCGGGTCTAAATATGATGAAAAATAATAAGTTTAGTTTTATAACACTATATACTTTCATACACATATACACATGGATACTTTCAATGATATCGTGGCGTAACTAAAGGCAACAACGTGTCTAAGATAGTATTTTTTTTTAATAGAAGTGACAGGATAACTTCTGTAGATTTTTTGATAAATTTTCAAAATTTTTCTTGCTTTTAGTTTGTCAAAAAAGACTTGTGCTCACTCAAGCTTGTCGCAGTCACAAGTGAGTCTGAGTGTGTACGCTACATGTGATTGATACGCAATAAACCGAATTTATTACGAGACCGCTATAAACCGAACTCGAACGTCTAATCATCTATTAATCGCAATTTAACACATCAACACTGTCAAATAATACTTGAAAGAACATGCGATAAACTTTTATTGCGTTGGCGAATTATGTGCTATTTAGTATTTCTTTTCAGTTGTAATAGGCGATGTAATTATGTTCCCCTGTTCTTACCTATACCTACCTTATCCTAGGTTTGTTTTTAATAAATAAATATTGTAGACAATCCACACAACACTATCTAGCCCCAAACTAAGCAGAGCTTGAATTATGGGAGCCAGATAGCTGATATTATACCTAATACTTAAATCATTTTTTTTTAAATACATACTTAGTATACAATAATAACACCCAGACAGAGAACAAACATCTGTGATCACCAAACAAATATTTGTGCTGGTTACATAAATTAAGAAAAAATATACTTATGTCACGGTAATTCTTTCTGTACTAAGTAATTTTCTGTGGGTGAATTTTTTAACGGATTTTCGTAGTTAACTATCCCTCCAATGACGTTTTATTTTAGGCTTATTGCTTTTTTTAGTCTTGTCGCAAGCATCGGTTGCTTACGGTTAAAGACTCTTGACAACATCTCCGTAACATTTTTCCTCTACAGCAGCCTTTTTCAAGCGTGAAAAATAAAAAATAACAAAATCTTACGGAAGGAGGAACAATGCCTTAACCTACCGCAAAAATTGAGCTCAACGTTTCTTTGTGTATCGTATCGTTGCATAGTAGATCGTAAAGCTATGGGTATTGAACTTTAAATCGGTTGATTACGGTTTTTTAATGGTTCAATGCGAATATTAGTCCATTCATTGTTGGCTCAGCCATTGTTTCTGGAGGCTGCATGCTTTAATGCGAGGCGTGCTGCTACGGTAAATTCTTAATGATTTCCTATAATACACCTACACACTAGCTTATATTAAATTCCAATAGCTGGGTTGCTTTATCAAGTATTGTAGTTTTATCACAAATAATAATCCAAAATCATATCATAGTCACTGTTTGCCAAAATTTGGTTTTATTTAGACAGTAACTTTAAACGTAATAATCCTTTATACATCCATGGTATGTAGACCAACTAGATAGATTACAAAATAATTAAAAATATTCAAACTTATGATTTTGATTTAGCTGATCACACTTTAAGTTCTTACATTTTAAGAAATGTCTACCAGTAAAATTATGATCCTCGCTTTTAGTAATAAAACCGTATTGTAAACTAATGCGATCATATCCCAGCCAATAATTCAAATCAAGTTGGTGCGTGGAGTCATAAACATCGAACAGTGAGATAGATGGCCGTAAGATACGTAATGTACCATTCAAAGGCTATTCGTATCGAGATCGCCCAAACACCGGTTGTTTGGTGATGTTGTAAATCAAATCATCAATTATCGACAATCGTTTACACTTGTGACGCCGCCGTGTAAACAATTCGAACATTAAAACTTGCTACCTACATTTTACGACTATTCAATTTGGGGGAAAATCGATTTTATTCGCTCGGTTTTCAATCGAATTGCGAGTAAAGTCGCGTAAGAGATTACGTTATATTTTTCTACGCGGAAGTGGTCGACGGAAACGACTAGAACTAGGAAGGGTTGTATAAACAAAGATCTTCAGACAGTCTAAGGTTTCATTAAAATAATGTAATAGTATTGAAACATGCATAAAGTTATGTTTCTAAAGCTTCCATTGCATGAGAGTAATATTGATTAAAAATAACAATTGTATTTTACGATCGAAGTCTAGTATAAATTATACATAAATAGGTACGCAGACAGAGACGGTAATAATTTGCATAACTAACCTCCAATCAAACTGCAGTTACACTGATGGAAATACGACACAGTACCAATCAACGTTCGTTATTATTAGAACCAGACAACGTAAAATCACTCTCAATCCATTCTCGCGTGTGACCAGCGGAGTCATCAGGACAACTGAGCATCGTCCTACAATTGTGCCACATACGAGTATATTCATTCCACTAACAAAACACTAACAAATTGATATGTTTATCTTCAGAGGACTATAAACTCATTCAAGGCCCACCCTTTATTGAAGGGATCCACCCTTCTGATTCAAAAAATTGCAAAATATTACATAAATAATAAAAAGTCCGATCCCCTATCTGTCCCCTATCTCGGATGTAATTTTGGCTAACTCATAGTTCCGGGGAAATGTTCCGTGAAGATACTTTGAAATTTAAATTCTTGATATACATTATTCATAAAGCTTTTCCCCTAAAACTGCCCTTACATGAGAACTAAAACCTTTGGCAGCATCGCTTTGAATTTCACATTCTATCATAAATGTTTCTTTTTTCATTTCCTTTTTTGCTAGCGTAATATTATTTTCGTATAATGATTTCAATCAAAAGTGACGATACTTTTTTCCTCAAAATTACAACTAATGAAAATATAGAAGTTGTATTTTATTTGATACAACTTTATGACTACAAAAACCCGAACATCGTTTTTCACACTCCCACAAGCGCCACCCTTTCCCGTTTGAGACAACCCTAAAATGAGCGACATGGTTATTAAAAAGCAAAAAGCTAAGTGGAATAGGGGTGTCCTATCTTTTAATTTGGGATGATGGGAAAACTTTTGATTGGTTCTAGAGTGTTTGGTTAGTTATCTACTGAATTGCCATGTAATATGGGTTTAGTACGGGAAGTCAATATCATTATTTAGCAGTGGTAATAACCAATATGCCACAGGATAGATCTGTATGAGCTGTACCTACTTGTTTATTCTACGTTTGTGTGATCACATTGTAACTGAATTTAATAAATAACACTTTTTAACAGTTTTTTTCATACACATATACTTTTTACAGAATCAATAAACGTATTTTATTCAAAACTTATGTGCTTTTAGTACAAACGAATGCCAAAGTTATCGCACCAATACAATCCCTCACAAAAACCTGCAGCTTAAAACCGCAATATGACAAAAAGTACGGAAAATATTGGTTCGATACGAAAAGTTTTTTTGATAGCGTATTTTTAGAGGGGACCCGTACTCCTCTAATACCACTCACAAACTAAACTTTACAATCAATTTACGTACTACAAAATGGTTTTCGTATTTAAATTTAAATAATTATCACAGTGAACTCGCGTGTGACAAACCCAGCTAAAGCCTTGAGGCTGTCACATGAATTTATTTCTTGTTGTAATTAAAACGACAGAAAATAAAACCTGTTCATAAATTAAAGAAATGTTGTTATTACGAAGCTTTTGTTACTAACAAAATTTTATTACTTCCTCAAAAGCTTTAAATTTTAAGGAATTATAATATTATCATTAGATCGTGTACAATTTTATAAACAGCAAAGTTTTTGTACCTATCTGTGTATTAATGAATTCTGAGAAAATTAAAAAGTATAAACTAGTTTTAGTTTAAAATTATGCGTCGCATTTTAAATCGTACACCTATGTATAATGCACGAGTTAGGTACATTTAAACGTTAATAGGTACTTATTGGTCAAGTAATTTATTTGAATAAACCAGTAGCTGATAAATGATAAAATTATATGCCGCATTTGTATGATTGCGAAGCACGAGCTAAAATTTTTTGTACTGACCTACCTGTTGGTCAAATTTTAAATTTGAATGTGAAAGAGATGAAGGGAGGTTTTGTATTTTGCAGTAAAAAAGCAGAATCTGAATAACCATACGCAAAATCCAATGGTAACTATTCATTTTCCATATCATTAAAACAATCTGTTGCCTTACTCATCATGCCATAGTTCCCGAAGCACGAAGGGATACTGAGAGGATACCAAGTCTATATTTAAACAGTGTTTTTGTTTCCCCGGTTAGTTGTTGGAGCACTAATTCCGTAGTTTACGACTGCGCCTGCCAGATCAGGCGGGCACAGATGCCGCTCCCACGCCTTAGGGGCATTCCACACTATCAAGGCTGGTCGAAGCTTAGACCAGTTACTTATAAAAAACACAATTTATTTCGACTACGATTTGACATCATGTTTGCTTTAAGCCAAAGCAACGGTTGAATACCTTTAAAACCCTCCAAATATTGATGAAAAAACCAACCAAGCCCTATTTACCCCAAACCATCCTATAAGCTGAGCAAAGCTGTACTGTACTTTTTTCTATAGGAACTTTGACTGGGATTCCTTGTGGTGGATTTCAAAAGCAACGAGTACCTACAATAGTCACAAACTCAGATCTGGAACAAATCTTTACAGCAATATAAAAATATGAATACTTTTGCAAAGTTTTTTTTCTTTTCCGCCAATGGAAACTGAACCTATACCTCCGTGTATGGCTTCAGGCCCATTGTCACTCGCTGAGTCACACGTGCCACAGAGATTTCTGTTTCTGGACGAATAATACTAATACTCGTAATCTCGTAACGCTGTACCAGAATTTGGCAAAGTGCAGGAGGCACTTTGCCATTAAAATTTAGCTTTATGGGTAATAAGCGTAAATGTACCTAAAGGAGTGTGTTAAATGTGATTATGGTAAAATATACTACATCATCCAAAAAAAGGTAGATGGACTGCGTGTAAGATAAAAATACTGTGATAATCGGCTACGATGACGGAAAATATAGAAAGAAAATCAAAAAAAGAGAGAAAGAAAAAACGTAGAAGGGAGTATGTCGATGACTCAAGAATAGAGAGAAAGATAAAAAACGCGCAAAGATACTCAGATATGAACTTCGGTTGAGCTGTTGGGAGGGAAAGGTCAAACCTGAAACCTGGACTGAATAAACCTGAGCTGAAGGTCAGCGTGTACAAGCCTTTACTTTCCGTATGCCGGTTCTATTCAGCCAATGGTGTTTGGAATATCGAAAGCCGAGTCGAATAATTTATCGTTATGAATATCTGGAGGAAATGTTTGGACTTTTCGATAGAGCTTTATAAAAGGATCTTACTTTATCTCAGTCATGAAATTAAGTGGATTGCCATGTTGATTTTTTTTATTAAAGACCAGCGCACATCTAGGCGATTGCGATGGCGATCAGTGATACGCTGTCAAATATGACAGCGACATATGACACTGATTGCCATCGCAGACAGTTTAGATTAAATAAAATAATGAAATATTATGGACAATTCACACAAAACTATCTAGCCCCAACTAAGCAGAGCTTGTACTATTGGAACCAGATAACTGATAAGGTAATTATATATATTTTTTTATGATGTGTTGATGTGAAGATGTGCGCAGACCATAAATAGACCATTGTTTAGATCACTTAATAATTCAACTTCATTTTTTTTTTATGTTTCCATCCATTACTTATAATGGAAGCTGATCTATTATATTATATTTGTATAGTTTTTATCAAAATACAGCCAATAAAACTAATTCTAATGTGTAATTTTTTTTAGTTATAAAGTCATTAAACTGTCTAGAAAAAAGTACACTTGAAAAGAAAAACCATTTCCCAAAACTTAATATAGATTAACTATTACATAACATTTACAACGACATTTGGTTTGAATAATTATGGCAAAAGGCAATGAAACTTTAATTTTATACTTCTTAAAGTAGGCACGAGTCATAGTCAAGCAATCATAATGCATAAGCTAGCTATCTGTTGTAAATCTTTGCTTTTTATGTACTATTAAAGCAGTTTTATTAGTTATTAACACGTGTTAAGCGGCTAAACACTTAACATTAGTAGAAAACTACGATCATTAATGTACGAGTGATACCCTATTGAATTACTGCTGTTAAAGACGATTATGATAAATGATAACCACAACAGAAAATATATCTTAAAAACTTGGTTTTTTGAAACTCAATGTCTAGTAAAGGTTTTTACTACAGTATTTTGCCGTATGTCATTTTTACAATTTATTTTCTTGCATAATATGTAGTTAGTATTTTACGATATTGTTTGCATCTATTCGAATCTATTTCCATGAAAATTTGACTTTTCACTTTTCAACCACTTCGGTTGGGGTTTACCTACAAAGTAATGCTATTCGGCAGATCGACTTTATTTTTGACAAGTGTGTTTATAGATGTCACTAAGAAGCACTGGTGGTCTAGTGGAAGCGGCCCCAATCTGAAGGTCGTGGGTTCAAATCCAGTCGTGTACCAATGAGTTTCTCTGAAAATTTATTTGCACTATGCCAGTACTCTCAAAACGGTGAAGGAAAACATCGTGAGGAAACCGGCGTGTCGTAGAACCTAAAAAAGTTTAAGCAACACGTGTCAAGGGTCACACAAAAAGGGCCCGCCAGCGGCCTACTTGCGGAAAAACCACCCGCACATCAAATGTGGATGATAAAAATTTGCTAAATTTTTGGATGTTACTATGCGAATTGACAAAAATTAATTTTTTTTAAGTATCAATTGTTATAGTTAGTACTACTATAAGTAATAGGCATAGTACTTATGTATACGAGCTGCTGTGTTGTTTATGGAGCGACCTCGTCGGTAAACCTTGGTACTACTTCCTACATCTATTGTCCTGTCTACTAATCAACAGTAAATTATAGTAAAATATTGCTGTAAATTGCAAACGTTACAAACTAATTTACTATCTGTAAAGTACAATTATTTAATATGAACATTATTAGTAATTGAGCATGTTCGGATCTTTCCTGTGGATTGGACTGACAAAGGTGGGAAGTGCACGCCTGCATTTACAATCCGGCACTATAGTATAATATGCAAGCTTTACGTAAAGAACAATGGGTATAATAAATAAAGGTATAACTATACATCTACGTTGGTTTTTAAAGCTCGTAAGGTCATTTGTAAAGTTGTATGACGATGTGTTGAGTGTGAAAACAGACTCATGTGTTAAAACTTCATGTGAGTGGTTAGTTTTAACAATTAGCGGCAAATGAACGCTAATAGCCCGCAGCATAAATCAATTATTCATTTGAAACACTCATCGACTTTAAAATCGTAATAAAATGCACAAACGGCAGTCAATTTATTTATTGCCTTTAAGTTGTAAAACGATATTACACGCCATAATGACGTGTGTTATTGCCATTTATTTCACCCATTTTACCATCAATGACCACATAATCAAAAGTTTATGTTCATTGTTTATTATACAAATTAACTATTCAAACATTAATTTTATTGCAGTAGTAGGCTTACATTTTTGAAGACTTTAGTACATACTACATCATACAAATGGATATTTCTCACGGTTTTAAAGCACGGTTTGTACTTTGCAGCACATTTAACAGATTATATACCGGCCATTACTTATGTACCTACCTACATAAAATGAACGAGTTTCGCAAGAAACGGTCGGCAACATTGTTGTCCGATGCCACATGCACCAGACCGTATAAATTTGCGCTTGATTTATTTATTACACACAGAATGTCAACAATACATCCTTTTTAAAAGTGAAAAGGATTGTTCGATAAAGGGTGTCCGAGTAGACCCCGCTGCATTGTGTACGCATCGCACCCTTATGCAAATTGGTACGCTGAAACCGAAAGTATACGTTAACAAAAGCACAAACTTGCGTAACCTTTGCATAAATTATCGACACGCATTATACAAATTAGAAGCGCCTTTGCAAAGTTTTTCCTAAACCAGTTTAAACTGGACAAAAAACAATCATTGCCAGCATTGTCTCGGTCCTTTGCTCGTTATAAGCACTGTTTCCAAAGGGTATCATTTACATAATTTTGTTATCACTCTCTTCGGTTAAATATTTTGTATTTTGAGGTAAAGTGACTTTCGTTTTCAGCTTTTACGTCGTTTATAGTAGCTATTTGGAGTTCGTACGAAGCGGTTCAGTGCGTGATTTCTGATAATTTTGCAAAGTTATGACTCGGAGAGCGAACGTGAAAATGTTCAGTAAACGGCGGCCATGTCTTACATATTTTGATAGCACGTTACCAGTTGTTGTGATTTATATTCAGGTGTGTTCGTGTTACCGGATAGTTAAGTTTTTACTGTCACGATAGAGGGGGTCGCTTGTCAGTTGTACCGGTTGTTCGATATAAGCGAAGTCGACGACAGGCGACGACGCGGTATCAGCTATGTATCTACCAATAGGCTATCTTGTATATGTAAGTGTCACGTTTAGAGCCCCATTTATTGCTTTTTGGTTGCGTACAGGTATAAAACTACTATTCGAATATAGAGGGATTTCAACACCCGTGAGAATGTTGAAAGGTTTTGATAAGTCGGCGATAAATTCTGTCGAAACACTTTACATACTTTTGTACTGGCGCATGGATTTTGTAAATGTTATTACGAATTATTGGTATAACAAGAATATTATTGCAATAGCCGCTTATTGAAGAAAATCATTTGTTTTTTGTTAAAAAAAAAAACCATCTCAGTTTTTTTTTCTTTCTGGGATTAGTCTTTCAGATTTTTTCTTATTGTTAATAATAATTTTCCACTATCTTATAAAAGACGAATGTTAATGTTGTTAATGTTAACTTTAATTTTAAAACTACGTGTTAGTAGGTTAGCAATTTTTTAAATTCGAAAATCATCTAAAACACTGCCTTGCACGGAAATCAGTCTTCAATATTTAAAGTTGATTTCAACAAAATTATTTTCGCATATTCGACTTCCACAAAAACTTACCCCAAACCCGAATTCCATCTTATAAATTTAAACCGCACCATTAAGCCCGAAAGTTTCAGTCACGATTTACGACATAGAAAACCGACCTATCATAAATCGTGCTTGCCGAACTACCCGCACAAACACAATTTTGATTTATCGTCTCAGTTATAGAGGTATCTATGTAGTGCAATTAGACGGGTGCGGGTAATGATTTATGTTGATTCAAAGTAATCATGCTAGGACAGCCTGTGATCGGTCGAGTAATTCTCTTTTATGACATCCCCTGATGAATAAGCCGTTGCGGTTTTGTCGCAGTCTTGTATTGAGTGCCATTGCGGTCGGTGAATCCGCAAATAAAGACATTCGTAGTCAATAATGTACCATTGCTTGTACGTAACCGACCTTCGTAACCAGCTACGTAGAAAGATTTTTTCTTAGTTCGTAACCAGGTTGCAGTATAAGAAAAAAGTTCTGTCCTTAAGTTCTTAGTTCATAACCGGGTTATGAATTTAAAAAAAAGTTCTGTCGTATAGTTATTTTTTCGTAACTTGGTTACGAAGCAAGACAAGAATCACGTGTGTCATGTAAACGTAGAAGGAGATTTTCTACGAAAAACACTTTTACACAGAGAATCATCAAATATTTCAGTACTAAAAAAGTTTCTTCTGCCTTCCAATCGATATGCAATTCAATCAAAATTAGCAATAGTCAATTCGTTGTTTCATCTAAATAAGCTATTACCCTCCATGTTTTCGTTGTACAATGTTTATTGAATCAAGTTGTACAATCTTTATTGAACCAATTAATACTGTAGGCCTACCACAAGCTCTGTCTAGCTCTGTCTCTGGCTCTGGTTTTGAGTCTGTGAGTGGTCACCAGTGTGTCGACCGGGAACCAATCGTACACCGTCTCGCAATCGCTATTCATTCTTCTTTAAGAATCCGCCAGGGGCGTTTTTGGTTTCTCCATACAAAATGGTGGCAGAGGTTGGCGATACGATCGGCAATAGGCGTCAGGCACCGCACACCGATTTCATACGATTGGTTCCCGGTCGCCGTACTGTGAATAATACTCTGTGTGTGTGACGTTTTAACGTAGGATTTATTAAGTCAACACTCACACAAATCCAGAGCCAGAGACAGAGCCAGGCAGAGCTTGCGGTAGGTCTACAGTTTGATAAACCTAGAGATTTTAATTTAACGCTCGATTACATTTCATTATCGGGCATTATTGTGTTGTAACACGTATTTCTATAGCTATCAATCCAATTCCTCTGTTTAATTACTGTAACCATTCCATAAACAAACCACATAGCCAATTATAACTGCATTGAAGTTTTTCGTATTAATTATAAGAAATAATACTTACTAAGAAATAATGAAAACTTTCATCGTTAGCGGAAAATAAATTAAATTATATATTAATACGAGTATGTACAAATATAGTGTTCCTATCAAGGTGTTAAAAATACTTCAAAATACAATTTAAGGCGAAGAAAATTTTTCAGTTTTCACTCTTGCTTAGGTACTCTTTGAAATATATTAGAACACTGTCTTATTTATATAAAATTTAGAAAATCTTGTAATAATATTTTTTATCTTAAAACATTTCCTTAAGTAACCAGGTTGGCTAACTTTTAAGTGGGAAAACGTGTTCGGAGAGAAATAAACTTTTACTTATCTGTGTGCAACTGTGCACACATCAAAATTATGGCATTTCGACTACTGAACTTATTTAGATAAATAAGTTCAGTAGTCGAAATGTTTCGAGCGGGAATTAATCGCCGGTTGTCTTCACCTTAAGCCGCCATTTTTTCGGGTTTTCTTTAATGCGCCTAGATGATGGAACAAGCATAGAATTAGTAATATATTTTTCAAAACTTTCTGCTAAGTTTCATAAATATATTTTACTCGATTAAATAAGACATTTAATTTTGTAAGAGGCCCATTAGTATATACTTTATTTTACCACGGGCTGCCAAAAATGACTATTGATGAAAATTGATACTATAGTGAAATAAGGTTTTCTATACAAATGGTTCACATACATTTAGCGTTGGAGTCATAGATGAGAGATACTCTTCCTCAATAAAGTAGCCGAGTAAAGAGTGGTCATCACGAAAGCCATTTCACCGACTAATCCAAAGTAATTGACTCAAGCCGAGAAAGCTATAAATGCTTATTGACTGTACCCATAAACACAATTAATCTAGTGTTTAATGTATAAATCTCTATAGTATACTCAGTAATGGACATATGTGGCTTCCGCATAGATCATTTACCTAGGAAATATTTAACTTCATCCGGTGGATACTTTCTTTTCTTAGAATTCTTAGATAATCTAAGTGGAATCACGTAAAATGTGCTTTCCAACTTTAAGGCTTGTATTCAGAAACAGTGCTTGAGTCTGAATCGAGCCTCAAGCACAGATTTTTGACACTTTTCAATGGAACTAGTGGAAAAATGACATTCGTGTAAAGGCGGGGAAAATAAAAGCTGGTGCGGATCGCTATAGTAATTCATAACTGAATGCTGTATCTAGAAAATTGTTTGTCCAAAATGTCCTAGGTATGAATTTTGTTATAAAGTCTTAATCAATACATCTGATCTGTGTAGGTAAGTATTTGCCAAATTTGTTACCGGTTGTATATATTGTAATCTCTGGAGTTTTTGAAATTATTGCCGGCTGTTTAAGTATTATAATCTGGATTTTTCGGAACTGTTACCGCTTCCAGAGTGCATTGCCGCCGAGCGCCAGTGCCAGCGAAGGTCTCAAGCCATAAATAAGTCTGGCATTTTGAGAACCTCGCCTAGAATTTTACGTGCATTGGCAAATACTTAGGTACAATGCGACAATAAACTCTACTAAAACCGAAATGCTCTAAATAAAGGTCACTGCTATTGTAAATTAAACTTTACGGCTTATATGGAACGGTTTTATTTCGTTCAAAGTGAGCGCGCAATGTGGTCTTGTTGCAATGGCGACTTGCGATTTGAAAACAGATTTATGATCGGCAACGATAACGGGCTTGCGATAAAAATTTTACCATTCCAAGGTAGGTATGCATTGCACAGGGAAATGTCTCATACTGAGTCAGGCAGTGTGAGGTCATGTTTTTAAATTGAAAATGAAATATAACGTTATCTTTTAAAAAAATATTGAAAGCTTAATAAAGGCACAATTGTTTTAAATATAATTTAATTAGGCATGTCTTTCAATTTCGGACTGCGAGCACCGACTGGCTGGATCACTTTTGTGAGGTCCCTAACACACACAAAGAATTACAATAGAACCACCTGTTCAGCATTGTCACTCTATCAGTAGAAAATACAAATTTTCTACTTTTTTCAATGATTTCAATGACTATTATTTTTTTATTAATAGGTACATTATTACTACATTTTTCACTCTAATCAATTGTTTTTAACATGGTACAAGTTTTAATGCATACAACTTTACATAACATACAGATTTTTTTCTCACAACATTGTGGAACTTTTACAAAAACTATTTAAGCTTTTGATTAATTTGTGTGTAAATGTAGGTAAGTAGGGAAATTTGTAACCATGAATGCATTTTCAAAAGCGTGTCACACGAAGCATTCTATGAATCGAGATCACGAATTTCAGTCGTGATTGGAGTAGATAACAATAGACACACTTGATCACGACTGATTTATTTCCTAAAAAAACGGCAGCCGCCATATACCAGCCATAACTTTAGGCATAGTAATAAAAAATAACGGCTTTATTTAGGTACTACTAATTTCTAAACAACAAGTCTAAATAGACTTCTTACAATATTGTAAGAATTTTATAGTTAACTGACTTGAAATAAAATGGAGGGTGGTTCTTAATTTGGTTGTATTTTTTTAATGTTTGTTATAGCATTATTTCGTCATGTATGAGCCGATTTGAAAATACATGTTTTTATCTGGTAATTTATATTTCCAGATCGGTCACATTGAAATTTTATCAAAATTGGTTGAATAGCTTGGCTTTGAAATTGGTTTCTCAAGTTTCTTAAACTTATATTAAATGTATGTCAATCTACTCGTACTAACACTAGGGCCATTATTCATTTATTTTTAAACTTTCACACAATTTAGTGCTAGGGGGACTTAATGCTAATAGCATTGTCTACCAGTCTGCCCATTCATCATTTTATAGATCTTCTGTGGCACTATGTAGGTAAATTCCATCTTGTTGAACCATAACTATAAATAAATTAAGTAGTAAATTAAGTAAGGTGTATACCTATTATGACAGGCCCCAACGAGGCCGTATAGCAAAGTTTTCAAGTTTAGTCATAGATAATAATTATAAATCATATAACTACGTGGGTAGTACAAAAAGGCATTTATATATTTAACTCTTTTTTTGTACAAACACTTAATTTTTTTTTACAAAAATTGGATTTAAAGCTAAAAACATTTTCTACCTATCAACTTTAGGGGTAGAGAATGACGTTGGCGTGCTACCTATGATGCAGGGGTTCCTGTGAAGTTTTATTGTTGTTAGTGATTTCATATGAACACTAAAAAATGTAAGCCTGTCTGCTATATCATTTTAATAAAAAGTATTATTTACAAGTTTTGGCCCTTTTGAATTTATAAATAGATTTTAGAGGCATTTCAAGTAACTAATTAATATACTGTAAAACTACAGCCTTATCGCGAAGTTTAGTTAAATTCATTGAGGAAAGACAACTCATGATTTCAACCAATCAGCTTCAAATCTTTTTTCAAGTGTTGCAACTGATTGGTTAGATTCCGACATGTCGTAGAACCGAAATTTTGAAAATATGTGTCTAGTGCACGAAATAACCCTTTTTGAGTGCGCCTCAAAGAGGGTCCTTGCATCCACGCTTGGTTCAAAAACATCAGTATGACACGATAAGCTGCCTGAGCTGTCTATGCCTAAATTATAAATAGTTTCAGAACCTTGGGCTAAGTTAACACATCTTGCACGTCCGAAACAAACTGTATACAAAACTATTTTTCTTAAAATTGTATATTTAAACACATGCGCGCGTCGCTGTGCCGTCGGCGCAGATTTATCTTTACGTGTATAATGTAGGCTAATGTAGGCATTGTAAATGATCTTACGACATTATAAAAATCAAACAATAAAATGTTTAATCATGTAACAATTAATTTTGTCCATTACAGATAACATTACACATTCACCGCAATATTACATCCTTGTAGCGTTAATTGCCTTATAATTGAAAAGATTGTTGTTTAGAAATAAGTAAAGCAAATTGCAATTTGCAATTCAAAAAGCAGCTACTCAACAATGTTCTATGAGTAAAATTTTTATGTAAACGTTACTAGTCACATAAAAGTTAAAATGTTAGTCAATAAAACATTAACTATGAAATTCAATTCACAAGCCAGTAAATAATTTAAAAGGTTGTAAAAATTACTCACTGCCAATCCATAAATCTCCTAATTCTTCTGGCACAATAACTAAGTCATAATTTTATATGAAGTTATAAACATAACATGAGGCACTTATTAATTCAACGTCCAAGACCGGCGATAAGGGGTTGATGACGTTGACGTAGACCGTGTTCAAACCGCGACAGTGGTTTCAAAATGTTCAATTTATACGTTCGATTATTCGAAATATGAAAGGAGTAACGAGTCGAATGCCGCCATGTTGGCCGAGCGTGCGTAAGCGCCTACACACCGCGAATACTGCGAAATTACAGACCGCTCGCTCACGATCGCTGGCGCGTTTAAAAATAAAATAAACTTAAAACAACGTCATATTGTGCACGTGTGTGCGAGCAGGCCAGTATTTATTTATAGGCTAGTAACTATATAAATATAGCGAACGACCGGCTTCATTTTAACATTTTCTTGTGGTTTTTGTAACGTCTCAATTCGACCGGCCCAGACCTCGGTCTACATAGGTTAGTGGACTTCTGATTCATCATTTAACAAGAGAGCCTAGTGAGAGCATCTGAAAACTAAGATTAATAAGAGTCGTTTCAAAATTTAAATCAGTTGAAAAAGTTTGTACAAGCTTAATACTTGTAATAATTGATATTTACCTCAAACTTACAATATTTGCTCATGGGAACTGTCATAAGACAATTAAAGTGACGAGGTAACTTTAACTCAAGTTGTAAATAAACCACTTCACGTAATATCAAGGTTTATGTTAAAATTACACAATAATGTAGGCATGGTTGTAATCGTTCTACTTATCTCGTGTAACACCCCGCATAATGTAGGATCATTGGTTTGTAAATTATGAGGGTTAGGAACTTCAAGGATGGCTCAAAATGTTATTGCTGTTATGATAAACCTTGATAAGTCTAACTTGAAGGCGTACAGTGGTTTTTAATTTTTATTTGACAGATTCACTGACGTTTAAGCCGTTGTGTATACAGTCTCTATATTTTTATTAAAACGGCTGTTCTAATAGCAATGCAGTTCGATGATGACGTAGAGTGATTTCTGTAGTAGCGTCATTTTGTAGAACTTTTGTTTTATGTCGGTACTTTCTGTAATTTTAAAAATGATTAAACGCCAGCGTGAATATTATTTGTAATTTAGTTTTTTTAGTAGCTTAAATTCTCACAATTAACATGCTTATTTCATAGTGAATGATTAGTCAAGAATCTTTGCATATTTCAGTACTAATAACACTTATCAGCCGTTATTTATAATGAAAAAAGAAAACTGCTTGGTTTAATTTTCTTTCCACAAGAATTCTAAGCCAATTTAATTGTTCCGCTTACATTCACACAGTCTCATAAATTAAACTAATTGATTAAACTATATTCAGTACATAAAATTAACCATTCGGGTTCCATTAAAATGCAAATATCGAAACCGGGATAGAAGTAAAAGTTTATATACCTGCACGATTAGAAACCAGTATTTTGAAAATTTAAATAGTTATCATAGAAGCCAATAAAACTTTGCCTGAATATTTATTTAACCAATGAAAATTTAAGCAGAGATAGGTAAATAAAATTGCCTCATAATTTAAAACCTGTTAGTAACAGAACTTTGTCTAAAACTAATTGAATAAAAAAAAATCTGTTTACAATATTAAGAAATACTTAACCATCATCAGGTTTAAGAAGTCCAATGCTTGAAGACTTCTGGCCAAAATGTATAAAATGAACGATTTTTAGCCTTTTTCACCCACTAACTTTCTCCTACTTTGTCATCGGTCCATTGGGAGACCGTCCTACTTTTCATCGTTAACTCGTAATTTTACGGTAAACACAAAACTGGATTTCGTACTGAACAAGAAAGTTAATAAGGTTTATAAAGCTTAGTCCAGACATGGTATAATCCGAACCAGATATTGCAAGGCGTATTTCAAGCGCGGGCGGCGGTCGTCGACCCCGGCTCCCCACGCTACTCCCAGGGTTGTCGAATTGAATGGAAAATGTTCAAGCAAATGCTTATTTTTTAACTGTAAAAGAAAATATTCTCCAAAATTACGTTCGTTTTTGCTATAAAATAATTAGCAATAGTCGTAGCAGATTTCGTAGAGGGTCTACGAATACTTAAAAATACAAAATTTTGGTTGTTTTAAATAAGTTAGGAAATGTAAATATTTTAGCAATAGACTATTAACATTATTGAAAATTGAATTCGTATATGATACAGAAAAAAAATACCAGCCTGACGAAGTCCAACGCTGGACAAAATGAATTAAATATTACATAAAACCCAATTTTTATTTATATTCTGCCTGTTGGTTACCCTATTCAAGGTTCATGTGATACCTGCTTACATAATATAACAACTATCTACGTAGGTACGTACCTAAACTAAACTATGTACTCACTCGTAAATGTACGACAAATATACAAATTATACAAATTTATGTCGTGTATACAAATTGATTTACACAAAGCAACTTACAATTAAACAAATGTAACAACCGTTACAAGCGATCTAGAGATAGCTCAACTGATCCAAATCAGTGCCAGACTGAAGCGTCTCCAAGACGCTGGCGGCATTGCCATAAATGTAATGCAATAAATGTATAGAGTATCGACTCTGTAAAATCTTTACCAGCCCTGAGAGATCTTGACGTCCGCTTTTTAATTTTACTCCTCAGTCCTGTATAAACACACCCTTAAATGTACAGTTACCATCATCGTACATACCATACTTATCTTAACAGTAATTTCAGTACGAATCGCTCGTAAAACAGTCCACGATATGAATAATCTCATGTGAAGTCCTTAACTTCGAACATTATTCAGATTGGGATTAATTGGACTGAGTTGAAGTTCAATATTTTACTTGATCTACCCACAAAAGGTATAATTCTACCTAAACATTTTATGTTATCCCAGTAGTTATGAACCCACGACCCATATCTGTGCTAATCAACTACGCCATCGGATCCGGTCGCCGGTGAATAAATAATTCAAACTGTTTTACTTGAATTATTAATTGATGTATTTTTTTTTAAGTAGATATAAAAACAGTTTACAAAATAGTAGAAATTCTAACCAAATTAAAAACAACATTTTTCACCTGCTTATCCGATAACAATCTAGGAGTTACCAATAAATTCCATCCTTAAAAAACACTATTCGTCCTTAGAAATAACTTTTATATGAAGCCATTTTAAAAGTAGCGATATTTTTTGCTTATAAGTTTACTGCCTTATTTCTAGAAACATTTTGTAGAAATAAACTTGAAATGTTTTTGTCCAAAGATTTTATCTCTTCGTATTTTGTACTGTATCCGTAGAATACCCGTAGATAGACAATGTTTCTAAAGGGAGACGACCCCCGCCCCTCAAAAACAATAAATATGTCAGTGGGGGTATTACAAGACGCTAAGACGTGACTCCGTCTTAACTAGGGATGTCCTACGCTGTGTTTTCCGGACCCTCGTCATTGAAAGTCATCATGGGCGCCATTTTTTTAAACTCTTTTTTTAAGAAAAGGACTGCCAGTTTTTTTAGGAATATGGTTTATATATTATTATGTTGACTGACTGAAAAATAGAATACTAAAAAAGAACCAGAAATGTGCAAATCTGTCAGACAAATCACACAATCATGTTACTTACTATACCTAATAGGTAATTAGTAGTCATATTTACTATTGTTTCTAATCTAAATGCTGTACATTTTTTTTAATCAATGATTTTTTTCTGTGATTTAGTATTTTTTCCGCTTATAAAACTTTAAAACAGATTTTTTTATATTTCCGAATAAATAAAATCAAAAACCTCTCATGCCCAACACTAGTCCCAACTTCTAAGTAAATTATTACACTGCAACTTTCCCGATGAGTCCGCTCCTAATAACTTTTAACTTTTTATTGCCGTGTAGGATTAAACGGAGGATGGTTTCATTTTGTTTATGTTTGGAATGGGATGAGTTTTATAAAAATAATCCCACTTTTTTGTGAGCTGGGTAATAAGCAGGTAAAATAGTTTGAGATTATCGGTATGCCTTATGAAAATAATGTATGTTTTTTAAGCCGGTTCTTTATAATAATACAACTAAAAGTATTCCCACTTTTTTATGAATTGACTAGGTACTTTATTATTTATATAAGTATCTGAAATATTCTTGAAAAGTTTTAGTAGTCGGTGGCTGGATTTTGTCCAGGCTGATGATGATAATGATGAATTTTAACAAGAAAGTTCTAGGGTGCATTAATTGTTTTTCTAAGCACTTAACAGATAATGTTTCAATCCACTCAAATAACCATTCGCCTGACATTTCCCACATAAACTGAAGCTCTTAACTCAGTCCATTCTATTCCAGTATTTAGCCCGAAGGAAAACGCTTAAACAAACATTGTATCTAAAGCAAACAAAACAAGGCAAAAAAATCAGGAAAAAGCGAAAAAGAAAAACGACGTCGCCATAAAAGAAAGAGCGGAGTTGGCGAGTGTTTTGCGGGCGCTCGATCAGCGGTACGCGATTGGGCCATCGTTCCCCCCTCCTACCTCCCACCCCCTTTTTCCCCCCGGGCCGTAACTCACTGTTCACTTGTTTTACGGCCACCATTTTGTGACGTTAGCTCGCTCGGCAGCCCGCGCTAATCCATACTAGTGAGGGGCGCGTGTGTGCGTGACCCAGTCTGTCTGTATGAGTGGCGTGACGTAATCTTGCTGCAGATAGTAATGGACGGAAACTATAGGTACCATCAGTCACTGTACTTGTTTGATGCTCAACTCTAGCGCTTTTTACATTTGGAATTTTTAAGGTAAAATAAAAATAGACGAAAGATTAGTGACTTAGCCATTGTAAAAGTGCCTGTTTTATGCAGCGCAGTCTTTTCCCATTAAAGAACAATATTTACGAATTTTATAGGTTCAAGTATAAGACCGAAGAAACACCAAAACTTTATAGTTCTCCATCTAGCTATATGCATGGTGTACCATCCATTAGGCCGGCGTCATTAACTCCCGCTGGGATCCCATCCATAGATGCATGAGCTGTAATGACGTATCGGCTGATCTTTATGTCTTAATCCGTATCATTACGCCCCCTCCCTAACGAGGGTAGATGGTAGATTTAATTAAAATTCCGTGATGAGCCTTGGAGATGAGAAATTTGAAATTGGATGGGAGTTTCGTTATGAAGCCGAAATGGAAAGTTGAAATTAGAAACTGTTGAAAATTTCATTTAAGGACCTTTTGTATTTTTCCAATTATTTATTCTATTTTATTTATTTTAAATTAAACAAAATTCCCATCCCTTAAAAGAAACACCATGTCCTTAACGAAAAGTAATAAAAATAATATTAATGTATACATATTTTCCAAGCATTTCAACATTTCATTTTTTTGAAGATTTTTCTTTTTTAAATTTTCCCATACTTTACAAAATATCAGTTATATGTGATCTGAAATCAAAAGTCTTAAAATATGGGCTAGTAAAAGCGTACTACTCGAGCTCTATGAAAGTCTGTAATGAACTTCAAGACCCGACAATTGCTTCTTTACAGCCATCGCTTTACATTAACTGCCGTAAACGGCCACTATAAAACCAAACCTTCCAATGGGAAGGCTTGGTGCATCATTAGCAGTTTTAAAAAGTTGCAACTTAATAAAAAAAATATCAAAACTCCACAAATCACTTGTGAGGAAAAGTATTCTTATAGACAAGTGTTATATATTATATCATTAGCATTGCTATTGAGCGTGGCAATGCTGCCAGCGTCTAGGGGACGCTTCCATCTGGTACTGATTTGGATCAGTTGAGCTATCTCTAGATCGTTTGAAACGATATGCAGATAGCTCAACTGTTTCTTGTGTATTTTGTACATTTTGTAAATATTTGTTTAATTTTAAGTTTCTATAGACAAGTAACTAAAGCTTTGAACAACGATAACCAGAATCCGATTGCGGTGACGTCAGATCACTATGTCTTTTTTGTATTAGCCGTTTGTGTACCTTTTTGAATCCTCATTTGAAGAAACTGAACTGCCAGGTTAATATTTTTGTGGTCACTCTAGGTTTTTATTAGGGATTTATTAGGGGAAAACATTAGAGGAATCCTCCTAATATTGACGTAAGATATACGTTGGGGAAGTGGCGGGTAACCAGCTAGTTTCAAATAATAAGCATCATTTCTCTCAGCCCCTTATCTTTTGCAACTATGATTACACCACGAGAACCCATAATGTTTCCTTACAGCCCACCCATTAGAGGAGCGCATAACGAGCTCCCACTGCCAGCCTAATGAGGTTCCATCATGGCACGTCGCACATTCACTATCTAAGTACTTAGAGGGTGTAAGAGGGTCTAAGCACTTAGAGGGAGGGACTTGGGGAGCTTGGTTATGCAGAGTATTTTGTTTTAATAAAACAGACTTACTTGTTGTCTTTGTCTGAAGGCCGACGTCTCGGAAACCATGATATTATAAAAGCAAAAAAAATATGCTTGAGGAGATCGCTACTGATTTAATTGAGAAAGACTAATGAGGGTTGTCTGAGGCACATCCGGATATTATACATGGCAAATGTTAATTATTTAACATAAATGCATTAGCATTTAAGTTTAAAGTATTAGTATACAATCAAAATTAATTATTCAATGAAAAACTTTGGAGTTTCGTTTCAACCACTGGAACTTTCGTTAATTTGTAGCAATGAATGGTTATGTTAATGGTATTGTTCATTTTATTGGGTTTAATTATTGTTTATGCCCAAATCGCTTTACGGCTGTGATTGTTTACAGAAACAAACCTTTGTAATTTTATGGAAATTAAATATCGAAAGTTTGTGTAAAAAATAATTAGCATTCGTTTTGTAAAATGAACTTGACTAATTGTGTATTGGGGTAATGACGGTTTAGTCCTACGAATGCGATGCCCATACAAATTAGAAATTTATACAGGTCGAGGTAAAATGTGGGTTTACCGCTGAATAAAATAGAACATGTTTCCTATACCCCTAAACTTTAAAAGTTTAACGTCCCATAATTCAAAGTTTTTACTATACCGTCACCTGAAAGATTGATGACTTTCAGAGCACCTATCTTAAAATATCAGTTCACGGGCAAAGCTGGAGGGGAAAATGGTACCATATGTTTTCAATGGATTTGGTCTTCGCCATGTATTAAATTCAAACGATTGTGAACCTTATTGCCTATGAAAAGTGGAAATTTAATGTTTCAGCTGCGTTTCCACATCGGTCCACCTCTAAGGTGTCATCCGAAGTGTCGATACATTTCACAATTGTCGTAAAGTCTGGTAGACGGAAGGGGAGTGCCATTAAATTATCATTTTATGCCGTTCGACGACTGAAATGACACAGGAATGCTGTAAAACTGATTTATTGGATACATCCCGAGAGTCACATGCTGAATTTTTGATGAGACCTTTGTTTTGAGATAACGGGGCCAATTTAAGACAAGCTAGAGGAATGGGGAAGCTTTTTTTCATGCAAATATGCTGTAGGAACAAGCAAATATAGTTTGCTTTTTTTTTACTAGCCTACATCAACAAGTCGTCTATTCTGAGCTTCTCCCACCATTACTCTTACTAAATAATAATAAGAAAAGTAGAAAACCAAGCAAAAAGCTATAAAATAAACCTATAAACCTAGAAATATTAATTTAAGTTACTATTAGAGAAAACTTTTTAAAACTATGCACATTTTTACACTAACAGCAGAACCCTTTTAGCTTTGATCTCAAAATATTTAATATAATAGCCAACAAATAATTAAAAAATGGATCTAGAGATATAAAATTCCTTTAGTGCTTCTACGTACTAATCATTTGCATATTTATTTATATGGGGATCAGGATCGTAAGTCTATTTTATAAAATAGTATTTCAGCAAGTCGTGGAAACTCGTATATCGTAGATTATAATTACCTGGCCCCATGTAAGTCACATTAAATAGTCCTTCCTCAGGTAATTTGAACAATTTGATTAGTTCGGTCCGCCACCGTATTTTATGGCCCTATATTTCCTGATTAGGACTGCTGGGTCGTCCTACGCCGTGCCACGGCCCTCCTATAAACGAATCATTCGAAATCTACGGCTTAGGTAAAAATATCTTTAGGATTTCATCTTTAAATTCTACCTTCTTTTTTCAATTTAATGTGATATATAGATTGACACCTAACTTCTTTTACAAGTTGCAAAATATATGTGAAAATAAAAATAAATAAATAAATATTCTGGACAATTCACACAACACTACCCAGCCCCAAACTAAGCAGAGCTTGTGATATGGGAACCAGATAGCTGATATAATACTTGAATACTTTTTTTTTTTTTTTTTTAATACATACTTAGAATACAATATAACACCCAGACAGAGAACAAACATTTATGTTCACCACACAAATATTTGTTCTCGGTGGGGATCGAACCCACGACCTACGGCGCAGAAGGCAGAGCTACTACCAACTGAGCTAGAGGCCAGTCAAAAGTTTTTTCTTTAAGAATTAAACAAGTAACTTGAGTTTAAGTCGCCAGCCACAAAGATTGCATAGATTTAATATGACGTGAAAGTAGCAGTAGCCGCATATACATGTCGTAAACTGTATCTGCTTATTACAGCATGCCCACTAAACATAATCTGTATGAACTAAACTCCTATTTTACAAGCCATAAAACAGACTGTGAATACCTACTCATTCACATCAGAATGACCTATAAAAATCGCATAATCAATTTGTTGGTACATAATAGCGTGCAAATGGTGCAAATTATAGAGCGATTCTCACTGTTTTTATCAGCATGAAGAAGCAAGCAAATAATGAAGATTTTCTTTTATAAAACTCGTATGAACTTTCAAAAAGCTCATATTATGAGAAAACCTTGTGCTTATAATTTTCTTGTGAGTGGTGTTATTAAGTATTCAAAATACTTTGTTATGATAAGCTTTGTACCTGTATTCACTTAATTACGTTTACCGTAGAGTATTAAAATAAAATAAAGTAGTCACCGTTACCCATGACACCTGCGACACCAGAGGTGATGCTGATGCGGTGCCGGCCTTTGTTTTGTTTAGTTGTATAAAAAAACAGGATACGACCTAAATCAAAATCAAAATAAAAGGATCAGTTTGAACCATGACCATGCTTGGTTAGTACAAACCTTTACTATGATGAATGTATGAGAGCAAAGCATAGAGCCGACCTCTTGACGCGAAAAACGTATTAAAACAAACAGAGCTGTAAAAATAAATCTAACTGCCTATAAAACCGCCATAACTATCACTTAAACACCATTGTACTACGATGCTATTTATTTATCCCTATAGCGCAAAATGCACTAACAACATTGTGCAAAAGGTTTTTGTATAATAGTAATTTTTAAATAAACCATTTTCAGATCTCAGTCTTAGTATAATCAAAATTCAGGGGTATTTATGTACACTATGCCAGCGCTCTCAAACGGTGAATGAAAACATCGTGAGAGAACCGGCATATTGTAGAACCTAAAAAGTTCGAAAATATGTGTCAAGTTCCCGAAAAGAGCCTCATTGTGGCGCATTTAAAATCCTTTTACCACACTTGGTTCGAAAGAATTAGTGACACGATAAGAAGAAGAAAAATGGGTATTTCAGATAAAGATATTATTTTAGACATGCATTCATTATTTTGTGTACTTATTATCCCTAAAATGCCAAACATTTTAGAAGTCAAAATTGCAAAGATCTAAAAATTCTGATAGTAGTATCTTAGAGTAGCTCTTAGGGTTTAAAAAATAGGACTAAATCCCTCCTAAATGTCACAGGGAATTCATGTTTATATGAAAAAAATTATATTTTATTATATTTAAATGAGTTCATGTTTATATGAAAAAAACCCTGAACTGAAGTTCCGAGAATATTACTGCTTATAATATATACCGCGAGTCTAAGCACCATCGTAATTTATTTCCTACTAGGCTAATGGCCAATAAACAGCTGCTATCGGCTTCTAATTTGTTTGACACTGAAACGTATTAACATTATTTGCAAGACATTAATTATTAGCTACAACATTTAATCTGTAATGGGATACCTATGCTTTGTTAAAGGCAATGGTTACTACTAAACATTAGATGGGCCATGTGTTGGAAGAAAAGTTTGTGGCACTTTTGTTAGTTTTTATACTGAATAATATTTGATCGCACGAGTGTATTTGGTATACCTACATAGGCGAAACGCTACTGAGTAAGTACTCTTTTCCAGTAACTCTATACGCGCAAATTGTACAATATTTTTACACAGAAATGAACTGTATTAATTATTTAATTGCACCAGGCACTGAAAATAAAATAAGTTTTAGTTACCTAAAAGTGTATTTTAAAATAAGCATTTTCTTTTTTTTAATATAAAACTAGCCATATTTTAAGGTCAGCTAAATAAATTTTATCTTCAATGAAATTCTAAATTCAGGTTTTAAATCACTTTGCCCATAAAACTTTTATTTCAGCATAATTGCAAGCTGGCGTCTGCATTTTGATACGTATAAGTAATAGTGAATTCTAGCATGAGCTACATCTAAGAGATAAAACAAAGCCAGTAAAAATACAAGCTTAAATTTTGCATACCTAATAATGTGTAATAGGTTGCCTGGAAGAGATCGCTCTCAGCGATAAGGTCGCCCATTGTTTTACCTAATTGTTAATTTTTTATGTCCTGTGCTGTATCTTTTGTGTGGTGAACAATAAAGAGTTATCTATCTATCTATCTATCTAATGTGTACGCAGTTTGGGCATACCGTTCAGTACTAGTTCATAAGCGTTTTATGTGTGCAATATTTTATTAACTATCACCACCCAAATATACAAATAACACAAATATAACACGAATTGAACGTAGACGTAACCTACAATTAAACAAATGGTTTAATTGTAAGTTTCTTTGTGTAAATAAACTTACACGATGTATAATATTTGTAAAAACCTTACAAAATGCATTGTATTTTCAGGTAAATAATCAAGCAGAATGAAGTGGAGGTGGTGTCAATGTTTGAGAAAACAAATCTTGCTTTACGAAGCTGTATAATGAAGTCCAATAAAACGAGTCAAGTCAAGATACGAGGCTTATCTTGTCTCTTGCCGACCTAACGCAACAATAATAAACACTGTTTATTAGACATCTCGCCACGAGGTGTTATCGACTTCAATTAAATATCATTTTTATTGAGAATCGCTGGAAACGCCCCGCGGCCACTTTATTTTCATTTAGCATATTTATACACCACTTCGAGATTTTACGACCGCCCGGACAATGTATAAAAATATAAAATATTTACCAATTTTAATCCATTATCACCCTGACTGCCAATCCATTAATCTGAAAATAAGAAAACAAATTATAACAATAAAATAATAAAACTAATGGTGACAAGATTTACGATTCAAAAATATAATACCGAAACACAAAGAGATTGTAAAAAAAGTGTTGATACCATTATTTATTTAATCGCTAAGAAAGCATCAAGATCCATAAAAAGGATGTGAGCCGCGGCCTTTGCACAATGAATAAGAAAAAAATACGCAAAGCAAAACGGAGATCGCTTTTCTTCAATGGTTACTTTATATGCAAATTCTTGGTAATAAAACCGGGAACCCTTCTCTCCTAGCTTTACATAAAGAGCGCAAGTCTCGAATCCTACGTTTTATGTATTCGCGAATCGAAGCTGTTTTATTGGTATCGACTATCGATTCGATTCGCCCGCATTCGAGAATTCGGAAGTAATGCGGGCTATTTCCAGTTTTCGTCTGCTAAAGTCGTGCCTATTCGATCGCAATCAAAATTTCATTGCTTTGGATAAAGCTTTCATTTATATGCAGTTTCTTTGGCAAATTGACTTGAATTTCAATAATAAGGTCAAATCAATTGTGTGTGACTCTAGGAACATAAAATGCTAGGCATTGGTTTAACAACCACTTATTTGACTTAGGCCGAGATTCATAGACCGAACTTTGACTTTACTTTGATGGAAAGTTCAACTTTCAACCAAAATTTATATTTCATAGTTCTGTCAAGCTCTTCTTTATTCAAAATATTGATAGGAAACTTCGATAAACAAAGCTTACTTTGCGTAGACTGCTTTGCTGTAAAGCAAAGTGCGGTCTATGAATCTCAGCCTGAAAGCTGGTTTTACAAATGAAAAATCAACCAATCTAATATTATTAACAATTGCTTAACTAACATTTTTGCTTCTATAAAATGTTGGATAAACAACTGTCAAAATATATTTGATTGGTCGATTAGTCGACCGTAAAATTGTAATTAAAAACAATTAGTAGCTACCTGTAGGCATTTCGTGTCAATATTGTATTATACCGTAAGAAAAAAATGGACTGCATCAAAGGTATGATGTCATACCTTTGATGCAGTCCATTTTTTTCTTGCTCATGTGAGCAAGAAAGGAGTGAGCATTAAGATGACGAATGATAGAGGTTAGTGGAAGAAAAACCCCCCACTTAGCATGGGATAAGGGGCAGGAAGATGATGGTAATGATTGTATGATACTGTAATAGTTTTTTTCTTCTCCAAAATGGTAGCACATTGAATACAGCCAGCCAAGTGACGACAGCATACAAGTCTTGAACCTTTTAATACGTGGAAAGCTAAGCCCCTGAAGCACTTTGCTTATCTATGTACCAAGTACTTCTACCCAAAGGTCGTATATTCTTAGCTAAGAGATTACATTCTCCAGAGACGGTAAGGGCAAAGCACGCTTGTACCTCCGACAAGGATCTTATATTTCCATAAAACGTACATTTTACGACGCTCCGCGACACTCTATCTTGTACGCTTCCTGCGGTGACCGAAAATTTTGAAACTATTCGAGGACCTTTAGTCTGGAGGAACTTTCGTTCATACACTATAATTTAAAATAAAAAACAAACTTTACCTAGAAACTGTGGAATGAGCTACCACCAGAGGTCTTTCCCCTCAGCTATAACATGAATAGGTTCAAGAAAAATGTAAAAAAGTTATTTCAGGGTAGGCGCAACGACAGCACTCTTGGTGTTGTTGGTGTCCATGGGTGACGGTGACCGCTTACCACCAGGTGGGCCGTAAGTCCGTTTGTCTATCATTTGCATATAAAAAAAAGCAGCCAAGTGTGAGTCGGACTCGCCCATGAAGGGTTCCGTAGCATCAAATAACATAATATAAAGGTTTTTGTAGTTCGTCGAAAGGTAAATTGCGGTTTACGATTTATGACGTATAAAAAAAAACTACTGACTAGATCTCGTTCAAACCAAATATCGTTGGAAGTTTGCATAGTAATGTACAACATATATTTTTTTTAGTTTTATCATTCTCTTATTTTAGAAGTTAGAGGGGGGGGGGGCAACTTTTTCCACTTTGGAAGTGTCTCTCGCGCAAACTATTCAGTTTAGAAAAAAACGATATTAGAAACCTCAACATCATTTTTGAAGACCTATCCATAGATACCCCCACACGTATGGGTTCGATGAAAAAAATTTTGTTGAGTTTCAGTTTCAAGTATGGGGACCCCCAAAATTTATAGTTTTTTTTTCTATTTTTTTTGTAAAAACCTTATTGCGGTTCATAGAATACATCTACTCACCAAGTTTCATCAGTCTAGCTTTTATGGTTTCGGAGAAAAATGGCTGTGACACGGCCGGACAGACAGACAGACAGACATGACGAATCTATAAGGGTTCCGTTTTTGCAATTTGGCTACGGAACCCTAAAAAGTAGATGAGTAAGGCAAAAAACCGATCAAGGACAAGTTTGAATCGTGTGCCTACTATAAGTGTTCCGTACGATAGAAACATAACGAAATAAACAATTATTTTTCGAATAAAACAAGTAAAAATAAACTTGGTATGTATACCCAAGGTATAAAAATTAAATAACGGGAAAAACAAATGGTGATATCCATTTTTTTAATGTTTCAGTATTTCACCACACGCCTACCTACTTTCATTTTATGGATTTACTTTTGGACGCTGAACAAGATGTTGTAAAGTAACATTTAGTACCCTCTAAAAAATTGACATGTCGAATCGAACTAATTATTATGGAACATAAACATAAAATACTACCAGGATAAACAAGAAACTAAGAAAAGCGCATTAACTCTTTCACCACATCACAAATTAAAATTATGTCACCGGCGGTAAAGCGGTTCCCTATGATCCAGTTTACGACTTCAGCTTTAATAAAAATATCTAATAACATTCCAACATAATGTTCCATATTACCTATTGCGTTCATAACAAACGTTCGTACAAACAACCATAAACAAGGTAAAACGGTATCATGAATCTTTGTAAATATATAAAAAACTATTTTACTGTCCGACTGATATTTTTTTCTTAGAAACATTTACTTTTTTATGGTATAAGTGATAAAGTGTTTAAAGAAAATGATTTCAGAAGTTTTAACCCTAGATTATAATGTACCCCATTTGGGGGTTCAACTTTCTGTTAATAACAGTAAGTCAAGCAAGTGAAGTCACATGGTTGCGACTATCCTGTTAGTAACTATTTGAAAGTTTTTTTTCTGTCTTATCTCATTCATTACATTTATTTTATTTATAAATTTATAACCGAATACAGTATTCTAAAATCTTTTTTATAATAAACAAAATGCATTTATTAGTTTTTTATTATTATGGTTAAATTATTATACTCTTCAACTAAACAAAGTTTGCTGGAAATAAAAACCAATATGAAAACCTACCACATTTATTTCAATCTACAATTTAAACTCTCATTGTCCATAAATGGTAAAAATCAATTTGTGTGGAAATCGAAAAACTTTAACCGACTCTTTTGCTTTTAGCTAAGGATAGCTGCATATTTTTTTCAAAGAAGCATGTAACTATACCCGTGTTGGCATCACAATAAACTTCATAACAAACTGCCACACAAGGCAATATCTTGTGTAGATTATGAGCTTCTCCGTTTAAGTCAGAGCGCGTATATTGACTAAGAAATGTTGTGTAAGGTTATAACAAGCAAAGAAAGAGAAACCTTTACATGACAGCAATACAGTGTAGTTTTGCTTATCGCTGGACGTTGTTGTTTGATGTAAAAGAAGGGAAAGGCCGCCTTTTGGATGTTTTACTTAACTGTTAATAACATGGAGGTGTAGATACAAAATTCCAACTTACTCGGTCTTTAAGTAACGTACGAAACCTTCATCTTAATTTTTAATACAGCATTATTTATCCTTATTTACGTTGTTTTTGTAATTATAAAAAATAAAAAAATGCCTTTAACTGGCGGACATTTTTTCAAGTTTTTTTAACTAGCTGATGGAACTAACATAAATGGCCCACCTAATGTTAAGTGGGAACCATCGCCTATAACAAAGTATTGGCTTGTAGGTCACGCACGTCAGGATCGTGCCATACGATGCACTGCCCTGCGTCCATCAACTAGGCACACAGATGTTCAGCCTCACGTGCCATTAGTTTCACCGGCACCCTTCAAACCGAAACACATCAATGCTGCGTCACGGCAGAAATAGGTTCTTATACATTGATAGTTACTAATATTCGAACTCTTCATAAGAAAAGAGTCAAAAATAAGTACTACTATGAGTGCTCACGTTTAATATGTAAATATCCAAAAGTCTGCACTTCCACTGCCTTTTTCTACAAGTGCTTTATGTTAGTTTTAATGGCACTTAGGTAAGTTTAAAAGGAAGAAACTATAAACTTTGGCTTCCACTTCCACCAGAGTGGCATCATTCACCAACTAAAAATAACTCTGCAATGCCAGCGATGTGTGTGTCACTTTACGCTAGTTTATAGTAAAAATATTCTATGCTTGTCATTAAAAAAATGGGTTTTCGCTTTCATAAAAAATGCGAACTTCTTGCCTGAACCACACAACATGTTCATGAATTCAGTGAGCTTTGATTATTTATAAAGAATTAAAGTAGTTTTAAAGTAATAGGTAAGTTCCTGATTAAAAAAACGTCATAGATGTAGAAAAGTTACAGAAAGTCCAGTTTTGAATAAGGTGAATTGATTTTATTTTCAGATTTTCTTAGGTTAGAGTAAAGTTTTTCTTAGCATAAATTTATCATCTACTCTGTATACCCATATCCATATCCACCCCTCATTCTCATTACGACAATGTTGCCAGAACATCTAAATTACGTATTGAAACAGCTGTCCGGCTGAGTTATAGTAACATAAATTCATCAGATACGCCCTAAAGAAAAGTGTCTGTTGATAGCCACTACAATAATTAGAATTTCGTAGAAATGATTTTGATAAAAAAAACAACAGGTAGTGTTTTCAAATGAATCGTAGATTGCTGATGATGATGAGTAAATTGTTCTAATATTCTGTGGTACCTAACCATAACTTTTGTTGATATTGAAGCAGTAGTATATACAAACATACTCCTACGCGTTTATATTTGTAGCATGTTCCAAAAGCTTAAAAAGCAAACAAAAAAGCATTTCTGAATAAAAAGTATCAGATTATGGTAATGCGTGGCCGTTTCACTACCGGTTCCAGTGCTATTGCGTTGTGACAGGCAATTTTGTCTTCGATTTTATTGGAGAACTTTATTTTCCATGCTCTTATATCAAAGCCTTGTACTTATGTACGAGTATAATACATTAACATATTGAGTTCATGTTGGCGGTCATGATACAGCGTTGCCAGAATTTAATTTGGCGTCATTTACAGAGTAATATTTTAGGATAATTGATTGAGTCTGCAAATATCTCGCTCATTTCCAGAGCCAACAAACATGTTTACGTATAACAATGAGCTGTTGCTCTATAGCAGTGAGATTGTATAGGTATAGTGGCAATGGCAAGTCATTCCACTCGTAGGGTCGGCCGGGACTGCGTCACGTTCGCATCGACGTTAGCATTTCTTTTGTGAACGCCCCGAATTGCCGACATAAAACTCCGAGACCTGCTTTTCTACGTGATATTTTACTGCTCATATTTCTCGATATAGGTATTCTTATCAGCACCGGCCGAGCTAGAACCGTCCCTTTTCATTTCAGCAAAAGAAACTCGTAAAAATGTACCCAGTTTCGTGTATAAACTTTCCGAGTTTTGTAATTAATGTTGCAAGGAGATATCGTCGGGAAAAGTTTTTTCATCACGTTTGGCGAAGGCGGTACCGTAATGAGCGCTCCCGCGGCGTTATATCGTAAAAACACCGTACAACTTAATAAATAAAACTTGGGATTCGTGAAGATTTATCACGAGGTCCATATTGCGATTCGTGACTTTGAGCCTGAGGCGTGTTTTTGCTCTAGAAGCAGTTAAAATAGAGACATAATCATAGAGCAGTTTGCGGTCCGCCTCTCATATTTACAAAAAGTCACTGTTTGAAATATTTTGACATTTCTTGGTAGGCGCGCCCGCGTCTGAAAGATGTAACGTATACGCGGGTGTCCCTTCGTGGAAACAACTGTTATTTATCGCCTTGGGTGAACATTTCCCAATTTATTTTGAAACGATATCTTGATTAATATTTTTTTGTAACAAATAAATTAACAACATCGACCGTTTTATAAAAAGAAAAAATGGCCTTAAGATATAAAAAAATATGCTATATTTTTTTATTATTCTCCTTTTGCTTGGGTTACTTATCTTTTTAATTTTGGTCCTTAAATAATTCAGAAGCACTTATTTTTGGATTTTTTTAACGTTGTATGTGTGAAGAAATACTTCCATCATAACATTTAATTTAACTACCAATACCGCAGTGGCACTATCAAGTTCCACTGCGGTATGTCGCTCATGACAGAATTTAAATGCCGTGAAAAAACGGCAGCATTCTGTTTTTCCGTTTTATTTCAACTACAGAATCCTAAAATCCATCTGTATTTATGTGTCAGCTAACCTGCCGTGGTAGGTAGTAAGTTTTAAATTCCGTATAGCTTGTGTACATTCATCCCACGTACCGGGTCTCAGGTGGTATCAGGAGAAACACGACGGTTCGTTTTATTGTTGTTCCCACTCTGCGAATTGAATTTGAAACAAGCAAGTGCGACGATCAATACTTAGTACCTACTGCCGACGTTGTTTACGGATAAAAAATAAGTTTTGGATAAAATATTGACCACTCTACTGACAACGTTTTTAGGTCACCGTAAGACCTCTGTCATGGGTTATCGATTGCTAGGTCCAGAGTTGCTCTTTGACTCTAAAATTGATCCTGATACTTCGAATTTGATGTTCTGTTTTAGTAGTAGGTAAACTTTTTTTTCAGTATGTGTGAGGTCTGTGTTATCGTTGGTTAAGTAAGTATCAGACTCTAAATCCCACAGCAAGCATCCAACCTTACGCATCTCGAGTTTCAGTTATTCTCTTTAAAAAATCTAAGTATTTTTCTGGCCAAAAAAGTCATTGTTTCGTGGCGTTATTTCGTTGAATTTTAATTTAGTTAGCGCCCATCTTTCGGCTCTGTCTGTATTATCTACGGCGTTTTATCTCCAATGTAATCTTGTTAAAAGGCCCCCCTTCCTCCGGCAGAAAGCAATAACGACAAAATCCCCGCTTTTGGAGCTTCCGGCTAAGCCACGTATTACAGAGGAATTTTTAGCTAAATTAGTTTTCACCTTTATAAGTCTACGTAACCTACAAAAATATAGAAGGTATGTTATGCGTATTTTTTGAATCACTTATTAAGATGGTTCCTCACTCATGAACTCACGATATTGAAGAAAACGGTGATTCTACGAATGTAATATCAAACATTATCTCAATTAATTAAGCAGAAAATATTATTGCTAATTATGCTTATTGTCCTAGTTTTACCTTGGCTTTATGTCCTTCGGTCTATAGCAAATGAAGTCTTTAATTTTGCTTCGGAAACGAGCGACCAAAAAGTATTTTCTTTTTAGTTTAATTCTCTTTTTACTTCTTTTCTTTATCCATGCATCTTTTTTTTTTTTGCTCCATGTGGGGTTCCATGACAGCTCTTTTGTCTCTGAGTGTCACAATGACAGGTGTCATCATTCCAGCGAGTTTATTATTCTCCCAGATTTTATGTTTTTCTCAGATATTTTTTAATGTTTTTTTATTTCTTATATCACCACAATGCCATGGAATAAATTGCCCCGTTTGGAAAAGTGTTGTGGATGTGTCACAGATTTGAAAACTGCCACTGCTATTATTGCCGTGCTCGGTATTGTTAGTAAATTATAAATAATATTGGTAGACACTCCACACAACACTAGACTAGACTAGATATAGTCCCAAAATAAAGATTATTAAAAAAACATTTAAGTTCGCAACTGATCTTCCTAGGCGATATGCTAGTTGTATGAAAAAAAAACAATCAAAAAACGTCAATTCAACAATAAATCCCCTAAACCGTTTTATTATAAGCAAACACAATATCTACGATAGATAGATAACACTTTATTGTACACCACAAGAATAGCACAATACTAAGAAGATACAGTTTGGAAACTTTACAGCTCTATTCATTGTTTTAGGTAACAAGTCCAGCGCTGTCCTGGGCGGTGGTGAGACACTCGTACGTGATACGAGTGTCATGTTTTGTTACCAGCTCAGCGAGCCGGCCAGATATCGTAGATATCAATCTGAATAACATTGTGAGTATAGCTTTACACAGCCACGGTACAAAAAGAGGTTTTCACATATTTTATAACCACAATATTCATGGAAGGCTTTTTTTAATTGATTATAAATGCTGGTGGTCTGATGAATCAGCCCTACCAGATAAAATTTAGAGAACCAACTTGTCTAGCCAATATAAAAATTGTTATATGCGCTCGCAAAAACATTGACAGTCCGTCAACTATATTTACACAAAGCTATTTTGCTATATCATAAAATGTATACATGCCCTCTTTATCAGCCTAGCACTGCCGTCAGCCGTCGTCCAAATTTATATTCCAATGTTTAAAACCAAGTTTGCCACTCGCTTTGGCAAGTTCTCTTTCCCTCTTATTTATAAACACATTACAGCTAAATGCGATATCAAAGATTGCTCCCGGTTTGGTGTTAAGGTGAAGATGAAACATTGGCTTCTCACTCTCGACTACCATGAGACGGAAGCCCTTCTGGCCGTGGTCACTTGATTTTTCAGATTAATCTTTCCTCTCAACTTCACACGGTATTTTCCCCTGCCACTCCCATACATAACTGCTCCCTATACCTCTCACGCCTAAACACACACACTTTGTAATAACTTTCAATCAAATTGCATACTCTTACACCTTTACGCACCCTTCGAAGTTCTTGTGTTTTCCAGACTCTATTGAACCTGGCGATATCAGAAATCTTCGTACTGCTTCTCGTACTGTATCTGTGTATGTCCATTTTTAAACTGAATTGTATTCTTATGATGTTAAATGTTTCTTCCTAATTTTTGTAGAACTGTCTTGATTTTGTTAATCTATAACTATAAGTACCGTATTTGAAGATGTAATGTCATTTTGTTTAATTTTTGGTAGTAATTGTGGTTACTGTTCACATTTTATTATTAGGATTTATTTATTTACTGTTTCTTACCTTTTAAAATCACGTCTTTTTGTTCGCCACTTTACACATTTTGTAAACTCTTTTAGGTCTCCCGCGACACAGGCTAGTCCTAGTGCGGGGTCCATTATATATCTATTCTTGTAAACTGTTTTCTCGAATAAATATTTTTGTATTTTTGTATTTTGTAATATTTAATTGGTTACGCCAGTGAATTTCCTCCTCAAATAACTATTAATTGAGTAACAGTTCTAATTATTAGCCTTGTCATCGCCATTTATTTCTTATTAAAATTTCATTTTAATTTCAATCACGCCTTTTTTCCATAGACAGATTCTATGGAAAAAAGGCGTGATTGTATATATGCATGTGATTTGCGAAGCTATCATCTCATTGTTACAGTTGAGTTTTGGTTTCGGCGCAAACGCAGGACTCGGACCATCATGCCTCGGCCCCAGCAAAAACAAAACTGACACTGAAACTGTATTCCGGGCAAGAAAAGACCCAGACTCTTCCAAATTTGTGAGGGTAGTCAAGTATGTTGGATGGATTGTGCTAGCTGCTGATGCGATCTTCCTTTTCTGCAGCGCAAACTTATTGTTCAGGATTTTTCACGTGAGTTTTATATTGTTCTGTATCTAGCCTTTTTAGGGTTCCGTAGCCAAATGGCAAAAACGGAACCCTTATAGATTCGTCATGTCTGTCTGTCTGTCTGTCTGTCCGTCCGTATGTCACAGCCATTTTTCTCCGAAACCGTAAGACCTAGACTGATGAAACTTGGCGAGTAGATGTATTCTGTGAACGGCATTAAGACCAAGACTCTCAGAATCGACCTATTTTAGATTCAACATTAAACAATCAAATATTATTTGTTTTGATCTGATAAAAATATATGTTGTAGTTTAATAAATAATCTTGATTATTCTATGGTTCAAAACACGATATTGTCAACTTTGCTCGATCAAAAAAAATCGCGAAAACTCCCAATTTCGCGAATTTTTGATCGTTTTTTTAAGTCGTACTTGAAGTAGACCCAACGTTTACTCCCGAAAAACATGTCAAAAAATAGGCAATGAAATTACGAAGAATATTCTACGGTTCATTTTTCTCAAAACAGTTTTTTATTGTTTTATCAAGATATTATATAATAATGCGGCCCGCGCGCTTCGTTTCAGTAGCCGGCCAGGCGTCTTTGAGGTAGGACCTGTGTCGCTGTTGCTAGCTCGCTACGTTCCCCGCAAAATATACGATAAATTATTATTGTTGTTTGCCGTCACAGTATAAAATTGTAACAGTAAGTACAATTAACTTTGTTTTACGGAAATATAAGTAAGCAACACAATTTATTTTATTATTTTTGGGAAGGTGAGATTATTAGGGGGGAGGGGGGAAAAAATTATTTTGCTTTCAAGCAAAATAATTTTTTCCCCCCTCCCCCCTTTAGACCCCTTTATTATTTAAAAAACCTAAAAATGGCCTATTTTTGACCTTTTATTTTCGTGTGGAGCATTGCGGCGAGCGAAGCGAGCCGCCATGCGACCACGGGGAACAACGTGGCGAGCGAAGCGAGCCGTGCTGTGAACCCTCCGAAATTTGCCCCCCCGGAACTCCCCCCCTCAGGGTGGCTCTGCAACGGAGAGGTCCTGCATAATTTTTTAATGGGCAACGTAAAGAGGGTCTAGAGTGATTTTGATTGTACAAAAAAATTTGCCCCTCTTGCCCCCCAGGACCCCCCCTTTTGAGAGTGCTACCGGATGCCGTCGAGATAGGAAGGTTTCGATTGGGGTTTCGTATAGAGGGTTTCTTCCTGAATTGAAAGAACAAAAAAAACTTCCCCCCTCCTACCCCTTTTTTTTCCCCCCCTTTCGTATCTTCCAAGCGGAGTGACTTGCGAGACTTTTTTTTTTGGGTCATGTAGGGAAGTTGAGATTGTTTTGAAAGCAAAATAAATTTTGCCCCCCTCCCCCCTTTAGACCCCTTTATTATTTAAAAAACCTAAAAATGGCCTATTTTTGACCTTTTCTTTTCGTGTGGAGCATTGCGGCGAGCGAAGCGAGCCGCCATGCGACCATGGGGAACAGCGTGGCGAGCGAAGCGAGCCGTGCTGTAACCCCTCCGGAATTTGCCCCCCCGGAACTCCCCCCCTCAGGGGAGCTCTGCAACGGAGAGGGCCTGCATAATTTTTTAATGGGCAACGTAAAGAAGGTCTAAAGTGATTTTGATTGTACAAAAAATTTTGCCCCCCTTGCCCCCCAGGACCCCCCCTTTTGAGAGTGCTACCGGATACCGTCGAGATAGGAGGGTTTCGATTGGGGTTTCGTATAGAGGGTTTCTTCCTGAATTGAAAGAACAAAATAACTTCCCCCCTCCTACCCCTTTTTTCCCCCCCCTTTCGTATCTTCCAAGCGGAGTGACTTTTAAGACTTTTTTTTTTTGGGTCATGTAGGGAAGTTGAGATTATTTTGAAAGCAAAATAAATTTTGCCCCCCTCCCCCCTTTAGACCCCTTTATTATTAAAAAAACCTAAAAATGCCCTTTTTTGACCCTATTTTTTCGAGTGGAACAGCGCGGCGAGCGAAGCGAGCCGTGCTGTGACCCCCCCCAAGCCCCCCAGAACCCCCTCCTCCTGAACCCGGGGGAAGAGTCGCAGCGAGCGAAGCGAGCTGCCACGCGACCACGGGGAACAGCGCGGCGAGCGAAGCGAGCCGTGCTGTGACCTTCCTACGCCCCCCAGAATTAGTGTTACAAAGGGAAAAAACTGATAATTAGTGTTACAAAGGGATTGCAGTGAGTGGATGGAAATTAAAAAAGCCTTATAACGGCCTCAAATTTTGGCGCAATCTGTAAAAGGAAATTGTCCAAAAGCACAGCGAATACAGTAAAAAATTTACTGTATAAAAAAAATATAGGCCACGTAATGTCAGTAGCTCATGGTGTAGAAAATGAAAAGCAAGCGCTACAACAAATGGAGAGACAAGAAAACATTGTCATCGAACCATGTGGACTTTTCATAGATAAACAATACCCATTTATTGGGGCTACACCCGACGGTTTAGTTGACCACGATAAAATTATAGAAGTAAAGTGTCCAATAACGGCATTTAAGACCGGAATAGAAACTGCTATAAAAGAAAACAAAATACAAATATATAAATATGACAAAAAAAACAGTACGCGAATCATTAATAAAAGAAGCAATTGGTATTACCAAGTGCAGGGTCAACTCCATGTTACCGAGAGAAACCAATGCATTTTTGGAATTTGGTCCGGCGAAAATCATCCACTCATAATCGAATACATTCCTAGAGATGACGAATTTTGGAAGGTGGAAATAGAAAAAAAAGTTATTGATTTTTACATGAAATGCCTTTTGCCAGAGATTGTAGACCCGCGACAAATTCGCGGTATGCCAATACGTGATATAATTTTAAAAGAAAATGACGAAAATAATGACGTACCTATGCAGCCAGGTCCAAGTAAGCAATTGGATATAATTCAAAGTCCAATCCAACCTCGTGGTCAGTTTGGTCCATGCAAACCTAGGCAGCTACAATTTGATGAATTTTAGTAGGTAGGTATACCTACCTACCTACTAAAATTCATCAAATTGTAGAAATGTACAATTTCGTAAACTCATCAAAACGATGCACAAAGATTACGAAATTGTATATTATTCACGTTGCTGAATAAAATAGTACATTGTTACCTGAGGATAGAAAGTCACATTTTTGAGTCCCGAGACTTCTGGCGGGCCTTCGCTGGCCAGCATTATTCAACCATTATTTTAATTTTCATAATTAAAAAAATGGTTATTTTTTTTCGCAAATCTATGTTATTTAAATAAAGAAATAGTTGAAGCTAAATAATAATAAAGTCATTTAGAAAATATATTCTTTATTTAATACCCACTATCTTTATGTTATTTAAATTTAAATTTTACATCGCGGACTAATTAGACTTTTTAAACTTCTAATCGTTGTAATGGGTTTCCAACCTCCTTGCTGAATAAAACGTTAGAATTTAGTTCAATAACCTCCTTGCAGTTAGAAATAGCTTTAGAAAGTTGGAACATGGTTGAATAAAATAGAACTTGTTTTTTTATAATTTGACAGCTGTCAGTAGAAAGCGATTCTCTCTAGGGCTGAAAGTATTACTTTCAATTAGGCCCCTCAGGCAACTTCAGACCTACTTTCCGAGTATGTGCAATGAAAAAGTGATATGTGCCATACGAAATAAAAATATTTTTTATATAATATAGTATAAAAATAACATTTTCAAAATTTACGTCTTGTAGGCTATAGCTATAGGTATAGGTACTATGTGTCGTTTTACAAAATAAATATAATTGTTACTTGTACTAGTTGTATTTTTTACCTCTATGTTCTCGTTGCTGGATCGAATAGTTGTATGTGCCACACGAAACCAAAGTACTCTTTAGTTGGACTAATTCTAATTTTTTTTATTACTTAGCTTTGTGACTGTACCTATATCTACACACAATATGTAACAAAAATACTGGTAATATGTTATCAATACTATGTACAATACTACCTAACTGAAGTTTGTAAGTAAATATCATACCTAACTACTGCTTGGTTTTCTATACTGTGGCACTAAGTTATCGTACGCGGTCAGTGGCGCACGGCCTGCCGGGCGCGTAAATAATTACGTCGCGCGCTTATCATGGCGGGGGCTGAGGTAGCGCTAAATGCCTACTGCGCTCGAATATCCTGGCCTTAAGGTTTTTTACACAAAAATAGAAAAAAAACTATAAATTTTGGGGGTCCCAAATACTTGAAACTGAAACTCAAAATTTTTTTTTGCATTGAACCCATACATACGTGTGTGGTATCTATAAATAGGTCTTCAGAAATGATATTGAGGTTACTAATATAGTTTTTTTCTAAACTGAATAGTTTGCGCGAGAGACACTTCCAAAGTGAAAAAAAGTGGGTCCCCCCCTCTAACTTCTAAAATAAGAGAATGATAAAACTAAAAAAAATATATGTTGTACATTACTATGCAAACTTTCAACGATATTTGGTTTGAACGAGATCTAGTCAGTAGTTTTTTTTATACGTCATAAATCGTAAACCGCAATTTACCTTTCGATGAACTACAAGAACCTTTATATTATGTTACTTGATGCTACCGAACCCTTCATGGGCGAGTCCGACTCGCACTTGGCTGCTTTTTTTTTAATTTGTAGTTTGTAATCAAAGCTTTCTCTATTTTTTCAGGAACCCATGCATAAAGCTGCAAAGGCGTTCATATGGTCTTGTATAGTTACAATAACTCTATCATTTATATACGGAATGCTGTATATATCGGCATGTGTATCTATTGGTGGAGCATTCCCCATATTTGAATTTGCATTTTCTTTGTTTGATGTAATGCGTAAGTATGTTTTGATTGATTTATTAGAGTTTATATTTATGGCACGTGTTAGAAACTTTGTCTAATTGCCAAGCAATGACTACATAAACTTCTGTTTGTTTGAAGGTTATAGCCCTCTATTAGTATAATAGGATCTTCCCCGTTATACTTCATGACAAGGTTTCCCTTGCCTACTGATCATAAGATTTTAGTTTCAAATTCAGTTGGTACGATTGTTTTTTATCGGTTGTAATAACAGAGTTTTGTATTTTCTGAGCTAGCTCTGACTGTAACTATTTTATTTCAGTATGGATTATGTGGATTTACTTTTCCTATATCGTACATAGTTTCACTGAACATCGAGCCACTCAAGTGCGCTTATTAATGCAATTAGACTGTGACCCCATCGACCACATTTCAAAATTAGCTACATACTACAAAGATAAACTTCTATCAACTTCTTTTCGGTATGTTTTATGATATTTAAATTTTTAATTTCAGTGTGGATCTACTTTTTAATAGTAGTTCATTCCTACAGAAGCAAGTCTACTTCGTCATGAAGTTTTAAGTAAGCAAAACTGGAGATGAAACTGAACGAAAAGTACAGGCAAACCCTGTTTATTGATAGTGACACGGCGCGAAGTGTTTGATTTTTATAGTAATTTGTTTCGTTGGTAAATAAAAGTTAATTAATACATGAACAATAGTTTTATTTTCATTTTCGCTTATTTTTTCAAACACACTACTTACTGACCTGTTTATTTAAACTTATTCGTCGCTTTAATAAAATTCACATGACACTGGCAAAATTGAGCCAAAATGGACCGATGCCATTAAATAAGAAGAAATAGAAGAAGAATTCTGTTTTCTCTTCAATTGTGATTGTTTTTTCGTGGGGATTCGTTTTTTGTCATTTCGGGAAGTCACATAGCTTTTTGATTTTAATTGTTTTTCTGGTTTTATTTTGAGTTCTGTTGTGTAATTTCGGTGGTATTTTTACCAAAATTACTTGAGGTCTTTGCTCAAAGTGTTAGCAGTTGGTATTCAAGTGTAATATGTGATAATCGAAAATGTTTCAGATGGATTTGGAATAAACTGCCATCTTTCTTCCAAAGACAATTAGGGTAGGGCCGACTCGACTTTGACTGACTCGACGGAAAAGTATTTTATCTTTGTAATATATAAGCAAAAGCGTGTTTGCTGCTCTGTGTAATATATTATCATTCTCATTAAAGCACTCGACACTGGCAAAATTGATCTGAAAAGGACAGATGCCATTCATTAAGAAGAAGAAGAATTTTACAGATATTGTGCACGCAATCAAATTGGAAATATGATCACCGATGAATGCCCAATAGAGAGACTACAATAATTTCAAAGTTCCAGACATTTGCTAAATATGTAACCCTATGATTTTGTTAATATAGCAAAATGGGTGGAGTATTTAACTTCCTGCCTAAAGTAGACCGTTGTTGCTACTGCACTACGAATCTGAAAGTGGCTTGTTTGCTCATTGATATTTGGAGTATGGTAAGGTTGAGTACTCGTATATACCTACTTTGATATCAGTGAATGTTTTATTCTTGTCCATAGCTTGTTATAGATCTGTGTTACTGCCAGGTTTTTGCCGGTTTACTTTCTTACATTACGCTATTCTACTGATTAACTTGGCTGTAATTTTGTTTTTGATACAGTAAATAACTTGCTTGATGCTTTTCTTTAGAGGGCTATTACCATTCTTGCAATTCAAGATTGGTCCGGAATGTTAACATTGAATTTTGACTGTGTGTCATTCATTTTGTTTGCTTCAGTTTGCCACATGCCAAGAATTCAGGATGATGCTCTGGCCAGCGTGTGAGACCCAGTACTCGTCAGGAAAAATGCACGGTTCACTGTCAGTCGTCAAATGGATATTCTTTGGAGTCAATCTTTTCCTGCTATCAAGCAGCTTTGCTTATCTGCTGGGAATTTTCATGGTAACAGTATATTCATAGTATGTATCTAAATTATTTTTTATCTTCTAGATATTTATAACTCTTACGTTACTGACTGACCTTCCAACGACCAATGCACAGCCAAGTTCTAGGAGTATGAAATTTATTACCATGATCCAACACTTGGCTAGTTAGAAAAAACCGTGATGTTTGGTTTGAAAGATACCTGCTCATCACCATTTTATTTTGACATAATGGTAATGTTGATTTGATGATAATTATGCTTTTGTTTTCAGTCATTCCCCATTACAGCTGATGTGTTCATATGTTTTGGAGTCGCGTCTTCTTTTTTAGCGATGATTTTTGCTATATTGGTAGCAGTACAAATGGTATTTGCAAAATGTACTAACCCAAGTGATGTCTTGTGTTTGTTAATATTTATTTTATGTAAGTTTCAAGTAAAACTGTTGCTAAATTCAATTTAAATCTAACTGCCATACCATATACTCAAGTAACGTTTACAGCTTTACTAGTATTTATTTAACTAAGTAGATTAACGTCTCTAAAGTGTGTCAGTAAATTACATTTACTAGAATTATTGAAATCATAAAATCACGTTGTTTTTTTTTCGATATTATCAAAAATTACACGCAATAATTATACTCCTGCTTTACACCGTGTCTTTAATTGTTTCAGTATGGAGCTACTTCATAATTATAGTAAACTCATACAGAGACGAGATGTAATTTATTTTAATATCACAATTGAATTAAAGGTACATAAATAGTTTCTATTGTATATTTTAAATTTATTTCAACCTTGTTAAAAATGAATGAACCAAAGGTGGAATTTGTGGAAATAGACTACAGTCAACATTAAATAGAAGCTTATATAAAGGTTTACATATAATTTGAATGAGATTATTGTCGCGGTCCGAAGGCGCGTCAAGGTCTATTGAGCTCAAATGATATGATTGAAGACGGACACCTGGCAAGACGTGGTAATGACAAGTGGTGCAAATGATTGACAGAGTGGTGGCCAAGGACTGGGAAAAGAAGCGTTGGACGTCCAGTAGCATTGACATTCAGGACAATGTCAGCGTCTCGGATATCAAATGGATGAGGGTAGCCCAAAATCGTGGTGAATGACAAGAGCAAAAAGAGGCCTTTTCCCAGCAGATGAGATTGTTGTGAACTGACCCAGAGTTTTAAAGTTTTTGACCAAGCCTTCTGCCGTTGTGCCTAGAAGACTGCTAGGTACTGTAATGTTTGGTATTAACTGAGGAATGTTTAATTGGTTCCTTCCAGTGGAAAGCAAAGCAGAGGCTCAAGCTAGATTTTCACAATTGACGACCTCTAAGTTGCAATCTCTCTCATTTAGTACTGGGTATATAATGCATAGACTAGCGCGTTCTACAATCCTCCTTCCCGGGTTCTACACTAGTGTAATCACCTCCATACAAAATGTATGGGACCAATAGGGTTCTGAGGCGCCGCAACACACGGTTCGTCAATAATAAAATTGGGAGGCAATAATGTACGACCCGTTATTGCACAGCAGGATAATGTACAGCAGGTTAATGTACACACCGTTATTACGATGCCAGGGTTTGGATTAACGGGGCGTACAATAAAAGGTCGCGAAATAACATGCTGTACAATGTCGTCACGTGTTGTTATTGTACGCCCCGTTATTACGATGCCAGTTAAGCCTCGTGCACACTGTAGCAATTCAAATTTTTGCTGTTTTGTTCTGGCAGCGGATACTTGTACTTGTCCTTGAGACTTTAGAGGGCGGATCCGACTTGGATAGGTTAGGTTATGTTAGAACATATAAATAACGCACAAGGCGAGCGAGCAAAGCGAGCGTGCCGCGGCAGCGGCCGCCGCAGTGCCAGAAAATATTTTTTTACATTTACCCCAAAGGGGCTATTCTCTTAAGGAGCGGTATCCATTGCTTACAAAAAATAAGAAATAATTGAATTGCCTCAGTGTGCACGGGCCCTAATGGCATCCAATTAACATGCTGTACAATAACATCACGTGACAATTTTGTGCACCCAGTTAATTCGCAGCCAGTTATTGTACGGCAGGTTAAAACGAATCCAAAAAATGAAAAAAGGTTTCGTTTTAACATGGTGTACAATAACATGCTGTACAATAACTGGACGTACATTAACCGGACCCATAAAATTAACTATAAAAAGCCTCTGTAGTTTAGTCTTCTGTCTTCTCCAAGGAGGTTGGAAACCCATCAGCAAGGAGTTTAAAGTTTATGGCCTCGTCTTCTCGGTCTCCTTGGAGGAAGGATATGAAATTCTATTTACGTTGGGTATTCCTTGTCACCAAAGAGTATTAGACAATAACAACGTAATCTGTCACTTGTATATTCTTCTAACAATTTTTTTTTTCAAAATAATTATTGCTAATAAATATATTTGTTTTTATAGAAATGAGTATTATAGACAAGCTTCCAACGGTTGATAAATGTTGTTTATGTGTGAACCTCAAATGGGGTACAATTATTATTGGTATTATAGGCATCGTAAGTATTTTTTTCAAGTAAGCAAGTTTTTGTTTCTTAATCCATTGTATTTTCAAGATATTATTAGGCACCTACAAAATATGCGATTCCAACACCAGACTAGAAATGTATATTCTTGATCTCCCTCTAAAGCTAAAGAATATCTACTCAATTAGAAAATAATCAATGTGAATGATGCATTCATTTTCTTTTCTCTATCTTTCTAAAAACCTTCTTTCTTCCCTACTTTACTTGTTTACTAGTTATTTCTTGATTCAATGGTATTGTTTCCCCTATTAAGTGTGTCTTCAGTACGTTACCCAATAATCCACTAACTTTGAGCCAATTTCTCGTTCCCATAGCAAAATAATCACGACATTGAACTATAGTTGTATAAAAAAACATAGGATCTAGGAACCTAGTATTTATTTTTTAAATTATTTTATTTGTCAGCATTTCCTATACAAGACTGATAGAATGAAAAAGGCCAGGGGACTAATTCTCGGGCCGATCTCGATCATTTTGAAATGTTATTTTATTGCTTCTTTTCACAACCCTGCACTTTTTGTACGTTTTCCGTATATCGTAGCTGTCGAAGCTTTTACGAAGAGGTCGTTTATGAATTACTCAAGGAAATTATCCATTCCCTCTTCGAAAAGAAGCAATAAAATAAAATTTCAAAATGATCGAGATTGGTCCGAGAGTTAGCCCCCTGACCAGCACTATTGTGATACAAGACTACAATACAACATGTTCTAACTGATTACTGTGTTTTATTTAGCTTTCGCTGGGAATTGGTGCCTACTCATCTTACAGCAGGCCTTGTAACGAAAAAAATGGATTGCAAAACTTTATCAACTATTTTTCATTCGTTGTTCTTGCGGTACAAATTTTGATCTTCATCACTAGTATTATACTAATCTACGGAGTATTTACGGTAAGATTTTAATGTAATTTAGACTTTATGATCCGAGTTTGTCAAACGTAACAATTACTATGCTCCAGGCAGATGTAAAAATGCCGTGCTTCTTCTTCTTATAGTGCTGCTGGTTTTTTCAAACCAAAGTGTGGTGAAAGTATTTTAAATGTGCCTTAAAGTGGCTCTTTTCGTGCATTTGACTGTGTTTTTGAATGTTGTGCTGATAATAATTATAATAGGTAGCCCTCATATTTAATTTTGTTAAATAATTGAGGGTGCAAGGCCTCACAGCAGTATTATCAATGATACACGTGATGATGAAGCAATGAAGAAACGCACGCTCGTGCTGCTTATAACCGCAGTGTGAGAGTGACCTCAGTGTGGAGTGCAATGAGTGGTCATTCCAAGAGAGTACTCGACACACTCACAAAGGTGCATGGATGATATCGCCGTATGCGCAGGAAAGGTTATAGCTACAAAAACCTCTGAACATCCCAGAATTGCGGTCGAATGAGAAGGCGCATGTTCAGCAGTAGGTTACTAGAGTCTGTTCAGAAAGAGAACCGTCGTGGCCAAATTGAGAACTAACGTTTCGATTTTTATATGGCAGCTCATCCCTTTCTTTCTGTCAGAATTTTGCATCATAAAAATTAAATAAAGGAATAGTACACTAGTTGTGATAGGATCAAAACGCAACAGACGCGCTATTGTATTGCCCACTAAACAAAAAAGGTGATTAAGCACAGCAGCGCCCTCCAATCCCACGACGGTTCTCTTTCTGAACAGACTCTACCACTACCCAACAACCAAATTGACGATGATGTTTTTACGGGATTTTTGGTAGTTGTAAACTAATGTTTTTTTTCTGTCCAGGGAAAACCAAAGACTGCAACATGGTTCATGTATGTAGTTCTAGCCTCAATCATAATTTTTTTGGTGTTCTTCGTCGTTTCGCTGCTATCGGGCTTAACCATCAACAGCAAATGCACGTTTCCCCTCATTGATGTGGTTTCAGCTATCATTCGGACTCTTAGTAAGTTAATAATTGAACAATCTAACTTTTCTTGTCCCACACTATTTAGGAACACGGGGTATTTTCTTTTAACCGACTTCAAATAAAAAATTAGGTTCTCAATTCAGTAGTTTTTTTTATATTTGTTATGATTTTATTTTATCATTTATGAGCCGATTTGGATTTTTTTCTCTGAAAGGTTATACTTCCAGATTAGCCCTATAGAAATTCCATCAAAATCGGTTCAGCCGTTGCATATGAAGTCGGTTTCTAAGTGTTTTAAACGTTTATGATTTTTTTTCGCCAACTTATTTTCGAATAACCCCGTCATTTAGGAAACGATTTGTTTAATCTGTTTTTACTTTCAGATTAGTTCTATAGAAATAGTATAAAAATCGATGAAATAATTTTTCTGGTACAAATTATATTCATGTTTTTTTTTGTTGCAGTATGGACATACTTTGTGATAGTAGTTAAAAGCTATCAGTCGCAGATGTGAGAACTCCTAAGTTCTTGGAGAGTTGTGTGAAACGATAAAATAGGTTACTCAAGTAAAATTGATTGGATTTATTCAAAATTTCTTGTCAGTTTTTAAGTAAGAATTTTATCATAGTATACACCTTAAATTGTTTATTACGGGAGTTATTATTAATTATATAATATTCATTTTAAATATTCATTTTTTCCAATTTCAATATACATATTTTTTTTTCATTGGCTTTAGATCTATCTAGCATAAATTAAACAAACTAAGCTAACAAGAAACAACAATAACAACTTGTACTACACTTATAATATTTAATTATGAATAAATACTTTACAGACAAAGGTGCATTTTTATTTCACCTATTAAATAGGTACCTATATCAATATACAAAATATTTTTATCTGACAGATAGAGTCACTCTGAAATGATAAAACCCTACCTTAAATGCATTTACTTTTAACTCCCAAATAATCTCAAAAGAGGATTATTGTATCAGTATCTTGGTTTAATTAAGGATTCCGAAGACTTTGTCAAAGCAGCCGCTTCTCATTAACTCAGGGGTCCCAGCATCAGCACAGCATTAATGTCACTCCATCTGAGGTTTTAATTATGGCGACCCACCGCCAAGCAAAAAGGGTTACAACGCTCTTGGAACGCACTTTCGGACCCTCTCGAATCTACTCAAGGCTTAATTTCATCACATGGCTACTAGTCGTTCAAAAAGTCATAGGCAATAAGCATACTGTTTCCCAGTCGTATCAAAGTTTAGGTACCTACCTACCTAATAAGCAAAGCAGACAATGTATTTCAGGTATTTTACTACTTAGACCTTATGCAATTTAAGCAATTTACTAATCAGACAATTTTGCTATGGTAAAATGGAATTAATGTTTTTACTGAACATGCATGAATGAATTGTTTTCTGTGATGCATCTAATTAGTTAGAGAGCAAAGCCCTTTAAATCACAGCACTTGCTGCTTATAAAAAAATCCTGTTTACACCTGTAGAGAAGCAACAACCTAAGGTAAAAATTAATTGTAAAAGAAATGAAAATCTGTAATTAAATTGGCACACACCCAGGTTTGTAACCATTTACCATCTCAGTGCATGGCGTGCAACTATAATAAACTCTTAAAAATTAGGCAATAGTACATTGTTACCTGAGTGTTGAAAGTCACGTTTTTTGAGTCACGAGACGGGTTTGGCGCCAGAGCGTAGCGAGGGCGCCAATGGAGCTTGAGGGACTTAAAAGACTTTCACCCGAGGTAAACACTGTGCTTTTCATTACGAATACAAGGAAAGTAAAAATAAAACATGAAAGAAAAATTAGTGAAAATGAAGATTGAATTGCCGCCTTCCCGGTTTTTTTTTCTTTTTCTCTGGCGGGCCTTCGGCTTTGGCTCGCCAGCATTATTCAGCAATTATTTTCATTTTCATAATTTAAAAAATGGTAAATTGTTTGCTCAAATCTATGTTATTTTAAATAAAAAGCTTAATCAAGTAATTTAGAAGATATTTATTTAATACTATCTTTATGTTATTTAAATTTAAATTTTACATTGCGCTCTAATTAGACTTTTTAAACTTCTTACCGTTGTAATGGGTTTCCAACCTACTTGCTGAATAAAAAGTTGGAATTTGGTTGAACAACCTCCTTGCAGTTAGAAAGACTTTGGAAAGTTGGAACATGGTTGAATAAAATAGAACTTGTTTTTTTTTATAATTTGACAGCTGTCAGTAGAAAGCGATTCTCCCTAGGGCTGAAAGTATTACTTTCAATTAGGCCCCTGAGGCAACTTCAGACCTACTTTCAGAGTATGAGGAATGAAAAATCTAGAAACTTTACCAACGTAGTATATTAAATAAATAAATAAATAAATAAATAAATAAATATTCTGGACAATTCACACAACACTACCCAGCCCCAAACTAAGCAGAGCTTGTAATATGGGAACCAGATAGCTGATATAATACTTGAATACATTTTTTTTTGTAAATACATACTTAGAATACAATATAACACCCAGACAGAGAACAAACATTTATGTTCACCACACAAATATTTGTTCTCGGTGGGGATCGAACCCACGACCTACGGCGCAGAAGGCAGAGCTACTACCAACTGAGCTAGAGGCCAGTCATTGGATTAGGCGTACCTAGTAGGTAGGTACAGTTTTATTACTTAAGGTTTTGGAGTGAGCACGTGACGGGAACGATGATCCCTTCGGCTTTTAGAATTCTGGATGCTGGAGCATTTCTCAAGAAACTTGGGGGAATCGCGTTGTACTTTTATGTTTGTACGTAAGTAGGTATGTTTGTTTGCCACGATGATTGCAAAGGTTGTATTATCAAATTTCAAGAAATAAGATTTATTAGGTAAGTGATTTTTGTGATACAACTGAATAAACAATTTTGATTTTGACTTTACTTCAAAAAGGGGGTAAAAATGTATTAAAATATTATTAACTATTAGAAAAGTTATGTGCAAGCGTCCGGCCAGCCTCAACCATCTCCAGTGCCTTGCTGTTTTGAGGCAAAAGGCACAATCGAAGAAAATCGATTATGATGGTTTACCCTGGTGGAGAAAGGAAAGAAACAGTCACGAAATAAAAAATATACTGCATACAAAAAAGACATCAAAGAAAATATGGCTGAGAAAATAAAATTAAAATTGACCTACTTCATTTATCTTATACACTTACGAATGTCTATTGAAGAAAAAAACAAAGAACAACAGCGTACTTGCAGTTGTTCTGAAAATTATATGGAAATATAAAAGCTGGTATTACAAACAAAAGGACCAGCATTACCATGAAGGACGCCAAAGGTCTCTGGCGGACCCTTGGGAGTTATTCATAACGGACATAAAACCACCCTTTGTGATATTAAGAAAATATTTTACTTGAAGACGAAAGATGGGTCTGTACAAATATCTAAGTTGCTTTTGAGGTAAACCCACTTGCATTATTTTAAATAATAAATAGGTAGGTACTTGCTGCTTTGGTGAGATATAAATTATAGCTTAACATAGGTAAAACCTACTATTTGCATTAAAGTTTGCCTTATTAACTTATCCGATGTTTGGATTTTGTAAATGTATTAACACATGCATATCATTAATTTATTGGATAGCAGTATTAGTAAATAGTCATCATGACTCACATTTACATATATTTCAATCGTTTTTTTGAAGACATAAACTGAATAAGGTTAAGATGAATCGCAAAACTAAAACAATTTGCGGAAATATAGGTACTATACAAAAGTTTATCTGATTTTTCATAATGTTGGAATGTGCAAACGGTAAAATTCCTGGTGGTTGTCATCGTCTTCAACAACAATTTCTAACCCAATAGTATGTTTTTTCTAATATTCAAAATTTACAAAAAAAATAGGGCAAATGAGGCTAAGTTTTCCTCAGTTTTGTTTTTTAGTTTTTCAATGTGTATTGAAATAAAGAGAAAGATACATTTTCTCATAACATCTACGGCAACTGTGAATGCCGTCGGTAAAACGAGCGTGCTGCCCGACGGATTGAAACACGGGACGGTAAGTTACCTAAGCAATAAATTATAATCAACTTGAATGCTATTATAGAAATAAATTACTTACGTATGAGATTATAGATAATTTATTTTATACAGTGAAAGTATTGGACCGTGCTTCTTTCACTTTCATCTAGGTTGGTCCGATGCTAAGATTGAATTCGCCATCAACATCTAGTTTGATAGATTTTTGAAGTATAATTCAAGAAAATTACACAGCAAAGCTCAAAGTACGATTGTATTCATCTATATTGGTTTTCCTAGATCACCCTCTTACCTATCTAATTTGACCAATGGGAAAACAGCGCCATCTATTCGCTAATTGAGTTAGAAACTTAAACGAAGCGCGCATGCTCGAAACAAAATGGCCGCCACGATCAATATGATGCCACCCTACCTCACCCTACTCTCATCATTATCTTTGTCCACCGAAAAATATTCTCTATGCCTGTTGAAATAAGATCTGCAGGAAACAATAGATAAATCTTGACTGTATCTTTTGTTTGCATACCTATTTCGCTATAGCTATGGTGGATCTGTTGGTAGTGAGGCAGAAATTATTAGTAAGGAGGGGTGGTTATACCTACAGTAGGTTGGTAAGCTAAAAGCTTAGAGCACTTATTTCATAAGTAATAGAAGCAATGATAAGAAAGTAGTCATGTAACTTATTTTTAAATAAGAATAGAAATCAAACATCCCATCGTCGCAGGTACTTAGGATAAAAATTGTTCTTTTAATGAAAAGCTTGAAGAAGTCCACTGCTGGACGTAGTCCTCCTTCCTTCTACAATAGGGGTAATCACACGCATCAGTTAAGTTAAATAATACACTTGCATTATATTAGTTTAAATACTTCATAAGCATACAAAAAGTAAGCATACTTAATCACAGAATATCAATAAATATAACGTAGTTATGATGCCAATTAACTGGCACGTTATTATTTCATGATCATCACACACTAAAAATTAAAAATACGTAAAATATTTTTGCACTTTTTTACACGGCACCACACCGCCATCTATCTCAAATTAAGTGAAGCTTGTATGCGTATGGGAATCGCTGAATTTAGTACATTCCTACTTTACGTATTTTTCTACGTTTTTTTTCAATAGTTACCTAAGTCCCTACTGTGTATACCTCACCACTTCTTCATTTTACACACAAGGTATATTAGGTATATTAATACACCTGGGTACTTATATATTAATATAATATTATCCTTGCCTGGACAAAGAACAAACGAAAAAAAATACTCAAAATATGTGCGTAGCGTAATCGTCGAAGATCGAACCAACAAACTACAGCGCATAATTTAGAGCTATTGCTACCAACTGAGGTTACTATATTCAGTCACTACCATCATTTAATTTTATCATAAGTGGGCGATTTCACCCAAACTTCCCCTATACTTACATACTAAACCTATCGAACTCATGATGGTATATAATAGGTAAATGAAATTAGTTTTTATTCGGATATCCCATTTTTTCACGCTTGTCAAAAAAAACAGCAAATTCATTGAGGTATAGATACCTACTTATAATAAACAGGACCACTAAAATACCTACACAATATTTTAATTAGCATAATGAATACTAAACTTGACTATTTTATATCATCTGAAATAATCATGTATTGCTTATTATTATAATATTTCGTTTAAAATTTCATTTTTGGTTCCGTAGCTGCTACGAACCGTAGCAACTCGTAGCAGTTCAAAACAGCGCCATCTCTTAGGGAACGGTGACACTTTTTCTTCTTCATTTTAGTGGCGGTACTAGCGACATCTCTTTGAAACGCGGTTGACTAATTTGTCAAGTGGCAGACAAGATAAATTAAGTGATGAAACAAATTCGAAGGTTCCTTTTTCAAAACCGGGTGATAATGTAGTTACAAAAAGGTATGATAGATGTCACAATACTAGCTTAAAGTTGAAACTTATAAAATGAGTGTATTATTCATGAGAACATGAGTAAATATACCAAGAGCACAAGAAATTTAAAATTTAAGGAAAAAAATGTGGTGACTACTTTTTTTGAGTAGCCTATTTTATTTATTTATTTTTAATTTATTTTAGTACTTATTCTTTGAATAAAAATATCTAATCGCAAAATTCAGTAGGTACCAATAAGGCACAACTATCAACGAAGATAAACCTAATTTGGATTTTTAAATAAACATAAAAAGTAGTAGATCAACTATTACACCATTCTAAAATTACCTCATCATCATCATCATCTTCAGTCTGTAGAGATCCAAAGTTAGAGATAGGCCATTTATAATAAGTGAACCTCTTTTGAAACAATATTTTTTTACCGTAAAATTTTGAAAGGTTTTTTTTTCATGTTTATAAATTTATAAAAAAAACAAAATCTAATATTGGTAACCTATATAAAATCTTTAAATAATAATTATTAGGAGTTCGTGCTCTTCCAATAACCACGTAAATAAATTTGCTTGCTTCAACAACGGTGAAGTGGATTTTGACGTTTGGTTAAGGTAGGTACTTGAAATTTGTTTCAAATCACATCCAGCCAGGCGTCAAATAATTCACAAGGTTGCCCAGCAACCTACAAGAATTCAAAAGTGGAACGTTCCCCGCCAAATCTTATTGGTTGATTTAGGCGCCATTTGCGAAGGGCCGGTATCTTTAGGCCACGCCTACACTCACCGCCGAAATGTGCCCGCCTCTGCACTACTGCCATGTTGGCTACTGTCACATTTTGACATTTAGGGCGGAGCGTAAGAAATAACGCGACCGAATTGAGTATCTGCAGCTTTGTTGTGTTCCTGAACTGTTGAGCTTGCATTCATATTTGGCCGGGTAGTTCAAGATGCGACATTTGCGGGACTTGCATGAGCTACCATTTTCGTGCTTGTCGGATTTGGAACGTGATTGGAATAAACCCAGAATAAGAAGATTGATAGGAAGACATGGTGAGGGTCGGATGTGTTGGTGTTTGTCAAAAATTTCAAGTGCCTGAGGAGTTTCTATGTCGGTCTTTAAGTTATCATGTTATCTATTGTTATACATTAAACTTGGTTGGGTTTCGTTAAAACTTTAAGTAAAATGTAATTTAAACAGAGACCAATTATGCAATCAATACCTTTACTACTTTTTTCTACTTTGCTACTTTGGTTTTGAATACTTTTTTTGATGATCCGTATGTACTCCTATATACTCAAGCTATATTTGACATCCTTTATTTATTACTAGCGGCCTGTCCCAGCTTTGTACGGGTGGGTATTTATTTTTTAAACACATAAATATTGTGAGTTTATTCATTACAAACATACAAAAATACAAATCTTTCCTCTTTATAATATTAAGCATAGATATTAATTTATTGTTAATCTACTTTTGCTGCTTACTGTACCCATCGGTAAGTACTTGAATCACCTACTAGGGTATTAGGTAGCACCAACTTAGGCTACCTAGTTAGGCATGTATCTATTTCCTTAAGTCCAACGGCAATCAAGGTAAACTAGACATGACAAGACATCTCATTTTATTTGCACCTACTATTAATTTGTGTTAAGTATCATCCTTAAATCACGACCACTGGTAGCAAAAAAGTCATAGAATAAAACTACACTTGCGAGCTTTAAATTGGAATCGATTAATTTATTCATTTTTAAAAATTTTGTCCCATGAACTTAGGATTAACCTAGGTAGGTATATGGCAGTAAGTGCAAATAAAATAAGCGACTGGACGGTCAAACGAAGACTCAAAGAAAAGAACTTGACCCTGATAAGGCCAGCCATGGGACAAAACTTCAGTTTAAAAAATAACTTTTCATGTTACCTACCTGCCTTCAAGTGATTAACATGAAGATTTAATAACCCACCTAAATTCCCTGAATTAAGGTAGGAAATTGAATTAAGTTTGAATCTTCTTGATATCACTTGAAAGCAAATAAAATTACCTTTCAAATGATATAACTACCACAATTCAAATTGTGTAAAAAAATTGCCTTAGGTTAAGTCATTTAAGCCAAGCCACAAAATATTCTATAGCTACAACGACTAAAGCACAGATTATAAAACAGTACAAAAAAGCTGACACAGAAGCACAAAATAAGCCCTAATACGAGTAAGTTGACACAGAATAAGTGGTAGTTAATATGGTGTTTTACAGCCGACTTGTAAGTTTATGACGAATAACATGCCCCTGGAGTCGTACATGCGATTTATGGACTCAAAAGTTCATAACTTTATCATAGGCCATTAGAAAATAACTGGTTTACTCATGCTAAATCGTGTTTCAATGTATTAGTGTGACCTTTTCAAGGGACCAACGTCAATGACCTTCTATCACACAGTCCATCATTTTTAAAGATATTATGTTTCTGAACTTATTTATGAAAAATAGCAAACAACTTTGTTGTTTTGCTATCAATTTGCCCACAATTCAACAAACATATAGATAGGTAGGTGCATTGTTTTTTTATTAATCTGAAATTAAATTGCATCATAGGCGAACTTCTGCCCGGTACCCCAAGTCCCACTGCAATTACAACATTTCGTTACCAAATGTGGTTTTCGTTTCGCCTATTTTGTCTCTGTCTATTGTATGGAGAAAAGATGAGACAACAACTCTATAACTACGTAATGTATTTTTGCCGTCTCATATTTTCTCCATAGATAGATAGAAAATGCTTTATTGCACACAACAAATTATAAAAGTACAGGTACATAAAAATACTTAAAACTATTTGCCTCATACAATGGGCGGTCTTATCGCTAAACGAGCGATCTCTACCAGACAACCTTTGGATGGAATGGACTGAAGATATTTACAAGGGGACTGTGTGCAAAGAAAGAATAATAATAGATAGAGACAAATAGGCGAAACGAAAACAACATTTGGTAACGAAATGTGGTTGCCAAACTCCGACTTCGGGTACGGGATACATAAGGATAGTTTTTTTAGCCAGGTTAGAAAGATAGTGATAGTAAGCTAGAACTGCTAGCTTGGTAGCTTAATAAAAAACGTTTTGCGTAGCAAATACTCTTCTCTTTTTCTTATCGTGTCACTGGTTCTTTTGAACCAAGTGTGGTGAAAGGATTTAAGTGCGCCTCAAAGAGGCTCCTTTCGTGCACTTGACACATATTTTCAAACTTTTTATGTTCAACGGCATGCTGGTTTCCTCACGATGTTTTCCTTTACTGTTTGAGAGCACTGGCATAGTGTACATACGTTTTTGGGCAGAAAATCTCATTGGTAGACAACTGGATTTGAACCCACGACCTTAGGATCGGATGGCGGGGCTCCGACCACTAGACTACCAGCGCTCTAGCAAATACTGCCACTCGGCTAACCAAACCATCACATCATCACACAACAACAGTTCTTATGCAATTACCTACATATGTATTATACCTACCTATACGTAGACAGTAGCTAGTGTTGGTCGCCCAACGTAATTTCCCGGTCAGTTAAGTTTACTGCCCAGCGCTGATTGGATATTGATTAGAATCCGTAGTTTCACTGTTTTTAAATTGGGATTCTTTAAAACACGTTGTACTTTACACTTGGTACATTAATGTAATTACCTATAGTTTATTACGGCTATTGATTGAATAAAACAACGGTTTAATCGAATGATAGAACGGTATAGCTATAAAATTGGTTTTATGCTTTTTTAGAACACGTTTTTCCGTTTCATTTTCATCAATTTTACTGACATTTTCTACTAGGACTGCATGATATGATTTGCCTCTTTTATTTATAAGCTTGCAACAAGCTGAGATGAGCACTGCTGCTGCCGCCACTTGCACTTGAGTGCAGTGGTGGGGGAACTGAAGGGCAAGTCATAGTTTTACTCGATCAGTTTGAACAATTCGTTTCGCCTTCGTGTCTCTCTCTTTTGTTGAGAAAAGATGAGACAACAACAATACGTTATAAATATACGTTGACGCGTTTGAAACGAGTTGCTGTCTCATCATTTCTTTATACAAAAGAAAGAGACACGTAGTCATAACAAATTGTTCAAACTGATCAAGTAAAACTCAGACTAGGGGTACTGATTTCCTCAACTACAATTTTTTTTATTGTCCCATCAAACCAATTAATCAAAAAAAGTAACCACAGTACCAACCATTATGCCTTTAGGGCCTTATTAATAATCCTGGCGTAGCGTTGGACTAGTTAATCCGTGTTTTGTCACATTTGCTCGAGTTGACAATTGCATGTCAATGCAAGAAACAAAACACGGATTAACTAGTCCAACGCTACGCCAGGATTATTAATAACACCCTTAGTGACAATAGAGAAACGTCCCCCCAGTAAGTTGGTAACACTTATTCTATTATTTTTTTATTTTTTTTTGTGAATAAATTTCTTTAAACCTTTTACCTATTATAGGTAAATTAATAAAAAATCTAAGAGACATCTCTACATTTATTATCTGGTCTGGTACAGTTTTGTTTCAATCGGAATATCATAAAAAGTGTACCAGCTATACAAGGTGTATCTAAATATGTGTACTATGCGAAGGTGGGGGGGTTTCAGATCACAATGGTGATCAGTTGTGGGTGGGAGAAAATTAGAAATTCCTATTTTCAGTTTCCCATACAAAAATATTTAATTTCATAATGCCTAAATAAATTGACAACCCTATCCTTGTAACTCACCTACCCTTTGACCTACTACCTCTGTAGGTCTACTACTACTACCTACTACCTCTGTAGCTGAGTTTAGGGTTGTCACTTTGTATAAAGTCAGCTGTTCATGTTGAAACTTCGTTGCAGTTTTTTTCAGAGATATCAATCGAAGTTCGAAAAGTCGTTGAACAAAAGTTGTTCCCCGGGGGGTGGAAATTCACCCCCCTTCAGGATAGTACACATATTTTGATACACGTTGTATTGTTTGATAATTTTTTGACTGAAGGCCTGCACTCACCTAGGTAAATGAAACGCTGTCAAATATCGCTATTAAATTTGACAGCGTTTCACTAATTGCCATCGCCAGTGACCTAGATGTGCGCAGGCCTTTTCTATTATAAAAACTGTTGTTTTTTCCTAAACTGTTGAATAAACAACATCAATCAGTAGGTATTCAAATTCCGAATGAATCAGAATTCAAATTATTATAGGCATTCTTATTTCAAACGACCAATGCGTTCGAATATAAAACTGTAACAATAACAACAAATCGTAAACGCTACTCAAGTGGACGTTTAAAAATTGACCTCCCGCCTTCGAAATGAGTTTACTACCTATGTTGCGCAACTGGCAGGGATTTCTCGTTCTAATCCACTACTTGGGTGTCTAGTTTTATGTTGAGGCGTAATAAACTACATGACTCTGAATCCACTCACATTCTATGCTACAAATACTCGTACCGTAGATAACCCAAGGTGAACCTTATCTGTATCACGACAAAGTTGAGTTTTAAAGTTACAGTTAGGTCTTGTGAACACGTGGGCTGAATCGAGACGCTAGGCTATTATGAGTTTACGGCCAGTGTCATTCATTTAGCGAATCATGCATGATAGATAGAATAAATAAAGTAGGTAGGTAGGTATGTATATTTTATCAAGAGCAGGATTAAGAGAATTCAATTTGCATTTTGATTAGTTCATCGCGCGTGTTAGTTGTAATAGACCTGGCTTATATAGACTTAATTAAAATACAGCGAACGTTGTTGGCATGGCACATTATAATTATGTTTTTGCATTAATACGGAGTCGATTCTGTTTTATTTTTTATGTATTATCAGCTTGAAGAAGACCACTGCTGGACATAAGTGTTCTATATATATTTCCAGGAAGAACGATTCTGAGCTCTCCTTACCTTATCCGGCCGTTTTTAAGGCGATGTATATACACCGTGAAACATCTCGCTCGCATACTTTGATTTATAGCTCGCGATTCTTGATTTATCGAAAATCGTGAGCAACTTTTTTATGTGCAATCATATTACACACAGTTAAGTAAAAACAATTTAGATTAAAATACGTATTCCTATTAAAGAGTTTACTTTTCTGATTTTTATACATAAATAGGTAAGATTAATTCGAGCTAAGGTCCCGCGGTCGAAAACCTTCCTTTTTTGTTATAAAATAGACGTTCCAACCTTATTCCCCACCCACTCCACACTCCAAAATTTATACTAACTAGCAAAGCTTATAAAAAAGTAACTTTGGTGGCCGTGCTAGTTCAAACTAAAATTTGTGACAAATTCAAGGTATCGCGTTGATGTCTTTTGATTGAAATATTCTTCTTTTGTGATTTTCTTCATTGTTTCAATTAATTGGAGCAATGTGATTCTAGGTACCCTAGCTTTTTCTTTCAATGTCTTTGTGTGTTCTGAAGAAAAACAAATAATACATTTAAAAATAATTAGGATTTTTCTTAAAAAAAATCGTAGGTCGTTCATTTTTTTATGGCAGATGGTATTATGGTGTGTCGTTATTTTAATGGTGAAATAAACATTATTATGAACGTTTTAAATTTCATGTATAATGTTTATATTATAAATAATAGTATACTATGATGGTGATTTATTCTAATGTATTTTCATTTTGGAAGTAAGCTTACGTCGATATTTTTTTTTATATGTAATTATTATATTTGAAAAGATTCACTACAGAACAACCAGCTATGAGCACAATAAATTTATACAGTATTCTTTTTTTTTAATTAATCTAAGTGGGAATACCTTGGTTGGTTAAGTTATGATACATTAGTGTTACACTATTTTTATCTTAAATGTATAATTTAATTCGATCACTCACTTAAATTCACATAAAATAAATATACAAAAATTACTTGTATGTAGAAAATCACCTACTTTATATTAACATATCTAATGCAATAGGTTAATCTTTAAGATTAAGTTTTTGTTATAAATTCATGAATTCAAATTGGTAAAAATCCAATCAGATTTTTTGGAACTGTATAATTGAATACATAATTCATGGTAAATTATTAAAGTATGACTACATAGTTGAGTTTTCAAAGTAGCCAAAGATGCGGAAGTAAATGTTATCGCTAACAATGGAAATCCAACAGTCTCACAGTAAACTCACGGCTAAGGTCGAACACGATAAACAATCACGAAAATAAACACAAGTCCTTAGCTAAACCGCATTCGAGCCGTCAAATTCACAGACCAACACAAAAGGGCTCACTTCACAACTTTTCTGTTTGTCTACAAACAAGCGGCATTCAAAAGCAATTACCACTTACCTGCGACACGCGATCACAGATTTATAGTCGATAAACTAGTATCATCACTTTTACAGGGTTGTAAATTAATTATGTGCACTGTTTTGTACGATTCGAGTTGGCATGCGGCCTCGCGTGGCGGAGTTGGGGAACGGTATGGCGGCGGTAGGCGGGCGGAGCTAGCGTCGCTCCACACGCTGCGCTGACTCGCTGGCTCGCGGTGCGCATCTCACCCGGGAAACATCGACCCTCATTTCTTCAGCTTTTTTTTTATTATTTACGCATCGTTTGCAGGTAATGACGCTTTGTGCTTTCAGTTATCGACCATTATCGACGATTGTTTGGATGGGATGCGCAATTTTCGATTGATGCATTGGATTTTCGCCCTATAAGAACCTAGGTCTAAACTTAGGCTAGCTTTATGCAGTGGTGGTCTCGAAACAGATATACAATACAAGGCATAACATTTTTAATAAATTCTTTTACGTTTATTTTTACCATGAGAAAGCAATAAATGAATTTAGAAGAAACTAGTTTTTTTAATTGAAAACGTTTAAGCAACGTAATGTTAATTATATTACATAATTAAATAAATATCGGTAAACATTTCGTCCATAATTATTTCTGTATTATTTGAATATTCGTTAAAATGTTAATAAATATTTGCAATATTTTAATTATGCAAGATTTTAACTAATTATTATTCTAGAAAAAATAATAGCTTCCTACCACATTATAAAAAAAAAATTAAGCACATGTTTGGTAATGACCCAATTATTGTAAAGTTTCAAGGATTTTAATTGTTTACCCAACATTTTCTTATAAATTAGTAATTTTGCATTTATTTGACTTATCCGTTGACCAAAAATCTGTTCCGGTTCCAAAATTCGAGTGCATTTTTGTTCCCGCTATAAAATTAAAGTACACGCAATCAAGTCATATTTATTTAAATAATCTGATAGCGATATTTAAAAGTAGGCTCCACATAATCTTAAGAGTAACTAAAATATACGGTGACAGAAACCCGTTCTTCGAAACGCTGAAAGCATATTAAACAAATCCAGTAGATTACACACACTCTTTACAGAGACAAAGACAAAGGCCATTCAATAAATAAAATCCATTTTTTCCTGCGTGTTGTTCCAAGTCATACTCTGTGCTTATCCCAAGCTTTATCTAAATCGGTTCAGCTTGAAAATGACAAACAGACACTCACGGAACCATTGGCCTCCTTAGTTATATTATAACTTACTGGTTAGCGCTTATAGCCCGTCACACACGTAGTTATAAGTAATATATATTTCTATGACGTCACCAGCTTATATGAATACGCTTTAGTATACATTACGGTATAAGTTTGTATAATAGAAATATATGTTATATCTGCGTGTGCGGTCACTTGTTTATTTGTATATAATTTATATGAATATAAATTTTAGCTACATGTGTGACGGTCTTTATTATACATACCTACTACCCACTCCAACTCTATATCTTAATAAATAAATAAATAAAATAAATAAGCCATTTATTTCCAAAGGAAGAGTAGATATTCTAATTTAACATGTAAACATTTATAAAACATTTATAACTCTACTCTATATCTTAGATGCTCTAACCGTTCGTACTGATCATACAACCTTGCAGACTTGAATAATATGAACTATAGTTTGGTAAATGCCTCGCAGCTCCGATAGAATGCTCTGCGCGTAATGACCACACGCATAATCGTCAGGGTTTTATAGCGCTCACGTTGTTTAATTTAAATTGTATATTTAATGTGTATACAATACGTTAGTTTAATTAATGGAATAAAATAAGAAAGCTCGGCGTTCTTTGAAACTACATTTTCAAGTTTTTTTTATATGAACCCTTATTTGATCAGAATCTGATCTTCTAATCGTGTCACTGGCTTTCTCGAACCAAGTGTGGTGAAAGGGTTTTAAGTGCGCCTAAAAGAAGCTCTTTTTGTGTAACCTGACACATATTTTCGAAATTTTTCGTAGAACGTAGAACCTACACATGCTGGTTTCTAAGCAATGTATTCCTTCACCGTTTGAGAGCACTGGCAAAATGTGCACAAATTTTTGGGAACAGAAGAACTCATTTGTTACACGGCTGGTTTTGAACCCACGACCTTAGGATCGGAAGGCGAGGCCGCTGCCACTTGGCCTCCAGTGGTCTTTCTCTGAATCTGTAGAATCTTATTTAAAGACGATAGAGTGACTGAGTCTATTCAGTGGACTCATTTTCGTAACTTACCTTTGTAATTCTATATTAAAAAAAAAGTTTTTATTGAAAAAATTACAGGTAGGTAGGACAAATACAGGGTTGGGTTCTCTTCTTTTAAGTTGTTAAACCTGTATTATATTATAATATGGGCACTATTTCCTATTATGTGGATTCGATCCCCACTAAAAACAAGTATTTGTGTGGTGAACGGAATTGTTTGTTCTCTGTCTGGGTGTTATATTGTAATCTACGTAAATTTACAAAAAATATGATGAGATATAAGTATTAAATCAGGCTACATAGTGCTGTCCACATATATTATTATCAAAACTATATACACTAATTATTATAAAGAGGAAAGATTTGTATTTATGATGTTTGTAATGATTAAACTCAAAAACTACTGTGCCAGTTTTAAAAATTCTTTCACCATTGGAAAGCTACATTCACCTTGTGACATATGCTATATTTATGTGTTTAACAAATGTCCACCCGTGCGAAGCCGAGACAGGCCACTAGTATTTTGGTTCAGTGCAGTAAAATGTTTTTATTTTATGCAATGTAATAATCCTAAGATCTTGAACAAAAAAGATGTTATCTTTTACGCGGCAAAACCTCTTAGATGGTGTTTATTCAATTTTAATTGTGAGCTTTTGTTATACTGGTTTAATCAAGCCACTGTTCACTTAATTATTTTATAGTTGCATGCCCGCAAATTATTTTAGTGTACAATTATTCTGCCACCACGTCTTTGTAGCCATATAATAAAATGTATGTTTTTAAATATACTAGGTTATAAACGCACGCTTTTTAAACAGTTATTGGCATGTGCTATGACACATTAGCAAGCGTTAACGTTTTAGGATCCAAAAACTATAAATAATTCATCCAAAAGGTAAAAATATACCGACACCGTCAATCTAGGTAAATAAGAACCTAACATAGCTGCTATTCAATGTTTTCTGAAGTCAGTTCGTGTTTTTTAATTATTTTTTGGTGTTCAGGCTCTCTCACTTCAGTTCTACTTCCAGACAAAATTAATGCTGGAATTACAGCTATTGAGAGTTGCCCTGCTTATTTTGCAATGCGGCCCGTTCGGATGATCGTCAAATCCAACACGAATGACGATCCCCCCAATTTCCCTTTTCCAAATTTTTCAAACCAATATCTAAACTCGCAGTGGACTCAGCGGTCGGCTGAACGAATTGTGTTGCAGGAATAGACCCATTGTACGCTATACAGACGAGACCGCCCAAAATAGCTCTGCGCATGACAAATGGGGGAAAACATGAAAAAATGGACTGAAAATATAATCTTCTAGTCTAAGATCCCTAGAAGAAGGACCTTCACCGAGCTGGTTATTTAATGAAACGTATTTTATATTTAATTAAACATGCCAATAAATATATTCTATATGGGTTGCCTATCAAATTTCAGTCCAGGATAATTATGATTAATTAAAAATTAAAAAAAAAAAATGTAAACTTTCCACTGGTTTGTTTATTAAACATATTCTATACCTATCGAAAGTATAGACCCCAGTATTTTTATTCAATAAACATACCGGTGCAAAATGCTAGTATCGATTTTCCTGTTTATACCTGGCTACCCGAGAGTTGTGACCGGAAAAAAATAGGTAACCTAACGTTTGCATATTCTATGGGGTCTATACTTTCGATTGGTATAGAATTTGTCTAGTAAACAAACCGGTGGAAAGTTAAAAAAACATTAATTTTTTTAAATTATTAATTAATCATATCCTGGACTGAAATTTGATAGGCAACCCATATAGAATATATTTATTGGCATGTTTAATTAAATATAAAATACGTTTCATTAAATAACCAGCTCGGTGAAGGTCCTTCTTCTATAGGGATCCTATACTATTCTAATCCAAAACAAGAATGACCAATCGAACTTATATTGCGTTCAATGCAAGTCCATATTTGCTATCGAGATTATTTCACTCTAGCCTTGTTGCCTGGAATTATAGGAATGCATAAATTACTTACCTGGTCGCTCTGGTTTATTACACCAACAGAACACACAAACTTGATAACACCACTCAACCTCTCCTCTGGGAACCTCAATATTAACTTTATTGAAACATGGGACCTCAAGTTTTTTAGGGTTCCGTAGCCAAATGGCAAAAACGGAACCCTTATAGATTCGTCATGTCTGTCTGTCTGTCTGTCTGTCTGTCTGTCCGACCATGTCACAGCCATTTTTCTCCGAAACCATAAGAGCTACACTAATGAAACTTGGTGAGTAGATGTATTCTGTAAACCGCATTAAGGTTTTTACACAAAAATAGAAAAAAAACTATAAATTTTGGGGGTCCCCATACTTCAAACTGCAACTCAAAAAAATTTTTTTCATCGAACCCATACGTGTGGGGTATTTATGAATAGGTCTTCAAAAATGATGTTGAGGTTTCTAATATAGTTTTTTTCTAAACTGAATAGTTTGCGCGAGAGACACTTCCAAAGTTGAAAAAAGTTGTTCCCCCCTCTCTAACTTCTAAAATAAGGGAATGATAAAACTAAAAAAAATATATGTTGTACATTACTATGCAAACTTTCAACGATATTTGGTTTGAACGAGATCTAGCCAGTAGTTTTTTTTTTATACGTCATAAATCGTAAACCGCAATTTACCTTTCGACGAACTACAAGAACCTGTTTCCTGTTTATTTTCTGTATATTATGTTACTTGATGCTATGGAACCCTTCATGGGCGAGTCCGACTCGCACTTGGCTGCTTTTTCTACATTTTCCGCAATCCATCACGCGCAGAGCTATCTTGCGCGGACTTTAGCTTTACTGTACTTACGCTTGATGAATGCGCTGCATTGGTACAACTTTTTAGAACTCCATTTTTCATTTTCGTGGATGAACTCGCTACGGATATACGATAGCTGTACAGTGTATAAATAGCTACTATCATGTACGGAAGTTTAACCTACGGTTGTTATACCTAGTTGTACTGTTCGTGTGCACCGTCAGCAAGCGAAGCGAGCGCGTGCTACATTCCTCTTTTGTTGACTCAGTGAGCCGACACAAGCTTGCGGACCTATGGAGTACCGTCAGAAAACAACATAACCCTATATTAAATTAATTGATGACCTTTACAACTGCTAAAATTATATTGACGGCCTGCTTTCTATGCTTATTGGTTGTGGGTTCAATCCCCACCGAGGACAAACATTTTTATGCGTTGAACGCATAGGTTTTTTTTTGTATCTGGTTGTTTCATTTATTAAAGTATGTTTTATAAAAAGTATTTTTTCTACCAATTAGTTTCCATAATTTTGCTTAGTTTGGTGCTAGATAACGCTGTGAGAATATTCAGTGATATTGTATTTTACAAAAACTTGTCTCCGTAATGACTCTTGCACTTGATGCTGGGCTCTTGTGCTTTATAAGGCATTTTTGAATGTTTTTAGTTTACTTAAGAGTAATCCAGGATCCCAACATCTTCCTACTTATTTAATTTTTAAAAGGAACGAAATTTTTCGTCTGGAATTAGGAGAAATATGTTTTTCCAGACTGCGCACAAAAATCTAGACGTTGCAAAAATATATTGGCTCCTATTTTGTTGTCGGTACGCTCTGTGAGGCGACGGCCCGGCTGTTTGCAAAGTGCACCGCTAATTGCAGACCAACGTCGCACCTCCATCGGACGGTAATGGCGTACATTATAAGCAGGAGTCAATACCTACCTGTTAGGTCACAATAGCAAGGGAAGTGTAGTCTTTTAAAATACAAAGTATTTTTATCTCAGTCTGCGAACAACCGTAGTATTAACTAAACAATGCAAACATGTTAGTAAGTAATCGGTTGGATAAAAGGTTTCTTTTATATAATTAGCTGATGGAAAAGCATATGGCCCATCTGATGTTAAGTGGTAACCATCACTTATAACAAAGCAATACATGCAGCAGAGCATGCTCTACGATACACTGCCCTGCGTCCATCAACTTGAGGCACACAGGTGTTCAGCCTTCACCGGCACCCACACCCTTCAAACTGAAACACAGTAGTGCTGCTTCACGGCAGAAATAGGCATGTTGGTAACACTTCCCCGGACGAGCCCATCACGAATGACTACCACTAAAGTAAAGGTTTATAATGTTTTTATCAACTCAATGAAAAGAAATCCCGGGATTTGTGACTTTAGTTTATATCCAATTCGTGCATGAGCTGAACATGAGCTGAGTTCCAAGCTATTGCAGAAACCAATGTGAGTGCCAGTTGCCAAGGCCATCTCACATTGAATACAATTCGTAATTCAGTGATTCGTCTCACCCGTTCCCAATCCCAAGTAATTTTGTACGAAGTGGATTGTTTTTCCTCGGTTCCCGATTGGATTTATCTCAAGTTTTATGGCGTCTCGCATCCCTGTCGTAAAGTTTTATACCGACCAGCTACCGCTCTAGCTATAGATAAACGCATGGAGATTTGGTGACATTCTTGGAATCTTTGGGATATTTTTGATCTAAAAATGTCAAGTCTATAAAGTTTGGGATTAGATTTTATTACTTACAGCCTATATTAACGTTGTATCGATAGTCATTAGACTATGAATCATCTGTTTTGTACATCATCATCACTACCAGTAGATAAATATTGTGGACAAATAAATATATTCAATATTTTTTTGTTGTATTACCAGAAAAGAACCAAAGTGCGACTACGTTTGCGTGAAGCTAGCTGCTTTTCAAAATCAGCACCTCTTAAAAAATTACTGAGCCAAAGGTCTTGTAGTTTTGGAGTGTTATGTAAATGAGTAGACTTTTTCTTAGGAATGTGTAGGTATAGAAATAAAGGCGTACTTCTGTTGTGTCATATAACAAAATTGGTCAGGTGCAGAACGACTTGATCGTACAACTATATAAGACCAACAACCCAACAGTTACGGCTCAAAAGTACTGAATGAAGTTGACCTCATCACAAATATACAAGATCTCCAATTTACTAGGTAGTCAAAGTTTGAAATAGACTGGATCGTAGCATGATTGATTTTACATCTACATTGCTTAAGGTTTTGTTAATCGTAAACCTACGGTTATATAAAAAAAGTAAACAGGCTTTTGCACTATAGTAGATGATTTACTAGCGTCAGGGGCTGCTGGTGGTTGCACAAGCCCTACTTGCCTACTTATAATATTATGTTAGATAAATTATTATAAACGTGAATATATTGACAAAACACTCTCGCTGCACAGTTTAAAACGCACTTTCAATTTCCTCTAAAACTCTAATATCCGTACAATATTTGTTTTCAACACCCGTCACAGCAGTTCTTCAACAAGCGCGCTCAAAGGGACCGATAACTGCGAAAAGGGTTGTTTTCAATAACAAAAGCGTTCGGTAGCGCTTGTAAAAACATCTTTTGCATCTTGTAGCGTAAATATTTGTCTCGGCAACAGTTGAAAAAAACGTTCTAAGGAAGCGTGAAGGCCCTCAATGAGTCTCCAGTTGGCTTTCACTCCCAATTTGCATTTTATTTATTTTCGGAAACCCTTTCATAAGCTACTGGTGTTTTGCATAACACTAGAGGCAACAATAAAGATTGTTTGTGCGCGAAAAGGGAAAACAAAGTTGATGGCTACCTTGCTACTTAGAGCCAGTAGAAGTTTCGATTTCTGTTGCTTAGCACGTCGACAAAGTTCTATCAAATACATAAAAGCTTGCATCAGCAACTAATTTCAAGACATCCATAAAATCTAGTCCGTAATTCGATGTTTAGTAGATCAATACTCTTTTACAAAGTTAAGTTAAAATAAAGTCAAACAAATCACGCGTGCTACTATCATTAATTACCCAACCTATGAAATAAACCTACAGGAATAAGCTACCACAAAGAGTAGTTTCATGCTTGAAAAAACTGCGGATGTTGAGAGGCAGATTCTTGTGAAGAAGAATTTCTACATCTTTCTTCAATTGGAAACAGTATGTGAGTACAGAGTGTGACAAAATACTCGTAGATATGAATCAATTTGGAGGTGCATCAAAACAAGGTATGTTGACATTTACTTGTAGCCAACTTTTAAACAATTGTTTACTTGATTTTGCATAGTTTTCGTTTTACATTTCGAGAATAGATATACAAAGTAGATTAAAAGAATCTGTGTGTTTTTTCTATCAATCTACATCTTGTTAAGCTTCGATTACTCATTTAAGTATTTACAAAATACGCTAGAAACAGTTGAGCTATCTGCAGATACAAACGATCTAGAGATGGCTCAACTGATCCAAAACAGTGCCAGACGAAAGCGTCTCCAGTCCGCTGGCAGCATTGCCACGCTGAATAGCAATGCTAATGCGCTGCGCCAGATACCCACCTCAACTTGATTATAAGAAACTGTTGGTTAAAGTGGAAACGCAATGGCCCTATTTCATATAAGTATTAGTATAATATATTGGTCATTATAGATCGTAAAACCATCAACCGTTGGGGATTAAAGGAAGCGTAGGATGACCTCCCACCCACTGGACCGACGACATTGTAAAGATCGTGGGCAGTCGGTGGACGGAAAAAGTTCAATACCGTTTTTCCTGGAAGATAGACTATATCTAGCATTCAACTTAAAACTTAAGGCTGATAATGATGAAGTACTGTTTTTTTATCTGCCATTACATCATAACATTACACAGCAAATGCCCACACTCACTTTCCCTTTTACAAGCTGAGTGGGATCAGAATATAGTACTACTGTTACTTTCGTAATCAAAATAAAGCCGATCAGCTGATCGGTAATATTGGTGTTTTATGATGCGTCTATAACTTCACAAATTAGTCAAACGTTAACTCCAGCCGAATTGCCTTTGGGTGCAATAAACGCTGACCGAATAATCTGAATGCAATTTAAAAACTTCATCTATTTTTATAATAGATCTTATTTTCATGGATCCTAAAGTTCAATGTCAATTCTGCATTTTCTGAAGGATATGCTGTTGTGGACTTATTAGTAAAACAAGCTGAGGATCTGTTAATAAGTCGGATACACACGTTGTGTTTGCATGTGTTGTTACATCACTTGGCTCTGCTTAGCGGGTACAAGTTCCAATATTGAGTGTATTCATGCTTTAGTCTGGTATTTGTTCTCAAATATTGAGATATTGTTCACATTTGAGCGACTTGTCGGCGACTATTGAGGTACTTCGCGGTTGCGAGGTGTCAATAATAGGACGGTAAATTGTTGACAGAGAGTCAACAAGTTCAAAATCTTGTCTTTTAGCTACTCTGCCAAAAGCTAATCTGAAAAATAAAATTTAACTGTGTTTTGTATATACCTACTTCTCTCAGATCTCATAAATTACTCTTCCAGTGGATGAAGATATATCAAAATCGTAGCACTTATTCAATTAACGCGATATACGCGATTAAACAGGCATTTTCACGAATACTTTTTATTTCTCGACGTTTCGACCGTTACACAAACGCTGAGTATGCCCATTACCACGGCTGTTGTGACACAGTCGAATCATTGGGAAATATAAAAGGTACTTGCGATAAATACCCGTTTAATCTATATGTATAGGTACTTATCAAAATCGTTCGTCTAAGCCTGTCCATTAGTTGATTTCTTCTTTTTCTCCAATAATGGCGTCTGTCCTTTTTGGATCAATTTTGCCAGTGCTTCAAGTGAGGATTTACATAAATTAAATAGTTTTTAGTCAAGTTAGTCAGGCACTCATGAAAGTTCTGTCTCTTGTCAAGGTTCACTGACGCAAGTTTGAGTAATTGAAACTGGTTGTTCAACCTTTTCTACGAGTATATTCAAAGTTCTGTAAAACCAGTCTGATTAGCTATTATTATTAAACAGCCCTTGCTCGCCCAGTCACCGTAACATCAAAATTCCTAATGATTACACCAATTAAAAATTTACGTTCTTATAAAAGTTGGAACTGTGAAACCAGGTCAGGGGTCCAGGGGCCATAAAGCCTGTTTTAAATTCAAAGTCAGCTGTGCCATGGCTCGAATAGATGCGGTTCCGTTTATTGAGGCTCGTATAACCGCGGCCAGCTCTCGTCCACGACCATTTAGTTCGATTTCAAACACAACGGAGATAAGTCAGCTTTTACTGCTAAATTGTGGAATAACTAAGTGTGCATCATTGTGAAAATTGTTCTTCCATCTGAGGTAGCAGTGTCTTCACACACACCAGTTCATCCAGGTAAAAATATGGCTTGCTCATAGTGAGAGAATCAGTACAGTGTAATAAGTTCTCACTAGAGATTGATCTGTGAAATAAATAAGTAGATAGATATAAATAAATAAGTCCTCAGACTGCTTACCTAAACATATAAAGGGCGGAAAGAAGAAGAAGAGACTGCTTACGTAATCATAGACAAGATAAATGTTTTTTCTTTTAAATTTTGAATTCATCTAGTGACTGTTGGGTGTGAGAACCATTGTACATTGAACAGGAGTGTACTTTTATTGATCTGTCTGATAGGTTGGTCCCTTAAAATCATATTGGCCGTTACACTGAAGAATCGACTGTTGTTCCCGATCTCACTTCGTCAATCTACGTGCCACTTCAGAACTGATTTTTCTTTCTGGAAACTTAAACAGACCGGTTTTGAAGAGTAAATGCGGTTCTTTGGTAGAAAACTAATTTGCAAGAGCATAGCCTAAAACTGCAAAATAACCACAGCGTAGCAGCCATCTTGTTGTTTTAGTTTTTCCAAAAAATCATCTTGTGGCCTACGCATCTATAAGTGATGGCAATGGCGATTAGCTGAAACGCTTTTAAATTTGTCAGCAATATTTGACATCGTTTCAGCTAATCGCCATCGCCATCGCCTAGATGTGTGTAGGCACAGATGCCCATGTCTGCACACATCTAGGCGATGGCATACAAAATTATAAATAAATAAATAACCTATTTCAATACTAACCATGTTCATGTGTTTTTCTTTCAACGACTTTTGTAGCGCACGCGTGGTAAGAAATGCAAGTGATGTTTTTGATTACCGAAAAGTTTTTTGTTCGTTTTTTTAATATTTTGGAACTGAATGGTAGGTTTTATCAGCCTGAGAAGTCCGCTGCTGGACATAAGCCTCTACTATACATTTCTAGCAAGAACGATTCTGAGTCCTCTCCATCCACCGACTGTCCGCGATCTTAACAATGCCGTCAGTCCAACGGGTTGATGGGCACTCTACGCTTTTATATAAATTGAATAAAACTACAATATCGCTGTGAAATGTCTACTACATAAGACGAATCACATGCACATACCAGGCTTGGTTTTTTAACGTATAATCCTTTACAAAATAAAGTCTTAGCAGCTCCTCATAAAAACGATTAAAAGAGGTAATCTTTTACTGATTCATTTACCTCGTTGAGCTGAGTAAGCGCGTTTGCTTGCTTACCTTGACGGTAGCGGTGTCGTAATAGAAGTCTTGCGGAAGCCTCAGAAAATATTGAACAATGATTTTTCATGGAAATGACAATAAGAAATATAATACACTTTGCTTACGCTTTGTTTTGACTGGCCGCTCCGCTTAGTTGGTAGTAGCTCTGCCTTCTAGATTCTCATAGGTTCCCATAGTACAAGCTCTTTCAATTTGGGGCTAGATAGTGTTGTGTCGATTTTCCCCATTATTTTTTTATTTGTGTTTATGTAATCAGGTTCGTTTAAACATGTTACTTTAAAATATGTTTGGCTTTTCCAACAAGATTTAGTAGTAGTTTAGTTTTTAGTTCTATGGCTCTAATTATGTTTATGTTGTCATTTTAAACCTACATAAAAAGAGTCCCACTGGCTCGGTGGGAACCTGAAATAAGATTAATATACCATCCTGCAATAAATAGCTCTCTATCGTACATGGGCATACAAAATGTACTCCAAATTGATATCGAAAAACTTATAATGGGTACAGCAGCTAAGTAGGTGGAGCCAAAAGTGAAACTTTCCAAAGTCAAGTGGTAGAGTTATGGTGGCATAACATGTGGCAACCAATCCCTCACATAACCACTTGAGTGCATTTTCATGTAGAATATAGGTACCTACTATCTATACAAGATGTGACTATGTTTTGTTTCTTAAGCAAGTGATTGAGAAACAAAACTTGAAGTTTCATTTTGAAATATCTTACCGTACAGTGAACGCAAATATAATATACAGTATTCTTACCTCTTGAGAATGACTCTACGGAAGAAACGTAGGTATATACAGGGTTATCCATTATTAGCTACACAAACTGACAGGACCTAATTTTTGGGTCGTGAATATTGGTTTGGCCGAATCAATTTAATTCCTAAACTGATTTAAGTTTTTGTATCAAAATTTTATTTTCATTAATTTCTTTACGGCTATTGCATAATGATTGCCACGGAAAACAGGATGATGACCCGCCCAGGCGGTGACTGAACGAAGAGTGTCGCTCACGGCGCGCGGGCGCGAATCAAAGGTCAAAATAGGTCAGGCAATGATTCCAAAGGATATTCTTTATCGATTTTCATAACATTTCGGGATTTTTATAACAAAACTTAAATCAAAAGTTAAATCATTTCATAAATATTTTTTATTTTATTTGTTGAACCTAATTCCTGAGTATTTGCAGCTAATTATGAATAACCCTGTATATCACGATTACCTTAATACCCGTTTCTTCCATGTAATTATGCATAACGATCGCGTTAATTTAAAAAGTGCTCTTGAGAATGATTCCAAAAATAACCAAACCGGGGTTTAGTTCAACGGTTCAAGCCTTAGCCAAACTGGAAATGAAAACAACTTTTTTCTGTGCACACAGAAGCGAGTGCTAAGAAGTTAATTGGTTCTTAGATATTTTATATTTGACTGCTATAAAAAATAATTAAGTATATAATCTCTCTAAAATTAGATTGTATATTTTTTATTTTTTTCAATCTGCGACTTATAGATAAAGGTATATTTAGGTATTACGGAGGTAGAGTATATTTAGATATAGGTAAAGGTAGTAGAGATATATTTAGGTATATTAAGCATATTTAGTGGATCAACTGTGTAAATATATATAATACTAATCTTAATAATAATACGACATGACACCAACTATTCTACATGAGCTAGACCAAAATTATTCACCCATCATTTAGTGAAAGTTCCCCAGTTATAATGATTTAGCTAAAGCGTTGCACAAAGCTACATCAAAATACATAGCTGCACTTTTTGTGTAACCTTTACATGTCAGTAGTTTGATTTGTTTTGAATTTTCCACGCTTACTTGAGAAGTTCTATTTTGCAATAAGGTGACAATTTTCACAGTATTTTAAAGAAATACGTGTTTTACTGTGTTTGTATGTTATGGTGTTATAGTTAAACAGAAGCACGGCTACAGATTATAAATTTTCAATGGCTTCAAAACGGTATTGCTTAATATTTGTATGTACGGTACATGTTTATTCAATTTCAGCTTGAAAGTTGTAAGCCTTGCGGACATCTAAGCATTCTGCGGTGGCGATCAGTGAAACGCTATCTTATTGGACAGTGTTTTACTGATCGCCACCGCAGAACGCTTAAATGTGCGCAAAGCTTTACAGAGACGACGTCAGCATAAATTAATAAAAAATCAATTTGTTTCTAGTTTTAGTTTTTTTCCTAGTTTCTACTTAATTTTTAATTATGTATGATTCAGGAGAAATATGATTAGGTATGCAAATTTTCTTTCATACCATTCAATTCAAACCAAACAATTTGTGATACCATTAACTGAAAACGAATAAACAATACAAAAACAAAAAAACAATAGAGAACATTTTTTCATTAAAACCTTTCGGTCTCACCTAAAAATAATATTTTATTCAAGCGTCGGGTGGGGTTTAGGCCGCTGGTATCTCATTTTTAATCTGGGTGGATATTTTTAAGTCGATAAATTTGGCTGTCAGGGCACATGTGTGTAGGTTCGGGAGATAAGGCTTCCCGCCTCTCGGCATAAGCCATCGTAAAATATTATCCGGGCAAAGACATTTATAGCCGGTTTGAGATAGGTACCGTGGAATCATTTTTTTAGCTGCGCATTTTACATGGCTCTCAAAAACGGGTCTTCTATATATTTTGAGATCACAGATATGTAAATTTTTGGGATAGGTATAGAGTCGGTTGATTTGATTAAAGTTTATTTATTTTATTTCCGTTTTAAAACCTATTCAAAATAAATATACATAGCCATTAGAGTACCATTAATTAAAAATAGAAAATAAAAACGTTTTTGGCTCCAGCACGTTTTTGGGTCTGTAAATTTTTGTTTTATAAGGAACCGCTGCAGACAAATTTTATTTGAAAAAATAATATATTTAAGTATATACTGATGCATTCACAAATACTGTAGTACATCTTATCGATCAACAGTTGACCCAAAAAAGATTATATCAGACAAAATAGGCAAAATACATACCAAAAAGCTTAACAAAAGTTAGTATTAATTAGTATTAGTAATTTAAATTGCAACTTCCATTGCTATCTTTTTTATTTTGACTTACTTTTTTCTCTACCCTAGGACTAGCCTGTTTATCTCGTAAACAAAAGTTCTATTTCGATCTTTGAGACAGCTCCACAATAAAACACCGAGTGAAATCTCAGCGTCACATTAGTTTGATAAATTGCACCAAATAATGTCATCATCTTTCCTACGGGTGCATTCACACTGGCCATCATTTCGACCATAAACTGACGCTAATGTCCCGTAATACATCGCTCTATATCTTTATTAACAATTCCGTCGATAGATTCCATTGAAAAAGCTATAAGCTCAAAGTTACGACGTCCTTATACTTTCCTTTCATCCGAAACTATTTTTCTGAAAACGCTGTTTTCTTTGTGATTTTATACGCCATATTTTTATTGACTCCGTATATTATGTGATGGTACAAAGTTGCAAAAATGCAGAATAAAAAATGCTTGAGCACATTTACCGCTTGAGGCGGTAGATATAAATCAATTTCATTGCAAAGTTCTTGCTTTTTGTTCGGCTTAAAAATATTTTACTCGCATATTTTAGTGCCGTATATTTTATAAATATAAGTGTGAAATAAAGCATGAAGGATTAAACTACAATGTAGCCACAGTACGCTTGCAAATAGTCAATGTATCCTCCTATGGTTCTTTTATGTAATGGTATAATGGTCCTCTTATGTAATGTAAGAAGCTTATACAAAATCTTTTTACAAACACATTCAGCTCAACACCTACGTGTTTATTTGAAACATGTTTATTGTTAAAAGTCGAAACAGTTTACTTCGTTATCTTAGAGAAGTTAGAGTGAAACGAGAATCTATAAGTACCTAATTCGGTACATATTTGTTCGTATTCAGACTATACCTATTTCTCCGTATCTTCAAGCAGACCCTTATGTACAGTTGCGCACAAAAAACTTGAAGCTAATGGATCGATAGCGGGCGGGGTGGGGTGAAGATTTATATTTTTCAATATCGTGTGAGAACGCGAGGGTCTGGCTCATTTGCCGAGACAGACGCTCAAGTGGACTTTATTTATGGAGATACGGTTTAATACTGTGTTATTTTTAGAGAAAATATAAAAAATCTTGAGTTTTGGTGCTGAAATAAAAAGAAATGTTTTTATTTTAGCGCCAAAAGGTTTTAAATAAAAAAAAACAAACGCTGTCGGCTTCTCTGTTTATACTGGTTTACCCATATTTGCTATCGAATCTTCAGAAACAATTAATAAAGTAACTGAAGTGACCCTTAAGCCCCAAATCGTTGAATCCCACGACGGTTATCGTACTCATTGCCCTATAAACTCATTAAGTCACATAACCGACCAATCGAGCTTTCCAATCATGAAATTAAAATAACGTCCCCTTTACAGCCAGCCGTTACGAGCTGCGAAAAAAGGGGGCATAAATAAAAAAGGGGGTATAAATAACACACCTTCGTTGCACGCTAGCGGTCGGCGATACAGTCGATGGAACAAGTGAGTCTGGAAATAGAAGTAAAATACAGTGAAATATTCACTATGACAATGCTTTTGAACAGTGGTTGTTTTGTAAAAATGGCTACTATAAGCTGACAGGATGGTAAATATATTTGCTGGGAAAGCCTATTCCTTAAAACATCTCAAACCTAGTAAACAAACGTCTTCTTCTTCTTCTTATCGTGTCACTGGTTCTTTCTAACCAAGTGTGGTGAAAGGATTTTAAGCGCACCTAAAAGAGGCTCCTTTCGTGCACTTACATTAACTTCTCATTAAGTTAGATCGAGAGTAAGATGTCTGTTTATTTTATATTTTTGATTAGAACAAATGGATTTCTTCTTCCTGCTCTTTTCCTACTTTATGTAGTAGTTGACATGACATATCTTTCTCCTCCATTTCAATCTGTCAGCCGTCATCTCTGCATTCACGCCGCTCATATCCATGTCATGCATCTTTCACACAGTTTATCCATGTTTTCTTTGGTCAAAGAACGAATGTGTATACCCAGCTTTAGATTACATTATTGTGAAGCTCCATTATATTATTATTTATTTAGTAAAATTATAATCACTTTAATATAATCCAGAGCCATAGAGTTGAATTCACTATTCACATTCAATTTCTCGTGCGTTTGAAATTCGGAACTTAAATATGACATTTCTAAAAGATTGTTTCATACACTTGTGTTCGTAACTGTGCATTGTACAATCGTAAATTACGCGCTTATGGCCGCGTGCGATCAATACCATTCATTAGGGAAAAATGTATCGATACGAACATTTTGACGATCGTTTGCGGTTTCGAAAAGCTTTTTGGCGTCAGACATAAATAACGAGAAACGAGCTGTCTTCTTCGTATTTTGGTTTTCTTGTCTTTTGTTAGGGTAAAAATTAGTTTAAGACTGCATTCGGAATATAATTATGTACAGTCACACTCAGTAATATCAAAGATGATTCAACATCAAAACTTATTAAGACTTATTAAGAATTAAAATCGTATATATGTAAGTAGTACGTATGACTAAGGAAAACGGAAAAGAGGAAGGCCAACAAAAAGTTACATGAGCCAGATAAAAGAAAAAGCCGCTGGCATGTCGTTTAAGGAAGTCAAGGAAGCCGCATTCGAAAGACTTAATTGGAGAAAACTGCATCAAAACCCCGACAAGAGCTTAAATTTAAGAAGAAGAAGAACAAACCAACCAGATTTTAAAATTGAGAATATTGATAGACTCCACTTATTATGTTGTTTAAAAAAAATCACCTTCTTTGAACGAAGTACCCGTAAGTTAATAAAAACTTTGCATAGTGATTCGCCACGCCGTAATTATGTTTACAGGGCGTACATAATGTTGTGTTGGCTTATAATTTACCACCCTTGGTCAAACAAACGTAATGAATGACCCTACACTGTTTCTAATAAAACAGAGCGCTGGTGACTTAGTCGAAACGACCCTGGCTTCCGATCCTAAGGTCGTGGGTTCAAATCCAGTCACGTGCCCACGTTTTTCTACCCAAAAATGTATGTACACTATGCCAGTGCTCTCAAACGATGAATTGACGACGCTCGCCCGGGCGGATTGATTCACGTTTACCTCACGCTCTCTCTTTTATTTATTTTCCTGACGTTTCGGCTATGTTGCAATAACCGTGGTCACAGGCAGACTGTAGCATTAAATCAGGTAATGAGCACGATAAATACCGTGTAATAGTTTAAATAATATAGGTACATACACTGTTTCAGATCTACATATTCTTGAATACCTATGAATACGACGTAGAACCCTGAAAGTAACGTAATCTACTTAGTTTTAATGTCAGTTAAAAAGGGGAGCGCCCACATAAGAGCAGTTAGGTTAAACTTAGGGGAGATAAAAGGGTTTCTTGAGAGGGACCGATTATGAGGCACATTACGCTCAAACTGAACCTACTCTTAAAGTCACAACACCAGTGATAAAATATATAAAATATATTAGGTACCTTTCAAATTGTTCAATCATTTAGAAGTAAATAAACACAAGAAACTGTGACAAAAAACAGTGTCTAGAGAATGCTTCCGTCTGGTACTGACTTGGATCAGTTGAGCTATCTCTAGATCGTTTGTAACGGTCTGCAGAAAGCTCAACTGTCTTGTGTATTTTGTAAATATTTTTTTAATTGTTTGTTTCTTTGTGTAAATAAATCAATAGAGACTGTTGTGTGACTGAAAAATGATTCATGCATTCTTCTGCTATGTACTGCTGGCTAAACCTGGGTTTTTATTTTATTATGTAGTGCAATTATTTGACATATACCTACTCTACTTCTATTTTGCACTTTTTATTAAAAAAAGCTTCAATAAAGTGCGTTCATAAATTGGAATTCCTCTACAACAATGCAATGTCCTCATTTGCATATATGACACAAAAAGACTGCAACGAGATAAAGGTCGTTGGCATTGCGGCCCTCTCAATAGTATCTACCAATTAACTTGAACAGAAAGTGAAACTCGGCCTTTGGACGGACGTTTTTTTCCTGTAGATTTACATATTTATTGGGGCACATTTTATGGAGGCAGAAAAAAGCAAAGCTTGTTTAATGGACAAAAAGGGTGGCCTCGGTGTATTTATTCTGTCGCATCGGTTCCTTTTTTACGTTCCAGTGAACGTGGCTTTTTTTGCCACCAACCGTGGAACATTTGGCGACCTACTTTGCATAAAAATATTGGATCGTAAAGTCTATGCTGCGGGACGCATGTGTCGCACGAAAAATACTGAAATCGCTGAAAAGAAGGTTTTATGGGCGCGTTAGATCCAGATTGAGATATAAATGATGGATGTTATCTGGTCGCACCTGCCACGTTAAAAATTGTATAGAAAAATATGCAAAAGAGTTTACCTTTATCGTGCATGACATTCAATATTTAAAATAAAACCTCAACTTATGTAGGTACATTACTGCGCCCTTACAGGGTACATGTCCACCTTATAGCTCAATAATACCTAAGCTAATATAAATGTAACATGCAATAAATAAATGAAATAAATCAACGGTAGGTATCAACGGTTCCACTAAAACCGGTAGGTATCATATTTTTACATCCTAAATTATTTAATCATAGTTTTACAAAACTACTAAAGTAAATATAATATTAAAGATCAACGCTATTATAGCCTCTTTATGACTTTTTAATTTCTGGGGCTTACTGCAAAAACTCACAGATTATATCTTATCGGAGTTGCACTGGTGCATTCATTAATTAAAAACTTAGGCAGATCATAAATAAACATAGGGATCGTAATTTAATTATTGAGAAGATAACTTTGCTTTATATAAAGCTACCGAGATATACATTAGCAATGCAAATTTTAAAATATATTCAAACCGAAAACCGCTTTGAGATGCGAGCTCCGAAGGAAACACTTAAAGCAAGGATTAAGGATTACTTACGAATCCTTCATATACTGTCTTCATAAATTACAGCGTGGAAATGAACACTGCCTTAGACACAGCTAAATGAAAACAGCCTGTTCATTCAAACTGTACCTACAAAACAAAACATTATTACACTTGACCATGTAATAAAACTAACTTTAATAGCTACTTTGTCTAAAACATCAAGCTAACCGAATAAGTATAATTTAATTTCGATATGCTAAAGTGCTTATAAAAAGTAAATATAGAAATAACAAAAACGTTTTATCCTGGTGATGGCAATGGAAAAAAGGCCTGCACACATCTAGGCGATGGCGATGGCGATCAGCTAAAACGCTGTTAAATATGAGAGTGATATTTGACAGTGTTTCAGTTTGATCGCCATCTCCATTGCCTAGATGTGCGCAGGCATTTAATTGTCAATGCTTTTTCAAACCAGGTTTGGTTGTTTTCTGAAAATTGTTGAAACCAAAGACCTTAATTTTTGGGTTCAACAAATTTCAGAAAACCGCCGTTGACACCATCTTGGTTTTATAGCTGTCGCTTAGAAACTACTAACCACGACTTAGAAACTAAGCGAAATGGGAGTCCAACGTATAAGTACCTTGTTGGTTTTAAGCGTCTGCTTATTCATAATAAAATGTTATGCAATTTTAACAAGGCAAACCACTTTCTACGATTTGCGCACAAAATTAGTACCTCTCCCGGCTTTTAAGCTGGCCTAGACAGCTTCCTTATTCACAAAGAAGCTTTGGTTATGCATGATTTCAACGTTTACTAAATGGGCACGTATTTCATCTATTTTTTTAGGTGTAAAATTCGGTGCACAAAAACTATCGACCAAATCTGGGGCACAGATAAAATAGGCAAATTTTTAATTAAAAAAATTTGGATGTTAGAATTAAAAAAATATTTCAATTTGATTGCACACTAGATAAATGCTCGCGATTGTATATAAATAAGTTATATAATATTTAGAATTATATTTTCTATAATAAAGTGTCAAAATGTGAAAAAGAAAAGTACTGCCCCAAAGAGATGTCCACATGTTGAGGGTTGAGGCTAAAATACCTAGCTTGCACTGCGTCTGTGACGCATCCATACAACATTCTTACACCCAACGCTAGCACCTAACGCAACACCAACAGCACACAGCGAGTTGTTGGCGGTCGTACATCGACGGTGGTCTTCGCCTTACTAAACCACCACTACTGTTTTGTTGTGTGTGTGTGTGTGTGTCGTTGTTTACTGTTTGGATTTTGGAACATTCATTTGTGAATAAGAGAGCTGGTCCAGGCACAAGTAGCATTATCCTCTTCCGTTAATCTTAAACATTTACACCGGCAATATACCCGGGAGGCACTCGAGAAATGCACCTAGTAAATCATCGGAGCAGTAAACCAACTGTTTAGTGCATCGTATGGGAGTAGGGTTGGCACTTCACAACCAGCCTCACTAAAAAAATACTGGAAATACTTTTCCTGAAAATAAACAACTTTCTCAACCTATTACTTAGATTGTTTGTTATAGAACTATCTATGAGAGACCAGAAAAGCTATTAGAACCAAACATCATGTTTTATTAAGGTTGTCTGTGAATCATATAAAAGTACAATCAAAAGTACAATATAAAAGTAGTATCATACAAGAGTAAAAGTTGTGTAAAAAAGCATCATTTTTTAAAATGTGATGTGTGACGCGCTCAGCTGCGATCTGCGATGGCTATCAGTTATCACACTGCAATACACTGATCTCTATCGCAGATCTCAACTTATCGCGTAGATGTACGCAAGACTTTATAAAATTAAATATACTAGCTGTTCTCTGCCACGCTTCGCTAGGGGAGCATCATGCTAAAATTTCAGCTCGATCGGTGCAGAACATTTTGAGTTTATGAAGCGTACACAAACCACATAACATTTATATATACAATATATACATAGATAGATATATATATAGATTTATGTTAACCTGCACTGACTGCTGAGCAAAGGTCTCAAAGGCTTTATAGTATAAACAAACGTTAAGTTGGTCGGCGTGACAACCCTATCATCAAAAGTGTGGCCATAAGGCAAGTATCGTTGGCCATAAACCTGTAATTTTGTTGTAACCGAATCCTCTGGCCTATCCAATACGCCGTTATAACTAAAATGCTTTTAAAGCGCTAAGATGCCTCCTATCTTTGACAGTAGAATATCGTGTTTATTTTGATGAATTTCCAAACCACAAAGAGGTCTTATGTTGATAGAACCTCTTGGTTGTTTAGAAATTTGAAATAATCAACAAAAAAATATTCGTAATTCGTATTTTTTATAAATTAAGAATTTATATATTTTCTCATATAATATAATATATTGCATGCATAAAATATAATTATTTGAAAACAAAACAAACCCTTTTGAAATTGGCGCGAAATTATTGATAAGACTTCTTGTGGCTTGGAAATTCTAAATGTAAAATAATTAAAAAAAATGTTCGTTGCTAGTTTTTTTCTAACTTTAAAATTAATGTATCAGTAAGTACGTCCACGCGAGATTTTTTTTCTTAGTGTGTGTGTTTTTTTCTTTGTTCTATTACAATTAAAATGAAGCACTAAAAATAATTATCCTTTCTAAAATCTATGGTCCATATCTAAAGCATTAGCTCTATGAAATATCTAAGTGCCAAGCGTAGGGTTCTCTCTTGGTTGTCTAAATAGATATATTGTAAGCAAAACGTCGTAAAACTGTCTGGTAGATGTCTGTCCGATTTATAGCTCTTATGGACATGCCAGTTATCTTGTATTACTCATTGCGATGCTATTCGAAATCCTATTAAAATACCTTTCTAATATGTAAATGGAAATATCTGAAAAGATAACATTTTTTTTCCATTACTTCGTATAGCTATAGAATTTAGAATAGAATTTGTCCTCAAAGAGCGACAGATACTCTATATATGCTTTTATACTGGTAAATAAGCGTCTGCATCAACAAAAACACAACATATGATGTGTAGGTGCGCCTTTGGTAGAGTAAACTACCTCGTACATAAGAAGGACATTTATATATTAGGTGCCTACATAATGAAATATCAGATAGGAAATACATAAGGCACTTACCTTCATTCCACTCTACAAAATTAAATTGTAGTAAAATTCCTGAATGTTCATTAATCAGTGGATTAGACTCGGATTATTTACGAGCAAGTCCAAAACGTACGGAATTTAATTTCATTAGAGATTTTAGTGGCACCATGTTGTCACCCGCTGCGCGAAGGCAGGCTAACCGGCGTATTTCAACCAGCTGTCAACCGCCCACCAATCAGGAACGAGGAACGCGTTCCAACTTTAAAAATGTTGAAGATAATTTCATTGTATATTATTTTGTGACAGGTCGTTATTTTGAAATTTTATCGGTTCTAATATTTCTTTGGGATATCTTTTGGATATTTTTGTGTAGGTCGGGTTTGAAGCCTTTTATGATATTATTGAAATGTGCCTACGTTTTTGTCCTACTTCACTTACCTTTTACTAACGTAAAACCTGTTATCATTTTTGAACTAGGACAGCCAAAGAATTTTATCGTTGGAATTTTCCTCGTCTATGTACTGAAACGCACCACCTACATACTTAGGTATATTCCATCCAAAGTTAACTACTAAAAACTTCCATAAAACAACAATTTCGAACGGGCCATTTCACGCGGGAAAAACAGCATCCCGGCAATAGGGGGGTATATCCCCCTACCACGGAGGGGGGCCCAAAGTGAGGCCTGCTTTATGTCCCGGAATTACGACTTAGACGTTTCAAACAATAACTGGGACTATAAATACGGCCCGATTCCTTTACGCGTCACTGCGCAGATTGTTTTTCTTCTTTTGTCCCGAATTTTCTTCGTTAAATTGGAAATATAGATAGAAGTATAAAATAATTTTGTACATACTAACTGTCTAACCCGACTAATTCAAATCATACCCGGCGTAGGTACTTGAAAATGTTTTGATTATTCCAAAAGGCATCTTTTTAATAGGATAAGATTGGTTAAAACCCTCTCTTGTGCTAGTAGTTTGCTTTTTATTCAATTGTACCTAAACCACCTAAATACGTACATAAGTACACCAAGCTATTTTATAATAAAAATAAGTTTTAGCTGCGCTTAATTTGTTTGATAATATTTTCTTTTAACGGTTTTAAATCACAGTATAATCAACCAACTCTGGAATTTCCCATTATCCCGTGACCTCAACTCACCGACTTCTAATCTAGAAAACCAAATAAAAAAGTAAGGTAATAAAAACGTGCATTTTCACGTTCATCGTAAAAATATGATAACGCTCACGTACAGTCCCCGCCTCACCACGGTGTTACGGTGCGAACTGTGAGCAGACTTGCAGGGCTACCGGGAGCTCCATATGTGGGTGGACTATGGCTGTCAAAGTGTGTACAAAGGGTTTATTCTGAGTTTTCACACCATTTTATCGTTAGCTTAATGCTAAAATGACTTATCGTTATTCAAAAATTATTTCTTTATCTATAGGTTGGTCCCATTCATACATTCATTTCTTCCTATGTTTGAATTTGTCGGTCAGTTTTGACAGCCATACCTATAACCATCTCCAATATAACACCCATACAGAGAACAAACATCAGCGTTCGCCACACAAATATTTACTCTCGGTGGGGATCGAACCCACGACCAACGGCTCAGAAGGCAGAGCTACTACCAACTGAGCAGAGAGGCCAGTCAAAACTAGACAATTCACGAGCACCTGAAGTATTATGGCTTATAATATAAAAAGATGTTGTTTTCATGAAAATTATTAGCTTATCAAGCATGATGTATGCTTTTTCCTACTTAAGTACGATTGTGTTTTATGAATCACCCTGTATTTTTACGGTAACTACGAATTTCCGAGATAAAGTCGGCTAATTAGGTGAGTTTTTAAAACAAAGAATTTTTATGTTCGTATAAAATATTATAATAGCAGACCTCCCACTCGACTGAAAATACTTAGGTACTAAAATCTATAATACAAGTATATACACGTGTACCTGAAACATGAAAATCTTTTTATTGGTGGTGTAAATAATACCTATACTTTTTGGAAAAGGCAGCTGAACCTACATGATATACCTACAAAATCAACTTTATGCAACTAAATCTTTAATAAAAAATATTTTTCTATTGAATGTAGAAAACGACCAGCTCATGTGATCATCAATAATATTGTTACATATACTTATATATACTATGTGCACACTATAACTATACCTACCCTTTGAGTACGTTATTTTGGGTAAATGATAGGTAATTTTCACATGCGCCTCTTGTCAGCAGGCGCCTAGGCACCCCTCCATAAAGGTGGATTAATACAGCCAAAAGCCCAACTTACTTAATAAATATAAAAGCCTTCTCCACCCGCGCTCGTAAACTCCCCAATGTGCTTCTCCAAGATTACTTATATCGCGGCCAGTGGATCCAAACCCCCCGTTTTCATTATACGCCCTGAAATACCCCGATGGAAGGGACGGTGGAGGTTCTGCGCTCGCTGGTTTTGCCATTATCAGCTCTATGTAGATTGCAGACCCGCGCTGCTTTCTCGAGATAAGGTTTTATGGATGCCTCGAAGAAAGGATAATGTTCTGTTTTAATGTACAGAGGAACTGGGAACGTTCCGGTTTTGCTGTAAAGATAGATAGCGGTACACTTTTATTTATGTAGTCAGTTGGTTCTTTGTTGTTTTATAAGGCAGATTTTATGCTGAGAACGCTGGAACTTATACATAAAGTATTTATTTGAGCGCCGCGTAGATATTCATATTTTGAATTTTATATGCTCCTTGAAAATAAAGCTGATCTACATAATTATATGATAATAAGTAATACATTGTAATATACAAAAACTTGTACATAAGTCATGAAATAACTTTAATTCATTGGTAAAATTAAAGAACATTTATTTGCAAAGTGAAACTTACAATTAAACTAATATTTACAAAATGTACAAAATACACAGGAAACAGTTGAACTATCTGCCGACCGTTACAAACGATCTAGAGGTAGCTCAACTGATTGAATTGAATTCATCATTAGTTGTACATTAGGTATTTGTTTGATAATAACTGACCTTTCTGGTGCAGCTGGAAATTCACTAACAGATATAAATGATGCGGCTTTGAATCCTGCACCTATGATAAATCCCTAAACATTTTTTGCTCTTATACGGATCTGTGAAAAAAAAATCGGTTGTCTGTAAAGTCGATTTACTGACGATAGTTGAACGTGACAACGTCATATAATAAGAAAATACATAGATGTGGAACGCTGCCGAACGCGGAAACCGATTGTGCCTCTTTGTCGCTCGTTCCGCGCTCTCGCTTACACTTCAAGCCTTAAATGGAACGCCTCAGAGCGAGGTAACGCCGCATGAGTCATGTTTTATCGTGTGCACAAAAGTAATCTCTCTGAGGCGCACATAAAACCCTCTCACCACACTGGTAATAAGAAAGAATCTTTGACACGATAAGAAAAAGACGGGTGGACGGTGACGGTGGCTGTGACTACTTTAAAAGTGATTGTTGAGTAACTCATCATCATCATCAGCCTGAAGAAGTCCACTGCTGGACATAGGCCTCCCCTACACATTTCCAGGAAGAACGATTCTGAGCCCTTTCCATCCCCCATTGCCGTCGGTCCATCTGGTGGGTGAGTGCCCTACTTTTCGTCTTCCGGTTCGTGGTCGCTATTCGAGAACCTTTATTCCCCAACGGTTGAGTAACTACAAAATATTTAAAGCCTCATATTGTTGCCACGTGCCCCATAAATCGAAAGTTCTAATAGGACGCAGTAAAATTAGTCAAATTAACAAAACAGTGCGATCGATTAGCGCCTGAGCATTAATTGACCAACTCATTTGTCCAACTCGTTATATCACGTACAATTCCACACACTGTGTGGGTGGATCTTTGTAAGCAAATAATAGGACTACCAATCAGACTTGTTGACAATAAACATGATTGTAGAGAATGCCTTTTAAAAAGCTACAATACAAAAGGTTACCTAATTATAAATCACCAGTACCCGAAGTCGAAGTTTTGCTACCACATTTCGTCTAAAAAATGTTGTTTTCGTTTCGCCTATTTGTCTCTCTCAATTGTATGGAGAAAAGATGAGACAGCAAAAATATGTAACGATCGAAACGAGTTTTGTCTCATCAATTTTCTATACGAAAGAGAGAGGCACGTGCTCACTTTTGCTACCGCATTTCGTCTTTCAAACAACATTTGAAAGACGATATGCGGTAGCAAAACTCCGACTTTGGATACAGAAAAGCAAGTCCCAGTGCATTTACAACATTTTGTCTACCAAATGTTGTTATCCTGTGATCACGTGCCTCTCTTCTTTACATGGAATATTGATGACAACTCGTTTTCATCGTTTCTACGTAACGAATTTTTGCTGTCTCATCTTTTCTCCAAGAGAGACAAACAAGCGAAACGAAAACATTTCGTAAACGAAATGATGTAGGTAAATGAAGTGGGACTTGCCCTTCTGATTAAGCTTTAGATAGAGCACCATAACAGAACCATGCTTGTTCATTTTTAATTGATACAACTGAACTAAGAAACGTTTTGCGTACTCATTTTGATCAGTGCATGCTGAATAATTTCTTTATGGAAAAAAAATATCGTTTCTTCTAAATATTACCAGTTCTGGGTATGCATGAATTTGAAGGATTATTTTCTTGATCTGTATACTCTTTTGCTCTATGCAAAACCGACCCTATCTATTCAATTATGCTGGTAGGGTTGCTAATAAATGTTTTTTTACATTTCAGTGCACTGCCGGCGGTAAGACGAACACACTACATACAAAGTCGTGTGTAATTTATGGGCACGTTTACGGCCATGGACCAAGTTCGCACATGCGCACTGAAGTCGGGACGTGTATTGGAGCCATAAATATTCGCTAACCCCACAGGGTCAGGTACCTATAGACGTGTTCTACCGGCATAAATTACAGCTTTGTAAGGTTTTTTAAATTATAACTTAGGAGGTTTATTACAAAGGCGGTTTGCTAGTGTATTTTTAGGGAGGAAGGATTGGTCAACGGGCTCGACACGTCATGGCGATGACGCGACATGGCTCCGCGTTCTCAGAGGCATCAACTTAAAAAAAAAAGAAGTTTTCAATTCGGTTGTATTTTAAGATTAAAAATAAATTGTCTATATCTGTCAGTGGGAGGCAATAAGCTATTTAAAAGCCTTATCCTAATACTTTTTTCATCACTGAACTCAGTCATCAAAAACCAGTCGTAGATAGATAGATAGATAGATTAACACTTTATTGTACACAAAGAAATACATACAGAAACTATTTCAAAAATAATCAGTACAATGGGCGGCCTTATCTTACAGACAACCTTTGGATGGAAAGGATAGATAAAAATCGGATAGACGGTCGTAGGTATATATATATTGAGTATGTATATACCCACCCGATGTGCTAGACAATTATCCCTAAAAATGCCTATGCCTATAGCAGTGAACTTCCAGGCTGATAACGATGACCAATACTGGTAAAAACTCAGATTACCTTTAGAAAAAAATACGACCACCTCAAACACATAAGTACAGATTATTTCAATTAATCTTAGTAGTAGTAGAGAAATCACCATAAAAACAACACTTAATTTCAGCGCACAATTACGACACCATTAAAGGGTGGCTGCCTCACTGAGAAAAATGTAAAGCTGAAAGTTTCGTAACGAAGGTGGATTTATTCGTAATGAAGGCGAAAAAACGACCGACCGTGCTTGAACGAAAAACGCCTCCTAGGTTGGAGGCGTTTTACGCCTTAAGCGTGAGGCGCAACAAATAAGCAGCAATAATACTCTCTAATGTGTGTTTTAGACGTATTTTTTTACAGATTAGCCTTAAATAAAAAGCTATTAACGTGGTAAGTCAGATAGGATTGACGAACTGACGATGGGATTCAACTTCTGGTAAGGCGATATAAACGGTAAAGAAGGTGCTCGGGTCACACACGTAAAATTTTCTTAGAGTAATATCCGACGTATCATTGTGCCCCAATTAACCTCTGGTAAGGCGTTTTACGCCTTTTCTTACTGCTGTTTAATTTGTTCACAAAGTATTTTGAATGTTTCTTAAATCGTAATTCGCTTCTATTAGGGCGTTTTAAGTCTTTACTGACTGTGGGTTTAACCTGTCCACTAAGCGTTGTCAACGTTTACTAAGTCGTAATCGACTTCTAGCAAGGCTTTGTACGTCTTACCTTACTGTAGTTTAATCTGTTCATTAAGTGTTTTCAACGTTTACGAAGTCGACATCGACTTTTTGTAAGGCGTCGTACGTCTTACCTTACTGTAGTTTAAGCTGTTTACTAAGTCATAATCGACGTCTAGTAAGACGTCGTACGTCTTATCTTACTGTAGTTTAACCTGTTCATTAACCGATATTTATGTTTTTTTAAGTCGTAATTCACTTCTAGTAAGGTGTTTTACGTCTTTACTTACTATGGGTTTAACCTAACCATTAAGCGTTTCCAACGTTTACTTAGTCGTATTTGCCTTCTAGAAGTTGTTTTAGAATGTTTCATACGATTAAACAAGCCGTATCGTACGGTAATTTTTGCTTTCTGTACGAGCAGAAACGTTTTATGAAGACCGGAAAAAAAGCCTTTTAACGGCTGGTAACGCTGTTCCCTAAGGGCATGATTGACTTGCTTTACTATCATTTAGTTCATATTAAGGGCATTGGGCCGCTCAAAGTTCACTTTAAGGTAACCTTATCCTTCACATGAACTTCATGATAGTAGATCAGCCAAACATGCCTTCAGTGAACAGCGTAGCCTGCTGCTCTCAGAAAGCTGTTCTCCCAGTCTTTGTAAGCTTCTGAAATTAATAGAACAAAAATTTATAAAGCACCTCAATAACAACTGATTATAGGTTACCAAAATATATACTACATAGACTAGTATTTTCTCAACCCAACACTTTAACCTCAACCTAGCATAATAAATAAGCCGATAGCTTTTGCATCTACTAGAAATAATAGTGGTATTGCAATAAAACCATTCAATAAAAATTTATAAATAAAAATCTGTATTTGAAAATCAATTTAGATAGGTATTTAACTATTTAAATACTTAAAACAAGATAAAATCGTCTTGGAGAATGCCCTTTTCGTTGTAAAGCTTTTGTAGGCGCGCATTTGCTGTTATTGCCTGCAGGCTAGCTCCTCTCATGGCATCGCTCCTTCCTCGGCAACCGTTATTGCAAGTGAAGCCTTCTCAACCGGATCACTTTCAACTGAAATAAAATAATGTATTTCTTAGGAAATAGCTATCGCAAACCACAAAGTAGAGCATTCTATAATGGTAATTAGTACAAGTGTTATGTTTATCTAACCAAACTACGACCTGTTTGTTATTGACGAAAGTATTGTCAATAATTAGACAGGTCTATTAGAGGACAAGTCGGCCTGACATTGCAGGTTCTAAGTCAGATAAATCGTTTGAATCACTGATAGCAAATGACAAGTACTTACAGTTATAGGTATATGCAGTACCCTGCATAGATGACTGTCTAATCCTTTTTAAAAAGTTCTCCAATACTGCTTGCCCATGATTGAAATCACTCCATTGAAGTTTGGTGTTTGGATTTACTTCTAGCCCTGAGTCCATTAACAAATAGGCCAATTATTAGTTGCTTGGAATCCAGGAATCCATTAACAGCCTGTTAAGTAGCCCGTCCTCTTTGCGTATTATGTAAAGTACACCTTATCTGAAAAAAATAAACAATTAATTTTCATAACTTTAAAAACTTCTTTGTATCAATATACAAAATTAAATGCAAAAGTTCTGAACTGAAAACACTAAGTTTTATAAATCATTTTTCAATCGTGTTTCCAACACAACCAGAATCTAGGGAGTAGGTAGGTACCTAAACTTATCAAATACAAAACATGATTAGGTTCAAAAACATCAGGGAATAACTGAGTTTGATACAGGTACTCTACTAACCTCGAAATGACGTATCAATTAGGTGTGTGCCCCATTTTGTTAATAAATGTATGGAATTCTGGTCTGCCGCGTTCGAAGCACGAAGATGATTATCTGGTTGGCTGCTGCTGATAGGTCTGTCTTGGACCTCGGTACATCTGTTTGTCTGTGCCTCCATACACTGACACAGCCAGCAGCGTTCAGAAAATAAGGGATAATAAAAAAAACCCGCTAAATTAAACTTTGAATGACTCAGAACGAAACCAAACACTCCATCCAAACTCAAACCAAACTGACGAATGAAACAAGTCGATACGTGCGTGCTCGTGGCCTCGTGGGCAGTGCTGCCAACTCGACTACTGCAGATTATGCTAGTGGTGGGTGTTAAAAATAACAAAATAATATTAAATAAATATTCAAGACCATCTACTCAACACTATCTAGCCCCAAACTAAGCAGAGCTTGTACTATGGGAACCGGATAGCTGATATAATACTTACACACATTTTTTTTGTAAATACATCTTAGAATACAATATAACGCCCCAACAGAGAAAAAACAACTGTGTTCACCACAAATATTTGTCACAAATATTTGTTCTCAGTGGGGATCGAACCCACGACCTACGGCGCAGAAGGCAGAGATCCTACCAACTGAGCTGAGAGGCCAATCAAAAATATGCTATACGTAATCTTTAAGCCAAAACTGTACTGCATTACTAACTGCCTGTGTCATATGTGTGTCAATTGGCCTATGCTCCAAGCATAGTTCGTGTAGTTAGCACACAGCACAGAGCAAAAGTAGGTATTGAATCTCGTTCGTCAGGGTTCCAACCACAAAGCGAGTTAACTCAGGGAATGATTCTAAATAGGTGTTTTCACGGATATTTGATTTGTTTGATTTTTTTTATGTTTGTTACCACATAACTCATAAACTAATTTGAAAAATTATATCTTAACTTCACTTTCAGATTAGTGCCATAGAAATTTCATCATAATCGGTTCGGCAGTTTTGACGTTGGGTTTTCAAGTTTATATACTCTCTCTCATACAGTCATACGAACCAAGGTTATTTGCCTTAGTAGCTGGCAGCATTATTGAGATTTTCGTTGTACCTACGATAAGTGCCTTACAAAGGTGTATCTCTCAGTAACTAGAGAGCTTTTTAAAACTTAACCCACCAAATGACTGAAAGTCGTTAAAATAATAAAACTGAGTAAAATATACTTTTCTTCCATCAAATTAAATACAAATATTTGCGGACATTCCACACAACACAATCTAGCCCTAAACTAAGCAAAGCTTGGTAATATGAGAAACAGGTAGCTGAGACCTATATTACTTAAATAGGTATCAAATTTTTGTAGACACTGGTTTAGGTTCTTCGCTTGATCTAAGTAGATACCTTCCTACAGACGTACAGGGCTTGTATGTAGAAGCGAGGGTTCTGCCTTTGAATAGCAACAAGGAGTCATAGAGCGTAGCAAACTTTTTTCAATGGAACAGCTATTAATAGGTATGGTTTATTAAACAGCGCTATGATTCAATAGGAACCTCCCTAATAAAACACAATGAAACACTTAAGTGGGTAGAGTACCTACTTAAGTATTTAGGTAGGTAATGTACAAATCTGCCTATCTATCTATTACCTAGGATCGTACTTATGTAGGTTTTAAACGTTTGTATAAATAGTTACGAAAGTATTATCCGTTGAACATTGCCATATCTACGGCTTCACAGAATATGTAAGTCGCCAGATGTCGTTATTTCACCATTTGATCAGTCGTAACTTGAGCATTATTGAGCCTTTAATATAGACAAATATTGCTAAATTTACGGTTATATTAGCCAAATATGTATGCCGTTATTAGGCTTTTTTAAAGTTTGACTATATAATATCTCAAGTACCATCCACCCTATCTTAAGGTGAATATTGCTATATCTAAGGTTTTATTTACTGAATATGAAAGTCGTTAAATGAAGTTATTTCACCGTTTGGTTAGTCTTAACTCGATCGCATTTCACCTTAAGATACGGTAAATATTGCCAAATTTACGGTTAAATTGGCCAAATATGTATGGCGTTATTAGACTTTTTAAACGTTTGATTAAATAGTAACTAAAGTATCATCCGCCCTACCATAAGGTGATTGTTGTCTTATCTACGGTTTAGTTAACCGAATAAGTAAATCGTTTTATGATGTTATTTACCGTTTGATTAGTCGTAACTTGATCGTATTTCGCCTGATGATAACACTAATATCACCAAATTTACGGTTATATTGACCAAGTATGCACGTCGTTCTATGACGTAATGTTACCGTTCAATCTGTTGATACTTGAGCATTATTTCGCCTTATGATAAGGTAAATATTGCCATATTTACGTTTATATGTGCCGTATATGTATGCCGTTATATAACTTAATGTTACCATTTGATTCGTCGTAACCTGAGCATATTTGGCTTTATAAAAGGGCAAATGTGGCCACATTATACCTTTATGTTGCCGAATTCATACGCCGCTGAAAGACTTTAAGTTTACGTTCAAATTTTTGTGACTAAAGTATATTCTGCCTTATTGTAAGGTGAATATTGTCATGCTTAAGATTATTTATGCCGCTTTCGAAAGTTTGTTTATGAATTAGGTTTAAGTTTGTTTAGTTTTTATTAAAGCATATATCGCCTTAATTTAAGTTAAATTTTGCCTTAATTACGGTGATATTCAACACATATTCAACGTCGTAAATTTAAAGCGTTTTCAATAGTCCATTACTGCTGTATTAACAGTGTTAAGTTGGATTCCAAAACTACCTTACGGTAAGTCATTTGAGACGGTTCGTGTTTATCATAGGAGACGTACCAGTTTATCGCAAACGAATAGTAAAGTCAAATTAACCGTAAGCGTTACAAAATCGCCTCGCGTCATTACAATTCAGCCGTCAAAGGTGGAATTCATCTTAGGCCAGAAATCCATTTTTCTCAGTGCTAGTCCCGGCATTACTTATACCTACCTACCTTTACACTTACAGAGCTAAGGCGTGTCCATACTTGTACTCATATTATTTATTGCAATATGTTATTTTTTGCATATTATTTATTATTTATTTATGTAACAATCGTCAGGTCTTAAAGTAAAAAATTGTGAACACACATAATAAGCTCTGAAAGAAAACTGGTATGATTTTTAAATTGTGTAATTAATGATCAGCTTGAAGAAGTCTGAAGATACGCCTTGCCTTTTTAGGGTTCCGTAGCCAAATGGCAAAAACGGAACCCTTATAGATTCATCATGTCTGTCTGTCTGTCTGTCCGACCATATGTCACAGCCATTTTTCTCCGAAACCATAAAAGCTAGACTGATGAAACTTGGTGAGTAGATGTATTCTGTGAACCGCATAAAGGTTTTTACATAAAAATAGAAAAAAAACTATAAATTTTGGGGGTCCCCGTACTTGAAACTGAAACTCAAAAATTTTTTTTTCATCGAACCCATACGTGTGGGGTATCTATGGATAGGTCTTTAAAAATGATGTTGAGGTTTCTAATATCGTTTTTTTCTAAACTGAATAGTTTGCGCGAGAGACACTTCCAAGGTGGAAAAAAGTTGGTCCCCCCCCCTCTAACTTCTAAAGTAAGAGAATGATAATACTAAAAAAAATATATGTTGTACATTACTATGTAAACTTCCAATGATATTTGGTTTGAACGAGATCTAGTCAGCAGTTTTTTTTTTATACGTCATAAACCGTAAACGGCAATTTACCTTTCGACGTACTACAAGAACCTTGTTATGTTACATCAAGTAACATAATATAAAGGTTCTTGTAGTTCATCGTGCTACGGAACCCTTCATGGGCGAGTCCGACTCGCACTTGGCTGCTTTTTTTAAATTATGTACCTAATTAATGATCAGCTTGAAGAAGTCTGAAGATACGCCTTGCCCTTTTTAATCGACTTCAAATAAAAAAAATGAGGCTCTCAATTATTTGTATTTCTTTCATGTTTTTCATCGCATAACTTCGTCATTTTCGGTTTATAAATTTAATTTAGTTTTTATCTAAAAGATAATAATTCCAGATTGGTCCCCAAAATCGGCAGTCGGTCGGCATGAAGTCTCTCTAGTTTTAAAATTATTTTTATTTCCTTAGAAAGACCGATTTTCTCCGACATTTCAATTATATTTATAATGTCGTCGATCGATCGGGTGCCAGTGTTTTTTACGAAACGTTTATGCAAACTCAAAGATATAAAATCACTGAACGTATTTATGACAATTTTGTGTGCAATGTTGTTGTTTTGTGCAATGTTGAAAACACAAAGTTCAGCAACTCAACAACTCGGAATCTGAATATCTATGTATTTAAAATCTAGCTTTCGGCTCTTCGTTATACAACGCGTGCGCAGGTGACACATTAACTAGCTCATACGCTCCACTCTTAGAAGCCGACGCGCCATAAAAATACAGATTAACTTTGAAAAATAAAGCGAAAAAGTAAAATTGGCTTTGCGGCGCTCTGTTGTGAGGTTTGGCATGGTGAAGACGATGAGCGGGAACTAACAGCTAGCTTTTATTTAATTTTTTCAAACTTCGGTCCGCTTCCACTCTAATTATTAAGCTGTATTCACTATTTTTAACTTTAAGACCCCACCATGGAACATAATAATTGCAATAAATAACATGAGTTGAGAGAATTTAATTGATACCAGCGTAGTGTATTCTGTCACAAATATTACTTGAAAGATAGCGAGGGATTTGTTGTCGGATCAAGTTTGATATTTCATTATCTCTGTTCCAGATATGCTGCAGGTCAAACATCAACCATTCTGTGAAGATATTGAATCGCCTCAAATTTTTCAGTATGTTTAATAATTTTGTGAAGACTATAACTACGGCCTGAACAGATAGGTTGGTGACAAAGCTGCGGAAATACTACCATGTTCCGCTACTTTTTCTCTGTGATGTGGACCGGTCTAATCAATGAGCTCGGTTTTTCTGAAGTGAAAGCGGTGTTACTGATAGAAAATTACATTTTGTGGTCGTGAAGTTTGTTCTACAAATTGTGGTAATTTGAGTTGTGGTGAAACAGGTGATTGGTATTGTAAAACATTGCGAAATTGAATCCGTAAAAAGAAACATTGCTTGTAAATTAATGTATTCTTATTTTTCATTATTGTTTCTAAATTAAGGTATTCTTATTTAAAAAAAATATATAATATCATATTTGGATGAACAATTTCCTTGTCACTAAATTCTACCCAATTTTCGTCACATATGCATCAATTTTTTAATAAAAAAGCTATTTATAATTTACCTATAGTAACATAGCAAATTGTGAAGAATAGAGCTTAGTTCATGTTTTCATTATGGTGTTTATTTATGACACTAATTAAGTAGGTATTTATTAATTTAATAGCTTAAAACCCGCATTGTTAATTAAGCTAAATATCTAAGGAATACCTACATTGTTTCACCCCATGTGTACTTAATCTGGATAAGTAATTAATGCGCACGTGTCAGTTTAAGTACCTCATTCACTCATAAGAATTAATTTTATGACTTAAGTTATACAATATGCATAATGTATACCCCTATAGGGGTTTTAGATTTCTATATGCACTCATCTAGGTAGGTACTTATCAAAGCTCTCTATGTCAAAATTGGCTCGTGAATGTTATTCCTAGGCATGAGTAGGCATCTCCCTAGTCAAACTAGAGACGAACTTAATTTTAATACGTGTTTTTACAAATTATATATTTTTTTCACAAGGGCACAACTTCCCCTAAAAACAAACTGCTATGTGTGCACTCGGTTACATTAATTCCTTATAACACAGACTATATTTTATTTTATTACACCCCAGTAGGTAGAAATTGGGGATTCTGGATATTTACATATCCAAAAGTCCCCAATTTCATCTATTCATCTATTCAATTTGATCTATTCGATCTATTAATTTTTATCTATCCATCTATTCAATTTGATCTATTAATCTATTATTTTTATCTGTCTTTCTATTCAATTCGATCTAATCATCTAGTATTTTTTATCTATCCTTCTATTCAATTTGATCTGTATCTGTCCTTTTATTCAATTGGATCTATTCATCTAATATTTTGTTATTATTATTATAATCTATTCACTGTTAGTATTAATCTTTTCAATTTTATATTTCAAGTTTCACCTATTACCTTTTCTATTTAAAAGCTTGTCTTAGGTCTTTCTATTCAATCCGGTCTATTCTTCTAATATTTTTTATCTATCCTTCTATTCAATTCGATCTATTGATCTATTAATTTTTATCTGTAAATGGAGTGAATGAACAAAGTATTAGAGAAATAACCACAAGCGCGTGTCAGAAGATTTGTAAGTTTTTTTATTGGTTTTATAGTGTTTAATCACACACCAAGGGGAAGGCTGCGGGTTCAAATCCCGCTCGGCTCTTAACTTTCGGGACATTATTAAAATCTTTGTGAATGTAAGTAATATTTATAGAAAACTAGGAGAAATACCTAAATGCTATACTCATAATGATACAAGTAGATTTAATACGAATTCTCAATAACTGAAAATAAAACCAAACGAGTCATCGCACTGAATGCCAAATATTTACCGTTGGAAACAGCTGTATTATTTTAGGAGTATATCGGAATAACTTAGAGGAGATGCGCCCTGGTTTTACGTTCCACGTGTTTTTTATCATGATAAACTCGATTGTGGATAATCTAGTTATAATCTGTATCAGTCAAATAAAGAAGGTTCGCATTTCATCGAGTTAAAGGCGTACAATTGCAATGAGATTCGCAATATACAGCTTATGAATCGTTGGCAGCACGCCATAACTACTGTTAAAAATCAGACAAACAATTGCGATGAGATTTGCAATATACAGCTTATGAATCGTTGGCAGCACGCCATAACTACTGTTAAAAATCAGACAAAAAATGATGACACAAAGGCCTGAGAGCACCTTACACAATTCATCAAAGCCACTTGTAAGGAATTCAGAAACTGTCGTCCAGACATTCTCAGTGGGTGTGGTGCTTACTTTTGAGTAGGTTGCTAGTAGCGTAGTAGGTGAAGCGCTAGTTAAGTACTTATTATAATGATAGCCAGACATAACATAAGATTTTCATCTTTAGGTATCTAATATTACAAACAAAGTGCATCTATTTCATGAATAGGAATAATTTGAGAATGTAATCATGTGAATGATTAGGTTTTATCACAGAATTAAAATTATTTTGCTGTGTATAAATAATGCATTGTAATTTTCTTTCAGACCTGCCTGACCCTGAACTTGAAGAAATCGAATGCGTTAAATGTCGCATAGAGTTAAAACGTTATGAATACAGATATCATTTGACAACTAATTCTCATAAATCAAACTGTTTACTAAAGACTATAATATAGATGTTATAGCTACTGCATTCAAAAATCGAATAGTAACTTACGGCCCGTTCACACATGGGAGTCCGTTTTACTGGTACGTTTTTAACGGATACGTCATAAATTTATGCTCTGTTCACACATAGGCACCGTATACTTTCAGCGGATCCATCATTACTGGATGCAATGTTTGAACAGCCCAACGCCATCGACGAAAGAAACGTACACGATAAAACGGAACAGTAAAACGGAGACATGTGTGAACCGGCCGTTAGCGCTTAAACCCTGATCGGGAAGTCGAGTACCCAACACCAGAGGCGTTCCTGATTGAAAATAGGAGATATATCTGATTAAATTAATGCAGTTTTCACTAAAAGCACATACATGTATCAAATTGAATTTTAAGTTATCTGCTTATTTTACGATAAAAAAGTCAAATGAGCAGCAATTGAAGTAGTCTAACACAAAATTTGAAATCGTTTATCAATGCACTGATTTGAATGAAGTATGTATTAGTTTAATAAATGTTTTCGAGACAAGACTTGAAGAGTTTGAACTGTGCAAGTCTGGCTGGATATATTCATCAACGAGTCATATGGAAATTAATGTTAATAAATACAGCCCTATGAGAGGAGGTACATACATAGATCTGCATTCATTTAATATTTTTTATCTATCCTTCTATTTAATTCGATCTATTAATTTTTATCTGTCCTTTTATTCAATCCGATCTGTTCATCTAATATTTTTTATCTATCCTTCTATTCAATTCGATCTATTGATCTATTAATTTTTATATGTCCTTCTATTCAATTCGATCTATTCATCTAATATTTTTTATCTATCCTTTTATTGAATGAGTGCTTTAGTATTCTCATCTAATCTACTCGCCTCGACAAGCCTTTGTTTATGTTGAGAGTGGTCTAGCCATGTCGGATGGAATGATAACTTATTCTTATCGAATGTTTATAGTGCATGGTAGAAATTAAAGTACTAACATCGAAGGGGCTGAACACTTTGCATTGGATGGCATCATATCAAGCCAGTTAAAGTATGAGTAAAAAATAATTATAAAAAGTTTAGAAAAATATTTTTATTGACTTAATATAAACCTTCCGACAAATAGGGCATATATTATTATTTAAAGATAAGGCACATTTTGTACAAGCAACAGCGTGACCACATGGAATAAAAACATAGTTCAACTTATTTTCGAAACATATTTTACAGAATAAATTCGGATAATTTATTGTTTCTTCAATATGTGTATTTTTAGCAGGTCTCGACGTTTCACAGCTTTCTGCTGATTTTGTTTTCCCGCTAACTATTTTGCTGACATATTCTTCGCCCATCATTGATAGCACATAAGGACAAGTTTGAAAAAAGCGAGCGTGTTCTTCCCAAGGAATGTTGCCAGGAGACCAGCCTTTCATTCCGCCCCCCGCAAAAATAACAATTAACTCTATCGCTTTGCTTCGTATAAAAAAATCCAGCATCAGCCATTTCTGCAGGTTTTTGAGTCATAGATTTAGGCCAAGACTCGAAGCTTTTTAAACGATTTATTTCAATTGAGTATTGGCTATAGTATGGTTTAATACATTGTTCTGTCATTTTATTTTATTGTACTTGTACCTACTTAAAGAGACATTCGTTTATAAAGGCGAATAGAGCAAGTATGATAAAAAAAATAATAGCAACGACTCAGTCAGACCCGTTTATAGAGCCAGGCTGTTTTTTTTTTAATTTATCAAGAATATTTGGCTGTCCTACAAATAACAATGACATGAGCGACTTCACACATGGCACATAGTAAAAAAAATCGTTCCGTAAAAATATAACATTCCGTTTTGTCATCGAATACTGGACGACGGAACAGTAAAAAAAATTTTAACGGATAGATACTGTGTGCGTGGCGGGACTTATAAGTAAACTATAAGCACCCTCTCTAGATCTTTGGGCTGTTCAAACATCGCATCCAGTAATGACGGATCCGTTGCCTATGTGTGAACAGAGCATAAATTTATGACGTATCCGTTAAAAACGTACCAGTAAACGGACTCCCATGTGTGAACGGGCCGTAAGTTACTATTCGATTTTTGAATGCAGTAGCTATAACATCTATGTTATAGTCTTTAGTAAACAGTTTGATTTATGCGAATTAGTTGTCAAATGATATCTGTATTCATAACGTGTTAACTCTATGCGACATTTAACGCATTCGATTTTTTCAAGTTCAGGGCCAGGTAGGTCTGAAAGAAAATTACAATACATTATTTATACACAGCAAAATAATTTTAATTCTGTGATAAAACCTAATCATTCACATGATTACATTCTCAAATTATTCCTATTCATGAAATAGATGCACTTTGTTTGTAATATTAGATACCTAAAGATGAAAATCTTATGTTATGAAAGCACTCATTCAATAAAAGGATAGATAAAAAATATTAGATGAATAGATCGAATTGAATAGAAGGACATATAAAAATTAATAAATCAATAGATCGAATTGAATAGAAGGATAGATAAAAAATATTAGATGAACAGATCGGATTGAATAAAAGGACAGATAAAAATTAATAGATCGAATTAAATAGAAGGATAGATAAAAAATATTAAATGAATGCAGATCTATGTATGTACCTCCTCTCATAGGGCTGTATTTATTAACATTAATTTCCATATGACTCGTTGATGAATATATCCAGCCAGACTTGCACAGTTCAAACTCTTCAAGTCTTGTCTCGAAAACATTTATTAAACTAATACATACTTCATTCAAATCAGTGCATTGATAAACGATTTCAAATTTTGTGTTAGACTACTTCAATTGCTGCTCATTTGACTTTTTTATCGTAAAATAAGCAGATAACTTAAAATTCAATTTGATACATGTATGTGCTTTTAGTGAAAACTGCATTAATTTAATCAGATATATCTCCTATTTTCAATCAGGAACGCCTCTGGTGTTGGGTACTCGACTTCCCGATCAGGGTTTAAGCGCTAACGGCCGGTTCACACATGTCTCCGTTTTACTGTTCCGTTTTATCGTGTACGTTTCTTTCGTCGATGGCGTTGGGCTGTTCAAACATTGCATCCAGTAATGATGGATCCGCTGAAAGTATACGGTGCCTATGTGTGAACAGAGCATAAATTTATGACGTATCCGTTAAAAACGTACCAGTAAAACGGACTCCCATGTGTGAACGGGCCGTAAGTTACTATTCGATTTTTGAATGCAGTAGCTATAACATCTATATTATAGTCTTTAGTAAACAGTTTGATTTATGAGAATTAGTTGTCAAATGATATCTGTATTCATAACGTTTTAACTCTATGCGACATTTAACGCATTCGATTTCTTCAAGTTCAGGGTCAGGCAGGTCTGAAAGAAAATTACAATGCATTATTTATACACAGCAAAATAATTTTAATTCTGTGATAAAACCTAATCATTCACATGATTACATTCTCAAATTATTCCTATTCATGAAATAGATGCACTTTGTTTGTAATATTAGATACCTAAAGATGAAAATCTTATGTTATGTCTGGCTATCATTATAATAAGTACTTAACTAGCGCTTCACCTACTACGCTACTAGCAACCTACTCAAAAGTAAGCACCACACCCACTGAGAATGTCTGGACGACAGTTTCTGAATTCCTTACAAGTGGCTTTGATGAATTGTGTAAGGTGCTCTCAGGCCTTTGTGTCATCATTTTTTGTCTGATTTTTAACAGTAGTTATGGCGTGCTGCCAACGATTCATAAGCTGTATATTGCAAATCTCATCGCAATTGTTTGTCTGATTTTTAACAGTAGTTATGGCGTGCTGCCAACGATTCATAAGCTGTATATTGCGAATCTCATTGCAATTGTACGCCTTTAACTCGATGAAATGCGAACCTTCTTTATTTGACTGATACAGATTATAACTAGATTATCCACAATCGAGTTTATCATGATAAAAAACACGTGGAACGTAAAACCAGGGCGCATCTCCTCTAAGTTATTCCGATATACTCCTAAAATAATACAGCTGTTTCCAACGGTAAATATTTGGCATTCAGTGCGATGACTCGTTTGGTTTTATTTTCAGTTATTGAGAATTCGTATTAAATCTACTTGTATCATTATGAGTATAGCATTTAGGTATTTCTCCTAGTTTTCTATAAATATTACTTACATTCACAAAGATTTTAATAATGTCCCGAAAGTTAAGAGCCGAGCGGGATTTGAACCCGCAGCCTTCCCCTTGGTGTGTGATTAAACACTATAAAACCAATAAAAAAACTTACAAATCTTCTGACACGCGCTTGTGGTTATTTCTCTAATACTTTGTTCATTCACTCCATTTACAGATAAAAATTAATAGATCAATAGATCGAATTGAATAGAAGGATAGATAAAAAATATTAGAAGAATAGACCGGATTGAATAGAAAGACCTAAGACAAGCTTTTAAATAGAAAAGGTAATAGGTGAAACTTGAAATATAAAATTGAAAAGATTAATACTAACAGTGAATAGATTATAATAATAATAACAAAATATTAGATGAATAGATCCAATTGAATAAAAGGACAGATACAGATCAAATTGAATAGAAGGATAGATAAAAAATACTAGATGATTAGATCGAATTGAATAGAAAGACAGATAAAAATAATAGATTAATAGATCAAATTGAATAGATGGATAGATAAAAATTAATAGATCGAATAGATCAAATTGAATAGATGAATAGATGAAATTGGGGACTTTTGGATATGTAAATATCCAGAATCCCCAATTTCTACCTACTCACCCCAATTTTTCACCAACGAATTTAATTAGAATCGCAAAGTAATTAATGACCAGTGACCATAAATAAAACATAATAAAAATATAATAAAAGAATATCGCTAGAAAAAAACGTAAACGTGTTCTTACGAACAAATTTTTAAAAAGTTAGTAGGTACCTACTTATTTAATTATTTTCATGAAACGAATATTTTTAGGTGGTTATGAATCAAGGAATATACATAATACCAGAAGTGTAATTTATACATTATCTACGAACCTAAGCTCATATTCAATTCAAAGAGTTGCCTAAGCGTTTCAATCTCTCACAGCAGCGAGCCGACATTTTTTCCTTTGATTTTATTTTTGTGAATTTACCCTCTAATGCGATCAAATGGCAAGAAGTAACGATCTCGATAACGAGAGCTATAACTGCTGGCAGGAAACACTTGAGTGCTTTTTCCAAAGGGTGGTTCGCTAACGTCTAACGGTAGGGGTAGTATAATCATACCTCCTATGGCAGATGAGGAAGAAATCAAACTAGAAAACAGCAAGCCTTAATGCTTATTCTATCACCAAGTTAAAAAAACTGTACTTACATGCAGGATTGTTAAAACCAAAATTTATATGTGATTGTTAATGTCTGTAATATAAATAAATAAATATTTTTAGACAATCCACTCAACGCTATCCAGCTGAAAATGCACGCAGAGGCTTGTTCTCTGTCTGGGAATATAACACCCAGACAGAGAACAAGCATCTGCGTTCACCACACAAACATTTGTTGTCGGTGGGGATCGAACCCACGACTTACGGCGCAGAAGGCAGAGCTACTATCAACTGAGCTGAGAGGCCAATGTGATGATGTTTATGTTCAAAATAATTTTATTTTTTTCTTTCTTTCTTTCAAAAACATCCCATTATGAAACCAGTATAGCGAGCAGAGAGTGCGAGCATGATATAGCTGATGGAGCAACGCAGCAACCATCGGGTTGCTCTTAATACGTAAAAGTCTAAAACTGTTTATTCAGTTGTATCACACGCATCACTTTGAAACGTCTTAAAGGTGAGCCGTCTAGATGCCAGCTCCACGCGACCAAGCATAAAAGAACGGGCAGCAAACTACGGTTTGGTTCCTACCGCTACCGCACAATAGAGTGTCCAATTTAGTTTCGGGTGAAAATTTATTATTTTCTTGAGCTTATTTGGAACTCTACTAACTAGATTCTGGTTACGACTGGTATCAGCGCCAATTTTAATTTCCTTTTTTCGATTTTGACAGCGTTTTGACCTTCGAATTTCTACGAAATATCTGGCATATACTCACCATTTTTAAAGATGATACATCCAATTTTAAATTATACACATCCTAATTTTAAAATTAGGATGTGTATAATTTAAAATTGGAACAGCTTCAAGGAATGACACAATATTGTCTTTGCCGAACATTCAGCAGGACTCATGTCTAATTCCTTCCTGTGTCACCCCTAAATCACCCATCTCCTTTTCTCTTCATGATTCCAAGCACTCTTCTCTTTCCCACGCAGTCGTAAAAACATGGCGGATGCTGTGACGGGAGGGGTTGTTTTTCAGAGGGTGAGTTCGGGTAGAAATTTTAAGTGAAATCACGTAAATTCGATCGGCATATTAGGGATAGAATGAAGTAAAAGTATTCAACCATATACCTTGACTTTATTTCAGAAGAATTCTTCTCGAAGATCGACGTCCTAGATCTTGAATTTAGAATTTCATCGTCTATCGTATATTTTATCAGTTAAGTTTCCTATAAAATTGAAGTTTTTTAAAAACCACTAGTTTTATTTCTACCACCACTGACACAATGGGCACTGCTAAATTAACAAGCTTTTCGAGGCAGCTACGAAAAATACTGAAATGTGGGGTCAGTCTGTTTGTTGTAATCACGGCTTAACCGCTAGTTGAAAAGATTATTTACTATCAGGCATAGTCATAGACATATCTGGTGTGCCTGGTCCAAGCCTCCCTGTGTGCCAGACAAGGCAAAAGTAACAGGAGGTCCTATGAGAAAAAAAACATGTTTAGAAATTATATCAATATTTTTTATTTATATTATGACCATACAATTGTAGTTTACAATAAAATAATAATAATTAGCATCTAATAGCCCCTTCCCACCGGTGCGTGATATCGCGCACCAGCCCGCACCAGCTCGCACGACACACCATGGGAACGGTCTCGTGCTTAGGTGCGCGGTAGCACAGGAGTCTTTTCTGTGTGCGTTACCGTGCGTCGTCGTGCGTGGTGCGTGATGATCTGCAGAACCGTAGGAAGGCAGCATAAAATATAATGCTGATTTTCCGACGGCGACTGACGGCGCCCATGATTCTGGCAAGGATACTTATTTTAAAAGGGGTTCCAAATCATACTCCTAATAATATATTATCTATTAATCTATTATTTGAATAATGTTCTCATAGATATCAGTTCCAAATGTTTTTAATAGCTGAGAAAAATGCATATCCATTCATCCACCTTTCCCCCATGCCCGGCGTTTTAAAGGACACGGACGAAGTCACGGATACTTCATAGTTCTTCGTCTCTTATAATTATTACTTTGATAGGGTGCGCTAAGTATATTGCAGGTAGTAAACAGCTAGTGAACTCTCAAGTTCCATTACCCGTCCCTCCCCTCCGCTCCACTCCTGCCCCCCCCCTGGCCGTAACCCGCACAGCAGCCGTGTAATTACTCTGCTGAAACTAACCATAAAATTCCTGGCACTAATCATGCTTTAGGTAGTTCTTACCCTGTTATTCAGGTCGGTGTAGCCAACAGGAGTAGAATTGGTTTGCTTAGCTTTCATCATAACATCACTAAAAAACGGAATAAAGAGACTAACGGTCACATTTAGCTTAGCAGCAAAATTAGCTGATAAGTCTGTTGCCATCTCTATTTGTTGGCTTAAAAGTGACAGGGATAAGAGACTTTTAGCGAGCCGCTAAAAAGTATCTGGCATTATGAATGAGCAAAAACGCTTTTGCTTGCGTAAGAGAATATAATCTAGGTAAGCGTTGTAAATGTCAATTGATAACTTCGAGCAAAAGCGCGTTGGCTGCTCTGTGCGATATACCCATTAGTTTCTCATGAGTAATTTTAAAAATAGTGCCACACACAAGCAGCGCCTCTAGCGGGTTGTTTTGACAGCTTGTTCAAATTGGTAATACAATTTTTGATAGGACAGCGGAGCTTCTACCTAACGGTAAGAAAAATAACTAGAGAAATAACTGCCTATCTTACTACCTATAACAGATGATATTTCGTTCGAAAAGGCGAAGGAAGAGAGGGTTATAGAAAGCCCCAAGGGACTACAGACCTACCTAATATGTATGAAGGTGTACAGAAACTGCCCAAACTAATCCCTTATTTAAATAAGGTTAATTAACATGGGACAACCCTCGCCCTCAGTCCAAGGGACCTCTAATGTGATTAAACAAGGGAAGTAGGTACCGGAGGGTCAACCCAGCATGTGTACTTAGATAATGCGGAATGTTGGATGAAAATCACGTTTGTGAGATTTATCTGAGGTGTTTCCTGAACCACAGGTCAGCATAAATACCTACTAATGTATAGCTACAGCATAAACAGCCGTTTAAACTTAGTAGGTATGTAAGTAGGTATAGTAGATTATTACCTACCTGAGGCTGAACCTTAGCATTCGAAAGTATAAACTTGAATAACCCAAAACCAATCGCAAATTCCCTTTTCAGGGTAGATTAAATTTATTGCCTGAGATTTTGTACCTGAGTTTGGGTTAGATATTTAAAAACCAACAAAATTAAAGCTCCAATAGACTGGCCTCTAGCTCAGTTGATAGTAGCTCTGCCTTCTGCGCTGTAGGTCGTGGGTTCGATCCCCACCGAGAACAAATATTTGTGTGGTTAACATAAATGTTTGTTCTCTGTCTGGGTGTTATATTGTATTCTAAGTATGTATTTACAAAAAAAAAAATGTATTCAAGTATTATATCAGCTATCCCGGTTCCCATATTACAAGCTCTGCTTAGTTTGGGGCTGGGTAGTGTTGTGTGAATTGTCCACAATATTTATTATTTATAAGGTTTTTTTTTTTACATTACATTATATAGACCACCCTTTGGCTACAATCTCACCTGATGGTAAGCGACGATGTAGCCGACGATGAAGCAGGATGGTTTAGAATTCACTCTTGCCTTGAACAATACATCTAACAATACATCTGTATACAGCGCCATCTTCTGCAACTCATTCAAACTAAGTATAAAGGTCACCTGCTTAAAGCGCCATCTAGCAAATAAATAAGGTACTTTTTGCATGGTAAGCTTACAAAGCTCTATTTAGTTTGCGCTCTTCTCCACTGAATTGTAGATGGCGCTGTGATACACTTTTAGCAATGAGGTGGTATAGCCATAGACTTGAAAACTCGTTGCTTGTTTCTTACCTCTTTGCATAGGGTAAAACGAAACTTTTCATAGAATCTTAGACTCCTTGCTGCACGGGTATAGTACCTACCTCAGCTCTTTGCTATACCTATAGGTAATTATATTTTGTACCCAGTAGGTACTTACCAAAAACGTGGGATCTGCAACATTCCTAGCTTTGATTATTGTAAAAGGTAATCACAGATAGCTAGTAACTACCTACGTTACCACACCACGAATTTAAATGCAGTATTTTTTTGTGACTGGCATAATGTTGCTTTTGTAAAGCTTTATTTGTGTCATAAACTTATTTTAACAATGCTAGTGATTATCGAAAGGTATAAACTTGTAAAGGGTTGAATGAACCTTTGTTGCAAGAGAAGAATATAAAACGAAGCACAGGGAGGGTTGCAGTCAAAACTTGTTTTCAGATGCAACTGATTTGGTACTTAAGTACTTACTGAAAACAAAAAGGGGTTTACTCAGAGGCAATTTATTAAACCCTTTAGTCCAGGCTCCTTCTCATCACTGATTTTTTCGAACCAGTTTGGTGAAAGGATTTCAAGTGCGCCTCAGAGAGGCTTCTTAAAAAACCTAAAAAGTTCGAAATCTTTGCGCTGAGTGCATACACTCAACAAAATTTCGAACTCTAGGTTCTACGACATGTCAGTTTCCTCACGAAGTTTCCCTTCACCGTTTGAGAACACTGTTTAGGAGGTGAAAACTCGCTTGAAAAAGCCACAAGGCAAATAAGCACAGGTTTCTAGAAAGACAGTTTTACATTGTCAGTAAGTATATCGTCCTATACTCTTCGTGTTCAACTCATCGTCGTCATTCGAGAACCTTTCTTCCCCCGTTTTATTAAAAGCGATACTGAGGTAAAAATAAATCATATTACGAGAAAAGTGTTAGATATGGATGTGGATGGTATGGTTGTAGATCCAGATGTAGGTACACCAAAAAAGATGTATCAAAAAAGAATGAACAAGAAAGGATTGAGCACTGCAATTACGAATTATAGAGGTGGGAAGAAGAAAACCTGTTGTACCGACTCCACTTAATGTGGGTTATGGCCAAAGGACCTGGGACAATAAATTAACTAGGGCCCCAACTAAACTTTTTAAACACCTACGTTTTCTCGTCTCTTCTGTATTCGTCGTGTTCCGAATTCGACGTAGTATTTCCGGAAAGTTACAATTTGGGAATTTTTAAGACAAGAGTGAACAGGTGGATTATGGCTAAGCATGCTCTATCTTAGGCTGCATCCTCACTTTCCATCAGGTGTGATGGCAGCCAAATGCTTACCTAGATACTCACGATTTGTAAGTCTGATGGGCCCCAGAGCTTGGAGGCCCCGGGGCTCTCGGGTAGCTATGCCACTGGATATGGGCCAGGAAGATGATGATGATGACTGAGGTAAACACTAGGGGTGTTTACGATGTGAATAACTAGTACGGTCCTAAGTACGTCCCTGCCATGGCTGCCAAGCTTCCAAAAGGTCCACCTTGAGGTAGGTACCATACCATACGCAATTTAACATCAGTCGTCGAAAATGTGCTAAGTGTGCCAGTTTTAAATGTAGTGGTAGCTCTGTGTAATAAATAAAAATACCTAACTAATTAATAAGTGATAACCTGTGTGAGTTTACCAAGGTCTTTCAAGTTACTTACCTTAGGAAAGAAGAAAGAAAGAAAATATATTTAGGCGTACACGTGACAAATACATTAAAATACCTACACAGAACGGACAGCTGAAGACAAACAGGTAATATAGGTACAACATTAACTGTGCACCTACCTAAGCTAATACTACCAACAGAACTGGATCCCATCCAGTCCCGTCCCGTGCTGAATGGTATACTGGTAAGTCATCTTTACTCGTCATCATAAAAAAAAACAGTAGATGGTAAGAGGCCTCACCCATGTTTATTTTCTTTGCCTACTAATAGGTGTTATCCACCTTCGTATTTACGCTTCGCACTTCACATAATATTGTTTGTTATAGATCCATGCACTACGTAATAAATGTAGCTCTACGACGTAGGCCTACGCGTTCAAATGAAATATCTTTTACTTCCCTTGCCGGGTCAAGCCAAGATTTTATAGAAATTAACAGAAATTGGTTTAGCTATAGACAATAAGTTTGTATATTGCAGTGTGGTCGCTTAGCGACAAAGCCCTTTAAATAAATAAGAAAAAAACTTTATTTACTCAAATTATGGCAAATGATGGTTTTTACAGGAAGTGATTTCGCAATACCGTATTTTTTTCAATTTAAACTATAAATCATCTATACAAAATACTCTAAACCCTTCAAATATTGGCTGTACCTTCCTTGCCTGCATGCACAAAATTGAGGGGTATTTATCAATTATCTTAAAACTAATTTAAAAAACAATGTCACCGTTTCCAGTTCTGCTCATCTGAACAAAACAAATTGTATCCAATTAAATAATTACAAATACATGTGGCAACGTTTAAAAGCTCATCATAATGGTGCGTGCGTAGGTATATTGTCATTAAATTACAGATAATAAGCCTAGATTAATAAATGACTACTAAAACAGTAAGTATTGTGAAAACAAGAAAAGAAAATCTACAAACTTACCTCTTATCTTAAACGAAAGAAAAGATAGGCTATAGTGCACCACGCGGCCATATTATTTGCTCGAGAGGGGAGAAGAGATAAAATTAAATGTTCATTCTGGCTCATTGATGTTCGGAATGGTGCCGATTTAGTTCAAATCGCATGCGCGAGCTCTCCCAAAAGGAAAGTGCGGGGAGATCGACGAATGGGAATCGCTCTTTCTAGCGGCCATTGCAATAAAGGCGGGAACGCATGTCGAGAGAGTGAAGGAAATAAAATTAATGCTCGCTCGGATTCTGATTTATACGTAGTCGCGTTGCCTATTCAAGGGTTCCATTGTATTTATTTATATTCTCTCGTTCTTCATCCATTTCTCCTTATGCAGGGTGTAAAAAGACCACTCCTGAAAACATCAGGGAGTTAAGGTACCCAAAAACTTTTTCTGAGCAGCCTTTTTTCAGCAACTTTTGTCTTCGTCTTTACACCTGTAAACAAAGAAAAACATTTTTTTTTGCGTTTTGGTTCCATAAATATTTTGTTCATATTGATTCTTAAACTGCTTTGTTTTTCGGGAGAAGTATTTTTACACCCTATAGGAATAGTAGTAGAGTACCAGCAGGATAATATTAGGTATTAATTTCTCCGGTAGCGTGAATTTGACCAGCATCTCTTGCCTCATGGTTAGTGTTCGTACGGAGTAGATGGAGATCTAGAATCAAAAGCAAAAAAATGAATTCACGGAAAAGTAAGAAAGAAGAAAGAAAATATATTTATTTAAGATATCATACACAGAACGGAACACTGACAAACATAATACTAAAACATAATATAATAATACATAATAATGAATAGGCACAAAAAATGAAAATAAAATAAAATACAATCCAACACAAATAATAAAGTAGGTACCTAGGCTAGTTAAATACCCACTCCACTACCTGCGCTGTATGTAGGTATGTTTCGTGCTTACTTACATGTCATGCCAAATAGGCCCTGACTCAGCTTTTGCTACTTAGCGGCATAGGTATGAACTATGAACCTACCACGCCCGAAAAAAAAAACCTACCACGCCAAGCAGCTGGTTTTCATGCAGAGCCTAGGTGACGCCTCTGGGCAGACAAAAACAATTAAGAAATTACATTAACGCAGTATACATACATAAAAAGAAAAGAATTTACAAACAAAATTGAAACAGAATTTAGGCAGAATCATAGCTTAAATCGAAAAATCTCAGTCGACATGGTCGGTAAAAATCAAAACAGAGCAATGCAAGCTCTGAAAAAGTAGGTGAGTGTGCCTATGAAACTCCAGAATAAGGACATCGCACTCATCAATGACTGTCCGCATACCAAAAGGCGGTTATGTCCTTCAAAAGGCGGGTATATCTGTACTTAAAAGGCCGGCAGCGCATCGGCACCACCTCTGGTGTTGCAGGTGTATATGGGCGACAGTGACTGCTTTCCATCAGGTGGCTCGTCTGCTCATCTGCCAGCTATGGCATAAAAAAAAAAAAAACAAATATGATGGCGATCTGGCAGACTTGTTCACCCTTGAAAATGTTATGGATTCAGAAATTAAATGTTAGAATGTTAGAAGTGTTAGAATCCTATACTTATAACTAAGCGACCCGAGTGATAAAACCTACTAAAACTCGGTTTCTTGTGACTCCTCGCTCCGTTTATAATGGGTAATTTTAGCTCCTTGATGTGCCACACATCTACCTACTATTTACAAAATCATAATTTCCTTTATCCCTACTTCATATTAAACTGAAAATAAAATAGAACTAAAATAGACTTCTAAAATCTACACACGTAGTTGCTCTCTGTTCAAAATCTATCAGGTTGTTCTGAGCTAAAGAAGTTGAGACTAGAGAGGTCAACGTATTTAAACTATTTTTTGTGTTCATGAATTGAGTGAGTGTTTATTCTAATGCTGAAGGGTAACTTGTCTTGTATGCTTATTTCTGAAAAAAATATATAAGTATAGTCTACCTATCTCACCTAACAGGTGCTGATTAACTTGAGCATTCACTTTTAATGAGTATTTTGTGCGAATGTTACATCACACAAAATTACGAGAACATTTTAGCGAGCATTCTATCGTTCTATGAAAATATTGATAGCAATGTTTGACTCTATGCTTGGCTCGGCTCGTTGTTCAGTTCGACGACATAAAAACGGCGAATGCTCGAGGTTCTGCATGTTGCAAGTGAATGCTCAAACTTTAGTTTCAACAATAGCTTTTTACGAATTATTTTCTCACAATAATCTTTGATTTAAAATACACGAGAATTGCATCAAATTCCGTTCATTTTAATGCCACCATGTGCTGCTTTGTCACAACACGGCCAAACAACCTTGATTTATGATATCGTAAATCTTAAATTAGCCCTGTGCATTACAGTCTAGTTTACGACACCATCCTAAGCAAAGCTAATCAGCCCACCGGTTCAAGCCAGCTCGATTATACCTCATTCTTCTTCTTATCGTGTCACTGATTCTTTCGAACCAAGTGTGGTGAAAGGATTTTAAGTGCGCCTCAAAGAGGCTCCTTTTGTGGACTTGGCACATATTTTTGAACTTTTTAGGTTCTACGACATGCCAGTTTCCTCACGATATTTTCTTTCACCGTTTCAAAGCACTGGTATAGTGTAGGTACATACCTCATCATTTTCCTGCATAACCCTATTGGTCGTGTGTAACTGCCACTTAGGCTTACCCAGAATATCTTTGAAGGATCTCCTTGTGATACAACTGAATAAACGACTTATTTTTACTTTGAGAAAATGCATTTATTCATGTCCCTCAGCCAGTATAGAGAGTCGGAGGGGTCTATCAGGTCCACTGCTCACTGGTGCTTCCCATCCCGCGCTCAGTGGGATCGTCACGACGACAGCTCTTCTTTATCCAATTTCTTCTATCATTCGTCATAAGGTTCAGGGTATCAAGCTCCAGCCACGAAAAATATTCTTCCAGGTCTGTAAATACAATAGATAGCTAAAACATTTACACAGACTATTTAAAAAGTTTCAATACTTTCGAAACATACCTTTTAAGTTGACGCAAAATAAATTATTTCTATTCTATTCTACATGACGTGGTGTAGGCTAATACACGACTTATGGCACAGTCAGTAGATAGGCCGAATCAAGTGAACAGGAATCGGGGTTTCATCAACTCGATCAATACTTTTTCCCATCTCGATATCCCCTCGCAACTTTTATATATTTTTATGTAGAGTCGTAATTTTATGTAATTTATAATACGAAACCAAGGGGGATGTAATGGGAAAGTCGTTCTATCGTAATAAACGAAATTGCATTGTTGAATTTGCTAGATACAAAATGGATTATGGCTGGGGTAAGAAATATACCGTAGATAACCAGATCTATTATATTTAAGTTTTGCTTATGCCTCATACAGGGTTATTCATTATTAGCTGCAAATACTCAGGAATTAGGTTCAAGAAATAGAATAAAAAATATTTATGAAATTATTTTTTTTTAATTTGATCAAAAAAATTTTCAAGTTTTTGTATCAAAATTTTATTTTTATTAATTTCTTTACGGCTATTGCATAATGATTGCCATGGAGAACAGGACGATGACCCACCCAGGCGGTGACTGAACGGAGAGTGTCACTAACGGCGCGCGGGCGCGGATCAAAGGTCAAAATAGGTCAGGCGCCAATGATTCCTTTATCGATTTTCTCGGGATTTTCATAACAAAACTTAAAAAAAATCATTTCATAAATATTTTTTATTTTATTTGTTGAACCTAATTCCTGAGTATTTGCAGCTAATAATGAATAACCCTGTATAATTGGATAGATCATCGCACAAATTTTCTCAAGCGCAGGTTATAAAAGCTTTGGATAAGGATTTAGTAGTAGTAGGTATCGTATATCACTTCTATATGCGCTGCAGGTTTTACAAAAGACAGAACTCTTAATTACCTAGTCTCTAAGCTTTGCATTTTTGGACTTCCAAAATGCCTTTGACTCGGTAAAAACCTGGGCAGCTTTCAGGTGTAATTGACTAACAGTGCATATTGAAATGCTTGCATACACCAGCGCCACTATGCAGTTTGAGATCAGGTGCAGTTCTTGCAATGTCCAAGGGCGAACCTTTTGCGACGAGGCGTTACACCGGGAGTTCCTTTATCACCGAAGCTGTTTAACGCCGCTGTAGAAGATGCGTTCAAGCTTCTGGAGCAGTAAGAACGTGGCAGCAAGTAAATCAGTCACCTATGATTTTCCTTATTATCATGACAGAGTAGGTCATAGCACTAAGGAGGCACAATACTCAATGGCATAGTTGGAGACTCCCAACAGGTGGTTCTTAAAATGAACATGGACAAGACGCAAATCATGTCAAATGTCTATGTGTCGCCCGACCAAATAAGTTAGGTCTCTCCATCTACCAATAGGTATGAAGACAGTAATCAAGTATCGCCAAAATATTTATCTGATCGAATGAAAAAGGATTCAAAGATTTTGAAAAATGTATTTATTCTCTTATTAATGTCGAGATTAATAATTTATTTGTTAAAATAAATCTACAAAACACAACAATCCGCCATGATAGCTTAAACACCGGTCAGAGCGAATTACGTCACGTCTACGTAAACGTCATTACGATTTAGTACAAAAGCACCAATGTTTACTGTCGATATACATACCCGTGACGTAATAACAGACACCATGACACCAGCGAGCGTTTTGGCGTGCATTTGAAAATTTAAATTTATTTGTACCTTTATTCCACAAAAACCTTAATTTTCTACAGAAATCTAAATATATAAAGCTCTTATGTTACTGACTGACTGACAATCAACGCACAGCCTAAACCGTATGTCCTAGAAGCATGAAACTTGGAGGGTATGTTCGTTTTATAGCATAGGGGTGCACTAAGAAAGGAAATTGGAAAACTATTTCCCTAAGCGGAGAAAAGGAAGAAAAACTTTTAAAAGAAAAATCAACAGGGCGTAACGGCTGCGGGGCGAGCGAAGCCGTGGGCGGCCGCTAGTATGATATATTTTAGACATAATACTTCTGAATATTATAGAAGAGATTTTGAAAATTAGTCGTCATGCCTATTTCCCGTGAACTTTACAATGTAACCAGTCCATTGGCGAAGGTATATACTAAGTGCTTATATACAAAGTAGCTATGTACGTACACACATACATATCTGCAAGGCTTCTAGTGGTTTTTATTGGACCGTATAAATAATTGAGGTAGACGGTGGCACGTCCGCAATAAAAATAAAAAAGCCATATCGTTGGCCACGATAAAAAGTGGATGCACATAAAACAGAGTAAGTGTTTTCTTGGTTATTTAATACATTATTTTCCAAGATATTGAAATGTCTCTACCATTATCTTGTCATTATCAAAATAAGTAAGTCATTAATTATAAACAAAAGCAAATAAATTACCTATATTTCATTTAAAAAAAAAAAACTACTCTTTGGCACATCAATAGCTACATGTTTTCTATTTACATGATAATGAATAAACTCAAAAACTACTGTGCCGATATCAAACATATTTCACCATTGGAAAGCTACATTCACCCTGAGTAACATAGGCTATATCGAGGGTGCAGTGTTAAACCCCGATAAATGCAAAAAATATCGAAAATTTGTTTTCGACAAAACCCGATAAATTAAGAAATTCTGATTCTCGTGAGTTATATACAAATTTTAGTTTTTTTTTGCATATATCGGGTTTTAACACTGCACCCTCGATATTTATGTATCTATCTATACTCAATATTATAAAGAGGAAAGATTTGTATTTTTGTATGTTTATAATAAACTTAAAAACTACTGGGCCGATTTCAAAAATCTTTTCACCATTGGAAAGCCTGATGAGTAACATAAACTATACTCGTATTTGTGACGTCGTATTGTGTGTTAGTCGTTTAAAAAATAAATCTCCACCCGAGCGAAGCCGGGGCAGGCTGCTAGTTAACAATATTTTGACTGTCTAATTGTGAGTGTGGGTGGTCGTCTTCTTGATCTTTGAAGAATGATTTTGCCAGCATTGAGACGCTATGTAATAGACTAGCTGAAGTTGTTAGGTTTAGCTGTTGAGTGACCATCAGTCGCGTAAACTAATATTTGGAGAATTATGTTATCGTGAGTCTACATAGAAGGATTTTTTTTACTTTTTGTTGATTAAACGAAACTTAAAGGAATGAAGAAAACTGATCTTGTGAAGAGAGTTTCTAGAGTACCTACCGCGTAGGTATTCTAGGTATAGCGAGCTATTAAGAATAGGTACATAGTCAGAGATTTCCCGCCGCACATTGAGAACCAATATTGGCTGCTGATTTTGACTCTGATAGCGATATATAGATATCATGAGGTAGATCATGAGGATAAGGATCATGAGAGGAGAGTATCATGAGGGCTTTCTCACGCGCCCTGGAATTGGAAGATATTAGACCCGATTGCACCTTGCATAATCTTTAAAGGTTATACAAAATCCAACGACATGCAATAGCACCCTGACAAAAAACTAGAAACATATTTACAAAAAAAAAACGCAGTAACTGAACCATCTGAAGACTGTTGCAAATGATTTAAAGATTGCTCAACTGATCCAAATTAGTGCAAATCGGAAGAGTCTTCAAATAGGTACTTAAATGCTGCAAGCTGGCTTGATGCGCTGAGAAATAATAAAGGATTTTGTGAGTATGGCCATTGGTACTTATTGGTAATTCGTACAACGGTATGGTTATGAGTAGTTGCTGGTCTCTATAATAGAGTATAGGTATCTAGGCTGGCGATATCATCTTATATAAGTATGTACAAAAATTGGTCAAGGAAGAATTCGATTGTGGTGGCCATAAATAATTCACGACAAACAATCTCCAAATCGCGTATTTTACGACTAGGCCTGGTGCGACGAGTATTATGCAAGCCGTGCAATTTTCTTCCCAACTTTATTCTTCTTTTATGGGCGTCTATACTTGAGTAATGAAAAACTATTAAAGTGCCCGTGTGGGGATAAAGCGAGGGTCGTTTGGACCTTCCATTTTTATTATGGGCCGACGAATGGTGTGGCTCTATTTTTACAACCCTGCCAATTTCATGAGCTGCACTAAAAGATGGCAATGGCGCAGTAGGTAGGTACGCGTTGAGTTGTATTATAAGTAGGTATAGTTGGCGATCCGTGACTAGGTAATAGTATAGGATCCCTAGAAGAAGGACCTTCACCGAGCTGGTTATTTAATGAAACGTATTTTATATTTAATTAAACATGCCAATAAATATATTCTATATGGGTTGCCTATCAAATTTCAGTCCAGGATATGATTAATTAATAATTAAAATAAAATTAATGTTTTTTTAACTTTCCACCGGTTTGTTTATTAGACAAATTCTATACCAATCGAAAGTATAGACCCCATAGAATATGCAAACGTTAGGTTGCCTATTTTTTTCCGGTCACAACTCTCGGGTAGCCAGGTATATACAGGAAAATCGATACTAGCATTTTGCACCGGTATGTTTATTGAATAAAAATACTGGGGTCTATACTTTCGATTGGTATAGAATTTGTTTAATAAACAAACCAGTGGAAAGTTTAATTTTTTTTTTTTAATTATTAATTAATCATAATTATCCTGGACTGAAATTTGATATAATGGGTTGCCATATAGAATATATTTATTGGCATGTTTAATTAAATATAAAATACGTTTCATTAAATAACCAGCTCGGTGAAGGTCCTTCTTCTAGGGATCTTAGACTATAATAAATTGGACCTAGACCTTGGAGGAATTTCTAATTCCTCCAAGACCTAGACACTTCACAAGCCTCTGTAGGTAGGGTAGGTACTCTTTTGACAAAATGAAATCGTTCAGGGTTCTTTTTCTTTATGAATGGCATCTGCCCTTTTCGGATCAGTTTTGCCAGTGTCGAGAATGAGAATGATAATAAATTACATAGATAAAATACTTTTCCGTCGAGTCAGTCAAAGTCGAGTCGGCCCTACCCTAAAATTGTCTTTGGCAGAAAGATGGCCGTTTCTTCCAAATCCATGTGAGACATTTTCACCTAATACACTTTAATTCCAACTGCTAACACTTTGAGCTAAGACCTCAAGTAATGTTGGTTAAAATGCCACCGAAATTACACAACAGAACTCAAAATAACACCAGAAAACCAATTAAAATCAAAAAGCTATGTTACTCCCCGACATGACAGAAAACCAAGAACGAATCCTCGTTCAGGGTTGCCTATAGTGTCGCAGCATTGTAAGGGCTCAGGGATATGCTGAAAAAATTTGTGAACTTATCATCCAATTCCATGATTTTTGACGTGACAATGTCTTATAATTCGATGGAGCCGGCTGCACGCACGAAAAAACATGACTCATGCGGCGTTGCCTCGCTCTGAGGCGTTCCATTTAAGGCTTGAAGTGCAAGCGAGAGCGTGGAACGAGCGACAAAGAGGCACAATCGGCCTCCGCGTTCGGCAGCATCTGTCTCTCTCCTACTTGAGTGAGCGATGCGTCCACGTGGCCAGCTGTATGACGTTTTCACGTTCAACTATCGTCAGTAAACCAGACTATACAGATAACCGATTTCTCGCTCAGGCATCTAAATATCTCGGGTACACTCGATCCATTAGCGCCCTTTGCGAGCTGCGCTCGCACGGGCGCCAAAAAGGATCTTGTTCTGCAAAAGCTCACTTACTGCCCTTGTATAACAATCTACTAAACCCGATGGCAAATCAAACACCGGTTTATTATGGAATTTACTCAAATGTTTGACTCGGACTCGGAGCATTATTTAGACAATCTTCTTCGAAATAAATGGGTTGCACAATTAAAAGCTGTTTTGTTTGCGCATGACTCCGTCGTTTAAAAACCGATTTGAAATAATGTTTTTTTTTATGTATAAGTTTAAACATTCAGACTGATTCCATAATTTTTTTATGAAAACGGGTTCAATAGTTTGGTTTTAAAACATAGTAGATAGATAGATAAGATAGATTGATAATGATAACACTTTATTGTACCTACACAAGGATACATCACAAGTAACAGCGTATTATAATAAAGTACAATGGGTGGCCTTATCGCTGAAAGCGATTTCTTCCAGGCAACCTTAGTAAGCTTTAAGTAAGATTATAGAGGTAGACATGCACCCTAAAAGAAAATAAGCCAGGAAAAACCGACTTCATTGTCAAACGGCTAAACCGATTTTAATCAAATTTGTTTGGGACAATCTGGACGTAAGAATAACCTTCCAAATAAAAAAATAATTTTCTAAATCGGTTCTTAAATGACGGAGGCATGCAATTACAAACATTAAAAAATTTATTTAAAAAAAAAGCAGCCAAGTGCGAGTCGGACTCGCCCATGAAGGGTTCCGTAGCATCAAGTAAAATAATATAAAGGTTCTTGTAGTTCGTCGAAAGGTAAATTGCGGTTTACGATTTATGACGTATAAAATAAAAACTACTGACTAGATCTCGTTCAAACCAAATATCGTTGGAAGTTTGCATAGTAATGTACAACATTATATTTTTTTTAGTATTGTCATTCTCTTACTTTAGAAGTTAGAGGGGGGGGGGACCAACTTTTTTCCACTTTGGAAGTGTCTCTCGCGCAATCTATACAGTTTAGAAAAAAAATATATTGGAAACCTCAACATCATTTTTGAAGACCTATTCATAGATACCCCACACGTATGGGTTCGATGAAAAAAAAAATTTTGAGTTTCAGTTTCAAGTATGGGGACCCCCAAAATTTATAGTTTTTTTTTCTATTTTTATGTAAAAATCTTAATGCGGTTCACAGAATACATCTACTCGCCAAGTTTCATCAGTCTAGCTCTTACGGTTTCGGAGAAAAATGGCTGTGACATACGGACGGACAGACAGACAGACAGACAGACAGACAGACAGACATGACGAATCTATAAGGGTTCCGTTTTTGCCATTTGGCTACGGAACCCTAAAAATGGCAACACCGATTTTAATAAAATTAAAATGGGACCAATCTGGAAGCAGTACCTTTCAGATAAATGTGGCGTTTTTAAACGCAACCGCGCACTTTCGAAACGATTAGCCATTATGGCAGTTTTACACAGGGTCAGTAACTTTCGTCAGTGCTGGCGCTGAAAACTGAGTCGTGCTATTTAGCTGGCGCGGGTGGCAGGGGGTGCGGGCTGACGCCGAAAATAATGAAGCGGGACTAGTGAAGCCAGTGCTGATGCGACAGTACTGTACTGACTTGAAATCAATTTATACGATAGCAGTGCCAGGTCAGGGTGTCGATTCTAAAGACACAAATCACTCAAGCTATCGCGTAAATCGATGCGAGTTGTCAATTTTTGTTTGAAAAATTTGAAAATGGAACGCGGACTCGACGATCACTCAATCGAACCGTGTTGCTGGAATTGACGCCCAGCACTGACTCGGCAGTCGACTGACGTCAGTTACTTCCCCTGTGTAAAACTGCCTATAGCCAATGAGAGAGGCGACATGCGACAGTGACAGTTCACAGCCAAAAATTTGGGTCTGGTTAATGTACGGCCAGTCCTAAACGGGACAACCCCTTTGAGGATATTGAAAAAAATATTCTAGCACTTTGGCGGCCGCTCGCCGCTGCCGATGCCGGCACGCTCGCTCTACTCGCTGGCCTTGTGCGGAATATTTATGTTCTAAGATAACTTAACCTATCCAAGTCGGATTCGCCCTATAAAGTATCAAGGACAAGGTATAATTATTTATCCAGTACCAAAACAAAAAACCAAAAATCCATGTTTGAAATGCTCCAGCGTGCATGTGGTTTAACTGGCATCGTAATAACGGGGTGTACAATAACGTGATTACATTACATTGGGCCTAATTCTCGGGCCAATCTCGATAATTTTGTAATTTTATTTTATTGCTTCTTTTCGAAGAGAGATTATCACCTCGCAAAAATTTTTGCCGTTCGGATGATGATTGAGGTCTAATTTTAATTAGCACCCAATTTACTAGGAGTCTCCATGCTGGATGCTCTACAACCTCAGTCAGAATACTCGACGTCTTACAGAGTAGGTACTTTGTGTAGGTCAAGCCACCGAAATCTCGGCAGGCGCTTCCGTGTGGTTATTGTTCACTTCCTTCCTTCAACAAAACTTATGCTTTATTCAGCGAAAGAACTGTGTTTGTGATCACAGAGCAGCCAACACGCTTTTGCTTAGGCAAATTCCGTGTTTGTGATCACAAACACAATCTTTCATATTGTTCTCTTTCTATAATTATGTCTAGGTACCCTGCTACTATCCACCAAAGGTTCTTATCCTCCATAACTATACTCTTTGGTTCTTTTAAAAAGTACTATTTTATATTCTGTGCCCGAGATACTTTTGTGACGGACATGTTGTGCAAAGTGACATCTAGTTACACATGCAGACAACTGACTGTTTGATTAAATTTAATACGGATAGATGGCGCTAGTAGAAGTATGATTAAAATGTAAATAAAATTATTTGATGCTAAAAGCGTATTATATCATAAATAGTATAAAGTATGTATGTACATGTGTAATAAAACTTTTACCAAATTATAATTTTCTACATCTAAGATTTTTTATTTATTTTTTGTGTTGGCAGCTTTTGTGAATGGTGGAGGACAGTCAACTCTAGAAAAATCTGACACAAGTGAAACTAATTGAAAAATCAGATTTGACCTGCAGCGCGAAAAGTTTCTCAAAATATTTAAGAATCAAATCTTATTTGGATGTTTCTTTGTAAGCAACGTAAACACGTTGGCCCTTGATTATAGAATTCACCAGTTTGCTCAGCGATGGCTTTAATATTGATTGTTGTAATTAAATACTTGATTGATCACATTTTTGACACTGGTCCTACTAATTACTGTGACACTGAACGGTTTACATGAATTTTCTTATAGCTTTAAATTCAAACTGAACCTTCTCCATATTTAGTTGAAATTTTCACAGATCATTTATTTCTGTTGCCGCATAAGCAACAAGCTGGTTTTTGTTTTTATAGCATCGTCTTGTAGGTATAGAAATAGTAGGTACTCAAAATGTACATACAAATCACATACCCTAATAATATAGACCATATTAAATTATCGAATCATTTAATGTAACTTTTAACGTTGACTGTACTATGCGTTTTGAAATTGAACAATACACAATTAATATTTTTTGTCTATGGTTCGTTACGCATTTCGTTTCCGGGGTTCCTATTGGCTGACTGTTCAGAAATCTTGTTTAGCTATCCAATATGGCGTCTTTTGTGTTATTAGATGACAACATCGCAGTTTGTGTCCTAAATATTGTCAATTGTCCTATGTAGTGATAAATTTAACGTAAATCTTTCTACCTCACAAATTCAAAGACTTCTGGTAATTGTGTATTGATGTTACAAGACTCGCTCCTTGTTTACGACTAATACGGTTTTATTGCGCTCATCGTACTCCGCTTGCGTAAAAATGGCGGGCGTGTTATCTTCATGGGCAGTGTTTTCATTTCATTCAATAAATGAAGCAATGTTTTGAAATGCGTTCGAAATAAATCGTGGAGTAATAAGTACATAAACAGTACATGCAAGGACGACATGTGCAGTGTTCCTTGACACTTCAAGAGTTCGTTTTGGAGAGTTGGTGCATTTGTCATCATCTGATGAGAATAGCAGAATGTCTCGCTGGGGCAGGGGCCGTAGCGGCAGCGTGGCCGTGCCGCTGGATAGTGCCCTATTTAGGGAGAACAGTAATTGCCCTACAGCTGCCCGGTCCGCTGGCACCGTAGGCAAATGGGGAATCACTAGTTTTACGTCTATCAGGAGCGCGCCTTACGGTAAGAATAATTCCTTTTACCTAGCTATCTGTTGCACTTGAAGCACTCTAACAGCCAGAAGGTCATGCGTTTGATAAGCGCCCTATCTTGAGTTCAAGACTATTTACAAATTTCGATTGCTACTTACAACTCTGAAAGTGGCCTATAGAAAAGTGAAAGTTCTCTCAGTTTGGCTTTATTTACGGTAGGTACGTTTAGAGTGATTCATAAATATTAGCGCTCTAAAATGTATCATATTGTTTTAACTTCTAAGTTAATGAATTAATCAACAGTTCAACAAGTTTTTTATTTTTCAGCTTACTCCAATAATGTTGTAAAGAAACCTGTGCAAGACCAAAATAGTCCCTTGACGGTACCAGCAGTGGAAACAGAGCAAACCCCACCAAAACCGAAGAAATTTTTCAAATCAAGAAATGCTGAAGCTTACCCACCAGTACCACAAATCACATATGCACCACCGGTGTCCGCAGCTCCATTATCCCCCGAGCATATCAGCAGAGAAAAGAGAAATAATAAAAGAAGTAAAATTTACAATAGAGACTCCTCATCACCAGAAATTCCCTGGCGTGGTTCTTCTGAAAAATCTAAGACAAAGAAAAATGTTGCCACAAAAGCGGCCAAAAAGGAAGAAGCCCTGGATCCTAATCTTAGACCACCAAACAAAAGATATCTAGTACGAAATCGTGATAAAGTAATCAATTATGCTGAGGATGGCAGTAATAGCCCGATACCTGATTTCAGCCGTTATGATCCTCTGCCACCACCTAAATTATCAACCCAAATATATTCTCCTAAAATACCATCACCTAAAATACCTTCTCCTAGAGTACCATCACCAAAAGCAAGTCCTATTATATCAAGTCCAATGTCAACAAAAATGGATGCAAGTCCTTCAACAAGTAAAGATTCAAATGAGGAACGGAAACCGCCACCTATAGTACTCAGGATATCTAAAGGAACCTCAAGAATTGTAAGCACTGATTCCAATGAAGGATTTACTTCACCTGGATCAGATAGACATTCCTCTCTTGACATACACTCTGACCTTGGACCTGACCCTATCAAGAAAAGTCCAGCCGTTGAACCTATGTGTTCACCGAAGCATGAGGGTCTAAAGATAACTATCAAATGTCCAGGTCTGACTGATATCAAAAAAGAAAAGAAAAAGGACAAGAAAGAGCACAAGGCTCACAGACGTCATCACAAGAATAGCGATGATGAACCTCTGAAAAAGCCGTCTTCACCAACTCCAGGGTCAGATGTCTATGATTTGTACAAAACACTGGCTTCACCTGGTTGTGAACCAGAAAAGGAATGTAAGACCAAACCAGCTGTGGTAGATGATATTGAATCTCAGCTTGCAAAACTGGATTCCACTGGTCCATCACATAAATCTCCCAGATTAGAAGCAAATGAGCCTCAACCGGAGCCTAAACCACCAGAGACTTCCGGAAGGTCTAGAAGAAATAGACCAAACGTAAATTACAGTGAAACGGATGATTATTTGGATGCTTTAACTAAATCAAAAGGAGCTGTCCCCAAACTTGTTATAAAAACTGTTGGTGACCTCAAAAGAGAAACAAGAAAAGGAAAGAAAAGGCTTGAACCTCCCGTAGCTGAGGTTTCAGTGATCACCTCCCCGAAAAATGACCCAGTCCATACTCCAGAAAGTCATCTTGAAAAAGATGATTTGATAGATATTCTCTCTGGCAGTGACACCAACAAAAAAGAAGAAACTTACAGAAAGCCTCATAAAAAGCAGAAACATAGACACATAAAACATTCAAGTCCCGAGCCAGGAGTAGTTCAAGAAGCTGTGAGTAAGGTTCAAAGGGCACCCTCTGAAAGTGATCACATGGAACTGCCTAATGATGTCAATGAAGAAGAAATGAGTCATGATGATGGTCATGGGGAACCGGAATCAAATACAAATGAAACTCAAGGCTACCTCCAGGCTAACACACAATCATCCGATTCTGCCTACAATAGTTGTCCTAACGAAAATTATGAAGAAGAGTCTCATAAAAGTACACTAGATAATGTGTTCAAACCGCCTTTACTTAGTACTGACAATCATTTAGAAGATAAACCGAGTGTTAAGTTGGTAATAACTAAGAAGAAAGGTTCAATATTTAAGAGTAAGTCATTGGTAAATGACAATCCATCACCTTTGCCTGCGAGAAAAAGACGTCATCTTTACAAACATGAATGGGCAAATGATGTAAGTGCTATCATTATATTGAATATACTATTTTATAACCCTGAGTAAGTTCTTCAGCTAAGTAAAGTTAAACTTTTCGATGCAGACCAAGTAATTTGGTATTGAAGTGCAGAAGGAATCAATAGCAATTACTTAATAATTTATAAGCCATGCCTCGCAAGTAGTGGCCTTGGCAACCACAAGAGTGATACAATGCTTACGGTTTTTACAATATTGATTTCTTATCACTGTGCAGTGATGCTTAGTTTTGTTGTATAGTATCCAGAGTAGTTTGGTCTGGAAAGGTCAAATTCTAGGTTAAAAGTGATTCATCAAATGGTTTATTTTATTGTATACTAGCATCAACTCACGGCTTCACTCGCCTTGTACGTAACCCCAAGATGTAACTGGACAAAAAGTAGTATAAATCTTATTCCAGGTTTTAAGTTTCATTGAAACATTGATTTTTAAATTGAGGCTTAAAAATAACAATTCTCGCTTGCACTATTGTGAAAGATAAAAAAGTGAAAGATAAAAATCCTTAGAAAATAAAAGATTCCTAAGGTACAGTCTTGCCAATTAAATCTCTAGGGTCAGTAGACAATATTAGACATTTAGTTTTGTTTACACCAAGTAATCATGAACATCATCCTGTTATCCAAATAAATCTGTCTGTTACTGCTCTATTCAATTACTTTCCATGCTAAGGTGACCTGGAAGAAATTGCTTTCAGCGATAAGGCCTCCCATTATACTTTATTTTGTCACACCTAGTTTTTATAATGTATCCTTGTGTACAATAAAGTGCCATATATTATCTATAAAACTTTTTTTTATAACAGTAAAGTTTCTTTGTAAACATTAAATTTAATTTACAGAAAGGAAATGAGACTCCCCGACCAGAACCCCAGGAAACTCCAGCAATATCACCAAATCCAGTTGCCGAGGTATCGGAAGAGTTGACCAAGGTGACTCGGTATCGAGCACCAGACCCAATAGTGGACGATCCAGCTGAAACTATCAAACCATACACCAGTGTCAAGTGCACTAAGGAGGCTAAAGAGGTATATATTATGTTGTTTCTTTTTAATATAGATATAGATAGTGCATTTCACCCTCGCCCCTCGTGGGGTGCGGATGCGGAGAGTTTGCTCCGAGCGGCAGTCGCGAACCGTAGTCTATTCATTGTAGTGTGCGTGTGCACTCATAGGTAATTAGTGTGTACCGATAACACTCAAACATTGACGGAAGCTTGCACACATATACTTTAAACGGTTAGGAGGAATAGTGGGGCGCGCCTTCGTGGATTGCACTATCTACAGCTAAGCATTTGGCTGCTATCTCACTTGATGAAAAGTGAGGATGCAGCCTAAAAATTCGGCAAATTTTTATAATCCGCACTTGATGTGCGATGTGGTTTTTCCGCAAGTAGGCCGCTGGCGGGCCCTTTTTGCGTGACCCTTGACGCGTGTTGCTCGAACATTATTAGGTTCTACGACACGCCGGTTTCCTCACGATGTTTTCCTTCACCGTTTTGAGAGTACTGGCATAGTGCACAATAATTTTTCGACAGAAAACCTCATTGGTACACGACTGGATTTGAACCCACGACCTTTGGATCGGAAGGCGGGGCCGCTACCACTAGACCACTAGTGTTCTCATTCATAGGATGCAGCCTAAGATGGAGCATGCTTAGCCGTAATCCACCTACCTGTTCACTCTTGTCTTAAAAATTTCTAATTTATAACGTTCCGGAAATACTGACGCCGGAAGTGAGTTCCACTCTTTGGCAGTTTATAAAACTGGAATCCAAACGCTTTGTACAAGAATGTGGAACATCTCTCATACTATTTATGAATTTCTTTGGCCAAATGTAAGATACTAAGAAATTATGAGCTCTTGTTTCTCTTTGGTTTTAAACAGTGGTGAGAATGCAAAGCTTCTAGGACTTTTTTTGTGCTTTCAGGTGGAATTATTTCAGACAACAGATTTAGACTGATCTCTCTTCATGCACAATTAACTATCTTTGAGTACATAATGCAGATAAAATAGCATAGTACAAGTGTTTCTAGAACTTTAGCATAGGATTTACATTTTCTTCCATGCAATTTTATTTTCGATTAATAAAAGAAAAAGTTCTTAATGGTTCAGGATTTACATACAGAATTATTAACTAACAAAATTATTTCTCTTTTCAGTACTAAACCGTTGTAAGAAATGTGTTACATACAGAATTATTAACTAACAAAATTCTTTCTCTTTTCAGTACTATACCGTTGTAAGAAATGTGAAGAAAGCACATCAAATACAAGAAATCGGAGAGTTCCAAGAATTCAATGATGATGTGGAGTACCTCCTTGACACATTACAGGTACTGTTTTCTTTATGGATAAACTTAAAGTTCCATTTTCTTTATCCCATAGACTTTGTAGCGGCTGGTGGCTAATCGAGTATGATCCGTAAGGTGCGGGTTTGATTCCTGCCACCAGGCAACGGTTTGCGTAATCTGTCAGATTATATTTGACCGTTTTCTAATAAGAAAAGTAAAACTAACAAGACCAAATTAAAAACAAATAAGGTCAAATTAAAAACGGTTTTTTTTTAGATTTTATTCCTTTTGCGTATAAATAAGTTCCGATTATAAAACTAGATGTCGCCACTCTCAAACAAAACTAATAGGTTCTTATGTATTTCTTATAGGATAACAACCCGATATCGACGCGTTGTTTGTCCGCGATCACGCTTGCGAGCAAATGCACTGCGCCCGCGTTTCGCATGCATTTGCGGGCGCACGGCACGGTGCAGAAGTTTTTCAGCGCGCTTCACGACGCCACCGACGACCAGGTAATTGTGATATTATTATCTAGGGCTTCAAAGCATTGATGTATTTTATTATAATTAGATTGAACACGGTCTATGAAAGAAGAGCACAAATAATGTTCGTGTTGTCTTACTTGAGTTTAGTATGGATGGTGATCATACAAAAAAACGGTAGGAACCGAGCCGTAGTTTGTTGCCTGTTCTTCTAGGCTTGGTCCCGTGGAACTGGCACCTAGACTAGCTATAAGACGTTTCATAGTGATTCTCGGAATTGGACTAAATAAAAACACTTTTGTTTTTGAAGTGCAGACGTCAAAAATGCCTAAGGTCGCTTTTAAGGAGTGTGAAAATTACCAGCGTAATAGTAAGGTTACCAAAGGAGTGCCCTTCTTTCGGTAAATAGGATTTCTTTCGATAGGAAATCCATTTTTCGCACTGTTGTAACTCTGTATCTAAGTTATAAATTACGAGTATGCAACTAACGGAGTTTCTTTATTCATAAGTAATTTTGCCGGTAACAATAACCTACAAACCGCAGATAATTAATAAGTGACCCCAACCCCTATAGAAATTCAGTGACATACTTTTAGCGTTAAGGCTGCCCATTGTTTTCCTGAGTTCCTGAGTAAGGGCGCGTTCACATATAATGTCCGTTTTTAGGGTTCCGTAGCCAAATGGCAAAAACGGAACCCTTATAGATTCGTCATGTCTGTCTGTCTGTCTGTCTGTCTGTCTGTCCGACCGTGTCACAGCCATTTTTCTCCGAAACCATAAAAGCTAGACTGATGAAACTTGGTGAGTAGATGTATTCTGTGAACCGCATTAAGGTTTTTACATAAAAATAGAAAAAAAACTTTAAATTTTGGGGGTCCCCGTACTTGAAACTAAAACGTCTTCAAAAATGATGTTGAGGTTTCTAATATAGTTTTTTTCTAAACTGAATAGTTTGCGCGAGAGACACTTCCAAAGTTGAAAAAAGTTGGTCCCCCCCCTCTAACTTCTAAAGTAAGAGAATGATAATACTAAAAAAAATATATGTTGTACATTACTATGTAAACTTCTAACGATTTTTGGTTTGAACGAGATCTAGTCAGTAGTTTTTTTTTATACGTCATAAACCGTAAACCGCAATTTACCTTTCGACGAACTACAAGAACCTTATTATGTTACATCAAGTAACATAATATAAAGGTTCTTGTACGGAACCCTTCATGGGCGAGTCCGACTCGCACTTGGCTGCTTTTTTTTAACGGATCCGTCGCTACTGGAGATAGTATTCACACAGCATTTACAGGATCTTTTTTAACGGATCCGTCGCTACTGGAGATAGTATTCACACAGCATTTACAGGATCTTTTTTAACGGATCCGTCGCTACTGGAGTTGTGTTGTATTGGGACTATCGTCGCCTGCGTTTGAGGAAGCCCCGGCGTTATTGGATACATCCATTAAATGGCCGCAAATGGCGGCTGTGTGCAGCACCCCACACCCCGCGCACCCCCGCGTGCCAAGCCTCGCGCGGTTAGGGCGCGTTCACATATAACGTCCGTTTTACAGGTCCGTTTAAACGTATGTATTATTGGCGTATGTAGTTGTATGAGCGAGTTCACACAGAATACAGTATTCCGGATCCAGTAAAAAATATCGATCCGCTAAAATAATCAGCAATCCGTTTTACAGGTCCGTTTAAACGTATGTGTTATTAGCGTATGTAGTTGTATGAGCCAGTTCACACCATAATACAGTATTCCGGATCCAGTATACTGATCCGTTTATCGGATCGAAACCGCGCGAGACTTGGCACGCGGGGGTGCGCGGGGTGTGGGGTGCTGCACACAGCCGCCATTTGCGGCCATTTAATGGATGTATCCAATAACGCCGGGGCTTCCTCAAACGCAGGCGACGATAGTACCAATACAACACAACTCCAGTAGCGACGGATCCGTTAAAAAAGATCCTGTAAATGCTGTGTGAATACTATCTCCAGTAGCGACGGATCCGTTAAAAAGGATCCTGTAAAAACGGTCATTATATGTGAACGCGCCCTAAGCCCTTTGTGACTTCACTCCTATGCAAATATTGCACATAATTTCGGCTTCATAGAGCGTATTGTGCGTCAGCTCGAAAGCAGTAAAGCCGAAGTGTTTATTGCCTATTGCCTACAACCATAGGCAGGTACTTAATAAGATACGTGATTAAATTGTTGTCATCATCATCATAAGTCTATTCCAGTCTACTGCTGGACATAGGTCTCTCCTATGGCGCGCTACTGAGCCCGATCTTCAACTCTTCCCATCCAGTTGCTGCCCCTACCAACTGAGGGCGTCTTACGTACTTTGTTTTGGTGACCGATAAAATGTTACCTTTTATCTTCCAGAGCCTTGGACTTTGTACGGCGACGGTGATGTTTGTGCTGTCACAAGACCGCCTCAATATGGACCTGGATAGAGAATCCTTAGAGCTCATGCTGAACCTTCTAGAATCGGATGCATCACATAAGTAAGTTCTGATACTTAGTACTTTTGCTGTAATCACACCTAAGCAAATTCTTCGCTGAGTTCGTTTGATACCATGTCACGCAAGTTCTTGACGTCCGGGACTTACGAGGCAATGGTTACCACTTAACATCAGGTGGGCCATAAGCTTGTTCCATCAGCTAGTTGAATAAAAATAAAAAAAGAACCCAGTGACGAAGGTGGGTCCAGGGGATAATCGTGGGTTCGAATCCTACCTAGGGTTTTTTGGGACATCATAAAATCTTTGCACTGGCAGTCCTTGAAATTAATGCATCAAGGTAATGTCTATTTTAAAACCACTGACTCATAAAGAACTTTGTTCAATTATACATTTTGACTGTCCTATTGTATTTTTTGCTGAGGCTTCAATAACAATGCATTCATTCTGTATGCATTATAAAAGTCAAATATAATATTTACAGTATGTATGTAGGTTTGACCTTTATACAAACAACCTCCTTACACTAACCTATTGAATGTCTTATTGTCAATGTCTTATTGACTGGCCTCTCAGTTCAGTTGGTAGTAGCTCTGCCTTCTGCGGCGTAGGTCGTGGGTTCGATCCCCTCTGAGAACAAATATTTTTGTTGTATACGCAGATGTTTGTTCTCTATCTGGGTTTTTTATTGTATTCTAAGCAAAAAAAATATATTAGTATTATATCAGCTATCTGGTTCCCATCATACAAGCTCCTCTTAGGTGTTGTGTAGATTGTCCAAAATATTTATTTATTCATGTAACCATTTAGAAATGCCCTTGACGATTGCGGCCTGACGTCTGTGCAGCTAACCAAGACTCAAGACAGGGTCCGCGAGCTATGCGCCGAAATCAAGAGCCAGGGGAAAGCTCAGCATTTAGACCTTGACAACATCACGGTAAGTAAACGTCCGTGGCTGGCTTAGTTTGAGATAGGTTACTCAAAATTAGGTTTTGACCTTTGACTGTGAACTTAGAAATTATTTTTTATCGTGTAACCTTCAATGGAACATAATTAAATAGAGGACACGGGTATTTACCTCGATTATCTTTATTATTTTCCGACGTTTCGACCGTGTTACCACAGCTGTGGTCGCGGGCAGACTGGAGTTAATTGGAGTTACTGTCGAGAAGCGGAGGCAGCCGCAGTTGCAACTACCCTCACTTGACATGAGTCGCATTTCAATGGAACTTGTTTTTCGATCACAATCAGGATAATTTATTGACAAAGATAGACCTCGTTGCATATGGTATGAAATGAAATATTTATTTGCAAGAAGCATGGTACAATTCGATCGTCATGTAAGAAAAAGTGGCTCGCATACTTCGTCGGAGACCGACATATGGTATGCTTCTGAAAATAAGTGGATCTGGTGGATTCGAATCGCATAAGTAAATATATGTTTGTTCTTCAGGTCGGTCACCTAGCCATGGAAACTCTACTATCCCTCACATCAAAACGTGCCGGCGAGTGGTTCAAGGAAGAGCTGCGGAATTTAGGCGGCGTGGACCACATCGTACGAACCATCCACGACTGTGCGGGTCGGCTCGAGACACCGGCCGCTAGCTGGACGGAGACCGACATCGATGTGCTGAGGAAAGCTGATCGCTGTATGCGGGTCCTAGAAAATGTAAGTATTCCATTGAAACTAAAGATCGAATACTGTACCTAGTACAAAGGAGATACAGGATAAGGTCTTAAGTTGCACATCAGTTGCGCGAGGAGTGAACGCCAGAATGTTAGTTGATAAAAGGATGTTTTCTGGCTTAATAAATGTATGATCTGGCTTGTGGATGCCCTGAAAAACATTACCTAAAAAGTACACTCGTGAAAGTGTAGATATTCTGGTACTGCCATTTTTTTTATAGCAATCCATCTAGTGATTGTTTGCGAGTCCTTCTGTTGGTGGACTTTTGAGTGGGTTTATTAATCCATCGTTTTTTTTCCAGAAAATTACTGAGTATCTTTCTTAGATAGTTTACCTCATTCAACTATCGGAAAATTCTCATGCTCCTCATTCATTTACCGACAATACCTTAAATTTTCTAGTGTAGATAGATGTAGATGTTTACGTTTATTTCCATATTCTACAGGTGACGCAGCAAAACGAAGACAACCAGTTATACCTAGTGAACGGACCGTTGGGTTGCGCACGCACTGTGGTGGGCTTACTGCGGCGGTGTGCGGGCGAAGCGTGCCTAAACAGCCCGCTTCGCACCGCATTACTGGACGCAGCGTTACCGGCTATCAAAGTGCTTGTCAACCTTTCGCATTCCTTCAAATCCAATGAAGGTAAATTAATAGTTTTTTGCTAGAAACTATTGGAATAAAATAGAATTTCATAAACTTTATTATCCGATTGAAGTACATTCGAAACATGTATGATTGGAACTCGACTTCCCTCATATGGCTACCGCGGGCACGTTTGCAGCGGTCGATTCGTTGGACCTTGGATGAGGAAAACCCTATATAAGTGGGGGGAGGACGTGAACGATGTTGCGGGCACAGCTTGTTTATAATAATAACCTAAAAAAAATTCTTAAAGATAAATTGCGACTAAATAAATAAATAATAAATTCTTAAAGAGAAAATGCTGCAACAACCAACGCTGCTGCAATCAGCCATATAAGCATTCTCAACAATGTATTTCTAAAATGGGCATATTATGCTAAAAAACCTATTGTAGTAATTATAACTAAATTTGTTGTTATATTTCAGTCTCACTTGGCGCTCAAGTTGTTGGCGATCAACCGTCTCTAATGGAGATATGCCTCATCATTCTAAACAATCAAGGAAACTTTATACCAGACAACAGAAACTTCGAATTTAGTGTTTGTGTAAGTACTTAATTAATTGTTTTATTATTTCAATATTCTAATTCAGTCAGGTTGCATCATCATGGAGGTCACAGGAACTCGATGGATAGAAAAGGTTCCAAAATTTTTCATCCTGGAATGGAATTTCTCGAGGCTGAATTATAATGAATTTAGTGGAACCATTCGCAAATCAAGGTTGTCAAAAACAATGGTCGCAATATTATGTAACTTTAAAATAGTTACGTGCATTATGAAAACTTGAATCGCTTTAGTTTAGTTTTCATGCTCGGAAGATATCATTTTGAACCATTTTATCGCTGTTTAAATTGTGAGGAGGCCTTTCAATAAGCAGGTGCTCAATAATTATCATAACTTTCAGGTGCTACTACTTCTCATCAACTTGGTACAGAACAACGAAGAGAACACTAAAAGGCTATTTAGCGTGCGGATCCGAGTAGACCACGACGATGACATCATATCTCGGAGCCTGCCCTCGTTAGATCTCATTGCCGATCTGTTCTACAAGCGAGAAGACTTAGCCAAGTAAGACTTTATTCTTATTACAAAACTAACTTCTTCTTATCGTGACACTGGTTCTTTCGAACCAATTGTGGAGAAAGAATTTTAAGTGCGCCTCAAAGAAGCTCCTTTCGTGCACTTGACACGTGTTTTTCGAACTTTTTAGGTTCTTCGACATGCCGGTTTCCTCACAATGTTTTCCTTCACCGTTTGAGAGCACTGGCATTGTGTACATAGGTTTTTGGGCAGAAAAACTCATCTAGCACACGACTGGATTGGAATCCACGACCACGCCACCAGCGCTCATCGACAAAACTAACGAATGCAATAGACAGTGCCTCATGGCAGAATGTTTTTTCGTCTTTGGTTTTCTGTTTACAACAGGGTTTTGTATGGAGGCGTGAAAAATCCCCCCTATCGGGCGTGCTGAGAACTGAATTTTGGTAGTCTCAGTTATTGCGTCTCCATGAAAAACCTCTTAGAAAAAGAGGATATTAAAAGATAACAAAAAACGACAAAAAGCTTGAACTTGAATGTACTCCTTCTTCTATCTATCTATCTCTCACAGGCCTCTCAGCTCAGTTGGTAGTAGCCCTGCCTCCTGCGCCGTAGATCGTGGGTTCGATCCCTACCGAGAACAAATATTTGTGTAGTCATCACAGATATTTAATTTTGTTCTCTGTCTAGGTGTTCTAGTATATAAAAAAAATGTATAAAAGTATTATATCAGCTATCTGGTTCAAATACTGGTTAAACTTTGCTTAATTTAGGACTAGATAGTGTTGTGTGGATAAGTTATTATTAATTACTTAATTGTTCTCTGTCTAGGTGTTCTAGTATATAAAAAAATGTATAAAAGTATTATATCAGCTATCTGGTTCAAATACTGGTTAAACTTTGCTTAATTTAAGACTAGATAGTTTTGTGTGGATAAGTTATTATTAATTAATTAATTGTTCTCCGTCTAGGTGTTCTAGTCTTGGAGGAATTAGAAATGGAGATGTCAAGGCAGGGCTTTCCCCTCTGCCGATCATATAACGATCTCGATCATATCCTTTAAATAAAACTGTTTTACTCGCAACCGCAGCCATTGTGTGTCGTTTCATGTCGCGAAGTGGAGCTCCGTGAAAATGGTGAATTGCATGGTAATTTCTTGTAAAAGACGATCAGAGACATCAAACTTCCGGGAACATGGTATTTCCTACCACAAGGGAGTATTATTTTGTCAATTGTGTTTGTAATTTTGTAGAATTTAAGTTCAAAAGAAATACCGGTTGCGACAGATTAGCGACAGTATTACGACACCATTGTCAGAGAATATACCTTGGTAGAAGGCATGTTGGGAAAAGTTGAATGAAATTGATGAATGAATGAGTGATAAAATAAACGTTAAATTATTATCACATAATGTGTTGTCTAATTACGTATTTGGTGTTTTTTAAACCCCCGACGTAAAAATGATGGGATGTTATGAGTTTGCGGTGTCTGTGTGTGTGTCTGTCTGTCCCATCGTAGTTCCCGAACGAATCAACCGATTTTAATTTGGTTTTTTGTTTGTTTGAAAGGTGAATAGTCGGGAGTGTTCTTAGCTGTTTTTGATGAAAATCGGTACAAGATGGCTGCCGCCACGATATGTCAGATTACATTTATTCACAAATCCCACAATATGGGTATCCTAGGTACCAGTCATCAAACCCTCTACTCATCAATGTATAAAATAGGACATGACATCATACTCAAAAATAAAGTCGTGGGCGTAGTGAAAACATTTTTTTGCCTATTTTATATTTATTTTATGTCCTGTGCAGGTTTCCAAAAAACCCTGTTGCTTGAAGAGTGGACAAAATTTTTTGGCCAAAAATAACATGGCATGCAACAAGAACGAGTGTGATTTGCTCGGAACATTTTGCAGAAAGTTCTCAAACTCGGGCAAACAAACATCTGCGTTCACCACACAAATATTTGTTCTCGGTGGGAATCGAACCAACGCAACGCCTCCGGCGCAGAAGGCAGAACTACAAACTTCGCTGTGATGTGAAGGCTGACGATATAATGTGTTTTCACTTTATATTTTTTTTTCAATTATTCAGTAAAAGACTAAACTTATGTGTACTATGCTATAACATGTTAAGAACTATTGATTCAAACATATAACCATTAATAAAACATAACAACTAATGTCAGTTCTTTTATTTTCTGACTGTTACAAAATGTGAAACCTGTTGTGCATAACTTATTGAAATTACCTGTACCTAAAAACCCATTTCATTCATTATTTTATTCATCGTTCAATTTACCGGTCTTACTGAATGCCCATCACTATAGATTATCTTAGTGTGAGTCTTGACACTGCGTAACTACGTTATATTTTTTATCTGTGTGCAAATTTTAAGATCGTGTGCGGGATTGTCAATGTGTGTGTTTACATGAATAGGATTTTGCTATGCGCGTGTGCCATGCGTGTTTACCTCGTCCCCCGTCAATTTTGGCAGAAAATATTGTTCGTGGATGTAAACGTTGACGCCTCCATTTCTAATTCCTCCAAGGTTCTAGTATATAAAAAAATGTATAAAAGTATTATATCAGCTATCTAGTTCAAATACTGGTTAAACTTTGCTTAATTTAGGACTAGATAGTGTTGTGTGGATAAATTATTATTAATTAATTAATTTATCTTTGTAAAAAACCTTTCAATCATTATCATTATCTCCCTACCTACAGATTTTTGAGGTTGGCTTGTTCTAAGTTACTTTCACACCTTCAAAATGATTAAATAAATCTCCAAAGACCGGTACACATTCGGATTAAGAATCACGTCATTCGCCACCGATAAACATCTATCAATCTCGCCTGCTCACTGCGATCGTCACTTCTATAAATAGCGCGCTTTTTCTATCTGTAGGGCGGGTCAATCACCTTGGATGTTTAGAGAAAGTACATTCTAGTCACGTGGCGTGAACTAAATATTGACGTAGTTGTTTAGATGCGCGGGAATTTTGAATATTATTTGTTACAAAGATGTATGTTTTGCCGTTGTTGTTGCCTTTTTAATATGTTTTTTCACGTTTTACAGACGGGCTGAAGAGAATACTGACGCGCTGCTGGACGGCGAGAAAGAAAGCGGTGATGGCGCTAACAAGAAGCATTCTCAAGACGACATTGATGAAACGGTCGCTAAATGTATGTTTTCTTCATAATCTGTTTTTTGTCAATTTTTAACCATTGTGCTCCAGGTTTTTTTGTGCTAATTGATATGACATGATATTTTTTTTTTGGGTAATTATTTGTCTATGCCGTGGTTTTCTTCTTTCTGTTTTCTTGCACCGTTCGACAGCAATCATTTCGCAACTACATTTTTTGAAAAGAAAAATCCGTAAACAAAATACGAGGCTGCGACCTAATGATTGGGAGGCGGGTTTGCTACCATTAGACTATCAGTCATTTCAAGATCTTTGTGTTTTTTTTTTTTTTTTTATTGCTATTTCTTTTATTTTTCTGCATAAAATATGATATTTCTTTGTTTTTTTTTCCCGCTCTACTTATTTTTATTTTTTTCCGTTTCCACTACCACCTATAACGTCGAACATTGGGGTATGCTGAAAACCAGCCCTGTGCATCATCTATGTATGTTGCACAGAATAAGTGCTGAGCCTACTCCTATTGTCAAACTGTAAAATTTATATAATGTGTTTTCTTTTTATGTGTCGTGTCTTTATTTGGAAATAATCTTTTTTTGTATTTGTATTTCGATGCTTGTGATGACACCAAAAACTTCCATTTCAGTGCTGGCTCGAGCGGGCACCCACATGGAACACTCGATGGTGGGCGCGTACATTGCGTTGTTACTAGGCCACATGGCCGTGGTATCGCCCGCGCACGCCGCAACGGTCAGAACGCGAGTGCCTTCCTACGCGCCTCTGCTGCCCACGCTCAAGAAATACTACACTTTCCTATCGCTTACTGCTAGCGTGAGTATTTATTACAACATTAGCCAACTTGCCAGGTGGTCAACGATCACTTTCGTTTGTATTCCTATATGAAAACACGTTGCGTATGCAACTGACCTCAGATTGTGGTGATGTGTTGTTCATCGTGAGGAAATAATGTCCAGTAATTAAACTTAGTGTAGGAATTTGTGCCTTCGAATTTCGGCTTTAATGTATGTGTAGTAGAAAAGACATTGGCCGAACGACAAAAATACGAAATAATTGAACCCGCGTAAATCGTTCCGCTTATTCGTATCTACGTGAATCGGCAGCGTCCTTGTTTTTGAAGGCCCATGTCCAGTATTGGGCGTCTTCAAGATGTTGCTGATGATAATTAATGATGCAGCTGGTTCTAAAAATATTCTACAGCAAATGATTATTGCGATCACATTGTATTCTTCAACAAGAAAATGTAAGGGACGAAGTTAAAAATGAGAATAATGTTAGTTGAATACATTCTGCAAGTATCTGTTACTTTTATTCTGACTACGCCTGTACACAATGTGGATCTCGCTGGAGTGTATTTTACCAAAATAAATTTAAAATGCATTAAAAAAATTAATGAAAATTTAAAAATATTTTTCTCTGTATTTCAGGCCGAAGCGCCCATAGTAGCGCACGTTAAAGCGACCCATCGGATAATTCAGTTCATGGAGACGAGCGACAAAGAGCTAGAAGAGCCATCCCAACCGGCTGCGCCATACACCGCTACTCCATACCAAGCGCATTACTATCAAACGTCTCCCTCAGACATGCCTCAAGACATGTCTCTCAACAGTTTGAACCAGTACCATAACTATAGTACCTCCAGCTCCGATAGAATGTCATCCTCGATGGAGGCTGATGGATATCGCTGAACAAACGCTCCAGTATATACCTACCCCCTTTGTCAGGCGAGCTGTGTTTTGTAGAGAAATTCAGACGTGCACATAGTCCCTATATTAATTAAATTTATTTATTAACATCATGTATTTTTGCCCTGGTTCAACCAAAAAAAAATGAACTACGGGGTAGTTAATCTATTGTGTTTCTACTACTAAAAAGGTTTCTACTAAAGTGGAAGACATAGGAACAAACAGTTCAGTCATCCTTCATCTCCGCTTTAGTGGACACCGCCCTTCGTTAATACAAATGAAATCAATTGATGATTTAAATCAAATAACTATGTTAAGCAATAGTTTTGTTGACTGACTGTTCGTGTTCGGATAATTTTTAATATATAAATGATATTTGTAACTTGTTTTAACTTATCAATTATATCAAACATGTGAAAACTACTAAATATAAATGGACTAAGTAGCGTAGGCATATTCGTTGACTGGAGCGTTCGTTTATAAATAGGAAGGGGTTAGTTCTCGTACTAAGAATGACGCTACAAGTGAATACGCTTTTCCCCTTTTATCCTTGTATAAAGTACCCATTTAGCAATACATTTATGAATGCCATTTGTAATAATGTAACCTAAGGGTAGGTGGTGGTTGTATGATTGCACAGCTGTTAGTAGATATCTCTTTCTCTCTTCTCTTTGTAATATTGTCTCTTCCTTCTAATAATCTGTGTAAATATATAACTGTTATTGAGTTGACGCGGTATGAGTTATGAAGTCTTAATTAAATTGAGATATTCCGAGTTTAAGCCAATGAACTGGCAATATAAAAGTGCAAAAATATGTAAGGTGTATGTAAGTGTAAATTAGGATATCGTATTCTTTTTATGTGAATATTGTCTTGCACTTTTTGTATAATACGGCTCCCAGAGGGTTACAAATTATATTTAGAGTATTGTTCTATTGAGGCACAATTCTTTACTGTAAATATATTTAGCTAGTGACATTAGTTCGGGTCTTTATTGGTTAAATTTAGTGTAGTTTATGGTTAAATTGACCGAATATATGAGATTTTGTTTACACGTAGTGCTGAGCTAGTCTCGCTGCTGATGATAGAATTATGATCAAATTATATTTGTACGATTGGTAACATATATAGTAGGGTTACGCTGCCTGCCAGCGTGAAGGATTATAACTCCAATATCATTTTTAAAAAGTTTTGTGGAGGCATTTATCCCAGAAATTATTTTACCTAACTCAAGTCAATCATGAAATTCATAAAACTGTTGAAACAAACGTGTGATTTTATTTATTCGTACAGTGTACCTCGCTCAGCGTATTACTGGCCAGATATACCTTCAGGTCCAATTTTGTAAGGCTTAGTTCAAAAACAAAAACAGTCTTAGTGCAGACAGATATTTCTAAAAAACTTGTCGAATAAAACTAGGTGACGCACACCAAAAGTTCCAATCAAAATGTAACAAGCGTAAGTTCTTACTATGTAACTATCCCTTCATTGTTTCTAGATCATGTTTGTTAGTGTATGTTTTCATTGTTCAATCTAAAGATAGACCTGAATTGAATAACGTCTGTTTGCTAGGTATTCTAAGTATGTATTTACAAAAAAAAAATGTATTCATGTATTATATCAGCTATCTGGTTCCCATATTACAAGCTCTGCTTAGTTTGGGGCTGGGTAGTGTTGTGTGAATTGTCCACAATATTTATTTATTTATTTATTTATTTATTTTTTAGGTAAATGATTTAAAACAGTTTGAATATTGAAAACAATTTTATTGGTGAATCGAGATCTTGAAATTTTTGTGTGCGTGCTCGCTCACTTATTAACCACAAACGAGAGAAATTACCTATGCTTAGATTAGATAAACGTAATTTAGGACAATCTCCGATTTTGAGATCTCTAAGCTAAGTTAACCTTCAGATTTGCACGGTTTTTTACAATCACGTGATCAACTAAAATGGTGCCGTTGGCCTTAGAATATTATGTAGACACAGCTCACTTTCAGGTGTCGAGCCGTCCTTTGCCTCATGTTAGCCTTTTCGTACTCATCGCAACGCAAATCGTCGTACCCGTAGATTTTAGTCTCTGCAACTACAATACTAATTCTTATGAGGTCTCATCTACCTCTTAGGAAGTGACTAAATTCGTCGGGTATATCGAAGATTTGCGTAGCCTTGTGTACGAAGGGGCTAAGTATTCAACCGAGTTACATACTTCCACCCTTTTTTTTGCAAATACACTGCGCCGGCTCGACTTCGTCTGAGCCTAAGCCTATAAGTTTATAAACGGAATTTTCGTTGCCATCACTTAATATTTTCGAATGTCTTGCACACGTTGAGTTAAATTAGCTGTACCATTGCGACACCGTTTACATTGGTCAATCGCATTATGTTCTAATCTGTGTAGCTTCCATTAATTTTGTGTTTTATTCTTGTAAACCTTTATGAGTCATTCGGTTGTGCATATTGTTCCTTTGTGAGATACTAAGAGTGAGATTGCGAAAGGTAACCAAAATGCCGCAAAGATCCGGAGAAACAAAAAAATGTTAAAGAGTAAAAATTGCAAATCTGTAGGATTCTTTTCTTAACTTGACTTTTGAAACTTTAAAAATGTTACATTTGGAGTATATTGCAACAGATGTGGTTTTAGATGTTGAGTAAATCAAGCAACTACGGTCTCCAAATTCGTCGAGTGGTTTTATGTCGCTGTAGGTGTGTCTACTGTCTACCCACATTTTAACGGGATTCCATGACGCAATCCTTCAAGATTTGTGTTTGTTGAATTTCCCGAACCTTTATTCTCTATTTTACCTTTATGATGGAACCCTTAACATGTTTTAAGTTCTAAACTTATGTATACCGATCGCTAATGTTTTAAAAGTAACGGTCTTGTACGAGAAATATTGCGTTTACACACTGACTGATTGTTCGATAAAGATGATTTGAATAGTTACGGCAAATTACTTACGTTTAACTACTACACTTTTTAATTTCAAAATATTTTTTATTATAAAATTAAATGTTTATAATGGTTTGGTACTGGTACATTATTTTTACAGGTTTAGATAATAAATTGTATTATTTTACAAAGAGCGAAAAGGTTACGTGTGCAGCGTGTGCTTAACATAATGTAACATAAGGTTGATGCGCTTTATTAAAAGGCGTTTAAGGCTGTGTTTGTACGATCAATAGCAAAGAGGACGAAATTTTTATACATGAATTATTCTCGTTCATTGTGCTTTAGTGGCCAATATCATATTGATCATGTGAACACAGCAGTCAGTAGATAGTATAATCAGATTCTATTTTTTATTTCTTTTATTAATAGGTAACTTAGCACGTCGATTCAACGGGGCTTTACTAAAGAGAGTACACAATGTTTGTTACCGTATAACATTTTCAGACAGCTTTACTAATTTGTAAGTCCTTTATGTTGAAATAGTACTGATTAGGTAAAGGTAATGTAGCATATTATTGAGAAATTATTTCAATGGTCTTGGATTTTATTCGATTAACAGATGATGTTGAGATTGTTGCAGGTTCTAAAACTTAAGCGTCGGTCACACAGCTAAAACTGCTAATTTATGGAGCGCTGTGTGATCGAGGCTTTAACGCTGACCTTACTACTGTTGTTTTTTTAACGGTTGCAATGCTACGTTTCAATAACACGTAACAAGTATAATCTGTAGCACTCCGCTTAGTGAATAGAGTCAGAGTAAAAGTCAATACGCCTTGCCCTTGTACTAGGTCAAAAGCGCAGTAATGTACTGCCTTTTACTGTACCTACTACTTAGTACATAATACCTATACGTGTACTAATAACGTGTGGCCAAGGTCAGGTTTTAGCACGCGTAGCATCTCTACATCTCGACCTAGGACTAGAAAATTGTTTATTGTACAGCTATGATTATATTATATTGCCTATAAATTTTATATTTACGTAATTTATTGACTCGTTTTCGTAAAATTAAGCGTAGTTGCTCTTGCATTTCGTTTGGAGTTTTCGACTATCACACTGTGTTTGAATAAATTGTTGATTTAGATCACGAGAGTTTGATATCTTGGGAAATTATTATTGTATGTAACGTGTAATTATGTTATAAAGTATTACGTGTAATTATTAAAAGAAGACAATTTAATTATTATGTTTTATTTATTTACCTTTACAGAGCATAAAACTCTAGATAAGTGATAAGCATAGGTAACAATTAGCAATATCAGGACTACATAATATTATGAAGCAAATATAAAAGCTACGTAATTAACGATACAGATTTAAAAAGTCCAGCCAAAAACAGCGATTGAAGATTAGGACCTTACCACATCACACATTAAAATTGTGCTGTAGGTTTATAGTAAAAATCAGGCAACATGATTCAACTAATTAACTACCAAGAGCAAGTACACATATTTTCTAAAACTAGGTATGTTTAATGTTCTTCATCTCAGTCAGATGAATGATTAAAAATATACCGAAACTTATTTTAATGAATCAACGGGATATTTACCATGATTAATTATTGAGTCGATTTTGTTAGTTGTTGGTTTTGTCTGCCAATAACATATCTTTTACTCGTGGACTTCAGTTCAACCGTGATCAAGGTGCATGCTACTGTGCCGAGAAACATCATTTATTGAGTCAAAACTCAATATTTAATCATGGTAAATATCCCGTTTTTTCATACAAATAGTGGTAAAAACCATGATAGTTTCAAAAGTTACACCGAAACTTATAGGTGGTAACTTTACATGTGTTTCATATTCTGTCGACGCCTTCGACACGGGCGACAGCTGGTGCTCGGATCTCTTGCCAGTCGCCAGCCTCCGTGAACCGCTTGTTCACAGCCATCAGCTGCTCGAAGTCAGCCTTCGCCAACTTATGCTTATTACGAACCTTCTGAACCAACTCTTCATCATAAACCTCCTCTGGCACCTCGAGCTTTAAGTGAGCTTTCATCTCTTGAACTGTAACCAGAAAACAGTTCCACGGCGACCAGTCTTCGTTCACGTGCCAGCGGCATAACCTCAGCTCTGTGAGGTCATTGCACTCGCTGATCGCAGAGTGCTTGTGCCACAGTTTCTCTACAATGAAAAACACGTCCTTCTCTTGCATAACAAAAGCTAAAGATCCCCAGCATTTGCGACGTCGCTCATCCCGCTGTACTGCTCGAAGAATAAACTTGTAAGGAGTCATATCAATCCAGCTGCGCTCCGTCACATCCTTCCAAGAACATGACTTGCATATCAGAAAGCCGCTCATCTTCGCGTTCAGCGGGAAGTCGGTATACGGTTTCACCTGATGGCACAGCTCGCACAAGTGGAGACGGCTGTTTTCCATCCTTCTGTACTCTCGCCAGTCGTTGCATTTAGTGACGCCAGCATTGAGCTCAGAGGTTTTCATCAATTGAAACACGCTCGTAGCTATTCTACGCCTCAAGAACTCAAGCTGATAGTCGTTGCACCTTCGCACTAATAGGTCGCACTCCCTATCAAGGAGTGTCATTATTTCGTCGGCGAGAGGATGCCGAAATTCTTGTAACGCAAACTTCATGTCGACTAAAAGTTCCATACGCTCTTTTACGTTCATATCGTCTCGAAGAAAAGCATTATAAAGCTCCTTTAGTTTTCTCGCTTTTTGTATTTCTATTGTCTCCATTGTAATAAGCTTGCCGTCCCGACCGTACCAAGCAACAGGCTTTGAAATTTCTTCTAAAAATTGTTTTTCTTTTATTTTGTTGCTGTCTTCCTTCACTTTGACTCTGTAAGCTTCAATGCATCTGAGGAGCTCAACTTCCTTGTCGAGTAGCAATGTGAATTCTGCTATTTTTGGACCCTTTGCGTGTAACCTTGAAATTCGAGCTATTTCAGCGTGTTTCCAGCGATCAACCTGAAAAAAGCAGGTAGGTATTTGTTGTAAACTACTTAATACTTACCTACTAGGTATTTCACTAAAACAACCGTTAGGGAATAAAGGTTCTCGACTGGCCACACTGAAGCAAAAGACCAACAAAAGTCTGACAATATACTATGAAGACCACGGATACTTCGAAGTCAGTTTTCCCAGAAATGTCTAGCAGAGGTCTATGTTCAGCAAAGGACTTCGTCAGGTTAAAGCTGATGATGCTGATGAGCCCTATGAAATTACCATGGCGTAGAGCTGATCAAAATCCTCGCGCGTCTTCGGAAATGTTTTGGTCACGAGGTCCTTGCGCAGACGTCTTTCCATTGCCTCACGTTCAAGTCTGTCTTCTTCCTTCAGTCTTGCTATTCTTTCCCTGAAACCAGAAACTGGTAAATGCCACGAATACTTACTTTAATCCTACCACCTACAGGCATATTCAAAGCTTGCAGTTAAAACCTTACAATCCTATAGGTCCTATAGGTCCTAACATCCATAAACGACAGTGCGTCAAAATTATTCAAATATTCAGCTCTAAAAAAGACTAGATAGATGGAATTTTATGAAATATGCATCAAAATTATTCAAATATTCAGCTCTAAAAAAGACTAGATAGATGGAATTTTATGAAATAGAACCTACATGCACTCGTTTAACCATTTCTCAATTTTCTGTCGAAACTGGTGATGTCTGAAAGCCCGCTGGATGATAGTTGCATAGTGGTTATGATTCAGCCGCTTGATCATCTGCTCGTAGGTCTCATAAGGCTTGGGCACTACAATTCTGTCGGTGACATTGGGAATGAATACTTGAACGCTGCTCATTTGCGTTGCGCGACTGTAGTTTGTATCCTGAAAAATAAATAAAATATTGTTAAGCAAATAGAGCATAATAATATTACCAAACAAACAAACAGATTTCAGACACACCTTTGAAAATATAGAAACGATTCTACATATTATAATTTACATTAAAGATTATAAGTACCTGAGCTGAGTTTCCAGTAATCATGGTGCGAGTATTATTATAGTCACAGACAGGGCAGCTAGTCAAGTTATAAACCGGTTTTTAAGTCTGATTAGTCAAAATTTTTACAAAACTGCTAAGTGATAAGGTGTACCTACCACAAATACGTCCACGAATTTTACCTTAAAAAAATACATTTCTTGACTTCAATAATGAACAATAGGTAGGTTAATTGTATTCTACTCACGTAAATTTTCTCACGCTCCGCAGCGGTTTGAGTATCTCTACATGTTTTCTTCTCCGGTGGTAGTTTCTCAGGCTTCTGCGGTGTTTGCGTGTAAGCATGGTGATAGACAGCACCTGAAAACCATACAAAATTAGTTAAAAAAAAACATCATACACGTTTTTCTTTTCTAATGAATAATGTCTTTCGAATTCGATATATAGGTAGTCGCCCAAAAACGTATTCAATATTTCGTATGGTAGGTTATTTCTGTCCTACCCAGCAGGATATTTGATGTATGCCCAAACATTCTCGTAAATTACCTGTATGAACATTTCTATATCCTCCCAAATAAGGCTTATCCATTGGTTCAGAGAATATTTCAACGTTGATTTGTTTGAGCGTGCCTCCAAACGGTACCATGACACTCAATACATCATTTATCGGAAGTTCCTTATAAAGCTTATTTAAATTCAAATTTTCATTGTTTTTCGTCAAGAGCTCTACTTCTGCTATTCCGTACTTGTCATAATCCAAGTCTATCAGAGCCATTCGATCTTTAAGAGGATGTTCTCCTCTAAGTAAGACCAAGTTATCCGGGTCGGTTCCAAACAACTCCCCTAGATTTTTCTTTATTTCATGAACCTTCATGATTGAATGGTAAGATCGCGTAAATATTCCATTCTGGTTTCGTACCCTGAATTTGATCGCGATAAAAGGCATCGTTTTCTTTTTGGGAATAACCGCGTGAAGGAGTTCATGAACGTATGACTCTTTAGGGATCGATGACAGCGCAAAATCCTCGGAATCTCTGGTGAAGACGTCGATGATCAAGTTGCCTAAAGGGTCCGCTTTCAGGTCAGACAGTAAAATAGTTTCCTTGAGCACAGTCCGATTCTTCGTTAGTAATAAATTATTATTTGACACGGAAAGTAATTTCGCAAGTTTGCGTTTGACGAACTTTAGTGGGGTATTCGCAGGGAAGACTTTATTAAATACTTCGTTGGGGTGCAGTGGGGATTTGAAAGTGATAAGTATGTGGCTGATGGGGCACTTGTATTGGTCGAGGTCTCGGGCGCAAGGGGCGGTCTGGTAGCGAGATTTGGCCTCATCTATCGCAGGTGAGGACATGCGTTTGTACGGCGGTGCTGTTAGTAATTTCTCTCGCCCTAGTTCACATTGGCATGATACCACTCCTTTCAAGCAATCTGGATTTGGAGCAATTCCTATTGTTCTTGGATTCATTGTTACTAACAAATACAGTCACAAATAAGAACAAAAACACGGTTCTATGTAAAAATTGATTGAAAATAAATAAAAAATCTAGATTTCCGCACTGACTGACGCACTGATTAAATTTCAGGTGTTTGCTTTGCTAGGAAGCGGTTGCTTAGTGACGTTTGTGTCAGCCAAATGTTTTGTGTACAAAGTTTTTGTTTTGTTCATGAAGTTTGTTTACAAGGAGGGTCGTTGTCAACAGAGGCTTTTCACACTACTAAGAAAGTAAACAACGTCGTTGTTATTAGTAGTAACGTCTACGATCAACCCAGGACAACGTCTACGGCGTAGCTACTCTACGAAACGAATGTATGAGCGTTAATTTTCATATAGTAATGAAGGTTGCATACAGAACATAGGTTGCATACGTATAAGTGGTGGGCAAGATCACAAACACATATACTTACGGTGTACGCAAAAAAACTTCCCTATTTTCTTTCCACGCCCTCAAACATCAGTGGCTTATCCACACACTCTGAGGCGCAATTGGAATCCTTTCACCACCTCACACACACACACACACATCGTGACACTGGAGAGAAGAACCGGTACTTAGGCATTATATTTTTCAGAAACCAAGATTGGTACTCGCATAACTGTGATTGTTTATTTTTAAGCCATAAACTGATGTGTCATGATGGTCAATAAAGAGTTATCTATTCAATAATTAAAAGATTGCATTATGATAAACGTTGTAGTGTATCTTTCAAAAGGTTATCAGAAAATTGTTAGTTGCAGCCTCGGAATAAAGAACCAAGGCGTTGTTTTGTTTATACAAGAGTGAATTAACCGCTAAGCTTTAAAAACTGAACTCCTTTGAAGAATTTTATAAAAGATGCTTCAGCCTTGTGCATTCAACGTTTTAATAGGTAATTTTCCGTATGAAACTGTTTCCTTTGTAAGTTCAGTGAAAGTAATTATAGTTTTTCTTTGTCTGGCTAGTTATTAAAATGTGATTTGAACGCGTTTTGTAGGTCCATTTGATAGGTACGGCATAATCATAAGGAAAGTAAAATATTATTGATCGCCCGGAAAGCTAAGTAGGTGGTTGATAGTTAATAAAAATTGAGAAAACAATAAAATTACAGCGCAATAAAAGAACGAATGCGCTGGCGAAGCTGGCGTGATATTAAATTCCTCCGAAAACATAAAAATGATTTTCGATCGTAAAACTATAATTTACAGACGTAAAAATGCGCTGAGTTATATGTTACGCTGTTTCTGAGACGCGGGAAAGGATATTGCTTCCCATTCGTGTATGGCACTTATTGGTTTTTCGTCGCAGGTCATAATAACATGACATAACCTGCTTACTTACTCGATGGATCGCCGATAAAAGGATTTATAGATCGAGAGCTCTAGAAGATGATCGGAGTCACACTTCACACTCAATGCTACTAAACCAATAGACAACATTCGTACCGGAACTCCAAATATTTTATTCACAAACATCGACGATGCCGAGCTTGAGATTTGCTCCTTATCTTAATATTTTAATTTTATTTCATTTGCCTAGTGAGTTCGCAAGTAAACGGAAGTCCAAATAGTATTTCTATAATATTTCATCACACATAATTGCTCGTTTCTCCAAACCAAATAAAGTGACACGAGTGCAGTTCTACGTATCAGATTTCTAAACTAAAATAGCTCAAGTAAGAACCTCGCGCACTATGCTACTCATTTTAATAAAAGATCTAAGTAGGATGGTATTTTTTGATGTGCGCATTAGTTTTACGATAGTTCCAGATAGGTCTGTTACGCATAACAACGACATAAAAAGTCTTACAATAAAAAAAAATATTCTTAGTCAAACTCATCTAGAAAACTCCGAATAAAAAAAAAGCAGCCAAGTGCGAGTCGGACTCGCCCATGAAGAGTTCCGTAGCACGACGAACTACAAGAACCTTTATATTACATTACTTGATGTAACATAATAAGGTTCTTGTAGTTCGTCGAAAGGTAAATTGCGGTTTACGGTTTATGACGTATAAAAAAAAAACTACTGACTAGATCTCGTTCAAACCAAATATCGTTGGAAGTTTGCATAGTAATGAACAACATATATTTTTTTTAGTATTATTATTCTCTTACTTTAGAAATTAGAGGGGGGGGGGCCCCCACTTTTTTCCACTTTGGAAGTGTCTCTCGTGCAAACTGCTCAGTGTAGAAAAGAAACCTCAACATCATTTTTAAAGACCTATTCATAGATACCCCACACGTATGGGTTCGATGAAAAAAAAAATTTGAGTTTCAGTTTCAAGTATGGGGACCCCCGAAATTTATAGATTTTTTTTATTTTTATGTAAAATTCTTAATGCGGTTCACAGAATACATCTACTCGCCAAGTTTCATCAGCCTAGCTCTTACGGTTTCGGAGAAAAATGGCTGTGACATAAGGACGGACAGACGACAGACAGACAGACATGACGAATCTATAAGGGTTCCGTTTTTGCCATTTGGCTAAGGAACCCTAAAAACGAGTTTAAGTAATGACCTTTGGGAGCCTCTGATACGAACACTCACCTTATTTGATGATCGCATTGCGTCGATAATGCGTCGTATTATCGTCCGTATTGGTTCGCTCATACGTCGATTTTTTACTTTTTCTAATAGTGTGCGACTAGTGTGCTAGGTCTCTTATCTAGTGTACGTTAGTGAGCATCGAATAACCGTGTCCGGTATAATCGCGTTGGTGTGCGTTCTGTAAACACGTGTTTTAATCAAGCCTGTTGCTTCGTTTCCGTTTGCTGCGGCCACTCGCCGTTGCGCAAAGAAAAACTTTGCATGCGTTTTATTACGACGGATACGACCTGGCCGCAGGGCTTAATTTCGACGCTGACCTGACTCGCTTTAATTGTTTTATTCGGTAAACAGATATCTGAGCGATGACAATATTTGTTCAAAGGGATTCGTGGAATGGTTCGTCCTCCACATGAGCTGAGCATGAGCTTTGAGGATTTGACTTATGGTAGTCGAATAAGTATCTCTATTTATAGTCGTAGCGATAGTTTTGGTGAGTAAGTTAGTTATTCCTCTTTCTTTTCATTGAGACGGAGTCTGGCAAATTGCCCACTTAGTAGGCTGTAACGCTTTTATATTCAAGCTTAATTGAGTAAAATAAAGAAAAAATATCGTTGGAAAGGGCCACTTTTCACTAGCGCCGATACGATGGGCTGGCGCTCTGTCAAGTATGGATTATTAATTAACTGCAAGGGATGTTTGGATGTGCCTCTGACTACATACCTAACAAAGAGATACCTACTTAAAATTACTCATGATACTGCTAGGCCTACAGGTTTTTTTTATTAAGCATATAACATTGTCCATCAACCATAACCAACCAAAAAAAAAAATATTCATCATTGTCACTCATTCCATTCTTTTTAAGTTATTTATGTTAAAGCACTTGCAAAAAAAGATCATCCAGCTACGATAAAAACATTGAAATAACCAGGCTATTTACATAAATGACCCCGGCAGACCGTTCATCACAATTTGCAATGCCGTGTCCGGACCAAAACGCAATCTTCCTGCTTCATTCGCGATAATCGAGGCACACCATTTTATTGCGCTCGCGGGCTTGGGGGTAACTGAGGGGGGGAGGCTGGTTCATTCGATTAAAGTCCACTGTACACGGAAATTATCAAACGAAACGCACCAGCAACTCACCCGCCCGTGAGAGCCTCCACATTAATAGTTTTTGTTCCCCAACTCGCACGTTTCGTCGCAGAAAGGTAAAGTTTCGCTTGGTTCTTTTTTCACGAGTCACTTGTTCTCGGACGCCTCTCATTTTCGTGTACTCCGAATTCAATATTGAGCTCGTTTCATAGAAAAAGCGCGTCTACTTTTGTGAAGCCCGTCCTTTGCATTTGTGATGGGTTAAAATTGTCAAAGTTGCATCATGCGATGCTTTTGTTCGTTTGGAAATTTGCAAGCATTACTAACTTTATATTTAAACAAGGAAAACTCACAGTACTACCATCTACCGTAGTATTTTATTTTATTTATCTTCCTGCCCTGATGGAGTTTACTGCTGGATAATGTGGTCTCCCAACTCCGACTTTCCGGGATTTTCACAATGTCGTCGGCCCATTAGGTAGCGAAGCGTAGGCGTCCTATGCTTCGTCATCTGGTTCGGTTTGGTAATGGCGACCACGCCATTCAAAATCAAAATCAAAAGTGTGTTTATTCAGTAGGATTGCAAGAATCAGTTTGAAACGTCTTAGAGCTAGGTGAGTCTAGGTTTGAAAGTAGGATTCGAAACTACGAACCTAATCCAGATACAAAGACTTAATTCGAGATAAAATCTCAAATACGTGTTTTAATTTATAAATATATTTTAGAATTATAATCCTAGATAAGACTATCTTTCAATGATCTAGATAAGCTGCTTATTGGTTGAGAGTTGACTATTTTTTTTATTGAACTAGGTCAGCTCTTTAATCAGGTCACGTAGATATTTATAAAAAAATATACTATTTAACATGACATTCTATTTAACGCTAATGAAAATCGTATGTCAGCGTTAAATAGAATGTCATGTTAAATAGTATATTTTTTTAACACACTTAAATTCAAATTAATCTCAAATGTGTAGTCTACAATTAGTCCTTTTGCGATTTTTAAAATGTCACTTAGTTATTTAGTTATGAATTTTTTAAAAATAAATCTCAAATTTCCGCACGACCCCCTCTTAACCGACAAGCTTTAGTTTCTCAATTTACATTTTTGCAAAGTTATCGATTGTCTAGTATAAGATTGGCTTAGTATGGGGCTACATGATGTTGTATAGATTATAGATCAATTACTTTTTGATCAGAGTTAGTACTGACATTACAATCCAAAATTAGATTGTGTTGAAATTTCGACAGAAATACAAAAGGAAAAATTTAAGATACGGATTGGAATCTAATATCTGTATTAGCCATTTTGTACTAATGAAATAAGTGTAACCAAAGCAAAATATAACGTTTGAATTTGTACCGCAAATTCAATAAAACTTTACACACGTGCACAAATAGGTATGTCAAAATTCAAATTCAGTTTGTTTCCAACGTTTGTTCAGATTTCCCAATCGCACCTCACGTTAATTTGTTTGTACAAATTTTACTGCCCGCAAACGATTCGATTAAAATTTAGTCGCATGTTTCATTCTAGTTTTAGGGAAACAAAAAATAGACGATCATTCACTTAAACTGCTATTTTTCGAAAGTGATATTTAACGATCGAAGTGGTAAGTAGTCGTATATAATTCATTTGGTTCTCTTAGCCATAATCAGTCTCGTAATATAATGTACACTGTACTAGAATTTATAATGCTTCTACTTCTTTCTCTTCCTGCCCTTATCCCGCTTTATGTGGGATCGGCACAACATGTCTTCCTCCTCCATTCCCTTCTGTCAGCCGTCATCTCTGCATTCACTCCTCCCTAATTCATGTCATCTTTCACACAGTTCATCCATGTTTTCTTTGGTTTACCTCTGCTTACATATCCATCCACATCCATGCTCATCATTCTCCTATTCACATGACTTTCATCCCTCCTCATGACACGCCCGTACCACGCCAGCCTATTGCTCCTCAATTTTTCTCTCACTGGCGCTACTTTTCAAACTTCCCCTGATACACTGGCCTCTCAGCTCAGTTGGTTCTCAGCCTTCTGCGCCGTAGGTCGTGGGTTGCATCCCCACAGAGAACAAATATTTGTGTGGTGAACGCACAAATATTTGTTTGTGCGTTCACCACACAATGTTTGTTCTCTGTCTGGGTGTTATATTGTATTCTAAGTATGTATTTAGAATAAAACATGCATATAAGTATTATATCACCTATCTTGTTCCCCTAATACAAGCTCTGCTTAGTTTGGCTAGATATTTTTTTTAAATACTCATTCCGTATCCTATCCATTCTTGAATGTATATTGATGCAAACATGAATAATTGTAATAAGTAGGTACTGAAAATGCATAACAGTAATAATGTTAATGAAGTTGATTAGCGTGTATCCGAACGGAGAGTTACAAACATGTAGCTATTTGCTCGGTACCTACCTTCATCAAACGTGTTGACATGTCTATTTGATCAGTACTTCAGGCATTGATTGAATTTAGCTGTGACCTAGATGAGTTTAAAATAAAATGGACAAGCACGAGAGATCCTCCAAGGTTCCAAAAATTCATAAAATATGTGGTTGATTCCTGAGATCCTTTTTACTTGAAACTTCGCTATTATATAACTATTGGTGGAAATTCCATACTACAGTACCTATCTCTAAACAAAGCAAAGCATTTCTAGGAAGAAAAATGTTAAGCTCTCTCCAATTTTATATAATGTTCATGTACAGGGCTATTCATTATTAGCTGCAAATACTCAAGAATTAGGTTCAACAAATAAAATATAAAATATTGATGAAATGATTTTTTAAAGTTTTGCTATGAAAATCCTGAGAAAATCGATAAAGAATATCCTTTGGAATAATTGGCGCCTGACCTATTTTGGCCTTTGATCCGCGCCCGCGTGCCGTGAGCCACACTCTGCGTTCAGTCACCACGCTTTTGCCACGCAATTGCCACGTCATTATGCAATAGCCGTAAAGAAATTAATAAAAATAAAATATTGATACAAAAACTTAAATCAGTTTAGGAATTAAATTGATTCGGCTAAACAAATATTCACGACCCAAAAATTAAGCCCTGTCAGTTTGTGTAGCTAATAATGAATAACCCTGTATACATATAAACTCATTTTAATATTCAACGAATAAAAAAATAGTGGTAAACTTATAATAATAATAATAATGTGTTATAAGTTATAACACATCATTTATGTTTTATAATTATATAACCTAGATGATCTTCCAATGTGCAAGAATATCATTTGCTACGATACAAAATACAAAAACAAATACAGAATTATTTAGTCAAGAAATCGGTTTTACAAAAATCAAGAAGAAGTGACGAACAAAAAGACGTGATTGGAAAGGCACAGTAAATAAACCTTTATAATAAAAATAAGAACAGTGTCTACACTGTAGACACTGTTCTTATTTTTATTATAAAGGAAAACTGTAGAAACTGTAGACTCTACAGTTTCTACCAAAAACTAAATAAAATACTTAACATCTACAAACACAGTATAAATTAGCAAAATAAAGATGACCATAACCATGTCATATTCTGAAAACATGAAATGTAATATCCAAAATTAATTTCAGTAAAATAAACAGCACCATCAATGCTACAGATCATTATCCATTTACAAGTTCGTAATTATATTAAAATCAACGCGAGCACAATTCCGACATGTAAGCTTTAACCGACATTTATTTAGGCTAGATTCGAGTGTCCAAATATTAATTGGCTTGACAATATTAAATGGGTCATTATTTTTCAAAAGTGCCACAGAACTCAGATGTTCCATAACACACTTTTTATTATTCTACCTAAATAAGCGTTCAATGAGCCACGGGCTGGCTATTTTCGTAAGGCAGTAGTATTTAATAAAGTAGTGCAAAATACTATCATTATTACTTTGTAAACATGCAATAATTATGAGTGTTAGTATGTAAGTTTTATAACTAATCTGATAAATAAACATTTATAAAACTTACATAATAATTTTTTTTTATTTAGTATGTAAGTTTTATAAATGTTTATTTATCAGATTAGTTATAAGTACCTAAATAAGAAAAAAAATCAGTGACACGATATGAAAAAGAAGTTATAAGAACCTTTTCTACCGTTGGAAATAAATGGCTTATAAAATTATTATTATTTTATTTATTAAAACCTGCAAAATTGCTGCGTCTTGCTTCTTTTTATATCCTTTAAAAAAAAAAAGCCTGCAATCTGTCGTTTTTTATGGAAGTGAATGGAAGCTCCGAGGGATGCAGCTCTGTAGCGAGTTGAAAGCATCAATCGGACTATCATTAGCCTGTATTTAGCGTTCCCCAACTGCGGTTTTTACTATCAGTCAAAATTTGTCGAATGCATTCCACGAGCACTCAACGCCAAATGTGCCATTTTATTATTTATGAAATTAATACCAATCGCAAAAACAACGTTTGATGTACTTATCGACACAGAAGATATTACAGTACCTTGTTACGCAGAACAGTCTCACTCCACTTTCATTTTTAATAGGGGTGCTGACATTCTGAGACTGGCCTCTCAGATCAGCTGGTAGCTCTGCCTTCTGCGCCGTAGTTTGTATGTTCGATCCCCACCGAGAACAAATATTTATGTGGTGAATGCAAATGTTTGATCTCTGGCTGGGTGCTATATTGTATTCTAAGTATACATTTACTTTTTTAGTATTATATCAGCTACATAGAGCTCTGCTGTGGATTCTCCACAATGTTTATTATTATAATTGGTTTTCGGCGGTTGTAAAAGTTCAATTAAAAATTTTCACAAGAAATATGAAGAGAGCCTGGTGGTATTCCCAATTTTGTCAATGTTCAACCTATTTGCAGGCAAACCCAATCTAAATCTCACATTACGTTGTTTGTTTTAGATGTGCATGTCTCCAGCTTCCTCATATGGAAATTGCGAATTCTGAAAACGCCAACATTTAAAGCATAATTGGAGCAATCATTGATTTGAAGGAAAATTTAGCAGCAAAAAAAACAACGACTCTATGAGACTTTATAGGTGTGTTAGCTGGAGAGCGGCTCCACAGCTTCCTCATTCAGTGTGGGCAAACGGCTAACGATAGAGCTATATAGTAAACGCCAAATTTTAGAGCATAATTAGAGCACCCGGCATAAAAAAAATCAAGTCTCTAGCTCGAAAACTCTTTGAGTTAGAAGACTATAACAACGTGTTTGCTGGGAAGCCATTTCTCCAGCTAACACATGTGGATCTCAGGAATGGCTATAGCTAGAAAGTTGCTTGATATCTCCAAATTTAGAGCAAAAAATATCATGGATGCTCCAAATATTTCAAGTGTCTAGGTTCAAAACTCACCGAGTTAGAAGCTTTGATGACTGTGTTAGCTGGAGACACGTTTGTCTGGCACGCACATGCTACATCTGAGGATCTACAATAGCTACAGATTCGGTTGACGTGTCCAAACCAAGCTATGAATTAGAGCACTCGGCTCCAAAATTTTGGACTCTCTAGGACAAGTAGTTTCCTAGTAATCAACAAAAGAACATTTTGCCGCCAGAATTTTCAAATATTATGTTCGCACCCGTAAAAATGCGGCGTTGCCGCTCTGAAAGTATGGTATCAGCGTAGGAATTTGAACGTTAGTCGGATGGAGTTGTGTGTTGCCCGTGCCTGGTAAATAGTTACCCTAGGATTCATGTCTTAAACACTCATTACGTAGCTCAAGAAGCGGAATATAGGTTAAAATGAAACAAAAAAACACCAAAGAAAAGTTTTATATTGGTTAGTTTAAGTTTAAATATGTATTTATTAAGAAACCTGACTTCAGATTTTTTATTTTTAGTTTTAAATATCATGAAATTATATCTCTAAGTCTCTCAACTAACCAACAATGTTTTCAAATCATGAGTTACCTACTCTTGTCTCACTAGGTGTAAATGGCATCGTGCGAAACTATCATTGTGTCTGTGAGTACGTACATAACTATAGATAGTGCAATTCACGAAGACGCGCCCCTCGCGGGGTGCGGGGAGTTTGCTCCGAGCGGCAGTCGCCAACCGTAGTCTATTAATTGTAGTGTGCGTGTGCACTCATAGGTAATTAGTGTGTACCGATAACACTCACACATTGACGGAAGCTTGCACACATATACTATAAACGGTTAGGAGGAATAGTGGGGCGCGCCTTCGTGGGTTGCACTATCTATAGCGAGAAAGGAAATATTATAAATATAATAATTATGAAGAAAAGTGGGGGGGTCTATTCCGGAAAACGTTTTATTTTTTTTCTTCAAAAGTTGTTAACGTAGATACCTATTGTTCTAAAGGTTTTTAGGGCTCTAATTGTGAATTTGACATTCATTTTTGAATTCAAGATGGTGGCTTCATTTTTTTTCTTAAATAATGGATATGGGTATCGTTTAATAGGTTTTTGGGGGCTCTGATTGTGAATTCAACATTAATTTTTGAATCCAAGATGGTGGCTTCATTTTTTTCTCAAAAAATGGATATGGGTATCGTTTAATAGGTTTTTGGGGGCTATGATTGTGAATTCAACATTAATTTTTGAATCCAAGATGGTGGCTTCATATTTTTCTCAAAAAATGGATATGGGTATCGTTTAATAGGTTTTTGGGGGCTCTGATTGTGAATTCAACATTATTTTTTTAATTCAAGATGGCAGCTTCATTTTTTTCCTTAAAAAATGGGTATGGGTATCGTTTAATAGGTTTTTGGGGGCTCTGATTGTGAATTCCACAATATTTTTTCAATCCAAGATGGCGGCTTAATTTTTTTTCCCAATATATGGATATGGGTGTCGTTTAATAGGTTTTTGGGGGCTCGGATTATAAATTCGACATTGTTTTTTGAATCCAAGATGGCGGCTTCATTTTTTTCCTTAAAAAATGGGTATGGGTATCGTTTAATAGGTTTTTGGGGGCTCGGATTACAAATTCGACATTATTTTTTGAATCCAAGATGGCGGCTTCATTTTTTTCCTTAAAAATGGGTATGGGTATCGTTTAATAGGTTTTTGGGGGCTCTGATTGTGAATTTGACATTATTTTTTGAATCCAAAATGGCTGCTACATTTTTTTTCTCAAAAATTGGATATGGATATCGTTTAATAGGTTTTTGGGGGCTCTGATTGTGAATTCAATTCTTCATTTTTTTTCTAAAAAAATGGGTAAGGGTATCATTAAATAGGTTTTTGGGGGCTCGAATTATAAATTCGACATTATTTTTTGAATCCAAGATGGCAGCTTCATTTTTTTTCTTAAAAAATGGGTATGGGTATCGTTTAATAGGTTTTTGGGGGCTCTGATTGTGAATTCGACATTATTTTTTGAATCCAAAATAGCTGCTTCATTTTTTTTCTCAAAAAATGGATATGGGTATCGTTTAATAGGTTTTTGAGGGCTCTGATTGTGAATTCGACATTATTTTTTGAATCCAAGATGGCTGCTTCAATTTTTTTCTCAAAAAATGGATATGGGTATCGTTTAATAGGTTTTTGAGGGCTCTGACTGTGAATTCGACATTGTTTTTTGAATCAAAGCTGGCAGCTTCATTTTTTTTCTTAAAAAATGGTTATGGATATCGTTTAATAGGTTTTTGGGGGCTCTGATTGTGAATTCGACATTATTTTTTGAATCCAAAATAGCTGCTTCATTTTTTTTCTCAAAAAATGGATATGGGTATCGTTTAATAGGTTTTTGAGGGCTCTGATTGTGAATTCGACATTATTTTTTGAATCCAAGATGGCTGCTTCAAATTTTTCTCAAAAAATGGATATGGGTATCGTTTAATAGGTTTTTGAGGGCTCTGACTGTGAATTCGACATTGTTTTTTGAATCAAAGATGGCAGCTTCATTTTTTTTCTTAAAAAATGGTTATGGATATCGTTTAATAGGTTTTTGGGGGCTCTGATTGTGAATTCGACATTATTTTTTGAATCCGAGATGTGGGCTTTATTTTTTTATTCTTAAAAAATGGATATAGATATCATTTATATCTTATAGTCTTATAATTCAACTAGCTGATACCGCGACTTCGTCCGCGTGGATATTTGAGTTCGTTTTTTTTAGTATGATATGACCAACTGCTAGTTACCATTGTTTTGAGCTTGTAATTTAGAGTGTATTTGAATTTGAAGGCGAGTGCTGTTGTAGCCGATTTTTTTCAGCAGTGTTTAGTTTAAGTATTATAGATGTTTCCCGCGATTTTGTCTAAGTGGTTATCATCAGTTTTTTTGTTAACCTTTGTGTGTAATCGAACCTGGTGCCAGATGCTGCGGTAGTTGAAATTTTTTTTTTGCGTATTTTGTAAAGCTTTTTTTCGTGATTTTGTTGAAGTGGCTAAATTGGGCTATCGTATTCGTCGTTGGTGTATAATCAAATCTGTTTTTTTTTATTTGACATGACTTCAGCAGTGTTTAGTTTAAGTATGATAGATGTCTTCCGCGATTTTGTCTTAGTGGTTATCATCGGTTTTTTTGTAAACATTTGTGTGTATTAAAACCTGGTGACAAATGCTGCGGTAGCTGAAAATTTTTTGATGTCTTTTTTAAATATTTTGTAAAGCTATTTTTTGTGATTTTATGTTATATTAGTGGCTAATTTGGGGTTTCGTATGCGTGTTGGTGTATAATCGAATCAGATTTTTTTTATTTGACATGACCAATTGCTGGTTACTATAGTTTTGAGCTTATACTTTAGAGTGTATTGGAGCCGATTTTTTTCAGCAGTGTTTAGTTTAAGTATGATAGATGTTTCCCGCGATTTTGTCTTAGTGGTTATCATCGGTTTTTTTGTAAACATTTGTGTGTATTAAAACCTGGTAACAAATGCTGCGGTAGCTGAAATTTTTTTAATGTTTTCTATTCGTATTTTGTTAAGCTATTTTTTGTGATTTTATGTTATATTAGTGGCTAATTTGGGGTTTCGTATGCGTGTTGGTGTATAATCGAATCAGATTTTTTTTATTTCACATGACCAATTGCTGGTTACTATAGTTTTGAGCTTGTACTTTAGAGTGTATTTGAATTTTGAGGTGAGTGCTATGGGAGCCGATTTTTTTCAACAGTGTAGTTTAAGTATGATAGATGTTTCCCGCGATTTTGTCTTAGTGGTTATCATCGGTTTGTTTGTGAACCTTTGTGTGTAATCGAACCTGGTGCCAGATGCTGCGGTAGCTGAAAATTTTTAATGTTTTTTTGCGTATATTGTAAAGCTATTTTTTGTGATTTTTCTTATAACCATTTTCCGTTTTTTCTTCTTTCAGGGAAAGGTTTTTCCTATTTTCTTTCTTAGTGCACCTCTGCTCTATTAGAGGAACACACCTTCTAAGTTTCATGCTTCTGGGGCTAACGGTTTAGGCCGTGCGTTGATTTTTCTTTAAACCATTTTTCCCTTTTTTCTCCTATTTGGAAAATAATTTTCCATTTTCCTTTCTTAGCGGATGCCTACGTCATAACATCTACCTGCATGCCAAATTTTAGCCCAATCCGTCCAGTGGTTTGGGCTGTGCGTTGATAGATCACTATGTCAGTCAGTCAGTCAGTCAGTCAGTCAGTCACCTTTGAGTTTTATAGATATAGATAGATATAGCTAAATGCACGCAATGCAAACGAGAGCGTGGAAAGAGTGTCAAAGAAGCACAATCGGCCTCAGCGTTCGGCAGTGTTCGACATCTGTTTCTCCTTTTTGAGTGAGCGATGCGTTCGCGTGGACAACTGTATGACGTTGTCTCGTTCAACTATCGTAAGTAAACCAACTATACAGAAAACCGTTTTTGACGTGATAAAGTCTTATAAATCGATGGAGCCGGCTGCACGCACGAAAAAACATGACTCATGCGTCGTTACGTCGTTTCGTCGTTCCATTTACCTGAGCCCGAGCCCGGGTCGGGTAATGGGTAAGGGTAAATGAGGGTAAGGGTAAATGAGGGTAAAGGTAAACGACGGTAAGGGTAAATGAGGGTAAGGGTAAGGGTTCGGTCGGGTTCCGGGTCCGGGTCCGAGAGTTCGAGTCCGAGTCCGAGTCCGCGACCGCGAGTATTTTCTTATGACGTTATCACGTTCAACTAGCGTCAGTAAACCGACTTTACAGACAACCGATTTTTTTTTAAGAAAAAAAATGTAGCCGCCATGTTGGATTAAAAAATTAATGTCGAATTCACAATCAGAGCCCCCAAAAACATATTGAACGATACCCATATCCATTTTTTGAGAAAAAAAATGATGCCGCCATCTTGGATTCAAAAAATAATGTTGAATTCACAATCAGAGCCCCCAAAAACCTTTTACACGATACCCATATCCATTTTGAAGGAAAAAAATGAAGCCGCCATCTTGGATTCAAAAAAGAATGTCGAATTCATTATTAGAGCCCTCAAAAACCTATTAAACGATACCCATAATCAATTTTTTGAGAAAAAAAATGAAGCCACCATCTTAGATTCAAAAAATATTGTCGAATTCACAACCAGAGCCCCCAAAAACCTATTAAACGATACCCATATCCATTTTTTGAGAAAAAAATGAAGCCGCCATCTTGGATACAAAAAATAATGTCGAATTCACAATCAGAGCCCCCAAAAACCTTTTAAACGATACCCATATCCATTTTGAAGGAAAAAAATGAAGCCGCCATCTTGGATTCAAAAAAGAATGTCGAATTCATTATTAGAGCCCTCAAAAACCTATTAAACGATACCCATAATCAATTTTTTGAGAAAAAAAATGACGCAGCCATTTTGGATTTAAAAAATAACGTCGTATTCATTATCAGAGCCCCCAAAAACCTATTAAACGATACCCATATCCATTTTTTTAGAAAAAAAATGAAGCTGCCATCTTGGAGTCAAAAAATAATGTCGAATTCACAACCAGAGCCCCCAAAAACCTATTAAACGATACTAATATCCATTTTTTGGGAAAAAAAATGAAGCCGCCATCTTGGATTCAAAAAATAATGTCGAATTCACAATTGTAGCCCTCAAAAACCTGTTAAACGATACCCATATCAATTTTTTGAGAAAAAAAAGGAAGCAGCCATTTTGGATTAAAAAAATAATGTCGTATTCACAATCAGAGCCCCCAAAAATCTATTAAACGATACCCATATCCATTTTTTAAGGAAAAAAATGAAGCCACCATCTTGGATTCAAAAAATAATGTCGTATTCACAATCAGAGCCCCCAAAAACCTATTAAACGATACCCATATCCATTTTTTAAGAAAAAAAATGAAGCTGCCATCTTGGATTCAAAAAATAATGTCGAATTCACAACCAGTGCCCCCAAAAACCTATTAAACGATACTAATATCCATATTTTGAGAAAAAAAATGAAGCCGCCATCTTGGATTCAAAAAATAATGTCGAATTCACAATTAGAGCCCCCAAAAACCTATTAAACGATACCCATATCCATTTTTTAAGAAAAAAAAATGAAGCCGCCATCTTGGATTCAAAAATTATTGTCGAATTCACAACCAGAGCCCCCAAAAATCTATTAAACGATACCCATATCCATTTTTTAAGAAAAAAAATGAAGCCGCGATCTTGGATTCAAAAACTTATGTCCAATTCACAATATAGGAATATAGTTGAAAATGAAACAAAAATCCCCAAAAAGTGCTTTTTCTTCTTCCTGCCCTTACCCACCAGGTGGGGTCGGCACAACATGGTGAGATGCCCCCCCTATCACTTGCCATCTGGTGAGATGGCAAGTGATAGGGGGCAAGTGTGCGTGAGTACGCACACAACTAGCAAGCCGCAGTAAATACCTATTTTCCGTCCGCCTGGTTTACTCGATACGCTCATAAAAACCTGACTGAATACAGTAAAACACAGAGAACAGACGGCTAACAACAAGCAGAGTAGGTAGAATCATCAACACTGGCCTAGCAGGTACCTATTTACAGAACCAAATAAAGTTTTTTTTCTAAGAATACCTAAAAGACACGCATTACTAAAGAAACTATAAAACGAACAAGAACGGGCAACACATTCTCCTATAGATAGAGAGAAAGCTCTCAACCTAACAAAAAGAGAAAATATGAGTTTGAGGTTTCAGAAATCAAAACCGCTAAGCGCATACGAAAATGACTCGTATCGCGATCTAAAATAAACCGAATAACGTTCAAATTCCTACGCTGATACCAAACTTTCAGAGCGGCAACGCCGCATTTTTACGGGTGCGAACATACATTTGAAAATTCTGGCGGCAAAATGTTCTTTTGTTCATTACTAGGAAACTACTTGTCCTAGAGAGTCCAAAATTTTGGAGCCGAGTGCTCTAATTCATAGCTCGGTTTGGACACGTCAACCGAATCTGTAGCTATTGTAGATCCTCAGATGTAGCATGTGCGTGCCAGACAAACGTGTCTCCAGCTAACACAGTCATCAAAGCTTCTAACTCGGTGAGTTTTAAACCTAGACACTTGAAATATTTGGAGCATCCATGATATTTTTTGCTCTAAATTTGGAGATATCAAGCAACTTTCTAGCTATAGCCATTCCTGAGATCCACATGTGTTAGCTGGAGAAATGGCTTCCCAGCAAACACGTTGTTATAGTCTTCTAACTCAAAGAGTTTTCGAGCTAGAGACTTGATTTTTTTTATGCCGGGTGCTCTAATTATGCTCTAAAATTTGGCGTTTACTATATAGCTCTATCGTTAGCCGTTTGCCCACACTGAATGAGGAAGCTGTGGAGCCGCTCTCCAGCTAACACACCTATAAAGTCTCATAGAGTCGTTGTCTTTTTTGCTGCTAAATTTTCCTTCAAATCAATGATTGCTCCAATTATGCTTTAAATGTTGGCGTTTTCAGAATTCGCAATTTCCATATGAGGAAGCTGGAGAAATGCACATTGTTTTAGAGTTCATTTTAGACTGCAAGCTAATTTGCAGTGACTACGCTTTGCTGAGTGCATGCGTCCATCTTTTATTCGATTATCGAATGGATATTACTGGTGGTCGATGCCGTAATATATTCTAAGCTGTTTGGGTGGTGCGTTGCTTTGCCATTCACCCCTTTATTAGCTCGAGTTTATGACTGCATCAACATTAAAATAAATAAAAGTATTTTATTTCTTAGGCCTCGCATGAGATTGAGGGACGAGCTGGATGCTTATGAGCGGGACTGGCAACTTAAAGATCGTAGTGACTGGCAAAATTGGAGGGAGGTCTTTGCCCAACAGTGGGACACTACGGGCTAGTAGTAATAGCAATATTAATTTATTTCTCATAAAATAAATTTGATGACAATGCGCTAATATCGTGCTACGCAGCATGCTGCTACGTAGCTACGTAGTATGTTGCTACGAAAAATCACAATCCAAACTTCGTTTTTTGAAATATTTGATGGCAAGATAACCTAATAAAATGCTCAAGGTAAGTCTCCATAGACAAATTGGAATGTGTGCGTGATTCAGCTCACTTTAGAACCGTCATATCCGAGTTCATCATATATGCATATTACGGCATAACTAGGGGAGTTTTATTGCGCCACGGACAGACGTGGCCAAGGATTTGGATCTCTGTCGGAGGGGTGATACTATAGAGCGCGTGTTTTATTTATCCATTATCGTAGGTGGAAATGTTTGGTGGTTAGGCTTACTAGAAAAAAATATCTGTGGCAAAAATCACCTTTAAAAAAAAGGTTTTTATAACAAAAAAATAGTATGTATTTACTATGTGCACTACCGTTAAGAATGTCAAAAGTACACAGAGGTTAACTCGAAGAGAATGCTCAGTTTGCCTATGCATGATGCAATTTTTGTTTTAGTTTATTAAAGAATTTTCGATCTATCTATGATTCAGCTTTGAGGTGTTTCCATTAGAATCTTAGCATAGACTTCCATTTGATATTACTTAATAGGACGGTTTTTCAAATCTACTAATAAGTGGGCCTGGAGGAGGTCGCTATTGAGCGATAAGCCTGTCCATTGTACTTTTATGAGCCTGTACATGCCGGTATCATTATTTTATAGATAGAAAATTATTTATTTCACGCATTTTTTCTCTTTCTTCTTTATTCTTTTTTCTCATCCGGCACTCTAGTACAATTTTCCTCTTAGTATCAGGTTTGCTGCCATATTATTATATGCCTAAGCGAGTACTTTAATATACTACCTTTATGACACACCCGCTGGATGTTAATTTCATTTGAAGATGTGAATATTATCACTACGTTCTATTTTTGAATAAGTGTTGGAAAATATGCAGTGGAAAAATGAACCTAGCTTAGAATTAACTTTATTTAGAACAAACGCTCTTAAATAAAAAGTACGGTTGACCTGAGAACCTTTTTTAGGTCTATTAAAAACTATACACAATTAATAAATAATAAGCAAATTATACAATTTAGCATTGTGAGCGCTAGTGGTCTAGTATAGTAGCCACCCCGATCCTAAGGTCGCGGGTTCAAATTCAGTGGTTCACCTATGGAGTTTTGTCTTCAAAAACTGTATTTGCGCAGTACTCAAACACGGTGAAGGAAAACATCGTGACAAAACCCGCGGCTTAGTCAACTCTGAAATTATTGACCATGTCTTTCCTGTGGATTAGGCCGACTAAGCTGTCGGGATGGTATACTTAGGTGCTGGACAAGTCTACTCCATCTAAAAATTTTGTCCCAGGCACTATAGCGTCCCGCAAGTAAGGGCATGAGCAAAAACAGTTGCTCCTGACGCTTTATAAATTATCTATATAGAAAAGATGCAAAGGTCTGTGTACTTTTTCATGCCAAGGACGCCTTTGCCCAGCATTGGGACGGACTAGGCTGAATAAAAAATGTGCATAATGAAAGCAATTTCAAACGTCAAAATAATAATTTGCATTTCCAATTGCATACTTTTTAATTTAGCATTCATAAAGAAAGTACAACAAAGGAAACTGATTAAAAATTTTGTCACAATAAAATTGGTTCAGAAACAAGAAATTAGCTGCCAATTCCATCGAACACACCATTATAAGTTCGGCTATTGTTTTAGCGTTTTTAGAAACTTGCAGCTGAAATAGCGGAGACCGCGGTTTTTGCCGTTGCCATATACTCGTATGTCGACTATAGGTGCTAATTAAAACCCGTATATGGAATGTTATATGCTGGCATATAATTCCTTTTACACCTATGTAGCTCTTGCAATTATATATTAAAGGAATAAATTGTACTTAATAAATAAATAAATATGTGGACAATGCACACAGCACTATTTAGCGCCAAACTAAGCAGAGCTCATATGATGGGAACCAGATAGCTGATACAATACTTGAATACATTTTGTTTTTGTAAATACATACTTAGAATATAATATAACATCCAGACAGAGAACAAACAACTGTGTTCACCACATAAATATTTGTTCTCTGTGGGGATCGAATTCACGACATTCGGCGCAGGAGGCAGAGCTACTACCAACTGAGCTGAGAGATCAGTCAAGTTGTGAGCATATAGTAAAACTCATTTCATGGATTTAGAAAGTTCCCCCAAATATGGAGAATAGTCCAGCGGTGGACTTCATTGACCGGCTAATGACGATGTGGACGAATCTATATTTTGTAGCGTCATCAGTCAAAAAAAGTCCATTGCTGGAGGCCGTCGTACGAAGCCCACCCACCCGATGGACCGACGTTATTTTGTAAATATCTTTATGGATTTTTTTCTTTTATATTGTCGCGTCAGTTTACGTATTGTGTTGAATATGAACGAGAATAAGAAAACAAGCTTCCAAGGAGACAAAAGGAAACATTTACAAAGGGCGCTGAAGTATTGTTCAGGTGATAACACACCGACAATGCGTGCATTGTGGATATATATAGAAAACTGCTCTGAATCCTTCGAGCTTTTCACACATGCCGACTCCTTGCTGAATACGAGATATTTTTAAGAAAAAAAGGAAATGTAACTACCGTCGTACTTCATAACTCTCTGAATAGCTACACTACTTTTCAGAAAAAGTGCTGAGTTTTCTGAACTTCTTATTTTCTTACTTTTCTATTCACGCCTTAAGCCTTGCTCACATTAAGCATTCTGCGGTGATGATCAGTAGGCCTACCACAAGCTCTGTCTGGCTCTGTCTCTGGCTCTGGTTTTGAGTCTGTGTGAGTGCTCACCAGTGTATAATACTGTGTGTGTGACGTTTCGACGTAGGATTGATTTAGTCAACATTCACACAGACTCAAAACCAGAGCCAGACAGAGCTTGTGGTATAGGCTTACTGTGAAACGCTGTCAAATATGACAGCAATATTTTGACAAAGTTTCACTGATCGCCACTGCATAACGCTTGGACGCAAGGATGTGAAGTTAAAGTAATAATTACGGCTCTATCAGATTCTGATGTGAATAGTGACTTTGACGATTATAAAGTGTAACCCTGTTAGTGCAGATGACGGTACGTGTGGAAGTTACTTGAGCTTTGAGATATTCTAGATAGCCTTCAAGCCTCATAAGATAAAGCTGGGTACTAGAAAACACATTTTATGGCTTACTGAATACGTTTTTACTTAAAAGGGAATTATTATCATCAGTTACCATCTACAAAATAAATCGAGGTAATTTTCTTACCAAAAAACAAGTTTTTTTTTCTTGATAATAATTTTTGTTTGGAGCAATAAATATATATTTTAAATATATATTTTTTTTTAGTCGTCTTAATTTTATTATTTTTTTCGGACAACTAGCTGATGGAACAAGCTAATAGCTCACCTGATGTTGAGTGGCAACCAACCCCTAAAAATATTTATCTTCTTTTTTAAATTTAATATTTAAATATTTATTCCCTGAAAAATAGAGTTTTCCTGTCGGGTTGTCAGCGTCGTCAGCTATATATACAGTTTAATCTTGGGCCAGAAGAAATGAAGCCACCACGGTCGCATTACCTATTGACATTATAAAAGTAGTCCAAGGACAAGCAACAGGTATTTTCCATTCATCTTCTTTCTCCAGAAGCTTGTATAATTACTACACGATTATATTACTGTCTTCTTATTTCTTTTCACACAGCCTCCTTGACCTGGCCTCTATACATTATTGGAGATCCCGCACGACTTCGTTTGCGTGAAGTTAATTCCATACAATCTTCAGCCACTGCACCACTTTAGGCGTAGAATTTTGAATAGGTATAGTGAAATTTGTTGTGCACTTTTGGATTAGGTGTGCGTTGATGGTCAGGGAAATTTTGAAGTTGGTTCATAATTCATAATTGTGTTAAGCCTTGCACATCTAAGCGTTGTGCAGTGGCGATCAGTCAAAAATGAAATGAACGACTATCAAAAATGACAGCGATATTTGACAGCGTTTCACTGATCAATACCACAGAACGCTTAGATGTGCACGAAGCTTTATTTGCTCGGTGAGAAGCATAAGTGCATCCCCATATCAAAAGAAAGGTTGTGGGTTCAAATCCCACTCGATTCGTAACTTTTGGGACCGCATCTTTGTCATAACTCAGTGATCTTGTTTTAGAGCAGTAATAATCGATACATTTTTCATTCCAACAAAGTAATCCTCTCGCTTTTTTGAAATACAACAACCTAAAGTTTATTGACAGTCGAATAGAGCTACAAACATATTAGCATACGCGGGTAATGCCTGGTCAAACCGTTGCAGGGCCGCGCGTGCCCGGAGCGCCTCTGTGGGGATATCGGGCGCACTGTATTGTACAATTTCCAACCAGTTTCATGGAAATAACAACTAGAATGGAATTATGAAGGTACATAACAAAACAACCTTTATTTCGATGTTTCTATCGCGCTGAGATAGAACGACAAACGAATATTAGTGGGTGATTGGTGGGTGGTTGTGTTGTCTTTGGAAAATAAATATGAAGACTTTTGACTGGCCTCTCGGCTCAGTTGGTAGGAGCTCTGCCTTCTGCGCCGTAGGTCGTGGGTTCGATCCCCATCGAGAACAAATATTTGGTCTCTGTCTGAGTGTTGTATTGTATTCTATGCATTTAATAAAAAAAATGAATTGAAGTATTATATCAGCTTTCTGGTTCCCATAGTACAAGATCTGCTTAGTTTGGGGCTAGATAGTGTGGTGTGGGTTGTCTACAATATTTATTACTGTTAATTTACTGTTTCACTGAATCATTATAAATCACAAAAGCTAATGATAATACAGATAAAACTCAATACAAAAACGAATAAAATAAAAATAATAAAACAAAAACAAAAAAATGGAAATGGAGTTGGTTGAACATTTCGTAGTCGAAATGTTGTAAATGAAGTGGGACTTGGCCTTCTGGTAGCCGGATTTAACCGTTGGTAAGCTAACAATCAAAGAGTAATTAATTAACACAAAAGCAGAGCGTTGCTGTATACTTGGCAAAACTATTTCAGACTCAGTTGAATTACTGATTTGAAAGCTTGATGTTCTGGATCCTTCAAAAATCGATTCAAAAAGCTTTATGAACATTTCCGATCCTTATTGAATTATTCTTCGCACTGATTTGGATCATTTGATCTATCTCTAGATTGTTTGTCAGGGTGCTTGTACACGCTAAGAAAAAACGCCGGGTCTACCCAAGAATTCGTGTCGTAACAAGAAAATAACTGTGTACACTGCTCGCAGCGGTGCACGAAAAAAATCTTATCTGCGCAAGACACGACGCGGCGAACGTTGTTGCGGAGCGGCGGAGTTTTCGTGTGTGGAACAGACAAAATTCTTGTCGTCTACACGAAGAATTTGTCTTGTCTGTCGCAGGAACGGCAAATTTTCTTAGCGTGTACAAGCGCCCTCACGGTCTACTGATAGCTCAATTGTATCATTTGGATTTTTACATTTTGTAAATTATCGTCATCATCAGCCTCAAAGCCACGGATGATTCCTTTTCTAATACAAGTAGCTGATGGAACAAGCATATGGCCCACCTGATGTTAAGTGGTAAATAACCATCGCCTATAACAAAGCATTGCCTCGTAGATCACGCACGTCAGGAACGTGCCCTACGATGCACTTTTCTGCGTCCATCAACTTGAGGCATACGTTCAGCCTCACGTGCCAGTAATTTCCCCGGCACCCTTCAAACCGAAACATAGCAATGCTGCTTCACGGCAGAAATCGGCATGGTGGTAGTACTTCCCCGAACGAGTCCTTCACAAATACTCACATGAGCAGGAAAGGAGTGAGCACTGAGATAACGAATGATAGGAGGTGAGTGGAAAAAGAAAACCTGTTGTCCTGACCCCACTTAGCGTGGGATAAGGTCAGGAAGATGTTGAACGTCATCATCGTCATGAAGAAGTCCACTGCTGGACATGATCTCCCCGTAGCGTAGATACAACAGATAAGCTGCCGCACGTGATGGGCCCCGACACTGCCGGCCAGCGTAAAGAACGCACCCCAGTATTGACAATTTTAAATTTAGGCTCAAAACTGGCTCGTTGAAAATACATTATATAGCTTTGACGAATTCAATGAACCTACTGTAAAGGTTAAGTAGTATGGGCACAAGATTTTATTATAAACTAGTGGCCGCCCGCGGCTTCGCTCGCCCGTTCCCGTAACACCCCGTTCCCGTTGCTTTTCCGGGATAAAAAGTATCCTATGTCTTTCTTCTTTTTTTTTTTTTTTTTTTTTTTTTTTATACAACAAAGTTAGCAAACAAGCATACGGCCCACCTGATGGAAAGCGGTTACCGTAGCCTATGGACGCTTGCAACACCAGAGGCATCACTCGCGCGTTGCTGACCCTTTAAATATTTTAAAACGCCCTTCTTGAAAAGCCCCATGCTGTAATTTATAGGGAAAGCCTCGGCAGGAAGAGTATTCCACAACCTTAAAGTGCGCGGGAGGAAGTTCCTCTGGAACCGGACGGTGCGTGACCATGCCGGCTCCAAGGTATGTGGATGAGCCCTCTCCCTATGGCGAGCCGTCCGATGATAAAATGAAGATGTGGGCATCATTTCAAACAGTTCTTCAGAACACAACCCGTTGTACAAGCGGTAGAACACACACAGGGAGGAAAAGTCTCTCCTCAGACTTAAGGGTTCAATACCGCTTGTGAGCATGGGATCATCAACTATTCTCACAGCACGTCTTTGCACCGAATCAAAAGGACCAAGCTGGTATCCAGGCGCTCCTGCCCAGAGGTGACAGCAGTACTCCATGTGAGGTCGGACTTGCGACTTATAAAGAAGCAGTCGGTGACCTGCACTGAAGTACGACTTCGCCCTGTTAAGCACCCCGAGCTTTTTGGACGCCAGCTTTACCTTGTCTAATAGATGATTGCGGAACTGAACGTCACTGGAGATGTCCATACCCAGGATCCCAATGCTCGTAGAGATGGTAAGGGTCATGTTCTGGAATTGAGGGGCCACAGTGAATGGGGTTTTTTTCGCAGTGAACGCGCAAACTTGTGTCTTAGTAGGGTTGAACTGAACCAGGTTTTGATCTCCCCAATTGGAAACTCTGGTTAATGAACCCTCTATTTCAGACACAAGTTTTCTTCGGCTTTCCTCCACCATGGAACGAGGGATGCTAGCACGGCCCGTGTAAAATGTGTCCCCAGTACTGTCGTCCGCATAGCAATGAATGTTATCAATAGATAACATGTCGTTGATATGCAGCAAAAACAGTGTCGGGGACAACACAGAGCCTTGCGGGACGCCAGCGTTGATGTCCATGCGATCGGAGCAACCACCGTCAACTACGGCTTGTATGCTTCTGCCGGACAAAAAGCTGCCAACCCACTTGCACAAACCCTCAGGCAGTCCATAAGATGGTAACTTCGATAGAAGACTCCGGTGCCAGACCCGATCAAAGGCCTTCGCTATATCTAGGCTGACAGCCAATGCTTCCCCTTGACTCTCAATGGCCTGAGCCCAACGATGTGTAAGATACACTAGAAGGTCACCAGTCGAGCGTCCGTGGCGGAAACCATATTGGCGGTCGCTGATTAAGTCGTGTTCTTCTAGGTATCTGAGGAGTTGCTTATTAATTACACGCTCCATGACCTTAGAGAGAAGGGAAGTTATAGCAATTGGCCGGTAGTTTGATGGGTCTGATCTATCGCCCTTTTTGGGCACCGGGTGGACGTGTGCAGTCTTCCACGAAGATGGAACCTGCCTAGTGGAGTATGAAAGCTCGAAAAGGCGCGCCAGAATAGGACACAGCTCTGGAGCACACCTCTTCAAAACTATTGCTGGTATACCATCTGGCCCGCTCGACTTATGAATATCAAGAGTGAGCATCTCCCGCCTGATCTCCCGTTGTGTAAAGGTGATTTCCGGCATAAAAATACCGCACCACGGGACGGGAGTTGGCACAGCTCCTCCGTCATCCAAAGTCGAGTTGGAGGCAAAGAGATTCCCTAGAAGATCGGCTTTCTCTTTAGCACTATGGGCCAGGTTACCATCAGGCTTTCGAAGTGGTGGCAATGAAGATTGACAAAAATTTCCTTCGGCAGCTTTGGCAAGCGACCAGAATGCACGAGTCCCAGATGGGTAACGTGCTAGCCGCTCACCAATTCTGCCGACGAAATCGAATTTGGCCCTGGCAACTACTCTCTTGTTGAACCTTGAAGCAGCATTGAGTTTACGCTTCACATCGGAAACATCTGAGTCCTCACCAGATCGAGCCGTGGTCCAAGCCTCATATGCTTCTTGCTTGGCCAGCCTGGCTTCCCTGCAAGAGCGATTGAACCACGGTCGCCGCTTCGCCCCCGCAGCCACAAGCCGGTTAGGAATGAAGCATTCCATCCCCGCCAAGATGGTCTCAGTAACGGCCGCGGCGCAAGTATCAACGTTTTCCGATGTGAAGCAAAGCTGCTTCCACGAGAGAAGCCATAGGCCAAGGCAAATTCATGAGCAGACCTTCCCGCGAAGTCAGTGGACCGAGATCCAAGCCATTCAACGTGGTGAGCATTAAAGTCTCCTAAAATCACTAACTCCGCGGAAGGATACTGCTCGGTTGCTTTGTCAACCGACAATTGCAGATGCTGAATAAGTCGGCTAGTGTCCAAATCTCCACTGTGAGACCTGTAGAGGCACGCATAGATACGGGTGTGGCCACCGTGATCCAAACGTACCCATAGTACTGACAGGTCTCTGTCTTCAAGGCCGTGAAGACGGCGACAGCAAACATCCTCCCGAACGTACATACATACCCCAGCACGAGGCACAAAATTGTGCTCTAGCTTGTACCCTGGGTAGTGCAGATAAGACGTGTCAGCGGGCTTGGATATTTGTGTCTCCGTAAGAAAAAGAAGGGTCGGCTGCGCAGACTCTAGATGCTGGTGAACTGCATTGAGGTTTGAGTGTAGGCCTCTGATGTTGCAAAAGTCCAATTTCATTGTGGACGAGGATGCCGCTGAAAAACTACTTTTCTTTTTACGAGCCATTCATATTATTATTTTTTGTTTTAGGGATAGAGGGGTAAGGGCGTTGGGGAATTGTTGTGCTGACAGCACAGCGAACAAAGGCGCAGTGACATTTCGCAAGAGGTTGTAGAGGTTTTGCAGTTTGCTGGCGCGGCGGGCGGAAGGGCCCCCGGTCCCCACCTGAAGTAGTGGTCGGGTCCACTCCGGTCTCCTTCTCCGGCACGACCATCACTCCAGGGACTTTACACATGCTGGCGATTCAGCCTCCCAGGGCGGAGGTTAGAGTATTCCCTGGGTTTGGGAACCCATTCAGCCTGCGGGCGGCCAGCGGACAGCCGTTTCACCGGGTTTCCCTGACCGCCGCACCAACATGCCGCGCCTGCACACAACCAATAGCGGTATACTCACCGCTGGTCCCCAGCTGTCAACACAGCCATTCCCCAAAAGAGCTCTGGCAACCTTACTCACTGCAGGAACACAACACTAAATGAATAGTGTTATTTGACTGCAGTCTTCTGTAAGGCGGAGGTACTTCCCCAGGCGGGCAGCTCAAATTTGAACGGGAGACTCCCGTTATGCCCTACCTCCTATACTCCTATTCTCCCGGTTCTAAGCTACCTCCCCACTGATTTTCTGCCAAATCGGTTCCGCCGTTCTTGAGTTATAAATAGTGTAACTAACACGACTTTCTTTTATAAATATAATATACCTATAATTTTATATTTTTCCATGACATGTAATTTGACCTATTACCAATAAAATGTTTATACCTGTTTAGGACCCGATGGACAGACGACATTGTTAAGATCGCGGGAAGTCAGTGGATGGAAAGAGCTTGGAATCGCCCTTCCTGGAAATGTGTTTTGAATTGAATATTCTTTTTAATTTTTTGTTACGAATAACGTCATATTATTTTTATACTGCATCAATATTTTCTACAGTCCCCAAAAATATAATTATAGCCCTTTTTCATAGCCAGTACTTCGCTTTACCTTTGGCAGCCTACTCCTGCTGTCAGAAATCCGGAAAGAAGAATAAGCACAAAGAAGATGGAAAATACTCAGAAATGTAGGTAATGTAAGATACTGGTGAAAGTATTTAACATAGGGTTGTCGAAACAATAACAAAAACTAAAATATTTTTCAATTAAAAGAAAACTAGTTGGTAACCGAGCTTCGCTCGGAATTTTTTTCGTTAATTTGTATTTTTAAGAAATCATAAGAAGCATATTATTATCTTTACTGGTTTATTCTTACTGAACAACGCAATCTACTGGACATGCTTGCAGTTAGTTGCTCACAATCGTCAATAGATGGCAGGAGCAGTCACATATTCAGTTTATGTTTTTAGTTTTTTTTTAACGAACAGACTCATTTTCTGAAAATGAATCCTAGCTAGATCGTTTTATCGTCCCCGAAAACCCCTGTATACTTAATTTCATGAAAATTGTTGGCTCAGTTTCCGAGATCCTAAATATATATATATATAACGTGAGTTTGAATTCGTATGTTATCCCGAAAGGTGGTGATAGGGACCATGGTTTTGCACAAGCTATGAAAACATTTCTGTGAAATACGAAATCTAAATCTTCCATACAAAAAAAATAATCAATTGACAAAATATTTTGTGTGAAAACCCTACATCTTGGGCGGGGCCGGCGCTAATTTGGTAAATAGGTAAGTAGTAATAAAACTTACAAACTAGGTACATATCAATTTACTGGCTTTCCATGGTATAAGCACTCTGTTCTGAAGACGGGTAGCTACATAGGTAGGTACTACTACGAGTACTAGGTACAGGTAGGTTTTGCACACATTATTCACAAGCACTTAGGTAGGCCATACCTACGACAATTAAATGATTTTTGTACACTGAGTTTAACTTTTCAACATGCGCTCGCAACGAAATAGTCCACGAAATACTGAAAATAACTGAAATGCCTAAGTTTATTTTTAGATTTTCGAGTTCGGTTTCCTTTGACAGCTTAGACAATTTAACCAAATTGTCTAAGTTTGACAGTGCCGAATAATTTTAGGGTCCCGTCCCGTTTTCATTGAAATAAAAAACGGCGAAACAAACATTATGAAATACTTACTTAACCCAATATTGGGTTAAGTAAGTCGTGTGTATGATGACTTCGTAAGCTCTCGATTCGAATTAAATTAAAGTAAATAGGTACCTACTCTGTACGTACTTTATTTAAGTTTCTCGTATCATATCTTAAAGCAATGCCAAAGTCGGAGATTTTCATAAAGTAGGTAGTCGCAAAATGCACTTGTTGTTTATCACTCAATCACACAAATAAAACTTGTCTTACATATGTTTTGGTACGAAAGTACCTACCACTAGTTTTTTTACAATGTGTAAATAAAATAATTTTTAATGAGTGTAGGCATTGCATCACATCCTCTTCGTTCTGAATCATACAACAAATAAACAAAATAAATACTTGAACATAAATTCCATGAAAAATATTATACGGAACCCAACAGACCCCATTTTTATAAAATTAGGATGACGATTCAAAGGAGGCGGTAATACATTTTTATTGCTTTTTGACTTGCCAATGGCAGATTTTGGGTGTCAAATAAGACATAGTTCAACAGAGGTCAAGTACCTAATCAGCTGGTTATAGGGTTGCCTAACATGCTTTTAAGCAAAATCATGGCGTAAACTTTACACACCATTTGTTGAATGAAAAAGTCCTGATTCAGAAAAGTCATAGAACTAATGCTGTTGGCATTCAGGAGTAGCTTATCCCCCTTTCGGGATAACATATGAATTCAAACTCACGTTGTATATATATATACAAGATTTTCTCGTTTAAAGGTATAATATTTGGATCTAACTCTACAGGGAAAAGCAGATATCCTTTCAATTGTCTTGATATTACTGGAATCATTTTTCAGTTCTTACAAAAGTAGATTTTCACTAATTGTAATTTCCTCAAAAAAAATCTTGTTAAATCATATTTAGTAAACTCAGTGGATATCAAATTCATAATAGAAGTGACCTATTTTTCAGCAGAAAATAAGCTAAAGTTGGCAGCCCTATACCCCGAGCTTCAAGGGGAACCGATCAGCGATGCGGAAAATCCTGCATTACACGCCTTCAGGAACGCACCCTTTTCACTCCTAAGTAGTTTTGGAATCTGAGAAATACCCGGTAATCTATATAAGTAATATTGTGAGTTGAAATTTACAAAGTTTTATAAAAGTTTCTCTAGTTTATAATTAATTATCAGCTAATCTGGGTAGAAGAAATTGAGTTTGGGGCGACTTCAAATAAAGGAGAACGTTCTCAATTCGGTTGTACGTATTTTTTATCTATCTCATAATTTCGTCATTTATGATCCGGAATACTTCTTAATGAGCATAATAATATGTTACACTTCCAGACTAGTGCCATTGAAATTTCATCAAAACCAGTTTAGCAGTTTGGCCATGAAGTCGATTTCTCAAGTTTTTTAAACTTCCAGGAGCACCATAATATGATCATTAATGTTTATTGATGGCAGTCAAATTGTGTTCAGATCAGCTGACCCACACATAAACTCAGGGTGTGGAAATTATAACACCCAGACAGAGAACAAACATCTGCGTTCACCACACAAATATTGTTTTTTTTTTGGGGATCGAACCCACGACCTACTGCTCAGAAGGCAGAGTTACTACCAACTGAGCTGAGAGGCCAGTCGTAATGGCGATTGATGGCTGTTAAATATTTCTTCTTACGTTTGAATGTGTGAGTCAGTTTTGACAGCCATAGCCATAACCGTATGGAATTCTCGATAGGCCACCAGACCTCTATGAATTGCAGTTACTACAAGCGGACATAAAAATGCACGTGTTTACGGACCCCACAGGCCAATATCCCACAGACTGATTGCTTCTTTACTGTTACACGATAAATGTTTATAGATGCTCATAAAAATGTACTCTGACGGCTTGCGGGACCCAGTAGCCAATAAGGTCGACAAATACAGCTTAAATAACAAAAACTGCTTAAAGATTTTGAAATTAGTGGCACTCCGTGAATAAAATATATATAAAAAAAGTATGGTGGACAATACACATATCACTAGCCCCAAATTAGGCAGAGCTTGTACTAGGGGAACCAGATAGCTGATATATGTAATACTTATGTATATACATTTGTTTTTGTAAATATATTCTTAGGATACCTATAACACCCATATACTTACACAGAACAAATATCTGTGTTCACTGCACAAAATATGTCGACATAGGTGAACATTTTAACAAAGCCGTGTGTATGTTCCTCCCTGGCCTCCTGCGGGTGGACAGGCCCCGACTTTTGGCGAAGTTGGTCGATCTTTGCCGAAAAGGTGTCGGTGACGGTGACGCGAGTTCATTGTGTGGTGTTTACGTACCAAATATGGTGTCAATATTTATACATAATTATTATTATTATTTTTACCACGGTTTTTTAGTTTAAAGATATCTGTTACTCAAAGAATAGAGTTTACTGAAAGTGTGTACTACACAGTACGAGCTGGTATGTCCGGTATTTTTTTTTGTAAATTGTGTTTACAGGAATTATATTTAAATACGAATTACATACTGATGAAAATGGTGAAATATGAATAATATGTTTCGATCTTTCTAACAGCGCCATCTTTTAGAATTGCTGAAATAAGTTTATGTCTCTATCTCCCAACTACCTTAAGGAACGCTTCACTCCTTTGCGTGTGATAGATCGCCCTGTTCGGCCTATACGTAATCTGATGTTGTCGACTCCTCAGCATAGTTCATCCCGCTACTCAGATTCTTTCACTAGCACGGCTATCCGGCTCTGGAATGGTATCCCACATCAATGTCGCGAGGCCTCCTCTATTGAAGTCTTCAAATCCAAAATCTTTGCCCACTATCTATCCCTCATGATCGAATCTTATAAACATAAAAATAAATAATTTTTTCCTGCTACTGTGTATGTAAGTGAGTTTATGCTAGGTTAGATTATAAGTATTGCGTATTTTTTTAGTTTTAATTTGCTATGCAGGAATTTCCTGATTATGTGTATTGGTTATAGTTGTCGCTTAACTGTGTGTTTATTTTTAGTTTAGTATTTACATAAGCCCTCATCTTATATGTGCACTACCCAACCTATCTCCCTATTACCCAAAGGTTAGCTGGTAGATAATGCTATCTAGCATTAAGTTCGCCTGTGTACAGTAATTTTTAATTTTGTGCAATAAAGAATTTTCTATCTATCTATCTATGTTTAAGTTGATTAATAGATAAAGTTGATTATTAAAAACAATAAAATAGATTTTCTAAAAAAATATTGATTTGTGGTCCACAATTAATTTCTAGGTTGGCCTATATTTACACCCAGCATAATGGGTGAACGTAGATGGGTGCATAGAGAAAATACGATTTAATTGCAGATACATGAACGAACTGGCTGTACTGTGCGTATAATATTACTTCTTCTTCCTGTCGCGTCACTAATTCTTTCAAACTGTGTGGTGAAAGGATTTAATGTGCTCCTCAAAAAGGCTCCTTTTGTGTACCTACTTGTCTCATGTTTTTCGAGATTTTAGGTTCTACCCCGGTTACCTCACGATGTTTCCCTTCATCGTTTGAGAGTACTGGCACACGGAATATAAACTTTATGTTTTTACTGTTACCCATAGGTATTATTTTTTAAACTACCCTGTAACTAACAAAATTATAGCTCCTTTTAAATCCACTCTACCTCTACAAAGTAATTTCAGTTTACGCTCCTTCCAACATATCCTTATAAAATAATGTTAAACGGGTACATAAAAAACTCATTACTTAGCGTGTGTATCCCCATTCCTGTTCACTCGTTTCTTATTGTTTTATCGAATTCATAAAATGGCAAAAAGTTCACGCAGCTGGTTGGCTGAACCGCCGAACCGTTCAAATCCTTTAGTAAACAACGAATAGGTCGTGTACAACTGAGGTACAACAGTTTTAATCGAATGGAAACGGAACAAAGTGAAAATGTACACCTCAATTATTCCAACAGGCGCTTGTGGACAAATAACCATATGCCGACGAGACCACTCGCCAATGTTTCGAACGGGCCGCACAAAGTTTTTGGACCTGTGTGGGCTATTCATTTCGGGAATTTCTGGGTTTAATTATGTTGTCTCTACCGTCTACAATACTTTTTTAGAAACACAATATTTCACTACACAATTACCTATTTCAAAACACATTTATTTCACTACTTTTGTTTTTTTTTACATCGAGCATTGTAAGACTTTGCAGATACTTCTTAGTAAGTACTTTTTCATAAGTGAAAATGTTATGGGACAAAAATAAAAAAAAATCTAACTTCCACCATTCCCACCACCACCAAAATAAAATAAAATAAATATTATGTACAATCCACACAACACTATCTAGTCCCAAATTAAGCAGAGCTTGTACTACGGGAACTAGATAGCTGATAAAATACTTATATGTATAATTTTTTCGTAAACTAAATAAATATATTGTGGACAATCCACACAACACTATCTAGCCCCAAACTAAGCAGAGCTTGTACTATGGGAACCAGATAGCTGATATAATACATAATAGATTTTTTTACAATATAACACACATACATAGAACAAACATCTGTGTTCACCACACAAAAATTTGGGGATAGAATAGTAGTAGGGAACCCACGACCCACGGCGCAGAAGGCAGACCTACTACTAACTGCGCTGAGAGGCCCGTCTAATATTTGTTTTCCGGATGGAAACTAAGTGCAAAAGAGTGAAGGTGTTCTAAGATTTGTAAGTTACAGCTCTCTTAACTGCTTGCAATGAAATTACTGCCGGTGTTGAAATTGAAAAAGTTAATGGATTCCTAATCGAATCTTTTATAGGTCCATCCACCTTAACGGACGGCGCGGGTTTTTGTATCTAACTTTTTTCTCATACAGGGTGCTACCAGACTACTACCGACTAGGAACTAACATAGTGTACGCAAAAAGTAAAACAGCTGTTTCATACATTTTAAACAAGTAGGTATTGAACTTTTGCATGAAACAGCTGTTTTTTTCGCGAACACAATATTGGTTCCATAGACAACGTTATTCATATTGGTACTTTAACCCCCTGAAGATTTCAGTGGCAGTCTGGTAACACCCTGTATAATTGATAAAGCTGAAATATTTTTACATGCAACATAATATCAATTGAAGATTGGTCCACAGTAACCCTAAACAGAAACGAATGGGGAGAACGAACCTTTGCCCTGCAATGAGGCACAAATTAGTTTTATAATAATACGTACAAAATCATAAAGTGTAAATTAAATAAATGAAAAATAAATTTAATTATAGCTAAAGAATAAAGTAGTACCTAAGTTAAAAATCTCTATAGTTATGTAATTAATGTGATAATTAGCGCCACAAAAGTGGGAAAAATTTGTTGCGGTGCCCTAACAGGGTTTATGTTTGAAACTATTAGTCTACTGTATCACCTGTAGGTATACAACAACACAAGTGCAATAAATAATTTGAATTTGAATGTCAAAATTAAAAGGCTCTCGATTGTTTTTCGCAGACACAATAAGTATTATCACTTGTCTTGTATTTTTGCCTATCTGCCTTATGCGGCAAAGCGAGCTTCCAATCAAAACCAATACAAGGTATAGACAGATCGCATAAAATGAACTCAATAAAACATAGAGCCCAGAGCGAGGCTGTCCCAATAAAATACAAATGCTTCCGATTGAAATGCAGGACCATTGCCGCTGTTTACTTGGTACTGTGCCGGCCCCAGCCGATAACTAAGATTGCTTTTCTCCGATCACTTGTAAACTAACAGAGTAAATTAAAAATTGTTTATTGTTTATTGTTTATTGTTCCTCGAGGTCATAACGGCCTAGCAGTATAAAAAACTACTCGAAAATAAATAACAATAATGATAAATATATTTATCGAGTACCTATTAAAATTATAATAATAATGAAACATGCATGTGCAGTTTAAGGTAGTCTTTTGGTAAGTGAAGGTAATTTAATTTGTCTCAAAAATATGTCATTGTAAAATAATCACACGCAAAAGAAATAAAGAGTCCGATTTCCAATTTTTTCTACTCATCACCAAAGAAATGCTCATTTTCATTGCATGTCATTTTTAGGGTTCCGTAGCCAAATGGCAAAAACGGAACCCTTATAGATTCGTCATGTCTGTCTGTCTGTCTGTCTGTCTGTCTGTCTGTCCGTCCGTATGTCACAGCCATTTTTCTCCGAAACTGTAAGAGCTAGACTGATGAAACTTGGTGAGTAGATGTATTCTGTAAACCGCATTAAGAATTTAATATAAAAATAAAAAAAAACTATAAATTTCAGGGGTCCCCATACTTGAAACTGAAACTCAAAATTTTTTTTTTCATCGAACCCATACGTGTGGGGTATCTATGAATAGGTCTTCAAAAATGATATTGAGGTTTGTAATATCGTTTTTTTCTAAACTGAATTGTTTGCGCGAGAGACACTTCCAAAGTGGAAAAAAGTTGGTCCCCCCCCCTCTAACTTCTAAAGTAAGAGAATGATAATACTAAAAAAAATATATGTTGTACATTACTATGTAAACACCCAACGATTTTTGATTTGAACGAGATCTAGTCAGTAGTTTTTTATTATACGTCATAAACCGTAAACCGCAATTTACCTTTCGACGAACTACAAGAACCTTATTATGTTACATCAAGTACCATAATATAAAGGTTCTTGTAGTTCGTCGTGCTACGGAACCCTTCATGGGCGAGTCCGACTCGCACTTGGCTGCTTTTTATATTTGGAACAAACCTTGAATCTAGTTGTAAATTTTTTTCCCTCCACAGTTAAAGTTATCCATCACGCATAAATAAATCGATCTCTTCTTTAACCGACTTCAAATAAAAAAACGAGGTTCTCAATTTGGTTGTATTTTTTTAAACAAGGACTGTCGTTTTTTATTCGATGCAAAGAGTTCCGACAAATGTCTACCCGAGCCGAAGACCCGGAATGAGTATACTTTATTGTGAGATTCGGAGCCTGTGAGTTAGAAAGGTGTGCAATGAAATCCTTTTATTATCACAAACTAACACTAGTTCGCTTATTAAAGATAATAAAAAGCCAAATAAATAATATTCTTCATAAATTTAAGAGCTTAACTCTAGTCGGGGTTTTGATGCAGTTTTCTCCAATTAAGTCTTTCGAATGCGGCCTCTTTGACTTTCTTAACTTCATTGAAAAAACGAAATTAAAATATCCCAAGAGGACAAATAAAGATTTATGCTCAATATTTTACACAAGCTATGATTTATCTCCTCGACATAGAAAGAACTCAGTTTTCTAATTGTACTTACGTACTACAGGTGCAATCAATGCAATTCAATAATGATAATATAACCACCACGACGTAAATGTGGCGTAAATTACGAACGGACGTAGGAACGATGATTTTTAATTACACTCTTTACGCTAGATCTAAAGAAATGCGTAAACACCCACATCGAATGTAGACGCGCTTAATTAATGCGATAACGGTTGAATAATAGCCGATCACACCCGACGTGCCACAATGACTCGTACACTGCTTAGTGTTAACCATATTGACTGCCAACATGAAACTATTATTATGTAAGTGTATTTTCTTAAACATGCGCGGAAATATTATCATTACTTTTGAATATAGAACACGCGAAGTATCATATTTACGTAGACTGAAAAACCAAAATCACTTCCCGGCGCGTTCTCGCTCCGGCAATGTTGTATGAAACGGTGTGCTGTTTGAATTTAGAACTCTTTCATCTATTGTACACATTTCGTTCGCGTTCTCGTGGCTGTATAGCCACAGAAACGTTTACCTTTCGGCAAAAACTGTAAAATAAATAAAAAAATTGGCGGTAAAGCGGAGTTCGTTGTTATTTGGTTACTAAAAATTAAATTGATTATGTAAAAGTCCCTTTTTTATTTCCTTGCATTTTTTTTAAGAAAAGCACTATATATGCCTCGGCCGAAATGGCAATTGCCTATTTCGCTGCCTTTGCAATAATGTACTATTATCTTTAAAAAAAAACACGACGACAAGTATTAAATTATTTTGCTACGAGGCAATGTTTTGTTACAGGCGATGGTTACCACTTAACATTAAGTGAGCCATGTGGTTGTTTCCATCAGATGGCTGTATAAAAAAAAATTCTATTGTGATATCAGTCAGTGGGTTCAAATGGTGAATTAAAAAATGTGAAACCGCTTAGTATTCCACAGTGACGATGTGTTTGCACCTTATCACGTATGTTTTGTGATAGATGTACGTAATATTTGGACTTTCCTTGGCCTACCTTAGACATCTTCTAAGTGTTAAGGAATAAGCAAGTAGAGATTGCACTGATGTCCCATTACTTCAGTCAGTCAAAGTAAATTGTTCTTTATCACTTACCTCACAAGGATCATTTTGAAGAACGTTGCTGTGAGTCAACGTCAAGAAAACGTGGTGGATGGGCATGCATTTTAGGCTGGTTTATATTTTATTGCATAGAAAAATAAAAACTACTTGGAACAAAAGAGACCTGACGGGATATCCACCGTATCTGTGGATTAAAGTAAAGTATATACCGATGGACTGAACAGGTGGACCGACGACATTGTTAACATCACGGAAGTCGATGGATGGAAAGGGCTCAGAATCGTTCTTCCTGGTAATGTGTAGGGGAGGCCTATGTCCAGCAGTAAATTTTTTAGGCTGATGATGATGATATATTGTACAATTTGATGAATAACATTTTAATAATTAATTGTTTCTATCCCTAGTTTCCATCGTGTTGACCATCAGTACATCGAGACAGCAAGACAGTACAGAAACTTTAAACGAGACTCTGGACAGGTTGATAAAACAAACAACCCAAGCCGGTTATAGTGAAACCAATGAAAATAACCTCTATAGTAATGAGAACGATTCAAAAATATATTTCCTAAAACCACCAGAAAGTCAAACAGAAAAAGATAGTGATGCAAATGTACCAAACACTCAGATTGATGATGGACAAGTGAACATTGCTGACATTTTGAATGCATTGGGATTAAACAATCCAAAATCTGAACAAAATGATGAGAAAACCAATACGCTCAAAGAAATAACATTTACTGAAGAAGAGAAAACAGAACCTCAGACCACTAACACTGATACCACCGAGGTCTACAAAGTAGAAATGTTATCCTCCAGGTCTGGTGCGCCTACCGTAGTAGAAGATAGTTCAGCAAATGCTTTATCGACTAGCAGCGTTTCTAAAACTGAAATGAATTTGCATCATAGGTATCCTGAAATCATAATTGATAAAATCGTTTATCCTGGCAATAAAAATAAATCCGAAAATCTTACCAAAAACGGAGCAGTAACCGAAATAAAACAAGTTGATCTGGCTGCTGAAAAACAGAATTCTATAAAAATTGCTCTAGAATTAAAATCATTATTGGAGGAACTTCAAAAGATAAAAAAAGAGAATGATAGTGAGAATAATAGACGGAAGAGTAGTCATTACACAGTATCTCAAATCAATGAAGAGAAAAAAAGAGAGAATAAGAGTGAAAATAATAAATGGAGGAGTAGTAACACAGTGCCTAAAATCACAGATCCTCGTGAGAAAGCTATACTACAGCCGTGTACAACATGTGTTTTGGAGGATAAAATAACGCATCAGAACTCACAACGATCCGGAAGACCAGGTCTTGATGCGAAATTGCAATTAAAAACATGGGAAAAACTAAGTGAAAAACATAATGCGCTCATGATCATTTCAAAGGCTGAAAAACTGAAACGGTTACAACATATACCGCGATTAATCAATAAAGTGATTCCTAGATTTGTCTATAGACCGTTATACGGTTACTTCTACCACTAATTTACTATTGAATTTTCGGTTACGTGCGTTTAGTTAATTCAGAAATGACCAGTCGTTTTTAAATGAGTGGCGAGGATAAAAATTGTTTAGATAATTGAAAGACTTTTTTTTGTAATATAAAACACCATTTTCCTAGAATTCAATTAAATGTTTCGAAAAGGACGCAACGCAAGGTTTAATTTCGCTAGTTCATAATCAGTCACCCACAGCTAGTTAGCGAAGTTGTGACTCTGAAACACAAAGAAACTATCCACAATTCAGAGTCTAACTAGTGAGTAGTAAGCAAACACGATCAACCGAAGGCCAAACTGCGCTCAAAGATCTAGTTAGCTGCGGGATGACTGTGCAGGCATGTTTGCCGACGTGTTGTGCTGCCAACGAACAACAAGGAGGTGTAATACTTGTTTAATATGTGGTTGTTGTTTTGAATTAATTAAGCAATTGGCGTGTTGTTTGCCGAGTATCAGACACCAGATGCAGATGCTATGAAGCAAGCGCCATCACTCAACGACGATATTGCACTCCGACTTACAGAGCTGCCAGCAGTGTTCTTTATTTCCTTATTTTGTATTCAGTTCTGTAGTAGTGTGAACACATTTACGTGAGACTTGTTAATAAGTTTGGAGCGCGAATCGGCACATGTTGCCTCCGGATTGTAGAAAGTGTTTTGCATTTTGGAAAAAATGAAATGTCTGCATAATAAATGAAAATACAACTTTGCAATTGTACCTATCAAAATTTCTTTCAAACTTTGATCCTGTCTACCTAGGTTCATTCACATCTGGGCGATCTGCGATGGCGATTGCGATCAGTTTCAGTATAGCTTTTTGAATACACACACACACTTGCCGCGACAGCGATACAATCCATGTTGCTATTTAATATCAATTAAGTGATTTTATATCATTAACCATTTTGAAATGTTTTTGAAGTTTTTTGACGGTTGTCTGCACCTTAATTCTCAGTTCAACCCTACGATACCGCATCAATATTGCGCTATAGGTAGATAAGTCGCCTTAAGCGTCCATTATAACAACTTCATACTCAGTCCGAAGTAATCCTTGAGCGCATATTTTCACCTCGTGTGATAATCTCTGAAAGCTTTCAATAGCGTTTCGCATAGAAAAGTTACGGTGAAATGTTTGAAACTCCTCACGGGCAGCGAGAAGTTCCTATGTTAATGTATTTTCTCTTTGTATCAGGTCTGTCTGCTTGTTAAATATACGCTTATGAGCTTAAAAGTTCATCATGTTGTGCAACGTGTTATTATTTTCATGTCAGGTGATAGATCAGGGCTGTTTATCTTTTACGGAGATATTTAGTTATTGATTCACAACTCATATATTATATGTTTATAATAGAGGGAGTTAGTTAAGTTCGGCAAGTTTATCATGCGCACTTGATGTGCGGGCAAGTTTTTCCGCAAGTAGGCCGCTGGTGGGCCCTTTTTGCGTGACCCTTGACACGTGTTGCTCGAATTTTTTTAGGTTCTACAACACGCCGGTTTCCTCACGATGTTTTCCTTCACCGTTTTGAGAGTACTGGCATAGTGCACATAAATTTTTTGACAGAAAAACTCATTGGTACACGAGTGGATTTGAACCCACGACCTTCGGATCGGAAGGCGGGGCCACTACCACTAGACCACCAGTGCTCTCTATAATAGAGGGAATTGGAAGTCTTTTGGAGGCCTTTATCCAGAAGTGGGACGAAATAGGATAGTAAATTTGTTTTTATTTACCTAATGAAATATTTTTTTTCAAATGGAGGGCCCAGGTTTTAAGTTTGATGACATCATCATCATCATCATATCAGCCTGGTATCACACACTGCTGGGCTATATCACAGACTTTAGGCTATATCTTAGTGCACCTGAGATAAGTACATTTTCAATTTAAATAAAAATAACATGTGGTACTAAGTTTCCGGGTTCGTTGCGATGCTAGAATAATAATGAGCTCGATAATCCTAGCAAGGAACAAAGTAAACATTTTAGATACGTGCGTGGGCTATTAGGCATTGATACACTGCAGCTCCGGTACGGCAGCAGTAGCGAACTAAAAAGTTTTTTATTACTTTATTGGAGCAATGGGCGACAAACCATTTGAGACAAAAGATGTGCGACTGTATTCCTGTGGGCTAATAGTGTGCACAATCTAAAAATATTGTATCTTGGTCTCGTACAGTCACCTGCAATAAGACTTTATACTTTTATAAAAAATGGCAAGATAAGTCAGACCAAATATCGGACCGCAGCGAGCCCGCAGTCAAACTGCCGCCTTTATGAAACTTAAACAAATCCAATTTATTTTCCATTTCCTCACTTCATGAAAACTTAAATATGTTCGCAAGGTAAACCACTTTGAAAGGAATCCTTTGATCGCGCTTATCTTTATGCAAATCCGAATCAAATTTTGATAGCACACCTCATGCTTCATGTTTCAAAAATGCTCAACGATGTTGCCTATCTGGTATAAAACTGTGAATTCTCTGAGAACACTTCACGACAAAGTTAATACTGCACATGCAATACCTTTATTTATGCAACGTTTTGAATAAACACTTTCAAACATCCGCCCTTACTCGTAGGTAAATAAAAGCAAGTTTGAGATAAAGAAAATTGGCCTCTTATCTTATCCATAAGAAACGTCGAGTTCGCGAGGATTTTAATAAGAATTCAAACGGAACAGGTTACACAGGCAAAGCTTATACGGATAAGCGAACTGAATCGAGAAGGCATCATTTCATTACCTCCTATCGCATCCGTTTAGACAAAGAGCATACCCTGTTGTGCTCTTGTCCTGCAGTGGATATTACGCAAACGAATATCCGAGGCAAGTATTCAGGTACCCTTATTTGAGAATCTTCAAGACTTCAGATTTTCAAAATTACAGTATTTTTTTTATAAGGAAACGCGTCGAAGCAGATGGCCTGATTCTAGGTGGATACCTCTGCCGGTAATGATTAAATTACTTTACAAAGCACGTCCGTCCAACGTGTCCGAACGTGCCCTAAGTGGCACTGCGTCCATCACTCTGTGAAAGAGGTGTTAAGTTTCATGTGTCTGTAATAGCACGAGTACCCTTCAAATTGAAACTCAGTAATGCGAGCACTGCTTGAATTTGACAACCTCTGTGGTATGGCATCCGACATTGTCTGACGAAACATAAGTGAACGGGTTTGATACTTGAGCTGGCCAAAGGCATAATCTGAAAATATGTGTTCCTTGCAATAAACATTTGAGGACCGTTCGCTCTCTTTCACGCTCTACATTTTAATCAGTATTAAAAAACACATAACCTACCTATGCACTAAAGTGTGCAAAATACGATACGCTCTGAAATGAGTCTACGAGATTTAATATGTTCCGCACAGTTAGAATGCGCGCGTGGACGAATATTTTTCATTCACAACAGGCGTCTGAGGCACTTGAAGTTAGGATTGTGAAGATGCGAATTAACTTCGAAAAGTAGTTCGACATCCCGTCATACATACTCCTTGTTGAGCGGAATCGTATAGAACTGAACATTAACACAAGCTAGTTACTTATTTGAAAAGCTATCTCGAAGTTTTCTGCAGTTTTGTATGCGACAATTGCAGCGCAACTTCTCTGATAAAGTTGAGTTTCACATTAGACTTGACAAATAAATAATTTTGCCACAACTTTGTCATCTAAAGTAAGGACACAGCCAACGAATTGAGAAAAAAGGTCTCGAATCTAATCATTCATCAGCTAATTAAGCACATTACCTACATAATCGACTAACCATTGCACTAATCACATTGTGAGGCGCTACGGATCGTACACGTAGCATTTTTACCGATGAATAAACCCATAAAAAAAGTAAAAAATCATCAAGCTTAAATGAAAACCAAAATTATCTTGGAAAAGAGATAAGAAAAGAGCCTTATGCGCTTCAGCCACAAGATAAAAACGTACTAGGTACTAACCACCAAATGCTCCGATTGGAAAGGAAAAGAAACAGAGGTAGTTCAAAGTGCAAGAGCCAGAGAAGTTTCCCGAAATTTCTAAAGTTTTATGAGTGTAAGATCCATTTTTTTTAGATCTTTGAGAAAATACAGAAGATGCTTGCAGACTTTTATATTTTAAAGAGGGCATATTCTTGGTACCTACTCGTAGTTCGAAGGTGAGCTCGGTACCTCAAGTCCGAGTTTGCTTCTTCGTATTTTATTTTCTGTGTTGCGAGCCCGGATTTCGTATTGAACGGCGACAAGCGTTTATATCGGATATGCTGCAGCTCTAGGGATCTCATACGCGCAATATAGAAAACCAAATACCAAATACGAAAACCATGACTCAGACTTGAGGTACGGGTTACGTTTGTTTTACAACACTTTTATACAAGGCACTAACGTGTAGCGCGGTTGGGAGGAAAAGAAAGCATAGTACCTGGTGGTTTATGTATGTTCTCTCTGACTATACTGGTACCTATACCCAGTCGGGGGTATTCACCAAAATAATTAAAAGTTTTTACGATCGCTTCCGAGTATGGTGTAAAAGGAACCAACGCGACGTATTGCGACTGCGAATTTGAATTGGGGTATCCTGAAGTAGATAAATTATAAATGCATTGGATGGAAAAAACTATGAAAGTTATTACCATTTGTTTCTGTAATGAATAACAATTATTTTTGGTTTATTTTTTATTGGATGTACACAGTTGTGTTTGTGGCAACTTTTTTTCCAGGTGCCAAGCAAGCCGCGGGCGCAAACTAGTGTTATAAATCCAGTTTGAACTTTCGTTTGATCGTCCATTCCATAATATTTCAACCTTTAGCACTAGTTATTGGGTCAAAAATATTTAAAAATTAAAATATTTTCAAAAAACTATAAAATTAGTGTTATGGTAAATCGATAAAAGAAAATCTATGATAGAAGTGCATTTAATTTATACAGGAAATTAATAAGGAGGACCATTGCCTAGTAGTTGACTTTACAGACTGAAGATGATGTTTTTTTTATATAACTATAGCTAATGGAACAAGCATTATGGTCCACCTGATGTTAAGTGGCCTATAACAAAGCATTGCTTCATAGGTCACGTCAGAAAAAGGCACTGCCCTGCGTCCATCAACTTGAGGCCATCACGTGCCAGTAATTTCACCGGCACCCACACCCTTCAAGCCGAAACACAGCAATGCTGCTTCACGGCAGAAATAGGCATGGTGGTAGTACTTCCCCGGACGAGCCCTTCACAAAGAGCTCTACTACTACTAATTTGTGACAAAATCGCAATCATCAATCTGAATAAATCCAATGCTGAATTATCTCGTGTACATTTGGACAGGAAGAGGGGATGTTGCGTATGTCGGAACATTTGGTGCGTGGATGCAACATAGTCAAAATTCCGAAGCTCTAGTGCTTTGGGTACTATTTAGTACCTATAAGTATTATATCATGCATTTGCTTCGTGTAGTGCGGTCCGATGCAAATGTACATCGATCAATTTTTAATAGTCGCGTACCTAAATATGCATAGAGAACCAATTTTCGTTTGGGCAGATGAGTTGATATCAATTTCAGCGTCGGTTTTTGCAAAAGACCTTTGCCGAACGTTAATAGTAAATAACTCTATGAAAAGTGCCTAGTGTTATTTAGTGGATTTTTTTGTTATTTTGCTGTGAAAAATTGCCAAATACCGTTGTTAAACAACGGCATTTGGCAATTTTTGTTCGGCAATTTTTTTTTTAAATCACTTGGGGGAAATCGTCACTCCTTGGGTGCCTGAGGACGGGAGACCAGGACGGGGCCGACCGAAAAGACGTTGGCGAGATGATTTCGACGGACAGAGGAAAGATTGGTGGGAGACCGCTAAAGATCGAGAAGTGGAAGGTTTTAACCTATGCCCGGCAGTGGAGCAATGTAGGTTAAATAAAAAAAAAACATAAAAAGCATTTTATTATATTGCTGTGGGTAAAAACCACTGCACATGTGTGCCCTGACACATGTGAGCCGACGACGCAGCGACCTCACACGAGATGGAGGGACGAGCTGGATGCTTATGAGCGGGACTGGCAACTTAAAGCAGAAGATCGTTGTGACTTGCGAAAATTGGGGGAAGCCTTTGCCCAACAGTGGGACACTATGAGTAGTAGTAATTATGATTATTATCTAGCCAATTTTGTAGGGCATCAGTGTAGGGCAAAGGCCTCCCTTCCCTCTTTCCAGTCGAGGCGATTCATCGCAGTGACAGGCCACGATCTAAGGTGATACATAAATAAATAATAGTTAACGGTGGACAATTCACACAACATTATCTAGCCCCAAGCTAAGCAGAGCTTGTGTTATGGGTGCTAGATAACTGTTATAATCTATATTTATAAAAGAAAGTCATGTTAGTTACACTATTTATAACTCAAGAACGGCGGAACCGATTTGGCAGAAAATTAGTGGGAAGGTAGCTTAGAACCGGGAGAAGGACATAGGATACTTTTTATCCCGAAAAAGCAACGGGAACGGGGTGTTACGGGAACGGGCGAGCGAAGCCGCGGGCGGCCACTAGTATATAATAGTAGTAATAGTAATGGTATTTTTTTGCATGGACACTATTGGTACCCCACCTTTTTTTTATTATAATATTAGTGTGAATGGCAGTTTTAAAACTCCACAATAATAAAATTGCAAATTGAAATGAAAAATATTCAACCGTCGAAACCAGAAAAATTTACTAGGAAAAATTTTAAACAGAAAGTTTAGTTTAATTTATGCGGACATACAACCAGTCATAAGTCGTAATATGAACATTAATACCAAGACAGGTACCACATGCTGGTGATGTACGTTGAGAATGGTGACCGTGGAAATAACGGCTGGTGCATACCAGCGAATCCATTTTTTTCCCTTCTTAAAAGTGGATTCTATTCTGTAGGTTAGTCAAAAAGTTATTACTTTTTGACTAGCTTACAGAATAGAATATATCTTAATTGTACACCAAAATAAAATGGCAAGACATGAACTAAAAGAATACCAAAAAACCAAGTAAAATGGGCGGTCTTATCGCTAATAGGGATTTTTTTCAGACATCCTTAACTTATCTCTTGTCTTGTCTTGATGTGCGATTTGATTTGAGTATCTGTAATTTAATTAAAACGTCCAATTAAAGGCTTTCTGTTCAGTTTGTGCCTGATGTTTTTTTATTAATCGAGCCTTGTTTTTCATTAAGGTCGTCAGCGATAATAGATGGTGTAGATGTCGTAAATTAATTAATTTCTTCTTTTTCCTGCTCTTATAGTGGGACTTTATCCCACTTTATGTGGGAATTAATTTAATAATTAATATTTTAGTTTTAATTAATTAATTTAAATTTTAATTGAATTTTTATTTTGTTACTAAATTTAATAAACTAAAACAACATAATTACACTATAATTAATTAATTAATTTAATTATTTATTAATTTTTAAATTATAATTAGTAATTTATTTAAAGTCACATGGACTGTTGATGGAAAAATGTTGTTTTATGGGAATCGTACGAACTTAACAAAAAACACTCAACTATTAAAATCACTACAAACGCTCTGTATTTACATTATTTTTTAACATTAAAACAATAATAAGCCAAACAAGATGCAATGCACGATAGATTTATAACTGAAATGTGCCTAAATATCGACGTGCACACTCGTGAGTCATGTAACTTTGGTGATTCAATCATTCGTAGGCTTGACATTGACAAAATAGTCGTGTCAATCAGCCATCAATTGCAACCTACGCCTACGCAGCTACGGTCATGTTACATCGGACGCTCACAAAATGTAGCCTAGCGCTAGTAAATCATAACCTTGCTTCTGAAATAGGTATTACTAGTGGAAGCGTGACTTGTTTGCATTCTTCTTCTTAAATTTAAGAGCTTAGCTCTTGTTGGGTCTTGTATGCAGTTTTCTCCAATTGAGTCTTTCGACTGCGGCCTCCTTGCTATTATTCCTTCTTACTTCTTTATACGATATGGCAGCGACCTTTTCTTTTATCTGGCTCACGTCACAAACAACAAAGAAAAGGTCGCTGTCGTTGTTTGCATAAAGCAGTGTGAATTTTCAATAATCGTTTTCAAAAGTTGTTCAAAAACTTGTGAACGCTGGTGGCAGTGAAACGCTTTCAAATATGACAGTGATATTTGGTAGCGTTTCACTGATCGCCACCGCAAGACGCTTAGAAGTAAAAGTAAAGTAAAAGCTTGTTTATATAGGGATACTTAGAAAAGGTGTATTAAGTACCTACCTACTAGTGATACAAAATCTATGTACTTTATCGATGTGCTCAAGACTGTGCCAAATTTTAAATCTCTAGCTAGATCTTAATTTCGTGATAAGTGAGTGATTGGACTTGAGTTGTTTGCAAATGTTGGCCTAAATAAGGAGGTTGATAAAAAATCTAATGTTTTGCCGAAACATCCGAGTATGTGTTCATGGCCTTACACGGATGCTTCCCATAGTTTACGACATTAGTGACGTGCTCGCGTTTTCCATATAATTTTCCTTGCCACTTTACAGCGTCGTTCTCGCCCATCGTAAAGACTTTTAATTATATCTGACTAGGCGAAATTTGACCGAGCGTTTAATCTTAGAGTAATACGTTTACGTTTTTATTTTTAAATGCTTTTATTATTTTATCAAGACTCCCTCTGGTGGTTTATCTAGAACAAGAGTCAAGATTAAAACGTATAATAACTAGACTAAAAATTTTACCGGAAGTTAGACTACTCTTTCATAGGATTTATTTTATTCTGATAAATATAACTTTTTGCATCGCTTAAAGGTAAGCCTTGAGCTTATAGGTTTACTTGTCTTACTTTTTATTGTTCACATACTTACACACACACATAGGTATCTAATAGATACATTTTCCCAGGTGCTTGTAAAAATGCACCTGTTAAAGTGTGTTCTACGAGGGAGCTGCAGCTAATAAAAAAGACTAAAGTAAAACTATCGGAACAAAGTTTCTTCGATGTTATATTGGTTAAAGCAACGTTTTCCTAGTTTTTTTTTCACAAAAGCGTGCAATCGTGTATAAGTGTTTATTGTACTAACTCTTTGACATGTAACTAAATTCAATTTCTGCTAACAAATATGGATTCCGTTATGTGACAATAAATTAATTGAATTGATAGCCCTTTTCGCTCCACTTCTTCTTATCGTGTCACTGATTCTTTTGAACCAAGTGTGGTGAAAGGATTTTAAGATTTTATTTTTATTTCGCTCCACTTACCCCTTCGCTCGGGCCTTGATTTTCTCTCTCCCTCGCACCTATTTCATTGTCCATGGAATTTAATAATTAGCTGTCACGTTCTGTCGTCGATACTAGGAGCTGAGTTCATACTCGTACCAATACCTGAGGCATTCTACTGTCGGCTCAATACACTCCGACATGGAAACCTTATGCATTCTTCGCGCGCTGTTTTAAGGAGACCGTTCCGCTTAATGCTCTTTGTTTAAAGGTACTGTAAACTATACGTTTTAGATGAGGAACGTTTTATGTATCTGATTTAAAGACGCGATTTGTTCTGCAGTTGTTTTGGCGTATTTTTGTAGACAGGCTTTGGGCTTGGAAATCACTAGTTAGGCTAGTTTTAAATACAAAACTTATTCTTTGATTATGGTTCTTTGTCATCGCATAGTTTGATTTTTAGAGGAAAACTTCTCAAAATTCGCCATCGATGATGAAAGTCCTATGTAGGAGTACCTATGTAGCATTTCTCCGCGTCCATTCTGAGCCCTTTCCATCCTCCGACTTCCCGCGATCTTAACTATGTCGTCGGGCTATCTGGTGCATATGTGTGGTATGGTGCATATGTATTTACGCAATCGTGTAATTAGGCTTGCTTATCGCCGGTTTTCGCTATAAGTTTGTAGATTTACAAGCCTGTGAGAGTCCTACGCAAGGTTATTTGTGCGTATTTTTAGAAATTCTTTGGTCCTACGTCCTACCAATGTATTTTATGCTAAGTTATTTTAAATTTGGAACACATATTGCAAGCATCATATATATGTGTGTGTGTGTGTTTGTGTACTCCTGCATCGATTTCGATTTCGCAAAGGTGCCTATTGGCCCACAGTAAAATGTGTTATCTCTTGCTTAAAGTTTTAAAAACAGTAGAAACATCAGCAATTTTATTTGTGTTTCTCACAGGCTCGTAGAAAATAAATCACAAAATCATTCTGTGTACCAGCCAAGCCGATTATAAAGTTGAATTTCAAATCGGAATGAGAGCAAAAAGCTTATTGTTGCGTTCACGCTTTGAAGTTGTCTGTCGCGCAATAACTTCCTGCGCCATGCTAGGTACACAAGGATACGCATCAGACTATACACTGCTAGCTCATCATGTCATTGCAGTAAGCGACATTTTTCTTTTTTTTGGGTAACTTGAGCTGTATCCTTGTGTACAGTGCCACCTACTTAAATCTGTTCATTTGACCAAAAATAATTAATAAGTTAATATTCTTTTTTTTGTATAAATGACAAAAAAAGACTCTTGTTTTCGAAAGTGCAGAAAGCACTTCTGAAACCGAGTTCGAGTATTTGAATTGAATTATCCAATACCTAATTATTTCTTTCGGTTTTACTTTTTAAATTCCCCTTCAAAATTTGCGGAATTGGCTCCTCTAACATACACAAACCAAGCGTAAATAAACTGCGAAGTAATCAACGTTTCTAAGATAAGTGTAAGTGTAAACACAAGTCGTGTTTTAACGAACGTGTTTCCGTTGAATGCATACTACATGAATGTTGAGTAAACTAGAAAAAACCGGTTTGATCCAATTAGAAGCGTGCTTACATAAACGAGTCGCTTACAGGTCCGCTCTACCGATCACTCCATCGCATCTGCGTGAGTATAAACTTTTAATTGCAAGCTACGGGTGCTGGAAACAGGAATTGTGTATAGATCTGTCATTCCGATTCTAAAACGTTATAGTATAGGATCCCGCTATAGAAGGACCTTCACCGAGCTGGTTATTTAATGAAACGTATTTTATATTTAAATAAACATGCCAATAAATATATTCTATATGGGTTGCCTATCAAATTTCAGTCCAGGATAAATTAATAATTAAAAAACTAAATTGTTTTTTTAACTTTCCACCGGTTTGCTTATTAGACAAATTCTATACCAATCGAAAGTATAGACCCCATAGAATATGCAAACGTTAGGTTGCCTATTTTTTTAGGGATAGGCAACCCATATAGAATATATTTATTGGCATGTTTAATTAATTATATATAAAATACGTTTCATTAAATAACCAGCTCGGTGAAGGTCCTTCCATAGCGGGATCTTAGACTATTAGTTAACTTCTATTAATGGGTCTAGAACTAAACACAGTCATCTACTAGTCCTATGGTGGAGGGTATATGAAATCTTTCTCGTACTTCCATCTCTCTTCCACCATAAGATTAGCAGACGCACGGCTCATTACCATCCATACCTGGTTAGCGTACCACCCATTCGCACTAACCTTTTACCTCCACCTTTATTATGCGAACCTCTAGAGAATGGAACTCATTGCCGTCGGCTGTTTTTCCTGACCACTACAATCTGGGCTTCTTCAAGGCAAGAGTGAATAGGTGTCTTCTAGACCATCCTGCTCCATCGTCGGCTACATCGTCGCTTACCATCAGGTGAGATTGTGGCCAAAGCGTAAAAGAAAACAGAATAAAAATGATGAATTGGTCTAGAAAAAGTAAAATATGATGACGAAAACAAGAGGCATACCGTGATTGAGTCAGCTCCACACGATTAGGATAAGGTTGACTGGGCTGAAGGGATAGTGTCTGTAAGCCCTTTATAAATAAATATAAATATTATCAATAGCCCACACAGTACTATTGTAGGTGACTTTGCCACACATCCACTTTATCTCATATATTACTAGCCCCAAACTGAGTAGAGCTTGTCTTATGGGAACTAATACCAAAAAACAATACCAAAAAAAAAAAAAAAAACAATATAATACTACACCCGGACAGAGAACATACATATTTAAGTTCAGCACACAGATATTCTCAGTGGAAATCGAACCTACGAATTCAAGAGCAAAAAGCACCGCTACTACCAACTGGGACTGTCAATATTACTTATTTAATTGTTTTTGTTACATAAATTGCATTACAATTTTTAAGCAAACAAGGCTCAAGTACAGTACTACACTTGCAAATACTATGGATTTTCACTTGAAAAGTTTACACAGCAAAGAATAGAGCTTCTATGCGATAGTTTTCTTAGTACTTGTCTTAGGCGTCAACGCGTAAGCGCTGTAGCCCGTCTACGGCGTAGCATCACCTACGAAGAATTATATCATGAAGATACATTGAACTACTCATATTTATTTTTAAGAACGAGGTTTTTCGAACTGAAATTCTTTCTTCTTTTTCCCACTCTCTTTAGCCAAAAAGCGTGGATTGTCAGTCAGTCATATAATGATTATAGAGTATTTAGATACACAGATGGGCTTAAAGCCCAGTCTAATAAAGTAAATTAGTAAATTGACGTGTAAGTGGCTCGCGTTTCTCGTTAATATGAAGTACAGTAGGCGTTAGAACAGAGATTCCGCCTCAAAGCCGATGTTGCCAGCTGTAACATTTATGGTTGGATACGGCGCATATCTAACTTCATTTGGCCTTTTTATTGATTTATTTGATTGATGATGTTGATAATTTTAGAATGCTTATGATTTATTTTATTTTATGAATGCAATGATAAATAAATAAATAAATAATATTTTCTTCTTCTTTTTTTTCTTATTTTAGACCAGCCAAAAACAAGGACGCGTTTTTTTTTATCTGTACGCAACGTTAATTTTCTATTTTAAAACTCGCAATCTGTCATGTTTATAGAAAACTTTCTTTTTTTGCAATGTCAGCTTTGATAAAAATACAAATTAGGAGAACATTTTTATGATATCAGTTATTATCATACCGTTTTTCCTCGTTTTAGATACAGTTTGAGTAAGAGAAAAAAGTACCACGTTTCGAATAGCCTTTTTAGGGTTCCGTAGCCAAATGGCAAAAACGGAACCCTTATAGATTCGTCATGTCTGTCTGTCTGTCTGTCCGTCCGTATGTCACAGCCATTTTTCTCCGAAACCGTAAGAGCTAGACTGATGAAACTTGGCGAGTAGATGTATTCTGTGAACCGCATTAAGATTTTAACATAAAAATAAAAATAAAACTATAAATTTCGGGGGTCCCCATACTTGAAACTGAAACTCAAAAATTTTTTTTTCATCGAACCCATACGTGTGGGGTATCTATGAATAGGTCTTCAAAAATGATGTTGTGGTTTCTAATATAGTTTTTTTCTAAACTGAATAGTTTGCGCGAGAGACACTTCCAAAGTGGAAAAAAGTTGGTCCCCCCCCCTCTAACTTCTAAAGTAAGAGAATGATAATACTAAAAAAAATATATGTTGTACATTACTATGTAAACTTCCAAGGATTTTTGGTTTGAACGAGATCTAGTCAATAGTTTTTTTTTTATACGTCATAAACCGTAAACCGCAATTTACCTTTCGACGAACTACAAGAACCTTATTATGTTACATCAAGTAACATAATATAAAGGTTCTTGTACGGAACCCTTCATGGGCGAGTCCGACTCGCACTTGGCTGCTTTTTATTTTTGGTGGGTTTAAAATTTGTCGAATGCAGAGTCAAAACACTGCGAGCTGGCAACAGTCGGAACTCATTACTAACACTCTTCAGCGTGGAACTGGCGGTAAACAATCCAATTTTATGGTCTAATTTGAACTAGAATTTTAAATGTCGCTCAAATCTAATCAAGTCAAATTAGAATCCAATGTAGAGCTCAAGTGGCCATGCAGTTAGTGCACTCTAATCCGTAACCATATTTCAGCTAATTATGAATACGTAAGTGCACTTGTGGCCTAGTGGTAGTAAGCCCCACCTTCCGATCTAAAAGTCATGGTTTTGGATCCAGTCGTGTACCTAGATTTTCTTTCGGAAAATTTTATTACATAATGCTAGTGCTCTCAAACGTTAAAGGAAAACATGGTGAGGAAACCCATGGCTTAGTCTATTCTGCACGTATTGACCATGTGTTTTCTGTGGATAGGCCGACTGAGAGAGAGAGTCAGGATGGGTTAGGTCCTGAGCAGGCCTATTTCATCTAAAATCCTGTCCCAGGCGGTATGGCGTCCCGCAAGTAGGGCTTGAGTTGCCCCTGACGCTATATAAATTAAAAAATATATATATATATTGTGGACAATTCACACAACACTACCCAGCCCCAAACTAAGCAGAGCTTGTAATATGGGAACCAGATAGCTGATATAATACTTGAATACATGTTGTTTATATCTGTTTATATGTTTATATGTTGTGTTGTTTGTATTGTTGTTTATATCTGTTTTTTATATCTGTTTTTTTTTTGTAAATACATACTTAGAATACAATATATAACACCCAGACAGAGAACAAACATTTATGTTCACCACACAAATATTTGTTCACGGTGGGGTTCGAACCCACGACCTACGGCGCAGAAGGCAGAGCTACTACCAACTGAGCTAGAGGCCAGTCAAATCATCTTTAATAAATAAATCATCTTTAATAGATGTAAAAGCCTTATTAATACGTTGGTGCTTCTGAAATGATAACTTTGCCTTTGTCAGAATTTTCATTCATAAATAATGTAACCTCTAGATATAGTAATAGTTCTTCATAATTTTTCATAATTCAAATGAATGGGAGAGGACTAATAGTCCTCTCCTATTTTCAGGAAGAACTATTATTGTATACCCTGCAGTGGATTTATTCAGGCTTATGATGGTGAAACCTCTGGTTTTAATGATATTACATATATATTTGCGATTCGGCGTATTTTTACAAAGATAATTGAGGTTAAATAAACTCAAACTCAAATTTTTTTTATTCATGACGATGCAAGAATCACTTTGAAACGTCTTAAAGCTAGGTGAGTCTAGGTGCCAGTTCCACGCGACCAAGCGTAGAAGAACAGGCAACGAAGAATACGACCGCCTTATGACGGTAACCAACTTGTAGAAGCCGCTTTATTGAACTTACTAATTTAATTAGCTAGCTTCCATCCAGCTTTGTTGTTGTGGTAACACAATAAAAAAATGCTGTATTTAGTAATATTCTGTTATGATTTATTCCAAATCGGTTTAGCCATCATAATCTAAATCTAAACCCATGTTAATATTATGTAGCAGAATTGATGTGTTTCGGCTTGAAGGTTGTGGGTGCCGGTGAAATTACTGCACGTGAAGCTAAAAATCTGTATGCCTCAAGTTGATGGACGCAGAGCAGCTCATTGTAGGGCACGTTCCTGACTTGCGTGGCCTACGAGGCAATGCTTATAGGTGATGGTTACCACTTAACATCAGATGGGCCAGATTATGCTTGTTCCATCAGCTAGTTATATAAAAAAAAATACGTGTGGTTTTCGGTTTTAAAATCTTTAGTGACAATACTATATGGAACTTAAAGTGTTACGCTAATTTAAGCTTTAAATATATTGTAATAAGATCTTTTACATTTTACACAATGTTTCGTTATTTTACAGTTACAAGTAGATTTCCACATTTCCGACAGGTTCCAATCCACTTTGCTTTGCCTCGCGCTAGGGAAGCTACTCTATTAATTGGAAAATTGAAACGCTTTTACAGCCAGCGGAGCATTTGCTATAGGATGTTTTGATTGGAATAAAATGATACTAAATTAGAAAAAATAAAAGTAAAAATAGGTTTATTGACTAACATTTTTATAATGTCCCAAAAGTTAAGAGCCGAGCGGGTTTTGATTTTTGGGACATTATAAAGATCTTTAAGATTTCCTTAAGTGTAGACTGGAAAATCAATACAAATAAGGTTTATTGACCTTTAAAAGCAGAATTAAACTACATTGCCACTTAACCGCAAGTTTCTAGGTGCAGCTAGTTATCGTCCTAATAATCAATACTTACAAATAAAAATGAATTCCGACCGATTTGGCTGAAAATTGTTGGGAAGCTTAGAACAAGGAAACAGACATAGAATACTTTTTTATCCCAAAAAGGTAGCGGGAACGGGGTTAGGGGGGGGTGGGTTCTAGTATAATACAAAAATAAATGCGAAGTTACGATGTTTGCATATTCGTATCTTTGCTTTAACTATTTTATCGACTGGATGAAATTGGAAACAAATGACAGGAAATTTGTAACATAGATAGATTAGCAATTATGCTACTTTTCGTCTCGAAAAATTCTTAAACGGAAAACTCTTTGGGTGTTATTAATAAACCTGGCGTAGCGTTGGACTAGTTAATCCGTGTTTTGTCACATTTGTTCGAGTTGACAATTGCATGTCAATGCAAGAGACAAAACACGGATTAACTAGTCCAACGCTACGCCAGGATTATTAATAAGGCCCTTTATGTTTTGATCGTTTGGATAGAAATCACCACCAATGAGGCTGCTATCAGTTAAATATAAGTAATTTTATTTTATTTTAAGTATGTTAGTCTCTAAGGTATTTATTAACTATGGACCTAAGGTGTTTCATTTGGTGTGCATTTTATAGTTGTCTGAAATAAATGATTTTATTTTTTTTATTATAAAAACATATTCGTCGACTTCTGCTGCTGACTATACAAGCTCATACATAATAGTAGTACGACTCCCAAGGGTGACGTACCTGCGTGGGTTCCCACGAATGGTTTTCCGATGTTATTATCTAGCCGATAACCGGTCATTCATTACTGAACTATGTAATACCAGCTTTTATAAATATTATTTTCGAAATATTTTAGACCATATAATATTTTGGAATGTAATAACTTTGAATTAGGCATGTTTATTATAATGTTGTTATCATTTAAGCCTTTGACATCTAGCGTGATGGTGATCAGTAAAACATTGTCAAATTTGAAGCGGTATTAGTCAGCGTTTCACTGATTGCCATCACCATCGCGCTAGATGTGCGCAGCTTTTAACTGTAAAAAATGTCTTGGTAAAGCGATTCTAGTTTAAGCTCGCAATAGTATTTTCTCTTTCTGGCATTTGATTGAAAAAAACTTGTTTTTTTATTATGCAGTGCAACCTTGAGCATGAGACCTGGGGCCTAATTCTCGGGCCGATCTCGATCATTTTGCAATTTTATCTTATTGCTTCTTTTCGAAGAGAGAATGGCAGATTTCCTTGAGTAATTCATCAACGACCTCATCGTAGAAGCTTCGACAGCTACGATATACGGAAAACGTAGAAAAAGAGCGGGGTTGTGAAAAGAAGCAATAAAATTAAATTGCAAAATGATCTCGGTCGGCCCTAGAATTAGGCCCCTGTATGTAACATGCACAATTTTTTCACAAACTTCTCAAACGACCCATCGCAATCACATCATTGGATTACATTAGCATTCGGCAAAAATTCATTTCATCAACGTCGCGAACACGGCATTACACGAGGTACAGTGATCGAATCGAGGTGCGTAATCATCGAAATAGGATTGTCGTTTTCCAATTAGTGACGCGTCGATCGAAACCTATCTCGGTGACAGCCCTTATTTGAAAGCATATTACTCAAAAACCAGTAATATACTTGACATCAGTAACAATAATTATTTATTTATTGGGAAACCCACAGCTTATAATAACTTAATAATATTTATAGTCTAAAAACTAGTGAGCTAATTTAAGGTTTTCCCGGATACAAAACATTCTAGAAGAAGTTACTGTGAACGCCATAAGTCGACATTATTGAAAATGATGTCACAGTGCATTCATGTGCATTTTATTTGCTACCAAAGAATTCCTTCTGTGTACATTGTTGCAAAAAGACAGTGGTTCAGCCGCTGTCTTTTTGGGCATAAATTAAATTTTTCATACAGCACGACAATCGACTCATGTCAGAGAGCGATAGTGAGCAATGCGGTAAGATTAGTTTGATTTGACCAACAAGCAATGACTTATTTTACCGCCATTGCTATTGCTCATTCTTATGCAATCCCGGATCATTCCAGTGCGATGTAATGAAAGAAATAATTTACAATTTGACTGATATTTAAGGGGCCGGCGGAGGGCGAGTTTTCATACAAACGTAATACCAAAATGATTACTAATTTATTATAATTATTGTATTATTTTATTATTATTTTATTGTAATTATTGTATGTGTATAGTACTTATCTAGGTTCCTGAACAGTTTTTATTTTAAATTACTTACCTCAAATGAAATTAAGGCCAATCACATTTTGCAATGAAAAAAATGTGTAAAATGCGATTGGTGCTTATTTCATTTGAGGTAAGTAATTTAAAATAAAAACTATAAAGAAACCTAGATAAATACTATACAAATACAGTCATTACAATAATATTGTGAAAATCTGCCTAAACGAGTACTAATTTTGGTATTACGTTTGTATGAAAATTCGGCCTCCGCCGGCCTCTTAAGATCTCTCGTCGAACAGATTTTCATATGGTTTCACTAATGAACAGAGTGTTCCATGAAAGGTTTGAGGTTGGTTTCACGGATTGCTAATCAACAATTAAAATATTTGACAGTTGTTTGAATTAAATTTTTGCTTGAAAATGTTGATATTAACCACTGTCGAAAAATTTAGCTGTCGATTAGCAATGTGTGAAACTAACTCAAGGCCTGCGCACACCTAGTTCGCTGGCGGTAGCGATCAGTGAAACGCCGTCATATATTGCTGTCAGATTTGAGATTTGACAGCGTTTCACTGATCGCTACCGCCAGCAAACTAGGTGTGTGCAGGCCTTCAATGAAAATCGTAATGCGTCACTTCTTCGGCAGGGATTAAACTTCACCAAACATCGGGGGGTCAGAGGTTGAGAGGTTGATAAGAGGGTTGGGGGGGGGGCGATAATTGTTTAAGTTTTTACTTCTGGGAGTAGTCTTGAGGGCCACGATTTTTTGCGTTGCTATGGCAACTGCACGGTTACTCTACGTCATTTTAAAAATTCTTGTAAAAATAATTTATTACATTATTACATTTATGTTTGACGCCATTATTGTTCCTATCTCATCTTCATTGTGTTTTCTGATAAACCCCAAATTTCCATTGGTTTTGAAACAAGCAATCCACTAACGAGTAATCTATAAGCTGCTTTGTCATACCCTATACAAATACACCTATCGGAATTCAACCTCGCGCATGGCCGATTAATTAAACGGTAAGCATTTCTCCTAGTGCGTGTCCTATGCCGTGCAAGAGTAAAGGCCGCTAGATGTAGATTGTATTCATAGTGCACATACATAACATAACTGACCTGTGTCGTTAGGGTATTAGCACACGAGGAACCAACTTAAGAAAATACACCTATTCAAATTTCTGATGCCAATAGTTTAGGCTATCAGATGTATGTCAGTCAGTCAGTATCTAAAAAGTGGTGGAGAGGGGTGGTGGTGGAGTGGTGGAAAAGTATAATATGCTGAATATATGCAAAAATAAATTGTAATAATATCTCGATGAATGCGAGAATATTTCTTTTAGACAGTAGATCGTATTGCAAATGCTCATATTATTTATTGCAATCATTATATTACATGGTAAGGTAATAACTGTAATAACTAATCGTAATAACTGTATGTAGCAATATTTTCTTGAGATAAATTACCGTACTTGATAATATTAATCGAATATAATATGTATAAGTTTAAAAAACTTAAGGAACCGACTTCTTGGACAAACTATGAACCGATTTTTATTAAATTTCTATGTTTCCACTCTATAGTCGGATTTTTAATTAGACGATACCCACTGACAGTAGCTAATGTCACTTTGTAAAATAATGTTGCCATATTTAAAGTAATAGTGCTGCGTTCAGTTCTCGTTCAATCAGATGAATGAACAATGAGTTAATCATTTCAAACTATAAAATAATATTGAAATTTGTATAAAAAAATGTATAAAAGTGCTCTGATATAAGATACTTGTAGCAACTTTATTAATCTGTGCTTGTAGTATGTAATTACAATCAGTTTTTTGACGGTTTATTACAAAGGCGGCGTGGCGACTAGTGCCAACACCGATGAACGCCATGCGCGTCGGTCACCATTTTGTTTGTAATTCGGCTTCTAACCTCTGGTCTGATAGCACGAATGTTTTTCTGCGCTCACGCTGTTTAGTTACTGTTTTTGTAAAGTTTTTCGTTACGTTGTGTTTGTGGTAATTGTTGTGTATTTTGTTGCTATATTGTTTCACGCGAACGATATGGATCCTCAACCGGGCACGTCAAATCAAAATCAGCACACTAACTATTCACTTGAAAAACGAGGCAATTTCATTCATTCAGGAGTTTTTTCAATCATTCACTTTGTCACAACACTATTTTTATTTCATCAAAAACTGACAACACAGTAAACGTCAGCTAGCTTCGTCTAATTAAAAATCCGAGTATAGAACCTTCCAAATATTTTTTTTCTAATTGGTCCAAATGACGAACTTATGCTATAACATAGAAGTACAACCGAATTGAGAATCTCCTCCTTTTTTATTTGAAGTAAAACAAAAAGTGAGAAGAGCGTCGCCTATTAAAATTATGAAGAACCAGTCGCACGTGAGAGGTGAATGCCTCGATCATACCGTAGCAAGTAGATTGGCAAGAGAGTGCAAAATAACGAGTGGTAGGTACCTTTTTTACATAAACAGGAAAGCTACCAAAAACAATCACTTAAATGACCACACCACTCACAAAAATTTGAAATAGTATCTCCACATCCAGAGATCACCCGTAGAGCTTGTGTAGAGGGCCTACGCCGTAGAGGCCGGCGTAGCCGCGGGCGTTGATCGGAGCCTAATTTGAGTCGGTAATAACCGCTCTCGTGCGAACATCACATCCAGAATCTTTGTGGGAACCGAGCGTGCGTTACTCGTCATCGGAACTTGCGAGGGTTGCCACTTACTGTCTAATAGTTATTATTATACAAAAAGCCCCACCCACCCGATGACAGAGTCGGTGAATGGAAAGGGCTCAGGTTCGTTATTTCTGGAAGTGTATAGGGGAGACTTCTTCAGGCTAATGATGATGGATATACAATTTGATCAGTTTTACTTTTTGGTACTTATTGATTTTTTTCCGTTGAGATTCGACTTAATTTCGTACAAACATCATGTTTTTTTACATTTCATCTTCGCATTTAAAAACAATGAAGAGTGGAAGGGGTTAAAAATAAAGACGATGCAGGCTAAAAATAAATCCAATAAAGATAGTATAATTAAATAATTAACAATATGTTTGTGTCAACCCTAGCGGCTTATGAATAGAAGGATGTTTGTTATTGTAGTGCGAATCTAAAATCAATGTATGGACATTGACGAGAGATTGCTCGTTGGAGTTCAATTTTGAGCTTAGTTGATTTGGCTTGCCGTATGCAGTGACAACAATGGATTGCCGTTTATTTTATCGTCATAGTGGACATGCTTATGATGAACATAATCAAAGAGGTGCACAACAGTGAAATGACTTAAGCCCTGCGCACACCTAGGTCGCTGGTGATGGCGATCAATGAAACGCTGTCAAATATCGCTATCAAATTTAACAGTGTTTCACTGATGAAAATCCATCTAGAAAATATTTTCTACCAAACAAATAGTTATTTCAAACGCTATGTAACCCAAAACTTTTAGAAAAATCTAGCTAGATGATCGATCACACACAGACACCTATATTACACAAATAATATTGGTTCTACGTGGGAAGCAAACCCACATCCTACAGCACAGAGCCTTCTGTACATTTCCTTCTTCTGTTGCCTTCTGTGTGGGCGTGTGTGTATGTGTGGCAGGCAAGACACAAAAAGAACAATTTTGAAAATTATATCTCAAGCAATAACTCTAAAAATCTAAAGTAGGTAGGTAATCTAATTTACTAAGAAGCCAGACACTATCTTGCGTCATCTCATATAATAACTCATTCTCTTTACACCCCAGCATACCTCACATTTCCCCGCTGTAGGATCAGTCGGTTCACGCACCGTCTGTTTTATTTATGGAAATTATGGGTAACTCGACATAAGTATTACCAGGTATTCATGCCAACCAAAGAGCATAGATAGAATATAGATAGACAAATCTTTTTATACATCTTATCTTATACCCTTAAACGAGAAAATCTTGTATATACATATATATTTAGGATCTCGGAAACTGCGCCAACGATTTTCACGAAATTTAGTATACAGGGGTTTTCAGGGGCGATAAATTGATCTAGCTAGGATTCATTTTAAGAAAATGATTATTTCATCCCGAGTTAAATAATTAAACATAAACTGAATATGTTACTGCTCCTGCCATCTATTGACGATTGTGAGCAACTAACTGCAAGCATATCCAGCAGATGGCGTTGTTCAGTACGAATAATCCAAAAAAGATAATTATGACTCTTATGATTTCTTAAAAATACAAATTAACAATATAAAAATACCGAGCAAAGCTCGGTCACCAACTGCTAGTGCATCATGTGTGTCTGAGAAGTCCACTGCAGGATAGGCCTGTACATTGATGTCAGCGATTTATATCAAGCGCCGTCGTCATGCAGCGTGGAACGACGGAAATAAATTGTTATTTTTATGATGTTGAACCCGCGACCTTCCCCTCAAATCCCGCTCGGCTCTTAACTTTGGGGGCTGTCACATTGCTACTATCACGATGTCTTTCTTCTAGTGCTTTCTACCATATACCTACCTAGTCAGGTTCCTACCTACCTAGACCAGTCAGGTTCCTATCTAAATGCCTAGTTTGCCTGTCAGCGGCCTAGTCGACAGAGCATTCGGAGGGCGTGGGTTCGATGCCGTGTGTCCTGCTTCTCAGGCCGTGACATGAATACCTAGCAGAGTTGTGGGTTTCCTCGACAAGTAAACAACAAGCTTTCAATCAGTAATTATAATGAGAGATCAGTAGGTACAACAGCAAACATACTTCTGATATCTAACACGACAGAAAGGGGACTTTTAGGAACTAAACCTTCCAAAGAGAGAGTGAGTAACGCGGTCCAACCATACCAGCAGATACCGATTCCTGGCTGCTCGCCTTCCAGCTCGCGGCGGCAGAGGACAAGAGCGGGAGCTGCACGTCTTCTAGCTAGTGACGGCAGTGAGGCACGCTCCGGGGTCCAGCTCGGCCAGCGTCTGCGCAAGGCCCCAAGATGGCTGCTAGGAAGCTGCTGCTCGGCCGACGGACACGTCCACTCGCTGTCCTGGCCCGTTCAAAAGAGGACGACGCTGCCTCATTCAGAGAGCAGGTGCGCGATCTATTCCCGTCTGTTGTCTCGCTTCCTCTCTCGGCCGACACATGCCGATTCCGTCCGATTGTCAACCCAACTGTCAGTGTCATCTATCGCGCAGCCAATCAAGGCCGTAGCTGCGTTTGCTGTTGCAAAACGGTTGCGGATCCTCCAATACACGCCCGCGCTGCTAACCGCCATACTCGACTTCGGACGCTTCCTTCCAGCGCCGCCAACCGCATCCGCGACGACAACTTACAAAAACTACAATGCTTGCCATATAATAAACTAAAATATGTACCATTACAGGGCATCATAAAAACCTTCGTGATTTTCTTAAGTAAGAGTATTTGTACAGAAGCAGCATATCCGGGATAGACGCTATAAGTCCTAGGCCCGTATTCAGATACAGTGGTCGAGTCTGAGTCGAGCCTCAAGCATAGTATTTTGACATTGTTCAATGGAGATCTGTTAAAAAATCTATGCTTGAGAGTCCTTGAGGCTCGACTCAGGCTCAAGCACTGTTTCTAAATACGGCCCTTAAAATGCTGGACAGTGGACGGTCCTCCTCAGGTCTTAGCAATACTACTACTTCCACGACAGAAAAACTAAAAATAGTTTATAAGGCCCTATCAATTATTTATATAAAAACAGTTTTGTATTCCCTGTAAATGAACTGTACGTGTCTCGTTGTGGTGAGTAATATTTTCAGTATACTCTGTGGTCCAAGGTGAATGAAGCTTTGATACTATGGTGATTTCTAAGAACATAATGGACCTAGGACGTGGGTAGACATAATTTACCATCACTAAGTTCGATAACTTTACATAGGTATTTCATACTCCATGTGACCTCCAATTATTTTACCTATATTTGTTACTACGTACGCATATTAAGTGCTCAAATGCCTATTTATTACATATCATCATCATCATCAGGCTGAAGAAGTCCCCTGCTGGACAAAGACCACCCCTACACATTTCCAGGAAGAAAGATTCATGGGTGGGGTTGCCATAGTCACTTCGCTTGGTCGGCGGATTGGTGACCGCAGTGTTCTTATTAAATACATATTGTTACATACATACATAATATATACCAATTAAACTACTGAGAGAACTGGTGGTCTAGTGGTAGTAACCCTGCCTTTCGATCCTACGGTCGCAGGTTCGCATCCAGTCATGTACCTATGGATTTTTTTTGTTCAAAAAATATGAGTAGGTACACAGTGCGATCAAAAACGATAAAGGTAAACATCGTGAGAAAACCCGTGGCTTACCCAGCTCCGTGCGTTTTGACCATGTCTTTCCTATGGATAACGCCGACTAAACTGTCTGGATAGTACATAGGTGCTGGGCAAGCTTATTCCATCTGAAATCTTTTCCCAAGCACTGAAGCGTCTCGTAAGTAGGGCATGAGTAAACACCAGTTGCTCTTGATGCTATATAAATCATCTACAATACATGCAAAGGCCTGTTTACTTATACCAACTGCGACCCTGCAATACCCTCTCATACTACCCCCTCTAAAGATGCTTTGTGGGCAATCAGAGTAATAGGAACCAGTCAGTAGGTTTTGTATGTTGTTGTTTACCCGCCCGGCAGTCATTTTCATTCATGAGCTTTATTAGGGCTAAAATTTGAAAGTATTGTAAAATTTTATTTTTAAAGTTCCTGATTTAGAAACCAGCAAACAGCAAAATGGCGTATTTGGAAATTTTCCGCTTCCAATAGGGCGTCCATACTTTTCTTGAAGAAATGTTAAAAAAAAATATACAAAAAGCTTACGGAACAAGCATATGGCCCACCTAATGTTAAGCGGTAACCACCGCCTAAGCAAAGTCTCGTAGGTCACGCACGTCAAAAACGTGCCCTGCGGTGCATTTCCCTGCGTTCATCAACTTGAGGCGTTATGTTCAGCCTCATGTGCCAGTAAATTCACCGGCACCCACACCCTTCAAGCCGAAACATAGAAATCCATTTCTTCCGTATATATATAATCTACTTGCGTATTCGTATATTAGTTCCTTGAGTGCGATTCCTAATACTGTAACTTCGAAAGTAGTCTACTGTCACGATAAGTAAAATAGAGATACTTTCAAGAAAATAAGGTCTTAGTTCAGAACTAAACTCAGCAGTCCTCGGTATATTTCTATTCTAGAAATATTTTAATAAATACAATATAAATACAATTCCATATCCCTTTCCAGACGTTCCTTACGTGCGTGACCTACGAGGCAATGTTTTGGTTTATGTGATGAATTACCACACATCAAGTTGAATTTATGTTACCAGGATCACTAAAATGGTGAGGCTGAGATAAACTCAACTCATAGCTAATTGTTCAATCTACAAATAAATTTACCCGTCAGATAAAAATATATCCATCTCTTGTTTAGGCTTTTCAAAACAAAGACTCACAAAGACATTTTAAATTCGATATAAGTATAGCGTTATTCCGTAGATGGAAAAAACAGCACACATTTAGGTGTTCTGTGGTGGTGATCAGTGAAACGCTGTCAAATATAGCTATCATATTTAATTCACCTTATTTTTTACAAAGGATGTTTATATCATATTTGCATAACTCATATCTTCGGTTTGAAAAACTTCTAAAGCGGAATGCGCTCTCGAAAAACTACTGCATTAAATTTTTACACATTAAAGTGGTATTTTTTTAAATATCCTTGATCTAGTCTGATGAGTTGATGAGATATTATTATAGAGGGAGACGCGAGGCGCGCCGCGGCGGGCGGTCACCGTGGCGACCGCTCGTAGGCGGGTCCGCCTAGCAGAAGCCAGATGATCAAGTAAGAAACCGATAGAAAAACAACATAATCATTCCTTATACCTTCAGTTTGCGTCGCGCTTTACTTAACAGCGCTCATCTGTGATATCGGCAAAACGTCTTCCAAAGTTTAAACTTTTTAAAGAGCGGTTAAACGTTCGAACTTTTAAACAGTTTAATCAGGTGTGTAATTGGAAATGGTACATGTAAGTTTGGGAAGTAAACGAAACAATTAGGGCGGGAAAGTGAGGCACTCGGCGAGTGGGCGGCGCTGCAGTCTCGCTTGCACAGAATGCACCACCCCCACAGGCTTGCGAGGCGATGCAGTCCGCGTTGTCGAGCCGTCGCCGTAGCTCGCCCTTAGCGCCCGCTCCGTCTCGCCGCGACATTACGCGCCCTGTAACCTTCTACCAGGCTACCAGCACCGACCAAGAGGTAAGCCCTTACTATTTCTATCCTTCGCCTTCTCGCACCCCGAGCCTTTCTTATATCCGTCCCTCTCGTTGAGCGGCTCAAAGTTGAAATGGTTTTCCCTTTTATCGTTGGAATGTGGGAAACCGGGTTTCAGTGCCCCAACTCTCTCTTTCAATTTGTAAGCGCTTCATGATTATTATTGTAAGGCGGAGCGTGAAAACCGGCAGATGTGATAATGGTGGGCTTAGGATGCGAAGATATAAAGGTCTTCTTTTGGTCGAGTTTTTTTCAGTGTAGTTTTCGATGTTTTTCTTATCAAAATACATTAGACGCTTACTTACTTGATTATTACATTCTTGAAAAATACAAATAAATGAAAATTAATACATATGAAAGTGTACTTAATCCACAAATTATGTTGTTAAATATCCTAGATTTTTAATTACTACCTTAATTTGATCCCTATCCCATAGATTTAAAATTAGCATGTTGAGCCTCTACAAATAAAGCTCAAATCTCATTATATTTAAAATTTTACAATTTAAGATTGATCTGTTTATTACTTAACGTGGGCTTTTACATAAGTGCTTTCTAAAGTCTGTTACGTATTGTAACGTTACAGTTACAGCTACAGGCCAGCAGTGTGTTTGTTTTTAGACACTTTGTAGTGACATATTCGAACTTAGTTTCATAGTTTGTATTCAGGATTACTGGCCACTTTCCATTAAATAAGATGAATTAACGTTCACAAATTACATTGCTGAAAGAAAAGATTTAATCAAAATAGAATAGCTCGTTTTCAACTCGTATTTCTAGACTATTTTCATTTCCTTGAACCTAAACGGACTGATAAACGACGAATGCTGTAAAAGAGATTACCGTCAAGGGAGAGCAATCACGTTTGCAATAATGAACATGGAAATTGTCCTGAAAATTGTGGGATGTCTCCCCTAAGTCAATGCCAACTAGTACCAGGCGAGCAGAAATCGCTAGGAGGTTCAGTTACAGAGCCGATAAAGGTGGAGGCACCCCCACATACAACGCCACCACCGCCGTGCCTACCCCTGACCGCGAGCACAAATGAAAATCAGTTTTTCTCTCACCCGTCGATAGTTTAAAATTAAACGTCATTCTGGTTGCGGTTAACACTTAATTTGCACAACGCATAATGTTATTACTTCACAATTCAATTTATTAAATCCCTGATGCAATTGTTGTGATAATAATCTGGGCTCTTAATGAAATTAATATCCGATGATATTGGCGAAAACCAAAACACTTTTGGTTTGATGGATTTAATTCGTGTTTCGATAATTAGAGTAGGTGGAGATTATTATCATGCACCAGTAAAGCGCCGGTTACTTTACTCGCGTTATTTCATTAAAACAAAGGAATGTATTTAAAAATATTTCTTACCAAAGTTTTACTTCTATAGAATTTAAATATAATTGTATAAACTTAACGTTTGCATATTTACGTATTGATTTATTTACCAAAAAAAGCAAACAAGGTTTACACAAGTAACTGGGGGTCCCCGCATTAGATTTGGCTGTTGCTTTGATCGGCAGTAACACATATTTTTTTAACTATGAAGATTTACTGTAGCAGAAAACATATTTCATTTAATAGAATACGAACTGTTAAACCTAAGAACAATTGAGACACAAAGGGCGAACGTTCTTGATGCGCTTCTGGACGGTTTGGCACAAGCTCAAGTCAGTCCCCATTATCGAAATTTAGGAAAGCTCTAAATTAACTTCCTCAGGCCAAACTTTAAGCCAAGTGCGTGCAGGACCATGCGTACTTAGTTCCGTGAACTTTTTGATACTTTCATTCAAGGTTATAATGTTGCAACTTATGTAACCTGTTTTTTACATTTAATCATGTAGGTAGGAATTCCAAATAAATGTGATGTGAGTGTGTAAATCATTACTATGACAAATTTAAATAAGTATATTGCCGTTCATTTAAAATGATAGCATCAGCGTTTAGTTTACTATGTAGATACAAAATCTACATCAATCTATCTAATCTACACAGTAAACTAAACGCTTATTACATTTTAAGTAAAAAATAAAAGGTTCTTGGAAGTAGATCACTCTTTTATTTTTATTATTTTATAAAATCAATACACAAGCCTTTTACAAAATTGCGTGGGTAGGTAAGCCCCAGTATAAAAATTAGGCTGTCTGGCTTTTCATCCCAGTTAGAACAAATTGCTATTACAGGTGAGTCTTGTCTTGTGCTAAGTTATTTCTTGTAGTTTATTTGTTTTTAATTCTAATGTATTCGGAAAGTTTATCGTTGTGATATTTTTCACCAACTGCATCTTTAACCACGGGTAGACTGGTTTATAAGAGATAAGTGAGTGCGTGGTTACACACTAAGGTTCTGCAGATTTGTATTTTGATTTTAACTAATACGGTGAAGTCAAAGTCACCTTTTACGTATATTTTAGTCGTATGTCGTTGTTACCTGTTTGATATACAAGGTAACTTAACTTAGCAACAGCTTACAGCTCAACGTAGATCTCTCCCAAGATGTACTGAGCTCGGCTGTTGTTTTGGCCAAGTGTTTGCCACGTTGTTACCCTGATACACAACACGCATTTTAAATTCCGATCACGGAACCCCAAAAATGAACTCAGATAGTTTTACAACTTGGATGCAAAACATCGTAATGTAAGTGCCTACCCGGGGTGGCATTGCGGTACAGGAATATAGTACACTGGAGACTAAAATGACACTGTATCTAATGTGTGTCTACTGTCTTTGGTCTTTTGTCTCAAAAATAATCATACTGATAGCGCAACTAGACAGGGTCGCGTATTTTGTTCATATTTATGTGGTTTTTGTCTAAGTTTTCTTACATGCGTCTAATTTAAAATGGCACCACACAATTTCAGAATTATTTTGTAAGATGGAATATGCACAACATCAATAAGATCAAAAAAACCTCTCCAAGGCACACGTAAAAATCATTTCATCACGCAGAACTTGACCCATGATAAAAACACCTTAGATTTAAAATTTAGATTTCCAAAATGATAATACTAAAAGGTGCACAGATGAAGCAAAGACAAAGAAAAAAAGATTTGGCGGATCTGTAATGGCAAGAGACGAGTTCTCGAAGGTTCCATTAGTTCCATTAGGAATGCTGCTAGTTAAAAAAGCTGCAATCTAAAGACGGGCAGTGTCCATGGTGAATAACTAATAATATAATAACATGGATAACTGTGGATAAAATCTTCATTTTGGAGTGAAAATGCACAGACATTCTTACAAACACTAATGCATCTTATTGGTATGACAATGATTTTGTAAAGTTTTTTTTTTTCATTCATTCATAGGAATTAATTTGTTTTCCATTATTTTATCAAGCATTTCTTTAAAAGTGGCTACTAAGCTGTTGCTTTTCAACTGAATACGATACTACTGATGTACAAATAAATGACCGATCGCGTCGCTTATTAGCTAATTAAATTGAAGCTTATAGATTTATCTCATAAATTAATCGGATTGCGGTGGAAATTGATTGTTCTCTCAGTTTAAAAATAGCATTTGAGTAATCCTTATTAGTGGCAAGGCTTTACGTATTCATTATGAGTATTTTTTTTTATGCTGTCTGGAAGTACATTTTGGTGGAGATTCTACGCAGCGTCATCTAGCTCTAAACTGAGCATAATTATCGTTTGTAAGCATACTATGAGAACTAAATTATTGATACAATTATTTACCTACTTGTTGACAAATGAAATTGAGTCAAGAAATTAAAAATCTTTGAGACATCGCCCACGCAAAGCTGCAAAAAAATAAAATACAATCAACTTTTCAAGTATCGTTTTTCTGTGAGCCTACGCCCTCTTAAAGGTGGCTTTTTATACAACTAGTTGATGGAACAAGTATATGGCCCACCTGATGTTAAGTGATAGAGTAGTTCGGTATTAATAAATCACGCTTGACGAGTCAAGGTTTTGTGTTTGTCAATAAATTATTCTGATTCTGATTCATTGCCTTAAACAAAGTATAGCTTTGTTTAAGGAATCTGTCCTACAATGCACTGCCCTGCCCAACTTGAGGCATAGAGATGTTTAGCCTCACGTGACAGTAATTTCACCGGCACCCACATTCTTCAAACCGAAACACAGCAATGCTGCTTCAGGGTAGAACTATGCTTGCCGGTAGTACTTCCCCGGACGAGCCCCAAAGAGTTCTACTATTGGCTGTGCCAAACAGGACTACTTGTCCTGGTTTTTCAAAGATTCAACAACAACAATAGGAACAAAGGTCTATGTTCATTATTATTCATCACACAATTTATCTAGTTTAGATGAGAATCGACTGTTGAATATCTGATCTAGATCAGACTTGTGAGCTTTCAAAACCTAGACTAATAAACAATCGGTCCATTCATCCATCATCAGCCTGAAGAAGTCTAGGCAATGGCTTTCCTAATACGTTTCCAGGAAGAACGATTCTCAGCTCTTTCCATCCACCGACTTCTCGCGATCTTAAGAATTTCGTCGGTCCTAGGTGGGTGAGCGTTTTACGTTTCGTGTTCCGGTAAACAATTGGTATGGCCATGAAAACAGTTAAACTTTCTTTGCGGGACTTTGCTGCTGTTGCACTATTACTAAGTTTACCCAGATTTACATATTAGATTATTTCGTGAATTTTGTAAGCGCCCCTTTGCGCCCGTCTGACGCCGTGGTAGGGCTGCCAAACCATACAAGACTAGCACTGTCTCATCGAAGGAAGACGAAAATAGTTATGCAAATTTTACTGCTTTTTATGCGTGGCTATTATCAGTTGAAACTACATTATGCCATAAAAGACCTACAATATGGCCGGCCACTCACAGTAAAATGGGTAAAAAATGCGGTTTTAGCTAAAACCTACCCTATAAAAACTAAAACAAGTAAAAACCAACATTATACACTTTATCCTGACGTGTCACTAATTTTTCGTAGTTTCCTTACTGGTATGAGCACCGGCAGAGCTCGTAACTTTTTTATCAATTTTTTTTCAGGTTTTTAATATTTTGTCATCTGATTTATTAACCATTATTTAAATAAAACTAAAAGAACCTAATGGAATAAAAATATTTATCATGAACTCTTTTTTCTACCCTGTAGGTATTACCAGGTAGGAAGCAGAGTTCAGATCACAAACTGCAAGCAATGTGCCCAAAAGGCTAGCAGCGTTACCTCTTTGAATAGCTAAAATGATTCTTTGTCCTAGGTAAGCGCCAGCTTTATAATAATAATTATAATAAAATGTCTTTGCCTGCTTTGAACGCAACATGATTACACCATCCTATATCGATCGGTTCTATAAATATTCACAATAGTTCCCGCATAAATGAGGCCAGTATTCATTTTATTAGAATAAAAGGTTGGCAAGCGACATGACTCCCGTGACATCCCTAGATCGCCCCCGACCAGTCTTTAGCGTCACGAGCACGGATCAAAGTTTTATAGGCCAAAACTTCGCTTCAATGAAATCGACAGGACAATCACTTAAAAATATAGTTTTTCTAGAGTTTTCCTTTAAAGCTCATAAATCCTAGGCACTGAGGTGACAGTGTGACCTATCTTGTTAAGCTTGTTAGGGCGAGGATTGTAAAAATGGATTTCAATATTCACAAAGGTTTATTTTTCTATTAAAACATTTTTTATTCTAAATATACCTCGTTTTATTTTGTGAGTTTTATAATGCGTGCTGTTTATAATCCGAGCTTCGATGGCGCAGTTGGTTAGTGCTTTCCCGTAAAGGAAAGGGTTGTGGGTTCGAATTCCACTTGGTGCATAACTTTTGGGGTCATGTTAAAGTCAAGTAAAGTAATGTTTATTGACTTTAAAAATCTTATGACCTTTTTGCTGATCAATTTGCACAGAAAATCAGACACACGCGAACAAAAAAGATAAAAGATACAACCTTGCCCTAATAGGCAGCCTTTAATAATATAGTGTTTCTACGTAACCGATACTAGGCCAGTCTACAGTCCCACAGTAAACGCCTGTAATGTCTTCGGTATCGATTGTTCCCTATAAATATCTCTAGGCATATTACCTGGCACCATTTGAAACACGAAATGTTCTACTTCATAGTTTTGTTTGATCGTCAGCATTTTTACTTTTCTAATTTCATTTACACTTATAATATAAAAGTCTTTTGGAGACAGGCTATACTTTTTTAGGAAGAATGATCGCGTTTTTGCCGTTTTGAAAATGGCCAATATTCTGATATTATGGATGACTTTTGATTAATTTTTATAAACTAAAAATCACAAATACGTGCGAGTTTTGCTAGGCGCAGTATTGTAGAGGAGCGGTGGGTTGAATACGAAAGGAACTCTCAAACCATTGGGTCAGGGTACGACCTTAGGTAATACACAGCATGCACTCGAAGACAGGGAAAACTTACAGTTGGCGACCTTTAGTGCATGTTCTGCAGACGGAATATTCTCAAAACCTGGTCAGTCAGTTGTGCACGAGCGAAAATACACAGAGAGAGAAATAGAGAAATATACTCCGTGTGTAATCGGCTTTAGTTACCTCTCACCTACCGTGGTCACCTCAGATGCTTTTGTTTACGGCTTCTTTGAATAAGGACCTATAAACTCTTATACGTCTTGTACGGTTTTAAAAGCAATGCTGGTATAAAGCCAGAGAGTTCAGTTCTCGACTCGTACTTTTATGCTTTCTTCTTCGGTTTCTGTAAGATGTGTTAAATGTGACAAAATACAATTACAGCACGTACTCAAAGCTAATACTAATAAGAAAAGAGACCCTTATAGCCTATGGGTCACTAGTCTACTAATACAAACGGAGCAATAGTACATTACAGCCGCGCACTGTAATGAGTGTGTTGCTGGCTGCTGCCTGTTGGTGGCCGTGAGCGCAGAGTAACGCAGGTCCAGGCCGTCACAGCGCGGTCATCATGCCCAGCCTTTGATGGACAAGCTAAATAAAGGCCGAGACCGAAGGTCGAGGCCTTTAAGCGCGTACAGCAAAGGCTCCATGATGACCAAGCTTGAAGGCCGAGACCTTAGTGAAGCTGAGCTCGAGGCCACTATAGCGTAGCCAGCAGCACACTCAATTGCAGAGCAAGGCTTGTATAGTGCTTTACTCAAAAAATGAGAGTAATTTAAATAAAATTAGCTTACATTTCGTAAACAAGATTCCGTTGACTTCAGTGGCAATTCAAATTCAATAAACTAATTTTGCTTCATTTTGAGTATCCGTGTGTCAAACTTATTTTAAACTGATTTTATTTTCAATATCACGCAAATTGATGGAAAACTAGGGAAAACCGTAGGTGAACCTAATCTTAGGGAAAACCATAAAAAAATACAAAAACTTTTACCGCGTCGCGGTCTTTTTTTTATTTGGCAATGAAGCTAACGTTATGCCTACCTATACAGCCAAATAATGATTATAAACTTTTTTGAATTGTCTATTTTTGAAAAAAGAACTTCGAATTCTTAGTGAAACCTTTTTGCATCCGACTTCTTTCTGAGATCATAGGCGACTGTAATGGATTTACAAAGGAAATTGCTGGCGGCATAATACGACAGTAATGAATTTTCATACAGTTTTGCTGGCGCCTTTTGGAGTAGCACCTGCAAGAGCGAATTTGCTCAAAGAAGGTTGTCAAAATAATGAGCACATTATAGACTTTTTTGAGTAAAAGATATTTAACACCCAATCGTACAATTCGCAAACGACTTGTGACATTCAAACGGAATGTTTTTGGGCAAGCTCGACACTCGCTTGACGACATTCCGTCCTTGAAATTAAATTACTGACTATTAAAGTGACTATTAATAATACTTCTGTTCGAATAAATGCCATTAATTACTAAAACACCTGAGGCGTGAAATCGAAAATAACTTAGCAGCTCATTTCCTAGTGTAAAGCTGCTGCAAAACAAAATGAAGTGTCCACTTAGTGCATTTTTATGTTTAAGCCAACATCAGATGTCTGAGTTTATAGGTCCTTATTCAGAGAAGAAGTCATCAGATCACTGTGTTTCGGTTCAGTTTAGAAAAAACTTAGAAATTTTACATTAGATAATCATTCCGGTGTTAGTCTGTAACGTTGATTTTAGGTTCGCCATTTTTTTTATTCTATCGAGATAGGTGTCTAATAAAAGAAGGGCCACGATATTTTTTTTTATTTTTTTATAGTAGTTGTTATTACAATATCATGCCCCAAAAGTCCGCAACCATACAATTACACATGAAAAAGGCACCACATCTAATTTGAACTGTACCGTCAATAAAATTCTTTTAAATTTCAATTTGAATCATACCAATACGCACCGAATACAAAATAGAAGCAGGAAGTGCAATACAATAGGCACTTATGAATAGAACTCACCGTTTTATTGAATTTTTGCGTCACATATCCACCCGGGGTTGCCTTACAGAGGTTTACAGTAGGTCGAACGGGTACCAGGCAAACATGAGCGAGAGGGAGATGAACGGGATGGAAAGAGGAACAAGCGACCCTGGCTTACACGCGCCGCTCGACACAGCTAGGCTAGAGTGCATAATATAGTTACATTGCACCGCTGAAGGCCGAACTTTACACCAAGCGGCGGCGTACAGAAATCACAAGCTTTGAGGTCTTACGTAATGAAAGGGACTGGAATGCGGTGGAAACTGAGTGCTGAAACTCAATTAGTGGAGGTTTTTGATTTGAGATGGGGTAATTAATAACGGGTCAATGCGTTTCGTATCTTGGGCTACATTCAAAGCGCTTGAACACTCTGGAAACTGACAGGTCTTTTTGATCTTTAGTCAGGAATAGATGATTGATTTAATATTTAGTACCGAGTACAGAATGTAGAGGGGTAGGTTTGCCTATCATCTTCTGAGCCTATTATACTATTGTGATTATTTTTACTTTGAGTGGAATTTATTTCGATTGCATTTAAAATACTTCACGAATAGAAACAAATCCTTGGATTTTAAATCAACGACATAACGGTCTCCGGGACGGGTTTCCGTAACATGTACAAACAAGGTAATATCTAAGCTTGGTTGTATTGAGTACATTAGATGCGACAGTGGGTCATCACAGGCCGCTGTGTTTTGCAGGGCATTTGAAATGTTTCTGTTTTAGCCGTCGCTATGCCAAATCAAAGCTTTTTGGACGGCCTTAAAACTGTTACTAGAACTGGTCACTAGCTTATACGAACCCATTTACCATGCAATCGCCGGTCAAAAAGCAGGAAGGTAAAAAACATGGACCAGTGCGAGTGGAACTCGCTCCCTGAGGGTTTCTTACATTCTGTGAGTTAAAATGTCGATAACCTTCAACTTCAGACCCAATTATATTATTTAGACCTGTAAGCTTACTTATTGTTTCCTATAGGTTTTTTTCTCCCTTTTCCACACAAAAATTAGTCATTCCCCCATGTTTGATAAAAAAAAGAAAAAAGTCTTAATAGACGAACGCACCAAGTTATACTGGTTCCATTTTTCTTTGGGCAGAGAAGCATCTAAGCTAATAGTTGTGTTTGATCTAGCTAAAATAAACTTTTTTGAAAGTGAACTGTTTCGACTTATTAAACCGCAAAAATATGTGAGAAGCTGAACTAGAACGGTTTGGTAGGCTTTATTCGGATACGTGTGCAATCTATTTTGTAACCTCACGTCAAGCTAGCCTCGTTTCACCACCGTCAGACGTCATGAAACGTTAACGAGCCAAACCAATATGCTTTAAATAAAGTCGAGGTTTCAAAGGAAATAAGACTCGTGATCAAGGGTTCCGTACCGATTTGAAATTTGAACGCTTCACGCTTTCCACTGTATTTTTTTTGGCTATCTCTAACGTGGTATTTCATGGTTAGATAAGTAAAAGTTTTTTCTATAGGTGCCCTTCTTCTCATCGTGTGACTGATTCTTTCGAACCAAGTATGGTGAAAGCATTTTAAGGCTCTTTTCGTGCACCTCACATATATTTTCGAACTTTTTAGGATCTACGATACACCGGTGTATACTAATGGAAGCCTGAAACCAACTCATACATAAATAACATCTATAATGGTTGTCCTTTAATAATATTGATCAAGTTTCAACAACTCCAAAATGCAAAAAAAAAACTGAGAAGGAAATGCCTTAGTTTTTTTTTACCGACAGAATGTGCTTAACTGAACTGGCACCTTCACTCACCTAGACTTTTCAAAGTGATCCTTGTGATAAAAACGAATAAAAAAATATTTGAATAACTTGTGATCAAGCGACCCTTCTTTTTAACACACAGTACCCTAAAATTTTAAATTAATTAGCAGCACTATATTTATTATTCAGTTGCATTCTCATCAATGCCTTTGGAAATAAATAGGTTTGACACAATCGGGACTTTACCTCACATAAAGTGATCTTAAATTATAAATAAAACTGTAGACCTGTGCTCACCACCGCATTATACTGTGTGTGTGACGTTTCAACGTAGGATTTGTTTAGACAACACTCACACAGACTCATAACCTGAGAGATAGAGCCAGACAGTGGTAGGCCTAATGAAGATATCGTTATGATCAATATTGTTGATAGACAAAACTGGCATACAGAACATTAATTGAATATTTCCGAAGCAAATTGATATAAACGTTTTGTGGAACGGAGAGAAAACTTGGAGTTTATGAAGTTACAGTTTCAACTTTGTTTTGTACCGCGCGTCGGTCTGAGGATACTTGTGGTTAGAGGTTGCACGTTCATCAATTAGATGGTTATTGCTAATTATTTAACTTTTCTACAGGTATTGTATATTTAACGTTTGGTTTGGTATTCACAGGGGCGTATTTACCCTTAGGCCAAGAGGGCCATGGCCCGAGGCTGGCCCGAGGCTGGCCCATGGCTGCGAGGGGCGGCTTGCACCGCCCCTCGCAGCCTGCCGCCCCGATTATTAAAAAATGAATAAATAAATAAATAAATAAATAAATGCATTAAAAATGTGTTAATGAAGCATCGAAAACCGACTTTTAGAAAGAAGAAAGAAAATACATTTATTTGACATAAGTAAGACAATTAAAACACACAGAACGGACAACTGAAAGCAGACAGGCTACTTAAGAAGGTAATAATACAAACAGAACTGGGCACAGAACACACTAAAAAGATTATTATGTCAAATAGGCCCTGACTCAGCTTTTTTTAGCTTTTTTTCACTGAAGTCATCATCATCAACAGCCTGAAGAAGTCCACTGCTAGACATAGGCCTTACACATTTCCAGGAAGAACGATTCTGAGCTCTTTCCATCCACCGACTTCCCGCGCGATCTTAACATTGTCGGTCCATTTGGTGGGTGGGCACCCTACGTTTCGTCTTCCGGTTCGTGGTTGCCATTCGAGAACCTTTACACCCCTACGGTTGTCGGTTCTTCAAGCTATATGACCTGCCCCACTGAAGTAATCTTCTTCAAAAACGAACTTAAAATAATTGCCAGCCATTTGGTATTACCAATAAATAAATTATAGTTTAAAAAACTAAAAAAAAACGCTTTTATAACAAATTGAACTAAAAAGTTAAAAATAAAACTGTAATAATCAATTGAAAATTTATATTATTTACAAAAAGCATGGGGTGCTTTTTATAATAACTTCAGATATAATAAACTATTGATAAAATATTTACAACAATCAAAATCAAGCCCCCCACGCTTTTTGTACAATAATATAAATTTTCAATTGATTATTACAGTTTTATTTTTAACTTTTTAGTTCAATTTGTTATAAAAGCGTTTTTTTTTAGTTTTTTAAACTATAATTTATTTTTTACTTTTTAGTTTTTTTATTTTTTTTCATATTATTTTTTCATATATTTTTTTTCATATTATTGCATTGTCATCAACCTTTGACAGGTGTGCAAAGTTTGAATCAAATCTGATCGTTCAAAGTAGGTTTTTTTTTAATTTTTTTTATTTCTTTTCATTTTTTTTATTTTTTTTTTCATATTATTGCATTGTCAACGACCTTTGACAGGTGTGCAAAGTTTGAATCAAATCTGATCGTTCAAAGTGTGGTTTTTTTTTATTTTTTTTATTTCTTTCCATTTTTTTTTATTTTTTTTTTCATATTATTGCATTGTCATCGACCTTTGACAGGTGTGCAAAGTTTGAATCAAATCTGATCGTTCAAAGTAGGACAAAATCGAGCTCAAAGGGGTCGGTTACATACATACATACATACATACATACATACATACATACAGGTGAAGCTAATAAAAGCGTTATAAAAATAAAAGTATTTTAGGGGCAAATGTTTGTTGCTTCATTATTTATACAATGAAGTAGGTATAGACGGAAAGTCTTGAAAGATTTAAATCTCTGCATATAAAAATTGATCATACAGAAACCCAATTGTTATTCATGCAGTCGAACCTAGTAGATATCGTTTCTCATGAATTCAAACAGACCCTCAGTGTAACAAGCAAACTACGTCGAATTGCCTTCACACGGCCGTACCAAGCTCCCATTTATAGTCAGTGCCCGATATCTGTCGGTCACCGCACAGTGCCGTAACCACCGTAACGTTACATGTGCTCCACTGACCCATGGTTTACCATGTTAATGTTACGTAAGCACACGCAGACACTCGGCCAGTATATCCTCTAGATAAGAGGTTCCCAACCTTTTATTTCTCATAGACCACTTTCAAAAATTATCTGTTTCCTGTGGTGTGATGTGGCCTGCAGCTACATTTTTACTTTATTCCCAGTCGACAAAAAATATGGACGTAAGATCTAACTATGGACATTTGCGTTGTGTCTGAGTTTCTACTACAAATTAACTAGTTTTCGATAAAAGTCGCTAAGCTTCTTAAAATATGATCTGCCTCCAATTGATACGTGAAGTCAAGTCAACATTTTAGATCTTTACTATCAAACCAGATATATTTTCGTGGACCCCCGCTTACGAATGTTAAACCCTCATTTTATTGTCACGCCATCGTAGACCCCCATCGAGTCTACTGTGGACCACTGGGGGTCCACCTGGACCACGTTGGGAATCAATCGTCTAGATGGATGGATGTATACCTATAACTATTTAGATCGATATGCGTACGTATCTCTTTGCGAAGAATTTCAACACGCAGAGATTTAAATCTTTCGTGACGTTCTGTCCATACCTACATCATGGCTGATATTATATCAAATAATGTACCCTAGCCAGTGACGTAGGTATCTGACTGGCGTAGGTATCACTGGATAGGTATAGATCAAAGGCCCTGGGGCAATAAACAAACTGGGGCCACAACTTAACTATTTTTAATAAAAAAATAAAAAAAATGAAAAGACTGACATGGCTGAAACTGCTGGAACGATTTTGATGGAATTTCTATGGGACCAATCTGGAAATATAACATGTCAGGTAAAAATATTTTTCAAATCGGCTCTTATATAACGAAATAAAGCGATAACAAATATTTATAAAAATGCAACCGAATTAAGAACCTCCTCCTTTTTATTTGAAGTTAAAAATCGATTCTTCCGTATTCGTTGTGTTCCGAATTTAACGTACTCCAGATTTGTAAGTCAGAGTCCGAAGGGCCCCTGAGCTTGAGGGCCCCGGGGCACTGTTCCGTCTAGTCTTCCGGTAACTACGTCACTACCCGATCTGGCTATAAATCAATTGGAGCTGAGGTCTATCTCTGTTTGGTAATATTTTGCACGAGTGATTATCTTACAAACGCATTCATCTATTTATGTAAAGAGAGATTCGATTTCTATTAGGACTCTAGAGACTAACCAACTGAAACGTTATAGGACTAATTAAGGGGTTTGAGTTCCGTGACGAGACAAATGCTGACTTGTTTAGGCCTGCGAGTTCTGGGACTATGGCAGAGCACGGCCGTAGCCTTGATGCCGTAGTCTGGATTACGATGTCCTATATTTTTTTTAACTCAGCATCAAAATTAAACGATTCTCCCAATTGTTTAGCCACGTACTGGATTCCCATAGTCAAGTTTGAAAACAGGTAAGTACTATTATTTGTCGGACAAATAGGTAGGTACCTACTTTTGTTTCCCTGTAGCACTGTGAGTTTCATTCGCTGACCTAACTCAATCTCTTTCACATCATTTATGAAAATTTACCTATTCTCATTGAAGGTTGAGTTTGAAACTCATTCGTAAATCGATGAAAACTTCTTGGATTTAAAGACCTGCACACAGGCGATGGTTATCAGCTGAAACCTCAGAATGCTGAAACGCAGTCAAATATCGCTGTCATATTTGACAGCGGAAGTAAACATAACCCATAAATACCTATGGCACAATTTACACAAAGTCTAAATATGACACAACAATGTGTCGATACCTCAAACTTAGTACAAACTTCGTAAGAATGTGGCGAAGATATTGTTGAGGTTGACGGTCGCGTCCAATACTCAACTCTACTTACTTGGTACGTAAACTATAAAGTATAAACTGTTCAAGTTGTCTCGCGGTGTTGAACCGCGGCTAACATAGTTGTCATCGTTATATCATCATCATCAGCCTGAAGAAGTCTACTTCTTCTTCTTATCGTGTTACTGATTCTTTCGAACCAAGTGTGGTGAAAGGATTTTAAGAAGCCTACTGCTGTAGACTTACCAAAAGCTCTGTCTGGCTCTGGCTCTGGTTTTGAGTCTGTGGCAGTGCTCACCAGAGTATTATACTGCGTGTGTCACATTTCGACGTAGGATTTATTTAGTCAACACTCACACAGACTCAAAACCAGAGCCAGAAAGACCTTGTGGACATTTAAACATGTGCTTTAACTACAGTTAATATGAATTGGAGTGTTTCTTTAAAGATGTGTGCAGCTTTTAAAACTCTTTGAAACACAAAAAGATCTATGTTTTTTTGGTTAGATCAAGACATGCGTGAATAAAGACCCAAGCCAATATGCATATACCTATAAAAAGAGCATTTGACGGTATTTGATGTATAGCAGCTCTGTTTACAAATCGAGCTGTAAATACTTTATTCCCAATTCCTTCTAACAGCCATTACAAAACTTCGCAAAGCGTAATAAGCTACCTCCATTCGTAAGCCAGACTTTCGAAGTCAAGAATCGGTGGAGCTCCCATTTCACTCGTATGATTTACACGCTCTGCCGACTATCCCTATCCTTTTTGTAAAGTAAGCTAAGTAGCTACGGAGTGCTTCTACGAATAATAAATCGCATACAGTATTAGTAAATCAGCGTATCGTTGGGCTTGCAACTTTTTTTTACGCTTTTGTGGCTAGCAGCCTTGTTGTGTAAGTCATAGTGGAAGAAAACTTTGGAAATCACACCTTGTTATTTGGACTTTGGGACAGCACCCCTGGTGTTGTTGGTGTCTATGGGCGACGGTGACCGCTTACCATCAGGTGGGCCGTAAGCTAGTTTGTCTATCTTTTAAATAAAAAAAAAAAACATATTCAGAATAGTTATAAAAAAAGTTTTATAAATAATAATTAGGACAATCCACACAACACTATCTAGCCCCAAATACAAGCAGAGCTATGGGAATCAGACAGCTGACAAAACGTTTTTTTTTGTAAATACATTCTAAAAATACAATATAACGCCCAGACAGAAAACAAACATCTGCGTTCACCCCAAAAATTATTTGTTCTTGGTGGAGATCGAACCCACGCCCTCCAAAGCAGAAGGCAGAGGTACTACCAACTGAGCTATGAGGGTAACTTAAACTAACTAAGGTTAACTACTGAGCCACTAACTAGCTGGGACGTAAGGGGTGCAAGTTTAATTCCCATTACTGCTAGTAACCTGTGTTCGTTTTGAGGGGGGACGATTTTGGTGTCATGGTACTGGTTTAGGTACTGATTGATAGGAACCATTAAACACAGCATAAATCTTAACGCGTGTTGGTGAAGGTAGTAGCTACAACCAACGCATTAATTATGGTTTGTAACTGACTTCAACTGAAATTGCGAAAAATGACACGGTGAATACAGATATGTAGGCCTACCATGAGCACTGTCTGGCTCTGTCTCTGGTTCTGGTTTTGAGCCTGTGTTGACTAAATAAATCCTACGTCAAAACGTCACACACACATATATAATGCACTGGTGAGCACTCACACAGACTCAAAACCAGAGACAGAGACAGACAGTGCATGGTAGGCCTAACGACCGCTGATAGAGGAGAATGGAACATGTTGTGTCGAACCCACATAAAGTAGTATAAAGGAAGGAAGAAGAAGAAGAATGTTTACTATCGCATATCTTCGTCATTTATGATCCGATTCAAAGTCTTGTTTTTTTACCTGGAAGGTTCAAAATCGTTTCTACAGTTTGGGCATGAAAGTGACCATGTCGGTTTCTCAAGTTGTTTAAATCTATGGTTATGTGTAGTATATTTCGTGACGCCCAGATTTTCTCGCCGTTTGTTATACTTTGACAGAGTACCAACTAACAGCCTCGTAAAAATGAATTTTTGAATAGTCTTTACAAATACGAACACTTTCAGAAATACCGCTCCAAAGGCTAAGTGAATTGTTTCTCACGTGGTCAGTCCAATACGTGTGTGTTAGCCGACAGCTACTAATTGTAGATGGACATTATCACGTACTAGCGGCAAGTTGCTTACCGCTTCGCAAAATACATGGCAGTTTTATTGAAGTTAGTACGTACGGATTTTCAAAAACATATTTCTAGTATTCAAAAGTTTTAAAGATTTTTATTTACAAAAACGTGCCTGCAAAGTCATTTAGGAGGATGGTAAGGTACTACCTTACATCAGGTGAGCCATATTGCTCGTTAAGTCAAGCAAGTTCCATAAAAAACTGATTTGGGTGTACCTTCGAAAAGTTTCTTTTTTGGTTTTTATTTCGAAAGAAAGTAAACTATCTAGAATACTTATTATACGAATAGGGACTAGAATACTTATTATACGGTAGGGATTACCAACTCACGCTTAAATACTTATTATAGTCATTGAGACGCAACAATACTAGCAATTACTGCAATTATTATTATTTTCAAGGTACTTACTGTTCTCTATATTTATTTCCGGTTCGGACAAAACTTTGAAGACTGTTTTTTGTTGTTCTAATAAACTAAAAATAGCAAATTGTATAGCGAGAATATTTTTTGGGATTTCTCTTAATTTCCGAGTCCCTCATACCAACAGGTCTCATAAACACCCTGTAAAAAATAATCCAAGTGACCTATTTTCTAAATCTGATCGTTCAAAGTAGGACAAAATCGAGCTCAAAGGGGTCGGTTACATACATACATACATACATACATACATACAGGTGAAGCTAATAAAAGCGTTATAAAAATAAAAGTATTTTAGGGGCAAATGTTTGTTGCTTCATTATTTATACAATGAAGTAGGTATAGACGGAAAGTCTTGAAAGATTTAAATCTCTGCATATAAAAATTGATCATACAGAAACCCAATTGTTATTCATGCAGTCGAACCTAGTAGATATCGTTTCTCATGAATTCAAACAGACCCTCAGTGTAACAAGCAAACTACGTCGAATTGCCTTCACACGGCCGTACCGAGCTCCCATTTATAGTCAGTGCCCGATATCTGTCGGTCACCGCACAGTGCCGTAACCACCGTAACGTTACATGTGCTCCACTGACCCATGGTTTACCATGTTAATGTTACGTAAGCACACGCAGACACTCGGCCAGTATATCCTCTAGATAAGAGGTTCCCAACCTTTTATTTCTCATAGACCACTTTCAAAAATTATCTGTTTCCTGTGGTGTGATGTGGCCTGCAACTACATTTTTACTTTATTCCCAGTCGACAAAAAATATGGACGTAAGATCTAACTATGGACATTTGCGTTGTGTCTGAGTTTCTACTACAAATTAACTAGTTTTCGATAAAAGTCGCTAAGCTTCTTAAAATATGATCTGCCTCCAATTGATACGTGAAGTCAAGTCAACATTTTAGATCTTTACTATCAAACCAGATATATTTTCGTGGACCCCCGCTTACGAATGTTAAACCCTCATTTTATTGTCACGCCATCGTAGACCCCCATCGAGTCTACTGTGGACCACTGGGGGTCCACCTGGACCACGTTGGGAATCAATCGTCTAGATGGATGGATGTATACCTATAACTATTTAGATCGATATGCGTACGTATCTCTTTGCGAAGAATTTCAACACGCAGAGATTTAAATCTTTCGTGACGTTCTGTCCATACCTACATCATGGCTGATATTATATCAAATAATGTACCCTAGCCAGTGACGTAGGTATCTGACTGGCGTAGGTATCACTGGATAGGTATAGATCAAAGGCCCTGGGGCAATAAACAAACTGGGGCCACAACTTAACTATTTTTAATAAAAAAATAAAAAAAATGAAAAGACTGACATGGCTGAAACTGCTGGAACGATTTTGATGGAATTTCTATGGGACCAATCTGGAAATATAACATGTCAGGTAAAAATATTTTTCAAATCGGCTCTTATATAACGAAATAAAGCGATAACAAATATTTATAAAAATGCAACCGAATTAAGAACCTCCTCCTTTTTATTTGAAGTTAAAAATCGATTCTTCCGTATTCGTTGTGTTCCGAATTTAACGTACTCCAGATTTGTAAGTCAGAGTCCGAAGGGCCCCTGAGCTTGAGGGCCCCGGGGCACTGTTCCGTCTAGTCTTCCGGTAACTACGTCACTACCCGATCTGGCTATAAATCAATTGGAGCTGAGGTCTATCTCTGTTTGGTAATATTTTGCACGAGTGATTATCTTACAAACGCATTCATCTATTTATGTAAAGAGAGATTCGATTTCTATTAGGACTCTAGAGACTAACCAACTGAAACGTTATAGGACTAATTAAGGGGTTTGAGTTCCGTGACGAGACAAATGCTGACTTGTTTAGGCCTGCGAGTTCTGGGACTATGGCAGAGCACGGCCGTAGCCTTGATGCCGTAGTCTGGATTACGATGTCCTATATTTTTTTTAACTCAGCATCAAAATTAAACGATTCTCCCAATTGTTTAGCCACGTACTGGATTCCCATAGTCAAGTTTGAAAACAGGTAAGTACTATTATTTGTCGGACAAATAGGTAGGTACCTACTTTTGTTTCCCTGTAGCACTGTGAGTTTCATTCGCTGACCTAACTCAATCTCTTTCACATCATTTATGAAAATTTACCTATTCTCATTGAAGGTTGAGTTTGAAACTCATTCGTAAATCGATGAAAACTTCTTGGATTTAAAGACCTGCACACAGGCGATGGTTATCAGCTGAAACCTCAGAATGCTGAAACGCAGTCAAATATCGCTGTCATATTTGACAGCGGAAGTAAACATAACCCATAAATACCTATGGCACAATTTACACAAAGTCTAAATATGACACAACAATGTGTCGATACCTCAAACTTAGTACAAACTTCGTAAGAATGTGGCGAAGATATTGTTGAGGTTGACGGTCGCGTCCAATACTCAACTCTACTTACTTGGTACGTAAACTATAAAGTATAAACTGTTCAAGTTGTCTCGCGGTGTTGAACCGCGGCTAACATAGTTGTCATCGTTATATCATCATCATCAGCCTGAAGAAGTCTACTTCTTCTTCTTATCGTGTTACTGATTCTTTCGAACCAAGTGTGGTGAAAGGATTTTAAGAAGCCTACTGCTGTAGACTTACCAAAAGCTCTGTCTGGCTCTGGCTCTGGTTTTGAGTCTGTGGCAGTGCTCACCAGTGTATTATACTGCGTGTGTCACATTTCGACGTAGGATTTATTTAGTCAACACTCACACAGACTCAAAACCAGAGCCAGAAAGACCTTGTGGACATTTTAACATGTGCTTTAACTACAGTTAATATGAATTAAAGTGTTTCTTTAAAGTTGTGTGTAGCTTTTTAAACTCTTTGAAACACAAAAAGATCTATGTTTTTTTGGTTAGATCAAGACATGCGTGAATAAAGACCCAAGCCAATATGCAGGTACAAAAAGAGCATTTGACGGTATTTGATGTATAGCAGCTCTGTTTACAAATCGAGCTGTAAGTACTTTATTCACAATTCCTTCTAACAGCCATTACAAAACTTCGCAAAGCGTAATAAGCTACCTCCATTCGTAAGCCAGACTTTCGAAGTCAAGAATCGGTGGAGCTCCCATTTCACTCGTATGATTTACACGCTCTGCCGACTATCCCTATCCTTTTTGTAAAGTAAGCTAAGTAGCTACGGAGTGCTTCTACGAATAATAAATCGCATACAGTATTAGTAAATCAGCGTATCGTTGGGCTTGCAACTTTTTTTTACGCTTTAGTGGCTAGCAGCCTTGTTGTGTAAGTCATAGTGGAAGAAAACTTTGGAAATCATATTCAGAATAGTTATAAAAAAAGTTTTATACAAAATAAATAATAATTAGGACAATCCACACAACACTATCTAGCCCCAAATACAAGCAGAGCTATGGGAATCAGACAGCTGACAAAACGTTTTTTTTTGTAAATACATTCTAAAAATACAATATAACGCCCAGACAGAAAACAAACATCTGCGTTCACCCCACAAATTATTTGTTCTTGGTGGAGATCGAACCCACGCCCTCCAGAGCAAAAGGCAGAGCTACTACCAACTGAGTGTTAGCGATTATTTATTGAAATACGATTAATCAACGCTTACGCGTTATTAAGTGCTATTATGACTATCCATAAACCACGTGGACTTTACTTTATAAACACGTGATTTATGGAAATGGTTTGATGCAGGTACTTGTAATAATTATTTTGAATTAATATTATAATTACAAGAATGTTATCATTAATTTTAAGTGAACACTTTAATTTGTAAAATATGAAAACAGTTGCTTTTGGCTGGCAGCCGCCATCTTGTTGTTTACGACTGTGTTGGTATAAAGGTAGATGGCGGCTGTCCCAGCGACAGTTTTGGTCTACCCGTCGTCCTGACAAGTTCTAGTTATGGCTCCATGATGTTACCCTGTTATGCAAAACCTGCATATAAAAGCTAAGTACCTACCAATTGTTATTAAATTAAGTATTCAGTTGTATCAGTGCTTATTAATGGTTAATAAATATGATTATTGTTTAATAAAGTTTGTTTCACTAACACGTGGCAACATTTCAGAAGTGCGAATCGAACCAAAAAAATAAATAAATAGTTAAACTACCTACCGTCCGATCTTTTTTTTTTTTTAGCACTGTGGCTTATTCGCTTTGAACACTTTAAGTGTAGTATTTTATTATATTATATACTATTTTCTTTTAAATAAACCTTACGTTACCCTCTCAAAAGCTGAACTTTTGATAAATAGTACACCAAGGCTAGAGTTAAGCTTAGCTGGTATTCAATTCAATCGTTAGTGCATGCCCACATCACGTTTTTGGTTTGTTCTGATAACATAGGGTTTGGCTACAAAATAAAAATGGGAGCCATATCATTACATTTTAATTGTGTTTGCCTTGGACAAAATTCTGTGCGCGTGTTTAAACATTTTTCAGCAGCCACGACGACCAGCGTGCCTGTGTCGACGGTGAGCAACGCGCCAACGAGCGTGCCAGCAGCCACGACAAGCAGCGTGCCTGTGTCAACGGTGAGCAGCGCGCCAACGAGCGTGCCAGCAGCCACGACAAGCAGCGTGCCTGTGTCGACGGTGAGCAGCGCGCCAACGAGCGTGCCAGCAGCCACGACAAGCAGCGTGCCTGTGTCGACGGTGAGCAGCGCGCCGACGAGCGTGCCAGCAGCCACGGCAAGCAGCGTGCCTGTGTCGACGGTGAGCAGCGCGCCAACGAGCGTGCCAGCAGCCACGACAAGCAGCGTGCCTGTGTCGACTGTGAGCAGCGCGCCGACGAGCGTGCCAGCAGCCACGACAAGCAGCGTGCCTGTGTCGACGGTGAGCAGCGCGCCGACGAGCGTGCCAGCAGCCACGGCAAGCAGCGTGCCTGTGTCGACGGTGAGCAGCGCGCCAACGAGCGTGCCAGCAGCCACGACAAGCAGCGTGCCTGTGTCGACGGTGAGCAGCGTGCCGACGAGCCACGACATGCAGCGTGCTTGTGGCCATGATGAGTAGCGCGTCAAACAGCGAGCCTGCAACGACATCGAGCAGCGTGCCTGCGGTCACGATGAGCTGTACACCCACCATCATGCCAGCAGCCACTACGAGGAGTATGCCAGCAGCCGCGACAAAAGCAGGTCTTCTCTATCCGTCTTGTTTTTCTTTATTAGTCTTATCACTCTTGACAGAGTGGTCGTGGTCGCCATGATGGGGCAGTGGCTCGCTTGACAATCTTCTGATTCACGCACCGCTGCTCTTCTGGCGCATTTGTTAAGGGCATCTATGGCTGCCCTTATTTGGTCAGTCTATCCCATGGGTAATCTGCCGAGAACTCTTTTACCCGCAAACCTCTTCAGCGCCCCATTTCGAGAGCATCTTCCGTTTCTCACTATCCCGCAGAGTCAAATTCAAATTCAGTTATCTTTGCAATCACTAGCATAGCATTACATAATTATCCAATGCACTATACTACGTACTATAAAAAATTAGAAAATGGAGATCAAGGATGACTAAAACTAAAATGACTTTGAAAACATTTGTACAATCAATAAACCAATATAAGAAAACAAAAAAATATGTACCCGCTTAGGCGGTATTAAAAATAAACAATCAAATATTACATAAATGTTAGCAGTAACCATGATCAAAATATTATTAATTATATGATTAAAAAAAAATGTATGTATGTATCAGCTATCTAGTTCCCATAGTACAAGCTCAATTTGGGGCTAAATAGTGTTGTGTGAATTATTGTCCACAATATTTATTTATTTATTCACATATTAGTCAAGTGTCAAGTTACATATTATTCAAGTTTACATAATGCATATTATTTACATATTGCATATTATTTACATATTACATATTATTTACATATAGCATTATTATTTACATATTAGTCAAGTTTGCTCATGACAATAGGTAGTGTCTCTTGTAATTATATATTCTTATTATTCTTATCTCTCTATAGTAATTCTGGTAGGCACGCCGTTGAGTGATCACACTTTGAGCTAAGATATCAAGTAAAGTTAGTTAAAATGCCACCGAAAAAGTTAGTATTGATGGTATTGAAGCGGGCTTAGATTTATTAATTGTTCCTGATGCACCATGCATATTCGGTTATTAATTGGGTGGAATTTTACCGAGCATAAATATATTGCAGTATTTTATAGGTTTTCGATTATTTAGGTATTGCCATAATAAGTAAAGTTAACATTATTTTTACCGATAGCGTTAAAGTATTTGAAATCACTTTAGTTGATGTTTACATTGATGCATCACTCCACAGCTGACAAAATTCATGAAGTTCAATCTTTATCTTCTTCATTTCCTTGTTAAAAAAAAATCGAATAGTAAAGTCATAGTGGGTAGTTTTGTGCGTTCCGGCTCATTAGGTAGCGAGCGCATACGCTGCGCCGATCAGAGCGCCGGTGGACTTATCACAGAGATCGCTTTGAAGCGTCATAAGGCTGGGTTAGTCTGGGTGCCGGTTTCACGCAACTACCCTTAAAGCTTAGTAAAAGACAGTGTTAGGTTTTTTTATTAATGCCGCCAACACCACATTTTGCGTCTGCAATGCTTTATTTTGGAAATTATCGCGAAAGGGCACATTATCATTGATGGTATTTCTTCTACACCTCCTGTAATCCCTAAAATATATTTTCGTTGCTTTTGGTCTGACGGCTGAAGGAGGTAACCATATGCAGAATGACTGGTTATAATTATCAACGTATATGAATGAATTAATGAGTGAGTGATTTGCGAAAACAAGGAACCACACTAATAATAATAACTAAACTCCTACTGCAACAATAGGCATGACGACTAATTTTCAAAATCTCTTCTATCATATTCAGAAGTATCTATTATGTCTAAAATATATCATATTTATGTAAAAAATTAAGGGTTTTGTGCAACAAAAGAACATTTAAATTAAAATTTTCAAATTCACGCTAAAACGCTCGCTGGTGTCATGACGTAATTCGCTCTGACCGGTGTTTAAGCTATCATGGCGAATTGTTGTATTTTGTAGATTTATTTTAACAAATAAATTATTAATCTCGACAGTAATAAGAGAATAAATACATTTTTCAAAATCTTTGAATCCTTTTCATTAGATCAGATAAATATTTTGGCGGTACTTGATTACTGTCTTCATGCCTATTCTATGTGGGCTTGTGTATCGCAAAAATGGGCTCTGACTCAGCATAATTCTGGCAGGTTTACAACTAACGCTGGTCTTCCGTCAGTATAGCAGACCACTGCTGGACGTAGATTATTTTATTGATCAGAAAAATATTTAATTTTATACAAATAGGAATGATACTTACCAAAATCTACACAGTACAACCCTAGTATCCTGCCAAGGTCTCAAGTGGTTAAAGTAGTTACAGAATACTTACAAATAAAAGAAACAACACAGAATAGTACTTAATAGAAAAATAATGAAAAGAAAAAAAAAACGAGTAGCGTAAAGAAAGTTGCGTAGGTGTCTCCCAAGTCACGGGTCACTGAGCGCACGTTTTTCTCCTCCAGTGCTCTCCAGCTACCTACTTCTCGCAGATTGTCGCTACACCTTGCTGGAGGGCTTCCTACACTAAGCTTTCTCTAGCGCGGTCTGCACTCTATTATTCATTTGCTCACGTACAGACCAACGTTAGCGTTATATAATACTTTAAAAAATAAAATCAAAAGCAAATCAAAAATGTATTTACTCAGTAGAATCGAAAGGATCACTTTGAAACATTTTAAAGCTAGGTGAGTCTAGGTGCCAGTTCCTAGCCTAGAAGAACAGGCAACTATTTACGGCCTGGTTCCTACCGTCTGTTCGATACGATCCTTTTCCAAATCTAAAATAATAGAAGTGAAGTTCCAGTGTGGTGCCACTTCACTTAGTGAGACGTATGCAATAATACAAAAGCAAAATTTTAAAAACAGACTACGCTTTAAATTAATAATGAAGTACCCACACAGCTGCATAAAAATAAGATACGAAAACAGTAGGTACAGACATTGCAAATTGACATGTTAGCTTCATGAAATGCTCCTGCTCTGAGCCACAACTCTATTCCGGTTACCAATAATGATCCTCTCTAATATATTATTATATAATCACTAGCAGTTGGTGACCGAGCTTTGCTCGATATTTTTTATTGTTAATTTGTATTTTTAAGAAATCATAAGAGTCATATTATCTTTATTGGCTTATTCTTACTGAACAACGCCATCTGCTAGATATGCTTGCAGTTAGTTGCTCACAATCTTCAATAGATGGCAGGAGCAGTCACATATTCAGTTTATGTTGGAGGAGCAGTCACATATTCGTATTAAACTCGGGGTGAAATAATCATTTTCTTAAAATGAATCCTGGCTAGATCGCTTTATCGCCCCCGAAAACCCCTTATATACTGGATTTCGTGAAAATCGTTGGCGCAGTTTCTGAGTTCCTAAATATATAGGTATATTCAGGATTTTCTCGTTTGAGGGTGTAAGATATTATTAGTGAATTATTTAAAACTCTTAAGCAGTCTAAATGAAGAGAACAAATCAATAATCAAGTTAAAACTTGCCAAATAAGCTTAGAAAGGGCTTTATGACAAATAAAATAGGCCCCGATTCAGTGTTTCGAGAGTATTGCCATAGGTATCAATCGAAGATACACCACTCACGTAAACCAAAGGCAACAGACTCTACCATCGTAGCGGTTCACAGAATGAAGCCATGGATTGAACGGTCAATAGAGCCTGGGTTATAATCATATTCTTTTGAATTACGAATATGTCCGCAGTTATTACAACCTCAAACTAATAGCTGTCTAAATAGACTAAAATGCCTTCTGGAATGAGACCGGCGTTGGTATCGACTTTATAATACCCTCTGGATCAAAATCCGGCGTTAGGTATCGACTTTTTAATACCCTCTAGACTAAACTCAGGCGTTGGTATCGACTTTATTATATACCCTCCGGACTAAAATCCGGCGTTGGCATAGTCTTTATTATATACCCTCTGGACTGAAATCCGGCGTTGGTATCGTTTTATTATATACCCTCTGGAGTAAAATCCGGCGTTGGTATCGCTTTTGTTATATACCCTCTGGAGTAAAATCCGGCGTTGGTATCGCTTTTATTATATACCCTCTGGACTAAAATCTGGCGTTGGTATCGCTTTTGTTATTCAGTATTCAGTATATTTATTGCCTTATTAAGCATGTAAATTTAACAGTGTCAGATCCTGGAACTAGTTTTTGAATCAATACATAATTTACCCTGTAAGGATGTTGCAATACGGTAAAAGCTGACCGATTTGACTATAATCACGCAGATTTTAAGCAGGTCTAGCATAAAATGATAAAAAAGGGGTAGTTATAATTAACGTTATTCTTTTCGTTCGTCGTTAAAGAACTCGTCTAGTGTGTAGTAAGTTTTTTTTTGTAGAAGCATCTCTTCAAGGTTTTATTCAAAAATCCAATTTTTCTAGAAGTTTGTTTTTCCGGAATCTTGATGTATATTTTAACCGCCATAACATTTGGTCCCGAGCTATGTATCCTTAAGTTAGATGTTGGCACTAGGTTATGCCCGTACCTATATACCCTTATTATATACCCTCTGGATTTAAATCCGGCGTTGGAATCGCTTTTATAATATACCCTCTGGACTAAACTCCAGCGTTGGTTGGTATCGCTTTTATAATAATTATACCCTCTGGACTAAAATCCGGCGTTGGTATCAATTTAACAATACCCTCTGGATTATGTCCGGCGTTGGTAAACTGTATACTTTCTTGTCTGTTATGTAATAATAGTTTTACTGAATAATTTGTAAGTAAACATTTCCTGTTGCGGAATCATTAGCGTAAGCTTGCATGGCTTGCGGAACAAACGTGTTCTGTAGGCGTCCTTAGCAAAAAAATTAATGAAGTAATAATGGTGAAAAGTGAAAATGCTCTATACGCACCATTACCATTGTAGACATAATATAATCACACATGATCATAACTATATTAGAAGAAAGTCTATATGCTTCATAACTGTAATGGTAGATATAATTACATAATTTACACTTATTATAAAATCTGTGAGGACACATTCTACAAGGTGTATCTAAATATGTGTACTATGCGAAGGTGGGGGGTTTCAGACCACAATGGTGATCAGTTGTGGGGGGGAGATAATTAAAAATTCCTATTTTCAGTTTCCCATACGAAAATATTTAATTTCATAATGCCTAAATAAATTGACAACCCTATCCTTGTAACCCCTTGACCCCTTGACCTACTACCTCTGTAGGTCTACTACTACTACCTACTACCTCTGTAGCTGAGTTTAGGGTTGTCACTTTGTATAAAGTCAGCTGTTCATGTTGAAACTTCGTTGCAGTTTTTTTCAGAGATACCAATCGAAGTTCGAAAAGTCGTTGAACAAAAGTTGTTCCCCGGGGGGTGGAAATTCACCCCCCTTCGGGATAGTACACATATTTTGATACACGTTGTATAATGGATGGCCGAACTGTTAGCGATTATTTATTGAAATACGATTAATCAACGCTTACGCGTTATTAAGTGCTATTATGACTATCCATAAACCACGTGGACTTTACTTTATAAACACGTGATTTATGGAAATGGTTTGATGCAGGTACTTGTAATAATTATTTTGAATTAATATTATAATTACAAGAATGTTATCATTAATTTTAAGTGAACACTTTAATTTGTAAAATATGAAAACAGTTGCTTTTGGCTGGCAGCCGCCATCTTGTTGTTTACGACTGTGTTGGTATAAAGGTAGATGGCGGCTGTCCCAGCGACAGTTTTGGTCTACCCGTCGTCCTGACAAGTTCTAGTTATGGCTCCATGATGTTACCCTGTTATGCAAAACCTGCATATAAAAGCTAAGTACCTACCAATTGTTATTAAATTAAGTATTCAGTTGTATCAGTGCTTATTAATGGTTAATAAATATGATTATTGTTTAATAAAGTTTGTTTCACTAACACGTGGCAACATGAGCTATAAGGGTAACTCAAACTAACTAAGGTTAACTACTTAGCCACTAACTAGCTGGGACGTAAGGGGTGCAAGTTTAATTCCCACTACTACTAGAAACCTGTGTTCGTTTTGAGGGGGGACGATTTTGGTGTCATGGTACTGGTTTAGGTACTGATTGATAGGAACCATTAAACACAGCATAAATCTAAACGCGTGTTGGTGGAGGTAGTAGCTACAACCAACGCATTTATTATGGTTTGTAACTGATGCCTTCAACTGAAAGTGCGAAAAATGACACGGGTAAGAAAGAGGTGAATACAGATATGTAGGCCTACCATGAGCACTGTCGGGCTCTGTCTCTGGTTCTGGTTTTAGTCTGTGTGAGTGTTGACTAAATAAATCCTACGTCAAAACGTCACACACACATATATAATGCACTGGTGAGCATTCAAAAAAAGCAGACTCAAAACCAGAGACAGAGCCAGACAGTGCATGGTAGGCCCTTAGGTAGGTAGGTATACTTTGACAGAGTACCAACTAACAGCCTCGTGAAAATGAATTTCTGAAAAGTCTTTACAAATACGAACACTTTCAGAAATACCGCTCCAAAGGCTAAGTGAATTGTTTCTCACGTGGTCAGTCCAATACGTGTGTGTTAGCCGACAGCTACTAATTGTCGATGGACATTATCACGTACTAGCGGCAAGTTGCTTACCGCTTCGCTAAATACATGGCAGTTTTATTGAAGTTAGTACGTACGGATTTTCAAAAACATGTTTCTAGTATTCAAAAGTTTTAAAGATTTTTATTTACAAAAACGTGCCGGCAAAGTCATTTAAGAGGATGGTAGGGTACTACCTTACATCAGGTGAGCCATATTGCTCGTTATGTCAAGCAAGTTCCATAAAAAACTGATTTGGGTGTACCTTCGAAAAGTTTCTTTTTTGGTTTTTATTTCGAGAGACAGTAAACTATCTAGAATACTTATTATACGAATAGGGACTAGAATACTTATTATACGGTAGGGATCACCAACTCACGCTAAAATACTTATTATAGTCATTGAGACATTTAAGTAGTAGTAGAGCTCTTTGTGATGGGCTCGTCCGGGGAAGTACTACCACCATGCCTATTTCTGCCGCGAAGCAGCATTGCTGTGTTTCAGTTTGAAGGGTGTGGGTGCCGGTGTAATTACTGGCACGTGAGGCTGAATATCTGTATGCCTCCAGTTGATGGACGCAGGGCAGTGCATCGTAGGGCGCGTTCCTGACGTGCGTGACCTGCGAGGCATTGCTTTGTTATAGGCGATGGTTACCACTTTACATCAGGTGGGCCATATGCTTGTTCCATCAGCTAGTTACATAAAAAAAAAAAAAAAAAAAAAAGACGCAACAATACTAGCAATTACTGCAATTATTATTATTTTCAAGGTACTTACTGTTCTCTATATTTATTTCCGGTTCCGACAAAACTTTGAAGACTGTTTTTTGTTGTTCTACTAAACTAAAAGTAGCAAATCGTATAGCGAGAATATTTTTTGGGATTTCTCTATCTCCTAATTTCCGACTCCCTCATACCAACAGGTCTCATAAACACCCTGTAAAAAATAATCCAAGTGACCTATTTTCTAATAAACAATAATTTCACACAATTCTCATCTTATCGATAAGTACCTACAGATTAGAGATCCGAAAAAAACTCTGAACGTCAGAACCCATCGGCATCGTAAAACAACAGCAAAGCTTTTTCTCCATTCCCGGAAATCCGGATAAGAGGGCTGCTAAAGGCAAAGCGTAAGGTAAACAAGAAATCTGAGCCTTTCACAAACTTTCCAAGGTTCTTTTACATCGCCGTGCTAGCTTTTATTGCTTGTGAACTTGAAGCGTTAGAACTATGAAGCCAACACGTTTCATAGATTTGACTTTTGTTTACTGCTAGAATTACTGTTCCCTGTTGATATTTAACTAGATTATAGAGGAAGGTACTACAATGGTGCCTAATGCATGTAAATGAAAGGTACTTTCAAAGAATACTCATTGGGTGAAGTAAAAAAAAAAACAATAAAACCTCTACGGTGCCTGGGGTTAACCAATCATGGGTTTATTTTGGTATGAAACGGGATACTGACGCTATTAGAAGGATTATCATGACTGTAAGATTTTTTATAATATCTTAAAAGATGTCGGCCCAGTGAGATACTTATTTATATAATACTCGTAGCACTGAGCGAAAACAAATCAGTTATGAGGAGACCTCAGCAGATAGTGTAACATGAGCAACGATGTAACTGTTACCAAGCCCGAGGTAAATATACAGATCCGGCACTTGTATGTGGTACAGATGTTACTAAGTACACAGCACTGTGAACAGTGCTTCCTCTCGAAGCTTCAACCCGGAAAACAGCAATTTATGAATGGAGATCACAACGCAAGCAGAACTCAGCTATTTCAAAGAGGCACACAATTCCTAAACATGATGTATTTGACTACAACATAAATTAACTAGAACAATACAGGGTTATTCATTATAAGCTGCAAATACTCAGGATTAGGTTATACAAATAAAACAAAAAATATTTATGAAATGATTTTTTAAAGTTTTGTTACGAAAATCCCGAGAAAATCGATGAAGATTATCTTTTCGGATAATTGGCGCGTTGTTACATCTAAAGTAAATTATTATCTATATAAATTATTAATCTCAAAAGCTTATAGATTCCATGTTTGGGTGAAATGTAGCATTTGCATAATATAGAATATACTGTCCTAGTTCAATTAGTACAAGAGACGGGACCAAATATACCATTAAATGTTATACCGGTTCAGCAAGTCGATTGAGTCAGGGTTCCCGTTTAAATTTTAAACTTAAACTTACAGCAAACTGTTTAGTCAGAGTCAAGCTGAGAGTATACAGTATGACCAGTTTTAAGGGAGCTCCAGTAAATAAACTCGAGTTTGTTCTTAATCTGGGATCGAATGCGGTAGAGCTGCCGGTACAATTCAACTTACTACAAAATGGAGATAATCTATTGATATAGTTAATGTTCGAATATTGGGAAAATTATCTACTACCCCTCACCCACGGCTTTGCTTATGCAGAAATTGAAAAAAACGCTGGTTTGCATGGTCGCTAATAATAATTTTATATCTATATCTTAAGCCATAGAATATCTTAAACCTTTAAACGAGAAAATCTTGTATATATATATATACAAGTTGTATATATATAGGATCTCGGAAACTGAGCCAACGATTTTCATGAAATTAAGTATACAGAGGGTTTCGGAGGCGATAAATCGATCTAGCTAGGATTCATTTTCAGAAAATGAGTCTGTTCGTTAAAAAAAACTAAAAACATAAACTGAATATGTGACTGCTCCTGCCATCTGACGATTGTGAGCAACTAACTGCAAGCATGTCCAGCAGATGGCGTTGTTCATTAAAAATTAACCAGTAAAGATGATGTAGGACTCTTATGATTTCTTAAAAATACAAATTAACGAAAAAAATTCCGAGCGAAGCTCGGTTACCAACTGCTAGTACAAATAAAAGAATATCCAAAGCTTCATATCTTTTTACTAAACCTAGCATCGAATACGTACATAATATTGTTTTACCGACCAATAGCGCTTACAAAGTATATCAAAATATTATGATAAGATATAATTAGAAAATTTGATACGGTTGTTTATTTTGTAACAGTAACATACAAGTTGCTTACTACGCGCTATACCAAGTAAATAACTATGAATAGCTTCGTTATCTTCAGTATCGTATTATAAACGAAACGGCTATTCTAAGACCACCATCAATAAATTATATCATGCGGTAGTCTGTTATTTTTTTGTCCACTCTGAAATCATAGTCAGGTTTTTATGGAAACGTTGCACTTACTCTACAGAACTACAACAAATACAAGGACCACATCCTTATATTCTTGCTAAAATTAAATAATAATGGATCATGTAAATTATTTTCAGAAAAAAAAAGAAGCGTTTGCCCTGCAGCGGGCCAAGATAGGCTGATAACGAAAATCGAAAATATCACCGTGGCTCCGCTAGATAACGGACGCCGCATTTTTGGAAACAGTACCCTTATTCTGAGATGTTTCTCATTTGTATGGAGAAATGATGTGACAACTTGTTTCGATTGTTTCTACGTAACGTACTGTTGTCGTTTCATAATTTTTCCATACAAATGAGAGAGAGACATAGGCGAAACGAATGGTTCAAATCGAGTAGAGCTCAGAATAAGCTTACAGCCCCATAAGTGAGTTATCAGTATTGAGATCAAATGGAAAATTGTGTAAGCCTCAGGGCTGCGAGACTGCAAAAGCCTGCAAAGGTTAGAGTTATGTTATTCAAGTTACAAAACACAAAAAATATCAATCTAGAGGTCTCCGGTTCATGACAACTGACAATTACGGCAAACGATAAGCCTGAATTTCATAATAATTTTATCCCATAATTAAATTCTAAATGTGTTGATCCCAAAATGACTGAATCACACGATAACAGGATAATAAAGTACCGAACTATGTAGTATATAGTATCAAACTTTTTTATACACTTGAATATGAACAGACGTTGTTAGAAAAAGCCTCTTCAAGACATTTCAGTTGACCTTTATTGGCTGTTATATTGACGTATAGATAGATAATCTACATTCATTCAAAATTTCATTGAAATCCGTACAGCTGTTTTGAAGATGAACACTTGCTTGCATAAGTTTTTTTGCATAAATTTATATCCAGTGGAAAAGACTTTTTAGTCATTTGCGTGATCTATAGGTAATTACTGCTCTAAGAGCAAGTCTCTTTGCGTCTATCTGGCGGACGTAAAAACGAGCTAGTTAGGAGTACACCAACAGCTTGTTAACTGTAACTCAACTTGTTAATTTTGTTGCGGAACGCAGTTAACGTTTGTCACAATTGAAACTTTTGATATACGGAATTCGGTGAACATACTGAATTCCACCTGACGAATATATTGAGAAAAAACAACAGAAAAACAATAAGTAATAATTTTATTTCTTAGGCAAGGTAGATCTAGAGTTATCTAAGTAGATCTCTGAGGAGTCGGATCAAAATAAGATAAGACTAAGAAAAAACAAAATGCTAAGAAGATTTGATTTAAAGTATTTGTTAATATATAAAATAGAAGTCCACAATATTTATTTAAAGCTCTTATTTTCAGAAAAATACGGCTGGCTAGCATGGCTTGGCCATGAAGTGGGTTTTTCAAGTTTTTAAACTTTAATGTAAAACATACTAAAATTCCTTACACGTTGGAAACGTGAGATTCTTCGCCTACTTTATTTGGAAACAGTCATCCATGTTGGAGCCTCACCAAAATTATATATACGGTTTTACATTGGAGAAAAGTTACAAAGATAAGTTTGATTCTGGCAGGAATCCAGTTACATTGACATTTACAAAGTGTGCCAGAAATGCGAGATGCCTGTGCAGCAGAAATGTACACCAGTGTGCATTATGTATTCTAGCAAAATAAAAAACAAAACGCATATAAATAAATAAAATAAATGAATATTGTGGACAATTCACATAACACTACCCAGACCCAAACTAAGCAGAGCTTGTAATATGGGAACCGGATAGCTGATATAATACTTGTTTTTTTTTTTTTTTTGTAAATACATACTTAGAATACAATATAACACCCAGACAGAGAATAAACATTTATGTTAACCACACAAATATTTGTTCTCGGTGGGGATCGAACCCACGACCTACGGCGCAGAAGGCAGAGTTATAATAAACATTTGACATAGGTAAAGGTAAAAATACAAAACACGTTACACACAAACAAAGAAGACCACAAAGAACCTATTCGTTTAGTTTGATTTCCATAAGTGCTAGTAAACACAATAAAATAATAAAACATAACTATTATTATTTTTAAGTATACACGGTTTATACAAAAAAGAAAGAAACAAACATTTCTGTATTATTTCACTTAAAAAAGCGATACCCGCTCTTTAAAATCAAAGCTTTTGAATGTAGGGTGTCAATATTAACAGACAGCGGGATAGGGAGGCTGCAACGATTTTTGTTCCTAGGGGCGCGTTGGGGTGGGGTGCTATTAAATTGAAAGTTCTAGGGCACGGGCGCAATTAAAAAAACTAGACAAATCGGTCGCTGAAATGGTTAAACAACCCAATTTATCTAGATTATTACTTGTTATAGTTTTGTATAGCTATGATTTTTTTTATTTGCTTAGACTCGAACCCTTGTTAATACTATACTTTCCGATTATGTTTAGTAAATCTTCAAATAAACTCAAGTATTAAAATATAATATATCAGTATTTTAAATGCACTATTTTGTTACGAAAGAAGTTAAGAATTTTAAGTTTATTTGCAAACAAAATCGGAATTGCCAATTAAGTTTCAATTGACACAGTGTGTATAGAAATTTTCATCAAAAGCTCCTAAGAGTTTCAATAGTAAAGTTCATACGTATTTGAGAAAAATAAGGTTGCTTAGAAAATATCAAATCATGTTACTAATTGAGTGTCACAACCCACTGCGTCGGCTTACATTACTTATTAAATACAGAAACGTAGCTCGAAAGTAGTTTACCTCGCTTTTTCTATGAAAGAAAGTCAAGACCTTCTCGCTGAGGTTTTCATTTCAAGTCTACGAAGGTGCTTTGTGACTCCACTCCCGTTTGCTGTGTTGTAAATGTTGCCCCACAGGCGGTCAAAGAGGGTTTTCATCTCAATAATTAGCCTTTTTTGTGAACAATCTTTGATGAAAAAGGTGTTTAGGAACGACGCAAAAAATTTAGAAAATTAAATGCATTGATCTGTCCCATCTTTTCCGGCTAAACGCGTTTTCCAGTCTGCCACGTTTGTAAATTGTTCATAGAGTCGAAACCTGTGAACTTTATCTGTGTGTATGGTAATCGACGCTAGTCTGTGTTGTGACGCTCGTAGACGCTGTACATACTGTGGCAGTGTGAACATTGTGAAAGCTGCTGTGTCTGTGTGAGTGCGGCACGTGTAAGCGCTACCACCCCTTCGATCGTGAGCTCCTGGTACTCCGCTCTCTCCGCTGTAAACGATCTAGTTTGCGAGAACTTTGAAGCGGAAAATTTATCTGACAAGCAAACGAAGGGTATATTTATGTTCAGATAACTATAATAAGGTGAGGTGTTTAAATAATTATTTATTGAAAATATCAGGATTTGTTTTTTGTCCTTTACACAAGTCAATTTTAACATGTAAACTTCCAAGAAAAAGACATTCAATAATAACAACTTCGAATACAGATTGGACATAATCAAAATGCAATATTCTACATAAACTTATAAAATACCTGGCACTAGATTAAGCCAGAAAACTAAGAAAGTACTAGAGGTGCAGATCCTTTGCGTTTACGTGTTTTAAACGAGGGTAGCATGTGTGTAAGTTACTTCTGCAATCAAGCCTTTTCACGGATGACCATGACCGCGGTTACAGCGCGCTACGAGCGCTCTACGATAAACCAAGTCAAACTACCGCCACCGCTACGCCTCGCTACGACGCGTAGCGGTTCCCATTTTGTAGCCTTCATATTATTATTCAAAGAGCACATATCTATCCCTTGATTAGCACGATTCAATGCCTTATTGCGTCAGCAGAAGTCATTAATTCGAATGCAAAGCTAATTCTGTCGTCGGAATCTAAATATATAAAACTCTTACGTTACTGACTGACTGACTGACTGACTGACAATCAACGCACAGCCTAAACCGTTAGTCCTAGAAGCATGAAACTTGGAGGGTATATTCCTCTTATAACGAAGAGGTGTACTAAGAAAGGAAATTGGAAAATTAATTCCCGAAGAGGAGAAAAAAGGGAAAAATGGTTTAAAGAAAAATCAACGCACAGCCTAAACCATTAGTCCTAGAAGCATGAAACTTAGAGGGTATGTTCCTCTTATAACGTAGAGGTGTACTAAGAAAGAAAATTGGAAAATTATTTCCCGAAGAGGAGAAAAAAGGGAAAAATGGTTTAAAGAAAAATCAACGCGCAGCCTAAACCATTAGTCCTAGAAGCATGAAACTTGGAAGATGTGTTGCTCTTATAGAGCAAAGGTGCATTAAGAAAGAAAATCGGAAAATTATTTCCCTAAAAGAAGAAAACAAAGGAAAAAAGTTTCATGAAAATTCACAAAAAAATTGCTTTACAAAATACGCAAAAAAACAGTAAAAAAAATTCTGCTACCGCAGCATCTGTCACCAAATTTGAATACACACAAAAGTTTACATAAACCCCAACGTAACCACTAAGACAAAATCACGGAAAACACCTATCATACCGAAACTAAACACCGCACAGCTTCAAAAAACGGCTAAAGTACATGCTCAAAACTATGGTAACCAGCTGGTCATGTCAAATTAAAAAAATCTGATTCGATTATACACCAACACGCAGACGAAACCCTAAATTAGCCACTAATATAACATAAAATCACAAGAAATTGCTTTACAAAATACGCAAAAAAAAACCATTAAAAAATTTTCAGCTACCGCAGCATCTGTCACCAGGTTTGAATACACACAAAGGTTTACAAAAAAACCAATGATAACCACTTAGACAAAATTGCGGGAATCATCTATCATACTTAAACTAAACACCGCTGAAAAAAATCGGCTACAACAGCACCTGCCTTCAAATTCAAATACACTCTAAAGTACATGCTCAAAACTATGGTAACCAGCAGTTGGTCATGTCAAATTAAAAATCTGATTCGATTATACACCAACATGCCTACGAAACCCCAAATTAGCCACTAATATAACATAAAATCACAAAAAATAGCTTTACAAAATACGCAAAAAAAAAACATTAAAAAAATTTCAGCTACCGCAGCATCTGTCACCAGGTTTTAATACACACAAATGTTTACAAAAAAACCGATGATAACCACCAAGACAAAATCGCGGGAATCATCTATCATACTTAAACTAAACACCGCTGAAAAAAATCGGCTACAACAGCACTCGCCTTCAAATTCAAATACACTCTTAAGTACAAGCTGAAAACAATGGTAACTTGCATTATATCATGTCATACTAAAAAAACCAGATTCGATTATACACCAACGAATACGATAGCCCAAATTAGCCACTAAAACAAAATCACAAAAAATAGCTTTACAAAATACGCAAAAAAAAACATTAAAAAAAATTCAGCTACCGCAGCATCTGTCACCAGGTTTAAATACACACAAAGGTTTACAAAAATCCCTATGATAACCACTAAGACAAAATCGCGGGAAGCACCTATCATACCAAAACTAAACACAGCTGAAAAAAATCGGCTACAACAGCACTCGCCTTCAAATTTCAAATACACTCTAAAGTACAAGCTCAAAACTATAGTAACCAGAAGTTGGTCATGTCAAAATAAAAAAATCTGATTCGATTATACACCAACACGAATACGAAACTCCAAATTAGCCACTAATATAACATAAATTCACAAAAAATAACTTTACAAAATATGCAAAAAAAAACATTAAAAAAAATTCAGCTACCGCATCATCTGGCACCAGGTTCGATTACACACAAAGGTTCACAAACAAACCGATGATAACCACTACGACAAAATAGCGGGAAACATCTATCATACTTAAAGTAAACACTGTTGAAAAAAATCTGCTCCAACAGCACTCACCTTAAAATTCAAATACACTCTAAAGTACAAGCTAAAATCTATGGTAACTAGCAGTTGGTCATATCAAACTAAAAAAAACGAACTCAAATATCCACGCGGACGAAGTCGCGGGTATCAGCTAGTTATGATATATTTTTACAGATTCAATATTTGTTGTACCTTTCTTATACCTAATATAGTATTAGTAAAATAGTTTTATAATATGTTAAAAAAAGATGATTTTACAGGAAGCCTAGTGTTATAGGTATAAATGTGGATAACGGCTTCTTTCTAATAAACTTTATGCTTACACTTTTTTTAATAAAATACTTTTGTAAGTTGCTTTTTCACTCATCTGCTTCAAAAGCAAAAAGCAAATCATAATTCAAACATATCCAAAGATTACTTATAGATTTTTTTTCAGTAATGGACAAGGGACTGACGACAGACAGTATTTATTGATAAGAGTTACTTATTAGTATTAAGGATATAATTGAGTGTTGGTAATGCGATAGAAATTAATCCGTTGAAGCTAAGCTATTATAGAGCAATTAGCTAGGCTTTGAAGGCTTTGAAGGCCATTATAAATCAAAGAAATAGTAGCGCTCTTTGTATCAGAGACTGTACGGGGAAGTGCTTCCGAACCTTATTTCTTTGCTTTACTGTGTTTTGATTTGAACGGCGTCGGTGTAATAACAAACACATAAGGCCCTTTGTTCATATCAGTGTAATGAATGCGATACATACCACACTTAGGTATGGCCTCTGTGAGGTAATATGTAATTGTTTTAAGCGGAGGTAATCACACGCCATCAGGTGCGGTAATTTGATTGCTCCGCGGCGTGACATAAGAATGTGTGTCGCCGGCAACGAGTCTGGGGGCTAATTGTCGGGCCGATCTCGATCATTTTGCAATTTTATTTTATTGCTTCTTTTCACAACCCCGCACTTTTTCTACGTTTTCCGTATATCGTAGCTGTCGACGCTTTTACGAAGAGGTCGTCGATGAATTACTCAAGGAAATCATCCATTCTCTCTTCGAAAAGAAGCAATAAAATAAAATTGCAAAATGATCGATATCGGCCCGAGAATTAGCCTCCTGCAGTTATACGCAAAAACATCTCATTAAAAAGAACACCGATGGAAAAATATGGGATTGATATGCTAAATTACGTGGTTATATTCATAGTGGCATAGTTTTCCACATTTATTCTTTTCACAGAAAAAGTAAGAATAAAACTATCAGATTTCATCCAGACCAGTCTGCTAGGTTACAGCGCAGACGATATTCACTTTAGGGACGTGCTAAATTTAGTTCCTAACCGACGAACTGAGAGCTGATTTTTTGAATCGAAGCCAAAGAGGCCGATTGTTACTTTACATTTACAAGACGCGCACTGCATTAAATAGGTAGGAATTTCTAAGGTGTTGCCAATTTAAAATTCTCCGCTGTTTCTATACAGCTTGTTTATTTTTTAAATATATTTGAAGGGCTTTGTCGCTTAACCATGCATCACACTGCCATACAATAAAACATCATAAACAAAATATAAACTAAAACTAATCAAACATGAAACCTTAATCTATATTCGTACTAACTTATTCTCTAGTTTGACCTGTTTCTGCCAATATCATCTTATAACCAGAAAGTTGCTCCTTAAGCCTTCTGCAAATCAAAGCGATCTGCGATGGCGATCAGTACGGACGCTGTCAAATATGACAGCGATATTTGACAGCGTTTCACCGATCGCCATCACCATCGCCTGTCACCTTGAATAGGCGGTTTGGATTCATAAAATCATTCAAACCTTGCTATAATTTCCCCAATAGTCGTAATAAAATAAAACGTATACTTTTTAACAAATGTTATAAACACAACAGAGCTAATTTGCATAATATCACATCACACCGCGAAATTATTTTAACGAGGCCCTCATCACGGCTAACAAGAGGTAAGTACTACTTAAATAAAATACTCATAATTAATAGCAGTGTAATGTAGCATTACCGTTGTCGATGCAAAATGAATCATCGAGCTTTGCAATCCCTCGTGTTTTGCAATGGGATAATTACAAGGTATCCAGTACGACTAGATGGGTAAAGTGTCCGTTGCGTCCCCTAATCATTATTGTGAATCGCCTTTAACATGTAGGTAAAGCCCTTCATTCCGTAATAACGGCGAACGCTTTATTGACTATCAATCGTCATTATCGGTGGAACACTTTCCTTTTTTTTGACGTGACAACGTCTTATAATTCGATGGAGCCAGCTGCACGCCGGAAAAAACATGACTCATGTGGCGTTACCTCGTTCTGAGACGTTCTGTTAAAGGCTTGAAGTGCAAGCATGAGCGCGGAACGAGCGATAAAGAGGCACAATCAGCCTCCGCGTTCGGCAGCGTTCGACTTCTTATGACGTTGTCACGTTGTCAACTATCGTCAGTAAACCGACTTTACAGACAACCGATTTTTTTTTTAATTTAATTGTGGGTTAGTAACTTATAAAGTAGGTACACAATTTAGATACAAATTCTAGGATAAAAAGGTTAGTATAAAACGTTCGCAATTCGCCAAGATGATAAAAACAAATCATCATCCTGTATGGCTGTTGAATAGATAATCATTTATTTTCTCTCTTAAAATAAAAAAAATACAAGGTAAAATTACAAAAAGGTAATCATAAAAGGCACAAGTTATACAAGTAGGTATATTTTTATAGTACAAAATTAACGTACTGTAATTTTATTTTAGCATTTTACTCAAGTTAGGGTCTGGAAATGACTTGACAACGTGAGCAAGACATTTTCGTAAGGCAATACTAATATTGACCGTGTTTTACCCTTCTTGGACCATTTAGCCACTTTATCATCGCATATGTGGGCAAAGTTAATTGTAAAAATCAATGGCCATTTGAAATAACTCGTTGGCTTTCCTCGTTGCAGCTTGTAATGTTATTTTAGCTTAATTTAAGTGAACTACTTTTATACCGTGTACAAATACATACCAGTTTTAGGTAATAACATATGACTACGGTTAAAATAAGACTATGGCTTGCCCTTACTAAAAACTGAAGTTCTTTCTGCCGTATAATGCGACTCGACCGTGGTGGCTTGCGCAAAAACAAAGCGAATAATTTTTAGACTTGTTTATTCAAAATATTTTAAATGGACTATAGTGAGAGCTACCAAAACCTACCGCGCTGTCGATCGATTTCCACATAGGAGAAACATTTTGTATGATGAAAATTATAAATCATTGTTCTCTGCCTTGGTGTTATTAGTACATTACTGCATGCCTGATGGTGACCGAGGCTTGTAGCCGTAGTTTTTTTTCTTTTTCAAATAATGTGAGGAAATTATTACCACGTAGACTAATTTTATCTAAGGCCCGTATTCTGAAACAGTGCTTAGGTCTGAGTCGAGCCTCAAGCACAGATTTTTGACACTTTTCAATGGAGAACTGTCATAAAATCTATGCTTGAGGCTCGACTCAGACTCAAGCGCTGTTTCGGAATACGGGCCTAAAACAATTACGACAAGCAACCAAAACACTATTTTTTTCCCGCGTTGAAGTGTTCTTTTTTTTTCAATAAACAGCGTTTGCAAGCCAGTTCGAAATTTAAATAAAATCTTTAATAAGTCACCTCTTTGGTTGCCATGGTGTCCGAGCAAAGATCGTTCCATTTTTAACCGACTTCCAATCAAAAAGGAGGAGGTTCTCAATTCGGTTGTATTTTTTTTTTTTTTTTTTTTTTTGTTACCGCATAACTTCGTCATTTGTGAGCCGATTTGAAAAATTATTTTTTTATCTGAAAGGTACTGCTTCCAGATTGGTTCCATTTTAATTTTATTAAAATCGGTGTTGCCTTTTTTTTTAAATAAATTTTTTAATGTTTGTAACTGCATGCCTCCGTCATTTATGAACCGATTTAGAAAATTATTTTTTTATTTGGAAGGTTATTTTTACGTCCAGACTGTCCCAAACAAATTTCATTAAAATCGGTTTAGCCGTTTGGCAATGAAGTCGGTTTCTCAAGTTTTTTAAACTTATAATTATTAAATTTCACGACATGAATGAGTTTACTATATAAATTTACCTGGCCGCTAAACACGACAGTAATGGATTTTATTTTATCCCACTTCCCAGGGATTTTCATACAATATTTGCCGGCTGCTGATTGCATGTATTTGACCAGTATTATAGCAATTCAGATTTATCTAGGTTGTCAAAATAATGCTCAAATGTCGGAACGTGTTTGAGAAAAAGTTTCCATGAGAAAAGCATTAGTTTAGGCTCTTAATTTGGGCACTGTGTAATATTTATTCATTTTCTGACAATGGAATTACTTTATTCGGTATGCAATACAGACCAACACACAGAAAGAGTTACACACCGGCGGAATTTACTTACAAACTATTATTTTCCAAAAGCTTTGTTTGTATACCTTGTCTCATTGATTTCATTAGCTGGCCAATCAGGATGTGGAATCAGTATCCCGATGTCGCGAGCGTTATCAACTTGTGCAGTTCGTTTGTTGCAATTGGGAGCTGCGACAAAGGAATTCGCAATAGAATTAACAAAGTCTGGATGGTCAGTTGTGTACAGTACCGTGAGCACAAGTTTTTGTGCAGGAGCGTGAACGAATGGCAAAATAACGGAATACACTAAAGCCTTGCGCACAAATGTCACTGTCATATTTGACAGGGTTTCACTAATCACCAAATAAATCAATATTCACGTTTGGTATGCTAGCTCAAAGACATTATTTTTATGAAACTCAATAGCTTTACTTTAACTTGATATAAAAAATACTTACTACATTTGCAAATCGGAACAGTCGTTACGGAGCTACGAAGACCACAAAATGATTACCAGTGTCGGCGAGTATCCTTTAGAAACTTTTCAATACCTACAAGTTGGTTTGATTTGGGACTTGACAGTGTTTTTTTTATGCCATAGCTGGCAGACGAGCGGATGGGCCACTTGATAGAAAGTATAGTCAACGTCACCCATAGCCACCTACAACACCAGAGGTGGTGTCTTTAAAGAAGTGATAGATTTTGAAGTGGTGTGTGTATTGTTCATAACATTTATTTTCTGTTTTAGTTAGGGTATAAAAACTCGTGCCAAAAGTAAACTATTACCAGTCAGCTCACGTACCAGGTAGTTACATCAATTTGACCACATCGACTCGTCCATACCACTCTGTGGGATTTAATGCTATCACCAAGATTTGCATGTCACAGGGTACCCCAAGGCATCGTATTACCAACAGATTGTATCGTGATTCAATCTACCTGTATACATTAATTTCGGTTAGCAATTGATAAAGGATATTGTAACTGTTTTAATTGCTTCTATTGTTGTTTGATGAGTTATAAAATGATCTATTACTAGACCTATTTATAGAAGTCTGGTCATACCTGCTGTCCGCTGTGCACGACCAAATGCATTTATAAGCATTATGGAAGATTTAAACGTGGCAACGAATAAAGCTATTATATAGGGTGGCTACATATTGGTCGAGGAGAGTTTGAGAAAATTTCGACTCTATAAGAAAAAAAATTATTAAGTAGTCCTTGGACTGCCACTAGTTTTTTTCTTCAAATGTCACTTTGACCATCTTTAATGTCAAGCAATCATAAAATTGGTGTTTAGGAAATTACTATAATTCTACTACAAATACCCTCAACTAACTAAATCCTTTTGAAACCATCATTACCAATGTTTAGTCAAGGTATATAATTACTAGGTATTCCCATTGGTTCATCTTAGATGTTAAATGCATTGCGTCTTAGCGTGAAATAGAAACCACGTGCATGATTATAATTCAAATGCCAAGATACGGCAACTTTGATTTCAAAAAGCGAGAGGTGAAACACAAAACAGCGCGCCACTGTAATTCAGCGCCTTAGCCCTTGCGATTTTATGACAAACGCTGAGTCATTTGCCATAAAATCGCATTTTTTCGTCACTTATTGCTTGTTGTTATATTTTTGTGTTATCATGTTTTGTAACGTAAAATAAATATTTATATTTCTAAAATTGTCATCTAAAGCAATACCTAATTAAGATTGCTGAAGAATTTTGCATAATTAGCAACTGATCGTATGAAAATGTGTTGCAAAACGCATTATGCGACCATAGCTCGTTGGATTTTGACTGCAGGCTGATAACCCATCCAGCCTTTGTCGAATGCAGGAGATCAGATAATTGACCATTTAGCGTGTAGCCAGGTTACAGGTACGGTACGGAGTCATAGCCTTGAGCGGTATGCGGCCATCAACAAGGGGACACATCCACGAATTTGCGTAACAAAGAACATCTGTCGAGTCGGTCGGTCGTGTTTGTGTAACATTGGATTTGTTTCATGACTGGGGCTGCATGAATACTGCCTAATTAGATAAACAAATAAATAGTCAAATATCAAATCGTGCGCGCTTTCTAAGTGCATAGATAATAGTTGATTTTCGGTGACAATTCTGTTGGGCTGGTTTATAGCACAGAAAATGTCAATTTTGTTACTTTTGATTAAGAGAAATCAAACTGCAGAGGTAGACAGTAATTCTGATATACTTAATATGTATAGTATATGCAAGCCACGGTACGTTTACGCAATGTTTTTCCATAAAAACTAAAGTCTCTCTACACTCACTTTGCCGATTTTTTTTTTCCCTTAGAATTAGTTTAATTTACCCCAAAACAGTTTTGTACCTATGCAAAGTTAGGCCCGTTAATTTATTCATATTAATAAAATATAAAAAGTAAAATCAGCCGTTATTACTGTGTTGTATTTGCTAACTTATCGCCTAACTTTTTTCTTTATATAACCATTGCCCTATCCTAACCGAAGTACCTACCTTAATACGATAGCGCAGCCTTTGATTATCAGAATTTGAGGTTCTAATTATATACATTGCAAACAATTAATACATACTTAATCAAAATAAACACAACCTATTATATCAATTAATATTGAAAGATGTATAAATAAATTGCCGATTCGATCATACCATTCCACACGCTTATTGTATATTTTTTACTCACACAATAACTTTGATAATTATTTTTTATTCGCAATGGTGTTAATTAAGAGCCTGCCTGGGTGTGAATTGTCAATTAAACATAGCAGTGATATCAGTCCGTAATGTAAATTGTTATTTTTGTCACGTATGCGCTGGAATTATGAATTGAGATATTTATAGCTACACAACTACGAGCTGTGTAACTACACTACAGTGAAACTAGAGACGCATTCAACAGTTCTTTCTTCTTAATAAACCAAGGGAACAAAGAAAATTGTTTATTTATTGAAAAAATTGACTTTTCAGATTTAACAGCAAACAGTTTGTTAAATCGTCTACTATCAAGGTCTTCTTGTGATCCTTGAAGGTGTTTAGGAGGGATCATTAGAGGCACGTAGCAAGTGCAATTAAATATGATTTATCAGTTGCACTTTATGGGCTGCTACGGCGTAGCAGCTACGCCTACTTGCTACGACATTTTGTTATAAATTTCGAGTAATGGTATCTCAAGTCGTAAGAGGCACAAACAAAAAAAACATACCTACCGACCGCCTTAAATCTTAATGATATCAACACAGACAAAATAAAAACGCACATGCAAAATAAAGCACCCATCCGTTGAATAAATAATATATTTTAAAACGAAAGCATACTGTACAATTCATAAAAATGAGCTGTGTTTTCACTGTCAAATTACAATGACGTTATTTTGTAACAATGGAACAGATTGACCGCGGCCCGGCTGTTGAAACAATAGACAATCATGATTCCAGTTTGTCGGTGCAAAACGCATCTGAAAACCAATTATTAACAGAAATCAGAGACGGATTAGATTACTTAAACAATTTCAAACCAAACGATAACCACAAAAATAAAAATATACCGCTTTGGTATTTGTATTGGGTGTAGCTATACATGTGGAGGAAACCTACACATGTCCAACAGTTGACTCATGATGATTGATGATGAAGACATAAAAAAACTCTGATCTGTATTTACAAAATCTAATTATCATTAAAAACTGAACAGTTAACATTAAATGGGTCACTGTGCCTGAAACGTACCTGAAATGAAGAAAGAAGAATAAAAAAGTTTACTTTAACTAACTCAGGTTTATTTTAATGAAGACTACTCACTAGGGTCTTCAGTAATAAACTATTTTCCAATGGAAAGCATAGCCAGTGTTGGGTTATCCAATCGTGTTGATCGGCTCTTTTAATTTTCTAACAGAGTAAGCATTCGATTCTCAGATCATCTTTCTTAGAAACATTATTAATACCTTAGGGTAGGTCGAGTGCTCGTATTTTGATATGAATCAGGAGTAAGTTTTTTTTTTCATTATTCATACTCGGAAAGTACGTCTGAAGTTGCTTGAGGAGCGGGTTGAGAGTAATATTATTCAGCCCTCGGGAATTATGAACATCAAATATTATGATTCTTATGTCATATTGTTTAGTTTCGTTTTCAACTTACAGCTGTCAAATTATTTAAAAAACTTTTTTGTTTGATCCCTTCTATACAGCCATCTGAATTACAGCGCGATGTAAAATTGAATTAACATAAAGTTAAGTATTCATTAGAAATATGTATATTATTTAAATGACTCTTTTATAATTTGGTTTCAACTATTTCTTCAAAAACATTGATTTAGAAAAAAATACTTACTAAGCATTTTTTTCATGATGAAATGAAAAATAATGGCTGAATAGCTAGCCTCATCTATATCTAGTCTGTGACCACATAAAAAAAACAAAATAGGCGGGAAAGCGGCAATCTGATTCTTCTCTCACTCTCTTCATTTTTTTCTAGTTGTTGACTTTTATTTAATTTGTCATCAAATTATATATTTTGTACCTAATTTTTGTATTCGTAATAATAAGCAGAGTGTTGGCATCGGATGAAAGACTTATTTAGTCCATCAAAACCCCGTCTCGAGACGAAAAAAGTTTATTTTCTATATTATTTTATTTTATTTTATTTTACCCTATGGATAACGATGTACTATTATGTCACTGACATGGCTGACTACCGACTGTTTTGCCGACGTAATCGCCGATTAGCCATCGATCGCGGTCGCAAGCGGTGCTCAAGATGAAAAAGCAGCAATAATGATGGCAAAACAATGATAATATTGGTGTTATATTCATTTAAAATGAATACCTATCAAAGCAGTAATAAATCTTTTTATGGATGATTTTATAAAAGAAAACTTTTCTGTCTTTTCAGATTACCACCACGTGAGAAACTTCAAAGCGAACGTAAGTAGATTGCAGACACTGTTGCATACATTCAAACACACATGTGTCATGTTGATATACAGACACACTAAGAATATACTTTGCGAGTTTAACAAAACCGTATAATACAGAAGCACACAAAACTACTTTTCATTCAAACTATTCGGAACACGGCAAACAAACCCTGACTCCAAGTTATGCGTGGACGTTACGTCATTGAGGGGGAACTACAACAGGAAAGTTGCACTTGTGCGTCCACTGCTTTACATCAAAACACGCACATCTATACGAAGCAGCTACAATATAGGTCCCACGCTACTAGTAGTTTAATTTTGCATTTGTGTGAGTAACTGAAACCTCTCTGTCTTGCATGCTTTCCTAGTACTTGATGTAACGAATAACCGCAACAAAGTCGCACAGCCGAGACAAGTGGTACTTGTCTATATTACGTAAACCACACGAGCATACATAGGCGTAGGTAATTCATGGCCCTTCACTTCAGTGAGTACCAACTACTGAAATTCACAGGTTAATCAGCCGCATACCAAAATTATCAACGTGCAGTCCAGGTAATCGGTACTGATTGGCTGGAAATCAAGAGGAACGGATGAATTTAACTACCAAGGGTAAGTCAAACTAGCATGATTCAACAAAAATTATACATATATTATAATTATATTGCTTGAAACTATGTAATCAAACCTAGGTTTAGTTAGGCTTACGAATATAATTGAAAATGCTTTTGGTTTATTAGTTAAACATTTTCAGTAAATATCTTGTTAATTAAAAGTGATAGTTATGCATGCAGATAATATTAATGTAAATAAGCAGTACGAATAGGTTAACCCCTAAATCCCTGAAAATCTGAGTAAAACAACAACTAATTTCAAACATTTTAAATTGATTCTAGTAAGTATTGGCATTAGGCCAGACCTACATACATGTTATCTGCTCGTCATGGAGCAGAAAAACGTCCACGTTTTTATTTAACTTTTTAAACAGACGCAAGGGGTTAAACCGTTTTGTGCTGCGTCTATGTAAAAGATGTAAAAAGATTACTCTAAAACAGGTTCCGCTAAAACGTTTACTTACACTATTATAGTCCTAGTTGTACACTAGTCGTATAATTGATGCTACTTTTTAGTCCCGTTTTCTGAATGAACGATTCAACTTTTTGTGTGAATTTAATTTTTGGGGTCACCACTGTAACAAATACACAGCTGTGTCCAGCTAGTCGTATAATTATTTAGCGCTAACTGATTATGTTTTAGGTCTCTGTTTTTGGGAGATGTCTTTTTACATCCAGTAGGTATAGAACTCAACTATTCGGTACTTATTTGTTTTCGTAATAGGCAAGCACTACTACTTAAGAGGAAATGCGGTTAGCGTTTGTCCTCGTCCTCTATTTTACCCTAGTCCTCTGTTTCCTCTCTTTATAATGACACTAGAGTAAATATTTTTTACCATATCATCTATAAGTATCACTGAATAGCCCAATGGTGTGTTTTTGTCAAAAAAAAAATCTTATTATAAAAACTAAGAACCTTAAATATTTATGAATTTTGCCTACTTTTGCAGCTTTGACGAATATCAACGATAAAAAGAAATCATAAAGGCATAGACAAAGCCTTTTCAAATATAATTTAAAAAAAAAAAAAATATCTCATTTTAGAGGAGCAAACAGGGGAATGCAAATATCGGTAAAAAACATTTTGGTCTGTTGTTGTCTCTATCGTCCTCGTTCGGTTACAGCGCGACAACAACATTCGTAATAGGTACCTATTTTCAAATTTAGGGCAGCCCGCATTTCCTCTTAAGTTCAGTAAATCAATGTGTTTTGTCTAGGTACTGGTACCAAAATAGATTGAGAGTTAATATTAAATAACAAGCACAAACTGGCTAGTAAGAAAGTTCAGAAATCCATATTTATATTGAAGTCTTTATAAAGACGATTCAAATCAGAAAAGTAAAAACCTTTGACCTACGTTACGTACGTAGGACGTAGCTATAGACGTAGGCGCAGGGTCTATGCCTTAGACAATCCACTACAATAGATCCAAATAATTTTCAATTTAAGATAAATAGAAAAACAATTGAAGATTATTTTTGAATCAATATATTCAATTGCCTTGATACTCAACATTAACTTGAGATATTCAATTAATATGAAACATAGATGCAATGTAAACATAAACAGCATCATGAATTTGTTGAAGAGTTCACTTGAATCCAGATGTTTTATTAACTAATAATAATAACATTTATTTTCCACAAAAAGGTTTACAAAAGCCTACAGCTATTTTAATATATCAGTTAAGGTACAAAGAAAAGTAGTTATATAATATGTAGGGTTTCTAATTAGTTATTTAGTTATTTACTAACCTAACCTAACCTAACTAAAGTCTTGCTGCTGACTGATCGCCAAGGCTTTGGCGGGCAAGGCTTTAGGTATGTACTAGTTTACTCAAATCCACCCATAGTAAAGTTAGTATCACAAGTTGATGAATTTGTATATTGTATAAACTACACTGAGAAAAATGTAAAGCTGAAAAGTTCGTAATTAAGGTGGATTTATTCGTAATAAAGGCAAAAAAACGACCAAGCGTACTTGGACGAAAAACGCCTTCCTAGGTTGGAGGCGTTTTACGCCTTAAGCGTGAGGCGCAACAAATAAGCAGCATTATACTCTCTAATATGTGTTTTAGACGTATTTTTTTACAGATTAGCCTTAAATTAAAAGCTATTAACGTGGTAAGTGAGATAGGATCGACGAACTGACGATGGGATTTAACTTCCGGTAAGGCGATATAAACGGTAAAGAAGGTGCTCGGGTCACACACGTAAATCTTTCCTAGAGTAATATCCGACGTATCATTGCGCCCCAATTAACTTCTAGTAAGGCGTTTTACGCCTTTTCTTACTGCGGTTTAATTTGTTCACATAGTATTTTGAATATTTATTGACTGCTTCCTAAGTCATAATAGACTTTTAGTAAGGTGTTTTATACCTTTATTCGCTGCAATTTAACCGATCCACTAAGAGTTTTGAACGTTTCATAAATCGTAATTCGCTTCTAGAAAGGCGTTTTAAGTCTTTACTTACTGTGGGTTTAACCTGTCCACTAAGCGTTGTCAACGTTTACTAAGTCGTAATCAACATCTAGCAAGGCGTTGTACGTCTTATCTTACTGTAGTTTAATCTGTTCATTAAGCGTTTTCAAAGTTTGCTAAGTCGTAATCGACTTTTTGTAAGGCGTCGTACGTCTTACCTTACTGTAGTTAAACCTGTTTACTAAGTCATAATCGACTTCTAGTAAGACGTCGTACGTCTTACCTTACTGTAGTTTAACCTGTTCATTAACCGATATTGATGTTTTTTTAAGTCGTAATTCTCTTCTAGTAAGGTGTTTTACGTCTTTACTTACTATGGGTTTAACCTAAGCATTAAGCGTTTTCAACATTTACTTAGTCGTATTTGCCTTCTAGAAGTTATTTTAGAATGTTTCATACGATTAGGCTAGCCGTATCGTACGGTAATTTGTGCTTTCTTTACGAGCAGAAACGTTTTATAAAGACCGGAAAAAAGCCTTTTAACGACTAGTAACGCTGTTCCCTAAGGGCATGATTAACTTGCTTTACTATCATTTAGTTCATATTAAGGGCATTGGGCCGCTCAAAGGTCACTCTTAGGTAGCGCGGGCCAATATCCTTTACATGAACTTTATGATAATAGATCAGCCAAACATGCCTTCAGTGAACAGCGTAGCCTGCTGCCTCAGAAAGCTGTTCTCCCAGTCTTTGTAAGCTTCTGAAATTAATAGAGCAAAAATTTATAAAGCACCTCAATAATAACTGATTACAGGTTAACAAAGATATGTACTAGATAGACTAGTATTTTCTCAACCCAACAGTTTAACCTCAACCAAGCCTAATAGCTTTTGCATCTTATATAAATAATAGTGGTATTGCAATAAAACCATTCAATAAAAATCTATAAATCTGTATTAGAAAATTAATTTAGATAATTAATTAACTTTTTAAAAACTTAAAACAAGATAAAATCGTCTTGGAGAATGTCCTTTTCGTTGTAAAGCTTTTGTAGGCGCGCATTTGCTGTTATTGCCCACAGGCTAGCTCCTATCATGGCGTAGCTCCTTCCTCGGCATCCGTTATTGCAAGTGAAGCCTCCTCAACTGGATTACAATATCTGAAATAAAATAATGTATTTTTTAGGAAATAGTTATCGCAAACAAAGTAGAGCATTCTATGATGGTAATTAGTACAAAGTAGGTATTATGTTTATCTAACCAAACTACGACCACAGGTCTATTAGAGGACAGGTCGGCCTGGCATTGCAGGTTCTAAGTCAGAGAGATCGTTTGAATCACTGATAGAAAATGACAAGTACTTACAGCTATAATCCTTTTTAAATGGTTCTCCAATACCGCGTGCCCATGATTGAAATCACTCCATTGAAGTTTGGTATTTGGATTTACTTCTAGCCCAGAGTCCAAATGGGCCAATTATTTTCTTTGTTTGGAATCCAGGAAGCCATTAACAGTCTGTTAAGTAGCCCGTCCTCTTTGCGTATTATGTTAAGTACACCTTATCTGAAAAAAATAAACAATTAATTTTCCTAAGTTTAAAAACTCCTTTGTACCAATTTACAAAATTAAATGCAAAAGTTCAAAACTGAAAACACTAAGTACATATTTTTATAAATCATTTTTCGTTCGTGTTTCCAACACAACCAGAATCTAGGGATTAGGTACCTAAACTTATCAAATACAAAACATGATTAGGTTCAAAACATTAGGGAATAACTGAGTTTGATACAGGTACTCTACTTACCTCGAAATGACGTATCAATCAGGTGTTTGCCCCATTTTGTTAATAAATCTGTGGGATTCTGGTCTGCCACGTTCGAAGCACGAAGATGTTTGTCTGGTTGGTTGCTGCTGATAGGTCTGTCTTGGACCTCTCTACATCTGTTTGTCTGTGCTTCCATACACTGACACAGCCAGCAGCGTTCAGAAAATGAGGGAAAATAAAAAAAAACCCGCAAAATAAACTTTGAATGACTCATAACTAAACCAAACACTCCGTCCAAAGTCAAACCAAACTGACGAATGAAACAAGTCGTTACGTGCTCGTGGCCTCGTGGGCAGTGCTGCCAACTCGACTACTGCAGATTATGCTAGTGGTGGGTGTTAAAAATAACAAAATAATAACAAATAGATATTCAAGGCAATCTACTCAACACTTTCTAGTCCCAAACTAAGCAGAGCTTGTACTATGGAACCAGATAGCTGATATAATACTTACACTCATTTTTTTGTAAATACATCTTAGAATACAATATAATACACACAGAGAAAAAACAACTGTGTTCACCACAAATATTTGTTCTCGGTGGGGATCGAACCCACGACCTACGGCGCAGAAGGCAGAGATCCTACCAACTGAGCTGAGAGGCCAATCAAAAATATGCTATATAATACTAACTGCCTGTGTCATATGTGTGTCGATTGGCTTATGCTCCAAGCATAGTTCGTGTAGTTAGCACACAGCACAGAGCAAAAGTAGGTATTGAATCTCGTTCGTCAGGGTTTCAACCAAAAAGAGAGTTAACTCAGGGAATGATTCTAAATGGGTGTTTTCACGGATATTTGATTCGTTTGATTTTTTTTTATGTTTGTTGCCACATAACTCGTAAACTAATTTGAAAAATTATATCTTAACTTTACTTACTCCTACTAATTCAGATTAGAGCCATAGAAATTTCATCCTAATCGGTTCGGCAGTTTTGACGTTGGGTTTTCAAGTTTATATACTCTCTCTTATACAGTCATACGAACCAAGGTTATTTGCCTTAGTAGCTGGCAGCATTATTGAGATTTTCGTTGTACCTACGATAAGTGCCTTACAAAGGTGTATCTCTCAGTAACTAGAGAGCTTTTTTAAACTTAGCCTCCCAGCAATTGACTGAAAGTCGTTAAAATAATAAAACTGAGTAAAATATACTTTTCTTCCACCAAATTAAATACAAATATTCGCGGACATTCCACACAACACAATCTAGCCCTAAACTAAGCAAAGCTTGGTAATATGAGAAACAGGTAGCTGAGACCTATATTACCTAAATAGGTATCAAATTTTTGAAGACATTGGTTTAGGTTCTTCGCTTGATCTAAGTAGATACCTTTCTACAGGAGTACAGAAGTTGTATGTAGAAGCGAGGGTTCTGCCTTTGAATAGCAACAAGGAGTCATAGAGCGCAGCAAACTTTTTTGAATGGAACAGCTAATTAATGGGTATGATTCGCTATGATTCAATAGGAACCTCCCTAATAAAACACAACGAAACACTAAGTGGGTAGAGTACCTACTTAAGTATTTAGGTAGGTAATGTACAAATCTGCCTACCTATCTATTACCTAGGATCGTACTTATGTAGGTTTTAAGCGATTGTATAATTGGTTACGAAAGTATTATCCGTCGAACATTGCCATATCTATGGTTTCATTCACAGAATATGTAAGTCGCCAGATGACGTTATTTCACCATTTGATCAGTCGTAACTTGAGCATTATTGAGCCTTTAATATAGGCAAATATTGCTAAATTTACGGTTATATTAGCCAAATATGTATGGCTAATATAACCGTAAATTAGGCTTTTTTAAAGTTTGACTATATAATATCTCAAGTACCATCCGCCCTATTTTAAGGTGAATATTGCTATATCTACGGTTTCATTTACTGAACATAAAAGTCGTTAAATGAAGTTATTTCACCGTTTGGTTAGTCTTAATTCGATCGTATTTCGCCTTAAGATGCGGTAAATATTGCCAAATTTACGGTTAAATTGGCCAAATATGTATGGCGTTATTAGACTTTTTAAACTTTTGATTAAATAGGAACTTAAGTATCATCCGCCCTACCATAAGGTGATTTTTGTCTTATCTACGGTTTAATTAACCGAATAAGTAAATCGTTTCATGATGTTATTCACCGTTTGATTAGTCGTAACTTGATCGTATTTCGCCTGATGATATCACTAATATCACCAAATTTACGGTTATATTGACCAAGTATGTAAGTCGTTTTATGACGTAATGTTACCATTTGATTCGTCGAAACCTGAGCATATTTGGCCTTATAAAAGGGCAAATGTGGCCACATTATACCTCTAAGTTGCCGAATTCATACGTTGCTGAAAGACTTTAGGTTTACGTTCAAATTTTTGTGACTAAAGTTTATTCTGCCTTATTGTAAGGTGAATATTGTCATGCTTAAGATTATTTATGCCGCTTTCGAAAGTTTTTTTATGACTTAGGTTTAAGTTTGTTTAGTTTTTATTAAAGCATATACCGCCTTAATTTAAGTTAAATTTTGCCTTAATTACGGTGATATTCAACACATATTCAACGTCGTAAATTTAAAGCGTTTTCAATAGTCCATTACTGCTGTATTAACAGTGTTAAGTTGGATTCCAAGACTACCTTACGGTAAGTCATTTGAGACGGTTTGTGTTTATCATAAGAGACGTACCAGTTTATCGCAAACGAATAGTAAAGTCAAATTAAACGTAAGCGTTTCAAAATCGCCTCGCGTCATTACTATTCAGCCGTCAAAGGTAGAATTCATCTTAGGCCAGAAATCCATTTTTCTCAGTGTAGGTCGAAAATTCTTATTTTAATATTGCAATAAAATTATTATACATTCTAACGGTATTTTTTAAATTTTCGCCATTATGGCACAGGACTACTAACTACTACTTAAAGTCAGGGGTTAATTAATAAGTAATTACTAGTTAATTAATAAGTAGTTACTACTTAAAGGTGATTCTATAAGTATTATGGTACCTTTGTAAAATTCTATATTAATAATCATCTACTTTTGATGCTGACTGTTCTAAGTCTTAATGAGAAACTGTGTAAAATTTTGTCCCCTTACATGCATTCTTCAAAAGATAATCAACGTCTTACCACTGGTTATCATTTGAAACCCCGAGTAATTAAAAAAATTGTAACAGGATTAATTTTGAGCAGCGTGTCACGCTTGTAGTAAGAATATTTTACTTTTATTTTGCTATCTGAATCTATCACACGGGTATTTATCGCGTAAATTACCTTATTTTGCTTTTAATCTTTCAGTTTTCGCACATAGTTTCTTACTAAATTACAATGAGGGGTTTTTTACAAGTTAAAAGCAGATAAAAGACTAATTTATGGTACGCTGTGAAGATATGGTAATGCTAAAATACATTCACATAGTGCCATTGTACTTTTTTAGGCTACATAATAGAAGTAACAGAGTTATATTTCGACATATGACTGATGCATGAACTTTTTGAAAATTTATTTTTCCAGACATGTTTGAAAATTTGAATATTATTTTGACAACCTTCTTCGAGATAAATAGAAATTGCTGTACTGGCTATAAGGCCAGTAGTGTACCTAGCAGCCGTCAAAATTTGTATAAAAATCAAATACTGTCGTGTTTAGTGGCCAGATACAATATACACACATCAACATTTTCTAGGGATATTCAACATTTTGTTGATTTTTACAAAAACTGAAAATAATTTCTTTATAGACTAGGTATGCAATTTTTTTTTATTTTGTTTTGTTCATTAATAATAATAAAATACAACTATTTGGTATGATTTATTCATAAAAATAAAAGTAGGAACAAAATCTCGAAAAATCCAAAATTCAATTCGAGATGGCATATCCCTAGACAATGTTGATGTGTGTATTCATAGAAAACTCATAACTATCGCTCATTTAAAAATGGAACAATCTTTTACTCCGACCAATGGCAACCAATGAGGTTAGTTATCAGAGGTTTTACTTTCAAATAAAAAGTTCTGCCTATTAGTTACTAAGGCTAAGTAGTAACTTAGTTTTAATTTTCAGGCACTATTTGAGAAAAGAGAGAAAAAACCCCTCATTGTATAATACTTTCATTAGGCCAGCACATAACATAAGCTAATCTATTGAAAAGTAACCTAAACAAATGAATAAGTACCGATTGAGTTCTAATTTACTAATAAGTTTGATAAAATAGTGTTTAAATTTAAGCCCTTTATTATCATTAGTGAAACATTTATACAGAGTTGCAGAATTAGTATGCTATCCCGAGAAGGGTGATTCTTAACATGGCAGCCGTAATACATTTATTGCTTTACACATGATTTAGTTGTACATATATCATGTGCGTTACAACAATATGTTCCACATGTTTGGTAAATTCGATGAATTTTATTTAAAAAATGTGCAAGCAAAGTTTACTTTAAAACTGAACTTTATAACCTACTACAGTTCTGGGACACCCTGTATATGCAACACTAATGATAGCTGTCTTGTGATAATGTTAATTATAATAATACCTAGATGATTTAACAATCTTCTTTATAAGCACAGATCTGGTCCAGACAATATACAAAATGTATGGATATGCCGCAGTCTACAAGTGAAATGCTGCCTGAACTTAGGTTGGGTACAAAGAAACTCGACGACTTCCTAAGCACATAAAAGTCCACTTACATCAGAAAAACGTTCAGTAATCGGGAGTAATTGGAACAAATACTAGTCTATATTAAATATTAATACGTAGACGATCGAAGACCGTTTTGTGGTCAACAGTCAATGTTAAATTCATAAGTTGCACGAAGTTACATTTCCAATCGAAATCGACCACGTCGACTAAAACGTCAGGGAAACATGAATGACTCATGTAGGGTAAAGCTTAGGTTTTCTAAAAAGCGTTGACCGTCGTCGTGACGGCGCATTTCCTGGTTTTTCTTTCATTTAATTTATCATGTTTGTTAGAGAGATTTCATCCTTATAATTGACACTAACGATCGATGCAATAAAAGTACAGGGTATACTTTTTCAGATTTTAGCCGGTTCGATTCCCGGGTGTGGAAGAAGAGAATTTTTGAAATCTTTGAATGCAGTTTGCTTTCTATTCAAAAATAAAGGAATATTTCCTTTGAGTAAAACTTTCTATCTGCAGTATTAATAGTACTTTCCCTCCAGGTGGCATTACAAAATTCCACCCTGTATACTACTTTAATATAGTAGGTATGCGTGAAAATTAACAGTAAACGTACCCAATTAGAAGATTTAAACGTCACGTCATCATTTTCCAGTGGTTTGTCTAACACTTGAAGTATAAGTAAGTCAGTTTTTTTATCGATCTTTTTATACTGACTGTGTGGTGTTAATAAAAGGTAACAGAAAAGCTCCTCAGGCAATCAACTGCAAAGTGACCTGCAATTATCATATGAGCCTTTGTATCGGTAACATTATTACATTGATCGCAGAATAATTTTCCATGAAAAGTAGTTCTTGGTTCATTTTCTCAAAGCTCATGTGTATATCAGATGGTTAACATTTATAACTTACAGTTAGTTATTATTACACGTATACACGTCTGAAAGATTGGAAAAAATTGGTCATTGTTTTACTGTCAAACGTAGGACACAATTTTACATTGGCCAACTAAAAGCTAAGCGCCGCCTGGAAAGGAAGGCACAAATGGCTGAGCCCCGCGACCCAGGGATCGTTGTCCCTGCGAGTACTCGTAGCAGCCAGGGCGATGGGTCACACACCCGAGGCCCTTACCTGCAACTCCCATGAAGAGCGAGTTGTAGAAGACCGGATGATGATGACATTGGCCAAACATATACCTCCATAAAAAAATCCCCCCGAATTTCGGCGGAGTTGGTCGATCTTTGCCGAAGAGGTGACGGTGACACAGGCTCATTGTTTTTTTTACCCACCTCAAAAAATGCTCAAGCCTTAGATGATTGTATGTCATCTTAGGCTCCAACCCGACACAGACGGTCCACTATGAAGGGGGTGCCTATCCGAAGGAGAATAGGCTGCCCACGTAGTCCTGGAATGCGAGGGTGTAGCAACTAAACCGACATGAAATCCTAGGCCACCCCAGGTCACTTCTCTAAGCCTGTGAAGCACCCAGAAAGCTTCTGCGCTTCTGGGAGGAGTCCAGGCTGGCTACAGCTATAGCCAGCGCTTCTTGACGCAAAACGGACCGATTTTTGACTCTAATTGCGGAGACAGGAGTCCCATACAAGATAAAAGATTTATAGGCTCCAACCCGACTAAGTTTTGACTTCTAAAGCTATGTAGGTATGAATGCACCCTGTCTATGATTATAAACTAATGTTTTTTTTTATTTTCAGGGATATGGAGCTCTGCGATCGCGTGACCTTGCGTTGCGATTTTAATACATGTGACTTATCACGCTATTACACACAATCACAGATCACATATAGCAGGATTGACCATTATAAGAGTTTTCACGGACTGAGAAATATCTAATTTTATTTAGGCAATTTTTTTGTTCAGTGTCAATTTCGTATCCGGTTTTTCTGGCCATCGTTTACTTGAAACTCGTGAAATCTCGGTCCGTGAAATGAAAATCGTATGATGTCAATCCGGTTTTATATCACACGCAAATACACAGCAATAACCACTATAGGGATAGATTTCATCTCAATTTTTCAGTAAAATAACGTAAGAGATATAGAGCTAAGAAATAATATTGACTCTTTGAGACCTTACGAGTTATAGAGATATAGAAGTACGAGAGCCACTTAAACAACGAAACTCTACGTATGGCTTTTGAAAAAACGATTTTATTGAATTAAAGTTTGAAAAAATTATTAATATTTTATACGTTTTATTCATTGTTTTCTTTTATTATTATATTTTTTTAAATACAATTTTTTTTACTTTTGTATGTCTCCGTCTAAGAATGTAAGCCAGTTTTTTTAAGTTTGTTTTACCTTGAAATAGTTACATCATGTTAAATTTAAAACGCTTGAAATTCAAATGACTCTCAAAATGACGAGTTTTTGACGTGACAACGTCTTATAATTCGATGGAGCCGGCTGCACGCACGAAAAAACATGACTCATGCGGCGTTACCTCCATTCCATTTAAGGCTTGAAGTGCAATCGAGAGAGTAGAACGAACGACAAAGAGGCACAATCGGCCTCCGCGTTCGGCTGCGTTCGGCATCTGTCTTTCTCCTAATTGAGTGAGCGATGCGTCCGCGTGGACAGCTGTATGACGTTGTCACGTTCAACTGTCGTCAGTAAACCGACTTTACTGGGACTTTACAGACAACCGATTTTTTTCTGGAGCCAAGAATCTGAGAAAATAAAAAAAAATAAAAAACCTGGGAAAAGAAAGAAAAATCTAAAACGATTAGACAACTCATAATCACCACACTTAAAATTATCAGCATGAATCGCCTCTATATCAAGCTCAGTAGTTATCATACTTCAAACTACACCAGTACTTATAGAGTGCCGTGCAAGTAGGTATTACAAGCTTCATAAGCATATTTTTTCCTCCCTCTGTATAACAGACCTTTGCATCTATTGAAGATGTATAGCGTCAGGAGCAACTGGTTTTTAGGGTTCCGTAGCCAAATGGCAAAAACGGAACCTTTATAGATTCGTCATGTCTGTCTGTCTGTCTGTCTGTCCGTCCGTATGTCACAGTCATTTTTCTCCGAAACTATAAGAGCTAGATTGATGAAACTTGGCGAAAAGATGTATTCTGTAAACCGCATTAAGATTTTTACACAAAAACAGAAAAAAAAACAAAAAAATTGGGGGGTCTGGAAACGGAAAAAGGTACTGGAAACTGAAACTCAAAATTTTTTTTTTCATCAAACTCTTACGTTTGGGGTATCTATGAATAGGTCTTCAAAAATGATGTTGAGGTTTTTAATATCGTTTTTAGGGTTCCGTAGCCAAATGGCAAAAACGGAACCCTTATAGATTCGTCATGTCTGTCTGTCTGTCTGTCTGTCTGTCTGTCTGTCTGTCTGTCTGTCCGTCCGTATGTCACAGCCATTTTTCTCCGAAACCGTAAGAGCTAGACTGATGAAACTTGGCGAGTAGATGTATTCTGTGAACCGCATTAAGTTTTTTACATAAAAATAAAAAAAAAACTATAAATTTCGGGGGTCCCCCATACTTGAAACTGAAACTCAAAAATTATATTATGTTATTGTTATTTATATTATGTTACATCAAGTAACATAATATAAAGGTTTTTGTAGTTCGTCAGGCTACGGAACCCTTCATGGGCGAGTCCGACTCGCACTTGGCTGCTTTTTCTATTTTCTAAAATGAATAGTTTGCGCGAGAGACACTTCCAAAGTGGAAACAAGTTGGTCCTCCCCCCTCTAACTTCTAAAATAAGAGAATGATAAATCTAAAAAAAATATATGATGTACATTACTATGCAAACTTTCAACGATATTTGGTTTGAACGAGATCTAGTCAGTAGTTTTTTTTTATACGTCATAAATCGTAAACCGCAATTTACCTTGCGACGAGCTACAAGAACTTTTATATTATGTTTATTTGTTGCTACGGAACCCTTCATGGGCGAGTCCGACTCGCACTTGGCCGCTTTTTTTTTCATGCTTAGGCTATAGTCAGAAACCAATTTGTACACCACATACAAATACGTAAATCGGGCATAGAACATCGTGTAGGTACCTAGAATAACACACCTTACTGACTTGCATGACACATTTTTGTGTTTCACTCCACTGCAGCCGGGTTCCGTAGGGATGTTGACGGTACCAAAGCCAATAATTTTTTTTTTATTCTTTGTGTATTAATTTGTTTTATTTTTATTTGTTATTCTTTTTTTAATGGTTTAGTCTTTCTGTCTGTTCACGCGTTTTATGAAATATTTAATACATAGTGGAAACTTTACTGGTTTGTGTATTACTCTAAATTGACTAGCTCTAATAATTACTTTACTATTTGTTTCCCAAATAACACAAAACGTCTGAAACTCATCAATTATATAATTCTTCCGTATTACTACTTGATCAGATAGGTATACTACACAACACACAAACAAACTGATTACAGGCACTGCATCGCGAAAACAGTTTCCTCAAATAACTTGTCTTCCTAAAACGTCTAGCCTTACAAGGATTGCCAACGAGATGAAGAAAGAAACTGCACATATTTTACCAAATCTAGAACTAAGCCTATGCACAAGCCCATGCGAAATTAACTTTATTCCAGACACCATGACGAGGTAAGTTTTTTTCACTATTGCCTTGGTTCTTTCAGAAGCAGTGAACGTAATAAAGCAGCCTTAATTTAAATTATAAAAGATGAGAATAGAAAATTATTTATTGCACACCTGACAACCAACAATAGAAAAATAAGTACTTAACATTCATTTGAAAATGTAATAATATACAATGGGTTCTGCTCGCTGAAGAGCTTTTTTTTTTCAGACAACCTTTGGAAAGAGAGGAGCGTTTAATAAAATAGTTGGCTAGGTTGCACTAATAACAAATAACAACATAATATATAAGAAATAACAGTAAAGAATAAAAAATAAGGACATTTACAGAAAAAAAACATTATAGTGCGTCTTAGAAATAGTTATCACCTATTACGACTGGTTTTAAACAATCACTGCTTCAAAAAAAACCAAGGATTCATTATTAAGTACTTGCTAAAACTCTATGAGAAAAATCAACGACTAAGACTTTTCATTACAAGGACAGATAAATTTAAATACAAGACCCCTAATTCAACAAGTATATAGGGTGAAGGCTCCAACAGTTGAATTATATAATTAAAGTATACACGTTACTAATTTAACGTACGTAACTTTGGCTTTGGAGAAACAAAACAAAAAAACATGAGTATACCAATAAGGGAAAAGTTATTATTTTTTTGTATCCACAAAAAAATATCAATTTGAGACATTTTAATCTATTGGTGCCGTCACCCTAGTAAATTTAGGTACCTACATTTAAGCAAACTCAAGGCATCCATAAGTATGTAAAAAACATCCTACCACAAAAATAAGATAAAGTACCCACAAAATAAACAGTGACAACCTAGGACCCACAGAGTTAGACATATAAAACTAGTATAACTAGTTTGAACTAGATTCCCTAATTCGTAGCTTATATTATTCAAACTTGGCCTTCGGAGTTGTTCGATACATCGAACACATCTCATAAGCATCATCAGCAGTTTGGCTTAAGTAGGTCGCTCGTGTCGCGAGCGCGGCCGGGCGATCCACGCAAGCCAGTGCATCAGCAGCAGCCACCTCAATCGCACTCATTACATTATAGCATATACTCTGAGTTTAATAAACTACTAAGTTAAGTGAGCTCGGTTGTATTAATCTACTAGCATCCCGGAAGTAGCTAGCGCGATTTCCTACAGTACTATATTAAGTATACTGCGTGTATGACGTTTCAACGTAGGATTTAGTAAGTCAACACTCATACAGACTCAAAACCAGAGCCAGACAGAGCTTGTGGTAGTCCTACTGATACCTGCATCGATTAGAAAAACCAAATTATTTCTATACTTATCTATCCAAACCCTAATCATACCCTAGGGCGCCATTTAATGTTCAATGTAGGTATGTGTTTTATGCAAAGTATCTTATCAAGTATACCAAGTAGTACCAAAAGTGAGAGGCATTTCTGGTTTATAAAGATATGATTATAATAATTCTTAAATCAGCTCACTTTAGATTTTGAACTTTTGAGCCAACACTTCTTGCAAGCTGAAGTTGCCATACTTTTGACACATCCAGAGAAAAAGATAATTTCATAACTAGAATTGCCAATCTACTTCTGATGCTGACTGTACCTACATGAAATAACAATCTCAAAATCAAATTAAAGTATTACCTAATAGTTATTATCATTTTTGTACCTTTATTAATAAGCATTTCAAGTTGTATACCACCTTTAATAAATCTTGTTGAAACACAACAATCAAACTTATTTATTTATGAAGAAAATTAAACTTATTACTAAAAAAAAAAAAAAAAAAAAAAAAAAAAAAAAAAAAAAAAAAAAGGTGACGTCATCGAACTACATGGGTTCTGTGACGCATCGACGAAAGCATTCGCATGTGTGGTTTATGCGAGGATCGTCACAAATGAATCAGCGTCAGTAGTGCTGACCGCGGCAAAAACACGGTTAGTACCTAGCAGCAAGGCCGTTACATTACCGCGATTAGAGTTATGTGCGGCTGAATTACTGACAAATTTAATGACAAAGATTGTCAAAAGCATCACCAGCTTCACCGTCGTGACTTACGGTTGGAGTGATTCAAAGGTAACACTCAGCTGGATTCAAGGGTCTCCGGAGCGCTGGAAGCCTTTTATAGCGAACCGAGTGAAGAAAATTACAAGCACTATGCCACCAAAGTCTTGGCATTACATAAACACCAAAGAGAACCCAGCTGATGCAGCAAGCAGAGGACTGACGTCAACACAGCTGATAGAGCATAAGTTGTGGTGGCAAGGGCCTACCTTTTTATCCGTACCTAACTTCGAGCTAAAAGAGCAAAACATGACGTTTTCTACCAACGAAGAGGTTAGAAAGCTAGTGAATGCAGTTAGTAATGTCATCTCCGACAGCAGCAGCATCATCGAAGATTTACTTGATCGTTACAGCTCGTTTACTAAAGTCACTCGGATTTTTGCATGGATACGACGGGTACTGACCCCTACTGTTTGTAAACAAAGACAGCCGATGTACCTCATGTTACCTGAGCTTAGATCAGCAAAACTAATTATAATTAAGCATGTACAGCGAATTGAATTTAATGAAGACATCGAATTCTTATTACACAATAAAAGAGTTAGCTCACAAAGCAAGATAGCTAGTTTAAACCCATTTTTAGACGAAGAAGGGATTTTAAGAGCTAAGGGAAGACTCAGGAATGCCAACATCAGCACAGAAATGAAATTTCCAATCATAATTTCATATAGCGGCAGATTAACTGAGCTTCTTATAGAGCAAGCGCACGAACTCACATTCCACGGTGGACCTCGGCTTACCATGTCTTTTTTGAGACAAAGGTATTGGATAGTCAAGGGAAATCGAGCGGTCAAAAAGCAGCTTCTAAAATGCGTAACCTGTAGGAAACAAGCACCTGTAAAATTACAACAGATTATGGGTGACCTCCCGGACTTTAGAACTAATCCAGCCCCAGCATTTTATCACACAGGGGTAGATCTCACAGGTTTCATTCCAGTGAAAGCAAATAAAGGACGAGGAATAAAAACAACGAAAGGCTATGTAGTGTTGTTTATCTGCATGGTTACTAAAGCAGTACACATAGAGTTGGTGTCCGATTTGACCAGTGTCTCATTTATAGCAGCATTGAGGCGAATGGCAGCACGTCGAGGAGCACCTAAGCATATGTACTCTGACAATGGGACCAACTTTGTGGGAGCTAATAAAATACTTCAAGAAGAATATCAGCAGCTAGAGGAAGTTTTCAAAGAATCATTTCATAGAGAAATTACAGAATTGAACATAGAATGGCACTGGAACTGTCCTTCTTGGCCAAGCGCTGGAGGGATCTGGGAGAGATCCATTCGAAGCTTGAAGCAGCATCTGAAAAGAGTCGTAGGTGAACAAGCGTTAACCTTCGAAGAATATAGCACCGTGTTGGCGCGAATTGAAGCAAGCCTGAACTCGAGGCCTCTCTGTCCGATATCTGAAGATATTGAGGATATTGACTTCCTTACGCCAGCACACTTTTTAACCAGCAACGCAGGCCTGACAGTCATAGAAACAGCCAATGACGCCAGGACTAGGTGGCACCTAACAAACAAGATTTTCCAAGACCTGTGGAAGAGATGGAAAGCAGAATATCTCAGTCAGTTATCTGTTCGCGGCAAATGGTTAAAAGCAAAAAGAAACATCGAAGTTGGGGATTTGGTAACCATTCACGATGATAACTACACATCAGCGAAATTTCCTGTGGGAAGAGTGATAGAAGTACACAGCGGAAATGACGGTTTTGTAAGAGTAGTGTCTCTTAAGACGAAAAATGGTATAATAAAGCGGCCGATCATAAAATTATCAATTTTACCTATCGAGCAAAACAAAGGTGCAAATGCCGAAAAGGACAGCAGCAAGCTAAAGGAACCGAAATCAGCAAAGGATAGCGACCAAATTGGCACCAACAAACGTTCCCAATTTATCAACATAGCTTTATCATTAGTATTTTTTATGAGCATCATTTCGTCCGGTGAATCAGCCAACATAACACAATTCAACAGCAATCAATCATTGTACTACGACCCAACAGGGAAAATGCATTTAATACGCGATCAGTGGAAAATTGTCTCTTATTATAACATGCAACCTTATTGGCAAGGAGACACGGCGGTTAATACATTCATCAAATATCTAGAACAGACATGTGATAAGGTCAAAGAAGCGAGCCATTGTAATATGATTTTATTACAAGTGAAACACGATTACAGCGAGCTACAGTTCTATAATCAGCTGTTGCTAAATCAGCATTTCGGCGAGCGGTCAAGGTCTCGTCGCGGACTTATCAATGCAGTCGGCTCTATAGCAAACACACTGTTTGGAGTACTCGACCAAAGTTTTGCGGATAAATATCAGAAGGACATTGAGCTTGTCAACAGCAACGAAAAGCATTTAATGCAACTTTGGAAAAATCAGACATCCGTCGTAGAAGCGGAATACAACGTTTTAAAGCGAACGGAACAAGCGATACAATCTCAGCATAAACTTATGAATAGACATTTAAACAATCTTGCTCAAACAACTAAGCAACTTCAGAAGGAGTTCGAAAGCATGTCTATGATACAGGAGTTTACTCTAGCAGCAATGGCGACTACAAACATGATCCGAAACTTGAAGCAGATACAGGAGACACTCATCGATACTTTGACAGATATTTAACATGGCAAGATAAACTTACATCTGTTAACCCCAAAGCAGCTAAACGACGAGCTTCAAATAGTTTCTAGTCACATATCGAAAGAGCTTACGCTACCTGTGGACAATATACAAACCAACCTTTATAAAATTTACCAGCTACTGAAAGTTAAAGCAAGAATGAGCAGTGATTACGTCATATTTGAACTTAGCTTGCCTTTAATCAGCAGAGACAGCTTTCATCTATATCACTTGATACCAGTACCTCTACAAATCGGTAGTGACATGATCAGCATCAGTTTAGTCACCGATTTCATAGCAACCAACCTTATGAGGGACTCTTATATACCAATCTCAAGCATCGACCTTCAGGGCTGTGAATATCAAGACGAGACATTCTTCTGTCAGCTACAAGGGCCCGTCAAGCATTTGGGCCCAGAAGAAAAGTTTTGTCAAATAGAACAGATGGATACCTGCAAGATCAAGAGAGAAAGCTGCAAGAATAAATGGGTTCAGTTACATAACCCGTCATTCTATTTATATTTCGCATGTGATACGTACTCGTTAACGATCATATGCGATAATGAAACACGAGTCCGCCGAGTCAGCAAGGCCGGGCTCATCCAACTTTATAAACAGTGCACCGCAAAAGGTCGTGACGTCACTCTTTATTCATACCTACAACAACATACGCTCACACTCAAACCCGACTTAGTACTTACAAACATAGCTCCAATTCAACATCATACGTTTAACACAACCTTACCGTTAGTTGAACCATTCCAAGATAAATATCTCAATACGTCGCTGCAGCAGCTCGGTGACAAGATCAACGCTATGAAAGAAGCAGCTCAACAAGACGGGACCCTTACTACGCATGATGTGCATCAATACGCTATATCATACAGCGTATTAGCAGCAGGCGTCTTAGTTTTCCTGTGGTTCCTGTGGAGGCGATACAGACAAGCAGCAGTCAGCTCGACTCCAGCCGCGCCCGCATCGGGTGTGGCGCCGCAGCGTGACTGCGCACCGCCGGCGCCGCCGCCGCCGCCGCCTGCGCCTGTCCCGCCAAGGGAGGCGCCCTCAAGCAGCGAGAGTGTTAGTGCGCGTAACGAATCCGTAACCGAACCAGAGTGTAGTGTTACCGGGGCCGTGCGGTGGTCCAGTTTACGTAAAAAACACAACAAACAATCAGTGTTTACGATAGATAGGGATTAGTTAATACGCAATCAGCAATCATCGCCATTACGAAACATTGTTCTAACATTCATTAGACTAAGCATAATATTGTTTCACCTATCTTTGTATTACTAACCCCTTAAAGTGTTACGCCTCATTTCATCTCATTCGGCATTCCTCCCTCGGGAGCATGTTCGATACATCGAACACATCTCATAAGCATCATCAGCAGTTTGGCTTAAGTAGGTCGCTCGTGTCGCGAGCGCGGCCGGGCGATCCACGCAAGCCAGTGCATCAGCAGCAGCCACCTCAATCGCACTCATTACATTATAGCATATACTCTGAGTTTAATAAACTACTAAGTTAAGTGAGCTCGGTTGTATTAATCTACTAGCATCCCGGAAGTAGCTAGCGCGATTTCCTACAGGAGTATATTGGCCGCGATAAAAAAATGTGTCGCGTCGCAGTTGCGTCTGTTCATTGTACACCACGTGCCAGCTGATGAGCACAACTCGGTCCAAGTCGGTGTTATTTGCCGCTTAATTTACATAGAGATAGATCAGCGTCCCGTGGGCCGCGCACCCGTTGAATTTCTATTGTTTAGATTGGAAAACTAAGTGCGCCGCTGGTCGACTTTCCACTCACGTCATTATTAGATTGCAGGTGTTGATGTCGTCACGTGAAAACAGTAGGATATTGGCACAGAGACTACTCTGTAGGGATTTTATCCTGACTAACAAAAGCATTGATCGATTTTCTCTACCAAAGAATGATCTCTAGTTTTCCGGAATTTCCCAAGATTATATTTGGATGATTCTGGTTACGTTAATTAATTGCTGTACACTCTGTAAAAAACACTATACTGACACATACTTACCTGAGTTACCATGTTTATTTTATTTGGAAATCTAGAGCTCTCCATTTGCTACGCAATTTTCGAAGCGCGTAGTTATAACATCGATGGGGCTAAGAACGAATCGATTACCTAATGGTGTTGTGTGACCACCCGGCCCCGTAGAGATTGACTCATTTGCACTGCATTACATTACGGACTGACACGGACAGCCACTCTCATCACCGTGGTAATGAACAGATTGTTCACAACACGATGCAAAATTCCAATCGGATTGCTATATCCTCTCTACGCTGCACCTATTAGGTAAGCTGTTGAACCACGTTGAACTGATCGCGCTGATTATTATAATCTTGGGTAGTAGGTTCGTTTTCAACTAAAACGGCTTTTCCAATCCCTTTTAGCCTGGGATTCACAGCTAACGAATACCTATTACCTACCATGTTTAATAGCATGGAAAACCTACACACTGATTTCAGTCAACCAAAAAATATTCACCACCCCAGAATGAGGCATTTAAAGAAACCGTATTTTTTACATAATTCGACATTTACAAAAAAAAAAAATTTCTTTGATAATTATCTTAAAATATTACGACAGTCAACTTTAAACTGAATTGAAATAAAAAGCAGGAGGTTCTCGATTCGACTGTATTTTTTTTATTTTAATGTTGCATGACTTCGTCTGTCATTACCTGATTTCATTTTATCTGAAAAGTAGGTAGAATTATTATTAAATTATTCTAATAATTCCAGATTGGTCTCGTTGAAATTTCATCAAAATCGGTTTGGCCGTTTTTTTAAATAGTTTTTTTTTATGTTTGTTATCGCATAATTTCGTCATTTAAGAGCCGATTTGAAGTTTTTTTTTTTATCTAAAATATAATACTTTCAGATTGGTCCCATAGAAATTTCATCAAAATCTTTTTAATAGGTTGGCCATGAAGACGGTTTCTCAAGTTCCTTAGGGTGCTATTAATTTAATTATTTAATTTAAAAAGGTAAGGTTTAAAACACAGCAAAATTTCCTTGTGAAGACCATAGCTCGTGCTCTTCCATGTCCTATTTTGTGACTTCCCAGCATCTCATTAGGTGGGTACTACTTAAATCACAAACTGGTCAGAGATCCTACACCTAGGTGGATGCTTGTAGTAGGTACTAGGAACACTCCTTAGAGACAAAGCGATGCTCAAGCGCTTGAGAAGGGTTGAAATCATGTTGAAATTAACTTCACACAAAATGACCACTTGAGAAGTTGTCTCAAAAAAATCTGCAAGTTTGTTTCAAAATTAAATTCGAATTCGAACAAAATACAAACTTTCAAAAAACTGTAGGTACGCGGACCAAGGCGGGTATAAAAATTAGACCCATAACCATTTTGGCATCAAAGATTTGATAGTAATTAACAGAAGTAGTTAATGCGTATTCTTACACTAAAAACAGATGTCGATGCTTGTATCACCAATAAGTAAACCTACACGGCAACGACAATCTTTAGCAGCCTAGGTGCGCCATCGATATAATTATGGTGGAGGTGCCCACATAATATACCTAGGTATACCTACCTATTTATTGTCGCGTAGTCGTTTCTTCGCCCTCATCGACATCCAGTAGAAAACAATAGAGTAGAGAAATGCCTAGTTAGGTGCTCTAGGTCGAAGGCATTTCTCTACTTTCTAGGTACCGGCAACCAAAAAAACTATTGAACTGTACTTATCAAACTTACCTTACCTACTTTAGGCAAATAGGTACCTACGTCGTGTTATATTATACGGTCTACTCGAACAGCTAGGGGTTAATGATCGCTACTCTATATTTTCCCGTACCAACCAATACTAGTAGTGCCATCTATTCGAAAGTTTAAACAGCTTAAAAATACCAGACTAACATAAATTAATGTAGATGGCGCTACAAGATATTCGGATCAAACCAAACAAGCCAAACATGTGCGAAATTTTTGCTAATAATGTCAAGGCCATTGTTCAAGAAACTAAATCCTGTGCTATATTAGCTAGGGATAGCATTATTAATATCAGCAATCATTGACATGATAATGAAACACTATCTTAGATAAAGGAATGGTATTTTTAGCGCTCACTGCTTCCGCATCAAACATAACCTCTACCTTTTAAAAAGTTGTTTTGCTAAAATTTCAATTAAATTACAGATCCAATGGTATTGAAATAAATTTATTGAATATAAATTATTTTTTTTCGCTCATAATGACTAAAAAATAACTCAAGCTAGCAGTTTCATAAAAATAATTCAGCAAAACTTAAATTTCCCGCCACAAAGTGAGAAACGCATGAAGTTCGCGTTGCGAATCTGGCCGATTGATGTGAAAGATATTCCGAAGGCCGTGAGTGAACACGGAAATCGAGATGTGTGTGTGGTCAAAAAGACAGTGCAAGGTAGGGGTCGGGTGGCGTTTGTGATGGCAAAATTTTTGCAAATGGTGAGTTAGGATATAATGAATCGTTGTGTCTCAGAATGAAATTGTTTTAGTGCTTGTGATTTATTGAGAGTTCTACTAAAAAATGTGTTGTATTCATAGTAAAATTGTTTAAATTCTGTGTTATGGGGACGGCAAATGGCGCTACGAATAGCTAAAGTTGACACAACTACGCGTTTTTAAATCCCAAACATCTGCAGATGCTTCGATCTATGCTCGCGGCATAATCTGTGATACACAACAAATAGTGGTGCATTAAAAAAATCCTGAAAACACGCATGTGGACCTAGCAACTGGGACATCCAAGTTGGCGATTATAACGGTGTCAGCATGTTGCGATTTTTTTGGCCAGCGGTACTACTTTTTTAAACTCGTTTCTAGAGGCGGCTAGAGGTTTCCGTGTCCCGTAGGGTCGGTGGCCCCGCGATCCGTCTTCTGGAGCTAAATTACATAATGTGTATGTGTTGTTTGGAGCATGCAACAAGTAGATATGTGTCGGCGGGCTAACTGTCAATGTGGAGTACAGTAAGCTTGCTGCCCGCGGCCCCCATTAATTCGAGCGACTGATGTCACTTATCTCCGCTCTCCTATCTAGGCCCTATGGCCGCCAATTTTTTGCACATGCCTAGTATCTCAATGTAAATTTGATAACCGGCGCACGTCTCTAATTACCACTTGTATAAATACCTACTACAAGTCCTACAAATTTAGGTTCGTTTTTGGTTGTCTCCACAAATTTAAATTTTACTGCTCTAGGATAGCCTTGAGTTTGCATTTCGTATGTGTTTTTCATAGCATTTAATTGATAATGAGTTTATTTATGTGCCTGTTTTTGCAGCACGGTCACTGACATTAGCTCCTACAATGGACCAGCAATTCTGTTTACGCTGGAACAATCATCCAACCAATTTGACTGATGTTCTCGCAAGCCTGCTACAAAGAGAGGCCCTTTGCGATGTCACACTTGCCTGCGATGGAGAGACTGTCAAGGTATATGTTATTTTCTTGTTACCCAGATAACTCTTGTGAACTTAAAGCTTTCTTAGTCAATCAATTGTCTACATAAGTTGTAGTAATTAATCCAGGATTCATGAATGAAACTGTACATTTTTTCATGTCAATTATTTGCTAAAAGATGAATTAATTATTTATGCATCTTTAAATTCAAATTTAGAACAATAGATTTGTTTTTGTATCATCATTAAAAAGTTATATCACATTGTAGGAAGTGTATGTAAATATTGACATTCGGCTTGCATGTGAGTGCAAGCATTTATTGTTATGCCACAACAAAATGCTGTATAGTAAACAAACATGAGTAATACAATTACATAATAACACTTATCAATGGCACAGTTTTTAATAATAACTATGAATATTCTTGATTTTACCAGTTTTTTTTAACAAATAACAACAGTTTATGTATAGTTCATCTACAAAAACTGGTGTTAAAAAATATCTTGCTTCCCAATACAAGTTTCTACGGTTTTTTTACTTATCTATGGAATAAGTAATGTATTTTTTACTCATCAAGCCAAAGGCTATTTGAAAACTTAATCAGCTATCTGGTTCCAATAGCATAGCTTGTCTTAATTTGTGGCTCGATAGTATTGTTTGGAATGTCCAACATTATTTATTTTAAGCTAAGATGAATGTAGTATCAAGAAAAGAGTATGTGTGGATTGAATCTGATGATGAGTGAGCAAATCAGTTTCTGCAACAAGGCGGCATGGTGGGCCCTTTATGTGTGACCAATGGATGATATGAGAATGGAGTGACAACTGCCCTACTATTCCGGTAACACTGCTCAATAAAGTGACACCTGAATCCGCATTCCATTTTCAAATTTTTCATACAAAAATTGACTTATCTCATCAAATTCAGCAATCGCTTCACTGAAAAGACTTAAGAAAACAGAAGGAAAAAACCTGCTATGCCAATCCTACATAAAGTGTTTGGGTGACTTACAGCTATGCTGTAAGAAAATGAAGATATTATTTTTCGATATCAGTCATTTTGTTTATTTAGGAAATAGGTCCAAAATACACTAACTAGTCATTTAAATTATGTCAAACTATTGCAAATAATTAATTAATTCCAGGGTCAGTATTCAATCTCGTACCTAGAACAATATAATAAATAGGTAGGCAGAGGCAATTTTATACGTCTTTATTGGGTATGAAACCTTGGTACCTTAGTCAAGGCTCATTTAAATATTTGCTAGGTATTTACGCAAGGCCATTTTGTAGACAAATCACAATTAGTATCTTATGTAGGTTTTAGTATTCTGGGAGGCCGCCACTAAATGTTACAATGCATAGGTACTATGTAAAATAAATGTAGATCAAGCACAGTAGACAAATAAAGCATTGTTCTTTTATAAATACTTTGAAGAGTGGCGTAAACATGACCCTCTGGGTTATTAATAGGACTAAATATAACAAAAACAGAATGCTGAGGTATTTTATTGGTATGATCATCCAAACTGTGAAATCTGTTGCTGATCCAGTTTTTAAGACTTGTTCCCAAGTCGTAAAAAAACCTAAAAAACCTGTGTCTTCACACTTACCTAAATTCCTCAGTGTAAGGTCAATCAACTTGCGAATCTACTTCCAAGCCATTTATATTCAACAATTAACTATGAAAGCCAAAACTTTTATGCTAATAAAATGCAATTTGTTTTGTAGGTTGAAAGGAGTCTGCAAAACACTGCATATATTTTAACTTTCTAATTTTTTATAGCTGCTAAGCAGGTTTTAGGGTCTAGATCTAGACAGCTACATAGCTGTTCTTGCCTCCTTGTAGGTATGTTTTTGATTGGTGCTTATAAAAAGTGTATACCACCACTTAAATTGATTTATATTTGATACTTTGATAAGAAACTGTATCCAAGATAGAATAGGTCAGGTAAACCTAATTCCAAACTTTTGATAACTTTTCCATTTCAGTCAAATCGTTGTTTATTTATATTAATACAGGATATAAAATACCTTACTTTGGAAATATAATAGATTCTGCGCCGTAGGTCGTGGGTTCGATCCCCACCGAGAACAAATATTTGTGTGGTTAACATAAATGTTTGTTCTCTGTCTGGGTGTTATATTGTATTCTAAAAATGTATTTACAAAAAAAAATGTATTCAAGTATTATACCAGCTATCCGGTTCCCATATTACAAGCTCTGCTTAGTTTGGGGCTGGGTAGTGTTGTGTGGATTGTCCACAATATTTATTTATTTATTCTTAAAAAGAGTCTGGGATCTATTCTATGTTTAGTTCAAAACATGTTTGACCAATTACCTCAAAAAAGTAAACAGTTATAGCATTTTTTATCTCAATACAAGTAATTATATAAAACATACTACTAAAAATTCATTCGTAGTAAACATTTTCTTAGTATACAAATATATCTATAGTAGTGGCCATAGTATGATACATCTTATCGTGAGTCCACATTCTTTCTTAAGTACCTGATGAGATAGTGAATTTGTTAAAAGTATTATAAACTACAGAATTTAAATCATAGTACTGCACCACATAAAAACATCATTATTAGAACTAAATAAATTGACACAATTGATAAACAATAGTTCGAAAATAAAGCGTTTGTTTTAATCTATAATGTTGTAAACGCCAATGCGTGTACGCATACGCGTAAATCTCTCTCTAACTTTATTTTGTCCGACCTAAAACATTGTTTTATTTATTTTTAGAAAACAAACAGCTGAATAACTTATCAGTAATTAGAAATGATAGACACAAACTCGCTATTTACTCACATAATAAAATAAATATACAGAAACGCTAGCTTCTGCCCGTGACTTTGCTTTGTCATAACATCAGCTTGAAGAAGTCCAGCTGCATATAGCGTATAGGCCTTATAGACATCCTGAAAGAACGGCTCTGAGCCCTCTTCATCCACCGAGTTTCCTATGTATGCTGTGACATGACGTGGTTCAACTTTCAAATCGTGAACTTACCCATCATCCATTGCATAGAACGCAGTTTCGCTGAACTCTGTCAGTAGCAGTGGTAAGGGCAGGTTTTTAGAAAAAGGGTACTCTGAAGAGTACGGATCTGGTACATACTTATGGGTTCAAATGACTAAAAAGGAAATAAATGATATGATTTCATTTCACTTTACTGACATCTAGATCTTTTGTTTCACAATTTTGTGATGATATAACCCCTCTCACCAAATATCCTGAACAACTGAACAAATTGGTGGCACTGCTAAGGCTTAATGCCTTTAAAAATAGATCAAAGGCAAGCTTAAATTATAGAAGAATGTGTGGGAGTGAAAGTATCTGGCCATACCTAAACTTTGAAAAGAAAGTTTGGTAGGAATGCCTGATAAATATGCTTATGCATTTAGCTTTGCCATGCAACGCTGTCTGCATCTGGTTGCCCTAGGTGAAAGGTTTGGCTATATAATATTAAGAATACATTAACACACATCCTTGTCAACTTTTTAATAGACGAAAGTAGAGCGCGTAGAAGTATTATGTAATACCTAAGTGCCTACCTACCTACCTACGATATTATCATGTAAGCTATTAATTCAAAGAATGAATTAATAGCTTACATGATAATATACGGTAATAAATCAGAAATTGGGACGGAAAGGGGGGAGTAAGCGTCGGTTTAAGACGCCCTTTCTTATTTTTATCTATTTAAAAAGCTTTGTTCTCTATTTTAGAGCTTCTTTTTATTTTTTTAGCAGCCTGCTGCTTAGACAGAATTGCAAATATTATATCAAACTATCTGCAAAGGTGTACGTCGTATTTGAGTATGTGACACCTAACACAAAGTCCCCCAGAAATTCACAAATACCATCTTCAAAATGTAGATTTTCACAGAAGACCAGTTTGACACAGTTGGGATGTAAACATCGAAATTGAAAAACAAGTTGCCAAATCCGCTTTCAATGCAAACTAGACAAGAAGTAGGTAACACATTGCACTAGACTCAAATTAGTTCCTAGTCTTAAAGAATTTGAATAACAATAGCATTGCCAAAATTCTAGTATTTAGGTAGGTATGAAAGAATAGAAAAGACCTTCACGGAGCTTTACATTAGTTCTTGTCTGAAATAAAAGTCTTCTTTCATTGCCAAAACAGTTCGACCTAGTGTTTAGATCAGGGGTTCCCAAACTATTTTGGACAAGTGACCCCTTTTCCAAAATGAAACGTTACCTCAGACCCCCATGGCCAAATTACCTATTTTTAAGATCAACCCCCTTATTCATAATGGTCCGCTAACTTAAAACAGCTGCTACAGTGTTATTAACCGACTTCCAATCAAAAAGGAGGAGGTTCTCAATTTGGTTGTTTTTTTTTTTTTATGTTTGTTACTGCATTACTTCGTCATTTGTAAGCCGATTTGAAAAAATATTTTTTTATCTGAAAGGTACTGCTTCCAGATTGGTCCCATTTTAATTTTATTAAAATCGGTGTTGCCATTTTTAATTAAATATTTTTTTTAATGTTTGTAACTGCATGCCTCCGTAATTTATGAACCGATTTAGAAAATTATTTTTTTATCTGAAAGGCACTGTTTTTAGATTGGTGTCATTTTAACTTTATTAAAATCGGTGTTGCCATTTTTTTTTAAATAATTTTTTTAATGTTTGTAACTGCATGCCTCCGTAATTGATGAACAGATTTAGAATTTTTTTTTTTATCTAAAAAGCACTGCTTCCAGATTGGTCTCATTTTAATTTTATTAAAATCGGTGCTGCCATTTTTTTTAAATATTTTTTTAATGTTTGTAACTGCATGCCTCCGTCATTTATGAACCGATTTAGATTTTTTTTATTTTTTTTTGAAGGTTATTCTTACGTCCAGATTGTCCCAAACGAATTTCATTAAAATCGGTTTAGCCGTTTTGCAATGAAGTCGGTTTCTCTAGTTTTTTAAACTTATAATTATTTTTCATTCTGAATTAGGTCAATAGAAGAAGACAGAGTGAGAATTAGCAATGCTTTAAGTTAGCAGACTATTATAAATAAGGGGCCTATCTTTAGTTTTCTTTCTATTGATACAAAATACCTAAGTGCTAAGGTACAAATTAGAAAACTTTGCACTTGGTTAAGTGATTCGTAAATTCTGTTTCAGCCACTTTACTTCACTTAATTTAACTATTTTATAACTTTGTGATCTCTTGAAATAAATGAGTACTTATATGAGTTATTATCGTTCAAGCTCCAACGAATTTCAAAACGCAAATGAACTTTCAGCCTAAGTGCAAGCTCGTTAAATAGTAAAATATCAGGAACATGTTTGGATTTGCAACTTGATCATGAATTTGTTCGTGTTAAATCACGTATGAGTCAAATAGAGCAAAACGCGCCTGAAAGATGTACGCTCGAACTCATTCATCTTGCACAAACTTGTCCACACTGACTTGCCTAGTTTTTCTACGAACTTGAATACGAACTTGATACTTTACATACAGTACTACAACAATGCTATTTCCTACAAAAATATTAATTATTCTTAGTACACGTAACACAACATAAACAATACAGTACCTACCTACCTAAAGTTTTAAATAAGAACGTGTGGTAATTTAATAGGGGGTCGATTTTTAGACCTCGTCGACCCCCAAAACCAGTGTTCGTTTATATCGACCCCTAGGAAACCAATATCGACCCCAAGGGGTCGATATCGACCACTTTGGGAATCCCTGGTTTAGATTATTGTTACTTGACCCAAATATTATAAATGCGACTGATATTTTTTTAAATTCCAAATTGTAATAATCAAGCACAATTTTGATGTTTCTCTGAGGTGCACTTAAATTCCTTTCGTCACACTGGTTTAAAAGAATCAGTGGCACGATAAGAAGGATAGGGGACTGGCCTCTAAGCTCAGTTGATAGTAGCTCTGCCTTCTGAGCCGGAGGTCGTGGGTTCGATCCCCACCGAGAACAAATATTTGTGTGGTGTACGCAGTTGTTTGTTCTCTGTCTGGGAGTAATGTATTCTAAGTTTGTATTTACTAACAAAAATGTATATAAATATTATATCAGCTATATCTAGTTCCCATAGCAAAAGCTCTGCTTAGTTTGGGGCTAGATAGTGTTGTATCTAATGTTGATAATCGTGACTAGTTTTCCACATGATCACCTTAAACTAGTTCACTGCCTACAAAATAGGGTACCTAATATTTGTACCTAGTTCATTTTATAGGGAAATTTCTAACAATTGTTGTTTTGTTTTAGGCACACCAAACGATATTATCTGCGTGCTCACCGTACTTCGAGACTATATTCCTGCAGAACAATCATCCACATCCGATAATATTTTTAAAAGATGTTCGCTACTCAGAGATGAAATCATTATTGGATTTCATGTATAAGGTATCTTTTGTTATTCTTACTTGTGATGTCAGTATTACAATTTTTTTTATTAGTTATTTTAGAATGTTTCAGTAACTGTGTATTGAAATTTCAGGGCGAAGTGAATGTTGGCCAAAATAGGCTACCAATGTTCCTAAAAACGGCTGAAAGCTTACAAGTTAGAGGTTTGACAGAAACCAATACATTTAATCCTAAGGTGAGTGTATCTCGTTATTTTTTATTGATATTTTTATAGTTCTAGACATCACAATTTCAGTTTAGGTTTGAATTCAATATTCGTCTTTATTATGAACTGAACCTCGATATTCAGCTCAACATCGCAATACTGTAACTATAAGTACCGTATTTGAAGATGTAATGTCATTTTGTTTAATTTTTGATAGTAATTGTGGTTACTGTTCACATTTTATTATTAGGATTTGTTAATTTACTGTTCCTTACCTTTTCAAATCACGTCTTTTTGTTCGCCACTTTACACATTTTGTAAACTCTTTTAGGTCTCCCGCGACACAGGCTAGTCCTAGTGCGGGGTCCATTGTATATCTATTTTTGTAAACTGTTTTCTCGAATAAATATTTTTGTTTTGTATTATTTTGTACTGAATATAGAAGAAATTATAGTACTGTTTTCCAATACCTAAACGAAAAAATGAGTTCTTCTTAGGATTATAAAAAAGTGTAACTTTTTGTAGAATAACTGCAAAATCGCAGGGCCGTTAATTCAGAGCCGAAAGCTGCATACTGCAAAGCTAACGGGTTTTCGCATTTACTGTGAAGAACGGTCGTCGCTGTTCGTCAACGGATCTCTTATCCCGTTCGATGCCGATCGAGCTCCTTCGATCGCGTTTAAATTGCACCTGTCTTTAATGAGGACCCCTTGATAGATGCGTATAACCCAGTTTTATCTAGCCCACTTTACGTTCAGCTAATGCATTTATATTGCACAATAATACAAGTAATTCATATCGTTCCGATGCTATTTACCTGCAAAACTAACGGGTTATTGCACTCGCTTCATAGTGTAAGCGGTCGCCAGCGCGGAAAACGTTTAATAAACCCCGTTTAAAATCTTGCGCGTTCATAAGTTTTATTACGAAACATGTCTAGCCAAATAATTTATATTATCAGTGAATTAATTACTTAAGCATAAGCTCTTTTCTTGGTCCAAAATGTCTGAATGTCGTAAAACTCCAAATTTAAAACTTTAACCTCATTATTTTAGCATGAATCTGAATCTTACTTGGTGTTCCCATAAATTTGAAGAGTATAAATCGCTCGGTACGTTATGGTATAACATACGCAAGTGATTACAAGCGACAGCTATTCTGCGTATTGGGTCGTCAGTATCCCTTTTTTCGTTCTCAAAATAAACGTATCTTCAACAATACTATGGTTTAGTATTGCCTCTGATATTGTGGTCTAGGTTATTATAGTCTTCGTTCTTAATCCAGCTAAACTAATCAATCTAACGGTTGTCTACGGAAGAGTATTCGACCCATTCGAATATCAGTGATATTTTGTAGGAAACCATTGCCAATTATCGGCGGGAAAATATTAACGGCGGAACTGTAAATTATACAATGCGCGCTCGTAATGCTTTGGCGGTCAGAGTTAGGTACTATGCCCGTAATGTATGTCGTGCGGAAACTTTAATTTTAATTTAACTTGCACACACAAAGGTGTGCTAGTAGAAATCAAAACCAAAGTAAGTTTCAGGAATGCCTGCAACTTGGTTTTTTTGGGTAACAAATTTTATTTCATTTCGTGTATGATATTTCATTATTATTATTTTATCATGGTGCCACTGAAAACCAGCGCTGCAAGGGCTACCGTGTCCTTAGTAGCAAATGCTGAGTGGTTAACCTTTTTTGCTGTCGTTTAGCCTAAGTTGAACTGTACCTTTTAATTTTAAGTTGACGCAAAATAAATGATTTCTATTTGTATTGAGAAAAATGTCATGTACAAAAAAGAGTGTTAGGCATGAATATGGATGGATATAAAAGGTAGAGGTAGGCCTAAGAAAAGATGGATGGATTGTGTGAGAGATGATATGTCCAAGAAAGGAGTGAGTACTCAGATGACGAATGATAGGGGAGAATTTATTTATTTATTAAGTTGCACCAACAAAATGAACACCAACAGTATCTTAAGGTCTAAAAACAATATGTAGTACCTAAGTATGCTAAATGTCACCTCAATTATAATTATAGGAAAATTATAGGAGGAATGGAAGAAAAGACATGTTGTGCCGACCCCACCTAGTGGGATAAGGGCAGGAAGAAGAAGAAGAAGGTTTCAACTCATTTGTATTGTATTTAATTGTCTTTGATTTTGACAGTCTGAAGAGCGACCAACACCATCAGTAAGCGCGGAGAATCTCACCCGATCAGAGTCATTTGCGACCCCGCCGGCGGCGCATTGCCCGCCAACACCGCACACGCCGCTCGCGCCGGCGCCGCCGTTGCCGCCGCATCCATCGCATCCATCGCACCCGTCGCATCCACCGCACCACGCCTTGCCGCCTGAGAAGAAACGAAGGAGGAACTCCACAGTGCCTAGAGATGATATGGACTTGTCGACTTACCGCCATTATGAGGTACCCAGGCTACAACGGTTTGTTATTAACGCGCACAGGCTAAGAACGCTTATATTAAGAACAGTTTTAGAATATTTTTGCGTGATTGAAATTTTACTTTCAGATATTTAGAATCTAGGTCAAATAATTTGAATCCGAGCCCAACACATCATAGTCACTATTTTAACATAATTAATATGTGCCCTGGTTTCCTTAGATACAGTAGTAGATTATTCAAAAACGTGATTTTTAGCTTCACTAATTTTATCGGACGTGTTTTAGCAAAATTGTGTGGTAACCGCTTTTTTAATCCTTTCCTTAACTTTTCTAAACTCGTTTAGTGAAATCGAAGTTGACTTTTAAGAATTCCTATACTAGTGCACAACAAGAATACCTACACCTTCCAAAATTCCAATAATAATATATTTTTAACATTTTTATTCAGCTTTATATAATATTCTTTTTATGTCACTTTCCATGAAAAAAGATGAAAATATATTTACTTATAATAAGGCCTCAGCGAATATTATCATCAGGGAACGATTTATGCTAAAGCCTGATGAAACTGCGTATCGTCGGCCAGTCGTCAGAATTTTTTATCTTGGCTCTAAAACATGTGGTCCTGCAGTCAATTCCTTCGTAGAATCTGTTTTCCTAGCACTAAAACGTGTTGTCCTCTAGGGTCACCTAATAAAAGGCGGGTTGAAGGGCGGGTCTTGCGGCTCGGGCTCGGAGCCGGGCACGCCGCCGCCCGCGCACGCCACGCCTCGCGCCGCGCGCTCCCCGCTCGTGAAGCAGGAGCGTGAGGATACTTACCCGCCGCCCGCCGCACAACTTCATCCACCACCGCACTTCGACCACATACAGGTAAACACGATGAGAAAGCGGCTTGCCGTCTGAGTCTGAGCAAAAATTACTAACCGACCAACCAGTTTGTTGGTTAGTAATTTTTACGGCTCAGGCTCAAAGCTCAGGGCCACGCGCTCGCCGCTCGTGAAGCAGGAGCGTGAGGATACTTACCCGCCGCCCGCCGCACAACTATATCCACCACCGCACTTCGACCACATACAGGTAAACACGATGAGATGTAGCTTGCCGTCTGAGCCTGAGCAGCAAAAATGACTAATCGACCAACTAGTTTGACGGTTAGTCATTTTTACGGCTCAGGTTCAGAGCCCTGCGCCGCGCGCTCCCCGCTCGTGAAGCAGGAACGTGAGGATACTTACCCGCCGCCCGCCGCACAACTTCATCCACCACCGCACTTCGACCACATACAGGTAAACACGATGAGATGTGGCTTGCCGCCTGAGTCTGAGCAAAAACTATTAACCGACCAACCAGTTTGTCGGTTAGTCATTTTTACGGCTCAGTCTCAGAGCTTTTTGCTAACCGACCAACCAGTTTGTCGGTTAGTAATTTTTGCGGCTCAGCCTCAGAGCTCTGCGTCGCGCGCTCCCCGCTCGTGAAGCAGGAGTGAGTGGATACTTACCCGCCGCCCGCCGCACAACTTCATCCACCACCGCACTTCGACCACATACAGGTAAACACGATGAGATAGCGGCTTGCCGTCTGAGTCTGAGCAAAAATTACTAACCGACCAACCAGTTTGTCGGTTAGTAATTTTTACGGCTCAGGAGCGTGAGAACGCTTACCCGCCGCTGCACTTCGACCACATACAGGTAAAAAAGAGTAGAAGGGCTGCTTGTAGTCTATCTATTACTGACCGACCAACCAGTCTGACCACGCGGTTAGTCGGGTAGTATTTTTTACGGCTCAGGCTCAAAGCCCCGAGCCGCTCGATAAGCAGGAGCGTGAGAACGCGTACCCGCAGCTGCACTTTGATCACATACAGGTAACCACTAATAGAAGGCCGCTTGCCGTCTATTACTGACTGACCACTCAGTTTGTCGGTTAGTAATTTTTGCGTACCGTCTATTACTAGCCGACCAACCAGTCTGTCCATCCAGTTCGCCGATTAGTAATTTTTTCGGGTCAGACTCGGAGCGACGCCGCTCTTTTTCTAATCGGACGTTGGATACTTGTCTTTTAAAAAGAAAAACATTTCATGATACTTCACCGGCCCCTGCCACGCTCGCCTTGCTTATGTGGTAGCTTTTGAATGAAAAACATCTAAATCTGAAAAATCCAATAAACCTATGAGGAGAATGTCCCCATAAAATGTTATATTAGCAAATAGGGCGTTGAAAATAAAAGGCCTCTGATAATCTTATCAAAAAACGGCCAAACGGCATATAACAAGCTCAGATTCATTATTTACTTTACACTAGCACTTCTTACTTTACTACTTTTTGGTAGATGCATTATACAATTCACCTCTGGATTCAGATTGCTCTGTTTCTTTCAAGACAGTCTTGCGTCCTCCCTAAATGCGTTACAATCTTTAAGTATGTCAGGCTATAAAATGGTATATAAACGGTGTGTTCTAAATCCACATCCGCACTCTTTCCAATTAAAAAAAACGTGTTACCGGTATCAACTTTCACATATTTTCGGTCGATCTTTTTCTTCTGTTTTTCTTCCTTTGATTGCATAACCGCGTCACCAATAAAAACCTGTCGACAGGAAGGAAATGATCTGCCTAAATAATTAATGAAATATATTCAAGACGTTATTGTAAAGCAGATCTTTCCTTCTTTGTTGGCAGAAGAACACGACTCGTGTGAACGACGCCAGCTATTCAAAGGAAGAATCATTGGACCTCCGACCAAACAGACCGCAAGAAACAATACTTGGTTCCATCCTTGCTACTTCGCACCAAACTGTAACGCACGGGACACACTCTCTTTCTACTACAACTACTAAAAAGGGAGGGAAATTCCGCTCGAACTGGCTAGAATCATACCCTTGGCTGAAATACGATGAAACGAAAAATATAATGTTCTGCACGTATTGCAGAAAATGGTCTCATGAACTTACCGTTAATAGATCATCATTTATAGAAGGAAACGCGAATTTTAGATTAGAAATAGTCAACCATCACGATAAGTGCAAATCTCATAAGTTTTGCAAGGACCGCGAACACGCACAGAATATGGAAACGTGATTCACCATAAACCATACTCGATTTCTACATAATCTGCCAAATCGAACCACCAAGCTTAAAAAGTTTCAATTTTAACAAAACGTGTTTGTGTATTTTGGTACAGATAGAGTAAAATGTTTGTGAGTCAGATTACTTAATTTATATTCTGTGATAAAATAAACAATAATATAGATCTCATTATCAAAACAATCCGTTACAATGACATATTTTTTTAGTCTTATATAAGTTTATGAAGTAGGTTATCAAATACGTAGATTTGTGAGATAGCGGAAACCTGTTGAAGAGTTAATGCTTTTGATAGTATCTTTTATATGCAGAATTGCTAATATTATGAGACTGTACTGTTTAAGTACCTAATTATGCAACCGGACCCAACCCAGAAGTATAAAAATACTTCTAGATAAATATGTCAAAGGTATCATAAAATTTCTTGCATTTATTGTACAGATAGACTAAGAATACTTTCAGACTTTTAATGATAAATATTTTGTGATTCATAAACCTATTTATTTTTCAAATAAACAAAGTGCATAAATGTTATTTGTCTCATTTACACATGTTCATTTCTTGTTCCTTTCTGATATAACTACTACAGTCTTGGCATAAGCTAAGCGAACACGCGGCAAGATACGTTAATGTACAGTTATTGATACGGCAATGACCTTGAGTCTCAGTTCATCTGAAAATGATATGCTTCGATGTCTAAGGAGACTTAATACAATGTTCCAGGCAATGGGAATGACAGAAATGGCATCAATGCTAACCCAACATCAGCTCGGCAATGATTGTAATGACGGCGACCAGATCTTGCAGCCTCAACCGGACCAGACAGACACCATAGATGGTGAGTGCTTTTTACCCGTTACTAAATGACCACCAACCTATAAGTGTTCATGTTTCACTCAAGCGGAAAGCGCTCGCACGAATGCGTTTCTTCGCAATTACAAAAAACCTAGCTCGATACTTAGATACATAAAATAATAATCTCAACTACTGTTACGTCAATTTAAAGATGCGCAAGCGCATGTCTCGCATTCGTGTTGAACGCTATCCGATCCAGAAATGGCCTTCAAGGTCCAAGATTTTGCATTTCAAATCAGCAGAAATCTAATTCAGTTGGTTGTCGTTGAATAATTTTGTTTCCTTTTGTAAAGATGTAGTATTTGTCTATTTGAAAACTAGACCAAAGTATCGGAATGTTTTTGTCTGGTCTTCACAATTGGCGAGTACTGCTAAATAAATATTCAATTGAAACAGGCTGGCACTAACACATGTAATAATAATTCATTTTCAACAAAACTTTATTGAGAATTATTGAAATCAATGTGTGCAAGGCTGCTCCAAATTGTATTGTAAAATTTTATTTGATTTGCATTGACCCCGTAGGTATGTAAATAATGTCTAGCAACAAATGTTAACGTATTCTGCGCATCTCAAATAAATTTTTTATCTCATTTGAATTGGTAACGTTTATTGGTAGACATTGCCTGATCGCCACCATAGCCGCATGACGTAAGCACATAGCCGCATGAAGTTCGCTTATCATCCCACCCTAATTTGCACTATCATAACCGCTTCTCAATCTTTACTTTACGCTTACTACAATTTCTGTTTATATTATTATGAAGAATCGGTGTCATAAGATTTCGTACTGGTGATGATTTGGCGCCCCTGAGGGACATAGGTCGTGCAGTGTTTAGAATTTTTTAAATACCTACTTAATTTTGATAAGTTCCCTAGATAAGATACGAAGTAACATAAGCAACTGTAAATTCGTTCTTCCTCCCAACGTTTGTCGTTTGTTTTCTAGCTGTAAGACTGCATGTAAGGATTGTTAGTGGTAGGATAGGAACGGTGTGATCGTGGGTTCGATAGTTTTGAGCTAAAAGGGTTGCTACGCTACGTTTGGATTTGGAAAGCCAGCATGCTATTAACATCGCTGTAAACGAATTGCATATCTTGCAGGTGAAAACGAAGAGAATATAAAACCGCGGTACCCGCTCAGCCAGAAACTAGCCAATGTCGAGAACATAGTTAAGTCATTCGGTTTAGCGCTCACTCAGAGTTCGACCAGCGTCCCGGAACCGTGTAATATATGCGGGAAACTTGTTAATAATAAGAAAAAGCACATGAAGTCTCACAATCCAGAACAGCACAAGTGCCCGCTCTGTCCGATCACGTTGACTCGCGCCGACAACTTGAAACGACATCTACGCATGAAGCATTGCTCTGCTTTGATGTCAGATAACTTTGCTAATATCAAGGCCAAATATGAGTTGACTTAATCCAAATTTTAAGTTAGGTTAGTTAGGTCTAGTCTTTTCAATTTTTTAACTTATACAATACGTTTGTTTTGGCATTAGTAACAAGTTAGTCCAAAGATTCAGGTGATGATGTTTCGTGTTTAACTCTGCGCCTAACTTAAACAGTCTTCACGCACTAACATGACTAACCTTCTCCATAGGCAATTTAACACGAACTTCTCTCTAATTGGTTCTAACAATTTCCATTTTATAATTTAGTCATAAGGTGTGTGGTGTGATTTTGTTTGTTTTGTTCAATTTTTTGTAAACTTTTGTTATCAATGAAAAGCGAATATTTCGTTTGAAATCATTAATGAACTTTTCAAAATTCGTAATCGCCCAGCATAAAAACTTATCGTTGTAAAAATCTTTTAAAAACTTACGAGATTTTAGGCGGATTTGTTTCTACACTATTGGTGATTATTGAAAATATTGAATAATATGCTCTCAAGCTAGTAGTTTTCCTCGTTATTACCTTTAGCAGCTACCGATATGTTTTATTCAAGCGATACTCCCCAATTAATAAAAAAAAAATTAATTTATCATAATCAATAAAAAGATCATTAAAATATGTAAAGTTTTATGCTGGACGCGAATCCTTCTTAATTTATGTTTAAAATTAAATCAAATCGGTTTCGCTTTTACATTAATAACGTTTCTTCTCATGAATAAACAAAGATTGTGATACATTTTATTTGTTAATGTATTGATAATGTACCTGTCGCCTCAGCTTTTGCTGATTTTGAGATTACTATGAGATATTTAGGATATAATCACCTCGGCTGATACATTTTTTAAATAACTAAATATTTATATTAACTAAATTCGGCATACAAATTATAAGCAAGACTGAGCTAAAGTTTTTTTTTATATTTATAACGTGCCTCTTCAATGCAAAACATGAGTTTTTATGGTTGTTTAGGTTGGTATGTTTTAACAGGCATAATGAGTGAGTGTGTCAAGAATATTATCTTTTTAAATTACAGTAGTCAAAACAGATCTTTGTGGCTCTGAAATGCTGTGTCTAAGGCCCGTATTCCGAAACAGTGCTTAGTCTGAGTCGAGCCTCAAGCAAAGATTTTTGTCATTTTTCAATGGAGAACTGTCAAAAAATCTATGCTTGAGAGTGCTCGGTTCGACTCAGACTCAAGCACTGTTTCCGAATACTGGCCCTAAGTATGCATTTGCAGTCAACTGCATCAATTAGTTGCTCTGCTTGTTTATTGTATCAAGTTTTTTACAAATTTTACTTGTAGCACGACGCGCGTTTCCTTTGAAACAGTTCATGTTGAAAAGAACTCTAAATATTTCTCTACGCGTCTCATCTGATTGACTCTTTGCAAAATGTGTCTAGGGTTCCAGTCCTAGCGACTTCATATTTATGGAATGAGTTGGGTTTATGAAAAGGGGAGTAGGAGGGCAAACTAATTGGTGACGTTTACCGTAAATTGCGAGGAAGTAAAGCAGAATAAGAGTCGTCTTCAGAGCTACACAGATCTGCTGTGTCAGTTGAGGTGTTTATAAAACGAACAGATCATGTACTAGCAATTTTCATAAGTATTAACTCAAATTATGATCTCTTGTTGTTCCTGGTAGGTTTTTACGAAAGTATTTAATCCCAGTCAATGATTTCCACGACTAATAATAATTTTCTTTTGTGATTAGTAAGTTAACTTTTAACTTTAATTTATTTCTCGTACACAATACATTCAACTGTGTGAGTTAACTGTTATTGTGTGTTTGTTGCAAATATAATATACCTTTATTTATACCTACCACTTTTCTTTTCATTTCATCCTCTTCCATGCTTTATTTATTTATGTATAGCAGACCTATATCTCTCTTTATGAATCGCCTTCCGCATACAGGCTTGGTGACAGTAATTAACAAAATTACATGCAAAAAGAATAACACGAAAAATAACAAACACCATTTCTTCCGTATCATTGATTCATTTCTGCATGAATCTCCATTGAATCTACTATTTTGTTGACAATTAATTATTTCATAATTTTGATTTCAAATATTTTGAATTTTGTATTCGGTAATAAAGCTTCTATTATAAATAGTGCTAGGACAGCATAGTACAGCGTTAACAGTATCCCAATATCCAAGCTTTAAATAGTGCTAAAATTGGACTTTAAATCTGTCACTCTCTATTTGATTAAATAAAATTCTGAATGTATTTACAAGTATGTATCACGCTACTTTGAGAAGGGACCGTGGAGTCGTGCTCGCGGCACCGAGCTCGAGAGTGAGCGAGAGAGGGGTATCGGAGGGAGACAGGGGGAGTGTGCGTCGGGGAGAGAGAGAGAGAGAGAGAGGGAGTGAGTTGCATTGGCATCGCTGGTTGCAGGCTCGAAGGGCTGGCACATGCGGCTGACGTTCGAGCGCGTGGCGGGCGCACTGAACCTGCACCGCTGCAAGCTGTGCGGCAAGGTGGTGACGCACATCCGGAACCACTACCACGTGCACTTCCCGGGCCGGTTCGAGTGTCCGCTGTGCCGCGCCACGTACACGCGCTCCGACAACCTGCGCACGCACTGCAAGTTCAAGCACCCCGCCTACAACCCCGACACGCGCAAGTTCGAGCCGGTGCCGGTGGCCGTGGCGCCGCCGCCGCCGCTCTTCGCCAACCATCTGGACGCGGCCGCCACCTACGACTGATCCGCCGTCTGCTGGCTCGGCGTCTCAGTCCTCGCCGCTCGCCCAGCAACCACCCTCTGACTCGATGATTGTGTCAAACGTTTTACCGACCGTCTCGCGTCGAACCCGCTTCCTAATTAGGATTAAGCTGAAGTGCTATTACTTAACGGGCCTTTGTCGAGCGGCCCGCTCGAGCGGCCGCCTCGTTTTAGTATTGTCTCGGTTGTGCGTACGACTTGCCCCAGTGTGATCTTTTATAAGAATCCGCGTAAGGAATGTACCTATTGTGTCAATGTTACTGAAGTAAAGACTCGAAGCGTTTATAGATAGATAAGCTAATTTTTTTCTATACCAATCGCTATACGGGAACGGGCAAAAGCAATAATATGAAGTTAATTTAATAATTACCATATTATTTTTTATATTATATCGATAGGAGTCTTAAGATAATTAATAAATATACATTGGATCGAGTAGCGGTGCGACCGCGAAGCGATGCTGGCTATTAGCAATGGCCCGGTACGGGCTCACACTTTCTTGTTATATTTATTCATTAGATAGGAAATTATGAGTTTCCTGTAGCTAATTGTATTTATGTTATTATGTTTAATCCTATGGTTGGAATGGAATGACATCGGCGAAAAGATATTTGGGGACTGGCAAGAGATTGTGATCTGTCGTGAGTCAACGACATATAAATATTGACTGAATCTCAGTGTAGATGCATTTGTAACTCTATGAGGCCTTTGCAGGATGGATAATTATTAAGGATTTGTGATGTTTTAAAGGATAGCGCCTAAGGAAACATACGAAAAGATTTTTTATACTAGACTAGTTGATCTATTTACGGAGATTTTTTTTAATACTTAGAAATATTATATTTGTCTGATTTCATTTACTTTTATATTTATGTAACTTTATAATATGTTTTATTTGTGTTGTTTGTTTTGAGTTGATTCATCTAAGTAACATTTATTTGATTTTATAATGAGTTGATTTTGATATGTTTATAACGGCGCGCTGTTGAGATGTTTTTATAATGAGGTTGTATGTTAGGCGTTAGTGATTAGTTACATTATGCATAACGGGACTTGCCGGGCCCTCACGCACCGCCCGGTCTCGTTTGATCGGTGCTTGGGGTCAAACGCCTCCTTCAAACAAACAAACTGTTCAATACATATACCTAATATAAGATACGGTACGATAAAACGTTTCGAGGTTGCGCATTTACTAACTAATATTGGCATTCTACGATTGGGACTAACCTAGCGTTTATGTATGTATTTTTCAATTAACGTGTAAGATTGTTACATTTTTAGCTAAACTTTTAGAGTGGTACGGTAACCGAATTGTGATAAAATGGAATGGTGCTAGAACCAGAGTGTTAACGCGCTACGATTCGACTCCTATTATATATGTAAATGTTTAAATGGTTAGTGGCATTAAAGGTAAGGCGCCTAGCATCCTGTCGGCCGCACTAACTGCCTGGTCAATGACGACACTGGACGTGGCTCGTTCAAGCCTAGAGATTACAGTATCACTCGAGATTTTATCTTAATTTTTCCGAGATCTAAAGTTTACTAATACATAAATAATTAATAATTACCTATAAGAGACAATTTATATGAATCAGATCCTTGCCTACCAAATATGAGACGTGAAGAGCGAGTTGTTGATAATGAGAGAGAGAGAGAGAGAGAATCCCATAGTGAACCCGACAGTTTTCCTCACTTTGTTGTGGCGTTAGTGCTGCTTTTTTCGCTGTGAAAATGCAATTCCACTTGTGCAATTTTTGAAATAGTCATAAATCATACTTAGCTAGATTATACAATTGTCTATTGAATATAGGGGCCCACTTAATTAAATAAGCACGAGCTCCTACGTCCCTTTAACGATAGTCACCAAACATAATTCTTACACAAAGATTTTATATTTACTTTAAGACAAAGATTTTTATACTTAATCGTAAAATGTGGGCGCTTATTATTTGATAGCATTTCATACTCAGTGCAATATTACTAGTTATTTAATTACGTAACCAAACTAAAGGATATTTTAAAATAAATATTACGGTAATTAATAATTATCAGGAAGAGAGTAACTACCTATTTGTATGAACATCTAAGTGAAGTACTCCTATTTTTATTTCTACTTAGTGAAATGCAGTCTGTTTGGGTTACGGTGATGTACAGGTTTTATAGCTGGTAATATTATTAAGATTAGCTTGTTTACCTCTGCCAATCGTAATAGTTATGTACTATTTAATAATTTATTGTCGCGCAAGTTATCGTGTATTGTTGAAATAGATCATAGCTATCCGATACGGGTCCTATTAGCCCACAGTCCGGGCATCAATCGATCGTTGTCAGGACCTCCCATCGTCCGCTCATTGCAATGTCGAGTCTGCCCACTGGCGAGTTACTTACAACTAGATAAACGCCAAGATGCGTTTAAGGCCTGCACACACCTAGTTCACTACCGCCAGCGAACTAGGTGTGCGCAGGCCTTTACATTGCATGCTCGTTGCACAACGTACATTTCCACGATATTGAAATCGTCTTTCCGCAAGTAACTTGTCGAGAGGGGTGTTAGTAAGAGAAGAGGCATTATGTTCGCACTAGACGTTCGATCGCGTCAGTCGTTTCATCTAATCATGAATGCATTTTATATTACTATCACTCGAGACCAATTTTAAACATTGAATTTGCTATAGCAAATCGATTGAATAGATCATAGAATATTATTTTAGATATTTTAGGTTAGGCTACTATGATAGTGTCTGGCCAGAATATTTTGGAGTATCACATCGTTTGGCTCAGAAAATATCTACACTTTGATCTCTTTTCAGCTTTCAAAAAGTATGCAACTTAATAATTTTAATAATGGTGACCATTTTGGACTTAATTGAAAGCTAACTTTATGCCATATGGAATTTAAACATAAGGTTAACGAATTTCTAAATTTAGTCTTATGAAATTGGGGTCTTGTGGACCTAGTCACTTATTTGGCCAATCTATTGAATATTCCAATTTATTGTATATTAAATTTTACAATTGTATCACAAGGATGTGAACTTATCACTTGAATCAATGGAGTGCAGGACGAGCTAAGGTTATACTTATTCAGGATAGCGATGGTCTACTTATGTTTATTTTGTTCTTGATAACATTAGCCAATTTGTTATAGTGACGTATATCACAATAGTATAATACTAATAGAGGGGGTGTCAAATCGCGTACCTATCATCCGACTTACCTATCTATTAGTCCTGTTATATTATTACATGAAATTTTATGAACCATTTGTTGTTTATGAATATTTAGTTTTGATGTCTTGGTTTGATGCCTCCGTTAAAGTTTAATTTAAATAATTTTGTTTTATGCAAGCAGTTAATGCAATTTTTATTTTCACATTGTTTGATGTTATGTAATGCAATTTTAACATGTTGCAAACTCCTGCATTTATCTGTTGTATTTATTACTAATTTTTACATTAAATTGTGGTTACAAATGTGTAGTTTCAGTTGTCCCACCCACCGAACTGGCATTATATTCGTTGCACGGCTACTCGCTGTTTAGGTGTCGTAATATAGTCGTGAGTAAGTGTTGGCGCGGTGCCGGTGGCTCGCTTGTTGCGGCTCGTTGCAGTGCGCTCATGTTGCAGAGCGCGCGCTGCGTGGCGGTGGCGGTGGCGGTGGCAGTGGCGGTGGCTCGCAGTACTCTTACCACAGCATGTTCGTGGCGGCGGCTGAGAGCGCGGCGCTGTGGCGCTGCAAGTCTTGCGGCAAGGAGGTCTCCAACCGCTGGCATCACTACCACTCGCACACGGCTCAACGCAGCCTGTGCCCTTACTGCCCGGCCACCTACAGCCGCATCGACACACTGCGCTCGCATCTGCGCCTCAAGCACGCGCAGATGGTCCTCAAGCACTGAGCCGACACAAACGCCACCCGACAACGTACCCGACAAAACTGACGTGACACAACCCGATATGATTCGTGCGTTCTCTTAAAACCTGCGCACACCTAGATCGCTGACGCCAGCGACCTAGGTGTGCACAGGTCTTTACAATTCAGTATTGTATGAGATCGCACCTGTAAGTAATTTACTTGCATCAGCCGCGTATATGATGTCAAAAGAATTGCCATCACAAACATCACCCGACACAAAACAACTACGTAGATAGCTATTTGATGAGTGTAACTTTGGCGCCACTACCTTATTTAACATCTAATGGGCAATACCTTTTAAACTAGTCACCAAAATATACGTCGTAAATGACTCGAGATAAATCAAATAAGCAACTTAAGATTTTAACGCCTCGTAAGGTGCTGACGCCTTTTAGGTAGTGACAAATGTCTAAGGCCTATCTTGACTAGAACACCCGCGTCAAGCTTGTAAATTTTGTGTCGGGTGAGATAAACCCGACCCCTACCTTGCACTGAAAACAATTTTTAAAGCATGTCTATACATGCATTTTGATGTAGGTAGTCATACCATTTTAACGCACGATTTTGTGCATTTATTATTTTAATGTATTATTATACAAGTAATTTACCAGGGTAATTTTAATGATGTAATAAAAAATGTAAACGGCCCCGCGTATACTCTCATTTTAACGCTAGGCGTTCGTTAGAAGGAGCTTATCTTGCTAACGGCTTATTACCACAGAAATGTATTGTACCTTATTCCGGGGTACCCTGTGTAACGTAGGACATAGGTGTTATACGATATTAGGTACTCAATGTTTGATGTTGACTGCTATTTTAATATTATGTACTCAACAAGAAAGTGATCTTTGGGCATAACTTATGTGTTTATTCTTTAGAGCTATTAGGTCTTGCGCTATCCGAATTTGCCAATAAATAGCGAACCGGTAAGATTTAAAACGAGAAAATAAAACAAACGATATATTATATTTGTCCTGCTCTTGTCTAGGGTCTATAATAATCACGGTCACACTGACCAAGGATAGCTGATTGGCTCAGGATCATAATGTATAATCGTTCCTTTCTGTTCTGTTAATGGGGTGAGTGTTCTTTTTTTTTTGCTTGCACTTTTGCTTTAATATAAGAGATCGAGACTGAATTGGCAACAGCTTGTGATTGATGCTAAAAAGGATGGAAAAGTGATGTGAATGTAAATAGTCTGTAAATATACTTTGACGTTCGTAAATTTTTAATGTGGTAAATATAGGAGAATCTGGGACTTATTACGTGTTCAAAATTCCATTTATATTAACGACACGATTTAAATACGATTAGCGGTCTGTAGTGTAAACTTCGAAGTTATATTTTTGTATAAAACATTTGTCTGCATAAGCATTGTCCTATGTAATGTATAATATTATATAATTGTGTAATTTACCGAAGTATTTAGCCTTTTCAAATCATTTTTGTTAGGTACTAAATGTTAGAGGCATTAATCATTATCTGTACTTACTAGGTATTTACCTAAGTCTTTATCTAGCAGATAGGATGTATTTTTTTATTTCCTGACACGTTCCTTATGGTGGTCCAGAAACAAATGCACTTTAAATGTTATAAAAATTAATGAATATAGTTCGTAGTTTGTCAATCATGCTGGTGTCTAATTAGCTAAAGAAATAAGATTCAAGGATCTCAAGTTTTCTGTTATTAAATGCAGGTTTTATATTTATTTATTTGAACCGCATGCATTTCGCGATTTAACCTTAGCAACTTTTTGTATTTTTATGCTCCTAAAATATATAAAACTAACTAGTCAGCTGAGTTTCAAAATTTTGAGCATACTAATCTTCTAAATTTCTAATTCCTTATAAGCTCAGCCAAAATTAACTTTAGTAGGTATTTACGAATTTAAACAAAATGTTAACATAAGTTTTATGAATATAATCTTGGCTTCAAATAGACCAATCATAACGGTATGTTGTTCATTATTATATTACTTGTGTATGCCTTGTAAATAATTAAACATTTGATTGTTTGTGAGGTATCAAAACTTATTATTGGAATAATACCCTATTTGTATTCAATGTTATGTTTAAGACAGGTAAATTCGATTTGCAGTGTGATTTTATAAATGTGTATTGGCGTAGATATTTTAGCTGTTCTACTTATTTATGCTCTAAAACTATTGATGTCAACAACGTGGTTTACGCCAGTAGGTAATACTCGTTCAGTGGTTGATAGTAGAAACATCGATTAGTAAGTCGAAAATAGTACCACCAACCCACCAAAGAAATAATGCTTTGAACCTAGCTGAAAATGCTGTCTGTAAATGTGTCAAACACAATTTTAAAATCATCACTTTTTGCTCACTCTATAATAATCAATGTTTTCTTCAACATAATCATTAGATTTTAAGAATTAATTGAATTTTGAAACTGTAAATAAATTCACTGTATCAATTAATTCAGAGTTTTCATTCTAGATTTATCAAATAAAATAGAACTTGCGTGTATTCAAATAATTTATTACGTAATAGGTATTTAAAATTGACATGCAAAAATACAAACAGCTGCATACATACATTGCACTAATATATCACTGAACACACTTAAAATGAATACCATCCAATCATTAAGTGTTACATACAACCGGTAATTGCCAAATAACTTAAGAGGCATTTCATAAATATTCTAATCTTAAAACTACTTAATATATTTCGGAAAAGTCAAGCACTGAATAAAAACTAATAAAATAAAATGAATTAAACATGGCAAAATATGGCACGTTTAATTCGTTTGCATACAATCATAGTAAGTGGGTATGCCTACATAATAATCATTCACGCTTTCTTATTAGGTATTATGAAAGTGAGTTGCTACTTAAAACTACCAACATTTATCAATAAGCCAATGTTATTGCTTACCCGACCACTCAATAATCAATAGGTATGTAGGTAAACTTAATAAAAAAATATTCTACCTACTTAAACTGACAGCAATACAACTATACTACTCAAGTAACGCTAAAATCGTTAGGCACTATTCAGGTGCCTAAAGATCCACAAAATGGTAGTAATCAACTTCAACTTATTAAATTACGGATAGGGCGAGAAAAGAGGAAAGTTTCGTCATACATTTATATTTATTTCTTCAACGAATGGAACCCGCTGAGCGTCAGAAGACTCAATTGAAACAGACTGAAGTGAGAAGCATAAAATTGATAATTATGTAAGTATGGAAAATAGAACTTAACTAAATGGCAACCATTAGACAGAGTGACTCATAACAACGACTGGAAGTAAGTATTTAGACGTTTTTCGTTCACTTTAAGAATAACTTCACAAACCAAACTACTAGCAAACATTATCAAGGCAACGAATACCTCTACACTATCACAGTTTAAAAAAGCTTACAACTATACCTACAAATCATACAATATAGGCAAAAAATATGGGTGATTTTTAGAGACTACTTGCTACTATAATTAGGTAGGTAGGTACAGGTACCTAATTAATATTTTCAGCTCTAATTACAGTGAGTAAAGAGCGCAAGGTCCTATAAAACCAAGTTGCGAAATGCTGTGACACTGGCCAATTCGAAATGCAAACCATTTGAGAACAACAAAAAAGAGTTGAAGTGGCAATGGCAAGCCATAAGCTCGTCGAACAGGTGAATCATGTCCAGCTTCCAGCAGTAGTCTAGCTACTATAAACAGATTCCGGATAATATAGGTCCATACCTACATCAAAATTTAAAATCTGATACGTTTTAGAGAAGTCTCTTTTAGTCTTATTGCAAAAACTATCGCTCTTTGTTCTTCGTTGTGCTTGTTGATAAGATTTGTTACATTCGAATTTATTAAAATTTACTCGTCGTTAAGTCTCTCAACCTTCCCACTATCTCCAGGAGTTTCCACAATAACGCTAGCCTCACTCACAGTATTCCTCTCACTCTTTGAAGAAAGTTCCTTACTACTGTCTGGTTCTTCACTAAGTTCTTCGTCATCTTCTTCAGAATCCTCTTCGGATGAAACTTGCTTATTCTTCTTCTTCTTATTGAATTCCTCTTCCATCTCTTTGAATTTCAGTGTTAGGTATCTGTAACGTAAAGTGTCTAAATAAGCTACGGAACCTCAAGTACCTATTGTTCAAGTTTAAAGTAAAGAAATACTTTGGTACATTATAAAGACAGATCCATGGACACAGGAAGAAAACTATATTATTTTGTCAGATTGCATAACTACTGACTTCTTCGGTAAGTATAGGACTATGACAAAAACAACTTACTTGTCCACCAACGGCCCACTGTAATCTTCAGGGAACTTCGGCGTGTGCGGTAGAATGTACTTGTACAAGCTCTCATTGAGTACGTAAAGCTGCGTAGTGGAAGAGCATTGCACGTTGAACCACCAGTCGCAAGTCAGACCAGCCTGGGAGAATATGGTGCCGTTGGGGCAGAGGAAGGAAGCTTGTCCGCCGTTCAGGTCGCAGTAATGCCACACCTGGAATATAAGGTTTGAATGTTAAACATGGATCTCTCTAAGTTAAGTACAAGACAGCTTCGAAGCTATAAACTATTTATTGATACTTTCAACTTCATAGAACTTCTAGAATAAACCTGGTACATTGAAATTGATTGAACTGGCCTATAGCTGAATGGCGTCCAAGAACGGGGTATAAAAGCGTTGGTCGTCCTGCGGCAAGATGGGCAGACGAACATCGCAGGCAAGACCTGGATGAGATTAGCACAAGACCGGCAACAGTGGCACATACAGAGAGAGGCCTATACCCAGCAGTGGGTGAAGTCGGGCTGTGGATGATGATGATAATAGCTTGAAAAGTTGATATATTGATAATAGATAGGCAGGCAGTTGATATGTTGATATGTTGAAATAGATAGGCAGGCAGTAGTAAAAAATTTAAAATTTATTAGGCAGGTTATTTAGCAGGTACCGAAGTACGTTAACTTCCTGATATTACCATCTACAATTTACAACCGAATCAATACAAGTTTGTTATGCAGAGAACGTAGGCAGACCAAGACACTTTATAAAAACCTGCTTAGTTAAATTTGATTACATACTATAATACTGAACCAGTTTTATTATGCATTCAAGAATCAGTAGGAATTCAAATCAAAACTCGAACATGGTCAAATTATTATGGTCATTGCCCATTCAGAGACACATCTTTTATGGGGTTAGTTCTCATTACAAATGCAAGCGATAAGCCTGTCTGCAGTTTAGTGGCCTGCTTTATTATAGTCAGTTTATTAATGTTTCGTGGTGATTTTCAAATCACCATGATACAAGGTCAGTGCTCACCTGGCAACGTGTTTCAGTATCCGCAAAAAATCCTTTGTAGCGCTGAGTCTTGCAGTTGAAGCTGGTTGGTGGGATGACGGTGAGGACAGGATAGTCGATGCCGGGACGTCCCGGGGTGCCTCCCTCATCGTCTGACGTCACTGGCAGTGGGAACTGCTGGCTCGTGATACCGCTGCTGGGATGATCTGAAATAAAAATGGTAAGACATGTCAAAATATTCCTGAAATAATTATATCTGTATACACGCCTCTTTATCTACTATGGAAAACATCGTGAGGCATGTTGTAGAACCTTAGAAGTTCTAAAACATGTGTCTGAAAGGAGCCTTTTCAAATTTGAAGCGCATTAAAAACCCTTTAACCACACAGGTTTGAAAGAACTAGTGCCAAGACAGGTAGAAGACCTACTAAAAAGTCGACGTACAAAATGCTAATCTTTTACCACGCAGATTTCCCTACCAATTTCTAAAAATCAAGCTAGGGCCAAGCAAAGCTCTTTTGTTAAAGTATTGATATCGAGTAAACGAAGGGACTCACCATCTAAATGTTGAGATGGAGTATCAACTTCAGCGAGGTAATGGTCTTCATTAAATTCTGGATAGCTGTGTTTTGGGCTATGAGGTGCTGCAACATTTGATAGTTTATTTAGCTCGATTACCACTTTAGGAGCTATGAACGGCTTCGGAGTACTCAGCACTAGCCCTTCTGCCTCGCTCGGATGTTCTTCTGACTTAAGAACATTTAAAACTTCAAGCAGCGTTCTGATGGAAGATGCAACGTTTTCTTTCGTGATTGTTTTCGGAATAGACTTGTTTACTTGTAGCGAATTCAACAGAGATGCTAAGGTGACTTGGCTCGATGAAGTGTGTTTCGTAGGGTATTGCGGTTGCTCAACCACATACTTATAGTAATTCGGCTGATCATTTACTTCAGGTTCTTCATGAACTGGTTCAATTAATTGGAGAGGTCTATTTTCTGCCTCGTAGGCTGGTGCTGGTGGTGGTTCTGTTTGAGTAGAGGAGTAAATATGAGCTTCTGTTGTGTATTCTGGGGGAGGAATGATGGGTCTGAATCCGCTCTCAACAACTGGTTCCACAACCACTGATTGAAGTCGCTGTTTCTCGTAGTAATTTTCTGATACAACTGACGGCTGTTTCCTTATATGTTGAGAACTATCATAAATTGCATGAGGTCGAACCGGCCTCGGCTTTACGTGAAGCTCTTTCGGCACCAACACTGTAGACACAACAACAGGCTTGCGTACATCATAAACAGTTTCTTTCGGAGAGTTTATTTGTATAGGTGGCGTTTGTTCATAAGGAACCAATCTATATTTCGGTGCGTGCTCTTTTTCAGGAAAATAGTATCGTATATTTGGGCTTTCTTCATTATACAGATTCAAGAAAGGTTTCCTAGTCGGTGACACAAATGCAGCACCTGATTGCTTAGGAATATATCTCCGTTGATCGTAGTCAGCGTTGAAAGACGCATCTGATAAAAAGGGGTTAGTATTGTACGTTACTTTCACAGGACTTTGATAGACGGGAACGCCGTCCTTGTAGAATATTTTTGTTGGATTTGATGAGGCTATATTGTATTGAGTAAGCCGGTTCCCTTGAAATCTCGGGATATTCCGTTGCAAGGGGTAAAATATTTTTTTTGGCTGTCTTTGAATCGAATGGCCTATATCTTTCGCCTCTATTACTTGGGCTTTCTCTACCTCTACATTCCTTGTGCTGTCCGTTGTAGGTGTTGCTATATCGTTTGCATAATAGAATGTCATGTACGGTATCAGTCTTCTGTATCTCTCATTCAATGCTAATTTCGTAGAATTTATATTGTTAGTTATGTTCCGACTTTTCTCATAATTGCTTTTTGTTGTAGTTTCGACTTTTGGTGTCATAGGCAGAAATCCTTTCTGTACATCTACCATCATCCCTCCTATCATTTTGACCTTCGGACTATTTCCATTTGATGATATTGAGATCGATGTTGCAATGGCTGGTAATACTGAAACAAAAAGAACGTTTATTAAGTAATTATAGAGTTGGGCTGCGAAAATATAATTGCTTTACTTAAAACAATTTATATGGCTATGTTTAACCGTGGTACAATTTCTCATGTACGTAAGACAATGCCCCTCGAGGTCACTGCTTTTCAACTTGACATTGAACTGATTTATTATTTGTTTGTATCGGGGTCTGAAGCACCGTTTTGAGTGTTCCGGTCCATTTTAGAAAGCGGAACAGTTTTGTTCTTACTCCGGTGTCTGTTATACTTATCTATTGTCGTTCTAAGAACTAAATTCTTCCTCCCGCGAACACTCAGGCTGTGGAATGATCTCCCTGCTGAGGTTTTCCCTAAGGACTATAATGCTCAATTGCACTATACAGGGTGGAATTTTGTAATGCCACCTGGAGGGAAAGTACTCTTAATACTGCAGATAGAAAATTTTACTCAAAGGAAACATTCCTTTATTTTTGAATAGAAAGCAAACAGCATTCAAAGATTTTCGAAAATTCTCTTCTCCCAAAAAAAAATATCTTCTGAAAAAATTACACCCTATACTTTTATTGCATCAATCGTTAGGGTCAATTATAAGGATGAAATCTCTCTAACAAACGTGATAAATTAAATGAAAGAAAAACCTATTTTTTGTAAATAATTAAATTCATTTAAGATTTCCCGGGTTTTCTTTCATTTAATTTATCATGTTTGTTAGAGAGATTTCATTCTTATAATTGACCCTAACGATCGATGCATTAAAAGTACAGGGTATAATCCCTCCAGGTGGCATTACAAAATTCCACCCTGTATTGCATAGGGTTTTTTAAAAAGGGCGTTTTAAAGGGCCGGCAACGCGCTTGTGATGTAGGTATTGCAGGTGTCCATAGGCTACGGTAACCGCTTCCCATCAGGTGGGCCGTAAGCTTGTTTTTAACTTAGTTGTATAAAAAAAAAATCGTGCTGGAGATTTTGTTTGATACCTAAAATAACAGGCAAAACATAAAAAAAAATGCGATACCGTGATGTGTTATGTAGTTACAAATTTCACAAAACCTTACTAATTTAGGACAGATATTTCATCATAATTAACTGGTTTACGCTCTGTCCCATCAATTTCGTATTCAGAAATGATTACGCTATCACCTGCAACTGCATAAACGTATTTAGGACTGTTGGGACATTCGAATTGCCCGGTGTTTATTAAGACCAGCTTTGGCTAACATCAGGCTTTATTTACTTTCACGATCTAAATTCCTACTGCAAGCTCTTTATAAATCTAGTATCAACTATAGGCCTCGAGCGATGTTATGAAATGCATATTCTACTTTTAGGTAATACGAATAATCTAAGGATTCAAAGCCTTGGGTAACATTTAGCAGACAGGTTCTTTGAGCTTTGACTGTTGATATTTAACGCGGTAGTGAATTTACCATTTCCTTGTTACTTTTAATGTTGGTAATTATATACCTACTAATACAGTCAAATATAGATTTATATTGGCGTAGGTACTTATAAGTATACCTAATACCATTTGGGTTGTGTCTAAATAAATAAATAATTATAATAATACTAGTTAATAAATTGAAGTGAGTTTGTACTATGTATACCTATAAGTATGGCTACGATCTCTAATCTCAGATTTGAGATTTGATAGCGTTTCACTGATCGCTACCGCCAGCGAACTAGGTGTACGCAGGCCTTTAGTCTCGTTTAGTCGATCTTTTGGTTTTATAGTTTTCGTCTATTTTTCCGAACCTTTAACTTAGATGTTTTCAAGAGAGGATTGAATAAGTATCTTCTTTAACATCAGGTGAGATTGCGGTCAAACGCACGCCTATAAAAAAAAGTGTTTTTGGTGGCGCGTCTCGGGGGAGACACGTCCAGCAGTGGACTGATATTGGTTGATAATGATGATCTTTTAGTAGAATTGCAATTATACGTGTGACTGAAGAATCGTGTTTTCGAATGGCGTCGTGCAGTTGTAACCAATAAATTCATACTTTGTCACGCGCAGCATGTTTCTATGCGATCCGGGAGATCACTTGATTTAAATGACTATTTGATAGTTTTAGGTACCTACCTACTCTACTTGCAACGTCCTACTTGGAGTTGGGTAACTGCTCGTTTGAATAATGTTTATTCAAACATCGATGTTATGATAGTCCTACTGCCTTGATGGAAATAGCTTCAAGTGGTATGTTCCAACTGTGCGTCACTAATCGTAATGTATTCTCGCATCTTGCTGGTCTTCTAAACCCTCTTGGTTTTCGTTAGCTTTGAAATACTTCTGAAATATAATTTGTTTGCTTTGAAATACTTCTATGATATAGGTACTTAATTTAAAACCTCAATGAACCCATGTCTTTTGCTTTTGTTCTACGAGTATAATCTCGAATAGAAATAACAAAAATGAAGAGGGTCATATTATGCCACTCTGAAGCAAAACGTATCATTCTGACGAGTAAGAAAGAAAAATAAGAGCACTTTTTTATTTTTTTAAGGAAGTCTGTTCTTTCTCTTTGCTGGGCCAAGGCCTCTCCTTTCTCATTACACATATTTCGGCCCCTGTGCACATATCTCGGTGCCGTGCCAAGCTATGCCAAGCGTCTTTCTAGAAGACTTTCCGGCGCCAATTTTAATATACTTATCAGTTACGACTGATGTAGAAGCAGATTATTTCAAGTACAATTAGATTGCAGTTCAATTGAGCATCTAATTGCCTTCACCTTGGATGAATCGACAGAAATAACAATCTCAATGTGATTGAAATGTTTCTACATTATCCGTTTAAGGCACGATCGCTCTTATATTATATACGTGCAGTTATTATGAAATTGATTGATGATGGGAAATAATCTTTCAATGCAAAGTCTTCTACGATTTTCTTTATAGGCCTGTGTGTGTTAACTTGTGCTTATTGGAGACTAGTTTCAACTAAAAGAATCCAAATGTCGGCTACCTCATCCTACGAAAGTAATTTCCTCTTTTTTAAATTCCAGTTGCATTAAAAATAAGATGGCTGAGGATAAGAAATCTCTATGTTAGTATGCTTGGTCGTAGTACTAATATTTATCCTGTGGCACCTACACCACGTTCACAATGTTCGTACGAACCGGATACTCACTTTAATATATTGGACCGTATGTCAAACAACGTGTAATATTTAGAAAGGCTGGATTGGTTGAAAACAGGCGAAGCCTTGGTGAAGTGACTGGCTCGGATAAAAGATCCGCATCCTGGCTATACGGTACCACGAGTTTGTTACCTCGGAGTATTGTACAATTACCTTCGTTATTACCACTTAATTTTAATTAAAAATTAAAGATACTAAGTATATTGCTGATTGATAAGATATTTGGGTAAATATGCAGGTCTTGACAGAGCCTACTTATTTGCTCCTCTTGGGGTTGAGACTCTGGGTCCGTGGGGAACCGAGGCCTCGCGGGTCTTCAAAATTTTGTCTAGGCGACTGATCGAAGCGACGCGTGACCCAAGAGCTGGTGGGTATCTGGCGCAGCGTATAAGTATTCCTATTCAGCGTGGCAATGCCGCCAGCGTCTTGGGGACGCTTCCGTCTGGCACTGATTTGGATCAGTTGAGCTATCTCTAGATGGTTTGTAACGATCTGCAGATAGTTCAACTGTTTCTTGTGTATTTTGTACATTTTGTAAATATTTGTTTAATTGTAAGTTTCTTTGTGTAAATAAACATGTATTTGGGTTAGTCTCACAAATGCCATGCTTGAACAAATGTGAAATACCTATACATTTTCATGGATTGAATCTCAACCAATGCTATGACATACGTATTTGAATCTTCTTTTTTCTAATGTGGTTTCAGTTCTAAAGCCACAAGCGGTACGTTGTATAAAATTAGTTCACATCTCTCTATAAGCAGCTTAGCTAAATACCGGTGCTAAAGATAAATCAAGTTAATCCCTTCATTGACTCACACCTTGACCCAACGGTTATCTTGACAACGCCCTTTCAAGCCGATAACATCAGTCGACACGATTTCAAAGTTCAGTGCAGGTCTAACAGGGCATCTAGATTTTAGCTCACCGATTAATAAGAGACGAAGAATTGGTTATAAGCTATTCGACCTGACAATTCTTAGGAGAACAGTCAAGTTAGAACGCAGATGTTTGTTCTCTGTCTGGATGTTATATTGTATTCTAACTAGGTATGTATTTACAAAAAAATTAGTATTCAAGTATTATATCGGCTATCTGGTTCCCATAGCTCAAGCTCTGGTTAATTTGGGGCTAGATAGTGTTGTGTGGATTGTCCACAATATTTTTTTTATTTTTATTTTAAGTAAATAGGCTTTTGCTCTTGCCATGGAGATAACTTAGATGGAGTAGATTTGCCTAGCACCTATGCCATTCTCACAGCGACCAACCCTCTATAATCATAAGGTCATGTTATGGCTAATACGTGCAGAGCTGGCTAGGTTATTAATTTATTTCTATGAATCACTTTCACCGTTTGACAATAGAAAAGTTCAGATGTGCACGACCAAATGCGAGTCCACGACTTTAGGATCAAAAGGCGATTTGCCAGTTTCTAATTTTAATCCATGGATCGGTGCTCTATGGAGCACTGCTATTTTTACTTTTGTTTTGGAAAAGGATCATGCACAAAAAACGGTAGGAACCAAGCCGTGTGTTGCCTGTTCTTCTAGGCTTGGTCACGTGGAACTGGCACCTAGACTCACCAGCTTGAAGACGTTTCAAAGTGATCCTTGTGATCCAACTGAATAAAGAAAATTTGGATTTCTCAGAAAAAAGTCGTCTTAAAGGAATCCAGTCGTTCCGCCGTTGATTCATAACTCTCTTTACACATTAAGTCTATTCTATTTTCATCTTATGCCTTACAACCTAAAATGTACCAAATATCTGACTGCAAACAATACTGCATTGGATGATGACCGCACAGATAGAGAAATCCTGTATAATTCCCACAGAAGGCATGACTATTCATGGATTTTGTAGTCATTTGTATTGCAAATCCTCGGGTATGCGTAATGCGGCGGTGTAAACGATTGAAGCAGGATTCAGTAGACAATGAACCACGATTTGAGCCGACAATGCCAATATCAGCTGACCTCGTAGGTACCGTGAGATCGGTTAACCAGATCATTATTAAAACATTTAGTACCCAGAGGGAACCTGCTTCCGCGAGCGCGGTTTAGTACGAACCGTAGGCATATACACAGGTATGAACTGACCCATAGAAGAAGTTTAATCTACCAACATAAGAATAAGCACTTGGTTAGTGTATCAAGGAGATCGTGGGTCAAATCTCACTCGGCTAAATAAGTTTTGGGACAATATATACAACGTGTATCAAAATATGTGTACTATCCTGAAGGGGGGTGAATTTCCACCCCCCGGGGAACAACTTTTGTTCAACGACTTTTCGAACTTCGATTGGTATCTCTGAAAAAAACTGCAACGAAGTTTCAACATGAACAGCTGACTTTATACAAAGTGGCAACCCTAAACTCAGCTACAGAGGTAGTAGGTAGTAGTAGTAGACCTACAGAGGTAGTAGGTCAAGGGGTCAAGGGGTTACAAGGATAGGGTTGTCAATTTATTTAGGCATTATGAAATTAAATATTTTTGTATGGGAAACTGAAAATAGGAATTTTTAATTATCTCCCCCCCACAACTGATCACCATTGTGGTCTGAAACCCCCCACCTTCGCATAGTACACATATTTAGATACACCTTGTATAATCTATTCTGAAAATAAGACCGTTTTTAAGCTTAAACATAATGTATGTATGTTTGTGAACACGCGACGAAAAATACTACTTAATAGTTACCATTTAAGCAACTGATTTCAGAGTAAGGTAAGTGGCTACTCCTAACTTTTATATAGGTCACGTTGAAGATCTTTTCGAACCCTGCTTCTTGTAGGTCTCAGACTGCTCTACAGATCTCCCTGGCACGACTTCGTCGAAGCTAATAGCACAGTAAGAACAGCTAACAGTGAGTATTATTTTTGTGTTGTAAATGGCGGAATTATTCCCATTTGCGTCAATTATCGACGGCCACACAAGGTCTATGGCATGCTATAGAAATAATTCGAACGGTCACAATACCGATCATGTTTCTCAGCTCACTTTTTATGTCATATGAACGTACAAGGACATAATAGACGGTATTGACTGGGTATAATGGACTTTGTCTTACGTAACATAGTAAAAAGTGTAGGTATAGGAACAAACTGCGTTGGATAATATTTAAAACTGCTCATTAAAAACCATATTTTTCATTGCCGCGTATTTTAAAAGGCAATTAAAATTCATATTGTGATTGTAAGTTGTAACCCCGCAACAGGTCCCGCAAGACATCTTTAACCTCTGCCCTCGAGCAAACGAAACCAGTCGATAAGCAGGAAGTAACTTCTGCCACGTAACTAGTTTTCACATTCTCATAGACGACAATACCTAAATGTGTCGTGATATTAGGCAACATGTCGCCCGCATCACGCCTGACGGTCACGCAGCGCTTCGCAGGACGAGCACAATGCGTGATGAGAAGATCACAGATTGTACAAATTACTGAGTATTGTGCTTATTGCATACCTACTTTTGTATGAAGCTGTTAAAATATAAGGGTTATATCCTCGGTCAAAGAATTAAGTTTTTTGGCTTGACCAACTGACACTTCAACAAAGTTTGCAAATTTTGTGTGCAGACATTATGGCTCAAGGAAATGCAGATAAAGTTCAAAATTAGGCCAAAGAAAAACAAAATCAGGGCGTCTCCACGTAGGTACAGTCATTTTTAGGGTTCCGTAGCCAAATGGCAAAAACGGAACCCTTATAGATTCGTCATGTCTGTCTGTCTGTCTGTCTGTCTGTCTGTCTGTCTGTCTGTCTGTCTGTCTGTCTGTCTGTCTGTCCGTCCGTATGTCACAGCCATTTTTCTCCGAAACCGTAAGAGCTAGACTGATGAAACTTGGCGAGTAGATGTATTCTGTGAACCGCATTAAGTTTTTTACATAAAAATAAAAAATAAACTATAAATTTCGGGGGTCCCCATGCTTGAAACTGAAACTCAAAATTTTTTTTTTCATCGAACCCATACGTGTGGGGTATCTATGAATAGGTCTTCAAAAATGATGTTGAGGTTTTTAATATCGTTTTTTTCTAAACTGAATAGTTTGCGCGAGAGACACTTCCAAAGTGGAAAAAAGTTGGTCCCCCCCCCTCTAACTTCTAAAGTAAGAGAATGATAAAACTAAAAAAAATATATGTTGTACATTACTATGCAAACTTCCAACGATGTTTGGTTTGAACGAAATCTAGTCAGTAGTTTTTTTTTTATACGTCATAAACTGTAAACCGCAATTTACCTTTCGACGAACTACAAGAACCTTATTATGTTACATCAAGTAACATAATATAAAGGTTTTTGTAGTTCGTCGTGCTACGGAACCCTTCATGGGCGAGTCCGACTCGCACTTGGCTGCTTTTTACCAAGTAGGTAAGTGTGTTGGTGGTGGGAAGAAATATTTGAACCGTAATCCAGATTTTTTTCTCAATCCAAAAGTTAATTGACTTTAGTCACTGATTGTACATAGTTAAAACTCAATTTATATAACGAAGAGACGACATTGCAGGAATATCCATCGTAATAGTAAAATATTATTAAATCACATCCGTTAAGTCAACTAAGTGCATTGCCAAGGTGAAACTCGAATTGTACCGGATGCTATACCAATTTTAATTATTATGACTATGTGCGGATTACATGATTACATTACATATAGCAGTTTTTGCGTAATATAAAACTGCATGTGCTTTTACAGTACTAACGGATACATAGCAGACAAAACATATAAGCTATACGTGCCTGGAACAGATGTATAAAGATTTCAATTTGTTACTAATTTATTCATATCGAAATCGCATCCCGTCCTATGAAGACTGGTAGGCAATAAACATTAGTTTCCTATTGAGTAATGTTAGTTACAGTTGCCTACACTTCATAGTTTCCAACATTATTTTGCAGTTGCAGTAATGTTACCTACCTAGTTTCCAACATTATTTAGTATCACGTCTTTTAAAGCCTCCTTATTGATTACAAAAGTAATATCATAATCTACCTTACGTTAATTTAAAAGCAAGTTTGAAAATTATAAACTCTTGCCATTTTTGTGCAGACGAGGATACTCTAATCGCCGCTAGACAGTTAGACACCATTACCCGGAGACTACCCACTAGCTGTTTACACGCACAGTTACACTCAGTAATGAGCACCGAGAGATTACTGCACAGCACACCTCCATGAGACAACATTACGGCACTTCACGTGACACATTAGCATGGATCTGCCCAAACTCCGAGAAAGTGTTATTAAAGTGAAAGCGTATCGTGCGAGCCTCCAAACGGTTATTACATAAATCGGGTCTTGATTACCGATTAAGTGAGATTGTGTGGAACCACAAGCGGTCAAGCTACGATCTCGGTTCCTATCGAGCAGAACAATGGATTAGTGTCAAGCATTGTGTGTCTTTTAAACGCCTAACCACCGCCGCCTATCAAATAAAAGGTGTTTCGACTTACAGAACCCACGCGGACGAATACTCTACACAACACACAAATATAAAAAAATAGTTAAATTTAGTGAATCCCTGGAAAGAAAATACAAAACAGATCCTATCCTAGGCAATAAGCGATCAGGCAAAGGAAAACCCAATTCTACATAAACTCTGATTTAAATCTGTGTTTGCATCCGACACTAAGCACTCGAATGCTTACCTACTTAATAATCCAATTTCACCAAAACAGCCAGCCGAATTGAAACAACTCCTTTCTAGTTTTCCTGTGCACTCGTTCTATTGCATACAAAGTAGCTCTATCTAGCTAGCTTAGTACGACGCTATCTCGGCATCTGTTGCTTTGGAAATGCAAACGATATAATATGCGTAAATTGTAAGAAAAGATACCTAGCTTCATAGTAGATAACCCAACTTTGTTTATGTTTATACAATGTTTTTGTAGCACCTGTTTGTTTGTAATAATTGAACGAAGTAAGTGTGGGTTAATTAAGTAAGTAGGTACCTAAGATGTTTTGTGATGATATTTATTATATTTCATAAACTGTACCTTCACTTATTTTAATTTACCACAGAATATTTTACATGATTTGTGAGTGTCATGATTTGTACATAGTAACTCGATGAGTGTTATTGTTTTCCCGATTTAAAAACTGTGATAGTACTCATTAATACGTATTTTAAAGAGGTAATTTGTCCTCCAAACGAAGTAGTTAGCCCATAGGCAAGTAAGTATGGCTCAAGCGGAAATTGATAGCGCAGTTTGATGTTTTTGGCGATAAGTCCAAAAGTTTAATCAAATTATCCAATAAACTAACTTCAACTGCATTTTAACTTACCTATCACTTCATACCATTGAATCTCTATAAGGTACCATGCAGAGTACATCATTATGAGAGTAATATATCTTATTAAATCATTGAACTAACAAGATCTATTTTGACATATGTACCTACAAGTACAAATCTTTTGTACTGCTTGGCTGATGTCCTATTCTCAAGACATTCTAATCAATAAGCCTAATAAGGTATGCTAAATTTGATTTCCAAATGCCGCATTGAACCAATCTACGGCTAAATTAGTTGTGATGAAATATAATTAGTAAATGGATAGTCTCCACATTCTCTTCCACATAGTGAACTGGGTCAAGATAATCTTCCATGCACTCAACATCTTTTATGCATTGTGTTCTATGTAAACATGCGTCTCATATCTGTAGGTAGGTACTAATATTACCTATAAAGCTGAAGAGTTTGATTGTTTGTTTGGTTGAACGCGCTAATCTCTGAAACTGCTGGTCCGAATTGAAAAATATGTTTTTGTAGGATAGTCCATTTATCAAGGAAGGCTATAGGCTATATAACCTCACGCTTTTTTTACTAGGGACCCGTGCGAAGCTGGGGCGGATCTCTAGTCCAAATTAATTGCTCTATCATTTCAATCATAACTGGACCAACAGCGTGAGAGTGTTTTGAAAGCATCATACCAGGCAGCTGGTCTTTGTATTATCCTAATTGCTTTAAATTGATAGGTGCAAGTCCGAGAAATACAGTCCACTGTTCTAAGCCCTAATAACTCTATTGTTTATGAATCGTGTCGAAACTGTAACAAACGCTTACGAGATGGCTTTCAAATAACACAATGAATTATGAATAATATGTAAGTAGGTACACCATCTGCATCGTATTACGTATTTCGTTATACGATTAGAAAGGGTCTAACTTTGAGTAGCAATGGAGCGCAAACACTTGTACTTATACATAAGCAATGTATAAGTACGTAAAATCAGTTTACTTTGATTTATGCCTACTGCACTGCAAAGTAAGCTATAGTTATTCGGTTATCTAACGGACTTCACAATCTGCTCTACATCTATTCTTAATTTAGTTATTGCTTCATGTGTTTTATAGGTCTTTGGGGGTAATAACGTCCAGGACATGAGCCCCGCTAGGGCACTACAACGGCTTATATAATTAGGTAAATAACTAGGTGAGATTCGAAACTTCATAAATAACTATAAACTAATAAACTTGAAAGGCAAGGGTCATTCAAGTGTTTGTTATATTACCTTCCCACGTCCTTGATCTTCAATAGTAGATTGTTATACAAGGGCAGTAAGTGAGCTTTTGCAGAACAAGATCCTTTTTGGCGCCCGTGCGAGCGCAGCTCGCAAAGGGCGCTAATGGATCGAGTGTACCCGAGATATTTAGATGCCTGAGCGAGCAAAGCGAGCGAGGGCAAATATAGTTCGAGGGTGCAATAGCTACTTATGACCGAGGTAAGCATTCTACTTTACATCATTCATGCGAGGTAAATTTTTAACTAGCTGATGGAACAAACATATGGCCCACCTGATGTTAAGTGGTAACCATTGCCTATAGCAAAGCATTGCCTCGTAGGTCAAGCACGTCAGGAACGTGCCCTACGACCATCAACTTGAGGCATACGGATGTTCAGCCTCACGTGTCAGTGATTTCACCGGCACCCATACCCTTCAACTAGAAACACAGCAATGATGCTTTACGGCAGAAATAGGCTTACAATACAACAATAACACAACATATGCGGGTATGTATGTAATTTTAATTTGAGAAAAATAAAATTACAATAATAATATAAGTATTATTATAATTACACTAATAATTTTATTAAAATAATAGTAAAATATTTGTACCGGTAGGTATCTGCTAAAACACATACATCTTATGCACACATTTGTGAGCTACTATATCTTTTCAGTAAAAAGTTTTCATATAATTTTGTAAGAAAAGAGATTGTTTCACCAAGGAGTTTTGCATAGCTCTTGAACTGTAATGAACCATCACCAAGGAGGTTTGCATAGCTCTTGAACTGTAATGAACCATTACGTATCAAGCATAGTGTGACGGTAAAAGTGATTTGAAAATGGAACGCATTTACAATGCACTGGGCTGCACACGCCTACTTACACAGCCTCTTTGCGCTAAAGAAAATTCTATTTACTGAGCATGTATGATGTAAAATATCAAGTGGCACATTCATTCTGTACAGATTTAGAAATTATTGTAATGAAATAAAAGGCGTGCTAGACCGGAAAATATTTCAACCGGTAATAAGTCACACCAAGGGCTATATCAGACTAGCAGTGTACCTTTTGGCTTCTGTTGCAACCCAGCCATACTCAACTGGAAGTAGGCCACTGCACTGTCTTGCCTGTCACCACTTCATTATTAGCACTGCATTTTCTGGTTATAAAACATTTTATGTCGTGTGTTGTGGAAGCCTCAGTGTTCGTATTCAATAAATATTTTTTTACTTTGATATTGATTTTTATTTATCGGATCAACTAATACCTATGGGCGTAGATACTTCTGTAGATTTGAAGAAGAAAGAAAGATATAGTATTTATGTAGGTTAGAAGTACTACCTGTTGAGTATAATCTTCGAATGAAGTGAACTCATATAATATTAATGATCGAACTTCGCAGAAGTTCATTTGATCACATTCTTTCTAGGAGGAAATCGAACCTACATAGTAGATTGTTATACAAGGGCAGTAAGTGAGCTTTTGCAGAACAAGATCCTTTTTGGCGCCCGTGCGAGCGCAGCTCGCAAAGGGCGCTAATGGATCGAGTGTACCCGAGATATTTAGATGCCCGAGCGAGCAAAGCGAGCGAGGGCAAATATAGTTCGAGGGTGCAATAGCTACTTATGACCGAGGTAAGCATTCTACTTTACATCATTCATGCGAGGTAAATTTTTAAATAGCTGATGGAACAAACATATGGCCCACCTGATGTTAAGTGGTAACGATTGCCTATAGCAAAGCATTGCCTCGTAGGTCAAGCACGTCAGGAACGTGCCCTACAATGCACTGCCCTACGACCATCAACTTGAGGCATACGGATGTTCAGCCTCACGTGTCAGTGATTTCACCGGCACCCATACCCTTCAACTCGAAACACAGCAATGCTGCTTTTCGGCAGAAATAGGCTTACAATACAACAATAACACAACATTTATACGGGTATATGACAAGATGTAATTTTAATTTGAGAAAAATAAAATTACAATAATAATATGAGTATTAATTATAATTATACTATTAATTTTATTAAAATTAAAAGTAAAATATTTGTACCGATAGGTATCTGCTAAAACAGTCGTAGACGCACACTTATGCACCCATCTGTGAGCTACTATACCTTTTCAGTAAAAAGTTTTCATATCATTTTGTAAGAAAAGAGATTGTTTCACCAAGGAGGTTTGCATATCTCTTGAACTGTAATGAACCATCACCAAGGAGGTTTGCATAGCTCTTGAACTGTAATGAACCATTACGTATCAAGCATAGTGTGAAGGTAAAAGTGATTTGAAAATGGAACGCATTTACAATGCACTGGGCTGCACACGCCTACTTACACAGCCTCTTTGCGTTAAAGTAAATCCTATTTACTGAGCATGTATGATGTAAACGTACATCACAGAAGGTAGGTGAAGCTTCTACCAAGTGAGCAGTACTTTAAACCAGGTATAATGTTTTTTTTTTAATTAGGCTTGCGTTTAACTGCAATCTCGTGATGATGCGGTCGACGGTAACGGTGAAGTCAAACAAAACAAGCAAGTTGCAGAGTAATAGCTTAAATAATCTTAGATAAATAGCTACAACTAATCTACAAGATCGACCTCTTACCGATTAGCGTGATCTGACGCGTAAAAAACATTATTAGCGTTGAATTAAATTACATAAACAGGCGATTAATCATGCAAGCTTTTGCAACTCCAAATTATAATGTAAATCTTGCTACCTAGTTACCTATATTATATGAATTCTAGGTGGGCTCTAGGAGTGGCTCAAATTTAATAAAACTATTACCAAGCTAACATGTTGCAGGGTTTCTAATATTTGGAAAGTATTTAATAGAGTCGGCCCACGCGGTAATAAAAATATAAACTCTTGGAAATCTGTAAACAATTAGATGCCTAGGGTGTCGCAGGAAAAAACATCATTTGGATCAGAGCTATCTATAGATCGTTTGCAACGGAAATGCAGATCGCTCACTTGTTGCAAGCTTATTTTGTAATGAATTTAAAGAGTTGGCTTTGCCTAAAACAGCTGGTCCATTTTGAATTTATATTTACTCGAGGAAACAGCCTGTAGCAAATACTTCATTCAACTCGTCAAATAAAACCGTTAAATGATTCAATTTGTATTTGATGAGCTATATGATCGTTAATATCTATGAATAAAGATGAAGAGTTTAGGAGTTTGATTGACCCATGACCACTTAATCAGCAGCTTATGAACAAGCTTCCAAATATTACCTAAGCTCGTAAAAATTATCTTTTTACCAAAACTAAAATTAGCATACTTCAGGCAAATAATCCACCTAATTGGGATTATACACGAAATACCCACATCGGAAGTCGAAGTAGAATGCCCACCCAGTCGATAGACTGACGACATTGTTAATATTATGGGAAGTCGGTGAAAGGAGAGGACTCAGAATTGTTCTTCCTGGAAAATGTATAAGGGAGGCTTATGTGTAGCAGTGAAATTCTTTAGGATGATAATGACTCACACGATTTAAATCTAAATACATAGGTACTTCCATATTACAAAACGTGGTCTAAATATGAAACTAGATTTTGTATAACAAAATATAGCCTCGCAACTTACACGGGAACGTGTCTTCAGCACTGCCCTGCGTCCATCAACCTCATGTGCATGTTATTTCACAAGCAACCACACATTTCAAACCGAAACAGAAAATTAAAATAGGAGAATGGGTGTCTGTGGGAGCAGAAATAAGCATGGTGGTGATACATTGCCGGACCGGACGACCCCTTCACAAAGAGCCCTACTACTACGGCTAAATTTGTAACAGAGACTACTTGTCACAACACAAGTCAAGTTTTTATTGTCACCACAATGCCAGTGGATGCATTCTGTGTCAACTAACACATAGCACTTTAATTAGTCGCTATAATTACTTTGTTCCAAGTTGCGTGTATCACAGACTCAATTCCAGTCAAGGTGATGTTTGTTTAAGAAAGTGTCGTTATTGCAACTTTAAGAAAAATAGACTAGTTCACGACTGTAGGTTACTAACCCCATGTAGTTACAGTAGACTAGACATCGGCTATTAGGTAGGGCCCAATATAATTGAGGACCTATTCACAAAATTCAATCCAATCCAGAAAAAAACAAATCTACCAAGTTGTCGCTTTCACTGCAAAGATAAGGTCTGCATTCTAAATGCTTTCGTCTAAATATAAGCCAAAGGATGTGAAACAGGTTTGAAAGATGAAAGGGAAATGAAATGCGTCATGCCTTCATAAATATTGTCGTCGGAACTCTCCTTCCGGGCTGGTAAAAAACACTTTATGGCCTCTCAGCTCAGTTCGTGAGAGGCTCTACCTTATAATTTGAGTGTGTAAGAACGAAAAAAAAAAACTAGATAAATAATTATGAGTGCTGGGAATGAGGGATTGAGACTTGCAAGGGACCGGAAATAGTGGCGTAATAAAGAGGAAGCCAATACTCAGCAGTGGGTAGGTACTAACGGACTGAAATGATGATGACAAAGATGATCCAGTGTCCAATCTGGTGGATGGCGGACTGTGTCAAACATGGTAATAGATATAAGGTGACGAAGTAGAACTACCTACCTACTGGTTTTCATTATTTCTGTCCCTAATCGATCAACTTTTATCAAAGTAGTGCAAAGGACAAAGCTTGCGATACCAAGGTGACTAAAGCAAAGGTTTCAACTTTTATCGTGCTCTAAAGATTTTATCATAGCTATAATATGAATTAATAGCATATTAGTATCCGTGTGCCAAATTTAATCTTGATTGGTTCTTGTGCTTTAAAAAACGTCACAAATTGACATACTATGCATTTATAAATTGGTATGGGTGGCTAGGCTAGCCTTCAAACGTTGATTGGTATTTTCATCAAAGGAATCTATGAAACATTTACTATCTTACTTACAAGCGATAATTAGGTTTGAGCCTTTGCTCAAAATTTGCTCTGTCACTGTTTGGCATAGGTATCTACTTCTAAGCCATTGCCATTTCGCATATCGCGGAGTACCTAACTCTTCCAAACGTTTACTTTGAGCTGTGGTAAGAGGGTAAGTTTCGATATAAACCATGACCACAAGACCAGCATAATGTTTGAACGAGGAATTAAGGAAAATTAAGAGTAGGAATTCGTAATGTTTTATTTTTATGCATGAAAATCGAATATCGCCGTTGACCCGACCGACGCTTGAGTTCAGAAATAGAATGATTTTACACTCTCATCTAGGTCAAAGTAACATAGCAGTGGTAAAGTTTCCATCGTAAAAGTAATTACGTAACGAAGTCTTGACCTCACACTTAGGTTTCCCTTATCGTAGGTGAAACTATGAGTTTAAGTACCACCCATAACACCCTGACTCTGAACATTTTTAGCGTTCCGGTAATAAACACGGAACATTTCCGATATCCGTCCCCCTTTGACTGCCCTTTGAGCATTAGACTTGAAATAGGTACGCTTTAATCTCCGCTTACAAATGAGAACGTGATTGAGTTTGGATTATCATCATCTCAGGCCGGTATTAGGCCACCCAGCATAGGCCTCCTTCATTTTCTGCCAGCCTTTGTCCTGAACGTCTCCTGTCCAGTTGCTTTCCTGCTAACTTTACAATGTCGTCGACCCATCGCGCTTTCGGACGACCCAGATTTCCTCGGCCACCATTTGGTCAAGGCTTTTACTCCACTGGCCATCACCTCCATCCACGAACAAAATTCGTATAGAGATTTATGGAGTGAAAAGGAACATGATAAATGAAAGTTCTACCTCATATAATATGGTGGGTGTCTAAAAAAGCTGAATGTCTGATTAAAAGAACAGTATAATTAAGAACTTAATTTAGTGTTTTAAGCGAAGTAGGTAGTACTTGTGCCAGTATTGCGTCACAAAGTCATTGAGAGGCGGAAGCCAGCGCATGCAAACCCAGCTATTCTGATTTATCTATTGAGTATCGACCCGTGATCTAGCACTTTACGATTGCAATATTATTCACATTACTACAGTTTTGTACAGCATTTTGAAATATGTTCTTCTATGTTGTTTCAAATTTCAAAGCGTACGTGGTGGGGCACTTCTATTTGAAAATTATTTAAATCTTTTTACACCAATCCTTCGGTCACTATTGAGATCAAACATCTCTCCATGTGTGATTTTTGCAAAAACCAGACACGGAGAGACGTATGAATTACTGTAATTCATCATTTCAGGCCCGTTTGCACCAATGCTGAGTATTGGCTTTTTATTACTTTTATTATAATTTATCTTTTCGGTCCCTTACGAATCTCATCGAGCACTTACAACTATGTTGGTCTGCCAACAGGTCATCGAGTATCCCTTGGTCTCCATTCTGTAACCCCGTGGTTCCTACATGCTAAGTTTTGTAACTCTTGTGATGAAAATTAGGTACTGGACTAAAATTGATTTAGAACAAACAGTCATTCCGCTATAATAAAGCTTTATCAATAATTTGAAAGCCACACAAGTTATATTTGTTTTAATAATGCAGCATTAATGCATAACTATTTATAGCCACTTAAGGCTTTCTTAATGCTGTCACATGATAATGTGCAAATAAATAAGCAAATAATTAAGCATAAAACATATTTTATGCCTAAGCTATTACATCAAATTATTATGTATCTTCTTCAAATATCACTTATGTATAGATAACTAGACAAATTTCTTCGAATCGGTCTTTAGAATTTTTGAGACCCTATTTTATTTACTAATATTTTTTTCAGTTATTTTTATTTAAAACTCAAATTGCTGAACTTATTTTGATTGAATTTTTTATGAGTCCAATCTAAAAACGTATCTTTTGAAACAAATAAATAATTTTTCAGATCATTGGTCATAAAATTAATCATAAAAATAATACAGTCTAATTGAGAAACTCCTCTTTTTTTGAAGTCTATTAAAGTAACCTCGTCTTTTTTCTTTTAAATAAATATTAGTATTACACAACGTGCAAAAAGCAAACTTGCTATCAGCATCGCAAATATACATATTTTTAAATTGCAGATCTTTTTTGCAATGCCATTTATTATCAAAATTGGCACATTTACATAATTTAAAAGGCGTTGTTATAAGAGTAATTAATTGATGCCATTTTTGCGGGCGAGTTCCTTATTTCTTCATGCTGCGGAAGAAACTTACAAAGAACCGATTACCCACAAATATTTATTTAAGTAGGTACGCATAAAAATTAAGTTGACCGAATTACGATCGAAAGTTTGATGGTAATCTCTATAGATAATGCATAGTGGCGGAATGAAAATGTTCGTCGATTTTCAACTTGATTTGTTCAACGTATCACGATCACATACTACCTTTTGAAACTGAATAGACAGAATACGCCGATAAGTTAACGTCACAAATTATGTCAAAATGTGTTCATGATCAAGGCACTGGTGCAAGCGAAAACCGACTCTAAGGTGACATTTTCATACTGCGACTGTACATGATTAATTTCAATCGTTTATTTATTTATGTGATTGGTTCCATTGGTTCCATGCAACGTTTGCCGTCGAGGTATGGGGTCGAAGTATGCGTTCCATCACACTGGGCGGTCAAGAGAAAGCGTGCAATCGACAACCTATAGTTTACAAACACACAACCATACCAGCTTTACAGTACCTGATGCACTCATGCCTATAATTTGGTCAAATGAAGTGCGCCATGCAAAGTTTCCGATCAATAGTAACACGGAAACGGATATCTCGATCACTGGTGCATTCCACTGGCTTTGAGCGACACCGTTCTCATTCTCAGGATAATTCACAACTTGACGACACCTTGACTAATTTCAGCATGTGTAGTTTCCGGCTTTCTTATTTCAATCGGTAGATTTATAGATATGTTAAAAGTAAGTATATGATGCTAACGCATTAATCATAAAAAGATTTTACCTATAAATACGCAATATAAACGCGACTGGCCTCTAGCTCAGTTGGTAGTAGCTCTGCCTTCTGCGCCGTAGGTCGTGGGTTTGATCCCCACAGAGAACAAATATTTGTGTGGTGAACATAAATGTTTCTTCTCTGTCTGGGTGTTATATTGTATTCTAAGTATGTATTTACAAAAAAAAATGTATTCAAGTATTATGTCAGCTATCCGGTTCCTATATTACAAGCTCTGCTTAGTTTGGGGCTGGGTAGTGTTGTGTGAATTGTCCACAATATTTATATTTATATTTTTATAAATTCTTATTGAAAGTGGTAGTTCCTGGCCCAGGGTTTTTCAAATGGAGAACGCATGCCATTCTTTCAACCGAACGGCATATAGGTAGAGATGGGCGGGTGGGTAAAAATTGGAAGGGTAAAAAAGGAAAGGGAAGGGAAGAAATGTTAAAAATTAAAAATACCCATTTATACCGGGTAAATTTTATTAATACCGGGTAAAAATTCGGCCTGCATTTTTATAATCCTAGAAAATCTAAATACTTAAAAAAGTACTAACAATGTATTTAAATGGTAAATATCATCTTATTAAACCTTTATGATACATGCTTTGACAAATAAAACCAATGACAGAAGATAAATTAGTGTGCTATTTGGTCCAATATAAATAAATAGCGCACTAATTATCGTTTCAGTTAAGTGCTCATCAATGAAACTCATCACAATAACTAGTAGTTCGCCCCGAACTGAGATTGCGTGAATCGATCCAAATGATCCTGTCCATCCAAAGGTTGTCTGGAAGAGATCGCTCATAGCGGTAAGACCGCCCATTGCCAAAAGCCCAAATTACCTACCCACAAAAAGAAAATCACGAAAAAGATGTTTACAAAATACGCAAACAAAACATTAATAAATTTTCAGCTACCGTAGCAGCTGTCACCAGGTTTGAATACACACAAAGGTTAACAAAAAAACCGATGATAACCACTAAGACAAAATCACGGAAAACACCTATCATACCGAAGCTAAGCACCGCTGAAAAAAATCAGCTACAATAGAACATGCCTCCAAATTCAAATACACTCTAAACTACAAGCTCAAAACTATGGTAACTAGCAGTTGGTCATGTCAAATAAAAAAACCAGATTCGATTATACACCAACGAATACGATATTACCCAAATTACCCAATAGAAGAAAATCACGAAAAGATCTTTACAAAATACGCAAAAAAAAAACATTAAAAAAATGTCAGCTGCCGCAGCATCTGTCACCAGGTTTGAATACACACAAAGGTTAACAAAAAAACCGATGATAACCACTAAGACAAAATCGCGGGAAACATCTAAACGCTGCTGAAAAAAGTCAGCTCCAACAGCACTCGCCTTCAAGTTCAAATACACTCTAAGTACAAGCTCAAAACAATGGTAACTAGCAGTTGGTCGTGTCAAACTAAAAAGTGCGAGTCGGACTCGCCCATGAAGGGTTCCGTAGTAACAAGTAACATAATATAAAAGTTCTTGTAGTTCGTCGAAAGGTAAATTACGGTTTGCGATTTATGACGTATAAAAAAAAACTACTCACTAGATCTCGTTCAAACCAAATATCGTTGAAAGTTTGCATAGTAATGTACATCATATATTTTGCTTAGATTTTTCATTCTCTTATTTTAGAAGTTATGGGGGGGGCCAACTTTTTACCACTTTGGAAGTGTCTCTCGCGCAAACTATAAACAAAAACGGTATCAGAAACCTCAATATCATTTTTGAAGACCTATTTATAGATACCCCACACGTACGGGTTTGATGAAAAAAAAAATTTTGAGTTTCCTTTTCAAGTATGGGGACCCCCCAAATTTTTTGTTTTTTTTCTACTTTTGTGTAAAAATATTGATGCGGTTTACAGAATACATCTACTCGCTAAGTTTCATCAGTCTAGCTTTTATAGTTTCGGAGAAAAATGGCTGTGACATACACGGACAGACAGACAGACAGACAGACATGACGAATCTATAAGGGTTCCGTTTTTGCCATTTGGCTACGGAACCCTAAAAACGAATTCAAATATCCACGATGACGAAGTCGTGGGTAACAGCTAGTTAGGTGATGATCACAAACAATCGATCTTTTAATGAAAGATGGAGTTCATTGTACCCAATATCACCATATTGGGTAAAATGAACTCCATCTTTGATTTGATATCTTTAAATGTGTTTATTAAATTCATTTGATTTAAGTTTGAAAATAGGTCCTGTAACTGGTTCCAAAATTGCAATGCAATCTTCTATCATACTCCAAAAATCTTCATCCAGAAGTGTAGACTTTGTTTCTGAAGGCAATAGTACCGTGGTTTCGTGTATAGCTAGGACCAATAAGGCTGTTTTTGTATTTTTTAGACTTTTTAGTGCGGTTACATGACTACCCCACCGTGTCTTTCACCAGCAACTTTAACGTTTCGCCACTTTTCTTTTCTCTTACAATTTTGTTCATTAAGTCGGTTTGTTTGAAAGTTCTTCGTTCGCTTTGCTCACTCGATCTATAATTATATACTTAGTTAAAACTACACCTCATCAAAAATTATATGTTTTTAATAGTTACCTACACTGGTGAAATGTATTTTTATTGGTTTATTTTACCTTTAATACTAAACCATTGTAGATCAGAATGAATACTTACCAATAAAAACATAATATTCCTACTAAAACTAAACTTCAGTAATAGAAAAGTTGTTTTGAATTTTTACCCGGTATTAATTCAAAATGGGTGGGTAAAATTAGGTATAAATGGGTAAATACCCAAAGTTCGGGTTTTTACCGGGTAAGCGCCCATCTCTACATATAGGTAATTCAAAATATTTCCGGAAGATTCAAGATAAGTTTTCATTACATAAAACAGTTCATCGTTGTTACCGGAACTAAAACTGGCAGGTAATTTGTTCTCAGTAAGCCAAGTGGAACATCTGGGCATTTATTGACCCATAGTTGGTGATGTAGCACATCCACTTATTACATATTGCTACGCAGTTATGCTGATACCACGTAATAACCGTATGACGTCTGTAACACGTTAACCGGCCGTTCATCGACTTCGGAAGCGAGCCGAGAAGCTACGAGGGTTGATTTTTCTACACATTATTTTACATTATGAGCTATCGTTTTCGTAGTCAGTAGGTAAATGTGGTGGTAAATTATATCTAACAATGTTTGTAGTTTTGCTCTAATATTTCTTCAAATTGTATATGTTTCTATATGTTTCCAATAAAAATAAGCCTGTAAACTTTTGGTACCTTTGCAGCATAAAATAATACTTCTCTAAAAAAGACGTGCTCTAGGAGGACCAGAAATTGCACCAACTGTTTCATTGAACTTATTTGTTAGGGTTTCGAATCCAAATGGTAGTGGACCGTATTAAAAATAATTCGATTAATACGATCACTTCTTGTAGCGCGCACTTCTCATACAAAAAACATGAACGCGCCCGACATGAGTCTGTATTAATTTCGTCAACCTTGTATTATATCCCGTCAACCGGTTTGTTGAAAGTTCGAAAATTGAATGCAAGTGTCGAAAATAAACCCTTATAAAGCAGGTGGTTACTGAAACGATTGTTGGTTGATTTGATGGATGCTGATGCAATTTATTACAGGCACAAGATAAAAAATCTTGTTTTGTCTGTTCAAATTCAGTCTAATAAAAATCATTAGTATAACATTACAGAATCATGTCCAATACGCCATACTAATTACTATAAAATAATAAAAGGTAACATGGAGATCAAAGAGAACTAAAATTAAAATAACTTTGGAAGCATTTTTACAAAGAATAAAAGAAGTGACGGACGCAGTGCACTGCCATAGAAAGCATATAGAGAGACGTCCTCGGTACACTAGTTCTAGTGAACCAGTGTGTTGAACGGATTTTAGGTGCGCCTCAAAGAACCTAACAAAACGTTTAGGTTCTACGTCATGCTGGTTTCCTCTAGAATAACACTGTTTAATTAGAAAAGTAAAGTTTAAAATTATGATAAGCACATACTAACTTACGAGTCACCTTTTTATTAGGGTTCCGTAGCCAAATGGCAAAAACGGAACCCTTATAGATTCGTCATGTCTGTCTGTCTGTCTGTCTGTCTGTCCGACCGTGTCACAGCCATTTTTCTCCGAAACCATAAGAATTACACTGATGAAACTTGGCGAGTAGATGTATTCTGTAAACTGCATTAAGATTTTTACACAAAAATTGAAAAAAAACTATAGATTTTGGGGGTCCCCATACTTCAAACTGAAACTCAAAAAAATTTTTTTCATTGAACCCATACGTGTGGGGTATCTATGAATAGGTCTTCAAAAATGATGTTGAGGTTTCTAAAATCGTTTTTTTCTAAACTGAATAGTTTGCGCGAGAGACACTTCCAAAGTTGAAAAAAGTTGGTCCCCCCCCCTCTAACTTCTAAAATAAGAGAATAATAAAACTAAAAAAAATATATGTTGTACATTACTATGCAAACTTTCAACGATATTTGGTTTGAACGAGATCTAGTCAGTAGTTTTTTTTTATACGTCATAAATCGTAAACCGCAATTTACCTTTCGACGAACTACAAGAACCTTTATATTATGTTACTTGATGCTACGGAACCCTTCATGGGCGAGTCCGACTCGCACTTGGCTGCTTTTTTTAATTACGCGCATCGCTGGCATTTTATTGTCTTCGTGAAATCTCAAGGGTCAGTTGACCTTCAACTGATTGCGTTCACTTCCGATGTAGGTATTTACAGGTAGTTTCTGTAGTTTTTTGGACATACTTACCAGCCAGCATGCTTAATATAGTAAAAGTTGAAGATGATCGGTAGATCTGTGAGGTCGCCAAGTTATAAAACAAATAATTAAACAATACTTGCTTTGCCTGCTGGTGGTAATTGCTAACATCAAAAAGCAGCCAAGTGCGAGTCGGACTCGCCCATGAAGGGTTCCGTAGCACGACGAACTACAAAAACCTTTATATTATGTTACTTGATGTAACATAATAAGGTTCTTGTAGTTCGTCGAAAGGTAAATTGCGGTTTACGGTTTATGACGTATAAAAAAAAAACTACTGACTAGATTTCGTTCAAACCAAATATCGTTGGAAGTTTGCGTAGTAATGTACAACATTGAATTGAAAATAAAATAAAAATAAAATAAAAATAAAATATTTTTTTTAGTTTTATCATTCTCTTACTTTAGAAGTTAGGGGGGGGGGGACCAACTTTTTTCCACTTTAGAAGTGTCTCTCGAGCAAACTATTCAGTTTAGAAAAAAACGATATTAGAAACCTCAACATCATTTTTAAAGACCTATTCATAGATACCCCCACACGTATGGGTTCAATAAAAAAAAAATTTTGAGTTTCAGTTTCAAGTATGGGGACCCCCGAAATTTATAGTTTTTTTTTTATTTTTATGTAAAAAACTTAATGCGGTTCACAGAATACATCTACTCGCCAAGTTTCATCAGTCTAGCTCTTACGGTTTCGGAGAAAAATGGCTGTGACATACGGACGGACGGACAGACAGACAGACAGACAGACAGACAGACAGACAGACATGACGAATCTATAAGGGTTCCGTTTTTGCCATTTGGCTACGGAACCCTAAAAAGCAGCCAAGTGCGAGTCGGACTCGCCCATGAAGGGTTCCGTAGCACGACGAACTACAAGAACCTTTATATATGTTACTTGATGTAACATAATAAGGTTCTTGTAGTTCGTCGAAAGGTAAATTGCGGTTTTCTGTTTATGATGTATAAAAAAAAAACTATTGACTAGATCTCGTTCAAACCAAATATCGTTGAAAGTTTACATAGTAATGTACAACATATATTTTTTTTAGTATTATCATTCTCTTACTTTAGAAGTTAGAGGGGGGGGGACCAACTTTTTTCCACTTTGGAAGTGTCTCTCGCGCAAACTATTCAGTTTAGAAAAAAACGATTTTAGAAACCTCAACATCATTTTTGAAGACCTATTCATAGATACCTCACACGTATGGGTTCGATAAAAAAAAAATTTTTGAGTTTCAGTTTCAAGTATGGGGACCCCCGAAATTTATAGTTTTTTTTTTATTTTTATGTAAAAATCTTAATGCGGTTCACAGAATACATCTACTCGCCAAGTTTCATCAGTCTAGCTCTTACGGTTTCGGAGAAAAATGGCTGTGACATACGGACGGACAGACAGACAGACAGACAGACAGACAGACAGACAGACATGACGAATCTATAAGGGTTCCGTTTTTGCCATTTGGCTACGGAACCCTAAAAACTGAAGTGTTTTCCTGTTTTGGACGCATTATGTTTTTTGTTATTGCTAATTCAGCTTATTTATACAAGCTTGTTCCAAATTCGTCCAATGATTGAGCCACAATCATCCCAATATCCAAACATCGCTATACTTTCGTATTCATAGTATTAAGATACTCGTATATGTATAAGATATTGAGAGATTATGTACGCGGTAAAGATTTCATACAAATTTATTGATAATCATTTATGCTGATGACACAATAGAAATATACCTAATATATGTCATACGTAATGGGTCGTTTGAAATAAATACTTACTTATTATCAATTTACTACGATGAACAATATTTACTTATATGTGTATAGTTCCAGAAACGTTAAAAGAATAAGTACTGGAAAAAGGTGGAGCGTGTGTTAACGCATGCCAACCCTGCACTTATTGGGTGGTATTAGACGGAACCTATAGGTACTTAGAAATCTATTTTAGAAAAAGTATTTTAGTTCAGCCGTATTCAAAGGGACTCCACGACTAATAAAAGAACAAAACAAATATTTTTACATTACATATTATTTAGATAGATACATAACATAGCTTATGATAACAATTATAGGTATAAGCAAAAAGCACACAAAATAATTATAAGTTTAAAAAACTTGAGAAACCGAATTCATTGTCAAACGGCTAAACCGATTTTAATCTGGACGTAAGAATAACCATCCAAATAAAAAAATAATTTTCTAAATCGGTTCATAAATGACGGAGGCACGCAGTTACAAACATTAAAAAAAATATTTAAAAAAAAATGGCAACACCGATTTTAAGAAAATTAAAATGGGACCAATCTGGAAGCAGTACCTTTTAGATAAAAAAATATTTTTTCAAATCGGCTCAGAAATGACGAAGTTATGCGGTAAGAAACATTAAAAAAAAAAAAAACCGAATTGAGAACCTCCTCCTTTTTGATTGGAAGTCGGTTAATTAATGTTGCAAAAAAGGGTCGAGTCAGCCGTTGCCAGCTATCGTGTCCTTTATCCATAGGTGTGTATCGTCTCACGACGTTTTAACTTGTCTTTCGACGGTTCATTAGGATTTCTCCTGTGCTTCATATTCCCACAGACCATACGGTACTGATTTGAATAATTAAATATCACTAGAAACGCTTACGCGCTTAGTAATACATCTGAATGATTTAGCCAAATAAGACCAGCTTGGCTAGACTGGTTTACCTCGGAGGACTGACCCCACTTTAATAAGGAATCTTGTAATTTTATAAGCTAAGGGCGTACGAATACATTGCGTGCGCGATTCAGACCTTTACACAGATTAGTTCATAGTTTGTATAAAAACTTTTTAAAATTAAACATTTAAATAATTTTATTTTGTTTAAAATTATGTTAATACAAATGGGCTTAAAAATATAAAAAGTGGTATTTTATTACTAAATGTTAGTAATGTTAGTTTTGAGCTTTCGACCTCGTGCAACAAAAGACGGTCCCTACAAACGAACCATCTATAAAACGACTCTCAACCAGGTAAGGTACCTACCATAAGTTCATAATTATAATATTTTTAGTAATTTCTGTGATTACTATTTCTATTTTCAGTATTTATTACAGTCAAGAGCTATATCTGTTTTTTGTACTGTGTTTGATTTAAATAATCGAATAATTGTGGACTTTTCATGATCAGAAATCAGAATGGAATGATTATAAACACTTTATCTGGCCTGGCGCCGTAGGTCGTGGGTTCGATTCCCACCGAGAGTAAATATTTGTGTGGTGAACACCGATGTTTGTACCTACTCTGTCTGGGTGTCATATTTAAAAAAAAATATTTCATTAAATCAAAGCTATTTGGTTTCCATAGCCCTGCTTAATAGGTAATGTTGTGTTGATTGACCACAATATTTATTTTTAACAGCACCAACTTATCCAATGCTTGATATACAAAATTAGCCAATGTACCAATTTGCACTTCGTGTATTTTTTTATTACCTATAATTAACTATTACATAGGATTTTGAAGAAAATCTCTTATCGGTGCAATTCGCATAAACTTTATTTATAACTACATAATATAGGTACTATAAAAAATAGGGGAACAGTGTTGTGCATCTTGTTAAATAATAGTGTCGGGGGTTGACCCCGAGTGACCCTGCATAGTATTCATAATCCCCCCACTATTTGTGTTAATTTATAAAGAAGAATAGGTAAACTTGAAAGCAAACTTTACAAAATTTAATAATAATGCAGAAAGATGGTCGCATTTCTCATCGGTGATAGCGGTCTTGGTAACTCATCAAGCTTAAGTATCTGGAAGTATTTGAGATAACTAATTGCGGAAATGGAAATGCTCGCAAGAGAAAGCCATTAAGCTCACGGACAATAAGAAAAACAATTTCCTTGTTTTAGAAATGTTCATCAAGAGACTAAGTGCGCGTGCGGCGATTAGTGGTATTATCTGCTGTTTTACTGAGTGTTCTTCAAGAAGTAAGGTTAAACTAGAAACTTGTCAATCAACTCTGTCAAACTTAACTTTTCAGCCCTCATAGCCCATAAAACCACACATCGTAGGATTACTAATCAACCTTGTGATAGTTTTCGACCAGTTAAATGTAGGTATGATTGCGGTTTACGCGGTTTAAAAAAATAAAACCAAAACGGTTGTCTTGTTCCACATTTTACTTACCAACATAAATGTACCAAAATTAACTGAACAGTAAATTGCGAGACCATGTTTAATTATTTTAGCCATGTTTTACTATAGCTCGTTAGTTTTGTCGATGAAACACAAATGTGTCGTCTGTTAGATTGTAATGCTATAGATAAATAAAATAAAATACAAATAAACAAAATAATAAAATATGCCAACAATCGGGCATCGATTTTAGTAGTTTTAAAGGGTCGGCAACGCGCTTGTCATGCCTCTGTTATTGCAGGCGTCCATAAGCTACGGTAACCGCTTCGCATAAGGTGGGCCGTATGCATGTTTCTCAACTTAGTTGTTTAAAAAAAATCGTTTGTCTGTAAAGTCGGTTTACTGACGATTGTTGAACGTGACAACGTCATTCACGCCACGTCATGCGCTCTCGCTTGCACTTCAAGCCTTAAATGGAACGGCTCAGAGCGAGGTAACGCTGCATGAATCATGTTTTTTCGTGCGTGCAGCCGGCTCTATTGCATTTTAGAACGTTGTCACGTCAAAAAAACCTAAGCATGTATGTGAATCTCCAAGTTAACTAACGAAGGTTAGTGCTGGTAGAGTGATAATTACCATATAACTATGCGGTACTGCAAACGCATAACAAGTATGCCATTATTACTTATTTTCCCACAAAGACATTGGCATTGAAGTAATAAAGCTGAATGCTAGGTACAGTCATCTGCACAGAATTTATACAATTCGTGAATTTCAAGTTGGTGAACTATAATTATAGCTATATTTTTTTTAACTTAACTCAAAGATCATGGAATCAATTTATTAGTATTAAATTATAAATGAACACTTGTATTATTAGTAAGTTTCTTTGTGTAAATAAAAGATATTTATTTAATAAAAAAATTATAAGCAAGCAACTAATATTATTTTGCACTGTAAATTTCTACAACAAAACACTTAATTATGTAAATAAGTAATTCATATTTTTGAATTGTAATATATTATACCTGTACATGTGAACATATGAAAACGTTAATGTAACACTTACAGAGAACATTAAAATGCCCTTCAAGAAAAAAGTATATTTCTATGATGTAACTCGTTATGCATTTGCATACCAATAACTATAAACCGAATGAGGCCAGTGGATAAACGAGTTAAGTAAAGCGTATTAAAATATATTTCATAATAGGCTTTAACAAATATTGGTATTATAAAAATTATCTTTCGTAAATCTGGTGACTAATTTACGTTTTAGTGCCATAGTGAATTCTTTGAATGGTCTCCGTTTGACAGCTTTCATGACTTATTATTTATTAGATGGTTCTGTATTAGACCCCGCGCAAGATAACCCTGCGCGGGATTCCGATCACAAACATAAACTTGAAATTTTAGGTGACTGCGTAAAGTCAGTTTCAAACGCAGATTAAAAATGTCTATCCCATCCTTGTTGTTTAGCGACCTCTACATTTATGAAAAAGAATAGGTACCTACTATAGCAGATTTAGACTTTATCAGATTTTCTTTGCCGAATAAAACAAAAAAGTGTTATTAACTCAATCCAAAGACACTTACCGCATAGTATAATCGCTAAAAACTCCATTGTGAACAGATATTTCATATTTCAATTTCCAAAACTCACGTCATTCGCACTTGATAATGTAAACACACGGTTATTTTCCCGCGTAAATATACGCGCAACCGAAACAGCGCGTGCGTATGGCGCGCTTCGCGAAAGAAATGAACTGCGTGACTCCAAGACGCTTGACAGTCAAAGTCGCGGTAACTGGCAACTTGATGGCAACTCATTACCGGCAGGAACTTACGACTACGTTTTCGGGGCTCCGTACAAAAAGAGAGTCTTTGTGATAAGGTTCGCACGAACGGGACGCTATCATTAAGCCTTATAAGCTGCCAGTCTCTAATACTTGGCCTTCGGTTGCAAGGCTCTAATGTTTACAGTCAAAGTTGCTAGCAGACTGTATCTGTATATAGAAACCCGGGTTCCTAATGGTCCCAAAGTATTACAACGGGGACGCATTAAAATAACCAATACGGAGTATTATTGTCGGGAAGTCAGTGGACGAAAAGGGCTCAGAATCGTTCTTCCTGAAAATGTGTAGGGGAGGCCTATATCCAGCAATGGATTTCTTCAGGCTGATGATGATGATTGGTTTTAAAGGGTCCTTTAGACGCTTCTCATGATCGACTGCAAAAGAACCAGTGTGAGATGACGTAAAACAACCTTAATAGTAGTAGAGCTCCTTGTGAAGGGCTCGTCCGGGGAAGTACTACCACTATGCCTATTTCTGCCGTGAATCGGTTTGAAGGGTGTGGGTGCCGGTGTAGTCACAGGCACGTGAGGCGAAACATCTGTAAGCCTCAAATGGATGGACGCAGGGCAGTGCATCGTAGGGCACGTTCCTGACGTGCATGACTTACGAGGAAATGCTTTGTTATAGGCGATGTCAGGTGGGCCATATGCTTGTTCTATCAGCTTTAAAAAAAAAGAAGTTTCTGAAGAACGTCCACAACTCTACAGTATCGTACAATGCAGAGTGTAAAAACTCCGCTTATTATCACCGATTCCCACGGCTGATGTTAGCGTACAGTAGGCAATTCATACCGACGTCGCTTGGACATGAATCAGCATTGTTTTAGCAATGAATGCTATTAAAAACAGCGGTATTGGCGTGGGAAAACTGCCGTCAACCGTAGAATAGTAAGTTGAAGATATTGTTTTTTCACTGTTTTCACACGGAAATGGCCCTTTTTATATTGAAAATGAAGATGCAAAACAAACTGGACTACTTTGACAAACTTATACTGGCCTCTCAGCTCAGTTGGTAGTAGCTCTGCTTTCTGAGCTGTGATCGAAGGTTAGATCCCCACCGAGAACAAATATTTGTGTGGTAAACACAGACATTTATTCTCTGTCTGGGTGATAACTAAGTATGTACTTGCAAAATAAAATGTATGTAAGTATTATAGGTATTAGCTATCTGGTTCCCATAGTACAAGCTCTGCTTAGTTTAGGGCTTGATAGTGTTGCATGGATTGTCTGTAATATTCATTTATTTAAGCTATGTTTGTATTCGCTAGTCCACTTGATTTGAATTTAGGATCGGTCCAAGTGCTTTCTTTCTCTCATACTTACAACGTATATTATTTTGATATTAGGCTTCAGTGTTTCACCACCATAGGTCCTTTATTGACGTGACTGCCTTTTGATTACCTGTGCCTCAATATCCTATATGGTTAGTTTATCTCCATTTGAAGCAATAAATGGCTTGATAGTCTCTGGTGCAGGCACCACTAGCATAACCAGTTGCTCTAATGTCTGTTCAGGAGCTTGGGTCTGAATCTTCTCGGTTTTTTATTCCACTAATTTGCTATCAATATTACTTCTGCGGGAAATTCTATTCTATTTCGGTTTTGTGGGTGCCGGAGAAATAATTGGCACGTGAGACTTAAAATCTGTGTACCTCGGGTTGATGGATGCAGGACAATGCCCCGTAGGGCACGTTCCCAACGTGCGTGACCTGCGAGAGAATGATTTGTCACAGGCGTTGGTTATCCTATCCCTTGACATCAATGGGACAATATGCTTGGTCCATTAGCTAGTTGCTTGTCATATGCCAAAAATTGCATTAGCACATGCACACATTTTACATTATATGTATAAGTGAAAGGTTGCTCCGCTGCTGCTTCAAGGCGCAGACAAATATTTTTTATTTTTTTGCTGGTGATGATTAATTTAAAGTTCTAATAAGTCGATACTTATTGGTTTTATTGTATCGTATTCAAAACTCGTCGTTACGTTTTGCTATGAATATTTAGTTCTGCTAATTTTTCAATTTGTTTTCTCTATGTTGGATAAGGGCAGGAAGAAGAAGAGTTTTGGTTTTTAATAGGTAGTTGAATCCTGATATTACGATTAACTTGACGACAATTTTTTTAACCATGTATTGCCAAATAAACGATGGTAATAATAAAATAGTAAACACAGTTTAGTTGACTGATGTTATGGACGTGTAAAAATCGCCTTCAATAAATAAATAGCATGGATCATGACGATGTTTCCAAAAGTTTTCTCTCGCCCCTAGTCATATTTATGCCATATTCCTATTGGGAAAAAACCCTTTATCAAATTCCATTTTGCACAACCAGATTGCCGGAGTCGAAGGACAGCCTTGTATAAACTTACCTACAACCTTTCTATCTACTGTAATTAAAAATACAGTCATAGCGAGGGCTAAAGATGTAGAACTAAAATAGGTATTGGCCTCCATCTGTCTTATTTTTCTTGTATTTCGTATTTTTATGAACACTTCCAGTAGAATACAGAGAATGTAGGTAAAAATACGTAGCATATGCGGTACGGGTAAATAAAATATTTCTAGCTCAGAGAAAATGGGCATTCTTCTCCTTCTTGTCGTGTCAATGATTCTTTCGAACGAAGTGTGGTGAAAGGATTTTAAGTAAGCCTCAAATAGGCTCCTTTCGTGCACTTGACACATATTTTCAATTTTTTTAGGTTCTACGACATGCCGGTTCCCTCACGATGTTTTCCTTCGCCATTAGAGAGCGCTGGCAGTGTGCATAAATTTTTGGGCAGAAAAACTCATTGTTACACTGGACTGGATTTGAACCCATGACCTTAGGATCAAAGGCAGGGCTGCTACTACTAGGCCACCAGCGCTCTCGGGCATCTTTAATGGGCATTCAATAACAGAATTGTTAATCTTCTCTCGTCTCTGACTGCATTGATCTTGGTCAAAAACTCATATTTTTTGTAATTTTTATTAAACGTCAACACGCTTTAAACTTTATTTCCTAACAAGCTTTATTTTACAAAAAGAAAAAATGTATGGCTCAACATTTAGCCTAACTTAACCTAGAAATATCTACAGGAATATTTCATCAACGAGTTGCTTGTCTATAACCCTATGAGGCTTGGGTCTTGAGGACTTCCTCCGACGTCGGTACAATCGTGCATTCAGCTGGTACAGTGCTGGGGATAGGGCACACCTCACGTTGAACCACCAGTCACAGGACGCCACTCCTTGGGAGAAGATGGTTCCGTTGGGGCAGAGGAAGGAAGCTTGGCGGCCGTCGATGTCACAGTAGTGCCACGCTGGAATCAGAAAAGATATTGTAAGTAAATAAGTAATACCCAACACGAACCTCCTTCATCCTTCATGCATTTTAGAGGATGTCCTTGTAGGTAATTATTCTTGGGGCGGGATAATTTTTTCCAAAATAAACATCTCTTATTTATGTAACTTTTTAGTAATTTTATGTAAATTCTTAGGGGAAAAAACTGATAAAAAAAATGCCGCTATGGCCAAAAAATGTTTTTGCGTCCTGTTCTCTAAAACTAAAAACATTCAACTTGGAAAGAAATCCCGGAGATTATTATGGAATGCTTTGCTGATGCTATTAACCTTATGTATGGGCAGTTTGTATGAACCCACTATCCAATTTTTCTTCTTCTTATTGCGTCACTGGTTTTTTCGAGCCAGTGTGGTGAAAGGATTTTAATTCTCAAAGAGGCTCTTGTCATGCACTTGACACATGTTTTTCGGTTCTATGATATGCCGGTTTCTTTACGATGTTAGACAAATAATTTGACAGAAAAAGTCATCGGTACACGACTGGATTTGAACCCACGACCAATCGGAAGGCAGGAGCGCTACAACTAGGCTACCAGTGCTCTCAAATCCAAGCACATCCACCACTGCACTGAGAATAAGATTCCGACACCATAAGCACAAATAAGTACCACTAACGAATATAAATAAGTACTTCGTACTGCCATTCATAGCAGTTTAAATCCTGTTCCACCTGATGACCTTAGAGCATCATCTGATTGATGACCCTATTGTGATAGTAATCCATTAGGTATGTGGAAACTTATACGTGACATCGGTATTAATAACAATACTAAGCACACTGCAAAAGGTCATTAAGTACATACCTCAATGCCATACAACTAGGACGAGTGTAGAATTCTTTCGGTTTCCTAACAGTTTTGCAACAAACGAGGTTCTTGCAAAAAATAAACATGCATAATGAATTATTCAAGAAAGTATAATTACTGTCTCTTCAGGGACTGAAATAACAAGTGTTCAAACACGTTTGTTCGATTGATAATAGATATTGCATGCAACAAAGGTACTTTGGTAGAACACCTATTTTAAGCGTCAATTATTATTTTAACTTCGATAACTTGAGAAGTTTTAGAAGAGGAGGCAGATACATAAAATTTAAACACCAGTTAGTAGAAGTAGAGCTCTTTGTGACGAGCTCGTCCGGGTAAGTACTACCATGCCTATTTCTGCCGTGAAGCAGCATTGCTGTGTTTCGGTTTGGAGAATGTGCGGGTTACGGCGATATTACTGGCACGTGAGGCTGAACATCTGTATGCCTCAAGCTGATGGACACAGGGCAGTGCATAGTAGGGCACGTTCCTGACGTGCGTGACCTACGAGGCAATGCTTTGTTATAGCCGATGGTTACCACTTAACATCAAGTGGGCCGTTTGCTTTTTGTTAGCAAACGTATAAAAAAAATCTAATAAACTTCAACGAAATACTGGCACGAAGCTGTTAATAAGTAGATTCCTATCAATAAAAAGCGGATCTCACGTTTTAGACAATATTTCATGTCTAGAGCATCTTCCGCGTTGTTTTTTGCTGTAATTAATTGACTTTATTCTTTTATAAGGTCAAATTAATCATCAAAGCACTGCCAAGGTTATATCAGAAATATGAGTGGGCGGGATGAGACAATGGGAACATTGATGATGACTCCGACCCACACAGTTCTTTCAGATTACTTTGTCGAGAATATAGACAATACTAGCTGCGCCCTGCGGTGTTACCCGCGACTAAAAAGTATGTACCTTTCCTCTGTAGCAAGTAGATGGGGAAAAACTTCCATAAAAAAAAATCGATTGTCTGTAAAGTCGGTTTACTGACGATAGTTGAACTTGACAACGTCATACAGCTGTCCACACGGACGCATCGCTCACTCAAGTATCTAGGAGAGAGACAGATGTCGAACGCTGCCGAACGCGGAGGCCGATTGTGCCTCTTTGTCGTACGTTCCGCGCTCTCGCTTGCACTTCAAGCCTTAAATGGAACGCCTCAGAGCGAGGTAACGCCGCATGAGTCATGTTTTTTCGTGAGTGCAGTTGGCTCCATCGAATTATAAGACGTTGTCACGTCAAAAACACGGTTTCTGTATGCTATCCTATAGAAACCGTGCATTTTTTCGGGATAAAAATTAGCCTGTCATTTTCTGACCCCCTAAATAAACTACCACTACTTAATCAAAAAATTATGTCGATCCTTTGCTCTATGAAAATTTAAAATATATACACTCATGGGAACCATACATTTTACCGAGATAAAAAATAGCCTATGTGCTATTCTTGACTGTAATCTATTATCTGTGTCAAATTTTTTCACATCTTGATAAAATTTGGTTCAGCCGTTCTGGCGTTATTGAGTAACAAAAGACATCCAAACTTTCGTATTTATATGTTAGTGGGATGGGATACATTCAATTGTTTTTTAATAGAATTCCTGCTAAGGAAATACGATTAGCAATAAAAAGCTTAGAAAACACCGTTTGGTAAGGCGACTGCTCCATAACAATAAACATCCATTTTGGCTCATCTTTATGTTTAGCGTAGGATGAACAAGTGAATAATATGCTTAGAACAAGAAATCGAATAGAATACGGTGAACATAAAATGGGTAGATAATCAAGTCACCAATTTAGTTTCACTTGATAGCAAAACGTTCTGTCCATGCAAAAGACGTAAAACTGACTAGTCGAATTATATTTCAAGGAGAATAGAAAAAAAGGAATATGATAACATGAAAAACTAATAGCGTAACTTGCGCAAATTGATCCAAAAAAGGTTTTTAATCTTCTTACTTTAGAAGAGAAAGATTAAAAAACTTACTCGTTTGTCGTTTTCGTGTCACTGATTTTTCGAACCAAGTGTGGTGAAAGGATTTTAAGTGCGCCTCAAAGAGGCTCCTTTCGTGCACTTGACATATTTGCGATCTTTTTCGTTTTTTAATGAAACATTATTCATGTATGTCTCAACCTGGCTGTTAGGACCATGTTAGGACTGTAAATTGACGAATAAAAACAGGGTAGGTGAAGAAGCGAAAGATAATCAAACGTGGTTGTACCTTGGCAACGTGTCTCCATATCTGCGAAGAAGCCTGGATATGATTGCTCGTCACAGTAAAAGTTGGTGTATGGAACTGCGCCAAGTAGCGGGTAGTCCGTCCCTGGTTTCCCTGGAAATTAAAAAATAACAATTTTAATAAGACTCCAACCAATATGCCCTTACCTATGCGGTAGAAAATTTTGAGTTTACACGGAAATGTTTTAAGTAATCTTAAAAGTCTAGTGTTAACACACCATTTCGCCATCATCATCAGCCTCAATTGCTGGTGGTCATAGGCCTCCTCCATACATTTCCAGGAAGAACAGTTCTGAGCTTTCTCCATCCACCGACTTCCGATAATTTAAAAAAAGTGATCCAATAGAGGCAATAACATCAAATCCATAAAAAACATCATACTAGGCTAGAAATCGAGGAATACGTATAAAGGTAGGTATCAGATTTTTGTTAATGAATTTTTTGCATGTTCATTCTGGCTGAAACCGTTTATTTTCTAACGAGCGTGTGAACGGATATGTGCGTTGAGTCGAGATTAAGAATATAGATTACATATAAAAAATAATAACTATATTCAGAAAAAAACACAATCCCAGCGTAGCGCGTTGAAGTCTTTTGTATGAAAGTTGGGTTTTGTGGATGGACGTCCACAAAAACCTAACCCAACCATGAAATCGGTTGAAAAGTTCTTTCATTTTTTCTGCATTTGCTCTGTAAATTTCCATTGCAATGCTGCGATACTGCTTTGAAAGTTACGACTTGTATACATTAAAGTGCAGCCGACTTACCTACATAAGGATTCTATTTATATTATTGGTTAAATATAATCTACTCTACCTTAGTCAGATTTATGGTCCTATAGACCTACCACAAGCTCTGTCTGGCTCTCTCTGGTTTTGATTCTATGTGAGTGCTCACCAGTGTATTATACTGCGTGTGTGACATTTCCACGTAGGATTTAGATGGCAGGATAATATGCAGGTGCTTTTTATTTAGTCAACACTCACACAGACTCAAAACCAGAGCCAGAGACAGAGAAAGACAGAGCCTGTGGTAGGTCTACTGGGGTCATATCCCCCAAGATACAACAGCACCAATATATACATATTTTATTGATCAAAACGTGTTGTACCGACCGTTATCAAAGGGCATTACAAGATGCAGTGAACGTGTAACTAGTATAATTAGCCCATTGTGTACCAGTCTGAAGAATATTGTTGGGACATTATATTCCAATCATTTACTCCAAAGACTTTACTTAAAATCTTAAAACTGAATCAGCTTTGTACCCGGATATTGCCCCTGGAAACCAGCGCTGCAAGGGCTACCGTGCCCTTGTAGCTAATGCTGAGTGGTTTTCCTTTTTTGCCGTCATTACATTTAAATTGGACTGCACCTATTAATTTTAAGTTGACGCAAAATAAATCATATCTCTTTTTCTATTAACCTTGTTTTAGTTTTATTTTCAAAAGCTCGTTAGGTCATCCTAGATTTCTTACTTAGGATATAAATAGTATAAAATTTATTGCCATCCTATTGATAAAAAAAATAAATGAGTAAATTTATGTCTGAGATACACGAGGCTATTAGTTTTTCAAGGCTAGCAGTCCTGGCTTCGTGTAAACAGAACTAGCTTCATTTTTCAAATAGCAGTAGAATTATAGAACTGGCCCCGTGTATCCCGGAAATGAGGTTGTATCAAATGAAGATTCTTTTCTAAAGATAGAGAATATCACACTAAAATCAATGAATGCAAGTCTTTATAAGTAGATGACATTATATCGTAGCGCAAAAGAGCAACCAGAAAGTCAAAGGTTCAACTGATCAAATACATTATGCATGAACCCCGTCTTTTATGAACAGCAAAGATGGCTACTTGATTCGAATTGAACAAATCGTGCCAAAATAATCATTCATCCCTGATCACGATTTAGGTATAAGCTATTATTTACCGACGTTACGTTAGCTTAGCTAAGTCAGTCTGGAAAGTTTGCCTGCAGTCAAACAGTGACCACTTTCACCCGGAGGCTACCTAACCTTTACGTGGCCTTAGACGTTTTAATAGTACCTCACCTAACTACCAGAGCGGTAATACCTAGTGGTAGCGGCCCCGCCTTCCTATTCTAAGATCGTAGGTTCCAATCCAGTCGTGTACCAATGAGTTTTCCTGCCCAAAAATGTATGCCACAATGCCAGTAGGTACTCTCAAACGGAGAAGGAAAATATCGTGAGGAAACCGGCATGTTGTAAAACCTAAAAGTTCTACGTGTACGAAAGGAGCCTCTCGTGTCACTGGTTCTTTCGAACTAAGCGTGGTGCCTCAACCACGCTTAGTTCGAAAGAACCAGTGACACGATAAGAAGAAGAAGAAGAAGATAGTTAATTAGTTGAGGTAATTCCGTCTCTACTTAAGACTTAACTACTAAGCATGCTTAATTTTATCAGACCGATAAAATGTTACCAAAATTTTTATTCTAAGATGGTCGATCCGCCCTTGCTTGTTTGATTTACATAATTCAATTATTTATTTAAACAACAACGCGATTCGAATCCAAAGGCTTGCTACAAGTACTATATTATAGTATTATTGGCAGTATTTTCTTTTGAAATTCAATGAGTACTGCCAACGCCTATAAATCGTATGCCACAAGCAATGCAGTCACCTTTGACTCTCACTAATTCCTGGTGCAATGATGGTGCGTTTCCAGAATAATAGCCGACCACTAAAGAGTAGGCTCAAAAGGTTACATTATAACCATTAAGTATAAAGGAAATCAATTTCATAATCATAATAAATTTACATTACAAGTCGATTCATAGGTTTAATTTGAACTTTCAGCATATTAAAGGCAAATCATTGCTGTATTTGGAACCATCAATAAGTTTTAATTTATATGAATACATTTTCACATATTCGTCAATAAGTAAGTACGATCAAAATCAAAACATGATGACTTTTTCGAAGATCGAAATTATCATCGACCCTATTCATCGGTTTTGATCACATTACCAACTTGTCTAAAATACAAGGATATCTAAAATATTGTTTTACGATTTCATACATTTTGTAAAATAACTTATTATGACTGTACCTATACATATTATGCGTAGGGTACTTGCGTTTGTTTACAAAGTCGTAAATATTTACAGTGTTTCACCACCCGCTGTGACATAGTACCCCATAATAGACCCTTACACATAACTACTAATTTGCTTAGGCATGTGTATTTTATAGTTTTTGTGTAACTAGTACCTATAACGTATAATAATTCTCAATTGTTGGAGTTTCAGAAACGTTTCAAATTTGTGATTCAACTGAATAAAATTTACTATGATTTTGACAAAGGTTCTATAAAAACCTGACTGACTCTAAACAAAGTGTAGATTGTTTTCTTAAGGCATGGTATCGGTTGATTCAAGTAGGGCATTTACAAGTCTTTTATTTATTTATTTGTTTTAGGAAGTTTTGTCATGCAAACATTTGTCCCCCGGCGGAAACGGGAGTCAAAACTTTTTTGACTCAGCTGCTTGGTCGCCATCTGTGTCATAGAGTTATTTAGATGTGTTTGTAATTGAACACAACGATTGAGTCGAATGCGATAAGTTACAAGGCAATTATCACCTTCATATTACTATGTTACTGACATATTTTTGAATGAGTAGATCCTTACATCTACTTCCTTTTACTATCAATTAGAACATAACTGTGATGTTACGTAGATAATTCATTATATCGGAAACAATACTGTAAGGTCTTCTTCGTTATGTAATGTGTTAAGTTGTTCGACCGTACCTACCAAATCGAGTTGGACAACAAACAAACAAGGTCGACATTAGACCTTATGTAATAATTTAGATGTTCCATAGTTCCATAGTGATAATAACAAAATATAATGTAACATTGGCAATGAAAACCTATTACCTATTTCAATCATTAAATATCTTCCTATATACCTAACTTTCATCAAAAAAAAATTTACTTAGTTTTTTAAACAAACATGTTTGTAAATGCTCTACTAATAGTTTAACTTTAATTTACAAGTAACCTAACGTACTTTAATTTAATCAAAGGTACAAAATTTCGTGTTAAATGTAAAGGTTCCAGGAAAGTCAACGAATAAAGATTTGTAGAATATTCTTTTTCAACGAAATACCTATATTAGGCAGGTAGAGGTATCAAGCAGATGTAGCATAGTCCCTAAGAATTCAAACTAAGGTTTTTTTGTGTTTATTGTAGATTTCAAGACTTTTACAAGATTTACTCCTACATAAAACCAACATGCAGTCAAAGATGGTCGTGTTTGTTGAACATCTTCAAAATTCGAACCGGTTTGGCGCACCTCACAATTTGAGGAGTCGCTATAAAACCAGCCAATTGCCTATATTTAGGAATTACATCATTAAGCCAAAAAAAGCCAACTTAAAGCACTTGAGTGGCGTAAAAACTAACGCTCAAACGCCTAATTATGAACTTGGCTTAAAGGTCAGAAAATAAATGTCTATCATCATTTCAACCTAGTATCACCCACTGCTGGAATAATATATTCGTTTTCTGCTAACCACCTCTGACCAGTGCATATTGTGGTCAGATTATTCCAGCGACCTTTATGAACCCTCTCCATCCACCGACTTCACAATGTCACCTGTCCATTGGGTCGAAGCCTTCACACACATAGGCCTAACTTTAATCCCCATTCCTATTTCAAGACCGAAAATAGTCAGGCGTAGTCGACCCATCGCAGATTTTGCTTTTCGGCAAATTATTTGATCCTCACTTGACTTGCGGTGCGGAATATTTTCCCTAAGTTGCTGGCGGGCTCTTATTGCATGACGCTGGACACACCATTTCAGCTTGAACTTTTTAGTTTCTACGACTTTCCTCACGATGTTTTCTTTCTTCGCTTGAGAGAGTACGGGTAACGGGTATAGTGCTCATATATTTTCGAACAATAAAACTGGATTTGAATCCACGTCATAGGTCAGATGGCACGGTCGCTATCACTAGACTACCAGTGCTCACATATTCTGCCTTATAACGATATCAAATGAGCAGCTTTGAAAGGACATAACATTTATGATGTAATATGAGAATCAAGCTATTGCTCAAAAGATGTAGTTGTCCATTGCATGTTACAGCATGTTATGTATGATTCATAAGCATAACCAGATGTCCAGTGATATACTGATTCGCTGTCTAAAGCATTTAGGTTGGGAGCTCAAGTTAGTTCCCTCGATTTGGTACGAGTATATTACACCATACCGCTGATAATTCGCGTCCAATAGGCATAGCTAAATCCCGTCGTTGTTTATATGACTGTGGCCGTATAAGAAATATATTTTGTTTAAAAATAAAGAGAGTCTATTAATATCACGTCCCCAAAAAATGCTGGTATATGACATATTCTTCTCTTCCAACATTTGGACTTCAGGTGTGGTCTACCGCTAACGACGATAAAAGAAGCTATCGCTTCAAAATTAAATGCTCTGGCTTTCTAACTGACTTCAAAACGTTTATTTTTTTAAACTAAATCAGTTGTACTGATTTATAAACCTAGGTACCTCTACCAAGTACATGGTAATATTATAATGTATAGATTTTCAGTATGTACTACACTGAGACACCCCTCTATACACTTTCTATGACCTTCACAATCCAACAGGTGGGGGCATATATGAATTAAAAACAAACAATGTTGCAACAGAAGTTTATACCATTCAAATGTCATAGCGGCTAGGCACATTGTATGTAAGCTCAGCCTAAGCCAGCACAGCACCGCTATCTTTATCATTAATAATACGTATGACCAACGAATGGCGCAACTAACACTGTTGCAACTTTAAGGCTGCGACCGACGGCATGCCTATGCTCTAAACACGGACAACGCACTATTTATAGGTCTACCAATAATAATGTATTTTCTATATTATTATGATTTAAGTAAAAAACTTCACTACAAAAAAAAATTAAAAACTTAAAACCTTGGTCAAAAAATATCTCTATGAGCGTTTCCGGTTTGTTTTGTTTGCAACGGTTTGCAGATAGCTTAACTTTTAAGCGTTTAAAGTGTATTTATTACTTATTATCTATTTCGTAAGTAAAATATGGTGTTTAATGTCCAAGCAAGCGAAGCGTCTAAGGCCCGTATTCTGAAACAGTACTTGAGTCTGAGTCGAGCCTCAAGCAAAGATTTTTGACACTTTTCAATGGAGAGCTGTCAAAAAATCGACTCAGACTCAAGCGCTGTTTCAGAATACGGGCCTAAGGCCCGTATTCTGAAACAGTGCTTAGGTCTGAGTCGAGCCTCAAGCACAGATTTTTGACACTTTTCAATGGAGAACTGTCATAAAATCTATGCTTGAGGCTCGACTCAGACTCGAGCGCTGTTTCGGAATACGGGCCTTAGTATTCCGAAACAGTGCTTGAGTCTGGGTCGAGCCTCAAGCATAGATTTTTTGACAGTTCTCCATTGAAAAGTGTCAAAAATCTATGCTTGAGGCTCGACTCAGACTCAAGTGTTGTTTCGGAATACGGGCCTTAGTCTCTAGATTGACCAATAATGATTTTGTCCCGTTGTCTGTCTGTCTGTTCTCGCCTACTGGTCGCATTTTCCAACCGATCTGGACGAAACTTGGTGCACATTTTTTTTGCCGTCGGGGATTTTTGATTACACTTCTTTCCAAAAGAGGCATTAAACTGGATACTGGATGTTTCCACCACCTAATTTCATTCTTTCTTTTTTTATTTCAAATGAAGTAACGAAAAATTTGTCGAAGATCTGATGAGGATCTTCGGCATGATGAACAGTTCTTCAACATTCAGTCAATATCTCACTATTAGTGTGCTCGCGAGGTCTACAGCTCACAGAGCAACTTAAGCAAATAATTTTTTAATACAGTTGCTCAAAAAGTGGCGTATTGCAGGGACGTATAGCGTTCGGGATGTGGGCTATTACACACGCGTGATTTTTTTTTTACCATTCCCGCACTAGTGCTTTTTCTTTCCCAACTGTCAAAATAATGTCTAAAAAGAAAAACCAACCATGAAGTTTTTACTAAAAAAATTCATCGAAGTTTTTATGATTCATGCAAATACGTATTATTTCTAAAAAGAAGCTACTAATTTGTTTCATTAACAGATTTAATGATTTGATTGAATGAGTTATGTTAGGTTTCATTTCATTTCATCTCATTGAATTTAATTTTCAATTCATATCAATAAAAAAAATCTACTGAAGACTTGGCTGTATGGGTATAGTTCCCTTTGCCTTCCAGAATGGGTAAAGAAAAAAAAAAATCTCTGCTTATATTTTACGGTTGGCGCCATTTTTAGAAATTTTCTTTGCGAGTTTATTTGTTTGTTGCACAAAATGAGTAATTTCGACCCTAGCTTTTTTGAATTAACACCACCGGAACTTAGTATAATTGCACAAAATGCTTCGGAGAACATTTTACCGGAAAAGTCAAAAAGTCGCTACATGCATACATACGACGAACTTATTGCGTGGAGAGAAGAGAAAAAAGCAAATGGTATTTTTATTATTTTATTAAATTGCTTAATTTTTTCGCAACTGTATTAAAAATAGTCGTTCAGTACACGTGCGGAACCGTCATTGCAACTTGTTCCGACTGTCAACCCTCGCCTTCGGCTCGGGTAGACATTTGTCGGAACTCTTTGCAATGACAGCCTTCCCGCACTTGTAATGAAATATACTATTTCATCCCACCAGCTCTGAAAGTGTGTTTTTGCTGTTTAATTTCTGACTGGAAAAGCCGTTTTTATCCGCTAGAGGATAAAGTAAATTTGAATTTAGAATATCGTGTTTAATAAGTTTGTGAATACACAACCTATTTACTTCTACCTCCATGGTGCCGAACTTATCATACAACCTTTTTTATTTTGTTATATAATATAATAACTCACACTCGGAACCTTCTTGGTGTGTTACTTTTAGTCGCGCCATGTTCTTTTTTGCATTAGTCATTTCCTCGCTGAGGTGGGATGAAAAGTTACGTGTTGCACTCGAGTGCAAAGATTTTTCACCTTGTGCTCTTTTGATTCCTTCGCCAACGCTTAGGATTCTAACTTTTAAACCACTCGCTGCGCTCGTGGTTAAACTTTAGAATCCTGCGCTTGCTCAGTCATCAAAATTGAGCACGCGGTTAAAAAGCAGCTTTGCACTCTTGTATAACAAATAACTATTTCATCCCACCAGCTCTGAAAGTGTGTTTTCGCTATTTAATATCTGACTGCAAATCCGTTTTTATCCGCTAGAGGATAAAGAAAATTTGAATTTAGAATATCGTGTTCAATATGTTTGTGAATAAACAACCTATTTACTTCTACCTCCATGGTGCCGAACTTATCATGCAACCTTTTTTATTTTGTTAAAAACTCGCACTCGTAACCTTTTTGGTGTATTTGTGAATTCAAAACACCATTAAACCTATTTACTTCTACCTGCATGGTGCCGAATTTATAATAACCTTTTTAAATTTGTTAATAACTCATACTCGGAAGCTTTTGGTCGCGCCATGTTCTTTTTTGCATTTAGTCTATTTACTTCTACCTGCATGGTGCCGAATTTATAATAACCTTTTTAAATTTGTTAATAACTCATACTCGGAAGCTTTTGGTCGCGCCATGTTCTTTTTTGCATTTAGTCATTTCCTCGCTGAGGTGGGATGAAAAGTTACGTGTTGCACTCGAGTGCAAAGATAGTTAAGCTTTAGAATCCTGCGCTTGCTCAGTCATCAAAATTGAGCACGCGGTTAAAAAGCAGCTTTGCACTCTTGTATAACTAATAACTATTTTTAGACATATTCTAGTCTAGATCTAGAATATGTCTAAAAAAATTATTAATTTGGATTCACAATTATTTCAACTGCATCGAACATTTACTTTCTATCATGAGTGTACACATTTAAAAAATTACGTTTTTCTAAATAGACGTTCTGCTATGCAGATCATCTGATAGTTGGACGTTTTGCTACATGGTCATTTTGCTAATTAGACTTACTGCTCATTAGACTTTTTGCTCCGTTGGACATTTAGATACTTAGACCTTCTGATCAGGAGGCATTTTATCTATAGGTATTACGATGTGATGACTTTATTATTTACCCATATTATTATTTCATCCGTTTATGACTTGTTTCAATTTGACTTTCATTGTATCAGTAGGCTGCAGTAGCTATAATAGGTAGTACGGTGGTTGAGGCTGGTAATTGGAAACGAGAATTTATCACTATAAATACTCTTGCACGTGTAAAATACATAAACGTCTTCGTTCGGCTCAAATTATCGGCATTCGTAGTCAAACGAGTTTGCCATTTTTAAACAAGTTGGATTTTGTTCGTGAACCCAATAAAGCCATGAATGCTTGATTTACGACCAACCACCGACCGATGCGCTGTCCGCAACCTCTACCATTTATTAATTTTAGGTATTTTATTCGATACAATCATGTGTGTTTATATTCAGCGTTTTTATGAGTATTTTTTTCTATAAAAAAAACTAAAAATGTCCTTACAAATTATCCCCAAGAACACTAAAAATTAAATAAGATCTTTAACTCAACTTAAATAAGAGTAAGCTACAATGTAAAATTAATTTGACATTGTATTTATAAAGTTCATTTGACAATAATTGGACAAGTTTAGGGGAGCTGAATAGATATTACAATACCAAAGATCACTAAAATGGTAAACCTTGTCCTTCAAACTAAAATGGAGCAGAAATGAAGTTATCAAGGGGTACAAGTAGCAAGTTTCCTGTCACTATAAATAGCTGCATCTCAATTGTTGAATGATTACAGTCTCGTATGCTCACACGACTACCTTCGTGGCGACCTCAGGTCGAGTGCAGAATGTCACGGCGATTCGCTCAAACGAACACAATCTATAGACTTTAATACTGCATTGCAATTAACTATTTTAAAAGCAAAGTTAAATCAATTAGTATGTTTACTAAGCAGACCTAATATCACATGCAACCGTTGTCTTTTATTTAGATAAATAGTATGCTTCTTATGACAAATTATTATTTTGTATACCTACATATTATAATTATTAAAAAAAAGCAGCCAAGTGCGAGTCGGACTCGCCCATGAAGGGTTCCGTAGCACGACGAACTACAAGAACCTTTATATATATGTTACTTGATGTAACATAATAAGGTTCCTGTAGTTCGTTGAAAGGTAAATTGCGGTTTACGGTTTATGACGTATAAAAAAAAAACTACTGACTAGATCTCGTTCAAACCAAATATCGTTGAAAGTTTACATAGTAATGTACAACATATATTTTTTTTAGCATTATCATTCTCTTACTTTAGAAGTTAGAGGGGGGGGACCAACTTTTTTCCACTTTGGAAGTGTCTCTCGCGCAAACTATTCAGTTTAGAAAAAAACGATATTAGAAACCTCAATATCATTTTTGAAGACCTATTCATAGATACCCCACACGTATGGGTTCAATGAAAAAAAAATTTTTGAGTTTCAGTTTCAAGTATGGGGACCCCCAAAATTTATAGTTTTTTTTCCATTTTTGTGTAAAAACCTTAATGCGGTTCACAGAATACATCTACTCACCAAGTTTCATCAGTCTAGCTTTTATGGTTTCGGAGAAAAATGGCTGTGACACGGCCGGACAGACAGACAGACAGACAGACAGACAGACAGACAGACAGACAGACAGACAGACATGACGAATCTATAAGGGTTCCGTTTTTGCCATTTGGCTACGGAACCCTAAAAAAGAAAGCACTAGGGGCCTAGTGGTGCCCCTGCCTTCCGATCCTCGTGTTCAAATCCAATCGTGTACCAATGTGTTTTTCTGATCAAAAGATGTATGAGCATTATGCCAGTACCTACTCTCAAACGGTGAAGAAAAACATCGTGAGGAAACCGGTATATGCACGAAAGGCGCACTCTAAATCCTTTCACCACATTGGTTCGAAAGAACCAGTGACACGAAACGAAGAAGGTGACACCCAGACTGAGAACAAACATTTAGTGTTCAACACACAATAATGTTTTCCAATAATAGCGCAGAAGGCAAAGCTACTAATTTGAGCTGTGAGGCTCACAGAAAAGCAAAAACGCTTTTGCTGTGAGGTTAGCCAAAACTACTGTAGGTTAATAACGTTTTTCAAAACGACTTGATTATGGGTTACATTGGGAATGAAAGCGTGATGAGTATTTACCTTATCATTTAGTTAGGTACATTTAGCTCCAAAATATTTTACCTTTCATGTAGTCTGAATTCATAAATTAATCCACTAATTGGTCTTACGTAATATGGACATTAACTTTATTATTCCATTCGACCGATCAGGCAGATGAATAAAGTAATTATGAAATAGGATTATTAAGTGCCAATTAAAAGGAACTACTGTATCTTTGAATATTTATTAGATGGCATCTTCAGGTAAGTGGTCTGGCATTATTAATGGGATAAATCTCCGCAGAGAGCTATAAACATGCAGATTTTTATATTATTTTATCTCTTTCAGGTAATAGTTATTCGTTGGACATGGTTCAAGTGCTAGTACCCAGAGGATGAGACTAACAAGAGATCGAAAAAAAGTGGCGTAATAAAGAGGAGGCCTATACTCAGCAGTGCAAGCAGCGCAAGCGGGCTGAAATCATGATGATCATGTAATTTAATTTTATGATAAGTACTATAACCCTAACCCTCACTCATCCTTAAGTTTTGATGAAACTAATTTTATGTTAGACCTACGAGTAAATCGCTACCAAGCTATGTCGATATTTGGGACTGCTCTTTCAAGGCTACTTAAGGCGTGACGAATTCAACCTTGGTCTCGGGCTTTGTCTGCGTTCAGTATACATTATTCGTATCATGCATAACTCTTAATTGCGCTAACAATCGTACATTATGAACGAGGTCAGTATCACACTGCTTCGGGCAACGCTCCTGGTGTTGTCGGGTGCTTGTGAAACTTATTAGCATAGCTCACTGATGAAAGTTATTCTACCGAAGAAGGGGAAGGTTTGAATCAATCATCATCAACCTATATCAGTCCACTGCTGGACGTAGGTCTCTCCCAAGACGCGCCACTGAGCCCGGTCTTCAGCTCTTCTCCTCCAGTGCTTGCCAGCTACATTTTGCAGATCGTCGCCCCACCTTGCCGGAGGGCGTCCGACACTACGCTTACCTAAATGCGGTCCACTCTAGTATTCGTTTGCTCCAAGGATTGTCTGTTCTACGGCAAACATGTCCAGCCCACTACCACTACAGCTTACTCAAGTTTGAATCAATAAACTGGTCGATTCAACCCTTTCGCTCTACGGGGACCTATAACTAAGTCCTTGCGCATATCTGGACCCCAAGCGATGGAGCTCAGTGCAAGCTCGCAGTCGGATGTATGCAAACCCTTATGCTAAAACTGATCGCCATTGCAGATCGTAGCTGATAGCCTAGAATGTACGCGCCGTAACCCATAATCAGATCGGAGCGATAGTACCTGCCAAAGGCGAGGGATGTTGTTTTCTCAAATAAAAAAACTATCAACGAGTTTTGCACCGGGTCATATTATAATATGAATGACCATTTTAAGCATGTTAAATGATAATGATTTCCGACCCTGTCATAATAATTTGACCCTAACTAAATATACAACACTATAGATACCTGTCTCAGGAATTTTAATGAATCACCTCCTTTGGTTACAAAGAGCAACCAAAGGTTATTTCGAAATGACCATCAAACATTAGTTTTTTATATGCCAAGACTTGCATCGGCATAGTTCATAGGTTCTATCACATATACTCGTAATATGGTCGAAGTTCATAGGTGACGACAGTGATCTCATTTTGATTGATTGTTTAACTTTTTGCTAGCGTCATTCATTTTCGTTCTGTTTTTATAGGTTTTTCTTAAATGTCAGTATGAAAATAACATCCTTTTAGGTATCATAAATAAAACAACCATACCTAATATTAGTTGAGAGGAACGTTGTAGGTAAATTAAAAACACTAATAGCGTTTTATAAAAACTAAATATAGATAGCATACTTCATTATTAAAAGACTAGTGTATCGCGCGACTTCACTCGCGTGAAGCTATTTTCGAAAAAAAATCCTTCAACTCCGTTCAGGTGAGTTTCAGAATGCCTTTCTTAGTACCTTACCTACCTTTTTTATGCAACTAATCAAACATATAGCCGTCCTGATGTTAAATGGTAACTATCGCCTATAACAAAACATTGCCTCCCAAGTCACGCGCGTCAGGAACGTGCCTTATGCCCTTTCTTTTTAACGGGAAGATACTCCCCAAAAATGTCATACACCAACCTTGGTTTTGAAAGAATCAGTGACACGATAAGAAGAAGTACGTAGGTACTGAATTTACCTATAATATATTTTGGTTTGGCTGCAAGGCTATAATTATAATAGTCCGTCATACACTAACGTAAGAATGTTATATACATATTAGAATTTAATTGGTTGCAAAATTGTACCTATAACATTTGAATTTGAAGATGCTGCGGCCGCGGTTGGGCCGGTTTTCGAGATGAGATCCGTAAACATGTCAATCGAGTTATCGAGGCCAAAATCATCTGCCTGTAGGTAATCAATATGAGATGTAAGAATAAATTTTAATATAATCAATGATTTTCTGCACGTCCTTTTCGAGCACCGAACCGAATTATATAAGTAATCAATAAATTATATGAAATAATAAAATTTCAACTATAGTTATTGATTCTCTGCAGGTTCTTTTTGAGCAGGTGGATGTAGCTTGTCGCTCCTCTAGTGATATTATATTGCACCGTACGTTTCGAACAAACAAATATTATAAAATAAATAAACTAAACAGAGCTTGTACTATGGGCAATGGGAAAATAGCTGATATAATAATCATTTAAGCTTTTTTGTATATTATACATATCTTAGAATACAATATACCTAATACCCAGACAGAGAACAAACATCTGTGTTCACCACACACAAATACATGTTCTCGGTGGTGACCGAACCCACGACCTCCGGTGCAGGAATAATAAGTTTTTATTGTTTACAAAAGATACATGTAAAATTATAAACTAGCGGCCGCCCGCGGTTTTGCTTGCTCCGTTCCCGTTACTTTTTCTGGATAAAAGCGTCCTATTTCCGTTTCCTGTACCCGAAGTCCCAGTGCATTTACAACATTTCGTTACCAAATGTTGTTTTCGTTTCGCCTATTTGTCTCTGTCTATTGTATGGAGAAAAGATGAGACAACAACTCAAACTACGTAACGTATTTTTGCCGTCTCATATTTTCTCCACGCAATAGAGAGAGACAAAAAGGCGAAACGAAAACAACATTTGGTAACGAAATGTGGTAGCAAAACTCCGACTTCGGGTTCTGGTTACCTCCCCACCAATTTTCAGCCAAATCGATTCAGCTGTTCTTGAGTTATAAATAGTGTAACTAATACGACTTTCTTTTAATATATAGATGAGTAAGAAATACTTGTCAGAGGAGACCTCACTCTTGCATTTGTATCTTAGAGGCACAAAACTGCATCTAGGTCTATGAAGGTATAGTGAGTAAGTAACTTTACTCGCTACGTGGAAAGGGTATGGATGGAATGTTTGATAGAAAATTGCACAAACTCCTAATGCAAACGTCGCAATACGCTCCTCCGTAGTTAAAACACAGTTGGTCAATATGTTCAACTCATACTCGTATGAGAACTGATTTTCTAATCTGTGGTATAGGTAAATGACTGTTTAGAGAGTAACGCGAAGTTACAATAGTTAGGTACGTTATACTTCGTCATTTTGTCGTCTGTCTTTGAAAGAAAGATCCTAATTACAGGAATCTATGTTATATTATGTGTGTGTGTGGGTGTGTCTACCTGTGTGATTTATGTTGTAAGTGTTATATATTTTTTGGGCAGATGGCCTATTGATTTAAAGTAGAGCGTTTACTTCTGCTTATGTAAAATACATTATGCTGCGGTAGGTATACCTCATGAAGCAATTCCACTGAGTGCTGCAATGTAGCTTAAGATATCATACATTGGAATGTTAGCAATATTTTAGGCTTTATCGTCGCCAGGTAGTTATAGTGTAATAAGTAAAGAGGACAGATTTTATATTTTTGTATGTAACGAATAAATACAAACTACCTACCTGCTGGACCGATTTCAAACAACATTGGTTTAACATGCACATTATGAATTCCTGAGTAATACAGGGTACCTATATTTTTACCAGCAACCCACCCCTTCGGCTTCTTACAGGTGTTATTTAAAAAATGTGAATTGCCTTTGAATTTTTCCACTCGTGCGGAGCTGGGACGGATGTCTAGTAGCCGATAAAATGGTTCAAAAACTCACCAGGTATAGCCATGCCAAGTTCCAGGTACTCCTTGACGGACGGACTGAGGAAGCCCAGTGGCGCTGGCGCGGAGTCTGGCTCTGGGTCTGGCGCGTCCAGGGCTTGTGCTGGCTCCCGCGACACCGGGCTGCTGTCAGCACGAATCCGTTTAGAGCGAGCTCCATTCTCTGAACCTCCTGTAAACGAGATATTGGCCATGATTTGAGTTTTGATTCCCTTATTTCGGGACAGTTGCATTCACCATGATCATGGGTTGAACTGAAGTCCATACAGGTAAAATGTTATTGGCAGACAAATCGATCTACCCTACCCTCTTTCGCACTCTTTTATTGGAAATGACAATAAGAATGTAGGTTACCTACTGGTTTGTGATTTAGGTATTGTAGACTTCGACAAAAATACTACAGCGTTAGAACACCCCGGCAAACATTTTGTTTCTGATGCTCTCAGTAGCCGAAACGGGTCTCGTAAAACAGTCAAATTATTGTATTTGAATTTCTGTGCATACGGTACAAATTTTGAAAATAACTTGGTAATCTTAGTATTTGTATAAGTGGTATAGAGGTAAATAGATGAATCATGCGCATTTTGTTTACAATCATCATCTATGGTCAATGATACCTTCTCGAGTAAGGTCTCTAAGATCACTTAACAGCTAGGTGATATCACCTGATTCCTTATCATGGTCTAGTCTGGATCTTGTCTTGATGCATAGTGCCTTGCCTACCTTATTTATATTGCTTACCAGTGACCGACAACGATATCACCACAATGAATCCAAATACATTAAATCCGTTCATTTTGACTGCGCAAGTAACGTCTTCACATAAAAATTCATTCACCAAAGTGCATGTTTTAAAAAGTGAGCATGACACAAATCAGAAGGCTCCGGCCAGCGCCAGCCGGCATTGAAGAGATTTGAAGGTGACTATAGGATTGATGAATTTCGAAATGTGCTTTGTGACTTGACTTGTGGTTAGGGAACAAGCACGGTCGCGACGCGACTGCGAGTGTGGTTTTATTCGAATTGCATAATCGCGGCACTGAACACGCGTGCGGCGTCGGAAACACTCGATCGCGTAATGCTGCTCGCTTCGCTCATGATCCTATGGCACAAAGTAGATAATTATGTACCTACTTAGATGGTTTCAAAGCAAACAACAGTTCACGCTCAGTAAAGTTCTGATGACGAGCATGACCTCCAAGCCAAACTTCCCTGAAGATGACTACACGATTCATTCATATACACGGCGCTATAGTAAAAAATATCTAGCAATTAGCAAGTTAAAAGATGTAGTGGTAGGTCAACCCCAACCAGCATCCTGTCATATTTGGAACCTACCTAGTATGAAGGTATATTTTAGCATTCAATAGGATCTAATCATATTGTAGCAGCTGCCGTGCGTGCGTGTGACAACTATCCGGCTTTACGAACGTTCTGCTAATTTGTTTGAAAACGGAAATATTTATCGTAGCTGTTGTAGAAAAGTACTGCCATTTTCCAAGTTACTTTTCGCGGGGTCTACTACCAATTAAACAAAGTAACAATCTAAGCAGGCCAACCGAAGAATCCAAAGATACCTACCGCCAGGTTAGGTGTGTGCTGTGTGTGCCAAGAGCAGCAAGAGGTTCAGCATAGACAATCCTTGATTCCAACCAATCAGCTGCAAGCGGAATGGTTTGAATCGTAGACGTTGGAATGGAATCAGTAGGAATTGTTTATGGTCCTAAACTTCACCTACTGCGCAGCGATGAGTTTCGTTTCGTGGTCCGGTTAGTGTACGGCCAGTTAATGTACACCCAGTTAAAAGGAATAAGCTTTTTTCCACTGTGTAATTGTTAAGGTCCATTTATTCATATTCACTAGCAGTAAGTGACCGAGCTTCGCTCGGTATTTTTTTGATAACATACATAAGAATGATAAAATCATTTATTTCGATCTTACTAACATACTACATAATAATAAAAAATAAGAACTGGTTATTTTAAAAAAAAATCTCGAGTGCAATGAGATAGAAACTTCCGGAACTTTTCTACAGAGTGGTTTACGTAGTTCCAAAACTCGACAATAGATGGTGTTCTCTGTGAAACATAACCCTTGAGTTCTCAGGTTCTCACAGAGCTTAGTTTTTGCTTCTGAGCAACAGATGGCGCTAGGAGTAATGATATTTAACCACTAGTACGATTTACATAAATACTTTAGTTTTATGAAAGAACTATTATTGAAACAAGTGTATTTTTTTCCGCCGGTGTTTACACAGATTACAATTCTTTGACACTGACAGCTAAGTTTTAATCTGTCTGTGATTAATTAAATTTATTGTTCACAAATGAAAATGTAGATGACGCCGATTCTTCTGAAGAAGAATATCTTTTGTCAGCTATAAGTTTCATATTTTTGTTACAAAAATGAATACCTACATATTTTATAATATAAATTACATTGTTATTTTATTTCTAAAATTATTTTTGTACCTACCTAGTGTCTGACATAATAATTTATGTACCAAAATTACATCCACTGTAAAAATTTACGCCAAGTAGGTAAGTATCACAGGCGCAGCTAGTATTATGTCTGTGGTAATTATACATGTTCCACATTTACCATTTACCAGTATCTGTACCTACATATAAATTGTCTAAGCTACAATTAAGTGTACACAAGGATACGCATCAGACTACACACTGCTAGCTCTTATGTCCTTGCAGTAAGCGTAATTTTTCTTTGTTTTTAGGTAACTTGAGCTGTATCCCACTGTACCTTCACTACCGTGCCCATCGACCTGATAACCAATAATAATAAGATATGAGGTCGATGACCGTGCCTCTGGATTGTTTAATTAGTGGTTTTGCTGGTGGTTTGAGAGACCTTTAACTTCAGTGGATTTCTGGTGGGGAACAGGCCACATTTGGTGGGTTTACAAAAATAAAGCTGGCAACACTGATTGGCATGCATTGGCAGTTGGAGGCAGTTGGCAACCCTGCTTGATTGATTTGTTTTTATTGGCGGAAGGACTTTGAATCCAAGCCAGCACAAAATTAAAAAAAAAAAAAAAAAAAAAATGTTTATAGTGCAGCGTTGCCAGATCATACCGCTTTTCCACTTTTTACACCGCCTTTTTGACAATGGATCCGCCATCCGCTTTTAGCCAGCGGGGTTCCACTTTTTTCGACTTTGATAGGACATGAGGATTAAAATATTATCTTCCCACTAAAGACTTTTTTATGGGCACCGATCCGTTTACTCTTTCAAATAGAAGAACCTAAAAAATGTCTATAGCGGGCTCTACATTCCTGCCAAAACTACGCCAAATAGGATAGATAGATAGATAGAAAATTCTTTATTGCACAAAATTAAAAATTACTGAACACAGGCGAACTTAATGCTAGATAGCATTATCTACCAGCTAACCTTTGGGTAATAGGGAGATAGGTTGGGTAGGAGACAGCGCTATACGAGAAAGCAAGACAGAAATACTTGTATCTCTTTTCTTAGTATAGCGCTGTCCCATAAAGTCCGTGAAATTTAATCACTAGTTGTCAAATCACTATTGTCATGTTGGTACACAGTGTTATGAAGTTGCACACGCGCAAGTTCAGATCGAGCTACAAGTTTTTCACTGACTGTGAAGAATGTGGATTGAACTTGAGTGATATCTTTTGTGCCTCCCTGAGCCACCTTCTGTTTCTGTTCTGTGAAGTAATAGTACATTGTTACCAGTACCCGAAGTCAGAGTTTTGCTACCACATTTCGTTACCAAATGTTGTTTTCGTTTCGCCTATTTGACTCTCTCTATTGTATGGAGTATATATGAGACGGCAAAAATACGTTACGTAGTTAGAGTTGTTGTCTCATCTTTTCTCCATACAATAGACAGAGACAAATAGGCGAAACGAAAACAACATTTGGTAACGAAATGTTGTAAATGCACTGGGACTTGGGGTACTGAGGATTGAAAGTCACGTTTTTGAGTCCCAAGACGGGTTTGGCACTAGAGCGTAGTGAGGGCGCCAATGGAGCTTGAGGGACTTAAATAAGTCTTTCACCCGAGGTAAACACTGTGCTTTTCATTACGAATACAAGGAAAGTAAAAATAAAAAAAATCGGTTGTCTGTAAAGTCGGTTTACTGACGATAGTTGAACGTGATAACGTCATAAGAAAATACTCGCGGACTCGGACTCGGCCTCGGACTCGGACTCTAAACCGTACTCGGACTCGGACTCGAACTCTCGGACCCGGACCCGGAACCCGACCGAACCCTTACCCTTACCCTCATTTACCCTTACCCTCATTTACCCTTACCACACCCTTACCAATTACGCGACCCGGGCTCGGGCTCAGGTAAATGGAACGACGAAACGACGTAACGACGCATGAGTCATGTTTTTTCGTGCGTGCAGCCGGCTCCATCGATTTATAAGACGTTATCACGTCAAAAACATGATAGAAAAATTAGTGAAAATCATCACGTAGTACTTAGATCTCGATGGTGAAAATGATGATTGAATTGCCGCCTTCCAGCTTTTTTTTTTTCTCTGGCAGGCCTTTGGCTGGCCAGCATTATTCAGCCTTTATTTTCATTTTCATAATTTAAAAAATGGTAATTTTTTTGCTCAAAAATATGTTAACTTAAAGAAATAATTGAAGCTAAATAATAATAAAGTCATTTAAAAAATATATTCCTTATTTAATACTCTTTATGTTATTAAAATTTAAATTTCACATCGCGCTCTTATTAGACTTTTTAAACTTCTTACTAGTTTTTACCGTTGTAATGGGCTTCCAACCTGCTTGCTGAATAAAAAGTTGGAATTTGGTTTAATAACCTCCTTGCCAGACTTGGTCATTGACTGAGTTACAGAAGTCTAGACTGCAGATTTGCCAGAGGGCAATGGAACACAGCGTTCTCGGCCTTAAACGCATCGACCGGGTGCGAAATACAATGCTGCGTTTAATGACTGGCATTGCCGATGTAGAGAGCAAAACAGCCAAGCTCAAGTGGGAGTGGGCGGGCCACGTCAGCAGGATGGACCCTAAAAAGTGGGCAAACATAACGACTCATTGGGTGCCGGAGGACGGAAGGTGACGGCGCGCGGCGTGGCCACCCAAAAAAACGATTGCGAGACGATCTGGACGCTCTGGAGAAGGATTGGTGGAAAGTCGCCGAAGATCGTGATAGTTGGAAGATTTTGGGGGAGGCCTTTGCCCAGCAGTGGGCCAGTGCAGGTTAAAAAAAAAAACCTCCTGGCAGTTAGAAAGACTTTAGAAAGTTGGAACATGGTTGAATAAAATAGAACTTGTTTTTTTTTATAATTTGACAGCTGTCAGTAGAAAGCGATTCTCCCTAGGGCTGAAAGTATTACTTTCAATTAGGCCCCTTAGGCAACTTCAGACCTACTTTCCGAGTATGAGCAATGAAAAGGAAGTTTACTTCACATAACTCTTTGATTTGTAATACGATTATGAACTGAGTCAGAAAAATCGATCTAACGCTAAAACAGGAAATTCCGCTTTTTTTGTTGAAAATCCGCGTTTTTGGAGTACCGTTACCGCATTTTCAACTTTCGCATCTGGCAACACTGTTATAGTGTAAGAAAATGAAGGAGGATAATTAGTGAATAAAAAAAGGAAGAAAGAACAACAAACTGTAACCGGTGCGGTACAAGGTAAGCAATATTGTTGTTGGCAGTTTTCCCTTTTTCTAAGGTGCTTAATGTCAGTAAGTTCTAGTTGGTTCTATTGCTCACAGAAAAAAGATTACCTACCCGGCCAGCCGCTATTATTATAAACACTGAAGCTTAGGGATGTCGGAAATGCAATAAAATATCGATATATATCGTATCGATGTTTTTTGAAAATATCGATATCGATATTGATATTTTTATTAAAAAATATCGATATATCGATATATCGGTATGATTTGACTTGACAGAGAATATTCGTGCTGTTGAAATTGAAATTGACTAACAGAGTTGCCAACTTAAAAACCAAACTATAAAACAGCTTCTAGGTAAGCGTGCTACATCGTCGACCGCATCATAACTTAACAGCAGGTGAGATAGCGGTCAAACGCAAACCTAGAAATTGTAAAAAAAAAAAAAAAAAAAACAGCAAATCAAGTCGACCAAAAACAAAAAATACTTTTATTATAATTTGTTAAAAGGTGTTAGTTTATAAAAAGTATTTTCTTTTTGGGATTTTTTAATCTTAAAACTTATAAATGTTTATTGGTCTGAAAAAAATATCGGTTTTTATACCTTTTCGATACTTAGAATTTTATATCGATACATCGATATATCGAACTATTAAATATCGCTCAAAAGTATCGATATATTGAAAAAATAATATCGATATATCGATGTATCGATATTTTTTCAACAAGCCTACTGAAGCTTCGGACCCAGCCAATGATTTGCTGAGTTAACGAGATGGACGACAAAATTCGCAGAAGTTGTCCAAATTGCTGTCAACTGTATCACTTAAAGCGTAAGTATACCTCTGCTGCTCTTTTCATCCACTATGCAATACCTTTCATAACCTGTTTAAGTATTGAAAAGATTTTATGCAATGGCCTTATACCGTACGTAAACCGGCCGCCTACCCTGCCAGGGTGTTTAAAGATAGTTCTTTGCTTTGACTGTCAATTATTTAGGAACATTTTTGCAGATCAATCTTCTGGTCTGAAAGGCAATTTACCACTATTCCTACAATGCGGCCATTCCATGTGCGAGAACTGCATCAAGAGCCTTACGAAGTTCCAGGAACCTATAGAGTGCAAAGTATGCCTCCGTTGTATGGTTATGAAGGCTGATATACTGAAACTAGCTATAGACGAATCCATTCTACATCAGATGTTTCCGGTCAACTATCAGTTGCTGGGAGAGCTTACTCTGGAGCTTATGGTAAAATGGTTTTCTTTTCTCTATTATCAGTAATAAGTCACAGGTACAGTTTGATTGCTATAACTTAGCAGGTCTAAACTGAGTGGCTTAGTGGCAAATGAAAATGGGTAAAATGTCCCGCCACCCTTGGCTTCAGACCTGCCAGGATTCGTCAGCAGTATTGTAGTTACAGCTATGAGGGTAGGAGTGATAAACTACTGGTTTCTGTATCATATATAATTATTTTCAACAAAAATTTGTTTTGATGCACTAAAATTATTATTGAGTCTGCTAGCCAAACCAATCGATCAAGCGAATCAGTATTAAAAGGATAAGTCGGTAATGTCACAGATTTTTTTTTAACTGACTTCAAATAAATTAGAAGGTTCTTATTTTGGTTGTATTTTTTTTCAATGTTTTTGTCTTTACCTTAGTAATTTATAAGCCAATTTGAAAAATTGATTTTTATCTGGAAGGTTATACTTCTAGGGTGTTATTAATAATCCTAGCGTAGCATTGGACTAGTTGATCCATGTTTTGTCTCTTGCATTGACATGCAATTTTCAACTCGAACAAATGTGACAAAACACGATTTAACTACTCCAGCATTACGCTAGGATTATTAATAAGACCCCTAGATTGGTCCCATAGAAATTTTATCAAAACTGGTCACAGCATTTTGGAAGTTGGTTTGTGTCAAGTTTTTTAAACTTTGTTTGTTACAGCTCAATGATAAAAAAACAGAAAAGCCAATAGAAGATTACTATATTGATGTTCAAGCTTTACTATCTCAACAGCACCACGCAACAGGTACCTACTCATTTATGAAAATTTGTTAATGATACATTTGTTATAGAAATGTGTTTGTGCTGAGTCAAGTCTGCTAACATAAACCTGTTTAAATTTACAAACTATTATTTTCAGATAAGTGTGTTGAATGTCATCATCTCACAAACAAAATGTGCAAACAGTGTGACACTACATTGTGTGAGACTTGCTTCAACAAAACTCACAAGAACTTTGTTATTTTCAAAAACCATGCACTGAAAAAAATTGGTTTGTATTAACTAGCTATTGATTAACGATAATTCAATCAAAGAATTTTATAAAAAAAACTTAATTATTTTCTTATTGCTTATTCTTTAGCAGCTGCAACTCCAGAAATAAACAACAATTGTAAAATTCATGATGATAAGCAGCTTGACTACTACTGCACGGATTGTTCCAAAGCCATTTGCATGGATTGCTTGCTTGTCGGCAATGATAAATCGTGCAAGGACCATAACTTGAAGTCCACTTCTGAAATCGTAAGAAACTTTTTACTTTTGTAATGGGTACCCCACTGTCAGACTTCAATACATAAGCCTTCAACGCTGCATCCCTTCAGGGATTCAGTTTCATAAGTTCCTTAGAGCACGCCAAGACTACAACAGGAAGCCTCTATTGCACACTCTTTCTTAGGATTGTAAGCGGTGTTGATTGCCAGTAACGTCAGCTAAGAAAAAGCTTACAGCCAAGTGGTTTGCTCTAAGGGTCTATGCAGATTTCCCGCATTTGTACATAAAAACTGAAATGTAAGAACTTTGCAACTGCAATTCAAGGACTTTGTTACTGCAATTCAAGGACTTTGCAACTGCAATTCTAGGACTTTGCAACTGCAATTCAAGGACTTTGTTACTGCAATTCAAGGACTTTGCAACTGCAATGCAAGGACATTGCAACCGCAATTCGAGGACTTTGCAACTGCAATGCAAGGATTTTGTAACTGCAATTCAAGGACTTTGCAATTGCGCGCAATATCAACCTCCATTTTGCAACCAGTTTGCAAAACGTCTGCAATAAATTAAAATTTCACTTTTAATATAAACTTTTACAGAACGATGCACATATGGAGCAAATAATCAACTTGCAACCAAAAGTTGATGAAATGTTTAGAAGGCTCACTAAAACTGCTGTGGTAAGTTACAAATCTTATAAACAATTCACCCTTACGCATTGATAGCATCGCTAGCGGCCCGCCTTCAGATCCTAAGGGTTCAAATCCAGTCTTGTAGCAATGGCTTTTTCGATGCCAGTACTATCAAACGGTAAAGAAAAACATTGTAAGGAAACCGGCATGTCGTAGAATCTAAAAAGTTCGAAAACATTGTGTCAAGTGCACGAAAGGGGCCTCTTCGGGGCGCACTTCATATCCTTTCACCACACAAGGAGAAGAAGACCACGACAAATAAGACCCTAAAGCCTTGGCACATTCAAACATCGGCAAGACTTAACTCATTTTGTAGGATAGAATGCGTTGATCCCTTTCTTAAAATTTATCATAACTTATTGCTAATTACAGGATATTGGCCAATTGCTATACAACATAGAAAATGAAACCGGCCCAAGATCTGAAGTGACACAGATCATAACCGATATAGAACATCACTTCTCAAAGCTCTATTCTATAGTACAGAAGCACAAACAAGAAACGATCGATATTGTAACTAAAGTGAAGTCTGCGGAAAAAGAATCACTGCTGAAAGCTAAAAATGATGTGTTTGAAGCCATGAAAAAGGCCAAGCATATAACGAAAGTTATTAGCTCAGCTGCTGATACCACGATGTTCAAACAGGTATAGTGTACAATTATAAGTATTATTATTAACTTTCTGAGACCATTTTGTGCCGACCCCTTTATGTGGGATAATGGATAATGAACATGATGATTAATTGATTCCTTAGCTTCCTGGAAATGTGTAGGGGGGAGGCCTATGTCCAGCAGTGGACTTCTTCAGGCTGATGATGATAAAAGCAGCTTGCTATTTAAGACAAATTGCGCTCCCAAACTGCAATTGCCTTATAAGGCGGAATCTACCCAACTGAATATAGTCAGAACTTTGTTTATAATTATTGTCTGGCCTCTCAGCTCAGTTGGTTGGGTACGATCCCCACCGAGAACAAAATATATTTGTATGGTGAACGCTGATGTTTTTTCTCTGTCTGGGTGTTATATTATATTCTGAGTATGTTTTTTTTAATGTTAATGTACCTATGTATTATATCAGCTAACTGGTTACCATAGTACAAGCTCTGCTTAATTTGGGGCTAGATAGTGTTGTGTAGATTGTCAAAATATTTATTTATTTTATTACTATACTAAAAGACATTTAGCCAAATCGTATATTATGTTTCTTTTACAGATGAACCTCTCAGAACTTTTAGAAGATGCAAAGAAATTCACAGAAACTTCCTGGTACCTAGTGAAAGAGGAAGACAATATCAATACCCTCAAGTAAGTTCAGGAGTAAACTAGTCACCATTATTTCCATACAGATGCAGCTATGAGTTTTCTCCATGTACCGACTTCTCGCAACCTTATTTACAATGTTGACAGGCGTCACGGCTCAGGTAGTAACCCTGCCTTCTGCGCAGTAGGCCCCCACATGGGTTCGATCCCCACCGAGAACAAATATTTGTGTGGCGAACAAGACGTTCGTTCTCTGTCTGGGATATTGAATTTTATGTTTTTTTTTTGTTTATGTAAAAGATAGACAAACGAGCTTACGGTCCACCTGATGGTAAGCGTTCACCGTCGCCCATAGACACCAACAACACCAAGGGTGCTGTTGTTGCGTTGCCTACCCTGGAGGAGTTTTTTAACGTTTTTCTTGAAGCTGTTCATGTCGAATTTAAAAGGGAACACCTCTGGTGGTAGCTCATTCCACAATTTATGGGTATGAGGAAGAAATGATCTCGAGAAGCGAGCAGTACGAGAAACCCATGGATCCAGAATGTGTGGATTTACAAAAAAGAAATATTGATCGCCATATTATTATACTTTAACTAAAACTAAAAACTAGAACAAATGGTGTAAATTCGGCTATTGCTAGATTGTTCATCCAGCACTGTTTTTAAATTTAACGCCAGCTTGTTATGGTAAATCCAGGATGAAAGTAAATGAAGATCTGACTGAGCTGATAAGCGACTACATCAACTTGGAGGGCAATGCCACGTCTGTCTACAAGCTGCGAACTACTGAGGAGTTAGATGAGGGTGTGGAAATACCACCAGCTCCTCCCACGCCCGTCTTCCCGCCGCAAATGCCTCGAGGTATACAAATTGAATATGTTTATGTATTTCCTCTTACTCTCATTCTGCACTGTAGATTGGACTTGCTGTAGATTCGGACAACATTTACTGTCGTTTCGGACACTATCAAACTATTGAAGCTGGTGAGTACAGCCAGGTAACATTTTCTTTAAGCAAAATATAATATACAAGCAGCCACCCGCGGCTTCGCTCGCCCCGTTCCCGTTAACTTTTCTGGATAAAAAGTATCCAATATCTGTCTTCTTGATTTAAGCTACCTTTTCACCAATTTTCAGCCAAATCTGCTCAGCCGTTCTTGGGTTATAAATATAATATAAACACGACTTTCTCTTATACATAATATGATTAAAAATAAATCTATCCCACACGGGAACCATACATTTTACCGGGATAAAAAGTAGCCTATGTGCTATTCCAACCCATAATCTATATCTGTGCCAAATTTCAGTCGTTCTAGAGTTATTGAGTAACAAACATCCATCCATACTTACAAACTTATAATATTAGTATGACTAAGATTAAGCTAATCCAATTGCTTTGCGAGCGTGTGGTGACTTACATTTGTGGGTTCATTCCCACTAGTGGCAGTTACATGTAGCACACCTTTATGCCTCGTTGATGGGCGTAGGGCTCGTTCTCAAAGTGTGTGACCTTAACATCAGGCCAACTGTTTGTTAACAAAAAAAATCGTCTGTGACAGCCAATTGTGGTCAGTTCAGGTAATTTGGTTCACTAGTAACAAGCAAAACCGTCGCCAATTCCAAGCCTTGTATCGTACCTACCCAGTTTATACCAAAACAATCGTTTGCAATGCTTAAATGGTGAGCTCTTAAGCATTGTGAAGAAACTCAGGCCCATATACTATGTGATTCCAAGCCACCAGGCTGAGACGATGGTAAAAGTTGATTTAAAACAGCAATTTCTAATTAGCCTCACACTCAACTATCATGATGAGACATCAACAATGGCACATACAGAGAGAGCCCTAAACCCAGCAATGGGGAGCACTGGTGGTCTAGTGGTAGCGGCCCCGCCTTCCGATCCGAAGGTCGTGGGTTCAAATCCAGTCGTGTACCAATGAGTTTTTCTGTCGAAAAATTTATGTGCACTATGCCAGTACTCTCAAAACGGTGAAGGAAAACATCGTGAGGTAACCGGCGTGCCGTAGAACCTAAAAAAGTTCGAGCAACACGTGTCAAGGGTCACGCAAAAAGGGCCCACCAGCAGCCTACTTGCGGAAAAACCAGCCCGCACATCAATCATCATAAAAATTTGCCAAAATTTTACCCAGCAATGGGTGAAGTCAGGCTGTGGGTGATGATGACAACTTTCATAAAATACATTATTTTAACTTGTTTTGTTTTTAGATGTGAGGCAATTGAAAAAACCAAAAGAAGCTCCACCGCCCAAACAGAGAGAGGATTTCCAAAAGCCGATGACATTCTTCAAGCAAGCGCCAAACTATCGCAGCAAGAGCGCGTCCGTTAATTCACTCAATTCTTGCAGCAGTGACTCTTCCAAACGAAGCTACATACAATGTCAGTAAAATAAAATAAAACACACAAACAGGGTTCAAAAGGGCAAGTCCCACTTCATTTCATTTACAACATTTCGTCTACGAAATGTTGTTTTCGTTTCGCCTAATATTGTCTCTCACTATTGTATGGAGTAAAGATGAGACAGCAAAAACACGTTGCGTAGAAACGATCGATACTATGTTACAGTGAACTAAATTGTTTTTGTTATAATATGTGTGTATCTTCTTGTCTACAGCTGAAACATATCAAGGAGTTAATAAGGTTAAGCCATATATGGAGGTGGAGAACCAAGGGCCAAAACCGTTGTATGAAGGTAAATCAACTTGTTAATCTACATTATATCTTTCTTCGACCTTCGACCTTCTAGTCAAAGTCTTCCTTTTTGTCTTTAAAGTTCGTGGGTTCTAATACCAAGTGGCAGTCACTATCGATTTCAGAGAAAGCACTGATGGTGGCTAGTAATAGCGGCCCCGCCTTCCGATCCGATCATAGTTCAAATCTAGATGTGCACCAATGAGTCTCAGTACTCTGAAACGGTTGCGAAAAACTTTGAGAGAAACAGGCGTTATCTCTTAAAACTTAAAAAAAAACCTCGAAAACGTGTCAAAAGCTGCACCCAAAAAGGGCCCGTCAGCGGCGTACTTTCGGAAACCAGTCCGGTCATCAAGTGCGGATTATATTCATATTCATTTATTCATGTTTTTTATAGGTTTTAGGGGGTAATAACGTCCAGAACATGAGCCCCGCTGGGGCATTACAATGGCCTTTATAGATTTCTCAGAATCAGAACGGGTCAATGCGTCTTAATCTTCAGTTACTTTTACATTTATAAATGTTTTAGGCTCCCAGGAACTAATTTACATGTCGCACATTGTCGACCCCTCCAACTTTTATGTCCAACGAGCCAGCGATCAGAAGATAGTCAAAGAACTACTGAGGGAATACCGAAACGCTGTGTCTATGCCCAAACCTTTGCTGTGTCATGTTGCTGAAGGTAAGTAAAAACAATGAAACCTATACATTAAAGCTTAGTATTTTTTTTATATAGATAGCTATCACACCTGATGGAAAGTGAAGATGCAGCCTAAGATTGACCATGCTTAGCTTGAATCCACCTGTTCACTCTTGTCTTCAAAATTCCTAAATTAAATCGTTCCGGAAATACTGACGCCGGCGCCGCCGGTAGAGAAAACCACTCTTTGGCAGTTTGTACTAAAGTGGAATCAAAACGCTTTGTACGAGAATGTATTTTTATAATGACTGCATCTACAGTTCTTACATTTCAGTCAACTCATATTACCAATTTATTGAATTGCTGCAGTTTTTGTAATCAACGAGCGTCCGTTCGTGACAATACGGATTGTTTTTAGTCCTTTAAAATCGCAACTCATTGGCTAATGCAAATTGTTACGTCAGCATTAGACGCAAAACAAGCATTCATTCCTTCCTGCCATTACCTACCTACTTATTGACCCACTAACACAATACCCAGAAATATAGCACTTACATTTGATACTCTGCATGACATAATTCTTGAAACCAATATTACCGTAGCAAAAAAGGTCGTTGGGACAATGGAATAAGAACTAAAACTGTGTACAAATCAGTAGTTGCTATCAAATTTCGGCTTTGCAGGCAAAATATATTTGGCGTACAACAAAGCGGACAAACTGTGGCAGAGATGTCGCGTTCTCAGCATTGACGACAAGGATAAAAATCACATGAAGTTCATTGTGTACTGTTTTGATTTCGGCAGCATTGAGGAGGTCACTATCAACAAGTAAGTATAAACACAAGTTGAACATTTTTGTGTGGGTGGTTTGCACGTCATAATAGATACTATCTTGGTACTACGTAGATGCAATACAAAACAATAAGTGTAGATACAATATTGTTCAGTACTGTTGTGTAAACGCGAGTTTAAAGAGCGTATAATCGATAATAACATAACTACTAGTATAGTATTATCTTATCTGTGACATAACTATAATACTTATAACAATACATAAACAATAGTTATTTATATAATAACATTTATTATTTGAGGCTGAAGTGTGATTGGGATGTGCATGTCTGCCGTATTCCTGATGAGCTGTGGGCAAAGATAGCCACCGATTGGCATCTTCACTCAGCGAAGAGACGTGGCAGACCAAAACGGGGATGGGGAGACGAGCTTGATGGTTTCCTGACGGACAAGCATAGCCCAGGATCGATATCTGGAAGGAATGGCGAATGGGGGAGGCTTTTGCCTAGCAGTGGAACCCGGAGAGCACATAATAATAAAAAAAAAGAAAATTTGAGGCATACTAGCCTCATTTGCCATGGAATTTCACCGGCAGGTATCTTTCAAACTTTAACTCAGCATTGCTGCTTGGCAGCAGGCATGTCAAATAAATATAGTTGTAAACAGAAATGTCTAGTTGTATGTCAACATCATCAACCCAAGAAGAAGCCCTCTTCTGGACATAATATGCCTTTCCTATACATTTTCCAGGTAGAACGATTTTGAACCCTGTCACCGAATTCGCGCGATCTAGCATGTACACCATAAATGATTTGTTTCAGTCTACGCCTGCTGCCGCCAGCAAAATGGTACACGCCCCCTCCAATGGCCATAAACTGTACGCTGGCGAACTGTGAGCCTATCAACGGAGAGTGGATGGGCGATGACTCGGTCCTCATACAAAACATCATTGACAAGTAAGTTACTGGGCTAGAATAGCTGACATTTCATTGATATTTTTGTAGGCTGACCTCTCAGATCAGTTGGTAGTAGCTCTGCCTTCTGCAACGTAGGTCGTGGGTTCGATCCCCACTTAGAACAAATATTCGTGTGGTGAACAAAGATGTTTGTTCTCTGTGTGGGCGTTATAATGTATTTGTACGTATTTACAAAAAAAAAGTGTATTGAAGTATTATGTCAGCTATTTGGTTCCCATAGTACAAGCTCGGCTTACTTTGGGGCTAGATAGTGTTGTGTGCATTGTCCACAATATTTATTTATATTGACTATTCAGTGTTGAGCTTCATGGCCAACTTTTGTGATGTTGTTGTCAAAGGCCTTCTTTTTTGCTTGATGACGTCATCTTAGCGTGTCATTCAATAGATAGATAGATATAACACTTTATTGTACACCACAAGAATAGGACATTACACATTTAACGAAAATATTTAAACTATAGCGAAGTAAAATGGGCGGTCTTATCGCTATGAGCGATCTCTTCCAGAGAACCTTTGGATGGACAGGATTTTATTGAAATTTGAAAAGGCGGTGCCATAAGGGCTTCTACACTAATGTGACTACTTATTTAAACTAAAATCTGCATGTACTTAAGTAGGAACTATAAATAAATAAATACTTCAATCGATCCGAAATAATTCAATCCGATGTCCGTGTCGAAAAGTATTAAGTTTTCCTTTTTAGTTATAAGCATTATATCAGTAAAAAGAATTATAGCATTAAAGTTTTCGGCAAAAAAAAAAAAATTTTTTTTCCGCGCGGAACGTTGATATGATTTTGTTCCTAAGTTCCTTGTAAATTAGATAAAAACCTATCGTTTTGTTACTTTCAGTAAGCAGGCAGTGATTCACGTCCGTCGATTATTAGAGTTGAATGGGGGCATCAAGCTCGAATGTGACGTCACCACGTTTGAAGAGAAAGTCAGTCTGGCGCACGCTCTCGTGTTTCATGAACGAGCTAAAATGCCTAATCCGAAGCTAAGGGTAAGTATCTCATGGCCTTAAACCCGTCACACATAGCCTTATTATACATTAATACAAATTATTGCAAGCCATATTATAACTTTATATTTTCTATACAAATATTCAAGTGACCGCACACGCAGCTATAATATATATTTCTGTGACGTCACCAACTTATGTCGTAGTTTCAAGGCCTGCGCACACCTAGTTCGCTGGCGGTAGCGATCAGTGAAACGCTGTCAGATTTGAGATTTGACAGCGATATTTGACAGCGTTTCACTGATCGCTACTGCCAGCGAACTAGGTGTGCGCAGGCCTTCACTGTTGTGTAACGGTTTCCGTCTACTTCATTGTTTTAGTCAATCAAGTATTTATAAGTGGAAACTTTTAATTAACCTTAAATATGCATCCTGATTTTGTATCAAATTTTTAGCTGTAAGTTTTCCTAAGAAAATAAAAATAAAATAAATTTATATCATCGCATATTAATATAAGTTAGTGACGTCATAGAAATACAGGGTTATTGATAATTATATAAGAAACCAGTTAAGAGCTCCTTCTGTACATCTTAACAAATAACTTTTGTTCCACGACTTTCAATAATTCATTATTTTTTTTCATACAAAACTAAAAATAACAAACTTGTCACTATAAATAAATAAAACTCTATGCCCCGTGGCGCGGCGCGCTGTGGCAATCTGAATGAAAGGGGCGCACGGTGCGAGGCGCGCGGGAAGCGGGTAGCGCACGCGCGCCTCCGGTCACCGTCTACGCTATACAGAGCTAAAAAGTGTTAGAGAGCACCACAAAAACATAAATTATTTATTTTGGAAAGTGAATAGATTTTTGGCAAAAGTCGTAGAACAAATATTGTTTGTTAAGATGTAAAGAAGGAGCCCCTAACTGGTTTCTTATATAATTACCAATAACCCTGTATATATTATTATAGCTACGTGTGTGACGGGCTTGACTAATACATAATATTATTTCCAAAGATAGAGAAAAGATACAATACTTGTAAATGAATGTACACGTAACTGATATAAGCGGACATGTGCCAAATGAACATGCCCTTTTAGGAAAGTGCCTACCGTGCCTCTCATTACAGTCGTTATCCTATTGCATTTTCAGTATCCGTTTATTAACAGCGTCGGAGAAAAACCCAAGATTTTCACAAGCAACAATGATTTCAAGCCGAAAGCCATGGACGATGTATATCTCACGCATATTGTGAACCCTGACAAGTTTTTTGTCCGCAAAGTAAGTATTGATTCTCGCTGTAACCTATACCCCACCTCATCATCATCATCAGTCTGAAGAAGTCCACTGCTGAACATAGGCCTCCACAACACATTTCCAGGAAAAACAATTCTGAGCCCTTTCCATCCACCGACTTCCCGCGATCATAACAATGTCGGTCCTTCTGGTGGGTGGGCGCCCTACGTTTTGTCTTCCGGTTCGTGGTCGCCATTCGAGAACCTTTATATAACTAGCGGCACATAACTTTAGCGCTGAGCGATACGTGGAAGGGATAGCTGCGCATGTGTCGTAGTGTGCGCATGTCGCGCACACTGGATGTGTGGATGTGTGCAGAGTGTCCTATTGGTACAGACGGTACGCACGCCCGCCCTTCATACCGCTAGCCCCCTTCAAGTACCTTATTTTTGAGTTCTGCGCAATAACTGTCAGCGCTAAAGTTATGTGCCGCTACCTATACCCCCACGGTTACTCCGTAAATTGGAAGATAAAGGTGCGTAATGACATTTGAAATCACAAATAACCCTGAAGTCAATTATGGAACCCTTTATCGATTTACGGAGTAGTCTCTTGATTTATTAAGATTAACTTATTTGTTTTAGCGACAACATGAGCGTGATTACTACGGACTTGTAGAAGAGCTGAGTCAAGAATACAGTTTGGCGGTTGATGTTGGAAGAATATTTCTACCTGAACTCGGTAAGTACTCAACCTAAAAGTATAACTAGCGGCACGTTAGTCTAGCGCTGAGCGATACGCGGTGGGGATAGCTGCGCATGTCTACTGTCGCGAACTCGATACAATTATTATCTAAAAAAAAATATGAGCTTAATAACGATAATGACATTATTTTAATGTAATGCCAAATATTTATAGTATGTAGGTGCTTAAGAGGGCATCACACAGGCGACTCTCCATACAAACGTAGTCCCCTATTTCATCCCTGGATAATGCCTTTAGAGTAACCATTTTTTCTCATAAAATCCAGATCTGCTATATACGTGCTCGAATGTTTTCCTTTTTTTCAGAAACTTATTGATAAAGAAAATATGACCCTAATATGATTTATATGAAATATGAATTGGAGGTTTTTTAAAATGCAAGAAATAAAAGCCTTTTTTTTAATTCTTTACTTTTATTTATTTACTATGTATAATCTTTGCTCGTACAGGAATGGCGTGCGTAGTGAACACGGAGAAGTACAAAAACGTGCCAGAGAGCAACACCAACTTGAGTGATGAGTGCACATGGGCTCGCTGTGTGGTCACGGAGATAGGTCTGCGAGGACGGATCCGAGTGCAGTTAGTGGACTGGGGATTGCATCTGTTCGTGCATTGGACCTCGCTGCGGGCTATACAACCACGCTTCACTACTCTACGCGCTCTGGTAGAGGTCAACCAATCTTAAACTGCACGCCCCACTACTTCAGTCAGTCAAAGTAAATTGTTCCTTATCCCTTACATCACAAGGATCAATTTTAAGTACTTTGCTGTGAGTCAACGTCAAGTAAACGTGGTGGAGGGGCGTGCATTTTTAGACTGGTTTATCTATAACTAACTATGCCCTTAGGCCAGGCAAATATAAAATAACTCAAACTTAACAATGCATAGCACAGGCCCATGGAGAGCACTGGTGGTCTAGTGGTAGCTGCCCTGCCTTCCGATCCGAATGTCGTGGGTTCGAATCCAGTCGTGTACTAATGAGTTTTTCTGTCGAAAAATGTATGTGCACTATGCCAGTACTCTCAAAACGGTGAAGGATAACATCGTGAGGAAACCGGCGTGTCGTAGAACCTAAAAAAGTTCGAACAACACGTGTCAAGGGTCACGCAAAAAGGGCCCGCCAGCGGCCTACTTGAGGAAAAACCAGCCCGCACATCAAGTGCAAATGATAAAAAAAAAACCGAAATTGCCGAAGCACAGGCCCGTCCCGTATACAATGTCTATAACAATTTACCAGAAAAAATAAGAACTTCAGTTTTTCATATTTTCTTGTATATCAGAAAAAAATACACACCACCACTGTTATTTCAATACAACAAATCATTCATAAACGATAAAAATTAATTTCAAAACGGTAAAAATCAAATCAATTGAAATCGAACCACCCTTTATCAACCAACCCTTGTTTTATGCTTAAAATTGTCCACAGGCGACAGAATGCCACTTGGCTGGCATTACGCCTCTCAATAAGAAGTGGAGCCCAACATCGGTAGCTTTGTTAAAAAAATATCAGAACCACACGCTTGAAATGCAAGTAGAAGACAGTCGCAATCACGGCTCCATTGGAGTTACTCTGTTTGACAGATCTGATGAAGATAATGTTGTGTGCATCAATAATGAAATGGTCAAATACAAATTTGCCATCACCTTTGGGTAAGAATCGTTTCTAATTTAAGGCTCCAGGAAAAAAGAAGAATTTGACACTTTTTTTCGCTGCTGGGAACTGGGGATGCGAATGCGATTTTGTTGGGAATGTCTAAATGTAATCCGATTTTAAGGTCTTCATGATTTCATCATCTTCAAAGTACAGATCTACTGGATATTTCCAGAAATTGAAACCTAAAAAATCCTTGGTCAAACGTTATTTTTCTGACTTATTAAACCTTTTTGATTCAACTTATTTCCTGTTTTTCAAATGTTAAAAATGCCATATCTCAAAATGTTTTTTCTATGTTAACTTATGATTTCAAACAATGAAATTAATTAATATACAAATATATTTATTTCAGAATGTTCAATTTCAATAGTAACCAGGATCTAAAAGACCAAACTTACTCCAACAAATCACCCTTTGATAAACCAGTTCAAACTAAAAAACCAGATAAAATAAAAATACTCAAAAGAGAATCTCCAAAAAAAGTGGTAAAGGAAGATTTGAATGCAAAGGACAAGGGTCCATTGAGACTGGAAGGTAAAGTCATCCAATACGTTTCGCCGTCGATCATTTATGTGTGGATGGAGCACCAAAAGCAGATGAACAATGAAATGTTTGAGAACATACAGAAGTTGTATTCCAACGAAAAAATCGAAGGAAAAGCAGAATGGCGCGTGGGTGACAAGTGTTGCACGATGTGTATTCAGTCGCAGACTTGGCGGCGCGCGACTATTCTTGAACTGACTGGCGAGAGCGCTAAGGTTTTCTACACTGACTTTGCCAGCGTGGAGACTGTGCCAACATCTTCCCTAAAAGAACTGGTGGCAGAATTTGCCTCCATCGGGGTTGCAGCCATCAAGTGCCACCTGTCCGGAGTCATGCCAGCCATCGGCGAGGAATGGCCTTTGATCACCAAGGAGTTTCTAAAGGAACTTTTAGACGCCTACCCGAGAGTGTTTATAACCAAAAAGGGCAACTTCAAGGATAATAGCATGCCGATTGAAATTTGGGTGTTCCACACTATCCAGGGAGGCGCTTTGGAACCTGACAAATCAGAATGGCGTTGTCTCAATAAGAAAATAATCGAGCAAGGACTGGGCATACCTATAAAGATAGAGGAGGTGAACATTTCAAATGCATATCTATTTTTACTTTAAAGCAACTCTGCTCTGTATTCTTTCTTTTAATATTCGCTTTACATGTTCAGGTTGATGTGGGTAATGAAGGAAAAGATGAAAAGGAGGGAGAAGAGATACTCTCGTTTCTGAACGTGACCGGGTCAATCCGTGACTGGCTTCAATTAGAACCGATGCCTACCAAACCAATGCTTACAAAGATAGACACACAAAGCGCATCGGGATCGTCAACAGCCGTTGAATGTGAAGATCCCGCTGAACCGGAAACAGTGGACTTTCAAACTAACAGCATATTTGTGTCGGAGTGGCTACCGGCAGAACCTTTTCAATGCGATGAAATTACAGCATTAGCAACGTAAATGACATAGTCCTTATCACTTTTTTTATGAACAACGGGATACACACAAAAATTAATCATGGTAAATACCCCGTTGTTCATAAAAAATGTGTTAAAAACCATGATAGTTTCAAAAGTTACATATCTTTTAAAATTACCTACGTACGGAGTGTTGGCGATTAGATCGACCACACTATTGGCTTAGTTTCACAAATCAAAATTATTATTGTTATTTGCAGGTTTGTTGATAATGATGGTATTATCTACTTACACGAATTAGGACAAGAAGGTACGTTTGATCTCATCCGCAATGCCTTGAACGTGCGCTATCGCGAACCAGACCAAAAAGCTAAATACATGAAGTGGAGCATTGGAGAGCCTTGCATCGCTCTCTACCACTACGACAATAGCTTCTACAGAGGAAGAGTAGTGGAGGTCAATAAAGTAACATCCAACTGTTTGGTGCATTATATCGATTACGGCAATGAAGAAGTGTGCTCTTTCGAAAACATGAGGAAAAGTATAGCTCTGCACCAAATACCGATCCAAGCACACAAATGCGTGTTCAACCGCATACAGCCGATGGGTAATCAATGGGAAAGACAAACATTAGACTACATACATAAGTTGATAGTAGAAAAGCACTGCTATGTTAAAATATCGGGGGATACGATCGACGGAGTTACGCCAATAGATATGAAATACGATAAACTGTGGATAAACGATCATTTAGTTGATTTTGACTTGGCCAGATACAGAGAAGGTTGCAAAGCAATAGACCGTCAATTTGCAGCAGCGACCAGCAGCAAACAGGAATACAGAATCGATGTGGTCTCCACTGTTGACTCCGATGACGGACCTGATTTTATTGTTGACGATGACGTACCAGATTCTACTGCAGAAGATGAAGTTAACAGCGATGAATTCCTTGAAAGTGCCGAAGAAAATGATGATTCGTTTAATTTAACCTCAATGAGAGGCAAGGATTGGAATATAATAATTGCGCAGGAAAATGAAAACAGTGCCATAATTACTGGAAAAGATATAACATACCCTAAATACCCGGACAATGAATTTAAATGCAACATAACAATGATAAACGATATTAAAATATTCCCACTCAGTGTTATCCATGATGCAGACACCAGTATGGTGTATGAAGACATGTTTCGTGAGATACAAGAAGAAGGAGAGAACATGCCGCCCCTTAACGGTATCTTCAAAAACAAAGCCTGCGTCGCGCTCTTTGAAGAAGACCGCAAGTGGTACAGAGCAAGTATAATGGAATATAGTGCTGCTCAGAATCGTGTCAAAGTGAGGTATGTTGACTATGGTAATGTAGAACTAATAGCATTATCAGACGCCCGAGAAATACATGAGGAATGGGTTAGTCTGCCACCGCTTACTGTGGCTGCGCAGTTACACGGCGTGGAAATAAATACTCAAATGGACGTTGATGCCATTTCAAAACAGTTTTCTGAAGTATTACTGGAAAAGGGACCGTTTGATGCTAAAGTCATAAGCAATTCTGAATTCATACCAACTGTCGAATTGCGAGACTCCAATAACGATTTAGTCTATGAGAAACTTATAGAAAGTGGAGTGTTTTTAAAACGGGAAGCGTAAGGTTAGTTTACACAATGGACTAAAAGCAGTTGCCAATATTTTACTGAATTCTGTGCATTTGTGACCCTTTGGTCTAGCCTCTAGTCCTTCATAAATGTAGGTATAAGAAACTCCTTCCATAATAATTGTTGAAGTCTGTTCATGAATCTTCAATAATCCTCTTACACATCCTTGTTTAAGAAAGGGATCGCAGAGGCTTTTTCTTTATTATTTCAAAGAGTAACAATGAGTCTAGTACTGACAGTTTTCTGGGGCAAGGCATTATGTCAAATTACTACCACCAAAAGTGATTACCGCTTACAAACATTTCCTCCTTTGTTTTTGACAAGTATGAAGTAGTGGTGGGTTTTATTGTATGAAGGATATAGTTACGTTAGAGTTCGTCCAACCCACCTTAAAACAACGCTAAAATTATAGCAGTCTCGCTGTAATATAAGGGCTGTCCAAGTAGGTTAGTTAGTTTTTAATATTGTTTTTTAAGCCGCTTTCACGAATTGTATGTCTTTCTACGAATATCAACTAAGACAACGTTGTGATTGCTATTTGCTGTTGTCTGTGACACTTTTTTTGTTATTTAGTTATTGCATTGCCAGAATAACTAGACTAGTATTCTGGCCATTTCTGCAATTCGTTTTAAGCTGAATGTGATGCACTATATGCGTACAACACATTTCATAGTTTATTATTTCTAATTAGTTGAATACGCTGAGAGGCGTAAACTAAAATTACAAATGGTTAACTATACCATATTTTACTTTACAGTTGATTGTTTTACCTTATGTTTCTACCTGATTAGTATTATGTTGGAGTACATTCCAAATAAAAACTTGATTTGAATATTATGTTTTTTGTTTAATATTGAGCCTCACCGCGGCGAACAGCTGCAAACCATGTGGCGCCATAACAATGACAATGGTGATCGCGGATTTTCGCCACGGTGTTGCCTATCCTTTATTTTATTTATTTGAATTCACAACTTTATGATTAAGTTCCTTTACAAAGCTTTATGTTCCTTTACAAAGGTTGTTTAGAAATTACTGGGATTCTGTGTAGGACAAATTGCGACTAGTCTAATTGGAGCTCCTGTACCCTGAGCTATTTTCATCGGCATTACGAGAGCTGTACATCCAGACTCTGAAAATAATGTACACCTATTACAATTATTTATTATCACTTAAAGGCCTGCGCACACATGTCGCTGGCGATAGCAATCAGTGACCTAGGTGTGCGCATGCGCAGGCCTGAAGTCATACGTGTCTGCCACAAAAGAATATTATAGATTTAAGAGATAGGTGGACATTGTTTCTACTATTTCTACAGCTCTTCCCGTTCTGTCTCTACCAAATAGAACTAAAAAGAGGTCGATGTACTCTATATGGTAACCAAATAGAGGACGTCGACCTCTTTTTAGTTCCAAAAATAAAAAGTATTCGAGTTAGGGCTCCACCACACAACACATGACCATGTAGCCGTATCGCATCGGCCGCACTGTAGTATTTTTGCGTAACCCTTCATTTCTTTTTTACTGGTATATTATTGTCGTGTGGTGACGTGTGTGGCCAAGCCCTTACTGTAAGATCCTTACCCGGTACTTTACGACTGAGATTAACGTTTTCCATAGTGTACAATCCTGCATTCGCAAGTATTTTGTGCACCGGAAAGTCCGTTGAAGAGCCAGGGTCCACAGACGCTACATCCACACCGACGCCGACTACGTTCTTGTAAGAGGTTGTAATCCATTCTGCTACCTCAGCGCTAAGTCCTAAAGTAGTTAAAACGGACAGAAAAGATTATAAACGAGGATACTATACTAGTACTTAACTGCCTTCACAGCTCAGTTGGTAGTAGCTCTGCGCTTGAGGGCGTGGGTTCGATACCCACCGAGAACAAATATTTGTATGGTGAACACAGATGTTCTCTGTCTGGGTGGTTATATTGTATTCCCTACGCCCCGAATTCAAGCCTATTATAGAAATTATAATTATAGATTTTGTTTAGTGACTTACCTGGAAAATTTAATGTTTTCTGCTGCTCATTTGTACCCAGGTACTTATTAGTTTGGTTAAAGTACTTGCTCCATCCAAACTTGAAAATAAGTACAAACGGCTTTCCAAGATTGTCATTCAAAATGTAATCTAAGTTGTGTTTATGCAACACGAAGTTAGGGTCATCATTTACTATAGAGCTGACGTCCGCGATGATTACTGAAATGAAACAACATTGTTGTTCAACATCAAAAGTAATGAAGATCATTTGAACCCACGACCTTAAGATCAGAAGGCGGGGCAGGCCTAAAACTATTGCTCTCAGAATCTCGGAATCAAAGGACCAACTTCCGATGCTGGCTGGCAATAAAAATAAATGAATTTAACTTAATACGGGTACTACGTATTGATAGGTACATATTAAAATTATACATCATTTCATTGTACTTTATCACGTCTTGTCGCAATCCGGCCAGGTCTGCGGCTACAAGACAAAAAGAAATAATGCATGCGACTGTACCTAGCGTAAATTCGTGTGGCCTAATCGAGCCAATTTAGGTAGTTGCTGTGACCATGGAGATGGGAGGAAGTGTTTAAAGATGAACAACTATAGCCGCGAACGACATCCCAACGTGCCCCTGAAGCTCATTATCGCTCAGGAGCCTGATTCTCTTGGTAGATATAGGTAGCGGCACATAACTTTAGCGCTGACCGTTATTGCGCAAAGCCTAAAATAAGGTACCTGAGGGGGGCTCGCGGTATGAAGGGCGGGCGTGATAAGCGCTGTGATTGCCTCTCCAGTCGCACTCCGCTCTCTGAACCGGGAAGCAATAATGTACGACCCGTTATTGCACAGCATGATAATGTACAGCAGGTTAATGTACACACCGTTATTACGATGCCAGGGTTTGGATTAACGGGGCGTACAATAAAAGGTCGCGAAATAACATGCTGTACAATGTCGTCACGTGTTGTTATTGTACGCACCGTTATTACGATGCCAGTTAGGCCTCGTGCACACTGTAGCAATTCAATATTGATTTTTTCTGTTTTGTTCAGGCAGCGGATACTGTACTTGTCCTTGGGACTTTATAGGGCGGGTCCGACTTGGTTAGGTTAGGTTATGTTAGAACATATAAATAACGCACAAGGCGAGCGAGCAAAGCGAGCGTGCCGCGGCAGCGGCCGCCGCAGTGCCAGAAAATGTTTTTTTACATTTACCCCAAAGGGGCTATTCTCTTATGGAGCAGTATCAATTGCCTACAAAAAATAAGAAATAATTGAATTGCCTCAGTGTGCACGGGCCCTAATGGCATCCAATTAACATGCTGTACAATAACTTCACGTGACAATTTTGTGCACCCAGTTAATTCGCAGCCAGTTATTGTACGGCAGGTTAAAACGAATCCAAAAAATGAAAAAAGGTTTCGTTTTAACATGGTGTACAATAACATGCTGTACAATAACTGGACGTACATTAACCGGACCCTCTGAACCAATAGGACACTTGCACACATCCAGTGGGCGCGACACGCGCACACTACGACGCATCATGTGCAGCTATCCCCTCCGCGTATCTCTCAGCGCTAAAGTTATGTGCCGCTAGTCATACACCTAAATATCTCGATATAGAAACTCTTTATAATGAAGATGAAAGTTTCTGTGATTATCTATCTCTGAATCGATCGTGATAAAAAGATTGGGATAGGCTGTTAGTGCCACTAAATCCACTAACATACTCGAAGCTAACGGTACCCACTATAAGTATGAAGACCGCGCTAGATGCATATAATTTATTACGGGTTCTCACGTTTCGCTACCGTTCGTCTCCACTTCTCAAACATTTTGTGCAACTTTTTGTAAACAACGTTTATGATTTTTTTCATTGACTATTCGCGACAATCTAGATGTTTTGTGGAAACGCACGTTACTTAGACAAGTCTGGAGCCGGCTTTAGGAAACTTCACTTCTTTTGGTGGTTTCCCATTGACAGGATTTTGGAGCCAAAATGTAGGTACATCAATTCCGGGCTGTGCTTTCCAAGCCGTACAATCCGTGGTTGTACATTCCTGTCTCCCGTTCCCCATTGAGTAACAATTTTCTATTGAAGTTGTCCCATCTGATAAACCAATCGTACTCACAGGGAACTATCAGCTTGGAGAGCGGAATTTCCCCCACAAGCTTCCCAGTGGGAGAGAAGTGATAAGGCGCGTCTAGATGCGTACCGCCATGCTCCCCTGCGGCGAATTCGTTGGCTGCATACCTGCATAGAATAGTTGCGACTTATATTAAGGTAGGTAGGTAAATTGAGACTGCTGGCCACTATTTTCAAAAGGTATGTTATTGTGAATCAAAAATACTTTTTATTCAGTCGTAATTTATCCGTACGTAAACAAATTACCAATCAATCAATAAATCCCAGTAAAACATCCAGCCAAGTCAAGATAAGAGTTAGGTAGGTACTATAGTCACTATCTAGTGACTATAGTACCTACCTAACTCTACAATATACAAGACTAAGACAAGGTCGGTCAATTGCTCAGGTTATGGATCAAAATTAATAAATAGGCTTTTGGTAAGAAATAAAGAAATACGTATTTGAACTTTTTTGCTAGGTACCTAAAAGAGCTTATGTAGGTTTCAAATAATTGTAGGTACCAAGTATATACTAGGTTTTAAATAAATACGGACAAATTCGCAGGTAACAGCTAGTACCTTTATGCCGAAAATCAAGTTGTAGCTAGGCAAGTAGGTATACCACTTACTTACCATGAACTGTTTTCACCAGAAAACTCTTCAATCTTCTTAGTAAATTCAAATCTTTGCACTCCGGGCCAATACACCGTTAAATTGTCGAACGGATGTGTTAAATCTATAAATTCATAATTTGAATTACTAAACAATTCTTTATTCAAATCCACACTGGTAACGTATGAAGATAGGAAGCTGAGGAAGGTAAGAAACACAAGCGATCGTGGAGCCATAGCGAAGCGACTGCGAGTCTGACTCAGTCTGACTAGCGTAGGTAAGTTTATGTTCTAAACTGGTTCTTCTGCAATTGCATACCGCAAGACCGCGTATTATTGTCATGTGATCAAGGCCGTCTTAAACTAGGCTGGGGCCCTTGGGCACACAAAAATTTGGGGCCCTTTTGGAAAGTAATAAAAGCTAATTATAATAACATTTTTTTACTAAGTATAACCATTTATTATAGGTGATCAAATACAGTAGGCTATAATGGCGTAGTATTGTGAAAAAAATCTAATGTGCCCGACAAAAATGTTTTGAGAATGAATGTGCAGAAATTGTCGGTCCTTCGGGGCCCCCTGAGAATGGGGGCCCTGGGCACGGGCCCCGTGTGCCCTTATGGTAAAGACGGAATAGCATGTGATGTGACTTACTCATTCGATTCGACAGTGCCGTAGATAGGGGGCAGTCTGCCCACCATCCAGTTTATATTAATATGTCGACCAACAGGTTATTAATGTTCCGTGAACCGTGATGTCGACTCATCGAAAGGGTTTAGTATATTATGTATACCGTCTTTAGTATTATTCAATTAGGTATGAAACAAGACATAGGTACTAACAGTAGGTAAGATATTATTTTATTTTCTGTGATCAATGACCTACCTAATTGCTCTACCAAACAAATACAATACAAGTACAAGATAGAAGTTAGTATGATCATAAGAATGTAGCATAGAGCGGAGATTATTAAAAAAAACTTGCTTACTTACGACTGTCATATTTGTCATGTCAGTTGGATCGAATGCCAGACGGAAGAAAAACAAACAGAATCGTGGGCTAGAAATCTAGAAATACTTTCGTTTTATCGATTTTACTGTGATTTTACTAAGAAATAGGATTAATGTCTCTGTTGAAGAAGACTAGAAATGATGCGATCAAGGCTGCTGTTTGTTCATACCTGGAGCGCCGTAATTATCCTGTAAGTATGCTAATATCAAAAGTAGCTACTAAGCACCCAACTTATTGTTATTTTAATAGTAAACCTCGGTCAGAGTCGCTCGAGCAGATCCCGGTTTTCCGCATAAGTACTGTAGTGTTCCAGGACACGAACTATATTACAAGTTTCATTCAGTTTGTTGTATATCGACTAGGACGTCAGCGAAACAATGAACTGTCTTTTGGAAAAGGTAGTAGGACTGCTAGTAGGTATTTGAAGAAACATTATCTATACTATAAATACACTGATTTCTAAACATGCACCTCAGTTCTATATGAAACTGCAGACTTTCTTCATCTGCACACTGGTTATCTTCTACTCTTCCTGAATGAAGGAGGCAAGCACCTAAAATAAAAATTGTTTCAGGAAACCGATATATTTAATAACAAGAATGCATCGAGCCAAAGTGCTGAACAGATGGCCGTTACCTCTATAGTCCAATGTGAAGCAAGTAGGGCCAATTCCATCTTATTTTCATCTATCAACAATGATTCTGGACAGTATGACATACAGTACACCAGGTAACTATCAGCTACCATCTTATTAATTCATCAAGATATTTGGCAAGTTTATCATGCACACTTGATGTGCGGGCAGGTTTTTCCGCAAGTAGGCCGCTGGTGGGCCCTTTTTGCGTGACCCTTGACACGTGTTGCTCGAACTTTTTCAGGTTCTACAACACGCTGGTTCCTCACGATGTTTTCCTTCACCGTTTTGAGAGTACTGGCATAGTGCATATAAATTTTTCGACAGAAAAACTCATTGGTACACGAGTGGATTTGAACCCACAACCTTCGGATCGGAAGGCGGGGCCACTACCACTAGACCACCAGTGCTCATCATTCATCAAGATAAAAATAAGGTATAATCTCATTTGTAATTTCAGACTAGTCAACTTTATAAAAGATTTGAAAAATGAGAAAATAAAGAGTGAACTGTTCGGGTTGCTGAGTCCATTGCTCTGTCATATGTACCTGGAGATGCTTCGGGGCGGTCATGGAGGAGCTGCCCAGGTGTTCCTGAAGAGACATGCCGCCACACTACCTCAGAAAGATCTCTCGTTCCATCAGCACATTGACAACCTACCCTCCGCATTATACCGACCAAACAGCCTCGAGCAGCTATTCAATTCATTGCAGAATGGGACAATAGACAATGAAACAACACCTGAAAACGATTACATAAATCAGATCCTTGATAATATTGGCACAGTGTTTACACTACAGGAAATTGAAACAAAACCAAGCATAGCTGCCTTCAGGTAGTTTTTTTTTAGAATACATATAACATAATGATGACATGATAATTCTCGTTTCTCCCATTTCTCAAGTTATTATTTATTACTTCTTGTTTAATATTTATTTACACAAAGAAACTTACAATTAAACAAATATTTACAAAATGTACAAAATACACAAGAAACAGTTGAGCTATCTGCAGATCGTTACAAACGATCTAGAGATAGCTCAACTGATCCAAATCAGTGCCAGACGGAAGCGTCCCCAAGACGCTGGCGGCATTGCCACGCTGAATAGCAATGCTTATACGCTGCGCCAGATACCCACCAGCTCTTGGGTCACGCGTCGCTTCGATCAAATATACATATTTTTTCAATTAATTTAGAATCAGCGAGAACTACTTAGGTACACACAAGAGACAAGGAATACTTTTGACAGGAACAAAGTGTCCAAGGTTCCTGTCCATTGTTATTTAAGTAATAATTCTAAGCGTTTCTTTCAGATCGAATAAATATGATGTATTCCTATCACAAGACACTCTAAATATGTTAAAGGCCTACTTAGCTAAACATGGTCATGTACTTCTTATCCAAGTTCTGCAGACGTGGTTCCACATTGATATTAGTGATGATCCTAAGAATATGAAAGTAAGTATTACCTGACTAGCCTCTCAGGTCAGTTTGTAGTCATTTCTAAGATATTTGGATGAAAGTGCTAAGTATATTTTTTTCTTTTCATAGGACGACGATGAAGAAGAAATGGGGGAAGATACGAAATATCAACACAATAATATCTATCCAAACAATTACGACGATTTCAGAGAAGAAGCTAAAGGTAAAATAGGCATTAGTAGTAGAGCTCCTTATAAAGTGGGGGGAAGTACTACCACCATGCTTATTTCTGCCGTGAAGCAGCATCTCTGTGTTTCGGTTTGAAGGATGTGGGTGTCGGTGAAATTATTGGCACGTGAGGCTGAACATCTGTATACCTCAAGTTGATGGACGCAGGAAAGTGCGTTGTAGGGCACGTTCCTGACGGGCATGACCTACAAGGCAATGCTTTGTTATAGGCGATGGTTACCACTTAACATCAGGTGGGCCAAAGCAATAAGCCATCTTAACAAAACACCCAAGTTATCTCTAAGATCTTCGTTGGTGTTTATTATCACTGCTTTAAAGGTTATGGTTTTTTAGTATTGTTTTGTTTCGACTGGCCTCTCAGCTCAGTTGGTAGTAGCTCTGCCTTCTGAGCTGATATTTGTTCTCTGTCTGGGTGTTAAATTGTATTCTAAGTATGCATTTATAAAACAAAAATTGTATAAGTATTATATCAGCTATCTGGTTCCCATAGTACAAGCTCTGCTCAGTTTGGGGCTAGACAGTATTCTGTCGATTGTCTATAATATTTATTTATTATTATTATTGTTTCAGTTGCCTTCGGTAACTGTAACGTGCCGAATGGTGAATGTGACGCGGCGAGGTATCATACCGTTGACAAGGAACTGAGCGACCTGCAGGAAGCCATTAAAGGCGTGCGGGATTCCTTTGCGCCAGTCAAACTGTACAAAATAGCCGCGCCGGATGCTCAGTAAGAATTTTAAGAACCAGCGTTTTAAATTGTAGACCCTCACGTAAAAAATCTTCACATAATTAACAGGGTGTCCAAGAAATCAATGTCAAGCCGAAAACCGGCCAAGTTATGATAGTATCAGAAAAATATATAAAAAGTAATTGTCATGTTTCGAATTACCGCCAAAAATTACTGCCAAAGAAAGGAGTAGTATGCTCCATCTTAGGCTTTATCCTCACTTTCCATCAGGTGTGATTGCAGCCAAATACTTAGCTATATAAAAAAAAGACGGGTTGCACTCCGGGAGTGCCGGCAGAAGTGAAAACTTGATTATTAACGTTGAGCATAAAAATTTATGTGCACTATGCCAGTAAAACATCGTGAGTAAACATCGGCGTGTTGTAGAAGCCACAAAAGTTCGAGCAAAAAGGGCCCACTAGAGGCCTTGCGGAAACCAGCCCGCACATCAAGTGTGGATGGTGAATTTGCCGAAGCTCGTCGTTGGCATCAGTGCCTTGCCTACCTTATTCATAATACCTAAATAAATACAGTAGATCTATAAAATCATGTACCAATGACCACTACTACCTGCCGCGGGCGGCCGCTAGTTCATAAAATCTATAATAGGTATGTACCTATACCTACTACAGTCACGAAAAACGCCTTGGTATGCTTGCTACTAACTATTATCTATTCTATGACGTTACCGTGTCATAGTAACTACTAGCGTATCTGTAGCGTCTTACGCTTTTTCGATCAGGTCACGTGATCCTGACGCGAGTTTAAGATTTTATACCCATTACAGAAAGTGCTCAACGCCGCTAAAGAAGTTTTCACTTCAAAAAAACTGATTAGTCTAAAAATAGCCACCATTCCATTAGGTATACCTTGGACTTATTAGATCCCTATGTACAACCTTCGGTTTAAAGATATTTATTTCTCAAAGACCTTACTTATGTACAACCCACACTTCATCATACAGTTCATATTTTTATTTTATTTCAGTTTAATCTGTGCCAAAACTGATCGGAACTGTAGATTGCTAGTTAGTGGGTTCAGCAATTCTGAAATAAGACTGTGGGAACTTGGACATACGACTATCAAGAAGAGAGTCAATAAGAATATATCGGAAATAGAGATGGCATGTAATATGCCGGACGACGAACCACCTGAAGATACATCCTTGTAAGTGTGCCGTTTTATTAATCCCTGAAGCCTTAGCCTGTATTCAGAAACAGTGCTTGACTTGAGAGTGGCATCAACTGAGTCGAGGTTTTAAAATTAAATTTTAGTAATCAAGAATCTTTCTTGATCTTGATATGAGAAGGAGGTTTTGTATAAGTTTTAGAGTATTGGGGTTCTATGGGTTTTCAATCCTCTAACTTAGTCTAGGAACAACTCAGCATCATAATTATTTGAATACAGGGTGTATTCAAATAATTATGATGTTGACTTGTTCCTAGACTTAGAGGGTCAATTAATATTTTCAAATGGCCTGCCCAGTATGAACTCTCTGTTCACTAGATAAGATATTTATTGATGTTTACGTTTACAGGCAAATAGGGACCGGCCTAGCGCTGAGAGGGCACTCAGGACCAGTCCACGGCATTAGTATATTAGCACAAGACAGATTGCTTCTCTCCGTATCAGAAGATAATACTATGCGGGCTTGGAGACTCTCAGACTATTCTTGTGCCGCTATTTACAAGTAAGAGATAATTATTTATTTCAATTGCTCTGACTGCCTTCATAGCTCAGTTGTAGCTCTGTCTGCGGTGCTGGAGGGCGTGGGTTCGATCCCCACCGAGAACAAATATTTGTGTGGTGAACAAAGATGTTTGTTCTCGGTCTGGGCGTTATATTGTATTCTAAGTATTTATTTACAAAAAAAATGTTTTACAAGTATTAAATTATATCACCTATCTCTGTCTGGTTCCCATAGTACAAGTTCTGCTTCCCATAGTACAAGTTCTGCTTAATTTGGGGCTAGATATAGTGTTGTGTGGATTGTCCACAATATTCATCATTATTTATTTACACGGCACCTGTCAAGAGTTTTGTATAGAAAATGACGTGACTACGTACGTGTTTTCATACGTTATTTCTCGGACAAATTCTTAACGAATAATCAATGGTGGATGCCGTGCGAATGAGCCGTAATGTCGTAAGATAGGAAATATGTTACATCTTCATTTTTTTTTTAAGTGAATTGTTTTAATTTTCGTCTTCTCGTTAGACATGACCCTAGCGACACTAGAATTGTAAGGTTGATATCATAGAGATCTATTCAATTTATTACAATCTATTACAATTCTCATGAAAACGCTAGTTTGATTAGATAATCAAACTAGCGTTTTCATGAGAATTGTTCTTTCTTTTTGAATAATTTGTGCAACGCAAAAAAGCACACGAAGGCATTTTGTTAACCTTTATCCCACTTCAAACAATAAAATAACCTTTTTGCGTCACTCACTGAATGCGACTGAAATTAGGCGATGGGGACCTGATTTATGCCGTCCACGCGCTGGAGTCGAGTCACCTATCTTCCGCTGGTTTGATTAAGATCTATGATTTATATTGTTATAAGTTGAAAAATATGTTTTCCTTTCCAGAGGTCATAGCTACCCAATATGGTGTATGGATGTGTCAGCGAGCGGGTTGTTTATCGCTACAGGCTCTAACGATAAGACAGTAAAGCTATGGTCCTTGAACAGAACGTTTCCAGCTAGATTATTTGTCGGACACACATCTGATGTAACTGTAAGTTCTATAAACTGATAAAAAATACTACCTACAAGACTTTAATTCCCAAGCACTCTAGATTAATTTAAGATGTCTAATGAGGGTAGTTACTTGTGTTCACACACACATCACAGTTCACATGATCAACTGGCTTATGTATAAAAAGATTTGTTGTCAAAAGCCCAGTTTCTGTGAACTATTTTCAAAATATCTTCAAAAGTCTCCTAATTTTTGGAGGGAGGCTTTGTCATCACTAACAGAACCGTTAAACTGGTTGATAGCATTCAGATCTTCGCAACAGGGAATTTCTATGAAACTAGCCGCTTCTTAGTCTATCATATTTAGCAGTGTTTCACTAATCGCCACCGCAGAACGCTTAGATGTGCGCAAGGCTTAACACATTTGCAACAATATTAGTTACTAGTGGCCGCCGGCGGCTTCGCTCGCCCCGTTCCCGTTAATTTTTCGGGATTAAAAGTAGCATGTGTGCTATTCCAGACCATAATCCATATCTGTGCCAAATTTCATCCAAATCCGTTGTCGTTTTAGAGTTATTGAGTTACAAACATCACTCCTTACAAACTTTCATATTTATAATATTAGTGTGATGTGTCTCAAAAACCCACCCTGTATAAATAGAACTCAATTTTTTTTTTGTTTCAGTGCGTAAAGTTCCATCCAAACGAGGCGTACTTAGCGACAGGCAGCGCCGACCGTAGCGTTCGGATGTGGACTGTATGTGACGCGCGACTTGTGCGTGTGTTGTGGCATCGTGGTCTCGTGAGAACACTGGCCTTCTCTCCTTCCGGATCGTATCTAGCCAGCGCTGGTAACTATTTCACACAATTGAGCTAATGTTTCAAGGAAATATAACATTTTAAAGAGATGTTATTACATAATTTTAGTTTAAAAAACTTGAGAAACCGACTTCATTGTCAAACGGCTAAACCGATTTTAATCAAATTTGTTTGGGACAATCTGGACGTAAGAATAACCTTCCAAATAAAAAAATAATTTTCTAAATCGGTTCATAAATGACGGAGGCATGCAGTTACAAACATTAAAAAAATTATTTAAAAAAAAATGGCAACACCGATTTTAATAAAATTAAAATGGGACCAATCTGGAAGCAGTACCTTTCAGATAAAAAAATAATTTTTCAAATCGGCTCACAAATGACGAAGTTATGCGGTAACAAACATTAAAAAAAAAAAAAAAAAAAAAAAAAACATACAACCGAATTGAGAACCTCCTCCTTTTTGATTGGAAGTCGGTTAAAAAAACGTTATGCACACTAGACGAGATAATGAGTGTATTTATCATAACCTTATTTTTTTAGGAGATGACAAGAAGATAAAGGTGTGGGATCTAGCAGCCTCCTCCTGCATCCACGAATACAAAGGCCATAACGGCAAGATCACGGCGCTAGACTGGTCTTCTGTCGGGAAAGCCAATTTGATGAATAGTATTGTGAAGGACGCCTGTGATCCCTCTCTAGAAAACTCGCTCTTGTGTTCTGCAGGGATGGACGGCATCGTTAGGGTTGTTTGGGATAGCCATTGTAGGATTAAGTGAGTTTAGACTTATTCAGTACTAACATCAAATAGATAAAGTCAAATCATTTATTCAGTCATATCACTAAGATCATTTTAAGGCGAGTTTAGGTACCAGTTCCACGCAAGAGAGCACTGGTGGTCAAGTGGTAGTGGCCCCGCCTTCCGATCCGAAGGTTGTGGGTTCAAATCCACTTGTGCACCAATGAGTTTTTCTGTCGAAAAATTTATGTGCACTATGCCAGTACTCTCAAAACGGTGAAGGAAAACATCGTGAGGAAACCGGCGTGTTCTAGAACCTAAAAAAGTTCGAGCAACACGTGTCAAGGGTCACGCAAAAAGGGCCGGCCAGTGGCCTACTTTCGGAAAAACCAGCCCGCACATTAAGTGCGGATGATAAAAATTTGCCGAACCTCGTCTTTGCCTCAAAGTTCCAAATCTAAGAAACTTTTGAAAATTCACACCCTCGTGGAAATAGCTTTAGTGTACAAAGTCGCGCAGTATATCAATACTAAAGTTGATTTGGCATATTAATTAGTAACATGGCTCAGCTGAGTTTCGAAATAATTTTAGATTCTCCCTTGCCACCTATTTATATTTTTAGTCTAACTAAGAAACTAATGATAAACCATTTCTTTTACAGACAATCACCCAGTCAAGATGTTGTATTATCTACATACAATACAAAGTGCTCTTATTTGGTGGATGTGCAAGTTCATGAGAATTGGGTAGTAGCTATTGGGACTAAAAGATGAACAATGTACATTGAAGGATACTCAAGTTTATTAAAATAATCAACATAACAACTGGTTTTTTTTTCCTCTAAGGATACCATGATAAATAAAAGTAAGACTTATTTAAAGTCTAGGAATAAGTACTGAAAATAGAACTATTTAATATGAAATACATCATGATTTGAGGATGATCGAAACGAGTTGTTGAAAATGATGAGACAACAACTCGTTTCAATCGATTCTATGTAACATATTGTTGTTATCCCATCTTTCTCCATACTAAAGAAAGAGATACATAGGCAATAGGCAAAACAAATGGTTCAAACTGGTTGAGTTAAAACTGTGAATAAGCTTACATTATCTCTTAAATCTTTTTAAAGAAATTCATCATTGTAGCTTGTTTTCCTTTCTGTGGTGGGGAAATTTTTTTCTTTGTATTTTTTGTTTTCTTTTCCTTAGGCGGTGAAACTTCAATTTTTATTTTATTAACTTCCTCAGTATTTTCTTTCTCTACTTCAGGATCTGGTTTTATTTCAACTTCGTCTTCTGAGCAACTTTCAAAAACTTCTTCTTTTCTAGTTAGGATATAACCGTCTTCATCTTCGTAGGTCTTATTAACTACCTTTCTTCTTTTCTTGGGGTTCAGTATACCAGATGTTATTTTGACAGTATTGGATAATGGTGTAGGAGGTATTTCATCATCAGAATCTTGAAGAGTAGGTTTATCTTCTGCAAATGGATCCTCATCACTCTCACTGTCAGATACATGCAATACTCGTTTGCGTTTCTTATCCACCTTAGCAGTTTTTTTAATTTGGCTTAGTGAACTATTCTTCTTTGATTTATCTTTAGAAGTACTTGCTGGTTCTTCCTTTGGTTTCTTAACAGGTACTTCTTCAACATCAATATCCATCTCCTCAATTTTAACTTCAGGTTTTTTATCTACTGTTGTGGCTGTCTTTTTTATACCATTTACTTGGGCTGGTTTAGTTGGTTTTATAGCAGGTGCACTATTGGCTTTGGAGAAAAATCCTGCAATACTCTTAGTTGTTTTCTTGTTATTACTGTTAGTTATTTTATTGGATGCATTTGAAGATTGGGCATCTTTTTTAGGAGAAGTTGTCTCAGATTTTACTAATGGTTCGGACTTGGTGGTGTGGGCTTTTACAATGGAATTACTAGTGTCATTTTGAATGGAATCTTTAGGCTTTGCCTTTTTAAGCGGAGCAGTTGTTAGCTGGGCTTCCACAGCTGCCGCACTTTTCAATTTCAGTGATCCTATTTCATCTGATGATCTCTTGGTACAGGAATAACCCTTCACTAGGCCTGTACATAACGGGAAATCTTCAAATCTGTTAACGGACACAAAAGCAGCAGTATCTACACCCGATAATCCTTGACTTACACTGTAAATATGTTGGAAAAAAACTGTCCTGAACTTTGCCTTTTCTGTGTCCAAATCTGTCTCCGAACAAACCAAAGTTTTTGCAGAATGGTCGTCTAGTAATCCTGATATTAAAAAGTTCACATTTAGCGAGATTTCGGGTTGCTTTTCTTTGATTTCTTCCACTGCTAAACTCAATAATGTTTTGGATTCATTGACATGAACGCAGAGTTCCTTGCTTAGCGAAACGTATGTAACTAACTTTTGTTCGTCTAAAATACTTTCCTTCACTGCTTTTGTATTTGCCATTTCATGAAGATTTTCAATTTAATTCTGTAAAATAAATTAATCAAATTATAGACAGCATCAGATCAGAAATTTCGGAATTTCAGTTCAGTTCAGACTTCACCTTCAGTCAGACACAGGGATACCAACTGGATGCTAAAAAAAAGAAAGCATTTTAGTGGCGGGCATCAAATCAAATTCTGTTTACTAAAATCATTAACTTATCATTACAGAAATATTCCCATGCGCTAAACTATGTAGTTTATAATCTTAATATATAAAAATGAATCGCTGATCGTTAGTCTCGCTAAAACTCGAGAACCGCTGGACCGATTTGGCTGATTTTGGTCTTGAATGATTTGTGGAGGTCCAGAGAAGGTTTAAAAGGTGAATAAATATTTTTTTTTCAACGGGAACGGTAACGGGGTGAGCGAAGCCGCGGGCGGCCACTAGTAGAATAATAAAAAGGTAACGTGGAGATCAAAGAGAACTAAAATAAAATAACTTTGGAAGCATTTGTACAAACAATGAAAGAGAACAAAAATATATGTACCTACCTACCTACCTAAACATACGTTATTTATTAGTAACAACCTTCTACCTAATTCTCTAAAACATCTAACACGCTCTATTATTAATTGGTATTGCACAAAATCATTGGCCCAGATTAACTTTATGTTATCAAACCTAACAGTTTTTTACAGAAACTTAGTCATACCGTCTCAATCACCTTCCATCCATCCGCAAACACATCAAACTGAAGGTGCATAGCTTTAAGGCTTGCTATAAGGTCGTTCAATTTACGTTGCGCTCTGGATATTAGTGATTCCTGACGTGACACTGTATGCGCCCACGAATTTGCAAATAGTGGCACTCTTCCAGCGCGGAATCTTGCCCTGTTCTCTGGTACCCATAACTGAATTACTTTACCTAGTGGCACGGGACAGTCAAGTTGAAATTAAAAAATATATAGTCAATAGGGCATATCAAAATGGGCCAAATTACCGACCTCGGGTTGGGCTGGTCGGTAGAGTAAGTAGGTGGGCTCTGCTCCTCTTCCAGTGCTTGCCAGCTACATTTCGCATGCCTTGGTAATCGCGGTGCAAAGTTTTCGTATCACTTATAAAGGGCTAGATGGCTCTTTTCGGACTAACACATGAAATAAATAATAGTTTACCTAGAGTAAAAAGTGCAAGATCTAGCTCGAAAACGGCTAAGATGGCAGCACTGGGCAGGTGATGCGTTCTCGCCTTTTCCCGCATTTTTTTATGCAAAAACGTTTGTTTAGAATTGACTTTGACATTGAGTGAAAACAGACTATTCATTCAGATTCATTCTTCAGCTCATGACATCATCAAACTAGCCAATCACAGTCTCCTATTTCAAATTCATTCTTTAGCGTTTTCCGTCTCTAGTATCGTTCTTCAGTCGGACTGAGCCAAAGAGTACAGTTTTAAAGAGGGAAAAGAGTGGCAGCTCTACGGTACCGTTTTATTGGGATCAATGGAAAGTGCTGCTACCTGGTGCCTGGAGAAGGAAAACAATAAACAGTCACTTTTGCAATAAACAGAGATAACCTTGAAATAGCACATCAACATCCAATGCAAACGAGTCCAACCGTCTCCGTCCTGTCATGACGTCATAAAATGGCTGCTTCTTCTTATTGTGTCGATATTTCACTAAATAACTTTTACAAAGTAGGTTACCCTAATAGCACTTGCAGTGGCTTTATTAAGGTCTTCCCTTGTGCAGGTGTTTGGGCTCAAGGGGCACGCAAGCAAGTGCTGCATGGACTGTGAAGGAGCGCCACAGTCGCATGCAGCCAGACCAGGGTCCCTAAATCCCCACTTACAGAGATTTTCCCTGCAGCGTCCTACTCGAGTGCGGAGTCGGTTTAGCGACTTCCACACGGGCCAGGGCAGATCGTGTCCAGGTGGTAGTTGCTTCCGGTATAATGGAGCATAAAACCCCGGTTCTTTTGTAAAAGGTTCTAGTAGCCTCAGAACTCGATGCAATTGGATAAAGTTAAACAACACTGTTTCTACATTTTCATCAACGTGACATCTTTTTTATTCAGTATCATAGACTAAAAATATCAGTGTGGCCAGCGCTAATATATAGATTTGCACACACTCCACACCCAGAAAAAGGGTAACATTATTAAAGTCAACATACATTAAATAATGGACATTCAGTGTACATAAACCTATCTAGACTTTTAGCTAGTTCCATGACTTATTTATACAATTTCAAAACTTATATCTAGAATAGGCAGAACAATTATTATGAATAAATAAACAACATGACATAATTAAGTTGTTTTTTTTCTCTTTCTAACTACCTCATTAACTGTAGGACAGATATGCAAATAATTTTAATAAGATAAAATAAATCAAGTGTTAATGAGTTGTGTATGATAGTGTTATGTATGATATTAAAATAAAGGTACAAAAAACTCTGAAACAATAACCTTCAAGTACCTACTTCAAACCAGATACCTACTAGGCAACTTAGCAACGCGCCCAGAACGGGTGGTCGTCTCCTTGACTCCATTTTGCTTTGGCTGCACCTGAAAAGGAGGGGTAGCAGGTACCACTGATGGTATCAGATCATCTTCCTTTAATCTTCGAATTGTAGGTACAACTCTATGTTTCGGGAACTCTGCTTCCGGATCAGAAACTTCCAATCTAAATAAACGTTGAAACGGACGTACCTTATAACCTGTCGAGGTTCTCACCTTTGCTGTTCTATTGATATGATCGCGACCTGGAAAAATCTCATCTATTATTCCTAAAGGCCACTTTATTCTTTTATCCTCAGTTTCAATCAAAACTACATCTCCTATTTTCAGAACATCTTGCTTCTCTTTTCCTCTTTGAACCAAAGTAGTCAGATACTCCATCTTAAATCGCTGTCTAAAATCTTCTCTCAACTTCTGTAGATAGCGTAATCTCTTGTTTAGGCTTCTTGTGTCTATCATGTCAATGTCAGTGACATCAGTCTGAGGAATTGGTTGTAAAAAGCTACTAGGCTTCAGGGGTTCCAGGGAGGTCGTTGTATCATCTTCAATGTAGGTCAATGGGCGTCCATTCATTGTTGCTTCACAGTCACATAAAATCGTTTCAAGCTCTACATACGTGACTGACGATTGCCCAAGGACTCTCTTCAATAAGTCTTTCAGAATCTTGATGAGCCTCTCCCAGAAGCCACCCCACCACGCTGCTGTCGGCGCGTTCAACTTCCATTTAATGCGTTGTATCGTGGACTGTCTTTGTATTTCGTTCCAGTCTAAATCAGACAATAAGTTTTTAGTACCGACAAAATTTGTTCCATTGTCGCTGATGATAACATTGACTCGACCTCTACGTGCTATGAATCGGCGTAGGGTCATTAAAAATGCTTCAGTCGACAAGGACTTAGTCACCTCGAGATGCACCGCTCGATACACAGCGCAGGTATATAGCACTATCCAGCACTTGTCGCCGCCACGCAGGTACAGAGGACCCGCGAGATCAACTCCTGTTATTTCGAATGGAGCAGTGCACTGGGTGCGCTCTACAGGAAGTGGAGCTGCAGGCGCTTGTATCGCTTTGGCTCTATGCCGTTTGCATATATTGCATTGAGCAATGATAGACTTTAGTAAGTGTCGCGCGCCTATTATCCAGTACCTGGTGCGTAGGTCGGCCAGCACCGTGCCGAGGCCAGCATGCTGCAGCAGCGCGTGTCGTTGCTCGGCTAGTCTGCGTATGAGGAGGCTGGTCGCCGGCAATACTGCGGGAAACTTCGTGCTCTCTGGAATGTCGGTAAGTAAAAGTTTCGTTTTAATTCTTATCAGGCCATCTTTGTCATAGAAATGTGTAAGCCCTTGAATTTTCTTTTCTATGTAATCTCTATTTTCTATCTGAATCATTCTTATTACTCTTTTTTCACCCTCTTCATATTCTTCATAGCTTAGCTCGCCTTTTATCTTTATTTTATGACGTGCATTGTGAGCAAATCTGAGCATCCATGCCACAGCTCGAATAGTTTTACTATATTTGGAAAAATAGGAAAGCTGACTCGCCATACCTTCGATTGGGCTTATATTTGCATTGCAAATAGCTGTTTTCTTGAGCTCACGCTTTGCCTCGGTTTCATCCATGACGAGAGGTGACTTAGGCCACTCATCCGGCGCGGCGCACAACCATAGAGGTCCTTCCAGCCAGCGGGAAGACAATAGTTGAGCCGCGTCGCAGCCTCTGGATGCCAAGTCGGCCGGATTCGACGTGCCTGGAATGTGAAACCAGTTATCATTGTTAGTATTTTCTCTGATTTCTTTGACACGATTTCCTACATAAGTATTCCACGGTAGCTCATTTTTAATCCAGCACAATGCCACGCTAGAATCGGTCCAGCAGCGCTCTTCACAGTCTAATTTTAGGTCTTTTCGGGCTTCTGCTAGTAGCCTAGACCCAATTAAAGCTGCCAATAACTCTAGTCGAGGAATAGTTATCTTCTCAGGGGGTGCTACTCGAGATTTCGCTGAAATCATTCTTACTGAGATATTACCTTCTGTTTCAGCTCTTAAATATACACATGCTGCCATTCCATCACGACAAGCGTCGCAGAACATGTGTAACTGTAATGAGCTTTCATCAATTGCAGTCGCCGTCACTCGTCTGGGTATTCTACACAATTTTAAATTATTTAATGATTCATACCAATTAATAAATCTCTTTTTCAGGTCATCTGGTATTTCTTCATCCCAGTTTATTTTGCGACGCCATGCTTCTTGTAGGATTAATCTGGGTACTAAAGTCACTGCTGTAGTAAATCCTATTGGATCATAAATTCTTTGAGTCAGTGATAATAAGTTTCTTTTGGTGATCTTACCTATTGCACATGCTGGTGGTAGTTCATGTATGTTGCAGCTCAGTTGATCTTCTGCAGTATGCCACTCCAGGCCAAGCACTGATACCACCGCATCATTCTTCACATCTGAGAGAGGAGCTATTGTCCATTGTGTGAGGTCAAACTTTGCTAGACTCATTATTTCTTTAGCTTCTGTCTCAAACTTTAGGACTGATTCTTCGGTGTCTAAACTAGTCTGACAGTTATCTACGTAGAATGAGTCTGCTAATAAATCTGCTGAACCTCTCAAGTCTTCACTTACCTCCTTTAAGTGATGCTGGATAGTAGCGGTCAGTAAAAATGGACTGGAAGTCAAGCCAAATACCACTCTGCAGTGTCGGTAAGTGATCATATCACCCTCATCATTCCACCATAAAAATCGCAGCATATCTCTGTCTTTTGGGCACACTGACACTTGCAAAAATGCCTTTGTTATGTCTGCAGTGACTCCTATCGCCCTTTTTCTAAATCCATTCAGTAATTTAGGGATTTTGTCTAGCATATTTACTCCTTTGTCTAGGCATAAGTTCAATGACTTACCATGCTTATCTTTTGCCGACGCATCAAATACGGGGCGAATTCGTGTCGTTAGACTTTTCTCTTTAATAACTGGGCGGTGTGGTAAGTAGTGAGAAGATTCATGGTCTTTCTTTGGGTCCGGTACAATCTCAATAATATCCCTGGCTCGCCATTCATTAAAAACCTTATTGTAATCCTCATACAAACTATTTGTCCTTAATCTTTTTGTTACAGACTCCAATCGTCGTGAGGATAGATCATGGTTATTTAGTAATTCGTCGTGGCCTACCTTCCAAGGAAGAACAACTTCATACCGGCCCTCCTTGTTGATTGTGACATTCTCTTCAAAAGTCGCCAGCACCTCCTCTTCGTTCTGCTGTTTCGTCTTGGTCTCTGCTGGATCTCGAACACCTAAAGTTTCCAAAGACCAAAAATTAGATAAGTCTGCAGAACAAAACATTGCAACATGAGCTGCTTGCAAGTGAATGCTTGGTACATCGGTCGTTTTCCCTTGTAGAGTCCAACCAAGCTTCGTCTTTATTGCAACCAGCGAATCATGCAGTTTGATCATATCACCTGTAAGTACCAAACCAGAAAAATCAGCGCCTATCAGTAAATCAATATCATCTGAATGTGTGTTTTTGTCTGAGAGTGCTATCTTGTGTTTGGTGAGTAAGTGTGATAGATTACCATTTGTATATTTGGGAATATTTTTACAGATGCATGTCTGTCCTAGAGCAGTCAATTGGAATGAAAATTTCCTATCTATACTTTTAACATTTAAGTCATATACATTGTACTGTTTAGAAGTTATTTCTACACCGCCGAATAGAGTGTGAGACAAAGTTTCGTTACCCACAGCAGAAATGTTGAGCTTGTGTGCGATATCCTCCCGGATGTATGAGCGCTGTGCACCGCTGTCAAACATAGCTCGAACCATCACCTGTTTCTCACCGTTGCAGAGGAGGACAGATACCGTTTGCAGTAAGGTTGTTCCTGTATATCGCTTTTGACCCGCAGACATGTTGGTGCTTGCAGTTTCATCACTCGTCGTTGCTGATGTGGAAGCACTGGTAGCATCAGTGTGTGAAGCAGATTGGTTGGTGCTTATAGCATTTTCTCTTGTTTGTCTCTGTCCAGTGCACAGAACTACAGAGTGACGTTGAGTGCATATCATGCATTTTACAGGTGCCTTACAAATCTTTGGATGATGTCCTATTTTCAAGCAAATAGCGCAGGCTTTTTGTTGTTTCAGATGGGCTCTCCGGTCTTCCAAGCTCATTTTTTGCATTTTATAGCATTCTAAGCTGCTGTGTGAATCTTTGTTGCACCACACACATGTAATTTTCTTTGTGTTAATACCTGTCAGTAAACATCCAGCTGTTGGTTCCCCAGTAGTAGTACCCGTGCTGTTACCAACTTGATCACATGCTTTCTTGGCTAGTGCGATTCTTTGTTCACTCTCAACCTCTCTCCTGACAAATGTTAGAAGGTTTGTTAGCTCTAGACTGATATCAATGTTCGTAGTTTTATTCCTCTCCCAAATTTTTAGGAGCTCTTGCGGCAAGGCAGATTCTACCATTGGTAGCAAAAATGCAGCAAATTTATCTTTGGTCACCCCAAGGGTTTCCAGTGCTCTCAAGGTAGCACTGATTTTATCGTACAATATTGTCAAGTTAGCATTCTCAATCTTATTTATCATTGCTAAAAGTTCTCTTACATAGACTTGTATCAGAAGCTCTTCTCTAGCATAACGAGACTTCAACTGGTCTAAGCATTCTTTATATGAAGTCGGTGGGAAACTTTGTACCAAAGTTTTTGGTTCTGACCCTTCTTTCATAGCTTGCAGTAGATATTGATACTTGTCATGCATATCTATCTGGTCATCATTGTCTATTTTCTTGAATTGACCCCAGAAAGGAAGCCATCCCATCAAATCGCCATTAAAGGTTATAAATTCAATTTTTGGTAGTTTGAAGTTGCGTCTTGTTTCTTTCGAGTCTTCGGCAGGATAATAACATGATTTATTCTTGTTTTTGTATTTCACATCAAGTAAAATCCAGCGAGATTTATATTCCAGAGCGCTTTCCATTTCTTTCTCCAAACTAACCTCATCGTTTTCTCTCAATAATTGTCGGATTTCTCGGTCCAATTCGGCAAGCTGAATTTGCAATTCTTGAACCTTCAAATATTGAGCGGTAATCTGTGTTGGAGATGCTTTGGCATCTTGTTTCTGTTCCAAGAACTCTTCCAACGTGTTGATGTTTTTGGTGAACAATGCTCTGGTCACTTTTCTTTCCCTTTTGCGAGCGAGAACTTCGGCACTTTCGTCAACGGTCGCCATAATATAATGGAGCATAAAACCCCGGTTCTTTTGTAAAAGGTTCTAGTAGCCTCAGAACTCGATGCAATTGGATAAAGTTAAACAACACTGTTTCTACATTTTCATCAACGTGACATCTTTTTTATTCAGTATCATAGACTAAAAATATCAGTGTGGCCAGCGCTAATATATAGATTTGCACATCCGGGGAGAAATGTAATCAGGTGGTGGGGGGCTTTTTCTCTTTCCACAGCTCACATCTAGTGACTGCTGGATGGTCGTTTGTGGCCTGTGTGGTGCGCTGAAAGCTGTTGTGGCTTTTGAGACGAGCTCGGTTAAGCTGGTGCCCGTGTAAAGAGTGTCGGCTGTCATGCTCTTGTTTATATTTTTCTGTTGAGCATGCAACCTCTCGCCACACGCATGGTGGACACGCATGGTGGTGAGATGCCTGCCAGAGGGTAAAGCATATGGAGAGGAGTTGGCTTGAGACACCCTGTAATTATGCGTATTGTGTCATTAAGCGCTACGTCAACCAATTAAGCATGTGCTGACCTGTGCCATACTGGACACGCGTATTCGCCTGCAGAGAAGCACAGTGCTATCTCTGTCGTTCGTAAGACGTCTGGTGCTGCTCCCCATTTTGTAGATGTTAGGCGCCGTAGTAGATTGTTACGTGAGCTAAATGGCTGCTGATTAGCTATTTTTCACCTTGGCACCAGTTGGTGCTGTCGTCTTCATAATGTAAGGTTTTTTTAAGTGTGCCCCCCCTGGAAGTAAAAGAGACGGAGATATTGCGAACAGTTTCGTTTGGAACTACAGGTTACGGGCGCTCCGTTACGTTTTGTTTAGTTCATCGTGTCAGTATTTCAATTTTCAATATTTATTAATTTCAATTTATTTAATTATTCACTTAAAAAAATAACATTTCGATTTCGTTGGGAACAAAAAGTTACAAGGAACCAATCAAACTGTTTTTTGAATGCGTTCCAAAAGTCTAGGAACTACAGTCCGGCAAGTATAACTTGGCGGGTCTGAAGTGAGCTGTTCGATCGTTAATGGCCAATGACTGATGGAAGATTGGCCAAACGGCTAGCTTCAGACCCGCCAAGTTATACTTGCCGGACTGTACAGGTTACTAGGAACGAAATGAACTAATTTTTTAGTGACCGAGTAAGAAAATTACACATGCAATTTTCGGTCGGACTGAGCTCCCATTTTTCCGTATGATTAAAGTACTCTGTGGTTTGCTCCATCCGCTTCATACAGCTTCATTCCTTTTTTATTGTAAACAATGCAAATAATTTTTCTTGTTGGAGATCTTGCCCTACTATAGACGGACACTGTTTCGATTTTCGATCGTGAAACCTCAAGAAATAAGTAATAAATCCTTCTAAAAAGCCGGTATGTAAATTTACCTAAATGTATTTATAAAAATGGGTCTATTTTGATACCATTACATCATTCTGTTTATTACGACGAAGATTTCTACGTGTTTCAGTATCATTTTATTCTTCTTTTCAACAGAAGTTTACTTGAGGAACGTTAAAATAAAAGATAGTATCCATTTGAAGTGAAATAATGCCTGGGTAAGCTACATCTGGTACAGGCTGCTATGTGGGAGTGGTTAACCTATTAGTAGATTACTCATTCTCAGAAACCTTCATGATTGTTGGCATTACCATATTCTGTGGTTGTACGCTTAAAAAACCCACACCATCAAATTAATCACTTCATTTCACTACTTACTACATAAATACATAATATATGATAATGAATGCAGTTGTTTGATCTGGGATGACTTAAGGCCTGCGCACACCTAGTTCGCTGGCGGTAGCGATCAGTGAAACGCTGTCAAATATTTATAGTAACTAATATTTTTGTTTAGGCCAGCATTTTAATAAAAACTACAATCATGATATTCAAATTTCCCATTTTTGGCTTAAGTCATAGCTTAATTTACCTAATATTCAGCAGTAATAATAATCCATGCCTAACAGAACATTTGTCATCTATAACTGAATAATTTTCATTTTCCTGTTATTGTAAAAAACATGATTTATCCTCAGTTCTCTGCTCAATAACTGACTCTTTAGACACATCATCCTTTAGTTTTGATAAAACTATTTAAATAATTTACAGATTAGCGACCATGTCTCTTGACAACATGTTTTGCACCCGATGTGGGGATGGGTTTGAGACAAATGAGAAGATTGTGAACTCCAATGGAGAGCTGTGGCATACTAATTGTTTTGTGTAAGTATAAATCATAATTCTAAGAAGATTAGATGTCCCTTAACTTGTCAATTTAACAAATAATCTGTTGCATTGCTTATCCAGTTCCTGATACAATCTTTGCAGATCAGAATCTAAAGAATTAATTTCTTTTTTCAAGGTGTGCCCAATGCTTCCGAGTATTCCCTGATGGACTGTTCTATGAGTTTGAAGGCCGAAAGTACTGTGAGCGGGATTTCCAGGTCCTGTTTGCACCATGTTGTGGCAAATGTGGTGAGTATCTAAGTACCAATATCTTACTCAATGATTGCATCAAAATTTTAATTTTTATACATTAAAAGTTACTTAGTTAAGTCGACAGCCTCATGGCTGATCGAGTCTTGTCCCTCCACATCCACATCTGAGTCACCATTGGGTCAACTTGAACATTGCTGCCACCAACCCAAGTCCTACTCTGCTATTTTAGGGAGTTGGGCTGGCGGGGGTAAGGTTTAGCAGGGGGACAATGCACAATACACCCCATCGCGGGACATCAGTGCAGAACTTATTCCCCCAGCACAATTAGAATTAGCCTCATGGTGGACCGAGAAAGGGTTGGCGTGATGATCTGGATGCCTTCGAAAGGAGATGGTGGGAAGAGGCTCGGGATGGGGAAAACTGTAAGTCTTTTTCCTTTGCCCAGCAGTGGAACGACATATGCAAAAAAAGTTAGTAACTTTTTTATGCTATATTTCTATCTATCTTAAAAGACCCTCCATCCCAAAGGTACCCATGCCAAAACCATGTGTACTGAAAGTTTGTTCACATAATTACCTGTAGTTTAAAGGTGTGCAATAAAGAATTTTCTATTCTACCTGTATTTCAAGGTGAGTTTGTGATCGGGCGCGTGATAAAAGCCATGAATGCTAACTGGCACCCTGCGTGCTTCCGCTGCGAGGAATGCAGCACGGAGCTTGCTGATGCAGGCTTCATCAAGCATGCGGGCCGAGCTCTCTGCCATGGGTGCAACGCGAGGATCAAGGCGGACGGTTTGCAGAACTACATGTGCCATAAGTGCCAGTGAGTATAATCAATACTTTTTTAAGTAATGCCTGTACTATATATATTTGCTACCTTTAGCACACCAGCCAAATACCTGAGCATAAATATTTTACTCTGGTGTGTAGTATCATCATCATCCACAGCCCGACTGCACCCACTACTGGGTATAGGTCTCACTTAGTTTGTGCCATATACCACGATCCTGTGCCAGTATAACCCATTTCCGCCTCGCGACTGACTATTATGTCGTCTATCCAACTTGCTACAGAGCGCCCTACGTTTCTGTAGTCGGTTCTGCGGCTCTTGGCCACTTGTCATCACCATTTAAGTATAGACTAGCAATAACATAGGCAAGTCTTTTGAGGTGGTGGCTGTAGATCTTTGGAGTGCACTCCCTATTGACATCAAGAAGGCTCCCATTAAGTCAGCGTTTAAGCGTCTGGTTTATGAGCATTTCCTGAAGCAGATCTTATCAGACGATAACTAATAAGCAGGTACATGTTGTTAATTTTATTACATAAGCTTTCCCTTTTATGTAAGCACGCCAATGCCATTCTCTACCCCTAAGATTGCAGTGTTGCCAGTAGCAGAACTGGCAGATAGTCAAATATAACATTAAACAGCTCTAAAAGTAACATTTTCACAAAAAAAGTGACATTACCATAAATTGTGGAAAACAATGCTTGGTGACTTGACACTTTATTACACAAAAACAAAAATAAGCTTCCTATTCCATTTATTAATCTCATTATCTTGCTGGAATATATTTTTAGGGTTTATTTTATACTGAGACGTGTAACATGAGAGCGTCAAAAGTAACGTAAAATGTTACAAAATTAACATTCTGGCAACACTGTAAGATTGGCAGGTAGAAATAATGCTTATAGCATGAAGCCCACTTTTCGTACAAAGTTTTTGTGCAATAAAGAGCAAGAGTAAAATAAATAAATAAAAGGTTGTTATATTCCCCAGTGGTGTAATAGACGGTGAGCCGCTGCGTTACCGCGGCGAAGTGTACCACGGGTACCACTTCACGTGCGCCACTTGCAGCGTGGAGCTGGACCATACCGCGCGGGAGGTCAAGAACCGCCCCGGATACGCGGCCAACGATGTGGTACGTACACTGTCACGTCATAGAGCCTGGTAAAGCTTTGGTCTCGCGATCGTAACGCACAACGCTGCGGTATGCAGCTTGCAGCGCCGGACACATAATCTTATGAAAAACGTCTAGAATGGTCTCTTGTTCCGTCGCAGTTTGCGTCAGCGGCGAAGTGCAATCGTGTGACGCTGCGTCAAGCCGTATACCGCAGCGTTGTGCGTTACGATCGCGAGACCAAAGCTTTAGGACGTCAATCGTAGTTTACGACACGCTCAGTGACCCATCATGGGTGCTGAACTTTATTAGGGGTTGTATTACGCATGGGAAGTTGTGCGCGTAGAATAAATCAACTAACAGCGAAGACCGCTACTGTTTAATCATTGTAAATAAATAAATAAATAATGCGGACAATCCACACAACACTATCTAGCCCTAAACTAAGCAGAGCTCTATGCAGAGTTCTATGGGAACCAGATAGCTGATATAATACTTAAATACTGTTTTTGTAAATACATAGAATGTACCTATATGTTCTATGTACATACATAGAATACAATATAACACCCAGACAGAGAACAAACATCTGTGTTCACCACATAAATATTTGTTCAGAAAATCCACACACGCGAGAAATTTAAAAAAAAATCTACAGAAAATTATATCTCTCCTCGATAATTTGACATTGTTCTACTTCTTATCGTGTCACTGATTCTTTCGAACCAAGTGTGGTGAAATGATTTTAAGTGTGCCTCAAAGAGGCTCCTTTCGTGCACTTGACACATACTGCTTCATAATATTGTATTTGCAGAACAATCTCTTCTGCCTGCGTTGCCACGACAAGATGGGTATCCCGATTTGCGGCGCTTGCCGCCGTCCTATTGAGGAGAGAATTGTGACTGCGTTGGGCAAGCATTGGCATGTTGAGGTAATTATATTCTGTAGAATCCAAAGGTTTGCTGGTAGAAAACTCTATTTAGGGTTAAGCTCACCTCTGTACATGCCCGCTTTATTATGTTTATTAATCATCTGTATGTCTACAATAAAGAATATAATAATTGGTATTCCAAAGACTATATTATCATCAATAGCCTCTAAAAAGATTTCTGCGATTGACAATGTCATCGTTATTTCAGAAAAAATAATTGTAGTGTTCGGAAGATGGGTAGCAATATTCCTGGAACGTTTTGAGAAAGGGATCTTTTTTTACAACTAGCTGATGGAATAAGCAAATGGGCCATCTGATGTTAAGTGGTAACCATCGCCTATAACAAAGCATTGGCTCGAAGGTCACGCACGTCAGGAACGTGCCCTACGATGCACTGCCCTGTGTCCATCAGCTTGAGGCATGCAGATGTTCAGCCTCACATGCCAGTAATTTCACCGGCACCCACACCCTTCAAACCAAAACACAGCAATGCTGCTTCGTGGCAGAAGTAATCATCTCATGTAGTTTTAGATTGCAGTTGAATAGCTAACTTCTGTTTTCAGCATTTCGTGTGCGCTAAGTGCGAGAAGCCATTCCACGGCCATCGTCACTACGAGAAGAAAGGACTGGCGTACTGCGAGCAGCACTACCACCAGCTGTTCGGAAACCTTTGCTATGTGTGCAACCAGGTCATCGCAGGAGACGGTAAAGGATTTTCTTCATTTGTTTAAGAGGGAATCACACAGGCGACTCTCCATACAAACGTAGTCCCCTATTTCCTCCCTAGATAATGCCTCTAGAGCAGCGGTACTCAAAGTGTGTTCCGCGGAACCCTAGGGTTCCGCGCTACCCCTGTAGGGGTTCCACAAGAATTTAGAAAAAAAAACATAGTACCTCTCTCTGGTCACTGGTCGAACGTTTTGACTCCGCCCGCCGCGCGTATACTTGTAAGCGCACTTGTAAGTTTACAACGCATTTTTTTGTATTTCTATTTTTATTTTCGCTTTTTGTTTATCAAAGGCGCCGACTCAAGGTATTTTTGAGAATGTTCGAGTTCCGTCAAGTATTTTGCTTGTCAAAAGGGTTCCGTGACCAAAAAAGTTTGAGAACCGCTGCTCTAGAGTAACCATTTTGTCTCATAAAATCCAGATCTGCTATACAACGTGTATCAAAATATGTGTACTATCCTGAAGGGGGGTGAATTTCCACCCCCCGGGGAACAACTTTTGTTCAACGACTTTTCGAACTTCGATTGGTATCTCTGAAAAAAACTGCAACGAAGTTTCAACATGAACAGCTGACTTTATACAAAGTGACAACCCTAAACTCAGCTACAGAGGTACTCGTAGTAGGTAGTAGTAGTAGACCTACAGAGGAAGTAGGTCAAGGGGTCAAGGGGTTACAAGGATAGGGTTGTCAATTTATTTAGGCATTATGAAATTAAATATTTTTGCATGGGAAACTGAAAATAGGAATTTTTAATTATCTCCCCCCCACAACTGATCACCATTGTGGTCTGAAACCCCCCACCTTCGCATAGTACACATATTTAGATACACCTTGTATACATGCTCATATGTTTTCCTTTTTTTCAGAAACTTATTGATAAAGAAAATATCACCTCCAATTCATATTTCATATAAATCATATGAGGGTCATATTATCTTTATCAATAAGTTTCTGAAAAAAAGGAAAACATACGAGCTCGTATACAGCAGATCTGGATTTTATGAGACAAAATGGTTACTCTAGAGCAGCGGTACTCAAAGTGTGTTCCGCGGAACCTTAGGGTTCCGCGCTACCCCTGTAGGGGTTCCGCAAGAATTTAGAATAAAAAAACAAAATAATTAGTAACTGTTACATTGTTCTTTTATTATGCTTCTATAATTAAGAATACACTTTTAAAAACTATTGTTGTATTGTAGAGTTCCGTCAAGTATTTTGCTTGTCAAAAGGGTTCCGTGACCAAAAAAGTTTGAGAACCGCTGCTCTAGAGGCATTATGCAGGGAGGAAATAGGGGACTACGTTTGTATGGAGAGTCGCCTGTGTGATTCCCTCTTAAGAGATCAGCTATTGTTGTTCTGACGCAGTTTCCTACTATTGAGTCTGCAGAATGTGGGTATGTGCCATATGAAATGTGGACGCAAGTACTCTGACCCTTTGACTACCCCGCTTTAGAAAGCCTCATAAGATCTTCTATGTACCTACTTGGTACTTAGAGATGTGGCATATTTCGAGACTATCCTCATAAGCAAGATCCTCTTTAGGAAGTCGATAAATGTAAAATAAACATTTTCCATACAACCACTACGAGGCCACAGACACACCTTGACACACTAAGGTGTGCCTGACTATCTAATTACATCATAGCGGTGTTTTTAGTACAAAAGATGAGTTTTTATGTATGAGAATTAATACTTCCGCAAAGGGCACATCCACGTAATTTGGCATTAGAACCAAATGCAGTTTCTAGACTTTGTCTCATTAAAAAGTAAAGTACTCAATATAGCTTTCTTTGCAGTGTTCACGGCGTTGAACAAGGCATGGTGCGTGCACCACTTTGCTTGCGCCGTCTGCGATGCGCCGCTAAGCACGCGCAGCAAGTTCTACGAGTATGACGAGCGACCTGCGTGCCGCCGTTGCTACGAGAAATTCCCCTCGGAACTGCGGCGTCGACTGCGCAGAGCTCATCACTACACCGTCAAACGATAGATACACCACGTCTCAATATACATGGTTATTCATTATTAGCTACACAAACTGACAGGGCCTAATTTTGGGTCGTGAAGATTTGTTTGGCCGAATCAATTTAATGCCTAAACAATGATTACAATTTGATTTTTGATTTCAGTTTGATACTAAAACTTGAATCAGTTTAGGCATTAAATATGCCTAAACTATTAAAGTTTTTGTATCAAAATTTTATTTTTATTCAATTATTTATGACATATGTTGATGACCTATCGTCGCCACCCAGGCGGTGACTGAACGCAGAGTGTCTCTCGCGGCGCTCGGGCGCGGATCAAAGGTCAAAAAAGTTCAGGCGGCTCGCCTTTGATTAGAAATGGTCTTTTAGATGTAACAACGCGCCAATGATTCGAAAGGATAATCTTTATCGATTTTCTCTGGATTTTCGTTACAAAATTTTAAAAATACATTTCATAAATATTTTTTATTTAATTTGTTGTACCTAATTCCTGAGTATTTGTAGCTAATAATGAATAACCCTGTATACAATACGGTCGGCGGCTAACTTCAGCCTCCATAAGGCCCGCCGGCCGGTATTGTAACTGCTTGGATGCCGAAAATACGCCACTCCTCACGCACAAACACACTGACCTTACAGTCGCGTACACATAATGTGTACCTAAACATATTTAAACGAAATGAATTTTTTACATTTGTATAATTCGATAACTGAGAAATCATGAGTTTGTATATGTACATTATGTACTGTATGTATTATTATTATATGTTTTTAGAGGTAGATATTGACAGTTATACACCCAGGCCCAACAGTTACACAACAAACGTAAAGCGAAATGATTGTGTAACATTATTTAATTATTACTAAATTATACACTAGAATTAATTTAAAACGAAATTAAAAATGATTATCACAGAGTTATATAACTGAGTAATCCTTAGTTTGTATGCCATTGATTATAATAACTTTTTACTGATCTTAGGTTTAATAATTTAAAATACATTGCCATTTATGTGTGACGTACGTAATATTTAGTTAAGATTTATTATATAATAACTAACAAACATACCTAATCACCTCTGATCTTTGTGGCTACAGTAAGGCTCTGCGAAGTCAGCGTTACAATGCTCTGTTACACATCTACAGTCAGTTGCACTTGAAATTAGAATTCATGCAACTCCGTCGGCGCTTCACATTCCTCTTAGCACCATGTGACCACTGACGTAGGCCACTGTGCCAGGCGTGGATATTAACAGGGGAAACCCCCAAAGATCCTAGACCGTACAATTGTGAGAAGCTTGGGCTAGATGACAATGGCGCAACAAGTTTGAGCCACAAAGATCCATTGTTACGACATAGTTTAGGTTAAGAATAATAATCAGTTCAAAGTATGTTATTGTACGCTTGGCTTTACAAAGATGTGCCTTATAGATGACTGCTATATTTTGTATGGTGCTGTTTTACAATATCTGCCGTTCATTTTAAATGAACCTGTATTTTGTGCTAAAGTGTAACAAAAATAATTTAGAGAATTAAATGTTGTTACTAACAAATCCGGTGTTTTTTTTCGGTCCTACTGACGTGTTAGTGAAGGGCTTGTCCGTTAAGTACTAGCACCATGCTTATTTCTGTAGCCAGAGGGAGTGTTGCAGTGTTTCAGTTTGAAGGGTGTGGGTCACAGAGCAGCAAACAAGCTTTTGCTTACGCAAAGGTGTGGGTGATAGATTACAGGTACACGAGGCATTACCACACGTATTGTATAGACGCAGGCCAGTGCATCATAGGGCACGTTACTGACGTGCGTGACGAAGCGCAATGCTTTGTTTTAGAATGAGCGGGCCCCCGTCATACTATTGCTCCATCGGCAATTTGAATCGAAAAAATATATTTTCGTGAGCTTCCTAACGATGTCAGTATAGTTTTTAGGGTTCCGTAGCCAAATGGCAAAAACGGAACCCTTATAGATTCGTCATGTCTGTCCGTCTGTCCGGCCGTGTCACAGCCATTTTTCTCTGAAACCATTAGAGCTAGACTGATTAAACTTGGTGAGTAGATGTATTCTGTGAACCGCATTAAGGTTTTTACACGAAAATAGAAAAAAAAACTATAAATTTTGGGGGTCCCCATACTTGAAACTGAAACTCAAAAATTTTTTTTTCATCGAACCCATACATGTGGGGTATCTATGGATAGGTCTTCAAAAATCATGTTGAGGTTTCTAATATCGTTTTTTTCTAAACTGAATAGTTTGCGCAAGAGACACTTCACTTGGAAAAAAGTTGGTCCCCCCCCCCTCTAACTTCTAAAATAAGAGAATGGTAAATCAAAAAAAAATATATGTTGTACATTACTATGCAAACTTCCAACGATATTTAGTTTGAACGAGATCTAGTCAGTAGTTTTTTTTTATCCTTATTAATATTATAAATGCGTTTGTAACTCTGTCTGTCTGTCTGTCGTCCTGTCTGGCTTTCACGCCAAAACTACTGAACCGATTGAAATGAAATTTGGTACACAGATAGTTGAGGGCCTGAGGAAGGACATAGGCTTTTATTGCGAAAAAAGGGTTGTAAGGGGTTGAAAATAGGGGTTGAAAGTTGTATGGAAGTATCGTCATTTTTAGAGCTAGAAACTTAAAACTTATTTTTTAGTCTGTTGATTTGATATAAAAAAATATGACATTCAAAGTTTGTGCTGGGGGGGTAGAGGGAGGGGAGTACAGGGGGGAGTGTGGAGGGGAGTACAGGGGGAGTGTGGAGGGGAGGTGCGGGGGGAGTGTGGAGGGGAGCACAGGGGGGAGTGTGGAGGGGAGTACAGGGGGAGTTGGAGGGGAGTACAGGGGGAGTGTGGAGGGGAGTACAAGGGAAGTGTGGAGGGGAGGTGCGGGGGGAGTGTGGAGGGGAGCACAGGGGGGAGTGTGGAGGGGAGTACAGGGGGAGTTGGAGGGGAGTACAGGGGGAGTGTGGAGGGGAGTACAAGGGAAGTGTGGAGGGGAGGTGCGGGGGGAGTGTGGAGGGGAGTACATGGGGAGTGTGGAGGGGAGGTGCGGGGGGAGTGTGTAGGGGAGTACAGGGGGAGTGTGGAGGGGAGTACAGGGGGAGTGTGGAGGGGAGGTGCGGGGGGAGTGTGGAGGGGAGTACAGGGGGGAGTGTGGAGGGGAGTACAGGGGGAGTGTGGAGGGGAGGTGCGGGGGGAGTGTGGAGGGGAGTACAGGGGGGAGTGTGGAGGGGAGGTGCGGGGGGAGTGTGGAGGGGAGGTGCGGGGGGAGTGTGGAGGGGAGTACAGGGGGAGTGTGAAGGGGAGGTTTGGGGGGAGTGTGGAGGGGAGTACAGGGGAGAGTGTGGAGGGGAGTACAGGGGGTAGTGTGGAGGGGAGGTGTGGGGGGAGTGTGGAAGGGAGGTGCGGGGGGAGTGTGGAGGGGAGTACAGGAGGGAGTACAGGGGGATTGTGGAGGGGAGTCTGGGGGGAGTGCGGGGGGAATGTGGGGGGGTGTTGAGGAGAGTGGGGGGAGTGTGGGGGGAGTTCGGAGAGGAATGCGTGGGGGATGAAAGTGTGGCGTAGTACGACGCCATATGTCTAAGTTTAGTAAGAGGGCAGACGACTGTGTCACGTGCACGCGAATATGACGTTGTTATTTAATTACTGTTTTCTTCCGCTGCAAATTAAAAATGCTACCCATAGACATTATACCACGCGGACGAAGTCGCGGGCACAGCTAGTACGTCATAAATCGTAAACCGCAATTTACCTTTCGACGAACTACAAAAACCTTTATATTATGTTAATTGATGCTACGGAACCCTTCATGGGCGAGTCCGACTCGCACTTGGCTGCTTTTTTGTTATATTTGATACACGGATCTAATAATATTGGCCAGGTGTCTGTTTGCTATGCCAATCATTAGGAACGCGTTTATAAATCAGAACATGTGGTTCAAATAAAAGCAACTTTACATGAGGCAGGAATGTACCTTATTTATTGACATTTACAACAGGTAGAATTATTACTATGAACATTTTTAAGTCTATATTAAAAACTCGGCAAATTATTGTAATTGAAAAACAGCGTGCACTTACCACAACAACTCTTAAATATTTTTAACATTTTGAACATTACATTTAATAATAGAAGTAGTATATTTTTACAAGCTTATGATTGCAAATAAATAAAAATAATCTGAAATTCTAACAAACTATAACTAATTCAACACTATTTTACACAATCACAGAACCTAATCCATTCGATCTTGTTACATTGGCCAACCAAAGGCATTGTGAGCGTGACAATAATGTTATCAAATACTTTGGTTTAGAACTTATTTGAAGTTTTAGGCCTGTATTCAGAAACAGTTGTTGAGTCTGAGTCGAGCCTCAAGCATAGCTTTTATGACAGTTCTCCATTGAAAATTATCACAAATCTGTGATTGAGACTTGACTCAGACTCAGGCACTGTTTCGGAATACAGTCCTTAGTAAAGTTCTAAGGTAGTCCTACATAATAGGACTGGCCTGTATGAGATAACTTAGTTATCTTTCTTCATCCTCGTGCTGGTCATGCGATAAATGATGGAGTCTCTGCCAGGGTCCATGTCGACCAAAGCGTACACGATAGCGACCAAAGTGAATACGAATACCACGCCGAACCACAGGATGATGTTGAAAATAGCAGCATAGTCGGCCGAATATCCGTCATCCGTGTTCTCGGTAATCGGCTGGAAATAAATACATATAATATTGAAACAAATTAAAGCCTTGCCTAAAAAATAAACAATGCTACTAGTACTATTGCCATCTATTACCAATGGGTAGTGACAGTGCTCATTTTAAGTATGGGGTTAAATATTTAGTTGTTTGACTATTACAAAAAAATATGTACCCAACAACAGTGTAATTGAGAGAGAGGTGGTGTATTTATATTTTTATCTATCTCCAACAAGTGTTATGGATGATGATCTAACACGAGGCCATAATGTTTATCATCTATCTATTTTATCTACCTAACAGCAACATAAAAGCTAAAATGAGAGGTGAATTAAATAAAAAGACTACACTAAATGCGAAACCCGGTACTGCATTTTAGTCTATTCGAAATAATAATGTCTAAATCTAAGGAGATAATATTAATCTCACATCTGTGGGTTCCGTCGACGAACCGTCGCGAGTGTCGGCCTTTTGATAAAACAAGTACAAATTAACAAAAAATACGAAGTTATCACCTACATTTAAAACATAAGCTTAGTTTAGCCATAGATAAAAAAAAGAAAAAAAAATCTTGCTCCATGGTTTAGACTATTTTTTTTAATGGTTTTTAGTACTCCACACATGAACTTCTATGTATTGTGGGGTAATTGTTCAAGTTTTTGCTTCTATCAACATTCCCGGAGTGCCAGTGTTTTTTAATTAATCTACTATACTGTCTTAATGCTAGGCAAAAGTTTTCTCCACTCTACTTCATCATCGAGAACTGTTTAAGACCATTTATACATAAAAACAATTAAGTCTTCAATTAACGCTTCCGTCTGGTACTGATTTGGATCAGTTGAGCTATCTTTAGATCGTTTGTTGAACGGTCTGCAGGTATCTCAACTGTTTCTTAATTTTATCTTAACTCACGATTCATTGTTTCTCCTTAGGGTCCAAAGCCCTATTGTCGAGACTACCGGTCTCAACATAGTTACCGATTACCAACTTTTCGCTGTCTTCAAAACTCAGCTATTTTTTTTAAATTGAAGATTTGACTTTAAATTACTACCTGCCGGGGAAACCGTGCCTTCAAAGCGATTCAGGTGGCTGTTTTTCTGACAAGTTTTAAGTAGATTAACTTACTTTTTGACGTGTATCACGCACGACACGACGAGTATGTGCGATGTCCGTGGTCACAGCTGTCACGAGGACAGAGCCATCATAGGCCTTCACGAAAGCCGCTGTCATGTCCTCCAGAGCCTCCCCTACAATTGATTACAAGCATTTTATTTTAATAGAAAACTCTTACGTAATCTCAAATGATGCTATAACTAGCGGCACATAACTTTAGCGCTAAGCGATACGCGGAGGGGATAGCTGATGCGTCGTAGTGTAAGCATGTCGCGCACTGGATGTGTGCAGAGTGTCCTATTGGTACAGAGAACTATGACTAGGAGTGCGACTAGAGAGCCAATCAGCGCTACGCACGCCCGCCTTTCATACCGCGAGCCCCCCTCAGGTACCTTATTTTTAACTTCTGCTCAATAATGGTCAGCGCTAAAGTTATGTGCTGCTACCTATAACTATCTACTAGCATAAAATAAAATAAGCCCTGGAAATGCATCAGTGGCCTTCTTAATGGTTGACTGGCCTCTCAGCTCCGTTGGTAGTAGCTCTGCCATCTGCGCCGTAGGTCTTGGGTTCGATTCCCACCAAGAACATATATTTATTTGGTGAACACAGATACTCTGTCTGGGTGTTATATTGTATTCTTAGAATGTATTTAAAAAAAGTGGAAGTATAAAGGTAGGTAATAGAAAAATGTGGATTGTCCAAAAAAAAATAAAAAAAACTGTTGCCTCTTCTGGGTTTGGTTGCGTGGAACTGGCCTCTAAATTCACCTTTCCAAGTGAATTAATGGTAAAAAATACATATTTCTAAAATTACTTTGCATTTGCTGAAATATCTAGTGTTGTTGCTTCATTCACCATTGTCATAAAATTTTATGCATTGCATCTGTACAAGACCTGACAGCAAGCCTGCAGGGCCCTGTTTAATAAAGCTGACAATTCGACGAGTCCGACATATGTCAAAAAGTGACAATTCGACAATTATTCTGTTTAATAAAACCGACAGGCGACAAAATTTTGATGGTAGTAAATTTACAAATGAATGCATGATTGTAAAAACCCACCTCAGACCACTTTTTCCGAAATCCTGTTTATGGCGGATTTTTATTCTCTATGGCAAGACAAATCGTTTGAGTGTAAAAACAGACCTCGGTCATACAAGTATCCCACAGATATAAAGGCACGAATATTTCAATGGGCGTAAAAATCCACTTTATCCTGGATAAGGTGTTTTTTTACAACCAAACGTGGCAACACCTGAAACTGTCAGCTATCATCAATATTGAAGTTTTTAACGTTAGTTTGAACAACCGAGGCACAGATAAGATAATACCTAGACCGAGGTGACTGTAACGGACACGAATTACTTGTATTACACAAATTAAATTAAATTGTGTCGCTTATTGGTGCAAATGAGTACTGAAACGGAGGAAAATGTGATTTTAAACCCAGGTGAGTCTTCCTCGGGTGAAACTCGCACAAAAAAATCGACGAAAGAAAGAAAAGAAAGAAAGAAAATGCAAAGAAGATGCAAGACCTGAAAAAATGCGTTCAGTTTGTGCCTGAAGACGAAAAAATTCAGTTCTGGGACTAAATATTGCAATGGCCAACAGCTGAGAATGTCGAAGATGAAGAATTAGATTAATTCAGTTAATTCATTATGAAAATAAATATTATTAAACATTCGTACTTGAGATTGTACATTACTTTGATTGTAAAAACACACCTTGTACAAGATGAGTGTAAAAATCCACCTCATCCCAAAACTTAAAAAAATTATAGAATTAAAACTATGAATATATTATGCAACCACTTTTTAACATACCATATTTTAAATATTTTTCAACATAAATAGTTAAAAAAAAATTAACATTCAGTTAATTTATTTTACACCAGACAGTTTTCATTGATTATCTGATAATGTTGCATTTGGTCAGAGGTGGGTTTTTACAATCATGCATTCAAATATGTATGTCACATTGTCACGACAATTCGGTCTTTTTCTGTATAATATTTTTTTTGAAACGACAAGTGACAGGTGACAATTTGTCGTTGAAAACTTGTCAAATCTTCTCTATAAAACATAAAATTGTCGCGAAATATTGACATATTTGTAGAATTGTCTGACGATTCTGACAGGAGCTTTACCCTCTGTCGCGAAATCGTATTTTGAAGGTGTTTGTGTAGCTCCGTAAAACAAAATTATGTCAGAAGTCGACAAAATTGTCGCGACAACCCGACAAATGTCAGAAATGATTTGACTGTAGTTTCATGATATAATTGTCGAGTTTTGACAAATATGTCGTAATACCACCTGTTTGTAACATATTTGTCACTTTTGTAAAACAGCATAAGCACGACAATTCCACAATTTTGTCGCTTTTTGACTTAAATGTCGAATTGTCAGTTTTATTAAACAGGGCCCTGGTAGTCGTTCAAGTTACATCTATATTAATAAGTCAATAACTCACCAAGAATCTTCTTGGCCTCCTTGGTTTGGAGGGAGTTAGGTCCGTGGAAGTCTGACAGAGCATGAAGAGAGCGGAAACGGAAGTTGTAGAAGTCAACAACGTTATCTGCTACAATTGAACCGGACTTGACCTGCAAATTACAATAAAAAAATCAAATCTAAATGAAGACAGTTGTGTCCTATTTTATTTTTTAATAATTTTTTTAGGTTTCTTGATTTTTTTAAGGCCTGCGCACACCTAGATCACTGGCGATGGCGATCAGTGAAACGCTGTCAAATTTGACAGCAATACAAGGTGTATCTAAATATGTGTACTATGCGAAGGTGGGGGGTTTCAGACCACAATGGTGATCAGTTGTGGGTGGGAGAAAATTAAAAATTCCTATTTTCAGTTTCCCATACAAAAATATTTAATTTCATAATGCCTAAATAAATTGACAACCCTATCCTTGTAACTCACCTACCCCTTGACCTACTACCTCTGTAGCTGAGTTTAGGGTTGTCACTTTGTATAAAGTCAGCTGTTCATGTTGAAACTTCGTTGCCGTTTTTTTCAGAGATACCAATCGAAGTTCGAAAAGTCGTTGAACAAAAGTTGTTCCCCGGGGGGTGGAAATTCACCCCCCTTCAGGATAGTACACATATTTTGATACACGTTGTATATGACAGCGTTTCACTGATCGCTGACGCCAGCGACTTAGAGGTGTGCGCAGGCCTTTATACAACTAGCTGTTGGCACAAGCATTTGATGTTAAGTGGTAACCATTGCCGATAACAAATGCCTTGTAGGTCACGCACGTCACGAACGTGCCCTACGATGCACTGTCCTGCGTCCATCAACTTGAGGCATACATATGTTCAGCAGTAATTTTCATCACATACCAGTAATTTTACCACCATTCAAACACCCACAACTTGAGTTATACATCAGATATGAATTTTGAATAAAAGGATTAAAGCCACAGGATTTTTTATACTCCTAGATTGTTGTTTTCTTCTTTATAGTTTCTGTTGGAAAAAGTGGCCCACTTTATATCTTATGAGGGTGTCACTCACTAGGGGCGTCTGAAGAGGGTGAACTAAATTTATATTTATTCCAAACTTCACCAAAATCTGTACAAATATATTGTGTCTGTGATTGAGCCACAACTTTAAATACTTTCTTATATTGACATTTATATTAAATTCTGGTAATTTTCTATTAGCTTTTTTTTATCTTAACTAACTTATGTTTTATATGATTTGAAGTGCTGTTTAGTCTTCCCTAAATGTAAATATTAGCCTTACTTTTTCAGTGATGGCCTTCAAAGCTTCAAGCTCATTCAGGAATTGATAGTCTTCCTCAACTGATGGCTTCAAGTGTTGTAGGGACTGCTTCTTTACTTTAGGCACTACCATTTTTCCAAATATATCATCATAGGCTGTCCCCTGAAATATCAGATTTAAACAGTAAAACAAGCAGAAGGCAGGTCTATAATATTATAAACAAGTATTATTTTGAAAGATATCCAGCAGCAATGACGCTGCTTTTGCTGAGTTGTGTCGCACTCTACCGGTGTGATGGAAGACCAGCATTATAGTGGTGCTCACTACTATAGTATATGCTGAGTGCCGGCCAATTTTTATGTCATTGTTACTTGTATATAATATCATCCTTGTGTAATACATACTATTCTTGTTGTGGCATAAAATAACTTTTGATTTGATTTGATATCTGGAGTCTGGACTATCACTGCAGGACATTAGGCCTATACTCTGCCACATGAGATAAAATTGATAAAAACAGTTACAGTACAAACCTCATTTATATCTGATAGCATAATATTGGCAAGTTGGTAGCCACCATTGGGGAATCTCTGCATTATTCTGTGCCTTATTGAATCAAAAGTGCTTGACTCATATTCATCAATGATCAGCGGGAAGTTTTTTGATTTCAGACTAGCCTGTAGAGAAAAACACGAATTTATTTATGTAGATAAATCTTATCTTGGCAACTTAAAATTGAATTATTCTCCATGCAAGTTTATTTTTCAAAATTATGTTGTAATCAAGGTATGTACTAACAGCATTGCCAAGGCTTGGTACACCATCAATGTACACCTGTACCACTGCTTCTGGTGTATCGAAGGGGTCCGTAATAAGAAGACCATTCCATTCCGAATTCTAAAACAGGAAACTTGATTAAATTAATTTTAAGTGTGACAAAATATATGAGAACAGCCTGAGAAAGGCTTTCAAATAGAAGTTCAAACGTAGACACGTACCTCTTCTACAGACAGTCCTAGAGTTGCGGAATATATTTCTTTCAAAATGCTCTCAGGAGCTTTACTAGATCCTATGAAATTCAAGGAGTCCGGGCTGTGTAGTATGCTAAGCTCACCCGAAGCATTGAGGCCTAAAACAGGGAGCGCAAAGCAAAAGTTACAGAAGTCATACATAGCTCTAAAGGTTTTATAATGTTATAAATATCTTACCAAATATCGTAGAGGCAATAGAAATCCAAAAAAGAGCCGTAGACGTAGCCATTTTGATCGAAAATATTTTTCGTGACTATTTCAATCGGATAGTCGCCCGCCGCTGTCAGGTCAGTCATATGATTTCTGAGTTGCCAGAATGCAATTTTGTCATAGACTTTCAAACTCCTTGCTCTGTGGAACGCGCCGCCGCGCCCGCCGGCCGTCTCGCGGCGCGTCGCGTCGTCGCCGGTCGGCCACAAAATGTATTTGCATTGTTTTTACCTAAATTATTCATTGAATTTCTGTTAGACGTTTTCTGATGATATGCGTCCGTCCATAATCCCTTGGAAAAGAAATATCGAATTAATGACAGGACAGGATAGGGGTGTAGCGTTACCATTGTACACATAGCTAGCTACATGCATATTGTTTATGTTTTAAAGCTTATAAATACGTGACCGCGCGACAAATTTGATACTCTATCGTAAGACAGTCTATCGGAACACTCTTTCGTAACACTCTCGCCTAGTGCGGTCACGCTAACTAACTGTAATAATTTTATGTTTAATTAAAAGAACACATTCAAAAATAAATCTTATTATTTAGCAAACATCTTCCACACAAAATATACGGAGATCAAAAAGCTAAATTGGTGACCCCGACGTGAACATCTTTTCTGGTTTAAATTCACGTATTATGTGATAACCAGTAAAAGTGTACTAATTAAACGTGAAAGTGCAAGTGACTATTTTAAATTAAATTCAGTGGTTTGTGCCAAGTACCTAGTAGTTTTACAATGACTACCACCTCCGATCACACCGAGCTTAACTTGGAGCCTGGACCGGAGGGCGCGGCGTACGCAGCGCAGGCGCAGCCATCCACCGACAGCCTCATCACTGCTGTCACCATCAGCTCCAGGATATCCACCTTCTGGACCAACCAGCCGCGACTCTGGTTCCACCAATTCGATGCCATAGTCGCGCCACAGAAAGCAGGTGACTTGCACAAGTTTCAGTTAGTTATAGCTAAGCTGGGTAGGGACGAGTTAGCGCAAGTAAGCGACATTTTAGAGAACCCACCCTCAGAACATAAGTATGACTGTATAAAGGCCCGCCTCATATCAGCTTACGAAGAGTCGGAGACCAAGCAGCTCCAAAATCTGCTCACGGAAATCGAACTCGGCGACCAAAAACCGTCGCAACTACTGCGGCGGATGCGCGAGTTAGGTCGCAATAAAGTACCAGAATCTACTCTCAAAATATTATGGGTGAACAGACTACCACAAAGTGTCCGGCCCGTAATCACTGCATGCGACACGGTTGACCTTGAGCAGGCGGCCAATATTGCCGATAAAATTATAGAAACTATGAGACCTGCAGATGTGTTCCAACTCCAAACACCATCATCATCATCATCGACGTCTGTAACAGAGCAGCTAAAAAAATTAACGCTCGAATTAACCGCTTTGAAAAATAAATTCAACCAAATGGATAACGAGCGGCGAGAAGGCGGTCGATCAAAGGAGCGTAATACTCGTAGAAATAATACTCGTAGCACCAGCAGATCACATTCACGTGGTAGAGGTAATTTCATCAAATATCAGAATCAAACTGCTGTTCCTGGTGACAGCGACTTCAAATGCTACTACCATTTCATATATGAAGATAAAGCCACCAAATGTGGTCACGACCAATGTTGCAAGAAAAGGTCGTTAAACTAGAACAGGCTACTAATGCGGCGAGTTTAGTTGCCGATCACACATATTGCCTCAGTGTTACGGATTATAAGTACGGCTACCGTTTTTTAATTGATACCGGTGCCGACGTATCCGTACTTGCGTGCAAAAAACGCCCAAAACAACAACCAGACGACTATACACTATATGCTGCGAATGGAACGTCAATATCAACATATGGAGTGAAAGCATTAACTCTAGATCTTGGCCTTCGGCGCCCAATGCGTTGGACATTCATTCTAGCAGACGTACAACGGTCAATCATCGGAGCAGATTTCCTAGCCAAAAATCAACTATTAGTTGACCTACACGGCAGAAAACTAATAGATAAGCTGACCAACATTTCCAAGAATATACAAGCTATTTCGGATAATTTCCCTACCATAAAAGTCGTCAATACCACAGACAAATACCATACACTACTGTTGCGGTATCCCGATATAACTAAACTAGAATCATTCAAATCAATTCCCAAACACAATGTGCAACACTATATTTGCACAAAGGGCGCACCCGTATATGAGAAAGCGCGACCCTTAAATCCAGCCAAATATAAAGCAGTTAAGGAAGAATTTGAACGAATGATGGAGTTGGGTATATGTAGACCATCTACTAGCCCGTGGGCGAATGCACTACATGTCGTCAATAAAAAAAACGGAGAATTACGTCCGTGTGGCGATTATCGTCGATTAAATGCAATAACAGAACCCGATAGATATCCAATACCAAGATTAATGGATTTCACATACATTTTAAGGGATAAAACAATCATGTCTAAAATTGACATACGACGCGCATACCACCACATACCCATCGCACCGGAGGACATTCCTAAATCAGCAGTAATAACCCCCTTCGGATTATTTGAATTCTTAAAAATGAATTATGGTTTACGCAATGGGGCGCAAAGCTTTCAACGCTTGATAAACAACGTCATGAAAGACACAAGAAATACTTTCTGCTATTTAGACGATATATTAATCGCTTCCGAAAACGAGGAAACGCATTTAAAAGATCTTGATGAAATATTCAAACGATTAAATCAATTCGGCATAACAATAAACAGCGGAAAATGTGAGTTTGGCAAGAAGGAACTACTATTCCTCGGCTACCACGTCAGCTGCAATGGCATCAAACCGAACCAAGAAAAGGTAAATGCCATAACAGACTATTCGCAACCCGAAACTATTCAGGAACTAAGACGATTTCTTGGACTCATCAACTTTTACAGAAGCAGTATTCCTAAAGCAGCCGAAGTACAATCTGTGTTAGAAAAATACTTACACAATTCTAAGAAGAACGATAAAACTAAAATCGTGTGGACACCAGAAGCCACAGACGCATTCAACAAATGTAAACAATTAGTAAGCGAAGCGGTTCTACTAGCCCATCCAGATTCGTCAGCAAGTTTAGTGCTAATGACTGATGCTTCAGACAGCTGCATGGGAGCCGCACTACACCAATCAATCAACGGCGAATTTCAACCACTAGGTTTTTATTCAAAAAAACTCACTACAGCTCAAACTAAATACAGTACCTACGACAGAGAACTTTTAGCGATCTTCATGGGTATTAAGCATTTTCGTTATATCATGGAAGGACGAAATGTTACAGTAGTGACCGACCATAAACCTCTTACTTTCGCCCTAACAAAAAAAGAGTCGAAATCCGATTCACCAAGACGCTTACGTCAACTTGATTTTATCGCGCAATTTTGTAATGAAATAAAGTACATAAAAGGAGAAATGAATGCTGCCGCGGATTTCTTATCAAGAATAGAGGAAATCCATTTACCTGATATCTTCGATTATGAGCTACTGTACCAGAGCCAGATCGAAGATGCAGAGTTACAGGAGTTAAAAAATAAAAATAATTTACAATTTAAATCGATTATCATGCCATACTCGGAACGAGAACTAATATTTGAAATATCAACATCGCAAGCTCGTTTATACCTACCTACAACATTCCGAGAACAAGCTCTCTTATGTACTCATGGACTAAGTCACGCAGGAGTAGGGTTACCAGATGAAAAAATCAAAAGTCCGGAGAAAAGGCCTGATTTCCATGGAAAAGTCCTGAGATTTTCTACAGATGAGAATTTTCTCTCAAAAACGTATTATTATCGTTGTATAAATAAGGATTGATTTTAACTGCAGCTGCAATTGTTACCAAAAGAAGATTGTTTTTAGTTCGTTTTACTTCGATAAATAAGTATTGATTTTAACTGCAATTGTTACCAAAAGAAGATTATTTTTAGTAGTTTAATAAGAGAGATCTTTAAAATGTAACCTGTTTTTTATTAAAAATCCTGAGCTATCACTAGATTTGCTAAATCCGGCCGGAATCCTGAGAAGAGTCGAATAATCCTGAAATCTCAGGACAAATCCTGAGATATGGTAACCCTACGCAGGAGTAACTGCAACAAGACGCCTTATTACACAACGTTATTTTTGGCCCAGCATGAACCACGATGTCGCTAAATTTGTACAAAAATGCATAAAGTGTCAAAAATGTAAAGTTCAAAGACACACAATTACACCACTTGGAGAGTTTGAAAATTCAAATCGATTTACTCATGTTCATATTGATATTATCGGACCAATGATACCCTCAGAAGACTTCACATATTGCCTCACCATCATAGATCGTTTCACTAAATGGCCTGAAGTCATACCCATTAAGGATATCACAGCCGAAACAATAGCAAATAAATTTGTAGAGCATTGGATTTCAAGATTTGGCTGTCCAGTAAAAATAACAACTGATCAAGGTAGACAGTTCGAATCTCAACTTTTTACACAATTAACAAAAAGACTAGGCATAGAAAAAATCCACACTACAGCATATAACCCTAAAGCAAACGGACAAGTAGAGCGCATGCATCGCACACTTAAAGCATCCATTATGTCACGCTGCGACAACTCTAATCAATGGGTGAGAGAGCTACCTATGGTACTTTTAGGTCTTAGATCAACTATAAAAGAGGACATAGGATTTAGCCCAGCGCAAATGACCTTTGGAATGCCTATCCGTCTACCTGGAGATTTTTTCGTACCATCAGAAGCACATATTAATGATGCTGAGTATATACGTAATTTAATGGAAACATTGGCTACAATACAATCAAGTGCAAGAAAGCAATCGGATCATAGAAAAACTTTTATACATAAGGATCTCGCAACTACGGACTACGTCTTTGTTAGAAGAGAAGTGAAAAAATCACTAACTCCACCGTATGAGGGACCCTTTAAAGTAATAGAACGGAACCCTAAATTCTATACAGTTCAAATAGGTTCTCGAAAAGTCGTTATTTCGCTAGATAGGCTCAAACCAGCTTACGCTATTAACTACACACCTAGCAACGCGACCCCAGAAACAATAGTTTCTCAGAGTCCGACACTTGTTGAAACAACAATGCCACTAAGTAACCCAAATAAAACACTTCGGCAACCTGATGAAATGGGTCCGCCGAAATCTGATGTGACAACAACAGCTCCAGTCATAACGAGATCCGGTCGCACAGTTAAGAAGACTGTACGCTTTGATATTTGACTCTAGCTTATCAAGCGCTCACTATTACCAACAGCGAACAATATCGCGGTTATAAACAAAGATCATTCAGGACTACTCATTCACGCACTTGGGAACAAAGGGACTGGCCTATTTACAGCTACTCTACACTTCAACAGTAAACACCTTGTGCCAGCCGCGTAACGCACTCAGCAGGGGTGCCATGTAACCACTTGACATCGGCGGCGGTCCACAAAAAGTGTTCAAGTGTAGCATAAACAGTGATTAACAATAACAAAAGTGCAGTGCGCGTTTAAGTATCTTTGTTCTAAAAAGAGACCTTTTGATTTTCAGAACATTAGCCACAGTGTACGCTATAATTACCATGAACTCTATATCACTTTAAGTATTAATATTATTAGTAGGAATTTTTTTATGAGATATGTTTAAGTCGAACAATGTTTAACTATAATCAAGTTAGTTTGTATTTGTAACAAGTTTACAAACTTTAAATTTTTATTTTATATACCTACTTTTAAAATTATCTTATAATTTTTTTTTTTATGTGGGATGTAGATGTAGCGTTACCATTGTACACATAGCTAGCTACATGCATATTGTTTATGTTTTAAAGCTTATAAATACGTGACCGCGCGACAAATTTGATACTCTATCGTAAGACAGTCTATCGGAACACTCTTTCGTAACACTCTCGCCTAGTGCGGTCACGCTAACTAACTGTAATAATTTTATGTTTAATTAAAAGAACACATTCAAAAATAAATCTTATTATTTAGCAAACATCTTCCACACAAAATATACGGAGATCAAAAAGCTAAAGGGGCAAGAAGATGATGATGACGCATGTACAAAAATGGCGGTCGTCTATTGCTTCCAAGGCTACCGCCATACGCCAGCTCAAAGGTCTATTGTATTGTGCCATCGCCCTGGCCTCACACTCACACTTCAAAACTGTGAAGTAACTGCCTTTGAATTCATCCACCCGTGCGAACCAGGGGCGAGTCGCTAGTAAGTATAGGTACCGTCTGGTAACTCTATAGTATACTACTACTCTACTACTACTACTAGTATACTACTACTCTACTACTACTACTACTCTATAGTATATTATGTAGCGGCACATAACTTTAGCGGTTAGCGCTGACCGTTGCGCAGAAGTCAAAAATAAGGGACCTGAGGGGGGCTCGCGGTATGAAGGGCGGGCGTGCGTAGCGCTGATTGGCTCTTCAGCCGCACCAATAGGACACTCTGCACACATCTTGGCACACATCCACACAACCAGTGTGTGCGTCATGCGCACACTACGATACGACGCATGCGCAGCTATGCCCTTCCCCTCCACGTAGTCCACCTATGGCTCAGCGAAATTCAAATTCTGAAACTTAGAATCAATCTGCGTCACTAATTCGGCACTAAATATTGACATTGACATACCAGCCAGGCTTTAAATCGTTTGGCCACATAATCAAGAGGACAATGGTATGCTCTTTAGTTATGTTAGGTGCCGCTAGTTCTAACCACTTGAGCGTCCCACTGCTGGACCTGGGAAATGACTAAAGCGTTACGCACGCGTCCGAAACGTCAGAAAACGTCGCTTCCGGAAGCTTGCGCATGCCCGAATTAATGCCAAAGAAACTAAAAAGTCTTTTTCCCAACAAAAAACTACTTTGTTTACCTTATTTCAGTCACTTCCTATTAGAAAAGAGTATGGGTATCATGTAGAACATTTTTTTCCGACAAGAAATCATTTAACAGCGGCGGGTAGCATTTTAAAACGATTTTTTTCGCTACCTTGCAATTTTTGAGATTTTGTCGGCTATTCTTATTGTTACGAAAAACTTTTTAGATCACCATCAAGCCTGATTTCCAAGGAAAAAATACATGCATCACAATCCCAAAACAACCCTCAATTAATTTATTATAAACAAAAACAAAACAAAGAAAATTCACGAAATTGCGCTTGCGCAGCCATTTTTCGCACGGAAAATTTTCACTTTTTTACAAATTTAATCATTCTAAAATATTTTTTCACTGGCAACACGTCGTTTTATGGCTGCAGTCCATGGAGGCAGGTGTCAGGCCAGTTAATGTACAACCAGAAACTCGAACTTTTTGGGTACTACAGTACCACGGACGCTTGGCGGCCGTGCAAATCGTGGCACTATAGTGACACGATTTTTCTCGGACGCGTGACGGGAAACAAGTTCGTGGCACTAAAGTTCCACGTAACGCGGAGCACTGGCAAGCGGAAGGCAGAAGCAAGCACTACATCCGCTTCTTGAAATTTAGCAGTTCGAGATGTCAGTTTCGACAGTTGAATTAAAGAATGCACACAACACATGTCTCTGTTTACACACAAGTAACATTGAGCATAGAAATCTGCTTCTTTTTTTCGTGAAAATTGGATCAGCCGAAAGTTATCCCATCCGGTTGTCGGTTGTCGTTTTCTTCTGTAACAAAATCGTGATGATTCATGAATACTCCAACAGGCCAAAACTTAGCTGAAATCAATGATGTCTACTCCGCACAAACAACGAATTTTCGACTGTTATTGTCGTAGTCGTAGAGCACAATAATAATTAATTTTAGGCCCTAGAATCCTGCTAGATAAACGTCATGTCCCATAGGAAATTTTGTGCCGATCGTTTTATTAACGATCTATTCCCGAGAGAAATAGATATTGAAGTGTGTTTAAAAACTCTTAAAATTTTCCAAAAAATAGAAGGTGATGTAAACTGTGTTGTATGGGATGCTTCCCTAGTTCTTGCCAAATATTTAGAAACTATGAGCAGTAAAAAATCTGAATTTCTAAGCGGGTTAAAAGTATTAGAATTAGGTTCTGGGCTCGGAGTTGTTGGTCTCACCGCTGCAATTCTTGGGTATGTTTTAAATGTATAGTTAGAACAATATTTTACATCCTGTAAGAAATTAAACCACCATATCTATTTCTACAGAGCTCAAGTTACTTTGACGGATTTACCTGACTCCCTATCCTTACTTCGTATGAATATAAATGAAAATAAAAAAAAAATTTCAAGTATGGGAGGATATGCCATAGCCGAATCATTTGTTTGGGGTGACAAAAACTCGGAACTTGTCAAAGAAGAATTTGACATTGTGGTTCTTGCAGACTGCATTTACTATGAAGAAGTAAGTTGCAAAAAAATAACAAAAATTTTAAATACCCTTCTCTGGTGTAAGTACTACCTAGCTACATCTAAATATGTAAAACTTTTATGTTACTGACTGACTGACAATCAACATACAGCCTGAATGATTAGTGGTAAGAGTATGAAATTTGGAGAGGAGATTCCTGGTGTAGAATGAAGCCTTGAAGGATTCCACTAGTTTTTAATAATCCTCTTTTTGATAGGATAGTGACAGGTGTATAGGCAAATAAAAGGCCTAGATCTTGAAGTTATAGCGGTACCCTGGTTCCAGTCAACTTATTCTTAAATTAACCTATTTTTCATATTTTTTCAGGCTATTGACCCCTTGGTGGTAACCTTATTACAGTTAACAAATACCTCTACAAAGAATCCAACTATATACCTAACTCAAGAAATTAGAAATTCAGATACACAAAAGGGCCTCTGGGATATATTTCACAACAAGCTTTCAGATCATTTCCGACTTGAGAAAATTCCTGAAGAACAACAGCATTCCAACTTCAGAAGTCCTGATATTATTTTAATGAAGATCACCAAGAAGGATTATTAAAAATTTATGATAAAATCGAAACATAGGTTTGAACAAAAAAGAAAAGATTTGTTTCCGTAACCACTTGCTCTAATTACCAATTACCATTACCACAGCACAGGTCAATTTCGAGTGAGCGGCTGGGAAGTGGAACCGATTAATGTACACCGAGTTAAAACGTATCCACTTTTTTCCATTGTGAAATTGTAAAAGCCCATGTACACTGTCGCAGATAAATATTTCGATTACTTATTACTTTTTTCATCTAGCCATGGATAAATTGTCATAGACGGGACAGCCCTTTGATGGTATTGAATAAAAAGCAGCCAAGTGCGAGTCGGACTCGCCCATGAAGGGTTCCGTAGCATCAAGTAACATAATATACAGAAAATAAACAGGAAACAGGTTCTTGTAGTTCGTCGAAAGGTAAATTGCGGTTTACGATTTATGACGTATAAAAAAAAAACTACTGGCTAGATCTCGTTCAAACCAAATATCGTTGAAAGTTTGCATAGTAATGTACAACATATATTTTTTTTAGTTTTATCATTCCCTTATTTTAGAAGTTAGAGGGGGGGGGACCAACTTTTTTCAACTTTGGAAGTGTCTCTCGCGCAAACTATTCAGTTTAGAAAAAAACAATATTAGAAACCTCAACATCATTTTTAAAGACCTATTCATAGATACCCCACACGTATGGGTTTGACGAAAAAAAATTTTTTGAGTTGCAGTTTGAAGTATGGGGACCCCCAAAATTTATAGTTTTTTTTCTATTTTTGTGTAAAAATCTTAATGCGGTTTACAGAATACATCTACTCGCCAAGTTTCATCAGTGTAGCTCTTATGGTTTCGGAGAAAAATGGCTGTGACACGGTTGGACAGACAGACAGACAGACAGACAGACAGACAGACATGACGAATCTATAAGGGTTCCGTTTTTGCCATTTGGCTACGGAACCCTAAAAATCATTTTTTGGCACTGCGGCACGCTCGCTCTGCTCGCTCGCCTTGTGTAATTTTTATGTTCTGACATAACCTAACCCATCCAAGTCGGATCCGCCCTATAAAGTATCAAGGGCAAGGTATCAGTATCCAACAAAAATCGGTTGTCTGTAAAGTCGGTTTACTGACGATAGTTGAACGTGATAACGTCATAAGAAAATACTCGCGGACTCGCGGACTCACGGACTCGGACTCGGACTCGAACTCTCGGACCCCCTCCGGACCCTCATTTACCCTTACCCATTACCCGACCCGGGCTCGGGCTCAGGTAAATGGAACGACGAAACGACGTAACGACGCATGAGTCATGTTTTTTCGTGCGTGCAGCCGGCTCCATCGATTTATAAGACGTTATCACGTCAAAAAAGCAAAATACATGTTTGAATTGTTCCAGTGTGCATATAGCTTAACTGGCATCGTAAAAACGGGATGTACAATAACGTGATGTACATTAACGCCTCACGACCGCAATAATTATTTATACCAGTGCTGCCAGGGGCCGGTAGTCAATTATAACATGAGACAGCTCAAAAAGTAACATTTTTACGAGAAAAGTAACATAGGTTCCATAAATTATGTAGAAAACGATACACTATTTTATTACACAAAAACAAAAACCTTGGAGGCATTCCGTTTCTCGCTATATTTTTTTTTGCTGGGAAATATTTTGAAATTTTATTTATATTGAGTCTTTCATAATGGATGTAACATGCGAGGGTCAAAAGTTTCGGGGCAGTGGCTCAACTGATCTGTCCAACTAGTTGGACTACGGGCCTTTACTAGGGGCTTGCTGCAAGCCCCTAGTAAAGGCCCGTAGTCCGCCGTAGTCCAACAACTGCAAAGATAGTTGCAAGCCGCTTGCAACTATCTTTGCAGTTGGACCACGGCACCATAGTAGAGTTCCCAGGTCCAATTAAAACAATTGGACAGATCAGTTGGACCACTGCCCCGAAACGAAAGTAACAACGCTCACACGTCATGAAAAACCAAGTTGCATTGCAGCCATAGATCTAATCAAACTAGCAGAGACTTTTTTTCATAATAATATCTTTTATAAGTATTTTGGATATAATTAGCGGCACATAACTTTAGCGCTAAGTGATACGCGGAGGGGATAGCTGCGCTTGGGTCGTAGTGTGCGCATGTCGCGCACTGGATGTGAAGATGTGTGCAGAGTGTCTTATTGGTTCAGAGAGCGGAGTGCGACCGGAGAGCCAATTAGCGCTACGCACTCCCGCACTTCATACCGCTAGCACCCCTCAGGTACCTTATTTTTGACTTCTGCGCAATAACGGTCAGCGCTAAAGTTATGTGCCGCCACATATTATACTTACCCAAGCCTCATTGACTTCTTTTTATTTTTATGAGCCTTCTTATTTGGGTCACATAATATGTATATCTGGTTCCTCTCAGCTTGTTGGTTGTACTGGCCTCTTAGCTTAATAATTATTGATAGTAGCTCTGCTTTCTGCGCCGGTTCAAGCCCCACCGTAAACAAATATTTGAATGGTGATCGCAGATGTTTGTTCTCTGTCTGGGTGTTTATTGTATTCTAAAGTTGGGAACATATTAGCGGACGCGGCTGACGGATGCGGCTTACAGCCGCGACTCATAGTGTGCTCAGTCGAACGGGACCTGGCTTGCCAGATTTCTGTCGGAGGTCCGAACGCTCAAGGTTACGTCCGCGTCTTACATCCGATAGTTTGCACAATTCAATGTATATTCATTAGCTAGATATCTATCATTTGCGGCTGTAATAACCTACTTATTTACGTAAAAAGTATCTAAGTATTATATCAGTCTGGTTCCCATGGTACAAGCTCTATTTAATTTGGGGCTAGATAGTGTTGTGTGGTCCACAAAATTTATTGTTATTATTGTTATTGTAAAGTTTCAAGAAACAAAAGAATTTGCTCCTGTGACCACACTCATAGCGGGGATTATACAGGGTTATTCATAATTAGCTGCAAATACTCAGGAATTAGGTTCAACAAATAAAATAAAAAATATTAATGAAATGATTTTTTTTAAGTTTTGTTATGAAAATCCCGAGAAAATCGACAAAGAATATCCTTTGGAATCATTGGTGCCTGACCTATTTTGACCTTTGATCCGCGCCCGCGCGCCGTGAGCGACACTCTGCGTTCAGTCACCGCCTGGGTGGGTCATCGTCTTGTTCTCCATGGCAATCATTATGCAATAGCCGTAAAAAAATTAATAAAAATAAAATTTTAATACAAAAACTAAAATCAAAATTAAAAAAAAATAATTACATATATATTTTTTATTTTATTTGTTGAACCTAATTCCTGAGTATTTGCAGCTAATTATGAATAACCCTGTATGTAGGTATTTTAAAGATATTCTCTCTAACGTTGACGACTTCTCCACGGCATGTCTCGCCGCGAACTGAACTAAAGTGAGCCGAGTAGTATAATAAGAGTTGAGACCTTTTCGTTTTCGAACTTTGGGACACTTCGAGCTCATTCACTCGGGCGCAAATACCCACAGAAAAGCTAAAACACTTTTGCTTACGCAGAATACCGACACGGAATGGAAGTTGTCCGAAGCGAGACGAGGTTACACAAAGTGAAGTGAAGCATAAGCTTTTGGTCTCGCGATCGTAACGCACAACGCTGCGGTACGGCTTGACGCAGCGTCAGAGCGGGGGCACACGATGCGTTGCGGCGGCGGTGCGGCGCCGGAGGAGTGTCGCTGCGTCGTCTTACATAGAAATATCTGTGGCATGTCACACGATGCGCTCCGGCGCCGCACCGGACTTGCAACCACCAAAGACGAGGCGGGGAGGGGTGAATGCTTTGCGACGTCGGAGCGGCACCGCTCAGTTGTTTCCAACAATAGACGTCTTTTACGATCCATTTTCATTAACAGACTGTCCAACGGTGCTACGGCGCCGCTGCGACATAACAACGTTACGGCGCCGCACCGCTCGTGTGCCCACTGACACGGTGAAATCTTTGCGGTGCGGCGCCGCAACGCATCGTGTGCCCCCGCTCTCACACGATTGCACTTCGCCGCTGACGCAAACTGCGACGGAACAAGAGACCATTCTAGACGTTTTTCATAAGATTATGTGTCCGCCGCCGCATGCTGCATACCGCAGCGTTGTGCGTTACGATCGCGAGACCAAAGCTTAAGCTTACATTTTTGCTTCCCCGGCAACGGCACGGTATCGGTGCCGGGCCGGATAATGGAAAAACGCCCATTCGCTTAATTTCGGTCAACTTCGCAAGTAGTCTATCTAATAAAGTCGCGGTTTTAAAAATTGCGAATAGGTAAGAAGAATAATAAGAAGAATAATATATGAAAACTTTAGCTCAGAAAGTTAAACTGAAAACTTATAAAAAGTTGTGAAAAACATTTCTTGACATTACGGGATATATTATGCTAATGTACACACTGTTATTACGATGCCAGTTAAGTCACATGCACACTGGAGCAATTCAAACATGATCATTTACTTTTTTGTTCTGGCTCTGGATACTTATACCTTGTCCTTGATACTTTATAGGGCGGATCCAACTTGGAAAGGTTAAGTTATGTTAGAACATAAAAATTACGCACAAGGCGAGCGAGCAGAGCGAGCGTGCCGCAGTAGCGGCCGCCGGCCGCAGTGCCAGAGAATGTTTTTTTCCCAATAACCTCAAAGGGGCTGCCTGTTTAGTACAATTATTCATCGCTAGATAAAAATAATAATAATCAAAATATTAATCTGCGACAGTGTACATAGGCCTTTACAATTTTCCAGTGGAAAAAAAGTGGCATCGTTTTATCAGTGCGTACATTAACTGGCCGTACGCCGTACATTGCCGTACATTAACCGGACGGACTCGACGTCGATCGTCGATTTTAATGATGTGTTGTATTTCATTTTTATTTTTGCAATTTGTCAAATAAATTGAATTTGCTTCTTGATTTCTGCCCGTTGTTACTGCAGCTTGTTTCAATACCATTAGTAAGCAATTGGTTATAAAACTACAATAGTTACATTGATAGCGAAAGGTACTACAGCTTTCTGTTTTTATTTTACCTTCCTCTTGTTAACTTGCTCGGCTACAGCTCAAATGTTTACATAGCCAGCTAGCCAGCCAGCCGTTGACATTGTCTTTGCATCGAACTGTTACGTTACCACCAGGGAAGCGTACCAGATATCAAGTAAAACGAAAGAAGGGGGTTAGAATCAGTCTATAATCAGTCCATCCAGTCTAGCACCAAGTACTTTGTTCGAAACTAGCTAGCAATTAACACATTTGTGGTAAAATACCCTGCGCAGGGTGCAACCATCTGCTATCTTACCGCGTACCGCTATGGGAAAATCGAAAGTACCTATATTTTTTATTTATCTATAATTTTTATGGACTCTCTCTTTAGGACTCCTTGCTACGTAATGGGTTTCTGAAGTCTATGATAAGTTTATATTTATTTGTTACGCTTTTAGAGTTCACAAACATTATTCATTGACTGGTGTAGGTATTTGTGTAGTTACTTACCTACTTTCTTACTGCTGTGGCGCAACAACCCAAAGTGGATCTTGGCCTCCGACACCAGAGTCCGCCAGGCTTCTCTGTCCATACAGGCTTCCGCGTAGTTGTTGGCTCTGAGTTCTTGCAGGTCCTTTATGACTTTGTCACCCCACCGGTACCTGGGACGACCAACAGGCCTACGTCCATTCGGCCTGTCATGTCAACAAATAGGGACTGTAAAAGATTAACCTCCTCTTTCTTATGCGAGACACATACAGTTAGTGGCTTGCCGATTCTCTTGTGCTCACTCTCATCACTTTCATGGCAACAGTCATCCATCTGCTGATTTGCCTTTAATTTTTTTTTCAGGGTACATAATAAATAAATAATAGTATTATCATACTAATTATGAGAATGGATAACGGATATATTCTACAGTGCACATAATTGTTGCTGCATGCCTTTTTCTATGTAAATCATTTGGGACAAATGAATGCTGATTTGGAATTTGTTGGTAAATATAAATTGGTGTTATATTGTTAACTATCTAAGTATGTATTTACAAAAAAAAATGTATACAAGTAGTATATCAGCTATCTGGTTCCCACAGTACAAGCTCTGCTTAGTTTGGGGCCAGATAGTGTTGTGTGGATTGTCTAAAATATTTATTTGTTATCGGAATTGACATTCAAATAAATCTAAATTAAAAGTGTATTTATTCAGTAGAATCGCAACAATCACTTTGAAATGTTTAAGACTATGCACCTACGTGCCAGTTCAATGCGATTTCGCGCATTTCTTGTTTGATCTTTAGAGTGGTAATCAAGGAAAAAATTGCAAAAGCATAGTAAATTCCACAACTGTAGATTATGTTTGAGTTATTTGTGTTTCTACATCACATCCTAGTCTCAAGTATAAATTTATTTTTTGTCTCAAGTATTATTTAACCAATGGACTGGTATTGAAGTGTTTAATATCACAGAGTCGGAGGCAATTTTTTATAATTTATTTATTATTATTAGAAAGCAGCTGCTGTTTCAGTGCAATTTAATTATATTGATAATAATTACAGATAGGATCCAAGAAAGTGGCTATAGGAGCAGAACAACAGAAGCTTCCAACAATGAACCCTTATAGGAAAGAAAAAATATACAAACAACAGTTTAATAACAACCAGTTTGCGAATCAACATTCTGATGGTCTGGTGAACAATGTTCCTGTATGGGACAATCCTCTGAACCTACCTCCGCAGGGGAACCAGCAACAGTACCAATTTATACCCATCGTTGTTCCTGAAGCTTTCCAAAGATTAATACAACTGCCTAATAACACACCAGTGCATAATTCCAGTTTGCAAATACCTTGTACCCCACAACAAAATAAGACACCAAGATGGAAGTCTCGAAATTCAAAGCGCTGGTATAATAATCGAAGCAGTGACAATGAACTTACGCCTAATATAACTAAACCTGACTTGCGTGAAAAGTTAGTCCGGAGAAAAAGTATCTCCGAAAGTAAGTTTTTATTTATTTGTATAAAGTAAAAACCTTAACCCTCCTATTTATGATCAGTGTGGAATCAATGATGATGATAATTAGTATTTTAATTTTCTTCAGGTTTCAATGGAAATGAGGAAGACAGAACCAAAAAATGGAAAGAAAATGACCAGGTAAGTTTTTGAAAAAATCAATTTTTTGTAGGTACTTGAAATTGGCCACCCTTTGGCCACAATCACATCTAATCGTAAGCAACATCATAATTAAGGCACTTTCTCGCATCACTAGTTATTAAAATTGGTTAAAGCAAGTCTTATTTCTTTTCTTTTGTAGAAAGAAAAAGTTTGGGAAGAAACATCAGTGCAGATGAGCCTAAGACCACTTAAATTATTGACCTATGCAGGCTGTACTTCAGATCAATGGCACATAGTAGTCGATGCAGACGTTATCCTCAAGAATTACAACTACTTAAACAATATGGCTGCTGCAGGTTAGTATACTCGTAGTTTATTAATCTCTTGGTAGTAGCAAACATGCCCTGCAGATGTCTAGATTATCCTGTATCCGCCATTTGCGCCGTCGTGGGAATCGAAACCACAATCAGGTGAGATGGTGAATAAAAGTATTGAATTGTGTGTAAATAATTTTTTAATACTTACCAAACTTTTGGTTTTCGTTTTTTATAAATTTGTCCACTTACCTTGTGTGTACGTAGCTCAGCTTACAAATTAGACACCTTAGTGGATGTATCCGTCATTGACGATTCGTCCAGAATTTTTTAGGAGAATAACGTACGAGTACCGACGATTTTTCTCGTAAATATTAGTAAAACCGGATGACCCTAAGCCCTCAGCAACTAAACACAAATATTTTGTCTCAGATCCCAATTGTCACTTGCTGGTGCCTTTCCATGTGATGTCGGAACTTCAGGTACACGTTTCTGAAAGCAGCAATGTGCAGGCCCGAAGGGTGTTGCGATTCCTCACCCAGCAAATTGAATCTGGGCTGGCGATATTAGGTAAGTTTTTAATTATATTTTCGCCAAGTCAATGGCAGAAAAGCTGTCTAGTATTGCTATATGTTTGATAAAAATAATGGAAATGAGAGCAACGAGGGTACTTGCGCAAACGGCGTAAGGCCTGTTAGTTTTACTCATGCACTAATATTTACATGGATTTATACAATGAGATTTAGAAATAATAATGCTATGTACAAAAATCTGGTCTCCAATCATGCTGCACAATTTTGTATACAATATGTTCTGATTCTTGTGAAATCTCACCTTTCATATTTTACTTACAGGGGAAGAAGTAGACGGAGAAAGCGCTTGCCACATGACACTTAATACATGTCTTATGCTAGCTTCGCAATACACCCATGTCGTCCTCATTACCAATAATACAGAATTGTTTCATTATAAAACGAACATCGAAAACTTATATGCATTCACCATGCAGCAAATAAAAGCAATTTTGGAGAACAAACCAAAGAGAATAAAATTGTTTAGAGGAAATTCGCCCACACTTGCCCTCAAAATTGTAGTGCCAAATACTGCAATGGAAACAAATATAGCCAGCCGAGATGATATATTTTCAACACCTTCTCCAAGATTGGACTCAACTAGATCAGTTGAACCTGCAAACTATACTCGCGATGTCGCTAACACGCTTTTGCAAACAACGTGTGTTTCAACTGAGCTTGCTAATAATTATCAAGATACTATTTCCGAGACAACTTCCCAAAGATTCTTTGATTCTGCTGAAAATGCATCTTTTTCTGAAAATACAAGAATTTTTGATGAAACTGAACTTGATAGTGATGCTCGAGAAATGTCTGGAATGTCTTCTCGAAGAATAGTTGATGCAACAGGATACGCTTATGATACTGAAAATGACGTGTCTGGAATGAATTCGGACACTGAAGATATTTCTCGTAAAATGGTTGAAGCAACAAAAAAAGATGATGATTCTGAAGTTGTGTCTGGATTGATTTCGCAAAGAATGGTTGAAGCAACAGAAAATGCTAATGAGACTGAAGATATGTCTGAAATTATTTCTCGAAGAATGGTTGAATCAACAGAATATTCTAATGATGCTCGTGATGTGTCTGAAATAACTTTTCACACACACACAGCAACTGAATATACTAGTGATACTGAAGCTATGTCTGCCAGTATCACTGAAGATATGTCTGACAGTGACTCTAAAGATATGTCTGACAGTGACACTGAAAATATGTCTGACAGTAACACTGAAGATATTTCTCGAAGAATGGTTGAAGCAACAGAAAATACAAATGATTCTGAAGATATGTCTGGAATGATTTCTCGAAAAATTATTGAAGAAACTGAATATGCTAGTAATACTGAAGATATGTCTGGATTATTTTCTCAAAAAATCAATGATGCAACTGAATGTCCTCATAATATATCTGGAAAGACCTCTCAAAAAAGCACTGATGCTGAACGTGCTCATGACGCTAGATATATCTCTGCAACAAATTCTCGAAAATCCTCTTTTTCCACTGAAGTTGATATTGATGCTAAAGATATCTCTGGTACGACTTCTCGAAGAAACAATAATGCTACTAAAAACGCAGACGCTAGAAAAATCTCTGAAGCTAATTCTCGAGAATCCTCTATTTCCACTAAACTTGCTATGGATGCTAAAGATATCTCTGGTACGACTTCTCGAAGAAATGTTGAAGCTACTGAACTTGCTAAAGGCGCTAGAGATACTTGTGAAACAAATTCTCGAAATACCTCTATTTCTACTAAAGTTGTTATGGGTGCTAAAGATATCGCTGGTACGACTTCTCGAAAAAATGTTGATGCTACTGAACGTGCTAAAAACGTTAGAGAAATCTTTGAAACGAATTCTCGAAAAGCCTCTATTTCCACTAAAGTAGCTATGGATGCTAAAGATATCTCTGGTAAGACTTCTCGAAGAAACATTAAAGCTACTGAATGTACTGAAAATGCTAGAGAAATCTCTGAAACAAATTCTCGAAAATCCTTTGTTTCCACTGAAGTTGCTACGAATGCTAAAGATATCTCTGGTATGACTTCTCGAAAAAATGTTGATGCTACTGAACGTGCTAAAAACGTTAGAGAAATCTTTGAAACAAATTCTCGAAAAGCCTCTATTTCCACTAAAGTGGCTATGGATGCTAAAGATATCTCTGGTAAGACTTCTCGAAGAAACATTAAAGCTACTGAATGTACTGAAAATGCACTAGAAATCTCTGAAACAAATTCTCGAAAATCTTTTGTTTCCACTGAAGTTGCTACGAATGCTAAAGATATCTCTGGTATGACTTCTCGAATAAATGTTGATGCTACTGAACGTCCTAAAGACGTTAGAAATATCTGTGAAATAAATCCCCCAAAAGCCTCTATTTCCACTAAAGTTGCTATTGATTTTAAAGATATCTCTGGTACGATTTCTCGAAGAAATATTAAAGCTACTAAACGTGTTAAAAACGCTATCTCTGAAACAGATTCACTAAAATCCTCTATTTCCACTGAAGTTGCTATGGATGCTAAAGATATATCTGCTACGCCTTCTCGAAGAAATATTAAAGCTACTGAGCGTGCTAAAGGCGCTAATGATATCTCTGAAATAAATTCTCGAAAATCGTCTGTTTCTACTAAAGGTGCTAAAGATTACTCTGGTACGACTTCTCGAAGAAACGTTGATGCTACTGAACGTGCTAAAAACGCTAAAGATATCTGTGAAACAAATTCTCGAGAAGCCTCTATTTTCACTAAAGTTGCTATTGATGCTAAAGATATCTCTGGTAAAACTTCTCGAATCATTGAAGCTACTGAACGTGCTAAAATCGCTAGAGATATCTCTGATATACATTCTCGAAAATCCGATGTTTCTACTAAAGTTGCAACTGGTGCTAAAGATATCTGTGCTAAAACTTCTCGAAAAAACATTGAAGCTACTGAACGTGTTAAAATCGCTAGAGATATCTCTGAAACAAATTCTCGACAAGCCTCTATTTCCACTAAAGTTGATATAGATGCTAAAGATATCTCTGGTACGACTTCTCGAAGAAACGTTGATGCTCCTGAACTTGCTAACGACACTAGAGATATCTCTGAAATAAATTTGCAAAAATGCTCTATTTCCACTAAAGTGGCTATGGACGCTAAAAATATCTCTGGTACGACTCCTCGAAGAAACGTTGATGCTCCTGAACGTGCTAAAAAAGCTAGAGATATCTCTGAAATACATTCTCGAAAATCCTCTGTTTCTACTAAAGTTGATATAGATGCTAAAGATATCTCTGGTACGACTTCTCGAAGAAACGTTGATGCTCCTGAACTTGCTAAAGACGCTAGAGATATCTCTGAAATAAATTTGCAAAAATGCTCTTCTTCCACTAAAGTGGCTATGGACGCTAAAGATATCTCTGGTACGACTCATCGAAGAAACGTTGATGCTCCTGAACGTGCTAAAAACGCTAGAGATATCTCTGAAATACATTCTCGAAAATCCTCTGTTTCTACTAAAGTTGATATAGATGCTAAAGATATCTCTGGTACGACTTCTCGAAGAAACGTTGTTGCTCCTGAACGTGCTAAAGACGCTAGAGATATCTCTGAAATACATTCTCGAAAATCCTCTGTTTCTACTAAAGTTGCTACTGGTGCTAAAGATATCTGTGGTATAACTACTCAAAGAAACGTTGAAGCTACTGAACGTTCTAATGACGCTAGTGTCACCCTTGAAAAAACCTCTCGAATAATCCATCACTCACCTGAACTACACAATGATGCCAGTACAAAAATATCTAAACATAATTTGAACCAAAATCTTTCAATAATACCAGCCAAAGAATTAGCCGGCACTAATGTTTCTACGAAAAGTCAATTCAAAGTACAGCCTGGCGAACTCTTCAATCCGGATTGGTGCCGAAGTCCTTCTAAATCTGTTCCAAAGCGTGGTACACAACTTGCTGATGCTGATTTCCAAAGTCCAGCTAAAATGTCTGATCATAGCTCTCCCCAATCTTCATCGTCATCGGCAAGCGACCACGTAAGCTTGGACTCAGTATGTATCAGACAAATTATATCGATGAAGAATCTCACCGGTACAAAAGACAAAGAACTAGTGCGAAAGCGACCCGCGAAAAGGATCTCACCCAGCAAAATTACAAACGTTTTGACACAGGCCACACACAAACCATCCGTGTCCAGATCAGCGAGTCACAGTAACAACAGTGATCCGATTGGGGTTGAAAGAAATTTAGGTGAGAATATGATTGTTGAGAAAACATCATCAAGTGATAGACCAAAGAACCATAATCAAGATTTAAAAAAAAAAATACCCCCTGAAAAGGTAATATTTGAAGTCGCCGGTCAAAGCATGGAAAATGTTTTAAGGACGAGGTTCGATGAATGGATGTTTCGTTTCATGGAAATAATGGAAGAGGTTATAAAAGTTAAAAGTCAAGAAAGAAAGAAAGCGCCAACACTTATACCTGAAGCTTTAGCATCTATTATGCAAAAATACAACATGCACCACCTCGACTTTACCGCCGCGGCCAAAAATCATACAAACACTATTTTTAAAATGGGCGATGTGAGAGGTAAGATTTTATCTTAAGCTATTCGATGTATTTTATACATTAACCAATTCGAATCTACATTATGTAAGCAATAAAGTAAGTAGGTAGGTAGGTAGGTAGGTACAAAAACAGCAATAATATTATCATTCTAAAGTTATGCTCGGCGAACCAATTGAAACAGGTATAGTAGAGTTTGTATTTGCCTATTTGATGTTTTGATGTTTTCTGTGGATACTCCTGCTAGTACCAGTCTCATAAGAGTCTGGGAATCACAGGAGTATCCGTTATGCATGTGACGTGGTACGAGCCGGTATGACCGAGCTTTGCTCGGTATTGTTTTCGGTATTTTATTTACTAATTTTCATGAAAATCTCCGGAACTTTTGTCTCAAGCGTTTACGTAAAAGCTCAGTAGATGGCGTTCTCCGTGACACTAACTCGCAAAGAATTTAATACTCTATAAGAGAGCTAACTCGTGTTTTTTTTTTTTTTATGCAACTAGCTAATGGAACAAGCATATGGCCCACCTGATGTTAAGTGGTAACCATCGCCTATAACAAAGCAATGCCTCGCAGGTCACGCACGTCAGGAACGCGCCCTACGATGCACTGCCTTGCGTCCATCAACTGGAGGCATACAGATATTCAGCCTCACGTGCCAGTAATTTCACCGGCACCCACACCCTTCAAACTGAAACACAGCAATGCTGCTTCACGGCAGAAATAGGCATTGTGGTAGTACTTCCCCGGACGAGCCCATCACAAAGAGCTCTACTACTACTAAAATACTTTTTTGATTTTGACTACTCAGCAATAGATGGCGCTAAAATTTTTAATTATTTAAATAACTTCTCTCCTACGTCTTTTTTGAAAATGAATCCTAGCTAGATCGATTTATCGCCCCCGAAACCCTCTGTATACTTAATTTCATGAAAATCGTTGGCGTTGAGAAAATCTTGTAGTTGAAACTACAACTACAAGATTTTCTCGTTTAAAGGTATAAGATATTAGTATAGATTAACTTGCTTTATGATGATGTAGACATAGACATAGACATTTATTTATTTACTACATAAGCACACAAAAACCAGTAAAATACAAGGACACTAACAGAAGAAAGATACAAACAATACATTGATACTGGAGAAGTGCGTCGTGTTTCTGTGTGCTACAGCAGCAAAAGGGCCTTGACTCAGGATAATGCCTAGCTTCTGTAAGGAAGGTATGCGCTGGTATTCTGTCAAAACCACAAACATTAAATAAATAAATATTTTTGTAAGTAGATATTATATGTATATGTGAGTGTTTGTGTAGGTATTCATGAAGACACCGGCCTCTTGAGAGTCCGGGCAACAGGAACTACCTATGAGTATGTATTTGTATGTAGTGCTGTGACAGTAAAATAAAAAAAATGGTAATTAAAAAGTGTATTATGAACAATAATAAGTGTGTGTGTGTGTGTAAAGTGTTATTATGAAAGCGAAGTAAGTTTGTAAAGGAGTGTATTGTGCTAAGTGTTCATGAGGACACCGGCCTCATAAGAGTCGGGCAACATAAACTACTTAGGCGTATGGGTGTGGGTGCGTGTATGTGATGGCGTGTAGGTGTTCCTGAGGACACCGGTCTCATAAGAGTCCGGGCAACAGGAACTACCCAGATGCATGTGTGTGTGCATAATAATATATAAACATAAGTACTAGGAATAAGGTAACATAGTGACTAACAAGTGAACGGTGCAGTAACGGTGCGGTGATGTCATTACTTTTGGTTTCAGGAAAATCGACTTATGACATGGAGCCGTCTGAATTCATGGATATGTACAGTAACGGCGTGTATTTGGTTGACACATTCCAGGTAAAACTATTCTTCTCTTATTTTTTGCACTTGTCAAGAGAATTTAACAAAAAGATGGTTTTTATTTAAGGCAAACCCTACGGGGAATATTTTCACTGTTTTTTTTTTTCTATCAAAATAAACTAATCTTGCGTTAATTTTTAGCCTATTTTACTAATATGTCGTATCTCAAAAGCGGTAACTCTGAAATCCCTTTTTAATCGAACTCAAAAACTAAAGGTTTTCAATTCAGTTGTAGATTTTTTTTGTATGTTATCACATAACGTTATACAATACATAACGTATTGTATGTTATCAAATAACCATTTAAAAAGCGATTTATATAAATAATTTTATTTGAAAGGTTTCACATACCGTGATTTTATGTATGTACAGTCGCGGTATGAAAATGTTCGTCACCTAAGAGTCGGTTTTCGCTTGCACCAGTGCCTTGATCATGAACACATTTTGACATAATTTGTGATTTGTGACGTTAACTTATCGGCGTATTCTGTCTATTCAGTTTCAAAAGTTAGTATGTGATCGTGATACGTTGAACAAATCAAGTTGAAAATCGACGAACAATTTCATTCCGCCACTGTTCATATGAAATTAAACGTACGTACGTAAATTCATATCAGTGTTTTGCTGAAGCATCGAATAGTTTTTAATAAATAATGACTTTTTCTAGGATACGTGTGCTGCATGCATGAACGGTAGCAAAAAAGAAAAAACAAGTGGATCAACGGAGGGCAATTCAGATGCTTGCACCTGTTATTATGTAAAAACCGCTTCTGAATCACTGAAAAAGCTATTGTACGATATCCAAAACGATAAAGAAGAGACGTTTCTTGATAATCCGCACCGTAAATCTACGGATAACCTAAGTGAGTCGTTTGATGATAATACTTACCATAGTTCTACTAAAATGGCATTTTAGAGGGCTGTCTTGTGTCAGTCTAAATAATACTTACCATAGTTCTACTAGAACGACATTTTAGAAGACTGTCTTGTGTCCATTCTAAATAATACTTACCATAGTTCTATTAGAACGACATTTTAGAGGACTGTCTTGTGTCCAGTCTAAATAAAACTTACCATTGTTCTACTAGAACGACATTTTAGAGGGCTGTCTTGCGTCCAGTCTAAATAATACTTACCATAGTTCTACTAGAGCGATATTTTAGAGGACGGTCTTGTGTCCAGTCTAAATAAAACTTACCATAGTTCTACTAGAAAGACATTTTATAGGACTGTCTTGTGTCCAGTCTAAATAATACTTACCCATAGTTCTACTAGAACGACATTTTAGAGGACTGTCTTGTGTCCAGTCGAGGGTGCCTCTTTTCGATTTTTTTTTATATATTATGCTAGGTGCACCCCGTGGTGTTACCCGCGGATCGATTGAGTAGTCAGGGCGTGAAAGCGGTACAAATAAACAGGATCTGTAGATTTTTTAGCTTTAAGACGTTTCAAAGTGATTCTGGCAATTCAACTGAATAAATACACTTTTGATTTGATTTGATTTACGCGATAAAAATAAATTAATCAAGAGAACTGTGAATAAATCTATGCTTGAGAGTGCTTGAGGCTCGAGTCACACTCAAGCACTGTTTCTCAATACGGCCTTTCCCACGCGCGATACGCATAATGCGTTATACCCCGCATTTCATGCATGCATAAGTTTTAATGGCCTCACTTATAAGCGTTACTTCTTTTTCTTCTTAATGAATGGCATCTGTCCATTTCGGATCAATTTTGCCAGTGTCGAGTAGTTTAATGAGTATATTGATGATAAATTACATAGATAAAATACTTTTTCGTCAAGTCGTCAGTCACAAGTCGGCCCTACCCTAATTGGCTATGGAAAAAAGATGGCCGTTTTTTCCAAAACCATCTGAAACAATTTCGATCAAATCAGAATATCACATAACACTTTAATTCCAACTGCTAACACTTTGAGCTAAGACCTCAAGTAATGTTGGTTAAAATACCACCGAAATTGCACAACAGAACACAAAATAACACCAGAAAAACAATTAAAATCAAAAAGCTATGTGACTTCCCAAAATGACAGAAAACGAATCCTAAGCGTTACTTACGTGCTTAAAGTTATCCCTGGTACTGTCATTACTAGGTTAAAAGAGATGGCAGTTACACACCGATTATCTTATGAAGAGAGTTGCAAGTGAGTGGGTATTTGATTTTCAGATTCAGACAGTGATCAACATTATTATGAATTCGAAACATATGAAAATTATAATATGGAAGTTTCTGAAGTTAAAAGTACAGATTCTTCTAATGAACCGGAAACAACGCAATCTGATGAGAATAATGCCTCGTGCAGCCCATATAACCTACGGCCTAAAAGACGGAAATCTCAGAACGCGACCAACTCATATAACATACGACCTCAAAGACGGAAAAGTATAACCAACCCAAATCCAAGGCGAAAATGCATGCAAAAGGTAAGCATTCTTGCAACTATAATCTTGATAATGTCGTCGCCGATTTTTGATTGGAGTAGTATGTCGTCCTCTATGTAGGTGGTAAAGAGATGATGTGCGGGTATGTAATATGTAATAAGCAATAATATAAGTTGAAAAACTTGAGAAACCGACTTCATGACCAGGCTGAACCGATTTTGATGGAATATCTGTGGGTCTAATCTGGATGACTCCAAATAAAAAAAGTTTATTTCAAATCGGCACTTCTTCTCGTGTCACTCTCGTGATTATTTCGAACCAAGTATGGTGAAAGGATTTTAAGTGCGCCTCAAAGAGGCTCCTTTCGTGCACTTGACACATATTTTTTGAACTTTTTAGGTTCTACGATATGCCGGTTTCCTCACGATGTTTTCCTTCACTGTTTGAGAGCATTGGCATAGCGTACATAAATTTTTGGGCAGAAAACTCATTGGTACACGACTGGATTTGAACCCACGACCTTAGAATCGGAAGGCGGGCCGCTACAACTTGGCCGCCAGCACTCTGTTTATTCTTTATTCAGTAGAATTACAAGAATCACTTTAAAACGTCTTAAAGCTAGGTGCATCGTAGGACACGTTCCTGACGTGCGTGACCTACGAGGCAATGCTGAGGCATATGCTTTTTCTATCAGCTAGTTGAGTTATGCTATAACAATCATTAAAAAAATAACCGAATTGAGAACCTCCTCCTTTTTTATTTGAAGTCGGTTAAAAATTGAGGAAATTTGCTGCGGTGCAATTAACCAGCCAATTTTGATACATAACTGAAATTGTGAAGTTTGTGACAGCGCCAATTTTGATAATATTTGTCAGCAACATTCGGTAGGGTAATTTGTAAAAATGAATTTAGTTTCTGTTGTTAACAAGAGTTTTTGCTCGCGAAGTCTATCCATATGATAAAATAGATACTACCTATGACAAGAAAGTACACACAGAAAAAAATGGGTCAACAAAGTCACAATAAATGCATTGTCAGAAATTTCCTGTCGGAGCAACTAAATACTCTGTTACTTTAGCAGAAAGAGCTTTGTTGGGTTCAGCAACTTTTTTATTGTCCGCTGATTTTCCTTCGTTTAATGTGCAAGGAACAATTTAGCTTTGTCCTTACATCAAAGTTAATAAAAAAATTGATTATACAACAATAAAACGTTGTAGGTGTGTCAATGTGAACATTGTTAATAAATCTAACAAAGTAATTATAGTCGTAGCATTTAACTACCATTTGACATGCAATAGATACGTTGCTGTAGTGAAAATGGAACGTTGCTAGCGTGTCATTTTTAAAAAACGTAGCAAAGTAACTATAGTACTGGCATTTGGGTACTTTTTGTCATACAATAAGTATGTTGCTGAGGTGAAAATGGAACTGGCATGTATGTCAAATTTTTTAATAAATCTAACAAAAGACCTCTATAGTCGGAGCATGTGACTACTCAAACTCATACTCATATTCTTAATTGCAATTATTATGTTACATGGTGAAGTTTTAAAGTTAAAAATGGTGAATACATAAGCCCTTAAGTTTAGGGCATAGCAATATTTGGAGTAGAAGTGGGCCAGTGTTATACAACAAATATATTACTGTGATGACAATGAATCGTTGCAAATGTGTAAATGTAAACATTGTAAATCAATTTAGCAAAATAACTAAAGCGTAAAGTTCAACTACGTTTTGTCATGCAATAAGTAAGTCGTTGTGGTGACAATAGAACGTTGCTAGTGTATCAATGTGAACATTGTAAAACAACCTAGCAAAATAACTATAGTCGTAGTATTTAACTACCTTTTGTCATACAATAAATATGTCGCTGAGGTGACAATGGAACGTTGCAAGTGTGTCAATGTGAACATTGTTAGTAAAGTAAACTAACAAAAAAGCTGCTTACTAAATTTAAAACTAGATGGCGTGACTAAAATTGTAACGATCCTAGAACGCGCTGACGAAAACGCCCGGCGTTGCCTTATATAGTAGAAGTGGTTTTATGAAATTGTATTCAACGGATTAATGAATCCGTTGAAGATTTGAGATGACTGGAGTTGATCCAATGAATGCATCGGATCAACTTCGGTCTTATCAAATCTCCTTTTTTTACCCCTCACACTTGGGGTCTTTCGTACCTACTAGTTGTACATTTTTATTCCTTCGTTTTCGAAATTAGTTCCGCTGACAAAAGATACATTGTTGTAGTATCAAAACACGCCTTATTGATAAAATAGAAACATTGTTGCAATGACAATTAATTCTTGACAATAGAAACATTGTTGCAATGACAATTTACTTCTTGTCAATAGAAATATTGTTGTACTGACAACTTGATCCATGACAATAAAAACATTGACGCACGGACTATACACCATGGTGGGCTCTCCCCTGTTAAAGTTTTATTGTTGGAACCAACAATATTTTTTTCTGAGTGTATGAAACAGTGCCCGCACCGGGTTTTATATTAAATACCGTGTAGATAGATAGATAGATAACTCTTTATTGTTCACCACACAGAAACATAATACAGGATTCATGAAGATTTTAGGCAAAACAATGGGCGACCTTATCGCTTTGAGTGCAATATTTGATAGCTTTACGTGACTTGATAATTTTCAGACTGAAGAAGATGCGTCACTGAAAGGAGAGAACACTGGACAAGGCATTGAAGTAACGTATTTCAATAGTCTACATCTGCGAAGGAAATCCCAAGATAGTGGCTCGAAAAATGATGAGACACCGATGGCTGTAGAAGAAAAAGCGAGCGATGCATCTGATCAAGCACAAACAACGGAAGATTCAGTCAGATTCAGTCATCAGGCAGACTTAAATCTTCACAATATCAAAATTCATTTTAATAAAGGCGAAAAGTCATCAAGGAATGTTGTACGCCATTTCACAGTTAATCCAGATTTTGAAAAAAAAATAAAGGAGAGAAAGAATGAGAACGAATATGAAGATAATGGTGATAATCTAAAACAATGCGAAACTGAAAATAACATTAACGTACACAGCGAATCAAGCAATGAGTCGCGTTTCCTCGGAATACTTGTGATTAAATTAAAAAGATTTTTTAAAAAAATATCGACATTGTGGTAAGTAATTTTTATTTTCGTTATTTGCTTTCGATTGTAGCTTTGATCACTCGAGCAAAAATTTTATTTTGTTTTAAAACTAGCTTATAGAAGAAGCATATGGCCCACCTGATGTTAAGTGGTAACCATCGCCTATAATAAAGCATTGCCTCGTAGGTAACGCACGTCAGGAACGTGCCCTACGATGCACTCCCCTGCGTCAATCTATTTGAGGCATACAGATGTTCAGCCTCACGTGCCAGTAATTTCACCGGCACCCACACCCTTCAAAGTCTTCAAACCGAAGCACAGCAATGCTGCTTCACGGCACAAATAGGCATGGAATAAATTCGTTGTAGGTTGTTTAAAAACAAACACCAACAAAAAAATATAGAAATCTTTTGAATGTCGACTGAATTTCTTCAGCCGAAATGAAACTTCAAGCCTCATAGATTCTGATATTCGCGGACAGATGAACGTAGTAAAAGTACGGCAGGACTGTATGAAAAATGAACGTATGTTTGTATGTACTATTTATGTTTTCAGTAAAGAGTACACATTATCTGAAGAGAAATCCGACGAAAGATTTGAGTTACACCGCGAGTTAGAGCAATGGTTGGAACACATCGTCGTCATACAAAGCGCATTCGATAGGTAAGGCATAGCCAAATAGAATTATGATGAGCATGCTAAGCCTTTAAAAACGTGGCCAAAATGCCTTCCTGACGACATCTTATATTTATAAAAGAAAGTCGTGTTAGTTACACTATTTATAACTCAAAAACGGCTAAACCGATTTGTCTGAAAATTGGTTGGGAGGTAGCTTAGAACCAGGAGAAGGACATAGGATACTTTTTATCCCGAAAAAGTAACGGGACCGGGAATGGGGCGAGCGAAGCCGCGGGCGGTCTCTAGTTATTGATATTTTTGACAGTTGCTTTTACGTGAAAGAGTAGCAAACATCCATCTATCCATCCATACTTACAAACTTTCGCGTTTATTAGTAGGATGTCTATATTGCTTTGAGAGGATTAGTAATAAACGTGTAAAAAAAAACGATTTTATCTTTTCAGAGCCATCAAACAAGAACATATGAACAAAAATCAAAAGATGTTGTTGAAAAGTATAGCAAACGTTAATTATGTGCCTGATGACAAGCTTTTCATTGAGGACAGGTAACAACTATTTTATACTTACAGTCAAGAAGACCGTATTCGAAAGACTAAATTGCAGGAAATTGCATCAAAACCCCGACAAGGGCTAAGCTCATAGAGGACTTGTCCCGATTTTGTATAGATGTTGTTTTTTATATACGACGACCTCTGACCAAAACCAAACTATGCTGTACTTTAAATGTCAAAAATATGGAACCTTAAACCGCCGATGGACCTCCGCTTTTTTTAAATTAATCATTTCAACTTGAATATTTATTTTAATGATGGGCATCTCCAAAAATCTTGGCCAAAACTGCATGACTGTTGTTGCATACTGTTAGAATGCACCGCATGTCTTATGTTGTGTCAGAAGTCACATAAGACATGCGGTGAAATTTTTTGGTTATTGATATATTTTTATTTTCTAGGGAAAAAATATACGTGTTGAAGGACACAGCGGATGAATTTCACAATTTAATCAAAAGATTGCTTAACTTCGGTCAAGGAACTTCCTAAAGGGGAACGAGTATTAATCCGAATTTAACAAGGACAAACAACGGAATAATTCTACATTTGGATACGAAGGCTACCAAACAATTGTGTATAAAATGCTAGACAGATCATCACGAAAAAAGAATATGGATGGGGTGTGCAATGTGCATGCAAAATCTGTAGCTATTTTAATTCCAGCAACACGGTTAGATTCAGTGATCGTCGAGTGATCGCTGAATCGGCGTTCCATTTTCAAATTTTTCAAACAAAAATTGACAACTCACATCGATTTACGCGATCGCTTGAGTGATTTGTGTTTTCAGAATCGACACCCTGCACCTCTGTCAAGCGTTGTTTTTACGTGATGATACTTAGGGGTACGTAACTACGTGACTTATTTTTTTAGAGTTTTCGACCCCTCCCTCCTATCGGACACCACTCGTAGTATATGCTAAGACCCCCCTCCTCCCCTTTTAGTTTTTAACCGACTTCCAATCAAAAAGGAGGAGGTTCTCAATTCGGTTGTTTTTTTTTTTTTAATGTTTGTTGCCTCATAACTTTGTGAGCCGATTTGAAAAATTATTTTTTTATCTGAAAGGTACTGCTTCCAGATTGGTCCCATTTTAATTTTATTAAAATCGGTGTTGCCATTTTTTTTTAAATATTTTTTTTATGTTTGTAACTGCATGCCTCCGTCACTTATGAACCGATTTAGAAAATTATTTTTTATTTGGAAGGTTATTCTTACGTCTAGATTGTCGCAAACAAATTTCATTAAAATCGGTTTAGCCGTTTGGCAATGAAGTCGGTTTCTCAAGTTTTTTAAACTTATAATTATCACGTAGCAATTCATAATTTGAAAAAAAAGGCTTATTCCCGTCTTTATTGCATAAGACTGCATGCATAATTAAATTAATTAAATTGAATTAAAGTGAATTATATATTTTTAAAAAGGACTAAATTAAAAATGCTATCCAAAGATGCTGTTCCACGCGGGCAAAGTCGCGGGCACAAAAAAATACAGGCGGGTTGAAAAATACGAGATTTCTGTCAGTAAAATCGACAGTACACTACTCGACAAAGTCTAGGGAACAAGCAATAATACCTCCAACTTTTTTGTGAAAACTCATAAAAAAAAGTACTTACTGGTTACTAAAATTTATAAATTAGGGCTGAAAGAGGAATAAACCATGTGTTCGTAATTAAAAAAAAAAGTGCCAAATCTTTTCAAAATAACAAGGAAAAACCGCACTTAGTCGCAGAGTAAGGGGTTTGCTTATAGTAAGGTTTTATGCCCTGGGAGGGCCAACGAATTATTAAAAAGCTGCAAATAATGTTTTTTCATTTAATTTCTACGCAAGCGTCATAGGTATGTTTTTGTAATTTAAAGAACTTTTTTTTGGTTTAGTTTTTTTTATTAAACCTTATTTTTTTACATGAATCTTATCTTATACCTTTAAACGAGAAAATCTTGTATATATATATTTAGGATCTCGGAAACTGTGCCAACGATTTTGACGAAATTTAGTATACAGGGGTTTTCGGGGGCGGTAAATTGATCTAGCTGGGATTCATTTTAAGAAAATGATTATTTCACCTCGAGTTCAATATAAACATAAACTGAATATGTGACTGCTCCTGCCATCTATTGACGATTGTGAGCAACTAACTGCAAGCATGTCCAGCAGATGGCGTTGTTCAGTAAGAATAAACCAGTAAAGATGATAATATGACTCTTATGATTTCTTAAAAATACAAATTAACGAAAAAAATTCCGAGCGAAGCTCGGTTACCAACTGCTTGTTTATTTAATTGCATAACTGAAATCAAGAATACATTTCGCTTCTTTTGATGTATAACATCTGAGACAAAAACAAGTTAAATTAAAAATATACCCTAAAGTATCCTTCTTCCCTAGACTTTGTTGTGTGTACACATTTTAAAGACTCGCCCCCCCCCCCCCCCCCATACACGGGTCACGTAGTATGTTCCCTAATTATGTAACTAGGTTCGTTCGACGATCTCGATCAGTGCGATGAGTCTTAATGCATGTTCGCTGTAAACTTTAGTCGTATTTCTTAAACTTTAATATTTATTTAAGTGAACAAATACATACCAAATGCATGCATTGTATATAAAACTGATTTCATTATTGTATACGTCCTATTTTGTAATAGTTATTGGTAAGATATTTTATAACTTACAGCAGAAGTCGATGGAAACAAAAATCTATAAATCTAATTATTTATTTATCAAAAAAACTTGAACTTTGACCCACTGCACTCGACTGAATGCTGAGTGGTTAATTATAATTAAAGGAATGAACTGACCCTGCATAGATTTTTTACACCTTTCAATGTAGTATAACTAGCGGCACATAACTCTAGCGGTGAGCGATACGCGCTGCGCATGCGTCGTAGTGTGCTATGTCGCGCACACTGGATGAGTGGATGTGTGCAGAGTGTCCTATTGGTACAGAGCGGAGTGCGACCGGAGAGCTAATAAGCGCTACGCACGCCCGCCCTTCATACCGCGAGCCCCCCTCAGGTACCTTATTTTTGACTTCTGCGCAATAACGGTCAGCGCTAGAGTTATGTGCCGCTACCTATACTTGAGTTGAGCCTCAAGTACTCTCAAGCAGAGATTTTTTGTCAGTTCTCCATTATAAAATGTAATAAATCTATGCTTGATGCTTGACTCAAGCATTGTTTCAAAATACGGGCCTAAGAGTTTTGTAGGAAGACGCGGGATCTAGTAGTGTATAATGATCGAAGGGTAGCCGTAGAACGATACTCTGTTGTAGCTGCATTTAGCGTACCCACCTAGTCTTGTAAGAAACCTGGGACGTGTATGATATTTTGGAAAATACATATGACTTTAATAAAAATAAATTTGTTTTTATTACAAACTAAGCGGCCGCCCAGTTTCCGTTTATTTTTCGGGATAAAAAGTATCCTATGCTCGTCTCCTGGTTCTTAGCTACCTCCCCACCAATCTTCAGCCAAATCGGTTCAACATTTCTAGTTATAAATGATAGTTTTAAATGATGTCTTCACTCAACTCAACTAACACGACTTTCTTTTATATACAAGGTGCAGTTTTGAACCTGCAAAACATTTCAGGAGGTTGTTAGGAGACTCGTAAATAATCATATAACAATACGATACCAAGTCAATAATCAATAATACTTTTTCTTTTCGATTTTTCAATTTTATTGATTTTCAGAATAACCCTCTTCAAAAAAACAGAATCACCCATTGCGATGTATCGCGTGTCATGTCACTGTGTGCGTGAATGCGATGACCAGTGACGTCAGCCTGTACGAGTCTCCGTCCACATTTCTAAGAAACGAACGCGGCACATACGTTAAACTAAAATGAAGGTCGTTGCTATGGTTACGGGGAACCCCGCGATTCTCGTCATACCGCATTTCGATTTAGACTCGAAAATCTGTTACTGCGCATCGAAGGTTCAACCAACGTGCCGCGACCTGTACAAGTTGTTGTAGCTAAAGCAACTTATAGCAAATAATTTTACCTTAGATGTAGTTCGAATTTTTAACTGTATGCAGCTCACTGCATGGAGTGCCAGTGAATCACGCAGGGCGACTGCGTATCAGACCTCAACAAACCAGTTACTTGATAACACGATACCCATTTGTTATTTGCTAATTGTCTGACTTTCTGGCTTTTGACTACCCGGAACCAACGACCGTACGGCAAAGCTGTAAGGTCGTTGACCCGTACCGACCCGTGTGGTACCTAACGACTGTCCGAGAGCTACAAATCAGTTCGAACCAAAGGCTTTATCTAAGTGCTTACCGAAACACGGGATTTCAATGATGACGTTGCCGATTGGGGAATAACTCTGCGAACATTTCGATGGCTCGAGATACATTGTCTCCACTGATGGCATACCTACAAGCGGACCATCTCCACCAACTCTACATTGGAGTCATCTTTACAATTAGGTAGTAGGTACCTATCCCGACCGTTAATCGAAGGCGCACTTGAGGGGCGGAATTTGCAAGCGTATGCACATACCGGCGTCATCAAATACACTAATAAATTGAGCCGATCGATGCGTTTGCGATGGCCGCGGGGGCGTGGCGGGGTGGCGGGGGGGAGGGAGCGGCCGGTGGTTGGTGCTTTGGTTTGGATTTATCAAAGAAATGTCGGTTGCGTTTGTTTGTGTGTGTGAAAGCGCAGTTTAAGGACACGTACAGATTGGTCGCGTTTTAAAAAGGGGAGTTCACACTTACCGATTTACGTTAATAAGAATAAAATGAAAAAAAAATACCTGCCCATTTTATTGTTGATTCGGGTCGAGAATCACTAACATAATTACCTCCTAAAATGTTTTGCAGATCCAAAACTGCACCTTGTATATACAGGGCGTCCCACGGCTATGCCACAGGAGGGAAAGTACCTTTAATATTGTAGATGGAATATTTAGACATTATTTGAATTAAAAAAAACTATTAAAACTTCTTTCCCTCCATGTGGGACACCCTGTATATAGATAGACGTACTCTGTAAAAGGTAACTATTACCTATACTTACACATTTCACACGTATAAAATAATCTGTATGAAAATTGGCACCTTTGAATTTGTGCCCCTTGCATTTCTTTGGTCCTTAGGGTTGGTCTGTTGTCATTTAGTTATTTTTAGCCTGCATCGTCTCTGCAGGGCAAAGGCCTCCCTAACCGCCTTCCACTCTTCCCGGTCTTGTGCTGTGGATGCTCAGCTTTCCATAGACGTGCCAAGAATGTACCGCCATCAGGTGGTCAGTTGACAACTAAAAAATTGGAATACCTACAGTTCATAATCAAAGGGAACGTGCTCCTCTTACCTACAAGATGTTTTGGAAAATACAATTTTTTATTTCAACTTTTTTATTACAAAATGTTATTTGTAGTATAATCACAATAACCTATCAATACACACGCATAAAATAATCTCTATGATAATTGGCACCTTTGAATTTGTGCCCCTTGCACGCCTTTGGTCCATTGGGTATCGAGTAAAGACAAAAATATGAATATGAAAATATGACAAAAATGTGAAATTAAATGGCAGTCAGTAGTTCCTTATTAATAAACAAGCGGAATATATATTTTTTCGGTTACTCCGCACTTAAAATTGAGTCATTTCATGTTATTACTTCCAATACTTACCTATATTATAGCTTGAGTAAGTACGAAGACTCTTATAATTGACTCAAAGTTTGAAGAAATGTCTTACCTATCTGATAAAAAATAAAAAATATTCATCGTGCGTGACTAGAGCTAAATAATAAGTTAAAGCTATTTAGTTAAATCCTCTTCCTTCCATCATGCACGTCGCGCAGTATCTTGGGAATTGTATGACTGACAGCAAGAAGTCCGTGAGTCCCTGAAAAAAAAAAACATACCTGAGAGGGGTCGTCACACATAAGACCTTTTTTCCTTCCAAAGTTTTAGGCCCGTATTCCGAAACAGCGCTTGAGTCTGAGTCGAGCCTCAAGCATAGATTTTATGACAGTTCTCCATTGAAAAGTGTCAAAAATCTGTTCTTGAGGCTCGACTCAGACTTAAGCACTGTTTCGGAATACGGGCCTTAGTCAGCGCGTGTGCTAGCGGGGGCCCTTGGGCCCACAAAGATACAAATCAGCCACATTAGTTAGATTATAGCTAGATAGTGTTACGAGCGGGGGGTCTATTGAACAATGAAAGTCGATTTTTACACAACGAACACTTTTATTATCACTTAAAGCCAACACTTTATTAAAACACACTAAAACACAGCACACAATAAAACACAATACAAGACAAGACACTAATTCACTCTTCGCACTCGAAACGTTCACTTCTATAGCTTAATAAAAACTGTCCCACGATCCGAGCGATTCTCTATTTATAGCTCGTCTCATTATTCGAGCATGTTCGTCGAACCCTCTAGAAACACCCGGAACTTGATTCTCAATTGTTTACGTAATGTAGTTGCGCCATTTGTCAATAGATGGCGCTCTCTGCCACCCAACTCGTGAGTAGTTCCTCCTCTCGGTAACAGATGGCGCTAGGCGTTAGGCTACTGCGCAACACTATCCCCTCCTAAAGCATGCTCGTCCCGAGCATCATTGGACCCATAATATCGCGCCAATCGATCAACATGAACAATTTTAGGTTTGCCTCGCAAACCCTTCTTGATTCGGTACGTGACATCGTTCATCCTGGTTACCACACGGTATGGTCCATCCCATTTTGCTTGTAATTTAGGAGACTTCCCCTTACTGCGGACTGGATTGTGCAGCCACACCAATGAACCCTCATCAAATCCCTGATTGTTCAAGTTTCGGTCATAGCGGGTTTTCATTCTTTCAGACATTTGCTGGCTGGATTGTCTGACATTTTCATATATCGTCGGCTTATTGCAAGAAGTCATTAGTCGCAAGAAGTCACTAACTGCGTTAGATACACCATTGAGTTCGTCTCGATGAGCTCTACATTTTGGTAAAACTCACTAATTTGTAGCTCTTCAAACTTAGAAGTTATGGCTTGGTAATAAAGTCAATAACTGCATTTTTGGTATATCTGGTTTCATAAAATTCATTAACTTACATTAATAAATTTTAACAAAAGAAAGAAAACACAATTGCCATTTTTATTTTCATACGTAACTCATTTATGTGACTTAACAACATTTAGAAAATGCCTTTAGGTTCACAAGCGTTTGAAGAAGTTTTGCTTTAATTCATTATTTGCACTTAGCTAGTTTTGTCGTATCATATTTTTTGGAAAAAAAATATTAACGGTTCATAATGACTTCTATCAAAACGAGTAACGTCTACACTGAGTTTTTATTTTTTGTAGAATTCATTATTTACACTTAATAACTTTTGTCGAAACATAACTAATGGTAAAAGAATACTATTCGCATTAAATGACTTCTTTCAGAACAAGTAACGTTTAGAGGTACTATCACTATTGGATTGGTAAAATTAATTATAGGTCGTTGACAAGTTTTTGCTAAATTATTATGTTAAACTTAATACAAGACTAATATCGCTTGAATGATGTATTGTTTTATTAGTGACTTTTGTTATTGTAAAATTAAACAGGTAATGTTTGCAAAAGTCATTACCTTACATTAAATGTATACATTTACGTGTTGCTATGCTACATAAGAGACCGCGTGCCGCGTGACCGGAGTCATGGAAGCGGGGTAGAGAGGTATTTTGTTCGGGGCCGCCCCCCGCGTCTCTGCCGCGCGCCGGTAAGTTGGGTAAGTTGGGCTCTGGTGTTTTGCCCTTAAATGGCTAATGTATCCTATTTTGGCGCCGAATGTTCTGGCGCAAGTAGGGCAGGTTAGGATGCCATTGCTGTATTTGTAGTAGATGTTGGCAGGCGGTCGACTCATGAGTTGGTCACGTTTGTCATCTAGTTATCGCCGCCTTTCATCTTCAAACGTATTAACTTTTCCCTGAACGATACGTCTCCATTCAGGTCGCTTTTCAGCAAGGGATTCCCACGAGGAAGGCTCAATGCCACACCTTTTCATGTGTCTTTTTTGTACATCTTTGAACCGAAGGAACTGGCCACCGCGTTTTCGCTTACCATGTTCTAGTTCAGAATAGAAGATGCGCTTCGCCTTCCTCTCATCAGACATCCGAGACAGATGCCCGCACCAACGCAGCTGACGCCGCATCAGATATGCTTCTATCCCGCTGACATTAGCTCGTCGCAGTACATCGGTGCTGCGAATCCGATCTGACCATTTGATATTCATAATGTCGCGCAGGCATTTCAGATGGAATCTGTCTAGCGTGCGTATGTGTCTGCGGTACAGGCACCATGTCTCTGACGAGTACAGTATATTAGGCAAAACGATAGCCATGTATACTTGGATCTTGGTACTCAGTTTAATGTCGTGGGAGCTTAACACCCTAGCCCGGAGTTTGCCAAAAGCAGCCATAGCACAGCCAAGTCTGCTGTTGATCTCCGAATCAAGGTCACTTTTGGGTGTTATGCAGCTACCCAAGTATCGAAATTTATCAACCTGCTTCAAAGCTGTTCCACCAAGCTGCAGATGTAGAGGAGCTTGATCTACAGCATCCATGGTCATTACCTCAGTCTTTTTAATACTTATTTTGAGGCCAAATCTACAGCAGGCAGCGTTGAAACTGGTTAACAGGTCTTGAACTCCCTCTTGAGATTTCACAACGAAGCATAAGTCATCATCGTCATCGTCAGCATACATAAGCTCGGTAGTTAGGTCGTATGTTACCTTGGTGCACGCTTTTAACCTGGTGGGTTTGAAGATACCACTATCTGTGCGAAATCGAATGCGGATGCCTTCAATGTTTGCGTTCAAAGTCTCCCTCACGACAACAGAGAAATATAGAGCAAACAGTGTGGGTGCTAGAACACAGCCCTGCTTTACGCCGCATGTAACGGGGAAGTGCTCTGATCGTTCACCATTAATAGTTACACAGCAAGTCATATTGTCATGGAGAAGCCTTATTAAGCGTATAAATTTGTCGGTACATCCGAGTTTGGATAAAACTGTCCATAACGCTTCGCGAGGTACACTGTCGAAAGCTTTCTCTAAGTCAATAAGGCAGAGAAATAGAGGTTGACTTTGTTCTCTGCTCTTTTCTTGCAGTTGCCTCAGAGAAAAAATCGCTTCGCAGGTACCACGGTTTGGACGGAAACCAAACTGGGTCCCAGGCAGGATATTCTCTGACAACTCTATCAGGCGGTTGAGGAGTACCCTAGCAAAAGCTTTTCCTGGAGTAAACAGGAGCTAAATGCCCCTGTATGAATTACAGTCAGAGCGGTCGCCTTTGTTTTTAAATAGAGAGCAAACGAGTGAAACCCCAAAATCACAAGGAACCTCCTCGATCTCCCACACTCGTTGAAAAAACTGCCAAATCTTCTGATGCAGCTCTCCTCCTCCATATTTTAGCAACTCCCCTGGTATATTGTCAATGCCAACCGCCTTCTGATTTTTTTGGGCCTTGAGAGCATTGACTACTTCCTGGAGAGTTGGAGGGAAATCCAGTTCTTCAGATTGTGGGAGGCGTGGAAGCGATCTTATGTATTCTAGATCAGCAGAACGATCTACGTTTAGTAGATTATTGTAATGTTCTGCCCAACGACTAAGAACTTGTTGATCAGAAGAGTATCATTTGTTGATTTTAGAGGCACGTTTACTCGACTGGAACATCCCACTAACTTCCTTATCTCACCGAAAAAGTCATGAAGCTGATTCGTATTCGCCAGCCATTGAATGTAGCGAACCTTGTTTTGCCACCAATCATCTTTCGCTGTGCGAGTAAGTTTCCGTAGTTGGGATGTACTTTCTTTGACCTTATCCAAGACAGTCGTCTGATCTTTCGTTCGAAGGAGTTGGCGATGTCTTGCTAATGCATCTGTCAAACACTGATCATTTTCTTCGAACCAGTCTTCGCTAACTCGAGGTTTTAGACCTAAGGTTTCAGTGACTGCATAAAAAACACTCGAAGACAAATACCGCCAGGTTTCATGAACATGTTCTTCTAAAGGTTTGACATTTGCAGTATGGGTATTAATAGCGTTTCTGTATGTTGCAAGTGTTTCAGCAGACTCAAGTTCTTTCAGATGAAAGCAACTGGGCTTAGCCCTGCAAGATCTACGGCGTGGGCTTAGACGTAGGTGCATTTTCGTGATAACTAGTCGGTGGTCTGACCAGCAGATTGCACCATGCATGACTCTTGTGAGTGTGACCTCTGAAATATCTTGTTGCCTGACAATAGCATAGTCAATCAGGTGCCAATGTTTAGATCTTGGGTGCATCCAGGTGGTTTTATATTTCGTGGGAATCCTGAACATGGTATTAGTTATTGCCAGATGAAATTGGGAGCAGAGACTTAGCAATAGTTGCCCATTACTGTTCATGCTACCAATACCATGACGCCCAAGGACTTGCGGCCACGCCTCATAATCTCGGCCTACTCGAGCGTTAAAATCGCCGAGAAGCAACACCTTTTCGCAGGGTCGGATTTTAGTTAGGGTATTTGTCAATTCCTCGTAAAATTTGTCCTTGACCTCATCACTTTTATCGAGCGTCGGAGAATAAGCGCTGATAACATTTAGGTACTTATCATTTTCCAGATGAAGGCGAAGCACCTAGACCTGGCACCTAGACTCACCTAGCTTTAAGACGTTTCAAAGTGATTCTTGCATCGTACTGAATAAAAAACTATTGACTTTGACTTTGACTTTGAAGGGACATGATAAGTAGGTTTTTAGGCAAAGCTCAAAGTCTATCTTTTCTAACCTATTTATGTGTTTATAACTTTGTTGGTTATCAGTATTATTTGCTAAAAGCTTAGAACGTGTTTTTGACTGATTCATGTGCCATTATTACTAATTTTAGTTATTTTATTAAGTGTTTTTGGACAAACAAGTTAATTTGTTTAGCTTTTAGTAATAAAAGATGTTATTTTATGATTATTTTGTCTTGTATTACTCGAAAGAGGCCACTAATAACTTCGTTGCAGAAATACTTAACTCCAGTTTAGTCAAAACTTTTTATCGCAAGAAGTCATTATCTTTGCATTTTTAGCTTTAAAAAAAACTGCAATGGTTGAATTTGTATTGATTTCAGCTGATTATAAAGTAAATCCTCCTCCTCCATAGTCGGTCCCTCATTGTTGAGGATCGTGACCCTTTCCCATTCGGTGTACAATATATCTCCATTTGGAGCGGTCGGTGGCCTGATGGAGCGCCTGATGCATCGGCATTTCCAGCTGCTCGGATACCTGGTCCGACCAACGCTTAGGGCTTCGGCCTCTTGGTCTTTTGCCTTCTACTTTGCCTGTTATAATCAGTCTCTCGATACAATCGGTATTTCTGCGAGCAATGTGGCCAAAGTATTTCAGGATTCGGTGCAGGCAAATAGAAGACAAACGCTTCCGATGTTCAAGCTTTAGTTGTTTGAGTATTGATATATTCGTTCTATGGGCCGTCCAAGGAATTCTTAGTAACCGTCGCCAGCACCACATCTCAAACGCGTCTATTCGCTGTCTATCAGTGGCCTTAAGGGTCCATGTTTCAGAGCCATACAGGAATATGGAGAACACAAGGGTTTGCACTACGTGTATTTTCGTTTTCCAGCTGATGTTGCTATCCTTCCATATCTTCTGTAACTGTGTCATGGCTGTTTTGGCTATACCTATGCGTCGACGGACTTCTGGTTCGCTGTGTCCTTTGTTTGTAATGACTGATCCTAAATACATAAACTGATCTACAGTTTCGTATCCCACCAGTGCATCGGAGCGAGTGATGGCAGCGAAGCGGTCGATGAACATCAATTTGGTTTTGGTTTTGTTGATAGACAGGCCCAGGTCCATACTCATGGCTTCAAGTCGGTTTAGAAGACCTGCCATTTCTTCTTCCGAGGATGCAAACAGCGTTGTGTCGTCTGCGTAACGTAAGTTAGAAAACTTCACACCTCCGATTACAACTCCACCATCCCAGCCGTCTAGAGTTCTACGCATTATGTGTTCTCCATATATGTTAAAGAGTATAGGTGAAATCACACAACCTTGGCGTACTCCTTTTTGGAACTTGAAGGAGCTAGATGTGTTGTTCCCAAGTTTGACAGTACCATAGCCAGTTTGGTATAAATTTTTAATAATACGTATTAGATGTTCAGGCACACCCATTTCCCTGAGTATTTTCCACAGATGCGGCCATTTCACACAGTCAAACGCTTTCTGGTAATCCACGAAACACATTATCATTGGAGTATTGAACTCGTAACATTTTTCTACGATTTGTCTCACGTTCAAAATTTGCTCCCTCGTGCCTTTGCCTTTGACAAAACCTCCCTGTTCCTGAGGGATTTGGCAGTCCAGAAAAGTTCTTAGGCGACTATTGACTATGTGTAGCAGAACCTTGCTTGTGTGTGATATTAAGGCGATTGTCCGGTAGTTATTGCAGTTTCTGACAGATCCCTTTTTGTGAAGTGGTAGAATAGACGAATGGACCCAGTCCATTGGCCATTCGCATGTCTTCCATACCGCGTTACAGATCTTATGTAACATATCTGTCGCTTTGTTCCCCATTGCTTTTAGTGCTTCAGCTGTGATTTCATCCTTTCCCGCTGCCTTATTCACTTTTAGCTTTTTGATCGCACTCTCTACTTCTGATTTAAGGATGTCCGGTTCGGCGACGAAAGCAGACTGCACCTCTTCGACCTCGGTTTCACAATCTTTGTATAAATCAGCACAGTATTCTTTCTTATAAAGTAAATACATATTACTATATATTGGCTTTTAAATTATATTGATAACTGTCGTAGTTTTGATGATATGGGCTCTTAAATTTATAAAAACTTTAAACTGCTTTTGCCAAACTTTTGGATTTGTTGGTTAATGACTTCTTGCAATAAGCCGACGATATGTCGTTCATTTTATGGCGTAGATCACTTGCATAATCCGTTATGGCGCGCGGAGAGTCTGGTGGAATGCCAGTGATCAAATCTGCAGGCAATCGTAGTTCCCGTCCGAAGTTCGCAAAGGCGGGAGTGACTGTTGTGCTCTCATGCACCGCACTTCGATATGACAACAAAAATGGCTGGATATGCTTATCCCAATCATTCTGTTGGTTCGCCACCACTTTTGCCAGATATCTTTCCAACGTTTGATTGAATCTTTCCACCATTCCGTCAGACTGTGGGTGATATGCAGTAGTTCTCGTTTTATGAGTACCCATTACTCGGCATGTCTCCTGGAAAACTTGAGACTCGAAATTTCTTCCTTGATCGCTGTGGATTTCCAAGGGTACTCCAAACCGACAAAAGACTTCATGGACTAATTTATCTGCTACTGTCGTTGCTTCTTGGTTCGGAATAGCGAAAACTTCTGGCCATTTGGTGAAATAATCCATGACGACTAGGAAGTACTTGTTCCCATTCTCGCTCACAGGGAATGGCCCAGCGACGTCCAGTGCTATGCGCTCCCAGGGTGCTCCAACGTTGTATAATTTGAGCGCTCCCCTACTGCGTGTGTGAGGTCCTTTCACAGCTGCACAACTCGTGCATTTCCGGCACCAGTCTTCTACGTCATCTCTGCAATAGATCCAATAAAATCGTTCTCGTATTTTTAACAAAGTCCTTTTTACTCCCATATGACCCCCTGAACTTCCCGTATGATAAAGTTGCAGAACGTCAGGTACCTTTGATTTAGGTACAACCATTTGTAGATGACAGTGGTCTCCTCGATTATTTTCCCATTTGCGGCACAATACTCCATCTTGGATAACCAGACTATCCCATTGTGCCCAATAACTTTTCGTTGTTGTACTCCTTCCGGCAATATCACTCCACTTAGGCTTAGGAGTACCAGCTCTTAACCATTCTACAATTGGTTTGATGTTGGCGTCTTCTGATTGTGCTTGCTGCAGGGCTTCTTTCCATTCGACACTTAAGTCAGTTCTTAGCATCCTGATGGGTATCGCTTCTTTAGATTCTTGCTTGACACAATGCTTACAGTTTTCCGGACAAGGTCTTCTTGATAGGGCGTCCGCATTACCGTGAGATTTGCCACTGCGATGCTCAGTGTCATAGTTAAACTCCTGGAGTTGTTCGATCCATCTTGCCACCTGCCCTTCGGGATTCTTAAATTGTAGAAGCCACTTTAATGCAGCATGGTCCGTGCGCAGATGAAATTTACGTCCCAGCAGATATTTACTGAAATGTTGTAAGGTCTTAACTACTGCCAGCAACTCCCTTCTGGTAACACAATAATTTCTTTCTGGTTTTGATAACGCTTTGCTGAAGTAGGCTATCACCACTTCTTTATCTTCTCTGCGCTGAGATAGCACACCACCGATTCCGGTATTACTTGCATCTGTATCTACGATGAACATGTTTTCTGTGTCAGGATAACCTAGAACCGGAGTATCACACAGCCGTTTTTTTAATTCCTGGAAAGCAAGGTCGCATTCCTCGTCCCAGCTAAAAGTTCGCCTCTCTTCAGTGAGTTTGTGTAACGGCTTAGCAATATCAGCGAAGTTTCTCACAAAACGTCGATAATACGAGCACAGTCCTAAAAACGCTCGGACCTCAGTCTTGTCTTTTGGAATTGGCCAATCCTTGACAGCCACGACCTTTTCCGGATCAGTTTGTACACCTTCCTCAGAAATCACGTGACCCAGGAAATTCACCTGCCTTCTGAAAAACTTGCATTTCTTGGGACTCAATTTTAGATTGGCAGCATGAAGTTTCCCGAGCACACGTTCCAAGTTTTGCAGATGTTCTTCAAACGTTCGACCCACGATAATGATGTCATCCAAGTAGACCAGGCAGGCGTCCCCAATTAATCCAGTGAGTACCAGTTCCATTAACCGTTCAAATGTCGCAGGGGCGTTGCACAATCCAAAAGGCATTACATTAAACTGCCACAAACCTTTCCCTGTAGAAAATGCAGTCTTTTCCTTATCCTTCGGGTCTATTTCTACTTGCCAGTAGCCACTTTTCAGGTCAAGAGTGGTAAACCACTTCATTCCCGTTAGTGTATCCAGTGTGTCATCAATTCTCGGTAGTGGATAACTGTCCTTCTTAGTAACTTCATTAAGTCGGCGATAATCCACACAAAACCGCATGCTGCCATCTTTCTTTTTTACTAGCACAACAGGAGAGCACCATGGACTAGTCGAAGGCTCTATAACTCCATCCCTTACCATATCTTCGATCATAGTCTCCACTTCTTTCTCTCGAGCTACTGGTAATCTTCTCGGGCGTTGGCGGATAGGTGGTTCATTACCGGTATTTATCGTGTGTTGAACTAATCCAGTCTTTCCAATGTCAGCATCGCATGAAGAGAAAAGGTTGTCAAACCGAGACAACATCTGCTGCGCCTTTTTGACTTCTTTTTCCGAAAGATCCTTGTGGCAATTTTCTAGGAATGACGATATATTGCTTTTGCCAGTTTCCTTGCTGCTGGATAATTCTTTACAGTTACGCATCCAGGCCACTTCTTCGCAGGTTCCCATTACCATTCCTTTTTTAATGAGATGTTCCTTATTACTTGGATTCAGTACCCGTACCGCTGAGATGTTGGTAGCCTTCACCAAAGTTCGTGCCATAATCCATGGTACCTCGTTGTCTGATCCTTCCAACAGTACACATCGATTCTTTGTCTGAGCTTGTGATAAATTTACTGGAACAATGGTTTCTGACCGTGGAGGAAGAACGGTTCTTCTTGAACAATAGATTTTCCCAGGTGATCCACCTTCCATAAAGATTTCTTCCAAACCACATTTCAAAATTCCTTGCTTAACGTCTATTTCACAACGGTGTTTTCGCATAAAGTCCAAACCCAGAATACAATCATCCATTATATTTGCAATGATGACATTATGCTGGAAAATCCTTTCACCCAACTTCATCTCCACTAGCTTCTCACCTCTGACGAGTATGTGCTGACCGGTTGCTGTTAGGAGCTGGATTCGGTCACAGTTGTGAAAGAGGCCCCCAAGAACGCGGTTTGCAAGTTGGGAACTGACTACTGTTCGAGAAGCACCAGTATCCAATGTCATCTTACAAGGTA